>CM056573.1:128190196-129491446 GCA_029721435.1 Gymnothorax reevesii | reverse complement strand
GTAATTCATCAGTGATTGTCTCCATCTTCCTGCGGCTGTGTGAAGTGTTTCACTGTGGTGGCTAACTATGTTAAGGCAATAGATTCTTACTAGTCTATGCCTTACAGGTTACTGTTTTTCTATGGTAATGCCTCTCTTGGCTAATAACGCAACAGCACATCAATAGTTGAATAGAAAAAAATGGAAATAAAATTACTGCAGCAGAGTGGAGTTGGGATATAGAGAGAGAAGACTGGCGATGTAGGCGTTGATATTTTAGCTGAAAGTGGGTGCAGTTGTAGCCGTTCTGCCACCTCACACGAATGTGTTATACGCTGGGAAATCTGTCTGGACATCGTGCCAAGAGCAAAACTGAGCCGTATCAAAAAAATCTGTCTCCTCAAGTGTGTCTCTCTCACACTCCTCTCTCTCTCTGTGCCTGGCACATCTCTCCCTCCCTCCTCCCCTCTCTCTCTCTCTCTCTCTCCCTCTCTCCCCGCCCCAGAGCTGAAGATGAGTACTCCGATGATGAAGAGGATGAGGACGAGGAGGAGGAGGAGGAGGAGCCTATGCCGGAGCCCTGCCCCATGCACCCTGAGCTGGAGCCGCGCAGCCGTCGCTGCCTGGTGGGGGAAGTGTCAATCATTCCCGAGGGGGAGGGGCCAGACACCAGCGAGGAAGATGAAGATGAAGATGAAGACGAAGAGGAAATAGATGAGTCTCCAGAAGACGAGCCGCTTGATGAAGACAGCGACTCGGATGGGCCGGTGCGTTATAAAGACGAGGATGACTCCGATGAAGACGATGAAGAAGTTCCAACCAGTACGTGCATTACGACCGCCAGTCATCACTCACCTCAACGGCAGTGTGCCAGAGAGATGCTGATCATTTCAATTTTAAATATAGAACACCTCCATGGACATTCAGACTCGTCAATAACATTATTAGGGGTGCTATCATTGACTATATGTAAAGATTGACAAACTAACAGCTCTCCAAAAGGTGAGGTGAAAATATCTTGATCGCCATCTAGTGGCTGGCTGCAGTATAGGTTGTAAACTGGTCCCCTCCATGTTAGTGGATGGGTATCTAATAATTTTTTTCTGAAGATGGCCTTTAACATTGTAAGTAATTCTTACCATGTTGTTGTATGTGCAAGTGCTCATTTTTTCGGATAAGTTTGATTTTATTTTGTTATTTGATACCATTAAAAGATGAGTGTGCGTGTCAATGGTTTGTGCGCCCTGTGATGGATTCGCAAGGTGTCTAGGGTGGATCCCTGCGTTTTGACCACATTCACCTGGGTTAGGCTTTAACTCACCCGCGATGTCATTGAAAGTAACCCTTATGAGAAGGCCGGCTGGCTTATCTTTGGGAATTCCACAGTGCTAAAATGCAGCTGTCAAGAACAGATATAACATTAATTTTACACTTGCATGAATTGGTATTATCCCAGTGCAACTGAATATAAGTCATGGTGATTTTTTAAGTTTGAAAAAAATTGACTGTAGGATTGTCTTTGCTCCGAGCGTAGCATCATGTACTGTTTGCAGCAATGCTATCGCTAATAAGAAAAGCCAGTTCGCTTGCAAGCTGCGCTGCACTGTGTGATCTAGCACCTTTCCATCGTTGCCAGCATTAGGTTTTTCAGTTGCTCTTCTGTGGGATTGAACCAGACAGGGTATCCCCATCGGTGATGCGCTGACCCAGTCGTCTTATCACAGTTCGACCCTTTTCAAAGTCGCTCAGATCCTTGCGCTCGCCCATATTTCCTGCTTCCAGCACATCACCCGTAAGAACTGACCGGTCCTTTTCTGTCTAATATATCCCAGCGTTAGGTGCCTGTTTTAATGAGATGAAGTTATTCTGTCAGTTTGAATGTTTAGGCTGATCGGTGTTCACTGGCATAAATTCATAACATACCATTTCGTAAGCCTTGATAAAAACACACTCTCCTTCAATTTGCCCATATTCTGATACTTTTGTGTGTGGATGTATACTGTCCTTGTGTCTGTTTGAAGTTTGTTTTCACTACTGCTGCCACGAGACCTGCAATTAACTGTGATTTTCATCTTCGGTGAACCTGTAGATTATTTTCTCGATTTCTTGATTATTTATTTGGCCTATAAAATGTCTGAAAATAGAGAAATGTTGGTTACAATTTCCCTCAGCCAAAGGGGGCATTCTCATGTATTTCGCATTGTCCCAACCAATTGTCCACAGCCCTGAGTTATGTAGTTTGCTGCCACGATGGACAAAAGAAACTTGAAAATATTGACATTTGAAAAGCTGTAATCAGAGAATTTGGAAATTTTCCTCTTAAAAATGAAAAAAAAAAGATTATTCAGTTATTTTAATGGTTGAGGATTAATTTAATACTTGCAATCTAATAGATTAAATTGCTAATTGTTGCAGCTCTCCTGTTACTGTGCGCACGTGTTTATGTGTGTGTGTGTGTGCATGTGTGTGCAGGTGTTTATGTGTGTGTGCTGGTGTTGATGTGTGTATGAAGTGTTTTTTTCTCCCTCCAGGCGCTTTGGCCAGTAGAGTGAGGCGGAAAGACACTCTGGCCCTCAAACTGAGCAGTCGGCCATCAGCTCCGGAGCGAATGGCCCGGGAGGAGCAGGGCACCCTCACCTGGCAGAGCAGGGAACAGTGGGAGGCGGTGCGCACTCAAATCGGCACTGCGCTCACCAGGTGCGAACACAGCCTCTCTTGCAGAGCAGCTCTCCCCTGTGTGCTTCTCTGACGCTGCTTGCACAAGCACATGCTTGAAGTTTGTTTCTCGTGAGCCGTCCAAGTCACCTTGTGTCCGTTGTGTTTCATATACAGTCGGAATTTTAAAGCATACGAGCAAAATTAAAAAGCTACCTCAGTTTTTGTGTCGCCTGCGAAGCATACCGGCACATAGGGATCACTTTGTCCGGCGTCTGTCTTTTCGTCTGTCTGTCTGTCACACTTTCAGTTGGTAGTCATACTTTCACATAAGCTTCGCAGGCGAAACGTGTTCACCTGAACACTCTAGTTTTTAATAACATATTATAACATATTATAATATTATATTATAATACATATAACATATTTAATAACATATTTGAACTTGACGTGGAAAAAAAAGAAATGCAGATAAAAAATTTTGAAATATGTTTTTTTGAAAGACGTGTGGAATTTTTATGGGTATGAAGTAATCAAAGATGAACAAATATTCTGATTAAAGAAATATTCTGTGTAGATTTCTGCCTTGTCTTAAGTGGTTAACACTGCTTAGGTTGCGAGTGATTGCCAGCATCACTACTAAATATTGAATGGAATTCACTGACAGACTTTTATGCTACAACTAAAATTCTGTTTAAGGAGTAGGTGTGTTCCATATTAATAAAGCATTTTATTTTGGCAGCAATGTTGACTTTTCAAGTGGATTTATACATTTATTCTATATCTTCATACAATGTGGCATTTCTCTTTGGCTAAAGTAGCTTAACTGTGTAGCTGTTGATAATGGCGTATGTCAGCTAGCTAGCATTAACATTCGCTCTCCTGTCTCAATGGACTACAACGTTTCAGAAAAATAAATGCCATCAAGTTGAAAATATTTTAGAAGATTCGTTTTTTTATGGTGCATAAATGTGCAAAGCTGTTCAAACCATCTGTAAATTCAGCTCAAGAGCAGAACATGGGACATGACGATATTATCCCAGACTTAGAGAACATTGAAATTCACTTGTAAAGCAAAAATATTGGTAACACTTTATATTGAGTACACATTATTAAGCATTAGTTAAGCATTAATAAATTTAAAGGTTGAAAATGCAATAATTAAGCATGTTATTGATGAGCTTACTAATGAAGAGAAAAAAATAACTGATTATAAGCTACTTACCAACGAGTATTCATGTTAAAAACATGATTTATAAATTATGAATTCAGTATTTACCAATCCATAACTAACATTCTTATTAATGATGAGTTGAGTAAGACATTTACAACTGTTTATAAACTACATACTAATGAGTATTAAGATGACAACAATGCTTTATACATGATGAAATCAGTTTTTATCAATGCTTAACTAACACTTAGTAATGTGTACTCATTATAAAGTGTTACCAAACTGTCCCATGCTAAATAAGGCATGTGTGCACTTGCGCGTGTTTGTGTGTGCGCATGCGTGCGTGCGTGTGTGTGTGTTTGTGCGCGTGCGTGTGTGCGTATATGTGTCCTTCAGGAGGCTGAGTCAGAGGCCAACAGCAGAAGAATTAGAGCAGAGAAACATCCTGCAGCGTAAGTTGGAAACCGACATCCCCCTCTTTTTATCCCTCTCTGCTTCCTCCTTGCCTTTCTCCCTCCATCTTACTCTTCCCTCCAATTTTTCTCTCCCTTTTTCATCACTCTTACTCCCACCCTCAGTACTCTTCTATCCCTCTCATTGTCTCCCTCCCCATTCCTTCCTTCATCCTTTTCTCCTTTCATCCATCTGGCCATCTCCCTCCATCCATCTTTCTTTCCATCCCTCCATGTTCATCCCGTGCCACATCCATTCCTTTACTCCTCCATCTCTTATGCTCCTCCCTCCCTCGTTGCGCAGTCCCGTGCTTTCTGTATGTACTATTAGCTGAACCACGGTGGCCTTCCTGCATTACACCAGATTGAGTCCCTTAATCCATTTTTAAAAGACAAGAAAGTCATGCTAATCATTCAGAAAATTTAAACTGAGTTTAGTTGTGCTTGTGATCAGATGGAATAGTACCATGACCTCGTTTGAAGACTGGAAATATATGAAAAAAGACAGGATATTCATGAATGCCTCGTGTGGAATGAGTTTTGACTGAGTATAAAACAAAGGGTTATGAGCGAACAGGATTCTTGTGTTGAATTTTGGGAATGTGTGTGGATTTAGGGTGTGTGGTATTTTGCAGTGTATTGTTCAGAGTTGTGTACACTTTTGGGGGTGTGTGTGGATTCAGTGCATGTGGGGGAAATGTTCACTGCTTGCTGATTGAACTGTCTCGGTCTTCTCTAGCCAAAAATGAAGCTGACAGGCAGGCTGAAGTCAGGGAGATCAAACGCCGACTCACAAGAAAGGTAAGGAGTGTGACTAGGCTAACGCTTCACTCCTCGGGCTAATGTTTTGTTCCTAAGGCTAATGGTTCGCTCCGCTAAATAATAACCATCTCCACTGGTTAATGCCATGATCCACGTGACAATAATTTTTGTGATAACTGAACTGAAAGATGCTTGGTTCTGAAGTACTCTTGCAACAGGAGGAATAGGATGGGGAGGGTTAGGAGTATTGGGTACGCACAGTGTTTGTTCATACATGTCTGACTGTCCATCTTTATCCCTACCCTTTCTGTCCTGCCTGTCTGTAGCTGAGTCAGAGACCCACAGTGGCAGAGCTTCAAGCCCGGAAGATTTTGCGCTTCCACGAGTACGTGGAGGTTACTAGTGCTCAAGACTATGACCGCCGTGCTGACAAGCCCTGGACTAAACTAACGCCTGCAGACAAGGTGAGTCCTACTCACCTGCACAGATCACCTGGCTTCTATTCTCCCAAAACTTACCTGTGTCCCATTCCACCCTACACTTACCTGTGTCCTATTCTCCCGGAACTTACCTGTGTCCCATTCCACCCTACACTTGCCTGTGTCCCATTTCACCCTACACTTACCTGTGTCCTATTCTCCCGGAGCTTACCTGTGTCCCATTCCACCCTACACTTGCCTGTGTCCCATTTCACCCTACACTTACCTGTGTCCTATTCTCCCTGAACTTACCTGTGTCCCATTCCACCCAACACTTGCCTGTGTCCCATTTCACCCTACACTTACCTGTGTCCTATTCTCCCTGAACTTACCTGTGTCCCATTCCACCCTTGCCTGTGTCCCATTTCACCCTACACTTACCTCTGTCCCATTCTCTGTGCACTAAACTGTGTCACATTCTTCCTGCACTTTTGTGGGTCCCATTTTCCCAAAAATTACCTGTTTCCCACACCTCTTATATTTACCCGTGTGCTATTCTCCCTACACTTCCCTGTTTCCCATTCTTCTTACACTCACCTGTGTCTCATTCTCCCTGTACTTACATGTGTGTCTAATTCTCTTTTTGCTGGCCTGTGCCCAAGTCTCCCTACACTTACCTGTATCCCATTCACTTTTCTCTTACCTGTGTCCCATTTTCCCTGCACTCACCCTTGTCCCATTCTTCCCTACATCGACCCATGTCCCATTCTCCCTGCAGGTAAGTATGTCTTGTTTTCCCTATATTTCCTGTGTCCCTTTCTCCCTAAACTTACCCATGTCCCATTGTACCTGCCCTTTGTACCTTCATAGTTTGATTTGATGGCAGGATGTCTTAACTGTGGTTCCCCTCCCGCTAGGCGGCGATCCGGAAGGAACTCAATGAGTTTAAGAGCTCAGAGATGGAGGTTCATGAAGAGAGTAGAATCTACACCAGGTAATTCACCTGAGACCCAGCAGAGCCCTGTTTGGCTGCCTTGTGACTGCATATTACAGGCTATGAATAACCATTCGCCTCCTTCTTGATTTCCTTTTTTATTGCTTTTGTGACCTGGAGTGAATATGCAACTAGTTAATGTCTGGGGATGTATGCGCCACAACGACTTGAAGATTCCTGGGGATGTGAGCGTTCGCAACTCTGCACAGACTTGCTAGAAATGCTTGTCAGTGCCTTTTAATTTGCTCGTAGATTACTTAAATTTGGGAAAATTTAAAAAAAAAATTGCTTTGTAAGTCCCTGCCTGTGCCAATTTTCAATGCCCTTATGCACTTTCAGATTGATTAGCCCGCCAATATAGGAGAAAACTGGATTCGAACAGATGGTCAGTTTTTTTCCACATTTTGCAGTAGGATATCTGGGGAACCTGAATAAACGCAAGATGACGTTTTTTTTCATTGAGGCACGGCGGACGGAGGTGCCAAATTTGAGATAACAGTGTAAATAGGAAAAAGGGGAAATCCTTTTTCTCAGAGCTGTATTTAAAGGGGACCTTCAGGCACTTCAGTTGTGACGTCTGCTTGCTCCTGGTAGACTCGCATCCATTAGTGCGGATTGACAGGACAATGAACTGTGACTCCCGCTGCTCTCATTTATTGGCTTTTTTGGTGTATTTTGCAATGCAGCATATGGAGAAATGCAGCTTTGTGGCCCCTTTTTCATTTTAAGGCACTGCCTGTTCCTGCTGACCTACTTTTTTGTGAAAAATGGTCGGCTATGATGGTGACAAACCATGGAAGTGGATAAATCGCAGCCTATCACTCAGTGAGAGTCACTGTCTTTGAGCTGTTGGTTATTTAGAGTTTCCTTATAAGCAGAGATGAAACACATCCTCACTGCTGATTGCTGTGGTGGCAAGTCTGTTTTATTTCAATTGCTTCGCAAATTTTGTCCAGCTAAAATACATGAAAAAAAATATACTGTGGTTACAATTATTACGATTATTATTGTGGTTGGAATAATAACAACCATACACAGGGGTAATCCAATACAGAGTTTTGGAACAATTGGCCCAGAGAACCCCCCCCCCCCCCCCCAGTAGTGGTTCTTAAGTATTTGGACGATAGCACTGCAGTGTGTGGGGTGTAAAAAATGCAATTGTGGAGGCTGAAGCAGAGAGAGTGTATGTTGGCATCCATGTGATGTGATGTGAGGTAAAGGGCTGGCAAAACGCACATCGACTGCGGGTGCGGGGTCGAATAGAGAACATCATGCACGGTAGATAAAACCTTATCTATAAAGAAGTCTCAAGATTGAGATGGTGTGCGGGTTTTATCTACTGTGCATCCATATGATGTGAACCGTGTGGGAACTGCAACCTTTTATGCCCCGTGACACTGTCCCAAAAGTGATTGATTGTTACGGTCAGATGGAGGTTAAATAACATGAATAAATTAAGTGAAAACATTTGAATTTCTCCTGCAGGTTTCATCGCCCATAACACCCACCTCTCCACCCCCATCTGGGAGGACAAGCACTTACAGACTCATAGTGAGCGGAGGGGAGCTGGGCATGGCTGGTGGGCATGGTCTTGGGGATGGAACTGCCTCATCGCTCTGTTGAACGTACTTACCGCCTCCATAGAGAAAAAAAATCCTGACAGACGTGGACAGCTAGCCCAGATGGCCGCTCCCTCACCGCCTGCTGATTGGTTGCCGTCTAGAGGACTAATGCAGTATTTTTCCCAGGGCACTGGGAGGGGGGAGTCGTGTGCCAAGGAGAGCTGGATGCACTGAGCCTCCTAGCCACTAGAGGGTGACGTGCCCTCCTCTCTCCCCCTCTATCTGAGGAATGTCTGGGTGGCCTTTCTGGTTTATTTGTACTGAACTCTCAATTCTCTCCTTGTCGATCAGGAAAACCTAATAATTATGACAGTGGTAATAATGTTGGTCACAATAATAATAACAGTAATAATAATTATAATAACTGTAAGACCCTGAATGATGTAAGACGTTGTGATGAATGTTTGCGTAGTTGTGAGGATGGTGGTGTGCTCTGGAAAACTTGGTGTACTTGTGTAAAGTGTGTGTGTGTGTTAGATTGCTATATTTTTCTTAGGTGAATTAACCAGTAACAAAATGCTATTGAACATTTCTCTAATGCATAAGGTTTTTATTTTTATTTTATTTTATTTTTGATCGTGTGTGAATTTGCCGGACTTACGTGAGCCATCTGTGCTGGGCATCCCTGGCTTTGATGGTGATGAGGGGTGGAGTCTCTGAGGTCAGAATAAGTGTGTGTGTGTGTGTGTGTGCGTGTGCGCGCGAGAGAGAGAGACGTTTTGATTATGTGATTGAGAGAGAACAAAGCATGTGTGTCATGGGCTGTGTGCGGCAGTACAGTTGAGTGTATAAGGCTGAGAGAGACTGTGTGCATCTTTGAACGCTGCTTGAGTTGGTTTTACACACAATGCGCAGTCATAAAAATAGAATGGAGGCTTGGTCTGTCACTTGCTGGTGATGTGCAGCTGAAGCGCAATCCAACATGCCCTTTAAAGTGCTTTAAATCCTGCATTTTGCATCATTGTTTTTATTTTATTTTTTAAACGAGTGAGTTTTCACAGCCGTGACAGTTTCTGTAAGCGACAAACTGACTGACAAGCGCAATGGGGGATTGAGACACCTTAATATCATTTAGCACAGAATAAAAATTGAAAAATTGTTTTGTTTTTTTTTTTTGGTTAATGAACGTGGAATCCAGGTCTGTAAAACACTATGAACGGAAAATGTATGTCTCTTATGGTCAACAGGGAAAACATTTCGGCAGGAAAATACATTTTGTTTTTACTTCAGAAATGTTATGGTATGATTGCAGACCAGTAGAAGATTATTTGCTGTACAGATATGTAGAATATATTCACTGTCTTGTATATCTTGTCTTCCTATTTTAAAATATTTTAAATGGAATAAAAGTATTATAGGTTTTTTAAGCACAAAAATGTTAGTTTATGATCAAGTGACACTGAAAACAGGGTGTAGTACTTTTCCTGTTCAGTTTTATTCTAAAGGTTGTATAGTTTTCATTTTATTTTTATTTTTTGAAATGTCATGGAATTTTAGCAACTGAAGGCAATTTGTGTTTAGCTGTAAATGGTCAATTCAAAATCAAATTAAACGCTTACAAAAATAAAAAATGAGTCCGTAAGTATCAGTGCACTCATGAAGAATTGATAAACTGCCAGATCCTCGTAGGGGTAGAAATGAACATTTCCTCTGGCCTCTGGGAGCCGCCTGTGTGAAAGAAGCCGTATTCACTGGAGTGCAGCTGTGTCTGGTGGAGCACATGCTTGCCACCAATGGCTCTGTTAACAGCTGTGTCTGCCAGCGGCTGTGAAATTCATCCTTCGAGTACAGGACTGAGGGCACCATCAGAAAGAACTGCGGTGATCGCGACCTGAAGTCACTGAAGGACGCACCTTTAATCCTCCGGGAAGGTAAGGTTTTGTGTAATACCGAGGTGTGCAAACCCTCTCTGGGAATTTATATGAATCATTTCGTAAGTTTAATACAGCGGAGGAAATGCAAGCGGTTGTGTAAAACTGGCCGATGAAGTGTTTACCGCAACATTCTCCCGTAAACCCTTTGCTGCCATCTGCTGGCGGTGAAACGTAATAGTCGTCTGCCAGCCCAAATTTTATTCTCCATTTGTGCGCACTGAATGACACGATCAGGAATTCTATTCAAATATACCATCAAATTGGATATTAAGTGGAGTGGGTTTGATTTAATATTTCGCCTGACTGAAATAACTGCAACTGTAATGTTAATTTAACACTGCTTCTTGAGAATGGGACGCCAGAAAAAGGTTATATGCGAGAGTTTGAAACATTTTACGAAGACTACTGGTTACAAAATGATTTAGACTTAAATTCTGCCGTTTCAACTGGCTTTAGAATCTGTAGTCTCGTCAAAGAGGCACGATTTGTGCCCCATGTAAAATTCGATCTTTAAGCCTCCAGACTTGCGGTTTCCACGATTTCTACTGAGGATAATTGTTGATAATTAACATAGTAGCAGAAACAAAGTGAATACTGCAGTTAAAAATGGGTCAAGCCAGTACCTGTTAAATGTCCGTAAATAAACAGGATTGAACCACCCTGGTGAGTGGGGTTGCAATGTTAGTGATTTAGTTGCCCCACCACGTCCGAGCGCCGTGGACGGATGGAAATGGGTGACTTGACTATCGGGATAACACAGTAGCAATACCAACAAGAGCGATCCGAGATTTCTGACCTCTGCCATGGGATGACGTTGATACAAATGCAAGATCTTTCTCTCAGGGAAAATTTCAGGACGATCGGTCAAGTTGCTCGGATGGGAATATTTTTTTGTCATTTCCACAAATGAGGTTGAATATTCAAAGTTGTGCCAGATCTGGTAAGCATTCATCAAGAGGTATTAGTCCAAATTGTTGATCCTCATCTGGATCTGCACCCATGAGAATGGAAGTCATTACTGATTTTTTAAGAATCTTTCATTACCATGTCAATATTTCTGGTCAATATTTGGTAGAAATGCTGCAGTTGTTATGGAGAATTGCCTAATTGAAAATCATAAAATATTGATCCGAATCTGGATCCAGATTCAAAATCTTGTGCCACATGATCTTCATACTTGTATAGACAATTGCCCAAGATCTACATTCAGAGTAAATTTCATCAAAATCCGTTCATTAGGTTTGGATAAATATCACTTAGTTTGTAAAAAAAATGTTCCGGATCCAAACATTGAATGGAGTCGTCCACGGACCAAGGTCTACCTCTGGTGAAAATTTCATGAAGATCCGTCCTGTAGTTTCCAAGAAATCCTGTCCACAGACAAACAAACAAACAAACAAACAGACGGACAAATAAATAAACCGACTCGATCGCATAACCTCCTTGGCGGAGGTAATAAATGCGCGCTCTAGTGGTCTTTAAAAAAAACATTGAATCTGTTCTGACCTCTGGGACAGCGTAGACGTAGCCAATCGGGTATGTAGTCCGGTATTGTCTGGAGTGAGACTGGTCGTCAAAATCGATTGCACCCATTGAGGCATTACATTAACGTTACATTACATTCCAGGTTCTTAGCAGACGCTCTTATCCAGAGCGACGTACAAAAGTGCACAGGCATTGCAGCTCACTCCGATCGTGTGGTGGGAAGCAACGGCTTGAACTACGCGTTCACTTTGGAGTTTAGTTACTAGTCGTGAGTATTTGTCTGATATGCAACGTACTTTGTGCCAATCATGAAAAGCGAACTAGCTGAGTAGCTTGCCAACACCCTTGCTTGCTGTTGCCGACAATCGGTTATGCATTCCTTGCAAAGATCTTATTTGTTAGTTATGCAAATAAACAAAAATTCCATTTCGGCACCATCAATGTTAGGAAACTTTGGGTTTTTTTATGTCTGTGGCTTCAGACATTGTTCAATTAGTGGGCTAATTCAAGTGTGTTCGTCCCATTGACATTAGAATTCTTGCAAGAACTAGTGAATTCGGACTAAGATCGAGGTGTCCGCGAATGCTGCCCTACAGTAGTCATGTGGTAGTTAGCCACCACCCGGAGAATAAAGCGCGTTTCTTAATTTGAGCACATCAGACTCTGTCAGTCATGTTTTGGATCGTGAGCGGATGAAGCGTGACCTCCCTCCAAATGTGCGGGCAGGATGGCAGCCAGGTTTTATGCAGCTGTCACTTGTCCCGAGTGCTCGCCGTTGCTTTGCTAAGTCGCTAATTCTGGCTAGTTAGCCATAAGCAGTGGCGGCTGCTGAAGAGAAAACGGAGGGAGGGGGGAAGGGGGAAACATTAATTGAAAAACGGATGATTGTTCGCCCGTTTTCCATCATTGTTCTTAACTGGCACGCTTTCTAATAATATGAAGGAATATAGTGGAAAATATTGGTACATGTTCCTTTGCTGCAATCGTATACGCTTCACGGGGGAAAAAAAGCTAAGGATTTTCAGTTTACTGTCGTCATATCCTTTAATATGGAAGCCCAAAAATAAAAATAAATGAATATATAAATAATACATTTAAATGCAATAGACAATAGAATTGCGAAATAAAAAAAACATTCTTAAATGAAACCAATTTATACATTAATTTTATTTAACTCATTTATTTATGTCTGTATTTATTTCCTTATTTATTTCTGTAGATACTTATTTAGGCATTTATTTATATATATATATATATATATATTTTTTTTTTTTTTTTTTTTTTTCCGTGGCAGTCCCAGACCAAGAAATCAGGAAATTTATAAGCTTGCTGTTTAGAATGGTCAATTCACAAAATTTTGAAATAATTTCAAAAAGACGAGTAGTAGCGAAAGATTTGACACTTTTAGCTGTCATTGCAGGATATGAAAACGCCAATTTAAATTATTTGCTATTTTGCGTCAAAGCTTCGAAGAACTATATTTTGCACATATTTTCATTTAATGACACACAGGTTGACCCTGAAGTGTTGACCAATTTGGATGAAGTGGTTCATCGCCCGAATCTTTTGCTCCTAAATGCTGATAAGGCTGTGGGACGCCCCTTGGAAGCTGTGCAAAGATATCTTTTATCTGATGTGCAAGTCCGGGACATTGCTGCCCTTTTGGGGGTTAGTGAGAGAACCGTCTACCGCCAATTGGCAGAGCATGGCATCAGGAGAGTTTTGCACCTCGCTAATAAAGGCTACTAGGTATGGCTATGTCCCAAACAGGGATGAAAGCCGCACCCCCTCATTACCATTAAATTTCCTGATTTCTTGGTCCGGGAAGCGAATTTCTTTCCCCTAACAGTTCGTCGATAGAGATTTTTTCTTGTCTCCTTATTGGTTGAAATATATGAATTCATTATCTTACCATGTGCTTAAGAGGGGGTGCTATTCTTGATTAAAATGAAACATTTTTTCCTATTCCATAGGCCTAGTCCCATCACAGGTGTGTTCTTAATGCCATGGTCATGGAATAATCATTGTGAATATCCACCATGTCAAAACACTACTAGTAACTATGCCAATTTATAATATAATATAGTGACCTCTTCGAGCCGATCTAACTGCAGTAACTCAAAATATCAATGGACAGAGGACAGAGTTTTTTTGTAGGCCGTCTTGGACTTTTCTAACACAACTCAAGTATATCAGTAATCTGCATCGCAGAGCGTGGCCTAAGTGGAGTTGGCAGATCTCTGTAGGCAAATGCACACGTACTTCCAGACAAAAACATAGACTGACTAGTGTTACCTTCGGTACGTGTACCCAATCGAATAGTACTTTGTACACACGTCGTATACATCTACAATGTATGTAGGCTTATGCATGAATGTACATGGGGACCTACAAATAGTACAATATCAACACATTGCAGCATTGCCAAGTCTTCATACACTCTAAATACCCATTATAATATCGCGAAAAGTTGTTCGTTTTGATGTATCAAAGTTCTACTAACACTTTTAAATGATAAATGTTTGACGTAGCAGAGCTCAACCAATCACGAGCGGTCAAAAATCTCAATGGACGAACCGTTTGGGGGGAAAAAAATCCGCATCCGGGACTGCCACGGATAAAATTTTTTTTTATATTTTTAAAAATATTTTATAAAAAAAAATATTTAAAAATATATTTAAAAAAAATATATTATACATGTATAAATAAATCAATTGAGAAATAAATAAATACCTAATTAAGTATATACAGAAATAAGGAAATTAATATAAATGGAATTAAATTAATTTAGAAATAAATGAATATGGAAATAAATATAGAAATAAATGAGTTAAATAAAATTAATGTATAAATTGGTTTCATTTAAGAATGTTTTTTTTATTTCGCAATTCTATTGCATTTCAATGTATTTATTTATATATTTATTTATATATAAAAATTTTATTTATATATTTATTTATTTTTAATTTTGGCAGTTTTGGGCTTCCATATTTAAAGCAGGCCATCAAAGCTACTAGATGATTGTTTAAATGAAAACAAAGATTGGAATGTGTGCATTTTGTGTCCAAATGATGCGTTTCATTTCTCATCTGAACTAAGAAAATTGACTTTACATGCGGTCAGCTGAAGTGTCACTCATCAAGGAAAACAGATTGACTAATTATCAGTAAGGCATGTTTTAGGCCCTCCAGGCTTTCCGTTCATTGGCCGCCAATACTCGGAGAGCGTCTTCGGTTGACATCCCAAACGTGTGATGAGCATACACAGCTCTCCTGTGATTTGGAAAAACCCAGTGAGTTCATCAGTGGCAAAGAGCCCATAATTGAACAAAAACCTTTAGATTTTGGACTTTTTCTAATTCCTAAAAGAAAAAAATATTAGAAACTTGATTTTGACTGTTGAAATGGAGTAGAATAGCTTGCCTGACCATGTTGTTGAGGCAGAGACCTTGGGAGTTTTCAAGAGCATGTTTGACTTAAAGCTAGATACCACTGAGTCATTGAGTATCTGAAGTGATATATTCACAACAGTATAAAGAAACTGGGCTGTTTGGCTGAACGGCCTGTTCTCGCCATCATGTTATGTTAAAAAACACAATTAGCAAGAGTTTTAAGATTTTCACTGCTCTAGATTACTACAAATAAGGGTCAAACTCAGTTTCCACCAAAAGTAACATATGTACTAGGTTCTTCCGGATCACAAGAGAGCTATGGTCGATAAGAGTGATGAGATTCACTAGAAGTTCATGTTAAATGTTTTGATGTGTACTGTTAATATTCTTGACGGACATTAACTTGATCGCATGGAGTGGGCTCCAGAGATGCAAGCACCCTTGACTGGAAATACACTAAAAATTGTTTAACAATGAATAATAACATGCAAGATGTGTAGAATATTGTAGTTTATTAATGTTCTAATGAAACCAGCGAAGACCATCCATGTTTGTGTACTGAACTTGCCATTAATGGAGAAACGTTGATTTGAGTGAATGAGTAATTTTTTGTAGTTCCATTGAAATATTGATAAATTATGCCTATGTTGGCATAATAATAATGTATATCCAAGCAGGAGCAATAATTCCGGTGAGCACTACATAATCAGCGGTGTATACTTACACGTCTGTGGTCTTTCGCATGGTATGCTTCATGAACTATTGTAGATCAGTGGCGCAGAGATGTAAGAAAACTAGAGTGGACAATCCCGTTGTTTCCGTGGCAGCACGCCGCCGCCATCTTGTGTATGTATATCGGGGCAGACGTTCAATGGAAAATGCAGTATAACTGGCCTAAATCGTGCTCGAGAAAAAAGAAAACTCACTCATACGGGACAACAGCAGAAGTTCTGATTTCTCTGTAATGTCTTCTAGTAATAAACATCGAATACACAGGATCTATAAAAAAAAATGAAATAACTTTTGCTGTTTGATCACAATTCCTTATTCATGTCCATTTTAAGTATGAAAGGAAGGAAGATCACGGAAAACAAGTCTTTAAGTTGTCGACACCCATGTTTAGCCTACTATTTACATGTGCCTCATTGGACATTTATGCATACACAAGATGGCGAAGCTATTCTGCCGTTTCCGCTTTGGTCCAGCCCACAGAGATATAAGAAAACTAGAGTGGACGATGTGTGGGCTGGACCAAAGCGGAAATGGAAGAATAGCTACGCCGTCTTGAGTATGTATAAGGGTGATTCTATAATTCGGGGTACATTTCACCGTAAGAAAAAAATATATATATATATTGTTTTTCAGTGAATCAACCAGTCTTACAAGTTAGCATAATCCTTCAAGGTAACATATCCAGTTGTTGCAAAGCTTAATCATTAACCATTTTTTCTATTTTTAATGAAATAAAATGTTTTTCCCTCCCCCTTTGTCAACTAAGTTACGGACAAACTGATATGATTTCAATCATTTGGCAGAATCTTACACTTAAAGTAAAATTAGATTTGAAGACATATTTAGTCTTTTCTGCCAGATGTACAATTATTTGTTTTAAAAATATATTTTATCCATTAAATTCCCCCCAGCGTGTAAGCAATTGGACTACAACTGTTATTAGGACCATGATGTTTTCATTTACAAAAATGTCATATCAGTCATTTTCAGAATTTAAACGAAAGGCTGCCAAAGTTCACAACTGGTCACATCTATACTAATCATGAAGCTATGTTATTGACCTCATTTTCATTCCTTAACTTGAAAAATGTAAACGTAACTTAGTTGATGATGGAGGTAACGCGGTTGACACAAGAAACTTAGTTGACAAGACACATTAAACAACCGGTACCATGTTATTTTAATGTAGTATGAAATTTTATGAAATATCATTTAAGTAGTCAAGGTGATGGATAAAACAGTGACAAAAGCATGAACAAAGCAAAATAACCATATAACTGAAACTCAGTTACAGTAAAGTATCAGTAGTAGGCCTAATCATCAGTAGAAATCATTCATGTTTCCAAGCAGAATCAAATGCAATAATGTTGAGTCACATACTTATAAACACAGTGAAAGGGCAACAAATAACAATTGATGAACTGCCCTGTGCTGTATTCAGTTAATACAGTAGAACAGAATTACATTGAAATACAACTGTAGTATTCAACTGATCAATACATTCCATATAAACCTCACTAGGACCTTTTACAAACTTGACCATATTTTTCTGTCAATTTCAACATGGCGTGAAGTCACTGCCTTTGGAAGAGGAATCATTCTCAGCACATCCTCAAACAGGTACCATAGCACATCCTCTCTGAGTGGCCAGAAGAAGCGGTTTACACCAATGTTACTCATGCACTTCACCTGTACATGGGTTTCCGTGGTGTCCTGAATTATCCCAGGGTAAATGTCCCCTTCGTACCTTACAACACACCATTCTCCAATTAGATCAGGACCCCAAGGAATTTCACTTCCTGCTGCTTTGTGTGTTTGAGGGACTAATGTTGCTGTGTGTTCAACATCAAATGCAAAGTAATGTGTGCCATCACATCTGCATTCAAAACTTTGCCGAGTGGTACAAGGGCAGCTGACATCCCGATACAGGATCTCTCCCAGTGCCCCTGTGACAACTTGGTGGATTCGCATTGTTGAAGGGACTGCTGGTAGGATTGGCATCATTTTAGCTGCATCATCCACCAGACTTTCTTGGACGTAGAAGAGCTTTACAGCTGTCCTGTTGGCCAAAGCGTGGTAGAGGTGCTCTGCTGTTGGGATATCATGGCCGTGGCTAACAAGCCTGTCAGCAGTTCTTTTCAGAAGCCCCCCCACTCCATCTGGAGCACCCTTCCCGTGGCTAGCCTCGAAAAAGTTCCACGTCCCTCGCTTAAAACCTCGACTCAAAAGCTCTGTGCTGAAGAGAAAAAAGTTCCCTTTCTGCCTATACTGGGTTGTAGGCCCATCACTGAAGAAGTGCACCACTTCAACAGATGGATGTGACTTCTTCACTTCGTCCAGAATTGGAGACAAATGTGCCCAGATTGCATGAGGGCCCTTTTCCTTAGAAGCAGAAATTGTGCAAAAACACAAGGGGTCCTCTGTCCCACCAACATAAAGGACTCCCGTGTGGAGTGTTGCTTGCTTTTGGTTTGATGCAAAGTGCATGGCTTGGATTTCTGCTGCAAGCTTGCAAGAGTAGTTCTCAGAGAAATCTACGTGGATCAAACATTCTTCATCAGACATGCATCTCCTTAATTCACGGTAGTGGGAAAACTGGCTTTTGATGTTGAATAGATGTCGTTTGACACCATTCAGTTGGCTTTGAAACATCTGAAGCACATCAGCCATTTCCATTTCCTTCTTCTGTTTTACTGTGATTTTCACAGGAATCTTTTCCTTTTCTCCATCCATGTTTTTCTTCTCTCTGATGACTGTGTCAGTTGTCCACTGTGTGATCTGTATTTTTTGCTGAAGATCAACTCCATCCACTCCATCCATAGCAAACTCTTGTCCTTTGCAATCAGGGCAGACATCATACATACAGTCCTTTGACTCCATGTTGCAGGTTATGGATGACACCAGGTTCTCCATGTCGAGGCTTTTAAGTAACTTGAGACTGTGAAGTTTTTCCACCAAAAAGGATAGATTCTCATGAGTTTTGCAAAGACACGTGTCCCTATCAGCAAGTGTTGGTGTAACTACCCAGAAGGGACGCATCCGGCAGAACAAAGAGTAGGAGATCCTCACAAGGGGATGTTCACTGAGAAACTTTCTATGGAGATTTCAGAAGGTGTCATTCAGAAACCTCTTTTGCTTTCTAATCCTCCCTCTAGTAATTGTTTGTTTTTTTCCTGCAGTCAGGCGACTATTTTCATCCCTCGTCAGGAAGGCAATAACTTTTGCTTGTAATTTGGAGCATAGGCTTCTGTACTTCACATTCCCTTCCCCAAGATTCTTTCTCCACTTTCTTGAGACATGTAGTGTAGCAGAGATTTCTTTCTGCAATCCATACTGTTTCAGAATCTTTCCATTGAAAAGTCTTGCCATTACTCGTTTCTCTCTTTTGGTTTTGGTGGTAGCAAAGGTTTTCTTGATATTTGCCATGAGGGCATGGTGAGTAAGCAATGACCTACGTACTTTGTTGGAAACTGGCACATTTTGTAGCAGTCGCTGTGTTTTTGATGCTGGGGATTCGGATTTTTGTTTTTGCCTTTTGAGCTGTTTACGTAGTTTGTCTGCTTTTTTATTTTGTCTGCTCAATGATTTCTTCAGTTTCTCTATTTCCCTATACAATTTGGAATTTTCCCTTCTGATCCTTTTCCTTCCAGATTGTTTTTGTCTGAAATAAACAACAGTTATTTATATTAATTTACTGTATATAATACACTGTTTTATGAATATAGATGTTTTACTCAGTCCTGTTTAAAGCCTTACTGTGCAACATTTTGTCAGTGGCCCACCAAGAGCTCCTCAATCACCGCACTCCATACCATTGACAGACACCACACAAACATGCACACACACACACACACACACACACACACACACACACACACACACAAACACACTCACACTAACACACAGTCATAAAGTAGAGTTAACTCTCGCTTTGTGTGTGTGTGTGTGTGTGTGCCCTCTCAATGGTACTATGTGTAGAAATTGAGGAGTGCAAGGTGGGCCAATTTAAAATGTTATACCTAAATACAGAAATCTATTCCCTTATCAACATACGGCACTGTGAATTCCTACCTTGTTTCCTGAGACTGATTTGCAAGGTGGCTGCCTGGACCTGGGCTGCCTGGACTCCCTGGTGGTGTACATAAGTTCTGAAGTTTCATCTTTCTTTCCCTGCTTTCCTTCTGCGCCTTCCTCCAATAGGCCCTCTTGCTTCTCTTCTCTCTCTCACTCATCATTTCAACAGTTTTCACCTTTTTCTGTGCCCTTAGCCTGTGCCATGCCTGTCTTTGTTTCTCCAAATAAGCTGCCCTTCTAGCTGGATCAGCATCTCTTCGAGCCCTGTATCTGCGCTGTTTTTCAGCTGCTGACACCTATTTCAAATAGATTTTAAAATACTAAATTAACTTGTATAGTGAAAAAGTAAGATGCACTCTATTAACTACAGTATTCATTGAGATAGGCAGACTGATAATGACAACAATGTAGTGAAAATTACTGATGTCAGAGAGCACTGGAGTTGCCTGTCAACTAAGTTACCCAGTCTGTGTAACTTAGTTGACAGGTAACTTAGTTGACAATTTCCATGTTTTGTCTCATAACTTCCTTAGCTAATGTAGCATAGCATTGCACATGGCATTTTCTTAAAGAGGATAAAAGCTTTTTTAATCAGATAAGTTCATTTAAATATTGAAATATCAAAACCCATGATTATATGAGTAACTTAGTTGATGCTTAATTAATATACTCTCAGACCACATGTAATTTTAGATCAAATATTGAATAAAATGAGAGGAGACTCACCATAATGCATTCAACATGCCCGCCAGAAAGGAAGACGTCACCACACAGGGCCGGTCACATGGTGTTGGACCAAACCATTTTTGGGTTTCAGCGGGGGAGTCTTGTTAGTAATTTAGTTGACATAAATTTTGCGGACAGTGGTAAAATTAATAATTTTAAGTATTAAGATGTTAAAATATAATCTGAAATTATTATTTTCTCCTAGTACTTAATACCCTAAAGAACATTATGAAATAATATTATTGACTTTTATGTTTTTCAGTACTTTATTTTGAACACAACATAGTGAAACGGGAAATCGGACATGGAAAAAATGAAAACTCTAAGAATATCATTTTAGATTTTAAATAACAATAATCAGAAAATATGTTAAATGTTTTACAGTTATATTGCATGATGTGTATACATGGTTAAAATGTGAAATTACAGAGAAAAAAAGATTTTTAATAGTCAGTAACATCACTAAACATCAGCGGACATGGAATGTACCCCAAAATATAGAATCGCCCCTAAATGTCCAATGAGTTATATGTAAACAGTAGGCTAAACATGGGTGTCGACAACTTAGAGACGTGTTTTCCGTGCTCTTTTTATCTTTTCTTACCTAAAATTGACTCAAATAAGGCAGTGTAATTGAACAACAAAATTTATTTAAAAAATGTAGATTTTTTTAAATCCGGTGTATTCGATGTTTATTTAATCGGAAGACAATACAGAGATATCGGAACTTCAGCTGTTGTCCCGTATGAGCGAGTTTTCGTTATTTTCGAGCACGGTTTAGGCCAGTTATAGTGCATTTTCCATTGAACGTCTGTCCCGATATACATACTCAAGATGGCGGCGGCGTGCTGCCACGGAAACCAAGTGATTTTACACTCTAGTGTTCTTATATCTCTGTGGTCCAGCCCACACGTCAGCCACTCTAGTTTTCTTATATCTCTATGATCAGCGGCATGTTAACCTCTGACGTATATTTCTGGCGACTGTTAGCAGCCAACCAGTCGGCACATTTTGCTGCAGGCGGCGTATGTTTGAATTTTTGAGCCGCCGAATTCGCTCATTTTTGACGTTTTCACGGCAAATTTTGCATTGTTTTTCTTTAAATGCATTGACCAACGAGTGCCGCAAGTTTTTCCAGTGTTGATTTGGGCTTTCGTCCACATTTGAGTTGTTTGTTAGCTTACTAGTGAACTACCACTTCTAAATATCCTGTGCCTTGAATATTCATGGTAAGTGCCACTGTTTTACCCAGTCGCCCTATCGTTCGCAATACTGGAATAGTCATTTATTGTGCTTGTTATTGAGCTTGATTTTTATTGATCTTGCTGGTGTTGATCTATGTTGAGGCTTTGGCTTAGAAGCGCTTTGCGTCAGCGTTTAGCCTTGTTGGAGGCGAGGTCACGGCTGTGGTGAGCGGAACACGGAACTCCTTGCCTTGCTTTGTCAAATGTGAGAAGATTTAACCGGTCGGGGTTGTGTTTGTTGTTGTGCTTGTTTTTGTATTGATGTTGCGGCTGATGATCGATGTTGAAGCTTTGTCTTAGAAGCGCGATGCGTTTGCTTTTAGCCTAGTTGGAGGTCACAGCTGGGGAAAGCGCCATCAGAAACCATGGGGCTCAGTGCCTGGCTGTTCTCAAAGTGAGAAGATTTAACCGGTCGGGATTGTGTTTTGAGCCGTTTTCACTGTGCTGTGCGTTCTCTCTTTACTAATTTACCCTCTTCACAGCCAACATGCCCGGAAGGAAACCAGGAAAGAAGAGACCCCAGCCAGAGGAGATAAAACCTGCAAAAAAAGTAAAAGGTGAGCTTCGCTCCCCCGCTGCTTCAACTGAACGCCGTATTTACGTGTGTGTGTACACCAGACCTCTCCTCCCCCGTGCTTGTGCTAAATTTTTACTGCACCTTGCATAAAGTTTGGAAAATGGTTAGTTTCCTCTGGATCAGCCTCTGTGCTGAACACCTATTATCTGTTTTTTATCATTTAACTCCCATTTTGTCCGACAAATCTTGCCGTTTTTGCCATTGAAGATGACCTAACACTTGGGTTATTCAAAACTACAGTACATGTTGTCTTCTACTGTATCAAACCTGGTCTTGAAAACTTTGTAGTTTCTGCCTTCTACATGGCCTTGTGAACTATTCCATATTGTGGCCTCTTGCTGCATGTGATAAAACAAACTGGGTCAGGCTGCTGTGCAGATTTAACTCCTTTACTGACCACTTTTTTGCCGTTTTCACCCAAAATAAATCAAATGAACAAAATGAGCTATTTTGTTGTTTTAAGTACTCGGGAAGGCGTACACACAGCCATTTAAATTGTAACTCTATCTTACTGAGTTTTGGAGCTATGATACAAAATATACCAATTTTGTAACTTGGTTACCGCCTGGCATGGCCCAAAGGTGAAATTGCCCAAATGACAAGACCTGGAATATGTCGTGTCTTACTGCTTAGTGCCTAAATGCCCAATTTCAGCTTAATCGGTGCTGAAAAGGCTGAGATACGAGTCATGAGAAATGGGCATTTTCGAGATGGCTGCCTGGCCGTCACATTGAAAATCAGTTTAAAATAAAAGGCAATGTGTGTGAGAACTGATAAGAATAACAGTGATGTGCACAATAACATCCAGCAGCTGGAGCGTCCCCCTCCATCTCTTTCCTTGTATATGGGGGCTGAGTTTGATGCGTTTTCCTTGGCTTGGGTCTCTGGGGTTGGCGTGCCTGAGCAGTGTTCTGTTAAAGGCCGTTTATGGTTTGGATGTTTCCGCAGTCTCCCACAGTAGCCACGCGCAGGAGAAGGGCCTGGTGCTGGTGCTGGGGCAGGGGGATGTGGGACAGCTGGGCCTGGGGCAGGATGTGCTGGAGAGGAAGAGGCCGGCTCTGCTCACACTGCCAGAGGAGATGGTGCAGGTGGTCGCTGGGGGCATGCACACGGTCTGCCTTAGTGACACAGGAAACGTGAGTAACACCGGAGCTCTGTGTGTGTACAGTTCTGTGTTTTACTATAATGATGAGGGAGTGCATGCACATGGAGTGCAAGTTCAATTTCTCTGCAGGTATTCCCGTTTGGCTGGCAGGGGTACACACGTTTGCAGGGCTCGACAAGTACAGTGGCCCTATGGCCCCGGACCAGTGGAAGTCCTGATCGGGCCAGCGCACCTCGTCCTGTGCTCGCCCGATCGGGCCAGTGCATGTCACGAGACAACGCCCGTCAAGTCCTCCTCTCGGCACGATTTAACACATCAGTCACTTCACGGGCGCGCCACTATTTAATACGAGCGTTAACCCATTTCACCTACCACGGTAGACCATGAAGATGACGACAATGTCATAATCAAAACTAGCAATCGCAACATCCTCTCAGATCTAAACAACCAGTGCCAGCTGTGAGGAAGCTACTCATATTCAGTTTCACATATCTGACCCATCATCATAGCCCTAATTAGCAATCGTGGACCTCGATCCGTAAATAATTCAGACAGGAAAAAAAATTTAATGTCTTTTATCATTTGGATTTTGTTATAGGTATTCACGCAGGTTACACTAAACATATGCAATGTTCCATTTTACCAAAAATCAATTTCTGTTTGTGCATTCGACGATTATTATTTTCCTCTTATCTATGCATATATTGTTTTGGGTAGTTTTCTTTAGCAGAATTTTTATATTAATGTTGTTTGATCTTTGACATTTTTGCGAGGTAACTTCCTCCAAATTCACAGTATTCTCCTCAGTATGGAGCTCTGCTGAGGAGAAGTAAGATGAAATAAGTGCTCTTAAGTGGTTTTGTAAAACGCAGTAAAATGCTAAACGGAGCCAAAGAGACTTCTTTGTAGAGGTCAAAGATTTTGTTCATTATTGCTTCAATGGTTACTTTGGAGTGAATACATTTTTATCGTGTACAGCACTTTTGTGAAGCATGCAAATTTTGCCTATTGTAAGTCCAGGGTAATGGAGCATTGGGTGGTTTCTCGTGCGGTTCGCCATTTCTTCCATCTCTAAAGGAAAATGTTATCGCCAGACCATCAGCTCTCTCAATAATTATTGGCACCCCTGGTTACAATGTCTTAAAAGCCTTAAAATAAATTAAATTTTTATTACAGAAGCTTACTCTCACTCTGAAAATTGTAGAAAAATGTAACCTTCAACTAAAGTGAATTTTAAGGGGAAAAAAATCCCTGACTAAGAAATAATTATTTTTCATAAAATCACCTGTTCCACAATTATTGGCGCACCTAACAATTCCTAGGATTTAAATGTAATTGAAGTATTTCTGTCATTTCTACAATAGTTTACAAAGTTGATCAGCGTATCTAGGAACATTTAATTTGTAAATCGCTTCCTTTTTCCCTGGGGTATAAATATGAAGTGACACAGAAGCCATTTCTCTTATCCACTCTTTAACATGGGAAAGACAAAGGAACACACCATTCAAGTAAGGCAGATGTGTGTCGACCTTCACAAGTCAGGCAATGGCTACAAGAAAATAGCCACTCACCTGCACCTGCCCATATCTACTGACAGAGGAATCATTAAGAAGTTTAAAACAACAGGAACAGTGGTAAACAAGCCTGGACGAGGACACAAGGTTATTTTGCCAACACGCACAGTGAGGAGGATGGTAAGAGAAAAGGTTCTCCAAAGCTCACTGTTCAAGAATTGCAACAAATGATAGCATCTTGGCGTCACAAAGACTCTAAAACAACCATCAGGCGCTATCTACATGCTAACAAGCTGTTTGGGAGGCATGCACGGGAATGTGATTTTTTTATTTATTTTTTTCTCTTCTATTGAAGTGACAAATTTGCATTTCTACGTTAATTTATGTATGAAACATATTATTTGAACCCTTCAAATGAATATTGCTGCAATAGACAGCCGCACATCTCAACATTTTAACGCTTATATTGACTTATTTGAAATTGGCCTCGTAGGAAACCATTAATTTTTATGAAGAAGTAGGGTGTATCAATATGGTAGCCGGAAGCTTCACTTTGCTGCTGATGACATATTTACATTGCCCAATCTAATGTTCTAAATGTGATGGAATCTGGGAAAACCCGTTGCATGTCGCACTGGCACTTTTCCAGGAAAGGCTGAAAATAGGTCAAAAGTCAATATTTTGGTTAAATTGGGTTTTCATGAAATTAATACTCTACAACATCTTGTATGTCATCCCGAAAAATATCTTACTGTTTTTTGCTCATGTAATATATTTAAAGTTATTTTTATTAACCACTCTGTCTGTGATTGTCGTAACCTCCTACGTTTGATATCGCGAGTTGCAGAGGTGCGTGAAAATCGCCCATAACTGCTTGTCTACATAGACTATGAAGACAGTTCACCTGTCAAAGTAAACCACGTAACGTGAAGATGAAGTAATAATCCAATAATATTACTTCATCTTCATGTTATTTGGTTTTAATTAATATTATTAATTTGCATTTCCCGCTAGTCCTATGTGAGCTACGCATCAAATTTCCTCTGATCAGATCTGCGACTGACGAGACGATACAGAGAGATGGCATGGCGGAGCTTCGAGCGAGAAGGGAGGGCTGACTAGCTGCCCAGTTAAACGAATTTGGACGAATCAACCTCGTCAACTCGGGAGAGACTAATGCCTTGCAGGATGTTATAATGGATTATTTCACATCCAGAGAAGATGAGCTGGATGCTGACCCTGATGATTTTAGTGCTGAACAAGGGCAAGAGGAGTCTGAAGGTCAGCTAGCTACAGTGTCCACAGCCCCCCATCCCACCTAGTTAGCCTACTTGGCGATCGGATCATACAAGGTGCAGTCAAGTCAGTCATCTTTCATAAAATAACAAAAAGTTATTTGAAATGGCCATTGCCTTCAGGTGACTTATCTCTTTCAGGATCAATCATGGACTGTAATTTACTACTATGGATAGCACTCAAGCTAATCTACTTCAGGGTTTGACTGGGTAAAAAAGTTTCCTAGAAGAACTCGTTCTTTCAGAGTAGTGAAGCGAATTCATCTATCACGACTTACATGTTATAAACGGTACATATATTATTTCAGATCAGACAATGTTTTGGTGGCACCTTGTTAAATGACATGATCACTGTTAGCGATGATTAGCCTATTGTATTAGAATTAATATGCTGCATTGTATTAGTGTTTTATTTTTATTGTTTTGAATACCCAAGGGTATAGTATGAAATTACTGTTTATTTCAATATTTTGATGTCTTTAGAAGTAATAAGCCTTTGTCTTGGCAAAAAGTTTAAATTTTTTAAAGGGATGTATTGGAAAGTAGTGGTTTGTGTCAATATGAGAGACAGTATTTAATATGCATAATAATTTGAGATATTTAATGTAAATTACATAATTGTTTAAGACATAGTGTGTAATAAATTGTTTGTTGTTCGCCTGATATGCACATTTGAAATATGCATCATATTTAATTAATAACCTATACTGTATAATGGGAATGTCTAAGAAAACGATTACTGTACATGGTACTGGTACATATATAATGGGGCGGCATGGCTCAGGAGAGCGGGCGGTCCAGGAATCAGAAGGTTCCCGGTTCGATCCTCGGCTTCTCCAGGGAACGTGTCGACGTGTCCTTGAGCGAGACACTGAACCCCGCACTGCTGCTGATGTGCAGGGGCCCTTGCATGGCAGCCTCCCACATCAGGGTGAATGTGAGGCAAAAAGTTGCAAAGCGCTTTGGGGTCATATCATGTGACTAGAAAGCGCTGTATACATGCGGTCCATTTACCATAGCCTTACTTTTTAAAAAGGTATAACCGTATAATAGCTTAACAATATTTTTATTATTATAAAATGGATATTATGGTGTGTGTGTTTCTTCAACATGAAATATGTTTTGTTTTTTTCATTCTTGCAGTAGTTGTTAAAAAAAAAAAAGACTCCATGAAGTGACAAAACTTTGGCGTTATGTTTAATTCACTGAATGTGCTGATAAATAGAGACACTGAATTTTCAACTAATTTATGATTGAGTGCTGCTTGATGCCAAAATCAACTTTCTGTGCATGTTACAACATGTACATTGACAACAGATAGGTGTTTTACTAAAGGAACTGACTGACATGTACCTTTTGGAACCTTGCTGTTCTGATTCCATTTAGAATCCCTGACTTTAAACCCATTTTTCTCTAAATTCCATGAGAGAATCCATCTGATCAGACAAGGTATGAAAATAATGAAAACAGATTTAAAATCAGCTTCCAGCTGGTATCAAAATCTCCAGGTGGTCAAATTTCACCATGTGACTGGTTTTCCCAGATTCCATCGCAAATATGATCACGACCTGTTTTCAATCAGTCATTTGAATTACCATTACAGAATCTCCGGAAACTCTCAACACTATCAGGTGTGGCCAGTTTTCATTTATAACGCATACCTATCAACTCTCACGCATTCCTTGAGTTTTAAGCCACTTTCACACCAGGCACAAAACGAGTTTGTCGCACGACAGATTATATTCAAAGTCAATGCAAAGATGCAAATGCATATTGACTTTGAATGTAACCAGTCGTGCAAAAATTTTGTTTCACGTCCGGTGTGAAAGCAGCTTAAGTAGCATATTTTCGTTTCTCTGCTGTGGTCAGCAATTACTCAACGCGTATGTCAGAGATTCTCGCGCAGAATTGAAGTCCTTGTGCATGCAGGGGTTGGAGGCAATGGAATTGCATAAGACGTTTCAAATGACCTAATTTCATTTGAACGATCAGGAAACGAATATTGCTTCTAACCGCTGAGCAAAGAAAAGCGTGCGAAGTCTGGAGTTGCAATCGATATGCCTTGTTAATGAAAACTGGCCATACCTGATAATGTTGAGTTTTCGGAGACTGGTCATTCAAACAAATTATTGAAAACAAATCGTGATCAATCATTATTTTTAAGGGATGGGTTTCATCCTCCCCTGTAGCCATTTCACGAGCCGCTACCGGTTCCCTGACAATCATGTGACACGAGCGGTTTAGGGAACAGAAGTTTCAGGCGGTATCGGTTGGTCCAAGTGCTATTGGTTTAATTTATAAACAGTAATCTATGAATGTCAAGGCAATATGAGTAAAATTTACAGAAAGTGTTTTCTTTATTGAAAAACAAAAATGTTTCCTTGCTGCAAGTAAAAATCCACAGAAAAGGGTCATCAAAAATTTGGGCCAGTGAGAAGTTAGTTTGGGCCAATGGAAATGACCTGTCCCTGGCCCTATAGGGACAGTGAATTTTTCAAAACTTGTCGAGCCCTGGTTTGGCTGTAATGGTGGGGGTGTGTGTCTCTCACAGGTATTTAGGTTTTGCTATAACTGTATGCATATGTGCATTAGTGGCAGTATACTTCTTTGGCTGGAGCAGTGTGTGTTTGTACGCATTTGGCTGTAATAATGCGTCAGTGTATACGAATCCCAATTCCAATGAATTTTTGACATTGTGTAAAACATGAATAAAGACCGAATACAATGATTTGCAAATCCACTTCAACCTATATTCAATTGAGTACACTACAAAGACAAGATCTTAAATATTCAAACTAATAAACTTTTGGTTTTTTCGGAAATATTCACTCATTTTCAATTTGGTGCCTGCAACTTTTTCCAAAAAAGCTGGGACAGGGCCTAAAAAAAGACTGGGAAAGGCGAGGAATACTCAAAAAACACTTTTTTGGAACATTCCACAGGTGAAAGGGTTAATTGGGAACAGGTGAGTGTCATGATTAAGTATAAAAGGAGCATCCCAGAAAGGCAGGGGCATGGTTACCACTGTTACATCAGCTTTACTTTTTTACAACACTCAATAAGTGTGTGGGAACTGAGGACACTAATTGTAGAAGCTTTGTCGGTGGAATTCTTTCCCATTCTTGCCACTTCAGTTGCTCAATAGTCCAGGGTCTCCATTGTTGTATATTGCGCTTCATAATACGCCACACATTTTCAAAGGGAGACAGGTCTGGACTGCAGGCAGGCCAGTCTATGACCCGCAATCTTTTACTGCGAAGCCACGCTGTTGTAACATTTGCAGAATGTGTCTTGGCATTGTCTTGCTGAAATAAGCAGGGATGTCCCTGAGAAAGACGTAGCTTGGATGGCAGCATATGTTGCTCCTAAACCTGTATTTACCTTTCAGCTTTAATGGTGCCTTCACAGACGTGCAAGTTACCCATGCCATGGGCACTAACACATCCCAATACAATCACAGATGCTGGCTTTTGAACTTCACGCTGATAACAATCTGGATGGTCCTTTTCCTCTTTACCCTGGGGGATACAACATCCATGATTTCCAAAAACAATTTGAAATGTGGACTCGTCAGACCACGGCACACTTTTCCACTTTGCATCAGTCCATCTCAGATGAGCTCGGGCCCAGAGAGGCTGGCGGCGTTTCTTGGTGTTGTTGATATTTGGCTTTCGCTTTGCATGGTAGTTTTAACTTGCACTTGTAGATGTAGCGACAAACCATGTTAACTGACAGTGGTTTTCCGAAGTGTTCCTGAGTCCACATGGTAATATCCTTTACAGAACGATGCCCATTTTTATCCCACCGGTATGGAATACTGTGGGACATAGTCATCGCCCTGTCCGTCCGTCTGTCCGTCCGTCAGTAATCATTCTCCTTTCCGGGACAGAACTCAAAAACTATGCCACTTACAAACTTCACATTTGCTACGGAACTTACCCTCATGGTGTAGTTGTGCCTTTTGGGGGTTTCAGTTCCATGCAGCCCATAATTTTGGAAATTTTCACCAAAAACAGCTCTAAAATTGGACTTTGTCTCGTTTCCCGGACAGAACTCAAACTATGCCACTTAGAAAATTGAAATTTGGTATGGAACTTACTCTTATGGTGTAGTTGTGCCTTTTGGGGGTTTCAGTTCCATTCTGCCCAAAATTTTTGATTTCTACACCAAAAACAGCTGAAAAATTGGACTTTGTCCCTTTTCTAGAGCAGAATTCAAAAACTCTGCCACTTACAAACTTCATATTTTGTACGCATGTTATTCTAGTGATCCCATTGTGCCTTTTGGGCGTTTTGAAATCATGTTGCCCAAAATTTATTCGTCCGTCCGTCCATAATCATTTTCATTTCCGGAGCAGAACTAAAAAAAAATACCACTTACAAACTTCAAATTTGCTATGGAACTTACTCTTATGGCGTAGTTGTGCCTTTTGGGGGTTTCAGTTCCATGCTGCCCATAATTTCGGAAATTTTCACCAAAAACGGCCCTAAAATTGGACTCTGTCTCCTTTCCTGGACAGAACTCAAAAACTATGCCACTTAAACTTCAAGTTCGGTATGGAACTTACCCTTATGCTGTAGTTGTGCCTTTTGTGCCTTTCAGTTCCATTTTGCCTAAAATTTTTCATTTCTATACCAAAAACAGCCCAAAAATTGGACCTTGTCCCTTTTCTACAGCAGAATTCAAAAACTCTGCCATAAATCACGAATTATGTTGAACCGGTGGGATATGTCATCTTCTGATGACTTTTGTTAATGTAGTGCCGCCTGAGGGACCGACGGTCGCGGGCATTCAGTGTTGGTTTTCGGCCTCGCTGCTTAAATGTAGAGATTTCTCTGGATTCTCTGAATGTTTTAATCTTATTGACTGTAGATGATGAAATCTCTTAACTCCTTGCAATAACTTGTTGAGAAACATTGTTCTTAAACTTTTAGACCGTTTGCTCACGCTGTTGTTCACAAAGTGGTAAACCTCGCCCCATCCTTGCCTATGAATGACTGTGCCTTTCGGAGATGCTCCTTTTATACCCAATCATGACACTCACCATTTTCGAATTAACCCGTTCACCTGTTGGATGTTCCAAATAGGTGTTTTTTGAGCATTCCTCAACTTTCCTAGTCTTTTGTTGCTGCTGTCCCAGCTTTATGGAATGTTTTGCATGCATCAAATTCAAAATGAGTGAATATTTTCAAAAAAACAAAGTTTATCAGTTTGAACATTACATGTCTTTGTTGTTTACTCAATTGAATATGGGTCAAAAAGGATTTGCACATCATTGCATTCTGTTATTACTCACGTTTTACAATGTGTCCCAACATCATTGGGACTGGGGTGCATATGTTTGGTTACTGTGTGTATGTTTTGTGCAGGTTTTTGTTTTCCTGTTATAAATGAAGTTGTGTGTGCCTTTGTGTATATAGTATATATACACACATCAGTTTTGTACAGGGATACATGTTTGGCTTTAACATCCTCTGTGTGTGCATGTGTATTGTCTAGGCGTACACATTTGCCTTTTACAATTTGTGTGTGCATATGTGTTGTACAGGTGTGCACATTTGGCTTTAACACTGTGTGTGTGTGTGTGTGTGTGTATTGTGCAGGTGTACACCTTTGGCTGTAACGATGAGGGGGCTCTGGGGCGGGACACGGCGGAGGAGGGCTCGGAGATGGTCCCAGAGAAGGTGTGTTTAGGGGAGCGTGTGGTGCAGGTGTCGGCAGGGGACTCTCACACCGCTGCTCTGACTGAGACTGGCTCCGTCTTCGCCTGGGGCTCCTTCAGGGTAATGTCCTTCAGTACCTCAAACTTCCTGTCAGAAATTTGAGATTCTGGTGTACTTGTCCTCTTGTCCACATGTGTGCGTATGCATGCAGGAAGAGATGGAGTAAGACTGAGTGTGTTGCCAGAGTGCCTGAAGACGAGTGTCCAAGCAGAGAAAAACAAGGGTCTTTAGTGGAGGCCTGTAACCTTGTGGCGAATGCATTTGACTGCGGCCTGGAACATCGGTGGTTCAAGACTTGATGAAGCAGCTTTTGGGTCCTTGGGCAATTGATTCTTTTAACTCCACATTGCTGAAGAGGAATAGGCCCCTGCCAGGTCCGATTGAGTGCATGCATCTGCTTTAATCTTGTAGTGTTATGTCATTATTATTCCTGAGGTAGAAGGCAGTCTGTCCTATCACGATTTAACCGATTCCTGAGTATGATTCATGAACTAGTGTCAATGGGACACAACCTTGCTCTGAGGGCCATTGATGATGCTTGGCCCTTTGATTTTATGAATTGTACCATAGATGCAGAGTTTCAACCATGTAAGAGAAGCCTATTGGCTATGTGTCACTAACAAAAAGGGTCTCTGTAATTATCCTTTCACTGTGTTGCCAGTATGACCTGAAATGCTGGGATTTGCACTAATGTCCTCGGCTATTTGCGCCAGTAAAGGTTTTAAGATTGTTCCCCTGCATTTGAAGTATGAATCCCTATCTGAGCATGTCCTCTGCTGACTGTTTGATTTTGAAGTGAATGTGAGCTGCTTCACTCTGGTTGACGCTGACAGACTTAATGCCAGTCTCATTCACTCGTTTGCCTTGTCTGTTGGCCTTCTCTTTTCACCTCATCAGATTTCCCAGCTCAGGATGTCTGACGTGCTCGTGCTAAATGACACGCAGATCTAATGAGTGCAGAGGTGAGGTGGCAAAGCCCAGCCTCAGAAAGAAATGTCCCCCTCAGTACAGTATTTAGTAGGATTTGGCTCTGATTCAAAACCACTTCCTAATCCAGGCCTCTGTTCCTCAAACCATAGTCATGGAAGGCTAAAGAACTGCTGGATTTGCACCTGCCCTGTACCTTGGAGTCGGTGTGATGACTGTCTGACCAAATAGCTGCACTAGCTGTTCAGTCAACCCTTTCCCTTCATCTCAGTTTTCCTTGTTGCAATCAAGGGAACAGAACACTTTTGGGTTAAGTTGAAAATAATCATTAGTACTGTATATATAAAGCATATTTTCGATCCTGGACTGAAAGGTTTGAAAAATATTTTTCACCTGCTCAACCTGTCTGCAGCCATGGCCGCAATGTCCTGTCTATCATTAAAACGTTCTTTATAGTCCCACTGACCTGGGTCTCCAAAGGGGTCATTACAGAAAACTAGGCGTCGGTTTGGATTTTAGGGCCAGATTTGAGGATCCCTGGTCTGAGTTTGAACTGATGTGTGAAATGTGTGCATGTAAGGACAACAGTGAAGTCCCAAAATGGCTATTGTTTGACACAAGATCTTCGAAGCGGGCAAAATTTGAAAAACCTTGCGGTGTAGGTGCAGAACAGATAAGATGTACAGTGATGGATAAATCGGGCTTCTTGCAACTGCTCGATAGGACTCTTCCTATCAAGACAGAAGCACCTTAAGGAGGACACTCCACAAAGGGAATGTGATGATTATGTTTGAAACGCATGGCGGGGCCTTAAGCTGCTGACCCCTGGACCTCGGGGCTCCTGATCTCCTGAGCAGAGTGGGGTTAGTGTGATGTGTGAACTCACTCCTGCATCCATCCTCCTCCTCAGGATAACAATGGAGTGATCGGCCTGCTGGAATCCAAACAGAAGACCGTGGCTCCCACCCGATACGACATGGAGGAGCCCGTGGTGAAGATCGCCTCAGGTGAGAGCAGGAGTGGGACGACTCCGGCAGCTAATGCAGGATCACCCATCCCATTAGTGTACTGACTGCTGATTGGAGCAGATACCCGTCTCTTCTCTCTCATGCATGCTAATGTATTCATACCAATGAGCTGAAACATTATGACCACTTGCCTAATATGATGTTGGTGTTGCTACCCAAACTCACCTGGATGATGCAGGGTTGCAGTTTTTCACACTGCGTCTCTTGCGCAGGTAACGATCACCTGGTGATGCTGACGCGCGGGGGGCAGCTGTACAGCTCCGGCTGCGGTGAACAGGGGCAGCTGGGAAGGGTCCCGGAGTGTTTCGCCAATCGGGGAGGCAGGATGGGTCTTCGTAAGTAATGCGGGCGCGCACACATGCACTCGAACTGCGTAGTGAAGTGCCTCTTAGGTATTGCATTTAAGTTTATATTTGCCCACTTGCTGTTTTATAAATGCCTTGTTTCCCAACATAGAAACTGCTGTTCTGGTGCCAAGCACTGCTGTTAATTGCAGCTGCGCACAGATGGGCCCTTTGGCTGATTAATCTGTGGCGCAGTGTTAAGCTCTAGGCCTCTGACTGTATTACTGTGCACCGCTGGTCTTCCCCATGATTGTCATTGTCGAGGAATTAATGTTTGCATGTGCAGCTTTGGGTTGTGCCCAGCAGAACCTGTCAATTCAGTCATGAGTGTTTGTATACACAACTGTGCTCAAAAGTGTGAATACCCGGGTTGAATTTGTAAAATGGCATTTTTTTTTTTTTTTTTTTTTTTTAAAGAAGGCATGAATGGCCAGACAAAACACATTTCTTTTATTACCTCGCCCGCAAACGAAGTGCGGGAGGGGTTATGTGTTTGTCACCTTTTATTTATTTATTTATCTGTGTGTGTTTGTCTGTGGACAGCCTACAGGCTGCAGTTTTGGTCGGATTGTTTTCATGTTTCTCAGAGGGGTTGGTAATGGTCCAAGTGAGAAGTGATAAGTTTTTGGTGGATTCTGGATCCCTTTGAAAATTTTGTCAACATTGGGAGATGGGGAAAATTTCCATATTTTCTTGAATAACTCCATCAAAAACATAATGAATCACTTGAACATCAACACACTACAGCCCTCTAGGGAGGGCAACAACCATGAATGGTTTGAGCCAGATTCGGATCTGATCAAAGTGATAAAGGCAACAGAATGATCATAAATGTCTGACATTTATCGACGAGCACAATAAGTTGGACTTAGATTAATAATAGTTGTATTGCAATCATATGCTGTGAAAAATAACATGTCAACAACGATGACAGTGCATCAGTAGCCATGTAAAACCGGTATATAGTTAATATATAATAAAATGATAGACCTGAACTATTACCAACAACGAAAAAGATCATCATCCAAGTAACTACTATTATGCTACAGACCGATGATGTAGCTTTACAGCTAAATTAACCCTGACCATATATATGCCCTGGTCACTGACCATGCAGTGGACGGTTATCATTGTTTACCATGCTTGCCCATCAGTAATGAAGACACTTAGCACCTTATCACACAGCACAGTTCAGGACAATGGAAAAATAAACATCACATTATGCAGAATTGTGCTATCACATGCAAACTCAAACTTACTTAAACTCTCATTCTAATTTTGCTTTGTTAATTTTCCTGTGTTATTTTTGAGGGAAATTTGCTTTCCGGTGGGGGTTACAAGATGCAGACACTGCGTCTCTCAGCCTGCTGACACTGTGCTCAGTGTGTAAAATCGCCTCGTACTCAGTAACACTTGAAGACGAGTCAGGAAAAGGCAGTTTGGTTAGGCAGCTAGGGACGGTGGTTGTACAGCAGCCCGCAGTCTTTCTTTTCCATTTTCTCCGCCTTCACACTAGAGCTTTTTCGCCTGTTACGGTCTGATCTCGACCGGGTTCAAAATAAATGTCAACATTTCCCAAATTCAGCAAGGACATACAAACTTTTGAGCACAACTGTATGTGAGTGCGTGTCTGCCTCTCTCTCCTTCAGAACGGTTGCTGATTCCACAGCAGATCTCCGTCCGGTCACGGGGAAAGGTGTTGTTCTCAGACATGTTTTGTGGGGCGTACTGCACCTTTGCTGTCTCCAAAGAGGGCCATGTGTACGGGTTCGGCCTCTCCAACTACCACCAGCTGGGTGAGTCCCACTATTAACCCACAGTGTCTGTGGTGCCAAGTTCTTCTCTGATTTAATGGAATTTGAGCCTAGCGAGACTCTCTCACACAGCTACTTTTCCACGCGTCCCTGTTAACTTGGCTTACTGATTGGCTGGACTGGAGAGTGTGCTCCTTGTTTAGCCTTAAAGATATAAATGGTATGTATTATATAAATTGAAGTTTCTAAAGGGTATCACGACTACTACTTAATTGCAGCATAAGAGTGTGCCGTTAGCTAATGGCAACTGTGTGGATAAATTTCTTGCCTGCAAACATGCTGACCAGGTGTAAATGTCTCACCTGTTAAACGTGGAAGTCATCGTTTCTCAACTGTATTTTACGAACATGTCTCCTGTTCCGCTGGGGCTTCATGGTGTCTCTGCATGTGTTTTCAGGCACCGCCAGTACGACATCATGCTTTGCTCCCGTCAAGCTCACTGCTTTCAAAAACTCCACCACCTCCTGGGTGGGCTTTGCCGGGGGCCAACACCACACGCTCTGCCTCGACTCGGAAGGTGAGAGGGCAGGAAATCCCGATTTGTGCTTCATTCTCCGTCTTCAGAGATGGACGCTCATTCCTGTCACTTTTTTCACACATCGTTCCATCCTGTACTTGCAGCTGACCCGGGAAGGTCAAGGTCTATCGTGGTTGAGGAGATTCCTGTCTGATGTGTTTGGGTTTCTAAGGAAATGGGATTTGACAGTTTCTCGAAGAATCCCAAGTGTGTCTGGGAGGAGTTTTTTTTTTTTATTTATTTTTTTTTTTTCTGAAATTGAACATGTATTCATGATAATGGTGGATTCAACCCTCTTTCAATCTACCAGTCAATGGATGGAGCCAGGCGTAAGGAGAGGAAGCTGGTGAGAATCTGAATGAGTCCCTGTTTTCTCAGCATTTGATCCTGTCACTGAAGGCGTGGACTGGCTCACCTGTAGTTGCAGTTTGCTTGCCGAAGAAACATTAGTTGGGCCTCGTTCAGACGGAGACAGATTTTCCAAAACGGTCTTTTTTTTTTTTTTTTTTTTTTTTTTAAATACTTTCTAAAAAAAATCTTCTAAAATGACCCAAAATTCTGTAGTAAATATTCCAGGCCTGTGTGTGGCGCTGTAGTGTTTCTATGGAACTATACTGAAAACTGAGAAGGCGGAAGCAAGCAGGTGTATAAAGCTTGCGCACACGCATGTTATCTGCCGTTGTTTGCCACGCTTGGACTTGTGATTAGGTCGGGGGGTGGGGGGCTGTGATTTAGGCAATCATGCCATCGTTTTCAAAAAACCCGTTTTGGTTGTCCACATGAAAATGCTGGGGTGGTGTTTTCGGATTTTCTCAATCTTTAACCTGTTTCAAACAATACTGTTTTTGGGCTGCGTTTTCGCAGTCTTCCCGTGGACGCAAGGCCAAAACGTTAAAATGTTTATGAAAAGATTTTGTTTTATGTAAATATTTATTTAAATATTTCAAAAGAATTGTGTGGACGGGCCCTCAGTCAATCTGGGACATACAGGTGTTTATTTACTTGTGTCCAGTATTGGTGCAGCGCCTATCTGTGTGTCCTGGGAATGGTGGAGCCCCCCTCGGTCTACCATGTGATTGGTGGTTGTTTCTGCGGGCGTGAGTGTTTCTACTGTTTTCATAGTTTTCACATGTCCTCAGCATCTAATGGGAACGTCCACCTGGAGAACAAAAGAGATTCTTTTGCTTCCATCCAGTCATTTTTACCATATTTCCTTGTCAAAATGCTGGTTATTTGTTCAAAAAAAAACATTGACTGATGACAAGGAAAGCCTGGGTTGTGCTTTTAGGCTACAAAATCTCGTCCTGAGAAGCACAACCCAGAGAAGGAGAACCCAGAGAGGAAGCAATTTGCATTGGTTGCGAGCGTTTCCACCATAGAACAGCTTAACACCGTAAACGTACGACTTGCACAATTAATTTTTGGCAGCTAGCTACGGTAACACTCATCTTTGCTGTGACAATGAGAACTTTTTTTAATCCATCACCTCCCAAACAACAGCATTGTTGACCCACCTAAATCAAAAATGCATATAACCTTCTGTAGTTTTCTATGCATTAATTTTGGTGGCAGTTCAAAAGGAAGTGTTCCTCACAAGATGGCACATTTCACATTCACTATGACTAGCTAAATTGAGCTTAGGTTATATTTGGGACTTGGCTAGCTGTTTTTAATGAATGAAATAGGCCTACTGCGGTGGATGCTGTGCATGGATCGCTAATGCCTATAACTTGGAGTTTAACTATCAGTCGTCTTTAGAGAGGTGAACTAAATATACTTGGGTTGAAATAAATGAAAAAATGGTAGACTTGTGTGGACAGTCTTGTACTAACAGTTATAATAAAGAAACTGTAATGACCTCTAGGGCTACACAGCTGCCATGTAACTGAAAGCTTTGAATTGTCTATCCTCCACCCACTAGGGAAGGTGTATAGTCTGGGAAGGGCGGAGTACGGCCGTTTGGGGCTCGGTCCAGGGGCGGAGGAACAGAGTGAACCCTTTCCCATCCCAGGATTAGACCCCGCCCAGTCTGTGGCATGTGGAGCATCGGTCAGCTACGCCGTCACCAAGCAAGGTATGTTTGTGTGTCTGTGTCTGTATGAGTGTCTGTGTCTGCGTTTGTGTGTTTCACCCTCTTGCGCTCTCTCTCTGCAGGGGGTTTGTGTGTGGTTGTGTGACCGTGTCTGTATGAATATTTGTGGTTGTCTGCCTGCGTTTTTAATTGTGTCTTGCCCTCTTGGTGTGTGTGTGTGTGTGTGTGTGTGTGTGTGTGTGTGTGTGTGTGTGTGTGTGTGTGTGTGTGTGTACAGTATGTCTGTGTGTGTGTGTGTGTACAGTATGCCTGTCTGTGTGTGTGTGTACAGTATGTCTGTGTGTGTGTGTGTGTGTGTACAGTATGTCTGTGTGTGTGTGTGTGTGTGTGTGTGTGTGTGTACAGTATGTCTGTGTGCGTGCGTGCGTGCGTGCGCACCACCTCCTGTAAACCCCTGTCCCTCTCTCTGCAGGATGTGTGTTTGCGTGGGGGATGGGCACTAACCTGCAGCTGGGCACGGGGGAGGAGGATGATGAGTGGGCCCCTGTACAGATGAGCGGTAAACAGCTGGAGAGCCGCAAAGTACTTGCTGTGTCCAGCGGGGGGCAGCACACTGCACTGCTGGTCAAAGATCTGCCACAGTCCTGATTACTGATTGGCCAGCGAGGAAACTGTGCAAAGCTCTCGGGAAATCGCGGTCACCTCCCTGGAAGAAGCCAGAGAATTATTTTTTTAATCTAGTTTACTTTTCCTTTCTTAACAATTTTAAGACTCTTTATAAGTGATTCAGGGATGCTAATTTTTGATGACTGCTGGCTGTAAATGCAATGAGAATGGGGAAGAGGAAAACTTATCCATGCACATACATGTACACACACATTGTCACTGTTGCATTTGGTTGAAGCAATAATAAGCCAGCTAAATGGCTCTAGCTCAAGCTCTATGTACCGGTAGATGATGACATCAATTTGTTTCCATGGCTGCTGTCTGAGCCGGGGTACCTGAGCCCCAAACGATCAGGCTGCATTTGGACTCCAGAATTCTTATCCTGTTTCCTGTAGAATCTGTCTAGTTTTATTGTGGCAACATCTGCAAGTAGGGTCTTTCCACCCTGGTTTGTCTGACCATTATACATGCGCATTTGCTGGTCCTTTTGGGAAATGAATAAAAAAAAGTATCTTTTACCTGATTTCTCTGCTCCTTGGAATGTAATGGCTAATGTTAAATGGTCTTTACCTGGGGTAGCAAACTTTTTTTTTAATTGAGCAGTTATATGCAGTTCAGGGAATTGCTGACTGCTGTTTTTTATTTATTTATTTATTTATTTAAATTGATTTGTTATTTGCAGTTTGGTAAACTGCTGACTGCTGCTTTATTAAGTATTTCAACTCTTATACAACTCTGCACCACAAAGTGTGTTGATGCTGAGTGTATTTGTGCGAGTGAGAGAGAGAATGAGAACTTTGCACTGCAGTAGTGGGATTAAAACAGTCCGTGGTGGTGGGGGTGGGGGAGGGGGAGTTGCAGCAGCTTAAAAATAAGTCCTACAATAAAAACATTATTTTATCATTAAAAGGCCCTTCCTCCATCGTCCCATTACTGCTCATAAAGCCCTTTTGTTCTTGCTGTGTTTATCACACTTTATTGGTGCAGTTTGATGGAAATTCTTATGATACCAGGTGGGCTATTAGGAGTCCGCTCTAATTGGCCAAGAAGCGCAGGACTGGGCTCGGAGTGCGGACCAAAATTCTTTTTTCTTTTTTCTTTCTCTTCTTCTTCTTCTTCTTCTTCTTCTCTGGCCCAAGTACGTGCGTACCGACGCCGTTGACATCGCACGCCTTGCCGTTACACAGTGTAGCCACCAGGTGGCAGGGCTGAATTGCGAATTGCCGAGCTGGATATTGAAAGTGTTGCGACAATGTGATAGCAAAAACAATGCATCGCGATACAATGGGCAGCACTTCAGAGTCAACTCAAGTGGTGTTTTATCAAACACCAACATGATGCATTACCATATTTCCACCGTGGTCATGTCAGTGACACAAGAAATAATAATGCATCAATTTTATATAGCGCTTTTCTGGGCACTCAAAGACGCTCCACAATGGATACATTATTCATTCACTCACATTCACGCTCTGATGGTGCTTAACTTCGATTTTGTAGCCACAGCTTCCCTGAGGCAGACTGACGGAAGTGTGGCTGCCAGTACGTGCCTACGGCCCTTCCGACCACCACCAATCATTCACACACAGCCATACAGGAGTGATCCTATATTGCATGTTTTGTGGGTGGGGGAGTATCCGGAGGAAACCCACGCGAACTCGGGGAGAACATGCAAACTCCACACAGAAAGGTCCCAGGCCAGATTCGAACCCATGACCCTCTTGCTGTGAGGCAGTAGTGCTACGCCCAAAAAATGAAGGACTGAAGTACACATGCGCACGGTGTATAAAAACAATCAACCATCAACGGCTATTGACTTCAATCATCTCGCTTAAAATAACCATTGTCAAAGCCTCTTGGCTCTCCATGCGACCCAAGCTACGTCTGTATCTCGGGGATATCTTGAGCGTGAAGGTTTAGCAACTGGATCAAAGTGGCCTCCTGGGGCCTATTGCACAAAAGTCGGATCCTGGATCAACGCTAAAGCGAGGATTGCCATATCCGAAACAGCGCGTCGCTGGCTTAATTGACTGCACAAAGCCAACAGCGGGCGGAGAACATGGGCTAAGTGAAGTCTTGCGCTGCTGATCCTGCTGAGTGCGCGCGCACGGCTACCTCAAATAGATCCAGAAATCGATCGCCGAATCGCTGATCATCACCATGGACACTAAGTAGCTGCTGCAGACGCATGTGCCAGCGACACTCAAAGACCGCGTTCAGACAGAGGGACGATGGGAATTCTGAAATGCCTCTGCTTGATATTCCTTTCGTTTTTGTCTGAATGGTGCAAGATGTTTGAGAGGAGTATTAAAGTGAGCTAAACTCAAGTGAAGGTAAACGCGGGAGGTGTTTCAGCGCCGTCAAAAAGGAGCAGCTGATGCACTTCGGAATTACTGTGAACAGATGAGCCATCGCTCTCAGACAGCTTTAAAATCGAGTGAGATTCAGTCATTAGGCTATATATTTGTGTGTAACTTGCACGTTGCGAAGCTATGGTGTAATTCATAAAATTAGCTAGGTATTAGAGTATCACATATATTCCTCTTAAATTCACTATTAAACCTTTTTTGTCGTAGATGAACTGAATTAAAAGTCCGATATAAAAGATGTATACAATTAGTTAAGTTTACTTTAATGGAGGCATATTCCAATTAAAAAGTAGAATGTTTGCGTCTGAAAATTGCGTTAAGGAGCCTCCTGAAAATGTTAGAGTCCATAATCGCGAAGCGAGCGACATCGCACTCGTGTCCAGCACTAAGGCAACGACTCAACCTTACTTGTCGCAGTCAGACTAAAGACGTAGAAAAGTAGCAATAGAGCTGTAAATGGGGGTTACCGCAGCGATTTGAGACCGCCCTGAAACACAGTGACCTGCTTCATGCTGCACTGCTAATTTTCTACTCTGGTGGAAGTCTCAACTTGGGGAATAAGGGAAAATCTGATAATGACGGCCTCTAAATATGGTTTTAAAAAAAAGTGACATGGAAGGGGGACTGATTGAACTGTGATGGTCACTGTCACATGGATACTTAAATATAATTATCGAATATTGGCTATTTTACTGACATCAATGATCACAAGTTTCATTGATAATAACTCTGGGCCTACTGTAATTGAGATAGCAATGTGTGGTGGACAATTCAGAATGACTCTGAAGGACACTGATTTTCAGTTTGGGTGACTGCTGAATGAGATGAAGTGAAGTTGGCTGGAGACAGGAACTTTGCTTGCTCCGGAGCTGGCTAGCTCCACAGACCCTGTTTTCCATAGTAACTAGTGCCATGGCTTAGCTCACACGCTCTGTGCAACCGAAATGGGGCTTGAGATCAGTGCCTAATCCCGTGCCGATCCTGGGCTAATCCCTTATCCTGCCTTCGTGCAATAGGCCCTTGGTCTGTTTTTCATATATAGCTTGTCCAGACCACCAACATAAAAGATGGAATACTCAGCTAATAAAGCAGTTAGAACATCATCCATTTGCAATCGCTATTGCTTTCCCATGAAAAGGATTATAGTTGCTGCATTAACCCCAGAGTTAAAATGAAAATTGTTCTAGCCTGGTTAGAAAATGAATCTTGTGCAAAAGGTTCCTATGATTCTTGATAATGTATTATGGATGGGTGTGAAGTACAAATATATTTTAATGTTGGACAAATTTTATATAATACGCTCTTTCACTGCAGAACTAATTTCACAGAATATCTTGTTTTTGCGGCATCATGGGCTTCAGAGGAATTTAACTTTCCAGATAGCTCGCTAGCTTGTTCATGCTCTGCTTTTGAATCACTATTTGTTTTGATCTGTACTGTTTACTGCTGTTAATCTATTCTAGTCTACAAGCCAGCTACATTGTATTGGTGGGACTTATAGTTGCATTATTTGTATTTTCAAATGACAAAGTTTGTAAGTTATTATGCTTCATTTTTTGTCATGCAATGATTGCCACTAAAGTAGTTGTCAATCGGCTAAGTGTTTCTTGCTATTTCTGAACGTCCAAGTGATGAAGTGGCCATTGCCAATATTATTATACTATTATGATATAACATATAATACAAACTAATGATTTAACTATTTGAAAGATCAAAACACCCCCAGAAAGAGAAAATTATTCAAAAAAGTCCCTGTTAGGTTGAAGTGTTCTGTACATTTTACATCTATTGCTGTACATAATGGAAAAGATGTCCTTGGTTTAATTTGCCCCAAAATGGCTTCCAAATTAACTTCGCACCTCGCAATATACAGCTTTGGGGTATTGACTGAACCTGTTGAAATTGCTTGTGTAATCAGAGGGTTTTCAAGTTTCTTGGGAGTTGTTTTTGCTCATGTTTGAAAATGTGCTATGACAAAATGCAAAGCTTAAATATGATGGCCATGAACAATTTGCCAGAGACCCTAGGCTATTGCGTTCTGTCAGGGTGGTGTTAATAGTCTTATTTCTTGTCCTGATATGAATTGGTAATTGCTGCTGGTCGACCATTTTGTCCTGAAAGGCTGTTGATTTTTCTTTGAGACTAAGGACTATATAATTACGTGGCCTTCAGTCATGCGGTCATCAATCTAATTATCCTGTCTTCAGAACTGTACTCTCTCTCTCACTCAACCACTTTGTGTAAGGGAAGTGGCATTTTTGTGTGGTCCACTTGATCTGTTTTGATTGAGTGTTGACGCACAGTTTTTGGAATGGATTTTTGATTTGTCAGTTAATAATGGAGTTTCGACCCAGACAGAATTTGTTCCTGTAGAGGCAGGAGAAATGGTCTCCCGCCCCCTCTCAGTCAGGTCGGAATCTGAAACGCTCACTCTGTCTCCTCACGGTCTGGGCTCACTCTCACTGTATTAGTCCAACTTATCTGAGCTTTCTTCTCCCAGAGTCTTTGTTTCAGTGTTGAAGGGATTAAAGCAGGGCGGCCAAATCTTATTCCCCAAGATCTACAGTCCTGTCGGTTTTCACTTTCACCCTAATTTAGCACACCTGCCTCTGATACGTATAGCATCTCAACAATCTCTCTGGCTGTTGAGTGAGGTGTGTATTGCAAGTGTTGGAGTGTAATCACTCAGGATGGTAGACTTCCTGACACCAAGTTGGGAAGCCCTGGATAAAAGCATGTGAAATCTGTCTAAATGTGGCACCCACAGAGTCCCTGTTTGTAAACTGGTGCCTACTACTCTGCCGTCTTGAACATCATGCAGCCTGTGGATGTTCAAAATGGCGCAGCCATGAGGCTTGGTGAGTGCTGATGACCAGCTAACAGCTGGGAATCTTGTCGCCTTGTGAAATCAATGCGTAAGTGCTGTAATCTTTGCTTTCTTGCTAGGGTAGCGCTTTTTTTTTCACTTTCTTGCTTGAGAAGCGTTTTGTTTTTAAAATGAAGTTCAAGTTAAGTAGATTTAATTCAGTGGTTGTCAGCGTGCTGTTTAATTTAGTACTGGAAGTGCCTCCTGTTTCACATCCTGTTGACTGTCCATGACCTTCCATATGATTTATTCCCAGTGCATTGCATTCATAAGTTTGATGCTGCTTATCTCTAAAAGTCCATGTTCTTTTACAGCGGCAGCCATGCCTGGTAAGATTAGATTTTTGGGAAAAATCTTGGTGCTTTCAGGTCTGTTTTCCATAAAGCAACTAAAAAATGTTGCTCTTTGGTGAGAAGCCGGATTTTTTTTTTTTCCTGAAAGTGAAAGCAAATGGATTTTTCTACAGCGCGGTAACAATTTAAGATTTATCTCACTGAATTATATTAGGTAGCACCACCGCATTCAGAGAATGGCTGTACATTTCCATTTGTCAGGGCAGTATTTTCTGTTTTCTCTCGCTGTGCCTCACCTGATGGCATCACCTGATCGTGAACTATGAAGAGAGATTAGAAGGTAAGCAAGGTATATTGAGCCTAAGGCCTGGTTTTTCATTCTGAGAAAGTGGCTCTCTCTTTATCCTGGCTAGATCACCATTGAATATTGCAGTATCGCCAATTCTGAGTTCCAGGTTTGTTGAGCCAGCTCACTCAAAGAAAGCCTGGCTAACTTGAACTTTCTGAACACCCTTTGGTTCAGTCAAGCCGGTTTGTGACTCCTGGGTTACATTTACATCGATACATGGTCTGAAGTGGATATAAATGTGTAAGTTCAGTATTTTGGGCAGGTTTTCATAGCTAACAAAAAAGAATAGGTGTGAAAAGCTGATGTTTAGGCCACTTTACTATTGAGTTTTGATATTAAAGTGGGTAAGATGTCAGAATCATTTTAGTGTTTTGCACGCTTACATGAGGGAAATTGACAGGGTTAGAAATAGCTTTTCGGCAGGTGCACCCAAAATTTAAAGCCGGATGCACATCCTAATTCGAGCCCTGGTTGATTGGTGCCGTTTTTTTTTTTTTTTTTTGTACCGAAGCAGAGATTGAACCAGGACCCATGAGGATGATTTTTGAGTGAGGGCTCTATCCCTTCATGGATGCATCTCCTGCTCAAATACACCGTTCTAATGCATAATAGTGGTTACATTCATGTTCTCAGAGATTTATGGTCATCTAGGTTTTCACTTCAAACCGAGCAAAGCTCATCTCAGGATAATACATGCCATTCTAATGGCCGGTACACACTGTACAATTTTAGAAATCTTGTAAGACCATTGCATGACACACTGTGCGACTTGGATCTGAAAAACTTTGGTATGACGTCATGTTTGATGTGTGAAGACTGTACGATGGCCATTTACTGAATCGCTGGTTACGACGTATGTCAATATGCAAAGTCATCAGCGTGCGACATCCATCTGCGCTACCATTTGTATTGGCTGAATCGTAGACGTAGGTCGCAGCAGCTGTCACACTGTGAGACGGTCATCCTAAATTTCTGACACCGTCAGAATTCAATCTCAGGTTCTTAGGTCGCAAGACAATGACAACGGCTGTCCTTGAACCTGTCTCGCAGTGCGACTTAAGATCACCGTTTTAGAGCCATGACCAAAGATTTCTCCACCTTTCTCCTACAATGGTCATCTTTCCTCTGGGACGGCCCAAAATCATAGTGTGTACCGGCCAGAAGGCAAAACATGGCTTCCTATACCTGCTTCAGGGGTTATACTGTCCTGTAGGTCAGAGCACAGAACACCCCTCATTCAACATCTATACCTGCTTGAGGGGTTATACTGTCCTGTAGGTGCAGAACAACCCTCATTCAACATCTATACCTGCTTCAGGGGTTATACTGTCCTGTAGGTCAGAGCACAGAACACCCCTCATTCAACATCTATACCTGCTTCAGGGGTTATACTGTCCTGTAGGTGCAGAACAACCCTCATTCAACATCTATACCTGCTTCAGGCGTTATACTGTCCTGTAGGTTCAGAGCACAGAACACCCCTCATTCAACATCTATACCTGCTTCAGGGGTTATACTGTCCTGTAGGTACAGAACACCCTTCATTCAACATCTATACCTGCTTCAGGCGTTATACTCTCCTGTAGGTTCAGAGCACAGAACACCCCTCATTCAACATCTATACCTGCTTCAGGGGTTATACTGTCCTGTAGGTTCAGAGCACAGAACACCCCTCATTCAACATCTATACCTGCTTCAGGGGTTATACTGTCCTGTAGGTTCAGAGCACAGAACACCCCTCATTCAACATCTATACCTGCTTCAGGGGTTATACTGTCCTGTAGGTTCAGAGCACAGAACACCCCTCATTCAACATCTATACCTGCTTCAGGGGTTATACTGTCCTGTAGGTTCAGAGCACAGAACACCCCTCATTCAACATCTATACCTGCTTCAGGGGTTATACTGTCCTGTAGGTTCAGAACACCCCTCATTCAACATCTATACCTGCTTCAGGGGTTATACTGTCCTGTAGGTTCAGAGCACAGAACACCCCTCATTCAACATCTATACCTGCTTCAGGGGTTATACTGTCCTGTAGGTTCAGAGCACAGACCACCCCTCATTCAACATCTATACCTGCTTCAGGGGTTATACTGTCCTGTAGGTTCAGAGCACAGAACACCCCTCATTCAACATCTATACCTGCTTCAGGCGTTATACTGTCCTGTAGGTTCAGAGCACAGAACACCCCTCATTCAACATCTATACCTGCTTCAGGGGTTATACTGTCCTGTAGGTGCTGAACACCCCTCATTCAACATCTATACCTGCTTCAGGTGTTATACTGTCCTGTAGGTTCAGAGCACAGAACACCCCTCATTCAACATCTGGTACCTGCTTCAGGCATTATATTGTCCTGTAGGTTCAGAGCACAGAACACCCCTCATTCAACATCTATACCTGCTTTAGGGGTTATACTGTCCTGTAGGTTCAGAGCACAGAACACCCCTCATTCAACATCTGGTACCTGCTTCAGGCATTATACTGTCCTGTAGGTTCAGAGCACAGAACACCCCTCATTCAACATCTATACCTGCTTTAGGGGTTATACTGTCCTGTAGGTTCAGAACACAGAACACCCCTCATTCAACATCTATACCTACTTTAGGGGTTATACTGTCCTGTAGGTTCAGAGCACAGAACACCCCTCATTCAACATCTATACCTGCTTCAGGCATTATACTGTCCTTTAGGTTCAGAGCACAGAACACCCCTCATTCAACATCTATACCTGCTTTAGGGGTTATACTGTCCTGTAGGTTCAGAGCACAGAACACCCCTCATTCAACATCTATACCTGCTTCAGGCGTTATACTGTCCTGTAGGTTCAGAGCACAGAACACCCCTCATTCAACATCTATACCTGCTTCAGGGGTTATACTGTCCTGTAGGTCAGAGCACAGAACACCCCTCATTCAACATCTATACCTGCTTCTGGCGTTATTCTGTCCTGTAGGTCAGAGCACAGAACACCCCTCATTCAACATCTATACCTGCTTTAGGGGTTATACTGTCCTGTAGGTTCAGAGCACAGAACACCCCTCATTCAACATCTGGTACCTGCTTCAGGCATTATACTGTCCTGTAGGTTCAGAGCACAGAACACCCCTCATTCAACATCTATACCTGCTTCAGGCATTATACTGTCCTTTAGGTTCAGAACACAGAACACCCCTCATTCAACATCTATACCTGCTTTAGGGGTTATACTGTCCTGTAGGTTCAGAGCACAGAACACCCCTCATTCAACATCTATACCTGCTTCAGGCGTTATACTGTCCTGTAGGTTCAGAGCACAGAACACCCCTCATTCAACATCTATACCTGCTTCAGGGGTTATACTGTCCTGTAGGTCAGAGCACAGAACACCCCTCATTCAACATCTATACCTGCTTCTGGCGTTATTCTGTCCTGTAAGTCAGAGCACAGAACACCCCTCATTTAACATCTAAACCTGCTTTAGGGGTTATACTGTCCTGTAGGTTCAGAGCACAGAACACCCCTCATTCAACATCTGGTACCTGCTTCAGGCATTATACTGTCCTGTAGGTTCAGAGCACAGAACACCCCTCATTCAACATCTATACCTGCTTCAGGGGTTATACTGTCCTGTAGGTTCAGAGCACAGAACAACCCTCATTCAACATCTATACCTGCTTCAGGCATTATACTGTCCTTTAGGTTCAGAACACAGAACACCCCTCATTCAACATCTGGTACCTGCTTCAGGCATTATACTGTCCTGTAGGTTCAGAGCACAGAACACCCCTCATTCAACATCTATACCTGCTTCAGGGGTTATACTGTCCTGTAGGTTCAGAACACAGAACACCCCTCATTCAACATCTATACCTGCTTCAGGCATTATACTGTCCTGTTGGTCAGAGCACAGAACACCCCTCATTCAACATCTATACCTGCTTCAGGCGTTATACTGTCCTGTAGGTTCAGAACACAGAACACCCCTCATTCAACATCTATACCTGCTTCAGGGGTTATACTGTCCTGTAGGTTCAGAGCACAGAACACCCCTCATTCAACATCTATACCTGCTCAAGTTTTTTCAAGCACTCGGTGGATGTCAGTCTCCGCTGCCCTCACATAATCCCACTGAACCTCTCATGAGGACCTACCCATCACGCAGTGGCGTGCTGTCAGATATCAGGAAGGCCTTCAGTAACCTCACCCTTTCCCGCATAATTGCTCTGAAACTGCTTGCGATCAGGTTTGCCTGATTAACAATCAGTTTATTAACTGAACAGCCACCACCAATGCATGACACGTAATAATTAACGAATGACAAAGCGATTACCTATTGGCTATGTTGATACAGTTGATGTGACTCCGTAGGGATGACAATCTGCAAAAAATCCGGAACTTTCGCTGCAATTATTTCCGTTATTATTACTCAGCTGTGCATTATAGCTAACAACGCACTTTAGCCGTCACTACATTCAGACTATAGAGCGGATTCTCATGGCTTATTGCTCAATGAACCTCGCGCACTAATGTACGCAAATCGAGAAATTATAAAGATGTAGGCAATTGATATTTTCCATCGTCATTGATGTGCGGAAGTAAACGGCGTATATATTCGTAGTGCAATGTGTAACAAGGCTTTCAAAAATAAATTAGATTCTCGTCGGTTCCACTAATTAGTCTGAGCGACTGTTTCTAATCGGGGAGGTAAACTGCGAGAGGTGTCTGTCATTGAGAAGTGAAAAGTGAGGTTATTGCTGGCTGTGCGTTTCTGCCGACGGACCGTCACTGCCATCAGGTTTCATGGAATCAAGGCTGGTAAAAGATGGCGAGCTTGAAGCGTCTCTCCTGGAGGTGGGCTCACCCACATCCTCTTCTACTTTGAGGTGGGCAGATTCACAACCTTCTCCGTCTCGAGTGACGGCAAAACCACAACATTCTCTACCTTGTGGTAGACCGATCCACAACCTCCTCTTTCTTGAGATGAGCTCATCAAAGAGCTCATCTGCAGAATATTGTAGAGGGTATCACAGGTGTGAACCAAACATCTCTGTGGCGTCCTTTTCCCCTGCTACTGCTTATTTTACTAAAATTTCTCTGCATCTTGTTTGTTCTCCCTCATGTGACGCGTGATCATTCTAGGCACAGAGCATTGGGGCCTCTCTTCCATTTGAGGGCGTACAATAAGTGTTTACATTCCCCTGCAGATTATGGTGATTATTTCATCTGTACTTTGGGAAAAGTCACACAGTTTCCTCAATTCCTTTGAACTACCCACATTTTGACAGTATGATGTAACTGCATTTCTTTTTCTCCTCTCTGAAGTACAGAGGAATACATCTATCTTCACATCGACTCAGATGTTACTTTCCTCAGGAGCAAAATAATTCATCGGGGTTTGAGGAACTTTTTTTTTTTTTTTTTGAGTAAAAGTAACTCTTACTGAGATATTCTTGCTGGCAAAGAAAAAAAACAGGACTACTCAGGTGAGGGGTGGGCAGAATTTCGCCCATGTGCCCAACCGGTGAATGGGGTGGATTGGGCAGGTGATATCTGCAGAAAGGTCACCATTTTCCTGAGGCCCCATCAGTTAAAACATGCGCCACTTATGCAATGAGACAATCGCTGGATTTGGTGTATACTGTAGTCTAAATTAGCCATTTCAAACAGAACATGCTCTTCGTACCAAGTCAAAAGTTAGGCACAGCAAATGTCTCCAAATGAGTTGTTTTGTGAGTATGTGCGCCTGTGTGCCGTGCGTGTGTGCATGTGTATGTGAGAGAGCTAGAGAAACGTGTGACTGCATGTGTGCTTCTGTGTAAAGAGAGAAAATCTTTTTCTGTGAATTGCACAAGAAATTCTGTATCTGAGCAATAATTTTTAAAAAATGGATTTCTTCTCAGCGAGTGGGTAGAAACGAAAATGAGGTTCTGCAACGATGCGTGAAGCGAGCTGACATTACTCTTATCTCTCAGTGTTTATCCTGATTGCAGTGATTGCGGGTGTTTCTAAATCCCCCAGCAAGAAAAATCCCTCATCCCAGAGGCCTGATTTTATCCTCACATGAAATGGTGCACTATGTGAAGATATAGCTGAAATGCATTTGTCCAAAGTTGTGAGTGATTTGTTCAACCTCTTGGCTGAAGAGTCATGTTGAGTCACAGATGAGTGTTTTTGAGGAGTTCAGAAGAGGGTAGGTGGTTTTGGGGTGTGTAGTACTGGGTGCGTGGCTTTTTAAAAATTATTATTTATTTATTTATTTTTTGAATATCAAACATACTTTTGTAGTGTTGAATGGCAGATAGGTATTTTGGAATGTTGAGCACGAATTGGGTGGTGTCTTTTTATTGAGCAGTGGTTGAGTGTTTTTGGGGTGTTTAGTACCGAGTGGGATTGTTGGAGTGTTGAGCTCATTATTGTTTGGGTGCTGACCGTCCTGACATTTTAACGTTTATTGACTGGTGAATCAGCGCTGTGGTCAACGTTGAATCACTGTTAAATTTTGCTTTAATTTTGAAAATCAAATTAACATTGATATAATAAAATTATCATAAAAGAATTATGTTGTATAATGATCATAGTTTACTTCAATAGGCTGAATAATATTACTATAACCGCCAAGGAGGTTATGTATTTGCTTCCGTTTGTTTATTTATTTGTTTGTCTGTCTGTCAACCGGATATGTCAAAAACGGTTGAAAAGATTCGAACCTAACTTTGCAGGATGTTAAAGTAGCACAAGAGAAACAAGTGATTGGCATATCTAGGCCAAAGTACCGCTGAGATATAGGCCAAAGTTCAAATCCAGGTCTGCTGGCAGAAGTATGGGCTCTTGCGAGTCCAGCTCTAATTTTGTAAGGTAACTGAGGACATGTTCAACATGCAGATGTCGTTCAAATTTCAAAGTCAATTTCTAAGTATTTTGTAAGCCTTTTTACAATCATTTAGCATAAAATATCGTTTCAACATTTCTCAACGCTGAAAAAAACTCATCATTTCAACTATATGTTAACATCGAAAGTCGGTAATATGCCAGCTCAGGAGGAGTGGGTGGGTGTTTTTGGGGTGTTGATTGGCAGGTGTCTGAATGCTGTGGGTAAAGAATCGGCTGAGCAATTTTCTAATGGACCCTGAAGTTAAACTGTTTGAACTCTTGAGCTCTTATTTTTGAAACTATTAATGTCCTTTTGCAGAGATTGGAGCTGGTAAAGCCTCTATTTGAATACCAATAAATTCTCATCTGTGCAAATTACAGTGCAAGTTAACCTCGCTTGCAGTCAACGTCTGTTTTTAAATGCTACAGTCCTCAATACAAAATTGTCAGACTCATCAGATGCTTGGACAAGTAATAGAATAGAGGCCACCAACTGTGCTGTAATTGGTCATGTGCCATACAACTGGCCGTACCTACTTTTCAGAAGATGCCCCAAACTGTTATGCTTTTGTTTCTGAGTGAGTGAGTGAGTGAGTGAGTGAGTGAGTGAGTGAGTGAGTGAGTGAGTGAGTGAGTGAGTGAGTGAGTGAGTGAGTGAGTGAGGATTTATTTTAAAGTGTCTACTGTTCTGTGTGATGAGTTTATTCCAGCAGATAGCTGTGTGCATGCTGACGTTATTGCAAGTTTCTTACCACTTCCACTGTTACCTTATTACACGTAGAAGGACTCATACATTCAGTGTGTACGAGGCAGTTCATTTGTGCTGAACATCAGTGGTTGAGGAAGTACTGAAGTTCAGTACTTAAGTAAAAGTACAGATAACCAGCAAAATGTATACTCAAGTAAAAGTGGAAGTGATGCATTTACAATCCTACTTAAGTAAAAGTAAGAAAGTACTTGCTTTCAAATGTACTTAAAGTACGAAAAGTAAAAGTGCTTGCACGATTGGTTGTCTCATGATTTCTAGGCCTATTTTTCAACAAAAAAAAAATTGTTTGGCGCTGTGCCTTTTTAATTCTTTAGATCATCCCTGTCGGGTAAAATATAATCTGTAGAATTAAAGTGTGAACTGTATCACAGAGGGCGAGCCTGCTAACCTTTACAATAAACAAAAGTTGCTGCTGGTAAAAATACTAATAATGTCATCTGTAGAGACTTAAGTATTACTAGTAGCAACATCTGCATTATTTATTAAATATCATAAAGCAAAACCAGGAAAGAAGACTGGTTATAGTATACCCAAATAATTTATTTTATTATTGATCGATTCAATGTAAACCATTCGACTCTGTTGGCTTCATTATAAGGGGAAAAAAACACAATGTATCCCGGCATGCATGCCAGGCAAAAACTAGGCCAGTGAAAATGAGACAGGTCTTGAGAAACAGACAATGAAGGAGTTTGAAATAAGAATCTAGCCATTTACCGGGGAGGGGGTGGGGGGTGATGTGTGTAACAGTACTTTAAAATTAGGGCTGCAATGAATGATAGCATGATGATCCGTGTTGTAAATGGGGAATGATTTCAGAAGGAGACGCCAATATATTTCGGACTGTTCATTGTTGATAATGGGGTTTATAATAGTAATATGGAATAATAATATCGCGCGTGCATATGCTGCGTGTGCCATAGCAACCCTGGGTGTCATCTGTAACATGGTTTACCACGAGCAGTAGCACGAGAAATTCAACTCGAAATTTTCACGACTGAATGCTCTTTTTGTTTTTACACATCCAAATCTTTCTCTGGGTACCCAAACATCAGGGTAAGCCGAAAATGTATGATTAGCATACATTCGACATTGGTGATTGTTGAATACGGAATTCTTTCGCCCCTGCATTTTTGGCCGATTATGCTGTCCACGGCCTTATACCACGAAAATGTATCTCTCATTACTTGAGCTGCCAGACTTTCGCACGGCGTCCTGCACTTCGAATCGCAGCCACATTTTTAGTTTGTCACGGCACGGATCTAATATTCTGTGATAACCACGGAATGTAACTACTCACGAATTATTCCATAAATCTCCTGAGTTTTTGCATGTAGTGTCCAGTTGTAATTGTATGTTTTCGTCTGCCTACATTTCGAGCAACCATTTAATTTCTTCGTTTGAATGGAGATATCATTTCGCCTTGGCATTTGTTAGAACAGGAGAGGCGTAACACATGACTATGGCGCTAGTAGACTGAAAACGCATCCAATTAAAGGGTGATTGGAATAATTCAGCGCATTGATTTTTTTATTTTTTTTACACAATTTTAGGCTTGCTATAAATCAGCCATAAAAAATGGGAGTGTCACCCAGTACACTAATAACATGAATGGGTGATACTGCAACTCATTTCATTGTATTTGATATCTTATTGTGAGGTCCTGTTCAGGAACCACTCGCAAGAGACAGAAATCCAAAAAAACGTTTGCCTTTAATGGAGTCAGAGTCAAAGCCAAAAAACACAGGAACTGCCAAGACACAATAGGAAATCGAAAAACAGTGTCGACTAGACAGGCAGGGGTCAGAACCAGTAAGACAGATGAGCAGAGGTACAAAAACGATAGTAAAAAAGTCGTAGTCGATGAACAAAGCCAAGGGTCATACACAGGGCAACCAAACACAGAAATTTTACAAAAATGGGTCGAAATCCAGAAAGACAATAACAATACAAAAAGGGCAATGGCAAGAATCGATGTCGGACAAACCAGTAGAAGAGAAAGAATACTCAATGGCATACAAGGCGCTCTGCACAAAGAAATATTGATCAACGTTCTGACAAGGAGCTTGCTGTGAAAAGACTGCTTAAATAGATGAGAGGGAAGTCACATGCTATGCAGAAATCAGGTGTAATGGATCAGACTAATTACAACAGGAGAATCACATGAGGGAAACCCTAACCACGAAAATTGGTGAAAGCCAAGACACGGACGGGAATCGCACAAACAGCCTATGACATTTAAACAGCTCCGGTCAAGGAGTTCTAAGTGCGCAGATAACGAGCGCAGGAAAGTAATTAAGGACATGCGAGAGATTCTCGCTGAAACTCAGGAAAAGACAGGAACAGCTGAGCAAGAGGCGGAGATTAGAACAGGGCGATTGCTGAGAGGGAATTAGTCTGAATTAGTAGCGGTGAAACTTTACAGATTTAACTAGAGTACTCATTAGTAAGTTAGTAATCTATATTCATTGATTCGTTTTGTTAGTAGACTATGATTAATAATACAAATGTTAGTCTTGTTAGTAATCAGAACAGAAAGGCGAAAGAAGTAAACAAGAATCGATGGAATATTTTAAACACCGGAATTCATTTAAATCACCCGTAGTCCGTGGGCACGCAAACAGGGAAGACGGACTGAACCAAATCGATCACAAAACAGGGGAGACAAGTGCAATGGAATTGAGAAATGGAACAAACTAAAAACCTGAGTATTACAATAACCGAAAAGAATATATAAAAGACAAAATCTTGAACACAGAACACGAACGTAAACATGACAACAAGGCAGAATCACAGCACTTATGCTTTATTCTACCCCGATAAAATATGAGTCAGAGAAAAAACATTGTGAGAGTCCCAAGCACAATTTAAATGAGCAAAATATGTGAGTCTGTGCACACTCAGACAGCAGAAAATCACCGTGTTAAATCCTGATATATCATAGTTGTTTCTTACACTCCTGGTCTGATAATATTTGATGGAAATCCAGTATTTGAACTCCAAAAACGTGATGTTTTTTATGCGTTCTCACTGATTCATGCTATATGTGTGGACCCACGCAATTGAATGTTTGGCAGAAGTACCAAGGTTGTCCGAGGCAATGCGGTTCTCGTAAATACACTATTCAGGGGGCTCAGTCTCGGGATCCATGTTAGGCGAATTTCGGTTTCGTTCGAATGCGACTGCCGCATTGGAGGCTGCGATAGCACTACCTGGTTGGTTTCATCCTCCGAGGCAGCAACGCAACGCAATTTGTTTTGTGAAGGAAACATTTTGACGAGTGATCTTTAAATGTAACGAGGTGCCTTTTAGAAATGTTGTGGAGTAGAAACTATACATAATAGCTGCGAAAGTTCACTCTGTAATTTTTACTTAAGTAAAGTACAGATTTGTGAAAAATGCACTTAAGTACAGTAACAAAGCATTTGTACTTCGTTACATTCCACCACTGCTGAACGTACATTAGAATAAACTTCACATATTCCTGATTGGAAAACCTGGTAATTGGTCTGAGGAATTTCATGGCAGTCTAATGATGTGTGAAGGTCATGTGCTAAAGGATGTATAACTGCAGATAATTCGGTTTGGTTTTAGAATGATGAACGCTCTATAGGAGAACTTCCTTCCTTGTTTGGATCTTTTATGGGTACAGTCATGAAAGCTTTTATGTAAATAGGAAAGATTACACTGCCCTGTTCAGCTAATTAGTTTCAGCAGTTTGGTTTTATTGCTTTGGTGAGCCACTGATTTGAGCCATTTTTCTGCAGATAGCTCATGATGAAACTCTAAATGAAGGCCGTGTTTTACAATCCTGTCCCTGGCTCTGCTGACGGTGCAGTTATCCTTTCTGTGATGTAATCTTAGCATGTTTCTGGGATAATTGCCATTATCTTATTTGTATCCATAGAATTTTTTTTTATATTGCAATGTTCTTTTATATAAACTGTCACCTTATAAACCCTGAGGATTTCTGTCATTTTATCTTGTGTATATATCCTCAGAGAAATTCTTATCTCATATATTTATTCATTATTAGTTTGAATGTGATTTTGTCTTTTCAGTCTAAATTCTGAATAGTTATTTTACCTTATCATATGACCTCAAAATAATTGTGTTGTGATCGTATCACATTATCTGGGATTCTGCGTTGTTATCTCAGTCCAAATCCCCAGCTGTCTCTTGGAAGTCAAGAACGGTTTGAGATTTTAACAAACATGCTGGTTCACGTTATTATTAGGATCTTGAATGTGAAAATACCTAATGTGCTGACAGTGATATTCCTTGCTATCAGATCACATGATGCTATTAAAATTTTTGCGCAGTGACATCACGTACTGCTGTGACCAGAACAGGTCAGTCATACTGATAAGACTTGCCATTTCCCTCAATCTAAGGTGTGCCTGAAACCTAGGATGCTTAAAATATAGATGTTACCGAGCTCTGTATCAAACTAAGTCTTTAGAATCCCTCTGTTTACTCACTATGACCACTCAATGTGTGGGAAAGCACTTTCTGACTGCAGGTAAAAATGAGAGTGCCTGGCTTGATTGCTCTTGATGAATGAATGTAGAATGAGACTAACCAGACAAAAAAGGTTTGAATGATTATGGAAAAATTGAATGCGGTCCTGTTCGGAATAGTGCAGTGGAATAAATGTGATTTATTAATGGCAATGCCCCCCATCCAACCCCCAGAGCAATCAATCAATCAATTGTAATGTAAAAAAAACAGCCACTAGATGGCAGTATTGACTTTTTTTTTGTTAAGCCAGTCTGGAGCTAGGTTTTGGGCAAGTCCTGGGCCTGCCTCAGAGGGGAAAGTCCCAGAGAATTGAAAAAAGTCTGGAAGGTGGGAGGGGGCTGGAAAAGAGTATATAAGGAGAAAAATTGAGAGAGTAAAGTAGTAGGAGAAATTGCAAGGAGAAATTGTGGGAGGATACATTTGACCAGACCTGTCACTCTTTTCAAGACCTGTGAAGTTTTTTGTGGATTTTTGCCTGTGTTGGAGCATTTTTCTGTCCCAGAACATCGCAAAATAGCAACCCCCATCTTAATGAAAAGGAACTGTAACCATCTCATTTTTAAAAATATTTTAATCTTGGTCAGTGCTTTGTTTCATTAAATCTGTTTAGGTTTTAAAATTTTGTGTCATCCCTTGCTGTCCGATAGGTCATAACAAATTGGGGCCATAACAAATTTGGGCCTCGTCCGGGTTAGACCATTATGTGAGTCATTTATTGAAAACCTAAAATTTCAAATTGTGAAATTGTTTTTTGAATTTTATATTTTAATCTTGGTCAGTGCTTTGTTTCATTATATCTGTTTAAGTTTTAAAATTTTGTCTGTCATCCCTTGCTGTCCGATAGGTCATAATAAATTGGGGCCATAACGCAATCAATCAATCAATCAATAACCTTTATTTCAAGGAAGTCCCACTGACAGAGGTCTCTTTTTTCAGGGGAGCCCTGATTACAATAAAACAATTTCAATGGAAGGTTAAAGACAAACAGCACATATAAAATACCAGCACATAAAAATACACGAAAGTCACAAACAACAATTTCAGATTAAAGGAATAACAAGTTTTAGACTAGAATAAAACATAATAAAAATGAATAAAAAAAATAAATAAATATACGGTTTCAATAAAAATCATTCAACACCCACTGCGAATTAGGTTTACTGGCAAAATTTACAAACTTTCAGCTGTTTGCAATGAACAAATCAAACAAGAACAATTTAAGTTGCTTAACACAACAACTATTACAAGTGTCTTCTCCAAATTCAACACAAAATGCCACTTTTAATGACTACTGCAGGCTCAAAATTATTCAAGCCCTTCATGACAAGCAACTTCAATACTTAATAGAGCACCCTTTTGCCACTATGACCTGATAAAAATGTGATACATAGGCAGACAACAGCTTCTGGCAGCATTCCTAAGGAATCTTAGCCCAGTCCTCATGGACAATGGCCTCCAGTTCACTAATATTTCAGGGTTTGCATGCTGCAACCGTCTTCTTCAAATCCCAGCAGAGATTTTTTTTTATGGGGTTCAAGTGAGACAAATGTGATGGGTACTCTAGAATCTTCCCAGACTTCTTCTGGAACCAAGCCTTAGTGGATTTTGAGGTATGCTTAGGATCATTGTCCTGTTGGAAGGTCCAATGATGCCCAAGCATCAGCCTCCGTACAGACAGCCTCGGATATCCTAGTACTTGACTGAATCTATTTTGCCCTCCACACTTTGCAGATTTCCAGTGCCAGAGGAAGCAAAGCAGCTGCTTCATATTTTAATGACTTGTATCGCCAAAACTGCTTCAGAGCTTAGGATTGTATTACAGAATGTCTTATTAATGTATGTGAACTTTTATTTCGTGACCTTGACATTAATTTTCATTGATTCAAATGTCAAACTTCACATGAAATTTTCATAACTTGTATCATCGCTGTAAGACTGCTTGCTGGTAAGCTGCAGGACCCTTGGTCCTATTATTATTATTATTATTATTTTGCCTATTCACCAGACTAACTCAATGAACTGCAGAAAAGTAATTGAAATCCATAGAAAATACTGTTTGAATCCTGATCTGGAATGAACACATGAATCCCACAGAAAAAAGTAAATGGCACCAGTGAGAGGGCAACCATAGCACAGGTGGGAGGGTTATTAAACTGATATAGTATGAGTGCAGAGAACAAGCCATTCAGCCCAACTAGACTTGCGATCTCCTTATCACTAAAGTGAATCAAATACTTTGCATAATTAAGGACTAGATGATATCTATCACTGTATCAAGCCTTTTCTTGCAGCCTTCTCCTTCCTGAACATAACCAGCAAGGTATTCCACAGGGGATCCCTCCTTGGATAAAAAAATACTTCCTAATATCAGTACCTTGGCTAACTTCCATTTGTGACTCCCTAGTTTTGCAAACAAAATTTGGCTTAAATAATCCTGCATAGTTAAATTAGTCAATCATGTTTACTTATTTAAAGGCCTCAATCTGATCAACCAAAATTCTCCTTTTACTGAGACTGAGAAGATTAAAGCCCAGTTCAGACCAAAGATTTGCGACGAGACGGGCTGAGACTTGCAACTACTTGCGACGCACCGGTCTGCGATGTTCTGAAACCAGCCAGTTCACACCGATGCGACGTGATGAGACCGTTTCCACAACGACTCTCTATGCTAACATTCTAACTGCAGTGGGTTGACCGATTCCGCAATTTGTAGAAATCAAACTTTGTTTGCGGGAAAACGACTTCGCTGTCAGCCTTGAATTTGACACCGCTAGAACAGTAAATTATTGTGGATTTAACTCTTAACTATCGTTTCGAGATATTCGACTTGATGGAGAAATAAATGTCCGAAAACTGTTCTTTGCTGTTGCAGCGGTACCAAATCAACGCCCGTCAGGAGGCGGACAGCGCAGTGTGTGGCTGTTAAACGCGTGTATTCCCGGGATTCATCACATGTTATAAGTGTCATTATGATCAGAAATGATCGTATATTTGACCAGATAAATCCAGATTTTGTACTCTTGATGCTTTTTCATATGCGTTCATATCTAAGTGAAATAAAATGGGAGACAGTCCTGGACTGTGAGTCTGTAAATGAGATGTGGGAAAGATTTAAGGGGGTTTTTACCCCCTTGAATCACAATGCAGATTCATTCCAAAGGTTTCCAAAAGTAAGCTGAAAAAGCAGAATCCTCAGTGGATGACCAAAAGTACTCGTGGGATTTTGAGGGAAAAGAGGAATCTTTATAAGATGTACATAAAGAATAACAATGAGAACACTAAGGCTGAATACTGTAAAATGCGGGCTGTGGTCAAAAAAGGGCTGAGGAATGCTAGAAGACTGTATGAAAGACAAATTGCAAAGGGGGCAAAAACTGTAAGTGCTTCTTTCAGTACTGTAGCAGAAAAAGGAAAGTTAAAGAGCAGGTTAAGCGCATAAAGAATAAAAACTGATTGCTGCTATTTGATGACAAGGATATTGCGGATGCCTTAAACAGTTACTTTGTTGAGAATTTTACCTCAGGGGGGATCTTTATTCGGCCAGAGGGCATGTTAAATGCTCAAGATTATTTATCAGAAATTGAGGTTCGGTATAATGAAGTATTAGACAAGTTGCATAAAATAAAGGCAGATAAGGCGGCGATAAGGCGGTCCTGATGGCTTATATCATAGAGCGCTCAGGGAAGTTGGTGAGATCATCTTTAAGCCACTATCCACTATCTTCAGGCAGTCTTTAGAAACTGGAGAAATAACAAATGATTGGAGACAGGGCAATATTATATGAATATATAAAAAAGTGCACCATACCGAGCCAGGAAATTGTAGGCCAGTCAGTTTAACTTGCATTGCGTGCAAAATATTGGAATCTATCATAAAAGATGAGCTGGACTTATTTCTTGAACGGAACAGTATCTTGAAGGATAGCTAACATGGTTTTCGTAAGGGAAGGCCAGGCCTGACAAACCCTCTGGAATTTTTTGAAGAGGCCACCAGGACTTATGACCAGACCAGGGCTAATGACATCATATACTTGGATTTTCAGAAAGCATTCGATACAGTACTGCATAAGAGACTAATTTTTAAATTGAGCTCCATTGGAGTTACAGGAGGTATTCTGGGGTTGATTCAAAACTGGTTATAGGACAGAACACAAAGAGTGGTGGTCAGTGGTATCTCATCTGAGCGAGGTATGGTGAAGAGTGGCGTCCCCCAGGGATCGGTGTTGGGGCCCCAGCTGTTCCTCATCTACGTTAATGACCTTGATGGTAATATTGAGAGCAGATTGGTTAAATTTGCAGATGATACTAAATTGGGGGGTTTGGCAAATAGTTTAGGGTCCACTAAAGTGATTCAGGAAGATTTGGATAGAATCCAGAATTGGGCAGAAATGTGGAAAATGAAATTTAATCTAGCAAAATGTAAAGTTGTACATGCAGGTAATATAAACATTAGACGGGATTACTTCATGGGAGGTTTAAAACTGGAACGTGCTGCACATGAGAAAAATCTGGAAGTGATTGTTGACCAAACCCTCACAGGCTCTAGCCATTGTGCAGTAGCAGTTAAAAAAGCCAATCGGATGCTAGGATACATTGCCAAAAGTATTGAGTACAAATCTAAGGAAGAGATGCTTCTTTAGTACAACATATTCGTCAGGCTACATCTGGAGTATTGTGTACAGTTCCGGGGATCATACTTTAAGAAAGATATAGAGGCTCTAGAGAAAGTTCAGAGAAGAGCCACTAAGCTTATTCCAGGTATAAAAGATGAAAGCTATGAGAAGAGGCTGAAGATCCTTAATCTCTATTTGAATTTGTGGTCTCATCTTGATAATTTTAATGTATGCTTCATATGTACTTGAATTGGAAAGAGTAGAAAGAATCCTCCATAGTTGCTGATAGCAGTTGAATGTCGATGGATGTACAAAATCGTCTTAAACTGAGACCAGTGCACGTGGATTCCAGCTGATACAATGTCAACACGCACGGAACAATTATCCATAAATTTGACCAATTATTATGATATACCCTGCAGAGTAATGTTGCCTAATTGGTGGAAAATACATGTGTCTGTTCCTTTGTGGCCAGGGGCACACAATTATGCCAATAAACGAAGAATATCATAAGTTTGGCCTGACAAAGGGCGCTGTTTGCGAAACTGGAAATTATTTGCGGAACCGGTCAAAGGACGCGCCACCGAAAAATGACTGTGCAAGGCAATTTCCGCTGTGCGTGAGCAATTTCCGCATTGATCGTCCGTTTGTGGAACCGGTCAACGCACTGTACCGGCTTTTCAGGCCTTTTTTTCCAGTTGATACATTTGTTGCCGCATTTGAAAATATGGATAATATGATGATAAGTTTGGCATAACAGTTGCATTTCTGCCATTAAAAAAGAGCGAGGACATACAAAAAAAGTAAGGGCGAGAATTTGGAGCGTTCCATCCAGGGGCGTCACCAAGGGGGGGGGGGCTCTGCCCACCCAATGAAAACTCAAGATAAAAAATTGATTTACTAGTATTTGACAGTAAACACGGGATATCCAACTGATTCACCACCAGAGGTAGACAGCCATTTAGAGTGAGCTTTACGTATACTTCATTTATCTGTCACTATGTGTGATGGTGGATTCCTTTCCCAGTCTATTCTTCTGTGAAACCAATGGGCACTCTCGAATTACTAGGGACCCTCCCATTCTCTTAGACTGCGTCTTCACTTATCAGTCCGAGGTCACGTCTGCAGCCCTGCGCCTTTCTCAGGGAATTAAAACTTCGCCCATATCGCTATTGTTGCTACTTCTGCCACCGCTTATTTGGTCAGTCATCTTGTTTGACATTAAGGTAATTTCTGTACTAGTTTGTCATTTGTGTTGACTCGTGTGGTTATAACCCTGAGTTGGCTACCGAGTGAGCCCAGGCAGCTAGTCTGGAGCTTCTGGAAAAAAACTTGATTGGCATCAGTTTTTTTTGTTGGCAACATGCTTCACGGAGTCTAGTAAAGGACGACTGAAGGCAACTCTAAGAAAAGTGAACGTGTTCCCATTTACTTTGCTTGATTGGTAATCAAATGGTGGATTCGTTTACTCTCTAAGTTGAATGAATAGAGCTGTTTATTAACACGGCATGTTTGATTGATGCATTTCGAAATTTAAATAGCCGCAGAACAGCAGATGTTCATGAACACGATGTCATTGCCACGCCATTTCGTGCGACTGGTCATTTATATCTCACATTCATGTTTCATCCGCGTTTCAGAATGTTTTCCGACCTTGCAATCATGGGTGTGTAGGCAGTCATGTGTAATTTCTTGAAACATACACACCTGAAGCGGCTTAAACTATTTAAAATGCCGCCCGGAAGAAGCCTGAGTTTAGATTTCGCTAATTGCAGGTGCTCCGCCCTTCCCTAAATCTGCTCCCGTGTACTTGGTCTAAATAACAATCAAGCAATTTCAGTGGTCTATAACGATTAACATGTGATGGTGAAAAGCAGAAAAACCTAACTGGGCTATGGTGTTAGATTGAATGAATGCCAGTTTGAATAATTATAAAAAATCTTCCTCTTCCGCAAAAGCGGATGAAACGTGAACGTGAGATATAAATGATCAGTCGCACGAAATCGCTTGACAATGAAAATCGTGTTCATGCAAATCTGCTGTTCTATGGCCATTTAAATTTCGCAATGCATCAATCAATCGTGCTGTCTAAACAGCTCTACTCATTCAACTAGAGAGTTAACGAATCCAACATTTGATTGCCAATCAAGCAAAGTAAATGGGAAGACGTTTGTTTTTCTGAGAGTTGCCTAACTGGTTAATAGGAGGCGATTCTGAAGTCCTTAACTTGGCTCCTTGCAGCATGTAGCCGAAAAATACTAATGTCAGTCAATTTTTTTTCTGGAAGCATTTCACTTGCCCTTTGATGAGTCGCACTTTCATTCAACCTGCATTGGGTTTAATGAAGGAAAAGGGAAAGCTCGGATATTCGCCCCATGGCAGCAGGTGGTGATGCTATGCCTTAAAAAAAAATTGCGGTTCACGATCGGCACAACCCTAGACTGTGCATAATTAATGATAATTGACCACGCCTGTTAATGTCCCTCCCCTCTCATCATTTCACCAGCCGCCACTGATATATAAATTTTTTTTTTTTTTTAATTTTACGGCTATTTACAGGTTTTTTTGCCCCGCCCAAAGAGGAGAAATGCCCACCCAAGCCTGGCATCCTGGTAACGCCTCTGGCTGTAGGCGGGTGTACACGAGCAGCTATGGACTCGTCCATTGCTAGGTATGCACCAAACCCTACCTTATCCGCCCCATTGATGTAGGAAAACTGGGCTCATTGCCTCATGGGTGGGTTGGCAGCTTCAGGGTGCTGCCACACAGATGTCATTTCCCTGACAAAATCTGGTAGCACAGGGAGAGAAGATAGTGTACTTGTGGCATCTTTTGCCCTGTCAAAACAAGACGGCGGGGCCTGCCTCGTAGCTGGCATCTCCACCTCAATACGCCTAGCAGCTCTGCACATTAGGGTAATGAACTCATCACCAGAGAGTGTAGCAGACACGTCAGAAGGCACAGGGTGTCAGGATGAGCTTTGGTCAGAGCTCAGATTCGAAGGATGAGGGGACTTTGCAGTTTGGTTGCCAATATAACCGTCTTCAAGGTTATCCGATGCAACCAGTGAAATACCATCAAAGTCATCAGTAGCGTCCCAAGGGGCAGGCCACTGAGATGAAGAAGCATCTGCAGAATGCCCTGCTGACATGGCTGAGCATCCAGTCAGTTCCTGCATAATCCGCTGCTGATTCACAGCCAGAGATGACACCTCTTTAGCCAAAGAAGCCATTGTAGTGGCCAGAGCCTCGTATGCTTCATGCTTCCTTTTCCGGTTTTTCTTATCAGAAGGAGGTCGAGCAGACTCCTCTTCTTCACCGACTTTGGTCGCAAGTGAATCTGCCTGGGGTGAACGCTGTGAACCCACCTCAGAGGATGCCCTTGATGACACAGATCCCTTGTAACCAGCAACCTTGTTCACCTGGCTTGACAGGGTGCGAGTGGAGAATGGGGCACAGCTTGAACAGATGGACAAGTCTGCCCTTGAGGTGACAGCATTCTCCGGGCCTAGACACACAACACAGAGGGTGTGGCTGTCCTCTATTGACAATTTACCATCGCAGTTTGTGCAATTGTGAAAGCCAGGCATGGTATAGAGATGATTAATACCACTAAATTACGATGAACCGGCCGGTGAGCGGCTAAAACAGCCACATACAATGGTACCAGACATGGTACAGCAACACAACCACAGTGATATCAGTGTGCACTTATCTGCAATGAGCACAGATGCAGTGGTACCAGGCATGGTACCAGCAATACTGCCACAGTGGTACCAGAGATGGCACCAATGGTAACAAGGGTACCAGAGATGGTAAACTCAGAGTCTGTGGTACCAGAGGTGGTGCCAGCAACCACAAGACACAGATATTGAGTCTGTAGTCGCCTATGAGAGATATAGCCAGAGAGATCTTCTCTAGATACTCTCTACCTCACTTAAGCAATCGGCGGGTATCTCACTTAATGGAGTGAGAGTCGCAAACAAGAACAATAAAAGATGCTAGCTTCAGAGTCTGTGGTACCAGAGCTGGTACCAGTAACCACAAGACACAGAATTGAGCCTGTGGCAACCTATGCAAGATATAGCCAGGGAGATTTTCTCTTGATACTCTCTATATCTCCCTACAACTGTAAAACTTGCATATTACACTCGTATAAAAAATTCTTACAGACTAGCAAGCTATAGCAAGTATGCTACAATAGGCTACACAATCATAAACATAAGGGCGAGTGAGAATCGCCGACAATATGGGGAGAAAAAGTCCGTTTTCTTATTAGTAGCGACAGCTACCTCAAAAAAACAGTAAAGCACAAGTATATCGTAGCTAGCATGATAGCCTGTAAAGGGGTAGATCTACCAGCTTTCAGACAAATTTAATAGGCAATTCGTGCTAACTGTAGAGAAAGAAATGTCTTACCTTATCAGATCACCTGAGGGATTAAAAGAGGATGATTGTGTGTCACGTGCTGAGTTATATTCGGTGACGCAGCACACTCAGGTGGGTAATGTTTAGATATAAGTCTTCCTCTGAATTCTTGCGCATGCGTGGATTATATTCTAGCCCTCTGGGCTGGCTGTCTGGCAGCCTTTCTTGAGTGAAACAGAAACATCTTCTAGCCCTTTGACGTTAGGTTGCATTTCAAACAACGTTATTAAATTGCGGGTTCTTGCTGTGAAACTCTGTTTTTTTTGTTGTAATTTAAACAAAAGTGAGGGAGATGTCTCTTTTTCGAATAAAATATTTTTTTTCCTAAATTGTAGCCTACATTGTAGCCACAGCAATGCATTACGATGACAGCTGTGAATTTAACTGCCGATTGATTATTACTGGAAAACTTGATCAAGAAGAATGACTGGAAACAAGTCCAGACCACAAGTTGCTGATAAAGATTTTTTCCTTTCTTTTAATGTCAGCCAAGCAGCTGTCACAGGCACATCACCTTTACTTTACATGTTGTGCTTCCACTGTGTAATATGTTTCATTTATTCTTATTACTTAATGTATATTTTATTATGTTTTGACTGCAGTGCAGCATGTCTACATTCATCAAATAATCAAACATCTCAGCACCATTGAAGTGGACAGCAGCCCAAAGTGAAGTTACGAAGTACTTATTTTCCGTGCACGCGCTCCACGTAAGAGCTGCTTCGGGAAACGCACTCATTTGATTGGTGAAGATTTGACTTAGCTGTGTTTAACCCACTCACGCCTTCTCTCCTCCCTCTTTGCCACTTGCGCCAGCAGGAGGGACGGAGGCGGGACAGAGGAGCACTTGCACCGGGCCCAAAATTGCAAAATGCGCCTGGATATACCCCGTTGGCGTGGCGCTCCCCCCATTCGCCTGCGCCTGGTCAATGAATTTAGAACCCTAAGACTGCCATGAACTAAAAGTGACACCGGATTCTCGTCCAATACCTAGCTAATTTCCAAAATGTCTGTCGGGTGGTCTCTGATGATATGAAATTTTTAAGTCATACTGATGGACAGCTGCAAGTAAGCATTGCAGAAAGTAAGGACATGATCCTTCCAGCTGGGGAGTAAGTATAAGTGAATCAGACATTTTGGAGACCACCTAAGAGCCGTCTGTCATCAGCACAACTGTGGTCTAGCCCAGTTCTGTAAACAAGCTTTCCAAGCAGTTCATGCTGACTTTGCCAGGTTTTGTGAATGTTTCATTGAACGCCATAAGTGAATGAGAAATTTTGGAAATCAGCTGGAAGAAAAGAGCAATTCAAACATATTTGGCCCTGTTTGAAAAGGTGATTGCCCCCATAATTATTAAATCAACCAGAGAAACAAATTTAATTAATAGTTGCATTCAATTTCACTGGATACATCCAGACCTGATTACTGTCAGCCCTGCATTGAATCAAAACACCACTTGAATAGAACCTGTATGGTAATGTGAAGGAGGCAAAAGCAGCTCATAATATCACAATCTAAAGAAATTCAAGAATTAATATGAAACAAAGTAGTTGGCACCCGTCAATCTGGAAAGGGTTACTATGCCATTTCTACGGCTCTTGGACTCCATCAACCCACAATGAGCACCATTATCTACAAATGGAGAAAACTTAGACCAGTGGTGAACCTTGTCTTACATTTTCCAAAAAAAAAATCTTGACCACCAAGACTGTTTGGATAATTTTCTGTGGACTGACGAGTCCAAAGTGAAACTTTTTGAAAGACTTGGGTCTCATTACATCTGAAAAGTCTACAAGATACCGTGGATCTGCACCTAATAAAGGCAAAAAAATGATCCTCTAAACTTGGGTGCGTAAGTACAGATAGATAAATGAAAAAACCTCATTACATCTGGCACAACAGTAACAAGGCATTCCATAATAAGACCATCACGCTAACAGCTAACAGTGGCGATGTTGTGATGGGGCTGGGGTTGATTTGAGTGCTTCAGGACTGGGGTAGCTTGCCATTATTTATTGAACCATAAATTCTGCTATCAACCTTAAAATCCTGATGGATGAAGTCCAGTCAACAGTTTGTCACCTAAAGCTCAAATGCCATTGTGTTATGCAGCAGGACAATAATCTGAAACACACAACCAAGACCACCTCTAAATTGCTCCAGGAAAACAAAATGAAGGTTTTGGAGCAACTAGTCAAAGTGCTGACTTGAGTCTAATTTAAATGCTGTGCCATGACATTAAACAGGGCAGTTCATGCTCGAAAACCCTCTAATGTGGGTCAATTAAAACAGCTCTGCAAAGAAGAGTAAGCCAAGTTTTCTCCACAGCAATGTAAAAAAATTATTGCCTATTATTGTAAATGTTTGTTTGCAGTTGTTGCTGCCAAAGGTGGCACAACTACTTATTAGGTTTAAAGGGGTAATTATTTTTTTACATGGGTGATATACTAAATTACTGGTGATATGCTGAATTGGTTTGACTTACTCTACCTTCAATAAATGTAATTATCATTTAATAGCTGTATTTTTTGCTTACTCATTTCATGTTTGTTTTTATTAAAATCAGTTGGATGATCAAAGACATTTAAAGGGATACTATCATCCAATACAATTTGCCGCTCAAATCATTCCCAGATAACAATACGTTCAACTTCTAACCTCTCCCGGGCGATTCAACCCCCATGTAATTCAGATATCAAACCAAGGGTGCAAGTAAACAGGCCATTCTCCCTTGAATGGAGCGCAATGTTTTATTACAGTGGTCTCTTTTTCACGCTTTAGCTCTGATGTCAAGCCGGCTGCTCTGCATACATGCTACATACAGCATACACACAGTACAATCCCTGTCTTTCCACCGCAACTTATGTGAAATGGACGAGATCTCCCTCGTTCGCATCAGTGTCAAAATGCTCGCTACCAGGGTCGGTGCCAGAACTGAAAATTGGGGGCAAAAATACTTCTCTTTATTACAACAATTAGTCCTAAGTAGTTCTCAATCATTTTCCTTTAGTAACACATTTTCCAATGACAGTAATAACTGAGTGGTAATTGAAGACACGGCCTCTCTCCTGCATGCGAAATAGCAGCGACAAAATAATAGGCAAAATTTAGTACAGGAAAATAATTTAATAATAACTAGGCCTATGCTTTATGAAAGATAAACTGCTCTGGAACTTTCGTGCTAACTTTTCGGCACATCAGGCGATCTAACCCCCGCTTGATCAGATAAATTGTTGAAATGAAATAAAAGACCATTTGAAACGTCTTTATGCAATTTCATAGCTTCTGACCCCTGAGAAAAGAAAAGTGTGAGAAGTCATAATCAGATTCCATGCTTCTATGGCAACGCATGTGAAACTGAAAAACTTCCATGCATAAGGACTTCAATTCTGCGTGAGAATCTCTTAAATACACGATTGAATAATAACTGATCTGCGTTCCAATGAAATATTGCCTTTCATTCTCAGTACAGCGTGGGATGATTAAAAAGTGGGACTTGGCAATTTGATATAATTTTGTTGCCCAAATTAAAATTTTCAACAATCACTTTTGTTATTAAGTGTAAGATTGCTGACTGCGACTTGAGAGCGTGATATGCCACTAAAAAGCGTGAGACTTGAGGGGTATTATGGCCCCAATTTGGAATAACATATATGACAGCAAGGGATGACAGACACAATTTTAAAACTTAAATAGGTTTAATTAAACAAACGCTTTTAACAGCTCACAATTATTTCACTCCACAGCTCTTACAGTAATACCCCTCCACAGCTCTCACAGTAATATCAGTCCACAACTCTCACAGAAATACCTCTCCACAGCTCTCACAGTAATATCAGTCCACAGCTCTGACAGTATAACCTCTCCACAGCTCTCACAGTAATATCAGTCCATAGCTTTCACAGAAATATCACTCCACGCCACTCACAGTAATATCAGCCCACAGCTCTCAGAGTAAAATCAGTCCACAGCTCCCACAGTAATACTCCTCCACAGCTCTCACAGTAATATCCCTCACAGCTTTCACAGCAACAATACTCCACTTCGCTCACAATTGTATCGCCGTACAGCTCTCACAGTAATATCCCGCCACAGCTCTCATAGAAAATCACTCCACAGCTCTCACGGTAAGACCCCTCCACAGCTCTCACAGTAATATCTCTTTACAGCTCTGACAGTAATACCTGTCCACAGATCTCACAGGAATATCAGTCCACAGCTCTCATAGTAATATCCCTCCACAGCTCTCACAGTAATATCAGTCCACAGCTCTCACAGCAATACCCCTCCACAGCTCTCACAGGAATATCAGTCCACAGCTCTGACAGTTAGAGCTCTCTACAGCTCTCAGAGTAATATCAGTCCACAGCTCTCACAGTATACTACCTCTCCACAGCTCTCACAGTATATCAGTCCCTAGCTTTCACAGTAATATCACTCCACGGCGCTCACAGTAATAACAGTCCCCAGCTCTCACAGTAATATCATTCCACAGCTCTCACAGTAATATCAGTCCACAGCACTGACAGTAATCTCAGTCCACAGCGCTGACAGTAATATCAGTCCACAGCTCTGACAGTAATCCCTCTCCACAGCTCTCGCAGTAGTACCCCTCCACAGCTCTCTCATTGATATCAATCCACAGCTCTGACGGTAAGAGCTCTCCACAGCTCTCACAGTAATATCAGTCCACAGCTCTGACAGTAATCCCTCTCCACAGCTCTCACTGTAATATCACTAATACCCCTCCACAGCTCTCACAGAAATATCAGTCCACAGCTCTGACAGTAATAGCTCTCCACAGCTCTCACAGTAATATCAGTCCACAGCTCTCACAGTAATATCCCTACACAGCACTCACAGCAATATCACTCCTCTGCCCTCACAATAATATTACTGTACAGCTCACAATTATTTCACTCCACAGCTCTCACAGTGATATCAGTCCACAGCTCTCACAGTAATATCAGTCCACAACTCTCACAGTAATATCCCTCCACAGCTCTCACAGTAATATCAGTCCACAGCTCTGACAGTAATCCCTTTCCACAGCTCTCACAGAAATATCAGTCCACAGCTCTGACAGTAATAGCTCTCCACAGCTCTCACAGTAATATCAGTCCACAGCTCTCACAGCAATACCCCTCCACAGCTCTCACAGAAATATCAGTCCACAGCTCTGACAGTAATAGCTCTCCACAGCTCTCACAGTAATATCCCTCCACAGCCCTCACTGCAATATCACACCACTGCGCTCACAATAATTTTACTGTGCAGCTCAGTTATTTCACTCCACAGCTCTCACAGTAATATCCCTCCACAGCTCTCACTGCAATATCACTCCACTGTGCTCACAATAATTTTACTGTGCAGCTCACAGTTATTTCACTCCACAGCTCTCACAGTAATATGAGTCCACAGCTCTCACAGTAATACCCCTCCACAGCTCTTGCAGTAATTTCAGTCCACAGCTCTGAGGGTAACACCTCACCACAGCTCTCACAGTAATATCAGTCCACAGCTCTCACAGCAATACCCCTCCACAGCTCTTACAGTAATATCAGTCTACAGCTCTGACAGTAATACCCCTCCACAGCTCTCAGTAATAACACTCCACGGCGCTCACCGTTATATCAGTCCCCAGCTCTCACAGTAATATCAGTCCATAGCTCTCTCAGTAATATCCCTCCACAGCTCTCACAGCAATATCACTCTACTGCGCTCACAATAATATCACTGTAGAGTAAACAATTATTTCACTCCACAGCTCTCACAGTAATATCCCGCCCAAGCTCTCACAGTAATATCACTCCACAGCTCTTACAGTAATATCAGTCCACAGCTCTCACAGTAATATCTCTCCACAGCTCTCACAGTAATATCAGTCCACAACTCTCACAGAAATACCTCTCCACAGCTCTCACAGTAATATCAGTCCACAGCTCTGACAGTATAACCTCTCCACAGCTCTCACAGTAATATCAGTCCATAGCTTTCACAGAAATATCACTCCACGCCACTCACAGTAATATCAGCCCACAGCTCTCAGAGTAATATCAGTCCACAGCTCCCACAGTAATACTCCTCCACAGCTCTCACAGTAATATCCCTCACAGATTTCACAGCAACAATACTCCACTTTACTCACAATTGTATCGCCGTACAGCTCTCACAGTAATATCCCGCCACAGCTCTCATAGAAAATCACTCCACAGCTCTCACGGTAAGACCCCTCCACAGCTCTCACAGTAATATCTCTTTACAGCTCTGACAGTAATACCTGTCCACAGATCTCACAGTAATATCAGTCCACAGCTCTCATAGTAATATCCCTCCACAGCTCTCACAGTAATATCTCTCCACAGCTCTCACAGTAATATCAGTTCACAGCTCTCACAGCAATACCCCTCCACAGCTCTCACAGGAATATCAGTCCACAGCTCTGACAGTTAGAGCTCTCTACAGCTCTCAGAGTAATATCAGTCCACAGCTCTCACAGTAATACCTCTCCACAGCTCTCACAGTATATCAGTCCCTAGCTTTCACAGTAATATCACTCCGCGGCGCTCACAGTAATAACAGTCCCCAGCTCTCACAGTAATATCATTCCACAGCTCTCACAGTAATATCAGTCCACAGCACTCTCAGTAATACCCCTCCACAGCTCTCACTGTAATATCTCTCCACAGCTCTGACAGTAATGTCAGTCCACAGCACTGACAGTAATATCAGTCTACAGCTTTGACAGTAATACCCCTCCACAGCTCTCAGTAATAACACTCCACGGCGCTCACCGTTATATCAGTCCCCAGCTCTCACAGTAATATCAGTCCATAGCTCTCACAGTAATATCCTTCCACAGCTCTCACAGCAATATCACTCCACTGCGCTCATAATAATATCACTGTAGAGTAAAAAATTATTTCACTCCACAGCTCTCACAGTAATATCCCGCCCCAGCTCTCACAGTAATATCACTCCACAGCTCTTACAGTAATATCAGTCCACTGCTCTCAAAGTAATATCACTCCACACCTCTTACAGTAATATCAGTCCACAGCTCTCACAGTAATATCTCTCCACAGCTCTCACAGTAATATCAGTCCACAACTCTCACAGAAATACCTCTCCAGAGCTCTCACAGTAATATCAGTCCACAGCTCCCACAGTAATACTCCTCCACAGCTCTCACAGTAATATCCCTCACAGCTTCCACAGCAACAATACTCCACTTTGCTCACAATTGTATCGCCGTACAGCTCTCACAGTAATATCCCGCCACAGCTCTCATCGAAAATCACTCCACAGCTCTCACAGTAATATCTCTTTACAGCTCTGACAGTAATACATGTCCACAGATCTCACAGTTATATCAGTCCACAGCTCTCATAGTAATATCCCTCCACAGCTCTTACAGTAATATCTCTCCACAGCTCTGACAGTAATGTCAGTCCACAGCACTGACAGTAATATCAGTCCACAGTTCTCGCAGTAATACCCCTCCACAGCTCTCTCATTGATATCAATCCACAGCTCTGACGGTTAGAGCTCTCCACAGCTCTCACAGTAATATCAGTCCACAGCTCTGACAGTAATCCCTCTCCACAGCTCTCACAGTAATATCACTAATACCCCTCCACAGCTCTCACAGAAATATCAGTCCACAGCTCTGACAGTAATAGCTCTCCACAGCTCTCACAGTAATATCCCTCCACAGCACTCACAGCAATATCACTCCTCTGCCCTCACAATAATTTTACTGTGCAGCTCACAGGTATTTCACTCCACAGCTTTCACAGTAATATCCCGCCACAGCTCTCACAGTAATATCCCTCCACAGCTCTCACTGCAATATCACTCCACTGCGCTCACAATAATTTTACTGTGCAGCTCAGTTATTTCACTCCACAGCTCTCACAGTAATATGAGTCCACAGCTCTCACAGTAATACCCCTCCACAGCTCTTGCAGTAATTTCAGTCCACAGCTCTGAGGGTAACACCTCACCACAGCTCTCACAGTAATATCAGTCCACAGCTCTCACAGCAATACCCCTCCACAGCTCTTACAGTAATATCAGTCTACAGCTCTGACAGTAATACCCCTCCACAGCTCTCAGTAATAACACTCCACGGCGCTCACCGTTATATCAGTCCCCAGCTCTCACAGTAATATCAGTCCATAGCTCTCACAGTAATATCCCTCCACAGCTGTCACAGCAATATCACTCCACTGCGATCACAATATTATCACTGAAGAGTGAACAATTATTTCACTCCACAGCTCTCACAGTAATATCCCGCCCAAGCTCTCACAGTAATATCACTCCACAGCTATTACAGTAATATCAGTCCACAGCTCTCACAGTAATATCACTCCACACCTCTTACGGTAATATCAGTCCACAGCTCTCACTGCAATATCAATCCACTGCGCTCACAATAATTTTACTGTGCAGCTCACAGTTATTTCACTCCACAGCTCTCACAGTAATATGAGTCCACAGCTCTCACAGTAATACCCCTCCACAGCTCTTGCAGTAATTTCAATCCACAGCTCTGAGGGTAACACCTCACCACAGCTCTCACAGTAATATCAGTCCACAGCTCTCACAGCAATACCCCTCCACAGCTCTTACAGTAATATCAGTCTACAGCTCTGACAGTAATACCCCTCCACAGCTCTCAGTAATAACACTCCACGGCGCTCACCGTTTTATCAGTCCTCAGCTCTCACAGTAATATCAGTCCATAGCTCTCACAGTAATATCCCTCCACAGCTGTCACAGCAATATCACTCCAATGCGATCACAATATTATCACTGTAGAGTAAACAATTATTTCACTCCACAGCTCTCACAGTAATATCCCGCCCAAGCTCTCACAGTAATATCACTCCACAGCTAATACAGTAATATCAGTCCACAGCTCTCACAGTAATATCACTCCACACCTCTTACGGTAATATCAGTCCACAGCTCTCACAGTAATACCTCTCCACAGCTCTCACAGTAATATCCCGCCACAGCTCTCACAGTAATATGAGTCCACAGCTCTCACAGTAATACCCCTCCACAGCTCTTGCAGTAATTTCAGTCCACAGCTCTGACAGTAATACCTCTCCACAGCTCTCACAGTAATATCCCTCTACAGCTCTCACAATAATATCTCTCCACAGCTCTCACAGTAATATCAGTCCACAGCTCTCACAGTAATATCCTTTCATACCAATATCACTCCACTGGGCTCACAATAATATCACTGTACAGCTCACAAGTATATGACTCCACAGCTCTCGCAGTAATATCCCGCTACAGCTCTCACAGTAATATCACTCCAGAGCTCTCACAGTAATACCCCTCCACAGCTCTCACAGTAATATCAGTCCACAGCTCTCAAAGCAATACCTCTCCACAGCTCTCACAGTAATATCAGTCCATAGCTCTCACAGTAATACCCCTCCACAGCTCTCCCAGTAATATCAGTCCACAGCTCTGAAAGTAATACCTCTCAACAGCTCTCACAGTAATATCAGTCCACAGCTTTCACAGTAATACCCCTCCACAGCTCTCACAGTAATATCAGTCCACAGCTCTGAAAGTAATACCTCTCAACAGCTCTCACATTAGTATTTATCCAAGCTTTCACAGTAATATCACTCCACGGGGCTCACATTAATATCAGTCCCCAGGTCTCACAGTAATATCACTCCACAACTCCCACAGTAATATCAGTCCACAGCTCTGACAGTAATACCCCTCCACAGCTCTCACAGTAATATCTCTCCACAGCTCTCACAGTAATGTCAGTCCACAGCTCTCAAAGCAATACCTCTCCATAGCTCTCACAGTAAAGTCAGTCCACAGCTCTCACAGTAATATCCCTCCACAGCTCTCACAGCAATATCACTCCACTGCGCTCACAATAATATTACTGTACAGCACACAGTTATTTCACTCCACAGCTTTCACAGTAATATCCCGCCACAGCTCTCACAGTAATATCAGTCCACAGCTCTCACAGTAATACCCCATCCACAGCTCTCACAGTAATATCAGTCCAAAGCTCTGACAGTATTACCCCTCCACAGCTCTCACAGTAATATCAGTCCACAGCTCTGACAGTAATACCTCTCCACAGCTCTCACAGCAATACCCTACCACAGCTCTCAAAGTAATATCAGTCCGCAGCTGACAGTGATACCTCTACACAGCTCTCACAGTAATATCAGTCCATAGCTTTCACAGTAATATCACTCCATGGCGCTCACAGTAACATCCCTCCACAGCCCTCTCAGCAATATCACTCTACTGCGCTCACAATAATATCACTTTACAGGACACAATTCTTTCACTCCACAGCTCTCACAGTAATAGCCCGCCACAGTTCTCACAGTGATATCACTCCACAGCTGTCACAGAAATACCCCTCCACAGCTCTGACAGTAATACCTGTCCACAGCTCTCAGAGTAATATTAGTCCACAGCTCTCACAGTAATATCCCTTCACATCAATATCACTCCACTGTGCTCACATTAATATCACTGTACAGCTCACAATTATTTCACTCCACAGGTCTCACAGTAATATCCCGCCACAGCTCTCATAGTAATATCACTCCCTAGCTTTCACAGTAATACCCCTCCACAGTTCTCACAGTAAGATCAGTCGTCAGCTCTGACAGTAATACCTCTCCGCAGCTCTCACAGTAATATCAGTCCACAGCCCTGACAGTAATACCTCTCCACAGCTCTCACAGTATATCAGTCCATAGCTTTCACAGTAATATCACTCCGCAGCTCTCACAGTAATATCAGTCCACAGCTCTGACAGTAATACCTCTGCACAGCTATCACAGCAATATCAGTCCACAGCTCTCACAGTAATATGCCGCCACAGCTCTCACAGTAATATTAGTCCACAGCTCTCGCAGTAATACCCCTCCACAGCTCTCACAGTATATCAGTCTATAGCTTTCACAGTAATATCACTCCACGGCGCTCACAGTAATATCAGTCCCCAGCTCTCACTGTAATATCATTCCACAGCTTTCTCAGTAATATCAGTCCACAGCTCTGACAGTAATACCTCTCCACAGCTCTCACGGCAATATCAGTCCACAGCTCTCACAGTAATATGCCGCCACAGCTCTCACAGTAATATCAGTCCACAGCTCTCGCAGTAATACCCCTCCACAGCTCTCACAGTAATATCAGTCCACAGCTCTGACAGTGATACCTCTCCACAACTCTCACAGTAATATCAGTCTACAGCTCTCACAGTAATATGCCTTTACAGCTCTCACAGTAATATCTCTCCACAGCTCTCGCAGTAATATCAGTCCACAGCTCTCACAGTAATGTCCTTTTACAGCAATATCACTCCACTGCGCTCACAATTATATCACTGTACAGCTCAGATTTATATCACTCCACAGCTCTCACAGTAATATCAGTCCACAGCTCTCACAGTAATACCCCTCCACAGCTCTCACAGTAATATCAGTCCACAGCTCTCAAAGTAATGTCCTTTTACAGCAATATCACTCCACTGCGCTCACAATAATATCACTGTACAGCTCACAATTATATCACTCCACAGCTCTCATAGTAATATCACTCCACAGCACTCACAGTAATATCAGTCCACAGCTCTCACAGTAATATGCCGCCACTGCTCTCACAGTAATATTAGTCCACAGCTCTCGCAGTAATACCCCTCCACAGCTCTCACAGTATATCAGTCTATAGCTTTCACAGTAATATCACTCCACGGCGCTCACAGTAATATCAGTCCCCAGCTCTCACTGTAATATCATTCCACAGCTTTCTCAGTAATATCAGTCCACAGCTCTGACAGTAATACCTCTCCACAGCTCTCACGGCAATATCAGTCCACAGCTCTCACAGTAATATCTCTCCACAGCTCTCACAGTAATATCAGTCCACAGCTCTCACAGTAATGTCCTTTTACAGCAATATCACTCCACTGCGCTCACAGAATTATCACTGTACAGCTCACAATTATATCACTCCACAGCTCTCATAGTGATATCACTCCACAGCACTCACAGTAATATCAGTCCGCAGCTCGGACAGTAATACCTCTCCACAGCTCTCATAGTAATATCAGTCCACAGCTCTCACAGTAATACCCCTCCACAGCTCTCACAGTAATATCAGTCCAAAGCTCTGACAGTATTACCCCTCCACAGCTCTCACAGTAATATCAGTCCACAGCTCTGACAGTAATACCTCTCCACAGCTCTCACAGCAATACCCCACCACAGTTCTCAAAGTAATATCAGTCCCCAGCTCTCACTGTAATATCATTCCACAGCTCTCACAGTAATATCAGTCCATAGCTTTCACAGTAATATCACTCCATGGCGCTCACAGTAACATCCCTCCACAGCTCTCTCAGCAATATCACTCTACTGCGCTCACAATAATATCACTTTACAGGACACAATTCTTTCACTCCACAGCTCTCACAGTAATAGCCCGCCACAGTTCTCACAGTAATATCACTCCACAGCTCTCACAGAAATACCTCTCCACAGCTCTGACAGTAATACCTCTCCACAGCTCTCAGAGTAATATTAGTCCACAGCTCTCACAGTAATATCCCTTCACATCAATATCACTCCACTGTGCTCACAATAATATCACTGTACAGCTCACAATTATTTCACTCCACAGGTCTCACAGTAATATCCCGCCACAGCTCTCATAGTAATATCACTCCCTAGCTTTCAAAGTAATACCCCTCCACAGTTCTCACAGTAATATCAGTCCACAGCTCTGACAGTAATACCTCTCCACAGCTCTCACAGTAATATCAGTCCTCAGCTCTGACAGTAATACCTCTCCGCAGCTCTCACAGTAATATCAGTCCACAGCTCTGACAGTAATACCTCTCCACAGCTCTCACAGTATATCAGTCCATAGCTTTCACAGTAATATCACTCCACAGCTCTCACAGTAATATCAGTCCACAGCTCTGACAGTAATACCTCTGCACAGCTATCACAGCAATATCAGTCCACAGCTCTCACAGTAATATGCCGCCACAGCTCTCACAGTAATATTAGTCCACAGCTCTCGCAGTAATACCCCTCCACAGCTCTCACAGTATATCAGTCTATAGCTTTCACAGTAATATCACTCCACGGCGCTCACAGTAATATCAGTCCCCAGCTCTCACTGTAATATCATTCCACAGCTTTCTCAGTAATATCAGTCCACAGCTCTGACAGTAATACCTCTCCACAGCTCTCACGGCAATATCAGTCCACAGCTCTCACAGTAATATGCCGCCACAGCTCTCACAGTAATATCAGTCCACAGCTCTCGCAGTAATACCCCTCCACAGCTCTCACAGTAATATCAGTCCACAGCTTTGACAGTAATACCTCTCCACAACTCTCACAGTAATATCAGTCTACAGCTCTCACAGTAATATGCCTTTACAGCTCTCACAGTAATATCTCTCCACAGCTCTCCCAGTAATATCAGTCCACAGCTCTCACAGTAATGTCCTTTTACAGCAATATCACTCCACTGCGCTCACAATAATATCACTGTACAGCTCACAATTATATCACTCCACAGCTCTCATAGTAATATCACTCCACAGCTCTCACAGTAATACCTCTCCCCAGCACTCACAGTAATATCAGTCTGCAGCTCGGACAGTAATACCTCTCCACAGCTCTCACAGTAATATCAGTCCACAGCTCTCACAGTAATACCCCTCCACAGCTCTCACAGTAAAATCAGTCCACAGCTCTCACAGTAATGTCCTTTTACAGCAATATCACTCCACTGCGCTCACAATAATATCACTGTACAGCTCACAATTATATCACTCCGCAGCTCGGACAGTTATACCTCTCCACATCTCTCACAGTAATATCAGTCCACAGCTCTCACAGTAATACCCCTCCCCAGCACTCACAGTAATAGCCCGCCACAGTTCTCACAGTAATATCACTCCACAGCTCTCACAGAAATACCTCTCCACAGCTCTGACAGTAATACCTCTCCACAGCTCTCAGAGTAATATTAGTCCACAGCTCTCACAGTAATATCCCTTCACATCAATATCACTCCACTGTGCTCACAATAATATCACTGTATAGCTCACAATTATTTCACTCCACAGGTCTCACAGTAATATCCCGCCACAGCTCTCATAGTAATATCACTCCCTAGCTTTCACAGTAATACCCCTCCACAGTTCTCACAGTAATATCAGTCCACAGCTCTGACAGTAATACCTCTCCACAGCTCTCACAGTAATATCAGTCCTCAGCTCTGACAGTAGTACCTCTCCGCAGCTCTCACAGTAATATCAGTCCACAGCTCTGACAGTAATACCTCTCCACAGCTCTCACAGTATATCAGTCCATAGCTTTCACAGTAATATCACTCCACAGCTCTCACAGTAATATCAGTCCACAGCTCTGACAGTAATACCTCTGCACAGCTATCACAGCAATATCAGTCCACAGCTCTCACAGTAATATGCCGCCACAGCTCTCACAGTAATATTAGTCCACAGCTCTCGCAGTAATACCCCTCCACAGCTCTCACAGTATATCAGTCTATAGCTTTCACAGTAATATCACTCCACGGCGCTCACAGTAATATCAGTCCCCAGCTCTCACTGTAATATCATTCCACAGCTTTCTCAGTAATATCAGTCCACAGCTCTGACAGTAATACCTCTCCACAGCTCTCACGGCAATATCAGTCCACAGCTCTCACAGTAATATGCCGCCACAGCTCTCACAGTAATATCAGTCCACAGCTCTCGCAGTAATACCCCTCCACAGCTCTCACAGTAATATCAGTCCACAGCTTTGACAGTAATACCTCTCCACAACTCTCACAGTAATATCAGTCTACAGCTCTCACAGTAATATGCCTTTACAGCTCTCACAGTAATATCTCTCCACAGCTCTCCCAGTAATATCAGTCCACAGCTCTCACAGTAATGTCCTTTTACAGCAATATCACTCCACTGCGCTCACAATAATATCACTGTACAGCTCACAATTATATCACTCCACAGCTCTCATAGTAATATCACTCCACAGCTCTCACAGTAATACCTCTCCCCAGCACTCACAGTAATATCAGTCTGCAGCTCGGACAGTAATACCTCTCCACAGCTCTCACAGTAATATCAGTCCACAGCTCTCACAGTAATACCCCTCCACAGCTCTCACAGTAAAATCAGTCCACAGCTCTCACAGTAATGTCCTTTTACAGCAATATCACTCCACTGCGCTCACAATAATATCACTGTACAGCTCACAATTATATCACTCCGCAGCTCGGACAGTTATACCTCTCCACATCTCTCACAGTAATATCAGTCCACAGCTCTCACAGTAATACCCCTCCCCAGCACTCACAGTAATATCAGTCCGCAGCTCGGACAGTAATACCTCCCCACAGCTCTCACAGTAATATCACTCCACAGCTCTCACAGTAATACCCCTCCACAGCTCTCACAGTAATACCTCTCCACAGCTCTCACATTAGTATCAGTCTATAGCTTTCACAGTAATATCACTCAATTGCACTCACAGTAATATCAGTCCCCATCTCTCACAGTAAAATCTCTCCACAGCTTTCACAGTAATATCAGTCCACAGCACTCACAGTAATACCTCTCCACAGCACTCACAGTGATATCAGTCCCCATCTCTCACAGTAATATCTCTCCACAGCTTTCACAGTGATATCAGTCCACAGCACTCAGAGTAATACCCCTCCACAGCTCTCACAGTAATACCTCTCCACATCTCTCACAGTAATACCTCTCAACAGCTCTCACAGTAATACCCTTCCACAGCTCTCAAATTAGTATCAGTCCATAGCTTTCACAGTAATATCACTCCACTGCGCTCACAGTAATATCAGTCCCCAGCTCTCACAGTAATATCACTCCACAGCTCTTACAGTAATATCAGTCCACAGCACTGACAGTAATACCGCTCCACAGCTCTCACAGTAATATCTTTCCACAGCTCTGACTGTAATGTCAGTCCACAGCTCTTACAGTTATATCACTCCACAGCTCTCACAGTAATATCCCGCCACAGCTCTCATAGTAATATCACTCCACAGCTCCCACAATAATGCCCCTCCACAGCTCTCACAGTAATATCAGTCCGCAGCTCTGACAGTAATACCCCTCCACAGCACTCACAGTAATATCAGTCCACAGCTCTGGCAGTAATACCTCTCAACAGCTCTCACATTAAATCAGTCCGAGCTTTCACAGTAATATCACTCAATGGCGCTCACAGTAATATCAGTCCCCATCTCTCACAGTAATATCACTACACAGCTCTCAAAGTGATATCAGTCCACAGCACTCACAGTAATACCCCTCCACAAATCTCTCAGTAATACCTTTCCACAGCTCTCACAGTGATTTCAGTCCACAGCTCTCACAGTAATACCCTTCCACAGCTCTCACAATAATATCAGTCCACAGCTCTCACAGTAATACCCTTCCACAGCTCTCACAGTAATATCAGTCCACAGCTCTGGCAGTAATACCTCTCAACAGCTCTCACATTAGTATCAGTCCATAGCTTTTACAGTAATATCACTCTGCGGCACTCATGGTAATATCAGTCCCCAGCTCTCACAGTCATATCACTCCACAGCTCTCACAGTAATATCAGTCCACAGCACTCACAGTAATACCCCTCCATAGCTCTCACAGTAATATCTCTCCACAGCTCTTACAGTAATATCACTCCACAGCTTTCACAGTCATACCCCTCCACAGCTCTCACAGTAATATTTCTCCACAGCTCTGACAGTAATACCTCTCCACAGCTCTCACAGTAATATCACTCCACAGCTTTCACAGTAATACCCCTCCACAGCTCTCACAGTAATATCACTCCACAGCTCTCACAGTAATATCAGTCCACAGCACTCACAGTAATACCCCTCCACAGCTCTCACAGTAATATCTCTTCACAGCTCTTACAGTAATATCACTCCACAGCTTTCACAGTAATACCCCTCCACAGCTCTCACAGTAATATCTCTGCACAGCTCTCACAGTAATATCTCTCCACTCCTCTCACAGCAGTACCCCACCACAGCTCTCAAAGTAATATCAGTCCGCAGCTCTCACAGTAATATCAGTCCGCAGCTCTGACAGTGATACCTCTCCACAGCTCTCACAGTAATATCAGTCCATAGCTTTCACAGTAATATCACTCCACAGTGCTCACAGTAATATCCCTCCACAGCTCTCTCAGCAATATCACTCCACTGCGCTCACAAGAATATGGCTTTACAGCACACAATTATTTCACTGCACAGCTCTCACAGTAATATCACTCCACAGCTCTCACAGTAATACCCCTCCACAGCTCTCACAGTAATATCTCTCCACAGCTCTGACAGTAATACCTCTCCACAGCTCTCATAGTAATATCAGTCCTCAGCTCTCACAGTAATATCTCTCCACAGCTCTCACAGTAATATCAGTCCACAGCTCTCACAGCAATATCCCTTCACAGCAATATCACTCCACTGTGCTCACAATAATATCACTGTACAGCTCACAATTATTTCACTCCACAGGTCTCACAGTAATATTCCGCCACGGCTCTCATAGTAATATCAGTCCACAGCTCTGACAGTAATACCTCACCACAGCTCTCACAGTAATATCAGTCCATAGCTCTCACAGGAATATCACTCCACAGCTCTCACAGTAATATCACTTTAAAGCCCATGGTAATATTTCTCCACAGCTCTCACTGAAATATCACTTCATAGCTCATAGTGATATTTCTCCACAGCTCTCACAATATTATTTTCTGCTGCTCACTATACCACTCGATAGTTACATCACAGCACAGTCCCCACACTAATATAACTCTACAGCTCTCACATTATTATCAAACTACAGCTCTCAAAGAAAGCTTAAAAAAGATGCTATTGGAATTGCAAAAAGGTTTAAAAGAAGATGTTGTTGGAATCACAGGAAGATTTCAAATGAGCTGCTGCTGCTGGATTTGCACAATGGTTTAAAATGTACTGCTGTTGGAACTGACGAAATGTTATGAGCTTCTGTTAGAGTCACCAAAAGGTTCAAAATAAGCTGCTGTGAAAATCACAGATAAGTTTTAAAATGAGATACTTTTGGAATCAAAGAAATGTTTAAAATGAGCTGCTGTAGGAATAACAGAAAGTTTTAAAATGAGAAGTTGTAGAAATCACGGTAAGATTTCAAATGAGTCTCCTGTCGGAATCACAGAAAGGTTTTAGATGAGCCTCCTTTGGGAATCTGGCTTCTGTCAGTAGACTCAGTGATGTGAAACAAAATATTAAAAACAGGCGGCGCTGACGCAGCTCCCTAGAGCTAATGCCTCAACATGGGTGGTGCTGCATTTTTCTGTTGCAGTGTGTGTCTGTTACGCTGTTTGTGTGCCTGCCACTGCACGTGCTTGTCTATTGTGGTGTGAGTTTGTCTACCTGTAGTATGTATGTCTGTCTGTCACAAAGTGTATCAGTCATAGTGTGTGTTTTTCTGCCAACAAAGTTTGTTCGTCTGCCTGTGGTGTGTGTCTTGTGATTTGTGTTTTTTTTTGACTATGGAGTGTGTGTTTGTCATGGTATGTTTTTGTCTGCTTGAGGTCCGTGTCTGTCATGGTATGTGTGCATCTGATATGGGATTTGATTGTCTGTTGTGGTGTGTCTCCCATGTCGTATGTTTGTCTGTCATGGTGTGTCTGTCATAGAGTGCGTGCCTGTTGCGGCTATGTGTCTGTCATGGGGGGGATGTCATGGATGGTGTGCGTCCATAACAATGTGAGAATGTCTGTCTTGGTTTTAGTCACTGTATGTGTGTCTTGTGTGTGAGTGTATGTGTGTGTGTGTGTCTCTCTCTCTCTCTCTCTCTCTCTCTCTCTCTCGGTGTGATTTCATGTTCTGTAGCACTGTGGAGCCAATCAGATACATTGAGCATGACGATATTTTCCCACCCCAGGGAGTTGGTGTGCTGCAAACAGAGACAAATCTTTAAAAAAAGAGAGTAAAACTAGCATGGGGAACAATTAATCTTTGGATTTGCTATTTGCATTTCTTTTCTCAGAAAAAGAGTCATATATATTTGTGTTTTATTCTTTTTTTTTTTTGTGCACGGGGCTGTCATGACAGTTCAGACAGCGTATAACTTTGCCCAGGAGGCTTTATTTGTTTTTATGTGATGCATATCTTCCTTCTCTGCATAACTGGAGCTGTTATTGGTTTTCAGGGCCGTGTGCGCTGAGGGGTGATGTGAAAATGTGCTGACAGAACCCTCATGGAAGCCCTGGGGATTGCAGCGCTGGCACGAGCGCAATGCACAGCCTACCTGTTAGCTCTTACCTTTCATTCCCTCATCACGTCTCTCTTCCCTTCCTCTGGTTTCCAGAACCGAAAAAGGGTCCCTCCTCACCTCATTAGCAGAAATACTGCATATGCTAAAGCTATGCAGGAAAACCCCATAATAACCAGAGCAAATTAAGAAAGATATGCTAGTGAGCTTGTGCTTTGTCTATGGAAAGCTTATTCTCCCATAGGATATGTGCATTTAAAACACTGTATTATAAAACATATGCAGGGAAAATGATAATGTATGAACTTCATGGTGGTCCTCGTAGTCATGCAGTGGGTAGTAGTGTGGCCTCATAACTAGAAGGTTGTGGGGTACAATTCAGCCTGGGCGCCTCTATGTGGGGTTTGCAAGCTCTCGTCATGTTCTACAAGTTAGGCTTGTTGAGTCTCTCTATGAAAGGATAATTGCATGCAAAATTTTGGGGACTCCCGATCAAAATTTATGTTACTGTGAATAGAGTCAAAGATGGCACATTTTCTTGATATTTTAAGAGCCAGTTTTTCTAATATTTACATAGTTCGTGATACATCATAGTAATAGATTTTTTTTATTCTTTGGTATGTTGTAGGTACATGTCTTTAATGGCAAAATCCAGATTTTTAGGTCTCAAGACCTGCTACTTTTTTTCTAGGACCCCAGAAAATTTGGGGCTTAATCAGCCCTTGAAGGAAAAGCGACTTTTAGGAGCCTATATCTCAGTCTGCCCACAACAGCCCTCACTCATTTTCTTGGATGTTTACCTACAATTAAAGGTATTTCAGAAAATGTTAAAATTTCCATGGGGAGTGAAGGGGGCAGCTGAAAGGGGGCGCTTCAATCAGCCACCAGAGCCAACATAACCCAATTTTTATCAGGGATTTACAGGCCATGCCCTCCGCAGCCCAACATGGTTTACACATCATATGACAGTTTAATTGCCTTTCTACCTAATTACCTCAAATATCGGGTTGGGTTGTTTCGCGCATGGATATAGAGGGCGCTCTTTATGGTCACAACACAGGTTTTGCCTAAATTTGGGGTGAAACATCTCCATGCGCCCTTGACAGATTTTTATGCAGGCTCTTTATTTTGAAGTTCATAGTTTGTAGTAATATCTGTATCATCATTATCACTTTGGGATTCAGCTCCTTTAACCCTTTTCCACCATCTTTGTTGTGAGCGTGACAGGGTTTTGTTATCAGTCTATTTGGGCCATAACTCGGCTCCCATAACCGCTAGAGTCATGGATGTTGGTACAGCCCCTAGGTTTTATGACCCCAGACATGCGATGAGATCATTGATTGAGATTGCAGATATCGGGTTCATGGTGATATTGATGAATCAACTTATGATATTTTGTGGTTTCCAGGGTATGTACCGGTAGTTTCATTCCAACAGGCTCGAACCCTATGTTCCAGGGGTCAGGATCACGTGATATTGACATTGAAGATTTTGTGATATTTTAAGCTAGGATTTATTTTACCTCATTACTTCTGGTTTTATTCTTTTGTTTATGAAGACGGCCACAAAATAAGACTATCACTGAACAGCCCAGGGGTCAGGATCACGTGACATTGATGTATCAAACTTGAGATTTTGTGATATCTCATGCTCTGATGTATTTTGTCTTATTATAGCTGGTCCTGTTTCTTATGTTTACAATACTGCCAATCTAATCAGCCAAACATTCACCATCCCTGAGGTCAGAATCACTTGATATTGACATTAACAAATTTGAGATTTTGTGATATTTCAAGCTATGATGTACTTTGGCTCATTTTAACTGGCCCTACTTATATGTTTATGAATATTCCTTTTTGATGGTCTGATAGCTTTTCTCACACTTCATTTGTATTGTTTTGGTTTCATCACAATTCATTGAGCTGTTGCCATGTTATTTAAGATAATCGATACTGAGATTCTCTGTCTTTTCACAGCAACTTTATGACATTTAAGCATAATTATATGTATATGCATTTTACCTCAGTTATTGCCATTGTCAAAATATTGTAAAATGAAAACTGAAAACTGGTGATACTTTCGCAATGGCAGGAATTTGATAATGTGAAATGTCTTGACACCTGCTCAGTGACTTTCCCCAAAGAACAAAGGGCAAAAGTTTTAGAAAAGCTATGTACTGGTGAGTCGGATGTGTCATCACCATTGGACAGCTCAGATAAATTCCCATAAAAATTAGTGAATCATTCTGCAAATGACGCTTACTGAGACATGTTTCCAAAGATAAAACAGGCCTGAAAAACTACATATCACCATTTTATAATTTCTCTCAACCTCATCACAGAGTGAGGCAGTAAAAGGGTTAAAATGACTGAACCCCAAAATGATCTGAATAACACATACATTAGACATAATAAACAACGTATTAAAGAAAATTGCATGAAAATCTGCAAAATTTAAATCAAGGGATATCAATAATTCATATTTCAAGTTAGGCAAAAACTTTGTTGTGACCATAAATAGCGACTTCTATATCCATGCGTCCAAAGCAGCCCAAGCCAAATTTATGTTAATTAGATAGAGGGGTAACTACGCTGTCATATGTTTTCAAACATATTGGGCTGCTGAGGGCGCAGCCTGTAAATGCCTGATGAATAATGGGTTATGTTGGCTCTGGTTGCTGATTGAAGCGCCCCCTATCAGCTGCGCCCTTTGTTTCCCATGGAACTTCTAATATTTTCTGGAAGATCTTTAGCTATCGAGGGCACACTGGAATATAGGCTCCTATATGTCAGTTTTCTTTTACGGGCTGTGGTACCCTAAGGGGAGCGACACAGTGGCCGGTACAGCGTACACAACACGAGAGGCTAAATTGAGACCAACGCTGCCTTGTTTTAATGACAAGTAGAATGTAAAAGGAAAATATCCTTAATTAAATGGGGGAAAATCATTCAAATGAGTACAAAAGAACAGAGAGGTAACGGTTGATCCTCTGGGCTTGATTCGGGACCTTAGCTTGGCTTAGAGATTCAAGAATCAGCAGCTGGGCGTCCCTCAGACTAGCTGGAATCTGTGGTGAGACAGAACAAAAACAGCAGTTAGGCTGCGGCCAAGAGAGGATACACGGTGTCCTCGAGCAGGGAGTGCCTCTGGCTTATCTGTAGGGCCAATTATCCCGGAGTAGCAGCAGCTGGGGAGATGGGTTATGCCCTTTGGGGTTCGCATTCGGGCTCTTGCAGCCAGTGCTGCTTTGCGGGGTCCTGAACTTCTGGCTGCAGGCCCGTCGCTGTCCAGGGTTCTGATGCTGCTTCTTCAGCGGTTTAGACGATTTTATTCAGGCGGGATGCGGAGTGTTGGTGAGGCCGCCTCTCAGCCTGCCATAGGGCTTATTAACATCCAAAGTTTCTGGGGGTCTTAGAAAAAAAAGTAATGGGGCCAGAGACCTAAAAATTTGGATTTTGCCGTTTGAGATATGTACCTTCAAAATATAAAAGAATTAGGAAAATCCATGACTATGATGTATCACCCCCTAATGCATTACTGGGCGAATCTTAGAAAAACTGGCTCTTAAGCAAGATTACTTTTTTATTTCCATCTTAAACAGTTTCGAAATGACAAAATAGGAAAAGGGTCCGAAGAAAAAGTTTGGGCACCCTGTGTGGTCAGTTCTTACTAATACTCCCTTTGGCAAGTATCACAGCTTGAAAACGCTTTTTGCTGCCAGCTAAGAGTTTTTATCCCCTCGGCATAAAATGCGCGGGGATATAGGTATTGGTCAATCTGTCCGTCTGTCCGTCTGTAAACATTCTTTTGTCCGGAGCATAACTTGAAAACTGTTCAGTATTTCTTCACGAATTTCTTCAGGTGTCATATCTAGATGTGCCTTTTGGTATTTAGGAATTTCTTGGGTAGTTAATCCATGAATGTGGGGGGCCGGGGGGATACGCCATTGCCAGATGGCTCTTGTTAAATTCTGGTTTGAAGGGATTTTGCCCATTATTTCCTAATAAAAGACTGCTAGTTCTGTGAGATTCTTTTGCTGCCTTGCATACCCTGCTCCTTTGAGTTTCAGAGTTTCAATGATCTTGAAGTATGGCACTGTGAGGGCCATGGTAAAATCTTCAGCGTGCATCTCTTGAGGTAGTCAGTTGTGGATTTTGAGGTCTGTTTAGGATCATTATCCTGTTGTGGAAGCTATCATCTTTTCATCTTCAGCTTTTTTGCAGGTGGTGTGATGTTTGTGTCCAGAATTTGCTGGAATTTAATTGAATCCATTTGTCCTACCAGTGACATGTTCCCCGTACCACTGGATGCAACAGAAGCCCAAAGCATGATCGATCCAACCATTTTCTCGACAGTTGGAGAGGTGTTCTTTTCATGGAATTCCACATCCTTTTTTTCTCTTAACATACCTTTTCTCTTTCTTTTTGTGGCCAATGAGTTCTATTCTATGATTTCTGTGAGCTCATCACTCCACAAGACTTGTTTCCTAAATGCATCAGGCTTGTTTAGATGTTCCTTGGCAACCTTCTGATGCTGAATTTCATGTTGAGGTTGCAAGAAAGGTTTCCTTCACATGACTCTTCCACCAAGGTCATATTTGAGCAGGTGTCGCTGAACCGTAGGGCAGTATGCCATGACTCCACAGAGTGCTATATCTGGCTGAAGGTCTTTTGTTGTCAAATAGGTGTTTTGATTTGCCTTTATAGCAATGTGATGAGCAGTTTTCTCAAAGTTTTCTTGGTCTTCCAGACTTCAACTTGACCTTCACCGTTTCTGACGACTGCCATTTCTTAATTGTATCATGAACTGAGGAAATTGCTACCTAAGAAATTTTTGCCATCTTGTTTTAGCTTTCTCCTGCTTTGTGGGCATTAATTATTTTCATTTTCAGAGAGGTTGGCAGCTGCTTAGAGGAACTCATGGCTTTTGATTGTCTACACAAGGTTAGAGGGGTGTGAGCATTTCTAAAACTTTGACGTTTGCATGATATTACCTGGCCTTTCCTAATGATGACTGTGAACAAGCCATGATAACCCCAGAAAGCTAATTAAGGTCTGAGATCATGGTTAAAGTTACCAGAGAGCTCAAATCTTTTGGGGCATGCAAACTTTTGCAGGATGCTCCTTTCCTTTTTACACTCTAGAATTGTACGAAACAAAACTAATACACTTCTGTTGCTTAAATTGTTGGGGGCGAAAGTGTTTTATCTTTAATGTTCCATTCAAAGATCAGTTCAACTTCTACTCGCTGTTGGGGTCACACAGAGGAAAGCCTTTCATATGTGAGGAGACAAAATGGAGTCCAGGACTTCCCATGACCACTTGCTGCCTGCAAGCCCCTCCCGCCAGCAGGCCAGGCACATAAAAGCAGTGGTCAACCATTTTATCTCTCTCTTCTCTTGGATCCTCTCTTGGAGCTCTGGACTCTCTCTCCCTCCCTTGGAGAGGCTCCTGGACCCCTGGGGACTGCTCAGGCTGGGGAACCCCTCCCCCACCTCCTAGGCCCAGCATAGACTGGCCATGCTGAAGAATCTGCCAGGCTACCAGTAGTACAGCAAGAGTTGAAGAAACAGCTTGCTTTTGAGGAGCGGCCAGCTTCCCTCCTCTGCCCACAGCAAAGGCACGGACCGCACCAGAACCGCTCTTCTGACAGCACCAGAACCGCTCTTCCAGCCGGATCAACATCACCCGTGATTGGATCCTCCAGCAACCTCCAAACCCCTTTCCTCAACTAAGGACTGGTAACAACTGGGCATTCAAACCTTCCTTTAAGACTAAAAGTGACTGTGTGTATTTGTTAAATGATAGTTGTTGTGATTGTTTTTAAGATTGTGTTTTAGTTGGACAGGCTGGTATTAATGTATAGCAGACAAGCTCTTGCATGCAAATAACCTCCTGTAGACTAACACGGCGCCTTTCCTGTGCAAAACACACACATCTCTTCATTTTAACGCAATACACACAAACACAAACAACATTGAGCATTTTAAGTCGTTTGACTGACTTTAAGACTCTAAACTTTCCATTGCTACAAGGATTTGGTCTTTGTTACAGTAGGGTTGCCTTCCCCCACTCCACATGGTCAGCAAGGCCCCCCTCCACTCACACCTTAGATCATCCCTTTGTTCTCTCTCACCCACACCCGCACGCACGCGCACACACACATACACACACACACCTCCTTCAATGAGTATATAGTGTTTAGTGTAGTTTAGATTGTGTGTTTTATTTGTTTAATTTAAATAAATATTCTTTTAAGACGTGCTGTGGTTATTAATGTTGTACAAGAGTGAACGAAACTGCCAACCTCTTCTATAGAACTCCAAAGCCTTCAATCTAACTATTAATTGGGTAAGTTGGTTACAATTATTAATTTAATTATTAATCAATTTCCAAATTAATAGCTTAGCAGATATTGAGACTGAGGTTTTATTAATTGGCTATCGTTTTCCCTTCACCAAGGAAGGGTGGTGCCCCGAGGTATTTATATTAATATTCAATATTAATATTAGAATATCATCTTTTTTGGATAGTCAAATTAAAAATATTGATATCATTAGGCAAATTGCATTTTTCCCAACATTGGTGTTCTGTGCGAGGCCATTACCCCAACATCGCTTAAGTGTTCATTGTAACACAAATTTTGACTAGTGATGCCTAAACTTTTGCAAGCAACTATATGAACATTTCAGTGAATGGTGAATTTGCAAAGTGATCAATGGATGTACTGTCAATGATGTGCTCCTCCCTGGGATGCTGGGATAGGATCCAATCATTCATGTGGCACGGTGGTGCAGTGGTTAGAACCGTCACCTCACAGTAAGAAGGTTGTGGGTTTGGTTCTGGCCTGGGGCCTTTCTGTGTGGAGTTTGCATGTCCCTCCCTTTGCTTGCGTGGGTTTTCTCCGGGTACTCTGTTTTCCCCCACCCACAAAAACATGCCTCATAGGAACACTCTAACCAGTAGCCCTGACCAAGGAACTGGCCTTAGAACTGGAGTTGGTTCCCAGGCGCTGCTCAGTGGCTGCCCACTGCTCCTAACTATAGGACGGATTGGACCCTGGATGGGTTTAATGCAGAGGACAAATTACCCCATGGGGTTCAATGAAGTATATCTTAAATTTTAAATCAATCAAGGTTCTCTCATACGATCTCGACAAGCCATGCACTTGTCTTGCTCTACGCTGCATGCGGAGTCAGAAGAAGGTCCTTCCAAATCTGCCAGAATAACAGACTTTCCTGGATCATTCTTGCATGGTTTAGGGTCAAGATTTACCTGAAGTGAGACTAAAGAGGCTCTCCTCACCCCTGGAAGGCAGCCCCTGACCAAATACTTTTGCACATGTAATGTTAGCTTATATTTTAAAGGCTAACTGTCAATTTTTTTTACATTTTTCTCTTTATGCCTGTGAGAAGATGAGGTTATTGTGATTTATTAAAAAGTAGTAATGATCATAACTGAGGAGAAGAATATTAATGTGCTGAATCTCTTGCATATACGCACTGCGCTGTGAAATTGCCGCGCAGTTTATGTATGGGGCTTGAGTCAACTCTGTTTGGCAGAAAATAAAGCAGTCAGGGCATGGTCATTTGTCTTCATCATGCCAACTGTTGTAATTAGAATTGTGGAGCTATGAACAGAGAGACCATAAACTGTCTGTTACTACACTTCAGTGCAGATCACAGCAGGCATCACCTTTCCCCTTCTAGCAAGTGTGGGTGTGGGACCCTGGCAGCAGGTTTAAATAATAATAATAATAATAATAATAATAATAATAATCCTATTTGATTCATACAAAACTATTTTTTTCTTGCATTTAAATGAACAGATGAATTGATGACTGGCTGGAGCAGGTGCCAGCCATCTCTGTCTCTGGTGTAATGAAATAAAAGTGTCCGCAGAGTCATGTGAGGTATGCCATTACTGAACTTCAGCAGCTGAGCAAGTGAGATCCTACATCAAGCAAGACGGGGAAACTATTTTGCTTTCATTACTACAGCAGTGAGTCTTATTTTCCAAATGCTTTCCGGGTGTTGGTAAAAAAAAAAAAAAAAAGAGCTGACACTGTGGTAAACATGCCCCTTATTCAACTTGCTTATTTCAGCAAGACAATGTCAAATACCACCTTATGCAAATATTACAACAACATGCCGCTGTCATGATAGGGATTGGGTAGAAAACTCGCCAGCCGGTAGTCAAGACCTGTCACCCACTGAAAATATTTGGCACATTATGAAAAAAAAAGTATTAAAACGGTTGCAAAGTGTTAAGCAGATGAGATCCTACGTCAAGCAAGAATGGGAAACGGTTTTGTTTTCATAACTACAGCAGCTCGTCTCCCGAGGTCCAAATTCTTTTGGAGTGTTGTTGAAAAGTGGAAACAGTAGTAATCATGTCCCTGTTCCAACTTTTTTGAAATGTGTTGCTGGCATCAAATTTGATGAGCGAATGTTTTTCCAAAACAAAATTTCTCAGTTTCAATATCTTACATGTTGTCATTGTACAATTTTTCAATCAAATATGAAGTTTAAATGATGTGCAAATCATTGCATTCTGTTTCTTTTTACATTTTACACAGCCTCGCATCATTTTTAGGGATTTGGTTGTAGACGCTAGGGAAAAATGAGAACTAATAGAGAGAGAGTGTGGCATGGCAAAAGAGGGAGATTTATGGATGGAGGAGAGGAGCGAGAGAGGTGGGTGGGATGGGAGGAGATGGAGAGAGAGGGGAGGGGAGGACTGGGCAATATATTGATTGTATATCAATATTGTGATATAAAGGTTGATATTGTCTGAGATTTCATAAATCACAGTATTGTTCTGCAGCACTAGTGTTGTCTTTTCCTGGTGTTAAAGACTGCATTACAGTAAAAGGATGCAATTATCTGAACTTAACTGACGGTCGAGGCTCATCTCTAATTTACCACTTCCTGCTTGGTCATTATATTCACATTACCAGCAAATGATTATTTATAAAACATCTTGCCTGTAAAACAGTAACAGTAGTCATCTATACAATATCAACACAATATTGACATCAAAGTATTTGGTCCAAGATATCGTAATATTTAATTTTGTCCATATTGCCCTGGGGCAGAGAGGGAAGGGGAGAGAGCAGATGGAGGAAGGAGGGTGTGAGCCATTTTTTTACTCATGATCAGAATGAGGTTACTGCTGCTACAGGAGCACAGATAAAGCATTAGTTATTTTGGATCTTATTATTATTTATTTATTTATTTACTTATTTATTTTCCCCTCAGGACTTTTATTTTGTTGAGCTGTGAGTAGGCCATGTAATTAAATTGGCTGCCACTAACCTTTAACCTCAGCGTAGAACAAAGGAATTGAAGGCCTGAGGAGCACAGTTTTTAAATGGCTAAAACTGATCGTACTTTGGTAAAAACTAGCTACATTTGACTAACTAGGCAACCATTTGAAATACTTAAGTTGAATTGAGTTTATTGAACCTTAAGTTTATACTTTCATCATTCATTAACTAACACCACATGCTTGGAGACCAGAAGTTTGTTTCATCTGTCTACCTGCCTGCCTGTCTACCTGCTTGCTCTGCTCCATCATCTCATTGTACACCAAAGGTACAATTGAAGATCATTTTGATAGCTGGTCAAATAAGCATACTCAAGCCTGAATTGATGGCTATATTTTGAAATGTAAATATATGCCATTACAGAGGGAGAAAGAGAGAAGATTCCATCTGATGCACCAAACACCATTGCCTACAAATGTGTAAAAATGCTCTAAGCATGGCAGAAAAAAACACACACCCTAAAACACGTAGCAAGGAGGCAAAAATACATGTATGGTGCGCACCAATACATGGCTTCAGTCTGAGTAGTTTCTGCCATAATGACCAGGGAATGACAGTTCTGTTTGTTATCTCCGATGGAAACCAATGAGAACTGCTTGGCAGATTTGAAGGAGTAAGATGAAACACTGATAGGAGGAAATGATAGGTGTTTCAACACATCTAGACCCTTCTGTGGGAGTTTCATTGCTGGTACACCAGTCTGCTTTCCAGAGTGTCTCCAATGTAATAAACACCACAATCTCATCCCAACTCGTCATGCGTTGATCAACCATCAATATACATTGGAGAAGGAGGCTTTTGGTGTCCTTACTTGACCCTTAGGGTTCGGGTTAAGGGTTAAGGGTTAAGGGTTAGGGTTGGGGTTAGGGTTCGTTTTAAACCAGCGTTAAATAAGGACACAAAAAGCCTCAATTTGCTTCATATATCAACATTTGGTCATGTAGAGTCACTATTTGACGCGTCAGGATGAGTCTGGGCTCTAAGCAACAGTAACTCACTGAAAGGGAAGTTAGCCTTATTGTTTTTTCCAGGACACTCTCACAGAAAAGACACAAGCCTCATTCAGAGCCCAGTCTATTCACCTACTTCTCACACCATTGCTTCCCTCCCTGGCCTCCTTGCTCCTAGCCCCTCCCATCAGGGGGGCAAGGAAAAGATGGAAGAGGAGAAAGTGAAAGCAGTTGGATGTCCGGTCAAAATGATGTCAGGGTGCGTCTGTAGGTTGGAACAAGAGAATCCACAGTGCAGTCATGTACATGACAAGTCTTCTGACAAAAATATTTAAACAAAGAACGCACTTGGGTTTTCTTACTCTGGATATTTTTGGGAACCAACCAACCCCTGTCTTTTTCACATATTTTAACTCTAATCTCGCGAATCTCAGTCGTTTTCAGGATGCAAGGGGAGGTAGGGAGGAGGGGTAAGTGACTGAGAGGAATGAGCCCCAGCCTGAGGATGGGACCTTATCTGTTCATAAAATCCTCATTAATATTGATTAATTCTTTACCCTTGACAGCACAGGCATGTGTGTGATTGTGTGCTTGCAAGGATGAGGTATGTGCGCATATGTGTGTGTGTGCCTGCATGTATGCATGCGAATGCACATAGGGCTGTGCCTGTTTGTGTGTGAGCATGTGTGAGAGCATCCATGTGTGTGTGCGATTCTGTGTGCACGTGCGTTTGTGTATGTGTGTGCATATGTGCACGTGCGTGTTGTGAAACAGACTCCCTGCCTATCACTGGATTTACCAGGGGGGTTCACTATGAATCTGGCTTTGTGGTTAAGCCTGACTTCAGAACTTTGTAAAACCAGAATCCTCTTCAAATCTGGAACATGGACTGAAGTAAAAGGAACTGCTTAGTGTTTTACTTCAGCTTAAAGTTATAGGATGTGACTTTTACATGTCCGTAAATTTCTGTTTCATCCAAGCCACTACTAGAGGAGATGACACAATGCCGATTACGCCGATCGGCTCCTCTAACATCTCGCTGCATTGTCTAGTATTTGTTGTTTTGTATTCCGTGTCAACCGGCGATATTCCCGCACTGGCACTCGGGAAATTATGTGTTTTATTTTAAAACAAGAAGGGAGGAGGAGGAAGAGCGGAGAGTCTCCTATCAGGAGAGCTCCTGACCCCTCGTGAATTGTTCTGTTGTTTGGACCAGCGCCGCAGATTTCAAGCCTTCTGAGTTCACAACTCACTTTAATTTGAACAACGTTGGACTTTATGTCGAAGAGCTAAATTGGTTCAATTTTACGGACTCTGAGATTTATGGAATAATTTGTGAGTAATTGCATCTGCGTAGTTACCACAGAACAGTAGAACAGTGCCGTGACAAACTAAAGAAACTGAGCTTCCAGCATGTGGAATTGCCGGCTGTATTCTTGTAATAACATGAAATTCCTCTAGGGGGCCACAGAAGTTACGTGCTATAGCTTTAAAGTCAAGCTTAGTGACAAAGCCTGGTTCGTATCCCCCATGGAGCTGTATTCATAATATTTTCATGTATTCGGCCTGATTACATGCACAGTCAGACATCAGAGCTAAATATTTTTGGGATCGTGAAAGACGGAGCCCCACTGGCTGTTGGTGAGAAATCCATTTGAATCTCATTATCTGCACCGTCAAGTAAATTTTTGCTTCTCATTGATGGAATAATCATAAAAGTAATTTACTGTCTGTACCCAGAATTACACTCACAGTCTATGCACATGCCCAGCATCTCGCGCACACACAGGCACACAGCCACTCACGCACACAAACACGCGCACACACACACACATACATGTATACACACACAAACACTCATACATAAATGCGAAACTCACGATACAGCAGTTATGACTGGTTGATGACTAATGACTGATTTGTGTGTGCCTGGAGGGTTACAGGACTCTTCTTCCCTGGATTTTTCATCCCCAAATGATAAAAAAAACTGCCACCATTGTTGACAGACGGATGGATGAAAGTTCGATGGACAGATCACCATGATGTAAGGGTTAGGGTTAGGGATAGTGTTATAATGCCGGAAGAGGGCAACGCATCATTGGTGATGAATCATCCAAGGAGAAAGAGTCTGGGGACGAGAAGTCCATGGGGGCGAAGGGTCCGAGGACAAAAATTCCTAGGTGATGAAGAGTCTGGGGACGAAAAATGGGGGTGTTTTTATCTCAAGGGAGAGGGTTAGAGATGTGCCGTGGTATGTATACTCTACGAGACTGTGTCTGTCATGTCCTCCAGCCCCTGGGAATGCTGCTTTCTCAAAGCTGCTCCCGTAAAACATGTATGCGCATGTATATGTGTGTGTGTGTGTGTTTGTGTGCTGTGAGTGCGTGGCAGTCCATGTGTGTCCATGAGTTTGTTTGTCCGTATGTGTGTGCTGTGAATGTGCATGTGTGTGCACCATGAGACTGTGCATGTGTTGTGTGCTCTGCACGTGTGTGTGTGTGTGTGTGCACCAGCAGACTGCGCGCGCGCGTGTGTGTGTGTGTGTGTCTGTGCTGTGAGAGTGAAAGAGCGTGTGTGTGTGTGTGCGCGCGCAGGGTATTTGCACGCGCTGCAAGTATATGTGTGCGCATGTGCAGTTGGAATGATAAAGATGTTGGGCAAACATTAAAATGTGCCAGTAGGGTTTACATGCTGCATAGCACTGTAGTGTGTGGGGAACAGAGCAGAATAAGGCTCTGTGATAAAGCTCTGTCCTGTGAGGCCCAACAGTAATGATTATGACACATGATGTTTCTGACACATTTCAGGGCAGGGAACTGTCAGACTTTTATGGAGGTCCATTCCATTCAGTCCATTCTGTCGTCATTCTCATCATCCTCCTCCTCACACTGAAGTGCATCTGTTGAGTTCATCTCTATTTTTACCATGAGTGTGCCAGATTCCAGCCTTAGAAAGAACCTAGTCTATTCCTTGTACAGGGTTGTGTTTGTCAGAAAATAAATGCCTGAAGCACAATTTCACGATGGTCATTTAACACCAGTCTGTTCTGGACTGTTACTCAGACCCTGATACAGCACATACATATTTATCCCCCTGTTTTCAAAGCCATGTGTACAAAACTGCGTGGGCTTTGAGCAGAACTGTGAGAAAAATAATCTTCAATTACGAGCTCTAGGGTGCTGGCTCAATGCGTGGCGCAAATTTTTTCAATTATTTCTCTGAAATTGACTTCAGAAAAGCCTTTCATGCCTCGCTAAACCCAGATTAATGCAATTGCTGTTTAGCCCGAGAACAGCACTTTTATCTGCCCTACCTCTGCTTCCATTCCTCCCTAGTTGCAGTTCAGTGTAGATTTGTCAGATTTGTTTATGTAAGAAGGAGGCCATGGCCCGTCCGCGTGTGTCTGTGTATGTGCAATTACTGGCAAGTTAACTTGTCTAATACCCACACTGCACATGTCAGAGAAAGCATGTCTCTATTCCTCTCACATGGTAGCATATGGTGATCTAACCCCAAACCATCTCAAATGGCACCCCACCCCACGTCTCACACATGCATGTACTCACACATGTGGCAACCAAATCGGCATGCCCTCCATGGTAATCCATTCCAGTATCACCTGGCAACCCCTGAGTGAAACTACATACTCTGATTTGGGAAGTCTACGTGCTCGCTCTCTCTGACCTGTCCTACATTCGTCGAGCAGCCTTCATCTTTTGAGTCACCGCAACCCAATTTTACTTGCCCGACTTAGCCAGTTCTCACACAAAAACAGAATGCGCTTTGATGTAAATGTTGTGTGCTCTGACATAAATATTTTTTGTGCTCTGACATACACCACTAGCTGCTACAAGCTACCCGGAGTGAAATTGCCATTTTTTTTTGCATGCATGACCGTTTTTCAAAAATCGGGCGACATCAAGTCCTTCCTGGTGTCCAAGTGGATATTCACACCAAATTTGGTGACAATCGGTTGAGAAATGTGGGAGGAAAAACGAGTACATACACACAGACAGACAGACATCGACCTCAAATATATTATAGATATGCGCTGTGACATGTATGGAAAGCACCCTGGCATATACAGTATGCGCTGTGACGTATTTAGTATGTGGTCAGACACATAAAATATGTGCTTTGACATATACAGAATGTGCTATGCAATATAAGGTATGTGCTATGAAATATATGGTATGTGCTCTGACATATACAACACGAAATCTTCTTGGTGGTGACTCCAGCTGGGAGCATAGGCTGTGAGTGAGGACTGAAAGGGCTGTGAGTGAGGGCTGTGAGAGCTGGGAGTGAGGGCTGTGAGTGTGGGTTGTGAGTGAGGGCTGTGAGAGCTGGGAGTGAGGGCTGTGAGAGCTGTGAGTGAGGACTGTGAATGATGGCTGGGAGGGCTGTGAGTGAGGGCTGGGAGGGCTGTGAGTGAGGGCTGGGAGGGCTGTGAGTGAGGGCTGGGAGGTCTGTGAGTGAGGGCTGGGAGGGCTGTGAGTGAGGGCTGGGAGGGCTGTGAGTGAGGGCTGGGAGGTCTGCCTCATGTGTCCTGTTTTTGTCTTTGTGTTCATTACTTTCATATTTGTGCTTGTGCTTTTTCTCCCGTGCCTCACTCTCTTGGTTTATTTTTCAGCTTTCATTTCCGCCGTCTGACGATTGATTCTCTCTTGCCCAAACTCCTGTGACGTCGTGTGACAGCCTTCAGCATGCCTGCATCCCGTTGTCAAATCACGTTTCCTCTTTTGGTTACGGCTGTGGTATTTCATTCATTGCTTCCACCTGTGCTTAATTAACTCATTAGCGAGTGCAAGTGTTTCTAGCTTTTGTAATTCCTTCCTAAGCTTTCCCTGATTAACTGCGTTTAAAGCTGTGCTTTCCTTTGCTTCTCTCGTGGTGCTTTTTACTTGCCGCGTTTAGATTACCTTAATCTAAACTGTCTAGTTTGATTGTCTCACCGTCTTGTCTCAAGTCATTATTGTTAACCCGGTCCTCGTGAATTTGTTTATTTATCCCATGTGTTTCTGTTCCAGTCGAGATTGCATTCCGAGTCCTCGCCTCCTCTCGTGACTATTTCAGTGGGAAAGAGAGAGAGGAGACTATCTAACTTTGTTAGACTCGGCTCTGCATGGTGAAATCTCCCTCCTTGTGCTTTACAAGTATTTCCTTTGTATGATTCCCGAGTCTTGTATTTTGCTGCGCCCATGTCTTGTCTGCCCCCTGTCTAAGTCTCCCAGTGTGTCCATCGGTCTAGTTAGGTCCAGTTTTTGTTTTTCTAGTTTATCCTCTCTTAGAGTGGGTATTTCTGTTTCCCCCTGCCTTGGGCAGTGTACTTAGTTTCTCCCATTTGTTCAGTGCATATGCACGGTGTTTTGTTTCTACCCTGTGTGTGTTTGGTTTTCTATACTCTTCCAAAAAAGAAACTATATTGATGCCAACAACAATGTGTAGTTTCTTTTTTGGAGGAGTATAATAAACCTTTTGGATCCTGCATCTGGTGTCCCCCTGACCTCTTCTTAACAGGGAGGGCTGGGAGTGAGGGCTGTGAGTGATTGCTGTATTTTCAATAACTTGTGGTAACATGTATTTGGTTTTAGTTCTTGCCTACCTGGTGAATAAATTATTTTTATTCCTTTAAACTTGCATGGTCTTTGTGACTCTAATCCTTTTACATTTTTTTTCTAGCCACGTTATGACGGATACTTTGGGGTTTAATCCTAACCGAGGACAGACTGGCCAGCGGCCCGGTGTGGGAATTTGTTTTAATAAGTTGGGGAGACAACCAGGTTCTACTCATATAAAGAGTCTATGGATCGGCGGTTCTGGGAATTTAGCCATAAGGGAGCCCATGGATGAAAAGTAGGTTTCCGTTAAATTACCTTCAGGAACCCAAGGGCGACTGCATGGACCTGGGTTCGTAGTCTCTGAGCCAAGATGCTATTGCTGCGGTGGTTCCTCCCATCCCCTTGGTATTACCAACGAACCTAGGATTTGGCAATTTGGCAATAATACCTAAACCGGGGGGCATATATAGAGTAACGGAGGTTCACGGTGCCATCACGCCGTGATCCATGCATGTTTGCACTAAAATCTAATTCTAATTGAAGTCAGATCTTGAATGGGAGTACAGCTAATTTCTTATGGAGTCAGATAAATTGTAATTGTTGTGCTTTTGTGCCCTGTTCTACGAACAGAGAAAATTGATTCATTTTTATTATGATTTACACCAACCAAAAAGTTCACGCACCAGCCAAAAGTTTGCGCTGAGCCTTCACCTTCGGCAGTTACCGTCGTTGGTATTGCTGTAAGGTTGTACATCTGTGCCTCCAGCGGTTTGAGAAAGACTCATTCCTGTAACAAAATGCATTTCAATACTAAAGTTCTCAGAGCTCCATGGATAGGAGCAGCCAAACCCTTTCCCCGGGGATACACCATACTGGAGTTTTAATATAAGCCCGGATTTTGCTGGCCTGATTCTGCTAATTAGCTGCTCAATGAGATCTGTAGCTGATGAATAATGAGTGCACAATAGTAGTTCTCCAGGAACAGGATCAGGCAGTCCTACTCTTGCTGTTGAATAAGATGTACTTTGTTAGGGTTGGAATGAAAACCTACTCCGGGGTGGGGTGGGCAGTAATTTTCCTGGAATGACCTTTTTTACACATAAGTCCTCGCCAAGTGAGCAGTCAAAACATCACACCAACACATCTGTTGCTCCTGATAGCCGAGGTTGGGAATATGCAGTGCACTTTTATAGGTACCAGGCTGTTGAGCACAGTATTTCATAGGCCGGTAGCAGCTGCGTTCCTAGACTTTTAATATAAAGTGCGAAAATTAAAGCAAACTATCTCAGTCAGGTCAGCCACCTGCTATACTGCAGATTCACTGCACTCATCTGTTCTTTTCATCTCTATACAGCAGATGATAACTGTGTCCTCTCTTGACAGTTTTTCAAACTTATGTTTTGAGTTGGAAGCACATGAAAGTCTTTTTAATACTTTTCTCATCTTCCCCAACACAGCTGTGTATTTCAGCTAAAGCCAGTGTGTTGTAGACTGCAGGGATTAAAAATAAACCCTTTCTGCAGTAGAATGACAGTTATTAACTGTGAGAGGAAGACCTCCCGCTGAGGGCTTTAATGGGATCTTCCTGGGGTAGGCAATATGTGCCTCATGCTGGGAGTGTGTGTGCGCGCGCACGCGTGTGTGTGGGTGTGTGTGTGTGTTTTGGGTGTGCATGCTTTTCTTACCCTTTGGGGACCTTTTCTAATACAAACATTGACCTTGTCGGGTCTGGTAGTCATCATGGGGGCCAAAGTGTGGCCCTAATGCTGCAAAACATAATTTGTGCACTCTTGGTTTAAGTTAGGTGTCATGCGTGAATTGAGGTTAGGGGTATGCACTGATTTAGTTATAGTTTGGAGAGAGTGCGTGGATGTATGTGTGTGTGTTAGACTGTGCGTGTATTGGGGATTGAGGAAAACTATGATTACTGCTGGCAGTGTAAATTTAATTTCAGCGAATCATGCCAGATTTAATCCCCGCTCTTCATTCTAATGCACTGTTAATTACCGCCTGAGCCACTGGCAAAGGCTTCCAAGTGTTCTTGAGTGAGTGTGTGCAGGGCTTTAAGGTGCAGCGTTCCTGTATGGTCACTTCCATGGGCCTGTAGCACTCTGGGCAGTAATTCCCTCACAGCTCAGTCTATGTGCTTATACACACCTTTAAAATACAACCATAGTCTTCATTTTAACGCTCGTTACTTGCGAGCCTTGTGCTGCGCTGCATGCCATGTGATAGACAGAGACTGCAGACAATTGAAAGCATGTTTAGTGTTTTAAACTGAGTTAAACACCAACAGGGCACCATGCAGCACCAGAGCAGGGCAAAGAGAAGGTGGCAGGGCAGGTGAGAGGCAGAGCTGCAGCAGAGGGACCCAGGAGGCTGTTTCAATAAACACGACAGACCGTCCGGCCCAGCGACGGACTAACCCCGACGGGATCAGACGGGATCGGATTTTTCTGAGCGTTTCAATAAACGGTCCGTCATCCTCCGACCCGGTCGGACTGTCTGACTTCCTAGGACTACTCAAGAGTTGTCCTAAAACCCGGTCGGACAAAAAATATGACGCCAAAATATGGCTTCATTGTTTGATTTTGTCTGGAAGCGCAGACAGCCCAAAATATTTTGAGAATGGAAAGACAGTATAACCAATGCCCCTGAAACCAATATAGCCTACATCCAGAAACAGGGGTCTGTTAAATCCGTGAATTAATTTTTGTAACAACTACACATAATTCATTAACAGTGTGTGAAGATTTCACTTTTAAATCATTGGTACTGTTATCCTCAAGAGCGACAAAAAGTTGTGTTTTTATGCATGCTGTGTGAACACTAATGGGGCAATCGCGGTCTCAGCATGGTTCTCAGTCGTTAAACATTGTATTTGCGGTGCTTAGTGTGACCGAGAGTGGAGCTCTGCTTATCGTCCGTCTGCTTAAAGCCTCTCTCACACTGGCGTCGAAACTAATTTTTCTGCGTGAAAACTGCGTGAAACTTGGAAGAAATTCATTTTACATTATATTTTGAGAATAATTTGCTCGCCACTTGAAATTCCAATATTTTCCAAGATGGCCGCTAGATGACTCCCTACTCTGAAACGTATGCCAAAAGTCTGCCATACTTTGTCCAAATATCCTAATATCCTGTCTAATGCGACAGTATGTAGTGGTTTTGGCATAGGAATACCTGATTGGAATCCCCTACCCCTGTAGCATTCAGTGCTCATTCTCCATTGTCTCTGAAGAACTCGGACAGTGACAACAGCAGTATGCAGTACAGGCTACTCCGTTCTTCACACACTTACCCCTTCCACCACAGTCCGTCTTGCATTCACACTTCGTCAAATCTAAGAGATGGGCTTAAAAGTAGTCCACACACCCTTCCAATTATCATTTTCTTTTGACCATCCCCAGCTGGATGGACTCTGCTGTTCTGGCTGGCGGATGATGCACTGTCCCCAGATATGTCCAACTTGATATGCAGCTCATTTTGCATGTTCCTTCACACACTTTGAGACGCTGGGATTAAGTCATATGGCCTCTGCCTCTGTGCAAAGTCTTGCTTGGTCTACAGAAGAAGTTGTACTGGGCTGGCATTACTCTGTTTAAGGTTTATTTTTGCTTCTCCTATAGGCCGAGAACCTCGCTTCCGCACTTATTCATAAAGATATTCAAAAGAGCAAACACATTTTATGCTTTATGGCTGTTTTCCCAGACACCGGCAGCCATTTTAAAAAAATGGCAGCCATATTGGAAATCTTTGGTGGCTCGCACTTTTTGCTCAAAAGTGTGTTATGTCCCTGTCTAGGGTAAGGGACTTAAAAATCAAACCGTAACAAGGCACAATAACTTTATGGAGCTTATTATACTAAACGTAAAAAAAAAAAAACAAATGCACAAAAAAAGTCTAATTGAAAGAAAAATGGCCGGGAAAGCATGCCTTCGTCTTCCACTCTACAATGGTAGAGTACCATACAAGCACAGTGCAGTTAAGTAGCTGTTGGTAATAAATGATTTTGTGTTGCATTATTCATTGATTTAACCAAGGCATTTGATACAGTAGATCACCACATATTAATGAACATTTTTTCAAAGGTCGGTTTTGGCCATAGTACGATGGTCTGGTTTCAGAGTTATTTATCCAACCGCTCTCAACTCTTAAGCTTGATGATACCGTTTCCAACCCCATGATGATAGATAAGGGTGTTCAGCAAGGCTTCATTTTGGGACCATTGCCTTTTTTTTACTACACATAAATAACATTTGTGTCCATTTTCATTATTCATTGCCTCATATATATGCCTACGACACCATTTTTTACTCTGGTGCTTCCTCTCTTGAGGCTGCTGTCTCACATCTTCAGTCTGATTTTATCTCTCTGCAGCATTTGTGGTGAAAAAGCCGCACTCTCGACTACAGTTCTTGATTATTTTAATGGATTAGCATGGCAGATAGACAGATGTTTCGGCCCAAAGTGCCTTCATCAGCGTCTAGTTTAAGACGCATGGTAAGACGCTGAGGAAGGCACTTTGGGCCGAAACGTCTGTCTATCTGTCATGCTAATCCATTAAAATAATCAAGAACTGCAGTCGAGAGTGCGGCTTTTTCACCACAAATGTACAGTTCCAGTTCGCTCGCACCCGAAGATTTTTTTTCAAAAAGAAACTTGTTGGAGTCGAGCGCACTTCCCGAACAAAATCTCTCTGCAGCACGCACTCATTGATTCTAAACTTCTGTTGAATGATGGCAAAACCAAAGCTATGCTGTTTGCACCACATAGGTCTGTAGCTTCTTCCCCTTCTCTTCTTACCCTAGATGGAACTCCAATTGAGTTTGTAGATAAATACAAATATCTAAGATTATGGCTGGACAAGAATTTAACTTTTAATTGCCATATTGACATGTTGACAGAGAAACTCAAGGCTATTTCAGGTAAACTACCCCAGTACATTTGCTCTAAATTTGTTTTAATTCAGAACTCTTACAACCTCAGATTCAACACCTGGTTGCGATTCAAGGTGCCCCCTGTGCGATCTGACGCTGGTAAGAGGAGTCTGTTTTACTTTGGCCCTGGGTCATGGAATGACCTTCAAACTCATTTTAAAATTGCTTCTCCCATGTCCATACCAAGTTTCAGACAAAAGATTTGAGACCTTTCCCGTTATCTGCTCTTAACATACTGTTTAGATATATTTTTCCACTATTTTTATATTGAGCCATTTTTAGAACTTATACATTTTTTAATTAATTTAATTTTGTCCTGTCAGATGGTAGTCTCTATTGTGCCCCTTGTTCTTGTATTATACTGTTCTGTTTTGTCAATATTGTCTTGAACTGTGTTGTGTTTATGTGATAATTGTGTGTGACTTGGTGCATACCGCCAGATCACAATTGAAAAAGAGACTTTGGTCTCAACTGATTTTATCTGGTTATATTAGGGATTTGATTGACAGATTAATTGAGTACAGCAGTGACGAGAGTGCTTGAAGGGGCGGTGAGTGGCGAACGGGAAGGGGAAGCGTGGCAGAGTGTGATAGGGCTGGTGGAGAGAGCTACATGGCCCAGCGTAGCATGGCGTCCCGGTAAGATGTATCAGCGCCTCTTATAGGATGCAACTGCCAATGAGGTGCAAAAAATCAGCTTGTCATCTGGATGTGGGTGTCCTGTAACACTCCAGAGAACAGAAAAGCAGACAAGAAAAAAGAACACCGACACAAACTAAAATATAGGAACATAACAAGTGACATATATAGAACATTAAAACCAAATGTCATGCTTGTATCATCACATGCATGACTCTGGCCCAAAATCACCTTTAGCTGCTCCACTATCAAGAGTTTCCCAAAGATGACCTGAGTCAGTTAACCTCCTCAACTCTGCAATCCCAGGTATGGGTTTGTCAAATACAGCTGCTGTATTCAAACCTGTGCAACTTTAGGCCTATTTTAAATGCTAGCGGCGATCCCAAGGTTTCTATAGATCCCAAATATATCCTGTTAGATAACAGGGAAATATGTATAAAATTGTGCACAACATTTATATATTTTTTAATCTGATGTAATGCTGCAGCCATAAAATCATGGCATCCTGGTTTTGATCATTTTACTGCATATATGTGTGATGTACCTTCAATGCAGCGCTGCAACCAACAGATATGGAATATGATTGTGACATCATTTGCTATCAGAAAAAAAAAAAAAGAACAAGCTTTTTCTTACTTTGTACGTACTTAAGGAGAAATTCAACTGAAAATCAGATTTTAAGGGGCTAATGAGAGCATTGCTGCAGGAAGTATTTCTTTTCTTGAATGGATGATATATGAACGATTGAAATACAGATTAACCTCACCCCATTAGCCACCCCATAGCTGAAATTGTTTCTGACTGACTTTTGAAGCAGCAACATTGCTCCGTTTCACTAGTTTCCATCTCTGTAATTCCCCATCTTTGACTCATTAATCCCGCTCTATTCCTTGCTTCTGTGATGGGTGAAGTTAACAGCAAGGAAAGGAGACAAGGAAAGGAAGGAAAGATATTAAAAAAATTGACTGGAATGAGGCCTGTGTGTGATCCGTGAGCATGAAGGGCAGTTAGCACATGGCGTGAGAGACTCTGGGCAGATGTCTCTTTGGGCACAGTGCTGCCCTGGCAATCGCTTACAGCCACGGAGGATAATTAGCAACAGCTGGTGATCGCTAATTTAATTACTGATGCTGTCATCGCAATGCTGTCAGTGTGGATTCCCCCGGGCAGAGGATCTACAGCCTGAGTGGGCAGAGAGAAGTAGAGAGATGGATGAGTCTGGCCCGCTCTCGTCATATCATGCCTATTCTAGTTAAGTTATATTCCACTGTCGGGAGTTCAATCAAGATGGATCAGGACGAGCAATTTGGTTTTAATTACTTGAGGAGGTGAAGCATCAAGCCCAATAAGCAAAGTGTTAGGAGTAACTGAGGCAAGATCTTTCTCTCACAAAGTTTTGCCCAGAGTTTTAAAACTGAGGATCTCTGCAGTCCTGAGGACCTCATCTGAGGCAGACTTGAGCTGCGTGGGTCGCCTGAAGGGTTTGCTTACGAGAGCCAGTATCTCAATCCTGGCAAAAGCACCAAATATGGGGCACAGTGTTTGATTAAAGGGAAAGTAGATCTGTATGGTGGTAAGTGAGAACCTGAAAGGATTCTCTCAGCTCTCGTTCTCCCTCATTTAATTTTCTCCCCTAGTCAGATGGTGACTTAATGGTTTTCCACATCGAGCTACAAAACCCCGAACCATCATCAAAAAGATTGTGTCAAGGCTAGAAATAAGCTCATAGTGGACTGTATGAGTCAGGACACAAGAACGGTACACCCTCTCCTCATTCCGGCAGCCAATCTTGACCTCACGGCACAGAAGCAGTCCACTCATATGAAATAAAATGCTGGTTTGAGGAGGGGGAGCGTAGCCTGTGGTAGGTTTATCATTTTAGGTATTTGTGGTGTCGGCTATGGAAAACTGCCCCTGATGGCGTGGGGCAGCCTGTCTGTCATGGACGATGCAATATCTTTGTCACAATTCAGCAAAGTATTTTATGATCAAGCTTCTCTATGATTAACGGTGCAATTGGGAGTTGATGATCAAGCATGGGCAGGTGTATAATATCTTGATCAATGGGAGTGTTGAGACATATTTGAATTCCTACTTAAACCAGTTGAACAGGGGAAAGTTCGATCTGGCAGCGGCTGCATGGCACAGGCTGACCTGCTCTACCGAAAGCTATATCAGAGGCAAAACATACCTGCTGTCCTCCATGAAGAAACGTTATCTCTGCTTCCCTGAAGTCACTGGCTGAGGGGACTCCCAACTGCGGAGGTAAGGCCTCAGAATACAGCCTTTTCAATTCACCTCCTCCATTTGAAGCTGAGGGTAGCATCTGAAGCCACTGATCAGGTTTCTTTGCTGGAATGGTAGTGCCTTGATACCAGGGGCCTTGTAATTCCACCTCCACCAGAGCTTTGCCTGCATGATATTATCAGTCAGGTTGTTACTTGTATCCACATACAGTGCTGTGAAAAAGTATTCACACCTCCTTACCTCCTCTATTCATATCCACATGTTTCAGATCAACCAGCTAATTTTAATACCAGACCCAGACAGCTTTACTAAACACAAAATGCACCTGCTTTCATTAAAGACAGTCAAGAGTTATTCAAAGCCTATATTATCCCTGTGAGAAAAATACTTGAATTTGTTAATTGAACTCAGCACATTATCAAAATTCAGATATGGCATGCTTTGTGTCTTACGTGACAAGGTTTTTGATTGTGTGGGTGAAGGTCCCAACTCCTATGAACTAGGCCTATGCTGTAGGCAGCCGACAGCAAGGGATATATCCCCGAAATTCTCCAATCCTTGAGGCCCCCTTTATTAGATTCCCTTTTACTAGACCTATAATATGAAGCAAATCTGAGGTCTGTGTAAGTAATTGTTCCAGAGATTTGGTAAAAAAAAAAAAAATTTTTCCAATAGATAGCGCCACCTAGTGGCAATCCTAGGAGGCAAAAATCCAATTATTTTATCCTCTCTACCATATCTACCCATATGCTAAAAATGAGAAGCCAGTGTAAAGTATTTTGTGAGCTATCGTGCTAACGGCAAAAATCTGCGGACGCGGCGGCAATGGGTGAGGCGAAACCATGATATCCCGGAAACTCACATTTCGGGGATATAATAAATGTGATAATTGGTAATTCATTTAGCACGGTGAGACAGGGCCTCTGTTGCAAGAGATTCTGCCTCAGCCAATAGGTGGCAGCAGCAGTGATCCCAGAGAAGGCATGACATCATTAAAATGTACCAACATTGGAGGACAATCAAAATTTCTTTAAAAAGGCAGCACATCTCAATTGTTCAAATCAAGCAGGACAAAAATACTCACATTTCACTTATTTATTTGGTTCAAATCACAAAAATCAAACCCTTAAAAAAAAAAAAAAAGAACGCTTACGCATTTCGGCACAAAGCCTTCATTAGAGCGTTTGGGGGACAATCATTATTGAGCCCTTCAGGGCCAATACTGTAAACAAATGAAGGACTCAATCCTGCATTTACATTAGGCAAACTGACAAAGAAAAAGGAAACTTAACAGAAAGTGAAAGCAGTGGTGGCACGGCATGATGACACATTACAAATTGAAAATGTGCCAACAAATAAACCTGAACTACACTTGCCATTCAGCTTGATACTTTATATATAACTGAATGACATCATGATTGGATTAATTCGTGAAAAATGCTACCAAAAAATGTGAGATCATTTTAAAAAAAGATTTAAAGAGAATACCAGCGCATCAATGCACATTATTCCTAGCTCACCAGTCTGAAGGCTCCTGGCACCTACCTTCTGAAAACATGCTTCCTCCTCATTGCTTCACTCATTTCGCTTATTTAAGCTTCCTCTGAAACTTCAAAATAGGAAGGGCGTAAATTTATGCCACATCTATCAGAGTTGACCATTTTCAAGCCAAAACTCAGGTAAGATTGTCAAGATTGGCCAAAGCCGGTGTAATTTCAGGTGTGACAGAGACTGAATTTATTTTTCACGGTGATGCGACACAGGACATAATAGAAAAACCTCAATGTAATTCCTTTTCATTAATTCATTTAATAGCTGGGAAATGTAAAAACTAACCTGAATTACCAATAGCCATGATGTAATTTGAGCCGCTTCAATATTCTGCTCAAAACATAAACGTCCTTTTAATGCAATCGTTGCTTAAAAATTTGTTGCACTAGCTTGCTAGCTTCATTGACCAGCTACGATAATGGTAAACTTCTATTTGTTATTGAAATATCGTTTGGACAGAATATCCAAGCATTTTCCATCTTGTTATCAAACATGTCAGTTTAGAACCTATTTCTCCTTGCCTTGCCATCCGCTAATTACTATCCACCTGTGCTGTCTAATAGACTGCCGACGAGTTACTGATCTGATATGATGACATATAGAGTACATCAATGTCGTACATCAGTACATCAACACTTATGAAGCACTAAATCTCACACAGAATGCCCAAGACTTCTTAGCCCTGATTTTTGTTGTGCACAAGCTTCGATATTTGCAAAGCCCTCCTCTGGCCGTAAGCTTTACGGATCACTTGCGCAGCGGTCAATAAGCTCAAGCGCGGTGTTCAAATCGCTGGATTCTTTCTGAAGATAGTTTAATAGAACAAATGTTTCCCTAAAATTGTGTTCCAAAATTGATTCTATGTTTTTTCCCCCTCAATCAATAGCCCTGCTTTCATTGCCTCAATAGTTGAACTCAGCCGGCCTTTTTTTCCCCCCTTGCCATCCTCCTGAGGGGGCCCATGGGCTTCTGCCCCTGTGCCAGGCGAATTCCTTGATGCTGTATTATTTTTCATACCCAAGCTAGGATAAAAAATCCAGTTCCTGTGCGTACAATACCCCAGCATACATACATATAGAACTCGATTTTCACATAATGCAGCGTCTGTGAGGCTCCGCCTCACACCCTCCGACCAGGGGCTGTTAAGCCCTGGAATTCATGCTCTCCCCAATTATTCAATGATTACTTGCACCTGTTGCTGATCTTCACCATGTGCTATTTAAGATCAACCTTCGCACTCAATGGGCGCTTAGTCTTGCGGCAATTGTGCCAATGTTGTATTGTTCGACCGATTTTCCGTATTTGTGAAATGTGTAACTAATAAACAATCTTATGTTCTATATGTGCGAACAATAGCATTGTTAACTAATATTAAAAACGCAACCAGATCTAACCCTGCAGTTGAATCCAATTCTCATTTTAATGCATTGCAGGGTAGACTTATGGCATCCGGCAGGCGAAGCTGTTACAGCGTCAAGATTTAAATTTGTTGACCAGAAGTACATTTTTGGGGGGCACAATATAAACTTTTGATCTCTTGCGCTGATTGTGGATTCATTTCACTGCCTTGTGGGTCTGTGAATTATGCTCTTAATTTGCTGGTCTGACCCGCCAGATACGGGTCACTTGGGGGCCATGCTGTCTGTTAACCAGAATACTGCTCAGGTGCCCTGTGAACTAAGCAGAACACTTCACTGAGACCCTGTATGCTGTGAGGAATACTGACACCTGAGCCCCATGTGCTGAGCAGGATACGGCAGTGGGGCTCTGTGTGCTGAGCAAAATGATTCATCTTGAGCCTTGTGTGCTAAGCAGTGACCTGGGGTGGGTATCTGTGACTACCTGAAAACCATACAAATCAGACTGTCAATTTGTTGAAAAACACACTTCCTGAAATACCTCTGTTGTCAGGACCAAACTGCAACTTAAAAGAGCACTATGGTGTGGTAAAAAGTAGCTCTAATATCACAAAGGACACCTCGAACAATGCAAATCCATTTGTTTCCGCCTTGGATGGGGATGCCTGCAACAGACAAAATTGATTTTGAAAACCTATTTTGCTGTGCCATTATATTAATTTTACCGCGCCATTGCCCAAGATCGAAAACAAAGCCATGACGTATAGCAGCACCTTGATTTAGCAGCCACTGTTTCCACTACCACTGTTTCCACTAAACACTTATCCATTTTCCCAAATTGAAAAACAACTTAATTTTTAACAGAAAACGAATAGCTGAGATTTTCCTTAAAAATATCTTTCAATAACACCAAAACTGTTCCACAATCATATAGCCTCTACAAATCCCAGGCTCACCTGTGTCCCGGGGGAGGGGGGAACGAAACTCGAAAGGAACTCAGTTCCATCGCAGCTTTAATGGCCGTGTGGCCTGCATGCAGGCAACCTTAAAATATTTAACGTTAGTTCTAAAGGAAGAGATGACAAGACGACCGAGGTGCCATTTTTAACATACCATTCGACATCGTCCAGTCGTGTCAACTCGACAGCTATACCAGAAGGCCAGCTGGGGCCAGTGGCGCCTGGGTCACTGTCACTCTTGTTTTTATCGTCAGCCTCTGACGCATATGGCTCATACAAATACAGTACATTTCTCACCACTTCCTCCATGCTTGCTTTTCCATCGGTGTCTGAATTATCCATTTCATACGAACCTCCTGACACTGACAAAAACTAACTTTCTTTGCCGCTCCAGCTAACTGTCATGGTCAGCAATGGTTTGTGTTGCTACGAAGTTCTCACTATGACTCCGTTTCGAATCGTCACGCTGTGCTGCGGTTACATGGTTGAAGCTTGGCTACTCCATTTTAAAATTAAAATTCAACCATTCTGAATTACCTTTTTGATATTCTTTTGTTGTCTTTGCAATATCTGTGTGTTATTGTTTATGATTGAGTATGGTGGCCAAGGTGTTAGTTTACGTCATACTCGTGGGGAATCTCGCGGGCTCTCATTGGTGCGAGTGCCAATTATGGCGGCTCACACGAGCGTGATAATTAGGCGCCTGGGGCAATTTGGAGAGCAATTACTCATTTATTAGCGTACTGCTGTAAATTATACAGGCTGAGTAGGGTTCACAAGGGTTCAGAATAGCACAATAGGCCCATTGTATGCGACTCCATAGTTTCAAGTTTATTCACACGTATCGGACAAGAAAGCACAGTTTTGGGGACTATATCAAGATAACGTGAAATGGGATCATCCCAGGAAAGCTTAAAAAAAAGCTTACAGGAGGGGGCCCGGTCCATACCATCAGTACAAACAACAATCACATGACAACAACAACCATAAATCCCAGAAACCATCTCTGCAGCAGTCATTCAGGTCCAATAAAACCAAAAATATCAAATAAATGATTTTCGTCACAATAGGAACCTTTGTGTCATTGTCTGCAGTGGTGGCTCCCCTGAACAATACAGCCCCACCTTTAATTATCACAGCAGGATCCCGAACGGTATCACTAAAGGAATCAACCCAATGGCTCTCACTTGAATTTAATGACAAGAAATAGAAGATAGCCAAACTTCTTATTAATGGCCTGGTAAGTTTAAACATGATCTAAAATATCAGCTCTAATCTGAGATTAGATCACAACCAACCAAAAGTTACCGGTAGTGGCTGTAAAACACACACACAAAAAAAATTGAAGCGAAAGCATCAATGCAAACAGAAGATAGGGTAGCCTACTACAGTGCAATGAGCAGCAGCATGAATCAATTACCCATCATCTTTATACAACAAGAGAAGATGTTGCTTTAACTTTTTCTTAAAAGTAGAGAATGATTGTGACTTCAATATTGTCGTCAAGCTCATTCCAAACCTGTGGACCCCTGTACACAACGCTTCAACTGGTTCGTTTTAGCCGGCGTTTCTTACCAAAAATAAAATGCTTTTTTCTGGTGCCATGTGTGTGCAGTGGGCGGCATATTGGAATAAGGTCACAAAGTTGACTATTTAATCCATAAATTACCTCATACATCATACAAGCATTATGGAAGAGGTTATTTTCAGTAAGTCTGAATAAACCATGAGCAGAAAAAAAGTGGTTTTGTGGGTGCAAGAAAATGTGACCATGTTAATGCGTGAAGGACTTTATTTTGGAGAACAAGTAATATCTGTAGGTGACCAGGAAAGGCGTTGCTCTATATGATATTGCAGTAATTTAAAAGAGGTTTAAATAAAGTTTTGTACAAGGTAAGTAGTGCAGACAGTGGGAGAGGGTGTCTCAGTTTAAAGAACAAACCAACATATTCAGACAGATCCCTTGTTGCAGAATCAATATGGTCTTTAAAAGTTATATATTCATCCATATGGACCACCAGGAATGTGGTAGAGTAAACTCTTTCAATATCTTGCCCATTAATGCTAAGAGTGATCGGCAAGTCATTCAAGTGATTTATATTGGAGCGAATGAAAATATAATTAGTCTTCTTTATATTTAGGGATAATTTGTTGCATTTAAACCATGCATCTACTTTTACTAGCTCTTTGTTAAAAGTGTCTTGTAACGCCTTTGGATTCTTGTGAGACAAGAACAGAGTTGTATCATCAGCAAACAATACTTTGTGAAGAACAGAGGAATGGACAAAATCATTGATATACAGAAGAAATAAGAGTGGTCCCAATATAGAACCTTGAGGGACACCATATTTGATGAATTTGCATACCGATTTGTGACCATTGATGCATACATATATATCTCCCGTAAATATAACTTTTGAACCAAGGGAGAGCGACACCTTTGACTCCATAATACTGCAATTCATATAATAAAATCTCAAAATAAATTGTGTCAAAGGCCTTAGATAGGTCCAAGAACACACTTATGCCACAATCACCTTTATCAATGGCATCATTAATCCTTTTAGTGAGATCTAAAACTGCCATACATGTGGTTCTCTTTTTTCTGAGGCTATACTGAGAGTGCCAGATTATTCAATTTATCAAGGTAGCCACTGAGTCGATTATAAACAACTCTCTCAAGGACCTTAGAGAGTATGGGCAAAACAGATATGAGTCGGTAGTTGCTTAGGTTATTTGTGTCTCCAGACTTGAATACCGGCACAATTCCAGCAATCTTTGCCATTTTTGGCACAGTTCCAGATGATAAAGATAGATTTATGCAAAAAATGAGAGGACCGATGGTAAAATTAGCAAAGGCCTTCAGAATTTTGCTGGAGATATCATCTACCCCAACTGTGGTAGTGCTTTTCATATTCAAAACAATTTTTAAAACTTCTTTTTCATTGGTAGGCTTCAAAAAAATGAATTTAAGTGGTCGCCTGACAGTGTTTAAATGAAGCACCACATGGGTGGCTGATTTTACTTGACAGAGTACCAGCGACAGAAAGGAAATAATCATTGAAGCTATTTACGAGATCATCAGTATTGGGAATCACAGTGTTTGTTTGGCCTCTGTGAAGGACTTTATTTAGCACTTGCCAAGATTTTTTTCTGTCTCCCTGAGATGCTTTTATGAGTTAAGTATAATGATTTCTTTTGCTATGTCTCATAATGTGTCAGTTTGTTCCTATGTTTAGTGTAGATTTCCTTATTGGTGTAAGTAGTGCCCATAGAGTTGGTTTTTCTGTTTAATTGATTTTAAAATCCCCTTTGTGAGCCAGGGGTTCCGATCAGGAGCACTGCATCTGACAGTTCGGTACACTCTCAGAAATAGGGCAGGAGTCCATTTCTGTTCCCTAAGGTATTATGTGCCATTTAGGGCTAATTAAAGGACCCAAAGGTTCCTTTTTGAAGCTTTTTAGGGTCTAAAACGTACTTTTATGTTCCAAAACAAATAAAAACCCACTTCTAAGGTACAACAGCAGTACCTTTGAGGGTACTGCCCCAGTGACAAGCCTTGATCGTGAGGGTACTGCCCCAGTGACAAGCCTTGATCGTCACTGGGGTAGTACCTTGAGGGCACTGCCCCAGTGACGATCAAGGCTTGTCACCTGGGGCAGTACCCTCAAAGGTACTGCTGTTGTACCTTAGAAGTGGGTTTTTATTTGTGCTGTTGTACCTTAGAATTGGGTTTTTATTTGTTTTGGAACATAAAAGTACCTTTTAGAGTCTAAAAAGGTTCACACAGGTACCTTGAGATCCTATGATTAGTCCTAAAGGGTACATAATACCTTGGGGAACAGAAATGGACTCCTGCTGTACCCCTATTTCTGAGAGTGTATAGTACTCCGAATGGAATCAGTATGAGTTTTTATCAAAGAGTTATATGAAGTTTCAGAATCTGTGCAACAGTGAACAGAGTCAAATGTTTTGGCTTGCAGGCTTTCACATAATTTCTGTAGGTTCCTCTGATTTAGGACTTTAGTTTTAGTTATGCCATGTAGATTTTTCATCGTGCAAACAGATTCAAAGAATAGTACAACTGGAAATTGATTGGAAATATCAGCAAGCACCACACCAGAATTTAGGCAAATGTTCTGGATGTTTGTGATAATGTTGTCAGTGGTTGACTTAGTGGAATATGTCACTCTAGTGTATGAATTAAACAGTAGGAAAAAAAGAAGATGAATGTAAAGTATTGATCAAGTCATTTTTAGCACCATCATCTTTGGCGATATCTATATTGAAATCCCCATGGATGACACACGCTTTATTGTTTATGGAGAACGAAAGCTCTTCTAGCTTGACCCTGAAGGTATTTAAGTCAGGGGGGCGGTAAATGACACTGATAATCAGTTTTTTACCATTATTAATATTTGTCTCAATAAAGAGAGAGTTGGAGCAGTCATCATTAATATCAAGATCACCACAAATAGTTACCTGCTATTTTGACTTTAAATAAACCCTTACGGGGGGTAAGTGTTTATTTAAAGTCAAAATACCAGGTAACTAGGTAACTCCAGTTCGACCAGGTCCATTTTTGTAATAAAAATTATAATCATCCATGTTCAGGATATCAACAAATGATCTATCATTCAGCCACATTTCACAACATCCTATCACATCAAAACTACAGCTTGAGTTGGCAAGACAGGCAACAAGTTAATTGTGGTGTTTATTCAGACTTCTAATGTTTAAGTGCAGAAGAGAAAATTTATTATGTTTATTCATACAGTTAAATTTCAATGAGATCAATGAGCTAAGAAATGAAACAGTTTCCCAAATTGCATTATAAACATGACGACGTCGTAATGTTCTCCATTGCACCATCAGAGAAGGCAAATCTAGAGACAAAGCTCTAGTTGCTATTGAAAGAAAAGGAAAATGGAGAAGTGGTCCGAACAAAAAAAATTAAATAAATAAAACGAGGATAAAGTTCACTTAATTAGTTCATAGTTTCCCAGTTCCAGTGTGCAAGATATTTCCAGCTGCACAGTCAAAGACATTCTTACCTCCAACTGTTATGAGCAGCCTCCGAATCCTAACAGTAGCCTAAATGTCACCGGGCACTCAGTCCTCACTGCAGCAGGTGAGGAGGGGGAGATAAAATTCGCGGCTGCTTTTAAGTCCGTAAAAGTGTGTATTTTGTTGCCTTCGGTGAGCTTTATGGTAACAGGGTAAAGTGGAAAGGCCTTGTAACCCTGGATGCGGGCATCATGCATTAGCTTGTATCAAGGTTTTCGGCGTGCTGTAGTTTCCGCACTATAATCGGGAGCAAACTTCAGCTGGAGGCCGCTCATCGTAGGAGGGCTCACTCTGTCGGCATTCAGGACCCGATCCCTGTCGGTGTACCGGAGAAACTTAACTATCATCGGCCGGACGCATTATCACAGGTTTCCTCCCGTCAGGCCCGGGTCCCAGCCGCCGTCTGAGGCGGTGAGATCTCATTAGCTCGGGGGACGACGCTGCCAGGATGGTGAACCATTTCGGGATAATCTCCATCAGGTAGGCGAGTACGTTGTCTTTCTCCAGACCCTCTTTGAGATTGAAGAGTAGCAGGTTGTCTCTTCGTGATTAATCTTCTAGTTCAACCAGCTGTTCTTTTATTGTTTCCAATTCATTTTGACAGGCAGTTGATGTCTTTTCAGTGTTGGAGACGCGCCGCCTCAATTTGGCAGAATCCGAGCGAATTGTTTTTATTTCTTCTGTGTGGCGTGACAATATAGAGTCCATCTTATCGATTTATTTTTCAAGTTCCTTTGCACGGGCCTCCGCTCTTTCATCAGCCTCTGAAATATTTGGCCAAAACGTCTTCAGATACTTCCGGAGACGCTGCGGATTCCTCCCAACTCGGTCTGCATTTTGGCCACTGCGTTTGGCTGAGCGGCAAGTTAATGTCTCGTTGCTAGTATAAACTTGGCAAATTTCAAAAGGAATAATGTTAAATTTTCAGAAAAAAGTGACCAATAGCATCAAAGATTTAAAAAGTTTTAAAAGTTCGGCGGAGGGTAGAGGCCGTAGCTGACTATCCTGTGCTCACATGACTGTCATGATCCCCCCTGCTCCTTTAACCACACAAAGTGTGCTTTGATGTAAGAGCAGTTCAGCACGAAGTGCTCCAAGGTGAGACAAAATAAAACCGCAGCCATTTCCGTCTCCATAATCAGATTCAGCCATTTCTGTCTGTTCTCATCCGCATACCTGCCATTCACAGAAATTGCAATGTTTCTCTAACAAAATCTAATTTAAAAGAGACATTTTATCGAAAATAGGTTTTTTTTTTTTGCCAGTGAATGAATGCAAAAAGTTTGTTTTTGGTGAAAAAAATGGAAAATTTATAAGTGGATGTTTTAGAGAGGTAGTGCAATCTTCTTTTATCTGTTTTAATTGCTAAATTGCCCATGGAGAGTCTCAGAGCCTGCTGGTTTTTACACTCCTTAACTGATCAATTAAACCACGGCATAATCTTTCCTGGTTTCCTGAATGTAAGCTGGCTGTTGGTTTTAAGGTGCAGCTGTATGAAGCTGCCCTGCAGCTCTCCAAGGACAAGCGTGAATAAATTTGTCTTACCGAGAACTCATTATAGAGCCACTGTGGGTTCTCTGTGTCATCAGTTCATGTTCTCTATGAAAAAAGAGCATAGGTTTCTGACATTAACAGATTTTCCTACTGGGAATTCGATAATGATTGTTTTCTTTTTGGCTCTGTTATTTCCTGAGACTTTATTATGTTACGTTATTATTCTGTTTTCCAGTTGCTCATCCATGTGTGCATTTGTTACACAGTCTGTGTGAAATATCCTCTCTGCACTGTATCTACAGCAGGATTGGAGGGATTTTTACTTAATCTAACATGGTAACTCCCCATGGACAGTAGCTGAACTGATCAGGTTTCGGAGGTCAGCAGGTCAAAGGTCAAACTCACAAAAGCTGTTTCTCAAAATGTTGACTGCAGTCTTGGTAGGCTGCATTTCTAGGCTGCTACTTCATCGCATGCTGTTATATCATGAAGGCTCCTTCAGATACAGCCAAGAAATGCAGCCTTCATCTTGCCTTAAGATGTAAAAAATCCCATTTGATATCAAGATGGTTTCTCAGTATAGCACACGACTTTTGAACAATTAGTTTCAACGCGCATACAGCCATTTTAAGTCATTGTGATCTGATGCGTTTAATGGACAGCCACTCTACATAGTGAGGCCAGACCTAGATACAAGTTGAAATTGGCAGTTATTGGGCTGGAACACCGCTGATACATGGAGAGATGATCCCACAGAGAGGACAGAAATTTGTGTATGTATCTTCCAAGTACAAAACCCAATTCCAATGAAGTTTGGACGTTGTGTAAAACGTGAATAAAAAGAGAATACAATGATTAGCAAATTCTTTTCAACCTATATTTAATTGATTATGCTACAATGATATTTAATGTCAAACTGATAAACTTTATTGTTTTTTTGGAAATATTCACTCATTTTGAATTTGATGCCTGCAGCACATTCCAAAAAATCTGGAACAGGGGCATGTTTACCACTGTGTTACATCACCTTTCCTTTTAACAACACTCATTCTCACTCAACATTCTTGCTTGATGTATGACTTCAGTTGCTCAACAGCCCAGGGTCTCCATTGTTGTATATTGCGCTTCATAATATACCACACATTTTCAATGGGAGACAGGTCTGGACTGCAGGCAGGCCAGTCTATTACCGGCAATCTTTTACTGCGAAGCCATTCTGTGGTAACATTTGCAGAATGTGGCTTGGCATTGTCTTGCTGAAATAAGCAGGGATGTCCCTGAAAAAGATGTAGCTTGGATGGCAGCATATGTTGCTCCAAAACCTGTATTTACCTTTCAGCTTTAATGGTGCCTTCACAGACGTGCAAGTTACCGATGCCATGGGCACTAACACATCCCCATACAATCACAGATGCTGGCTTTTGAACTTTGGGCTGATAACAATCTGGATGGTCCTTTTCCTCTTTAGCCTGGGGGACACAAAGTCCATGATTTCCAAAAACAATTTGAAATGTGGACTCGTCAGACCACCGCACACTTTTCCACTTTGCATCAGTCCATCTCAGATGAGCTCGGGCCCATAGGGGCTGGCGGCGTTTCTGAGTGTTGTTGATATTTAGCTTTCGCTTTGCATGGTAGAGTTTTAACTTGCACTTGTAGATGTAGCGACAAACTGTGTTAACTGACAATGGTTTTCTGAAGTGTTCCTGAGCCCACTTTGTAACATTTTTTACAGAATGATGTCGATTTTTAATGCAGGGACTGCCGGTCACAGGCATTCAGTTAGTTTTCGTGTAGAATTGGTTATGGGTAGAGATTTCTCCAGATTCTCTGAATCTTTTTTTTATCTTTTGAACTGTAGATGATTAAATCCCTAAATTCCTTGCAATTGCATGTTGAAAAACATTGCTCTTAAACTGTTGGACTATTTGCTCACGCACTTGTTCGCAAAGTGGTGAACCTCACCCCATCCTCTTGAATGACTGAGCCTTTCAGGGATGCTCCTTTTATACCTATTCATGACACTCACCTGTTTCCAATCAATCTGTTCACCTGTTGAATGTTACAAACAGGTATTCTTTGAGCATTCCTCAACTTTCCCGCTCTTTTGTTGCCCCTGTCCCAGCTTTCTTGGAGCGTGTTGCAGGCAACAAATTCAAAATGAGTGAATATTTGCAAAAAAAAAAAAAAACAAAGTTTATCAGTTTGAACAATATCTTGTCTTTCTAGTGTTCCCAATTGACTATTGGTCTTAAAGGATTTTCAAATCATTGTATTCTGTTTTTATTCACATTTTACAGAACATCCCAACTTCACTGGAATGGGGGTATGTAATTTACAAATCCTCCTCCATGAATCGCTACCATATCCCGGATTAGGGACACTAGGGCCCCCTCCTAGAGCCAGGACTGGAAGGGGAGCTCGCAGGCTAGCGCCTGTTAGCTGGATTTTTAACGGGACCCGGCCGGGCTCAGCCCGAAGAGGCGACAGGAAGCTGCCTCCACGTGGGCCCACCACCCACGAGGAGAGGAATAGGGGACAGGTGCATTGCAGATCAGGTGGCAGGCGGAGGCGAGGGCCCTTGCGTTCTGGGCCCCGGTCATGGAATCTGGCTCTTAGGACATGGAACATCACCACACTGGTGGGTAAGTAGTCAGAGCTTGTGCGGGAGGTTGAGCGGTACCGGCTAGACGTAGTCGGACTCGCCTCTACACACATCTCTGGCTCTGGAGCCAAGCTTTTAGATAGGGGTTGGACTCTCTCCTTTTCTGGAGTTGCCCAGGGTGAGAGGCAGTGAGCAGGCGTGGGGATGCTATTGTCCCCTCGACTGAGTGCTGTCATGTTGGAGTCCATCCCAGTGAACGAGAGGGTCTCTGTAAATCGTTTGCGGCTTGCGGAGGGGAAAACTTTGACTGTTGTTTGTAATTACACACTAAATAGCAGTTCAGAGTATCCAGCATTCTTGGAGTCCCTGGGTGGGGTCCTGGAAAGACTCCTACTGGGCATTCCATAGTTCTGCTCGGAGACTTCAACGGTCATGTAGGCAACGACGGAGGCACTTTGAGGGGAGTGTTGGGAGGAACGACTTCCCTGATCTGAACCCGAGTGGTGTTTTATTACTGGATTTCTGTGCTAGTCATGGATTATCCATAAGAACACCAGGTTTGAGCAGAAGGGTTTTTATAAGAGCACTTGGTACCAGAGCATCGTTAGCCAAAGGTCGATGATCGATTTTGTAATCATGTCATCAGATCTGCGGCCATATGTCTTGGACACTCGGGTGAAGAGAGGGGCTGAGCTGTCAACCGATCACCACCTGGTGGTGAGTTGGATCAGATGGTGGAGAAGACTGCCAGACAGACCTGGGAAGCCTCAGCTTTTCAACTCTCACCTACTAAAGAGCTTTTCCCATATCCCGAGGGAGACTGGGGACATGGAGTCCGAGTGGACCCTGTTCAAAGTCTTTATTGTGGAAGTGGCTGCTGCGAGCTGTGCCCTGGAGGTTGTGGGTACCATTCGTGGTGGCAACCCAAGAACCTGTTGGTGAACTCCAGCGGTGAGGGAGGCCGTCAAGCTGAAGAAGGTGGCCTTTCAGGCTTGGCTGGCCCAGAGGACCCCCGACAAACCGGTACCAGAGGACTAGAAGAACTGCAGGCAAGGTAGTTGCTGAAGCAAAAACTCGGTTTAGGGAAGAATTCGGGGAGGCCATGGAGAGGGACTTACAGGCGGCCTCAAAGAGGTTCTGGCAAACTGTCAGACCATGCAGGAAGGGGAGGCAGGGCTTCACTCAGGCTGTTTTCAGCAGGGGTGGTGAACTGCTGACCTCAACTGAGGATATCGTCTGGCGGTGGAAGGAGCACTTTGAGGGACTCCTGAATCTGGCAGACATGCCCTCCATTTAGGAGGCAGAGACAGAGGACTCAGGCGAGTCATTGCCCATTTCCTTAGTGGAGTCACTGAGGTGGTCGAAAAGCTCCGCAGTGGCAAGTCACCAAGGATGTACGAGATTCATCCTGAGATTCTGAACGCCTTGGATGTTGGTGAGCTGTCATGGTTGACATGCCTGTTCAGCATCGCATTGATGTCGGGTACAGTACCTATGGACTGGCAGACTGGGGTAGTGGTTCCCATTTTTAAAAAAGGGGACCGGAGGGTGTGTTCCAATTATGGGGGGATCACACTGCTCAGCCTGCCAGGATATGTCTATGCCAGGGTGCTGGAAAGGAGGCTCTGCCCGATTGTTTAGCCTCGGTTTCTGGAGGAGCAATGCAGGTTCCGTTCCGGCCGTGGAACAGTGGACTAACTTTTTACCCTCGCACGGATACTGGAGGGGTCATGGGAGTTTGCCAATCCAATCTACATGTGTTTTATGGAATTGGAGAATGCTTATGACCGTGTCCCACGAGGTATCCTGTGAGGGATGCTGCGGGAGTATGGGGCCCCAGGGCCGTTAATTCGAGCCATTTGGTCCATTTACAACAAAAGCCGGAGTTGTGTCCACATTCTCGGCTCTAAGTCAGACTTATTTCCAGTTGGTGTTGGACTCCGCCAAGGCTGAGCCTTGTCACCTATTCTGTTCATGATTTTCATTTTTAGGAGGCGCAGCCGAGGTTTGGAGGGTGTCCAGTTTGGTGGCCTCAGGATTTCATCTCTGCTGTTTGCAGATGATGTGGTCCTGTTGGGTTCATCATGCTGTGACCTCCAACACACACTGGAGTGGTTCACAGCTGAGTGTGAAGAGGTCGTTATGACTATCAGCACCTCCAAATCTGAGGCCATGGTTCTCTCCCGGAAAAAGATGGATTGTCCTCTTCAGGTGGGGGGTCAGTTGTTACCCCAAATGGAGGAGTTCAAGTATCTCGGGGTCTTGTTCGCGAGTGAGGGTAGGGCAGAGCGTGAGATTGACAGATGGATGGCTGCAGCATCATCACATAAGACTTGGCTATTTTGGCTTTTTTGCTGAGTGACTCTATCGCTCCAAAAGTTCTAATTTCTCATGCATCAAGTTCAGTCTCACCACCATCCACCAGTCGCAACACTTGAGTTCTTATTTTCATTCTGGCTGAGCTTCTATCTGAGAAGTTCACAGCCTTCTTTCTGTAATCAGTGAGGTTTTTTTTTTTTTTTTAAGGTAACTGTACTCCGTAGGCACGGCATGGTGAACACTTGTGGGACTGTGGAGAAACATACAAAAGTACAATATCACACCTATTTCAGGTCTTTTTTTCAATTTCCTTAGAAGACCTACTCATACAAACTTACCCAGCTTGTGTTTTTGAAGTTCCATCAATTACTCCACTGTGCTCTGGGGTGTAATTCCAGTTTCAAATGTAGGATACCATAGGGGGCGAGTGTGTGTGTGTGTGTGTGTGCGCGTGTACATGTGTGAGGGCATGTGTGTGGGGAGGTGGGATAATAAATTGAAGTAACAGCTCTCAGGAAAGAATGCAGAAAGAGTACACCCCTCCAGTCCCCATAAATTGCCCCAGTGGGTATGATTCTGTTCACGCACTTCAAGAAACAATAAGCCCTGTGTGAAATTCAAAATTAGCAGTTCTCTTGCCAGGGTGCTACCCTGCTAACCAGCAAAGAAGCAAACGCGACACAGAGGGTCTGAAGCTGGAAGCAGTTCATCCCATAATGCAGTGTATCTTCCTCTTCCCACTCACTGAAGAGGCAGAACTGCTTTCAGATTCATCTATTCAGCTCTCTTGAGAGATTCATATCCATCAGTGGCAGCCATTTCACCCTGTCTGGCAGGTGCTCCTCACCTGATGAAGCTGCTTGAGTGAGCTACTCCAGAATCACAAAACCACACAAACCACAAAGAAATACTGGTGCAATTTACATAGATAAATCTCCAGAGATTCAGCCTGCATTTGTTCTGTGGGTTATGCTATGCTTCTTAATTCGGCATCAGAGATTTGAGTCAGTGTTTATTAATAAATCTCAATAACTTTGAGCAGCACCTGTCTGCTTTTGAATACTGTGCGCCTCCATACTATCAGTGAAAAAACCCCATCCAAATGTAGAGCACATTTTTAATCATTCTTACATCCCCTTAAACATCTGAGCAAGATTCTCAGCACACAATTTAATTATTTTATTCTGAATTCAACAGTGATGTAGCTTGTGTAGCATTTCCGCATAAGAAATAACAAATATATATGAATGAAAAGGTATAATTATGTATAATTAGATAGTATGCTTGGTTGTGAATAAGGCTTTGTAAAGCACTGAAAAATCTCATGAGATGTTAATGAATTAATGCTGAATTAGGGTGCCCTGTGATTGATTCTGTTATTTGGAATTAAGAATAATGGCTTTCAGTCACTTTTATAAACTGGTTTCCCTTCCAAAATGTTTTGCATAATTTTGATCTAAGGCTTCTTAGCATGGAAATGTAATTTTTAAAACACATTTTCATATCTCAAATACAAGCAAAAGAAAATGGATTTTTTAAATTCAGAGCACATGACTGAAAAATTAAAACATTGAATGCTGTGAATGAAGGCCTTTATATTTTAAATTGTAAGAGTAGAATAATTCCATTTATTATCTCATTTCACAGAGGAAATATGCGCATTAATAACATTCCTCAAAATGTGCTGGAGTATGCTGCCAAGGGTAGTTTTGTCATGTGGTCTGTAGAAATCAAGATGAACATGAAAAGTCCGCGCAGGGAAGTTCCTAGCAAACCAGGACTCGAACCCACAGCCTCTCTCTTATAAGACCTTGGCACAAAATGAAGACTGCAGGGGAGTCGTGATAGTGATTCCCAGTTTGGCCACTGGAAGTAATCTCAAACATAGAATGCAAGGCAACCCTGACAGGCCATACACAACGTAACATAACAAAATAACTGGAAATTGCTCTAGTTAAAGAAAACTGACTGGTAATCATCAGGAACTTGAATGAATGAATTAATTAATTCATTCATTTATTGCGAACATAAAAAATGTAAAAACAAACAAACAAAAAAACAGAATACAAACAAAAAAAAAGAACAGTGTCCGAAAAAGAGCAGGTAGAAGTAAAACTTTTATGACCCTACCCTTACTTACTTATCTATTAATAAATTAAACAGCTTCATAAATCAATTTACATCCAAATATAAACATACAAACAACTATCCACAATTTGTTTACAACCTAAATTAAATATATACACATTTATCAATTTATTTACAATCCTAATATCTACCCAGTGGATATTAATAATAATTGTATAATTATTATTGCAATCATTATAACAATTATCAATTATCTAACAATTACTATAATAATCATTCATTTAAAAAACAAACAAAATCGTCCTTTAACACAACTCCTCATCCACCATATAACTGCCCAAGATTTCTTTTTTGTATCGTTTTTTAAATTGATATTATATTAGTGCTTTGCTTCAACCCATCACCCAACCCATTCCACAGATCCACTCCAACAGCTGAAATACACATACTTCTCCTTTTTGAACGAACAAAGTGTTTTTTATGAAATAAAATTTTCTTCTTAAAGGAGCAATATGTAAGAAATGTATGTTGATTAAACATGAAATAGCCCTGATATGTCACCAGACCTTAAGGAATTATGTTCATTTCAAATACTTCAAACGACAACAAAAAGTTCAAATGACAACAGTAGTCCAGCCAGAATAACTGCTGAGGAAGTAGCCTATAAGCGAGGTGATGGTAAACAAAACTCCCTTTTATTTTCATCAAACCAGCACCAACTAATTAATTTTGTTAATGGCGAAGTGCTTCGTAAGTAAACTGAGTCCATAGAAAGTGTAGTTGCTAACTAAGTTGGATCCATAAAACCGGTAAGGCGGCTAGCTGGCGTTGCTAGCTAGCTTAGCTGGGCTGTTTGCTGCTGTGTTGGTTGCTTGTAAACCTGTACACTACTGTGCTCAGTCTGCCGCCGACACCGAGCACAAACCAGCAAAATGCCTCCAAAACCAAACAAGCAAAGCAGTGCGATACTGGATGAGGAGGTTGAGGAGATCAAGAAAGCTCTAACCTTCATGTGTGGAGAAATCGCAACTGTCTCTAAACAACAAAATCTGATGATGGACTTGATGGGAGAAATAAAACAGCTGCAGAGACAAAATGCCAGGAAGGACAGGAGGATGGCCCTCCGAGAGTGTCGGGTGGCGGAGCTGAAGCAGTACTCCCGCATCAGTGATGTGATCAGCAGGGGGTTGGAGACTAAGCCCTGTTCATACGCTCATGCGGTGACCTGGCAAGACGCTGGTGAGACCACCGAGCCAGACCTGGAGTCCCTCGAACTACAGGTGACGGCCTTTTTCCACAAAAAAAAAAAAAAAAATACCGACATTGAGGCATGCCATCCTCTTCCTCGGAGAAATAAGAACGACACACTGGCCATAATAATTAGATTCACCAACAGAAAACACAAAAATCCACTGCTCAGACAAGGAAGGAAGTTGAGAGACCTGATGTCTATGTGAACAAATATCTTACTAGGAAAAATGCAGACAATGCCAGTCAGGCACACTTTCTCAGAAAGCAGAGGAAAATCCAGTCAACATGGACCAATAACTGTATGGTGTTCATCAGACTGAACGGGTCACTGGAGGAAGCCAAAGTGCTTGCCATCAGAGAAATGGAAGAACTGGACAAAAACCGGTGACACTAACAACCCTAAGGTAATTACAGCCGACAGACTAATGTGAAATCTCATGACATCCAAACATGATCACGGACATGGATATTGATCCGGATAATAATTTCTTTGACCACTTAAAGCTGCAGTTGGTAAGTCTTTAAAAAGTAACTTTTTGTCATTTTTGCTAAAACTGTCACTGTGTACAGGCAGTATTACATAAAACTAGTGTAAGGTTTACAAGTGAAGTTATTTCATACATTTTGGTAACCTAGTTAAAAATACATTTATGTTGTTCAGAATGATTGCTTTTAATAAATTCATGTTTACAATTATTATTTACATATGTACATGTTAAAATATTTACAGCAGCACGGTTTAAAACAGCTTTTATCATTTAATGAATCTACCTCTGTGATTGTAAAGCACATTTACTTCAGTCTAAGTCCTTTTAGCTTCTTATTGGTCACTTTAGACTCATGTGATGTAGAACTAGGAAGTGAGTGTTGTGTAGTGGCTGAAATGTGGAAAAACAGTGAAGTGCTGCATAAGAAAGATATCTGTCTCCATCCTGCTGTTTATTATCATCTAGCCTGAACCAACCACCACACATCAAACCCGCAATTTACACTAGTACTCTGTAATTTAAAAAAGGCTCCTTTAAACCCACTTACTGTTCATACTGCAATTTAAAAAAATCGTTCGATCCGACCAGAAAGAACCAATTAGAGCCAGAATGGTGTCTGACAGCCGTCAAACAGTGGACATGTACGCGCTGCAGACCTTTTTCTCCTCAGTTTATGCCAGGGCGCAGTCAAGTTCAAATTTCCGAGAGAGGGTTCGGGAGCTTAGAGAAACTAATGGCGCAACAACAGCCATCAGCGAGGAAAAAAAATACTGATGCCTCCGTTCCCGACTACAGCACACACGGCCAAGACAAGTAAGAAGAGGGAGCCAGAAGGAAAAAAAGCACAAAAGAAAAAATTAGACAACGCCCGGGATACGTGAACGTCGGAGTGGCTTTTCAGGGGTGGAGGGAACTCCTGGATCTGGAAGGATTAAAAACCGATGCAGAATTGGCGACTTTTCTGCTTGACAGGTAAACCCCTGCTTTATTTATCGGTTCATTTTTCCTCTGCAATTATGCGAGTTGGCGTCGCCCATATGCACAGCTGGTACTAACCCCAGCCCTATCAGGCATCAATTCAGTTTTGCTACGCAAATAAGCGAGTGAACATTGCTTACAAGCACAGTCACTGTTTGAATAGCCAGCTTCTTGTAATTGATACAGTACTCCGCAGTGCATGTGATGTTACTGTGATTACATGTGACAATTACAGTCGTTACAGTCGAGCTAACGTTAGCTTGTTTCCGATGCTAGGGCTAACGTTACTGGCGTCGTTTTATTAGAAAGCAGCAGAAAATCTCTTTATGAAGTGACCTGGCAGTCTTATCAGTTGTGTTGTTGTCCTCATAAATATGTGTAACGTTTCTATGCTCTCACAGCTAAATGCTGTTATACATGGTTTACTGGCCATTCAGCAGGATTCACAACAGTTTCTGTACTCAAAAAAATGGGTAACTTTCTGAAATAAAGGTGTGCTGGGTTTTTACTGAATAAATACTGCTGTAGATTACTTTTCATGTCGACATGATTTATTTCTGCTCGTTTGTTGGCCAGCAGTGTTGACTGTTCACAAGAGTAATGTTGAGCCTCGGCAACTTGGTCACATGCATAACAGCTTGCGTGCCTTCACGAGGCACGGCAGCCTTCTGGGGGAGGGTCTTAGGGCCGGAGTGCAGTGGAGAGGGAGGAGGAGGGATCTGAAAGTTGCAGTTTTTCAAATTTTTATGCTAAGTCCTCTCTCTCCTCAAAGTTACCAGCTGCAGCTTTATACAACAAATGTTGCTCTTACACCGATGAGCAGTACAACAGCAATGCTAATTCAGACTAGGTAATGTCAATTATTCATTTCAACAGTAGAAGCCTATTTGCTAATTACCAAGACATAAAAAAGTCAATTCAAGTCAAGTCAATTCAAAAACCATTCCATGTCATAGCAATATCTGAAACCTGGCTCAACTCCAAGAGGGGAGTGGATTTTTAGTTTAAAGGATATGAATTCAATTACATAAACAGGATGAACAAAAAAGGAGGAAGTGTTGCTCTGTATATAATTAATTGTCTCAACCATAAGGTTGTGGAGAACAAGTCAACTACTATTGATGATGTGATGGAATGTATTAATGTAGAGATTTGTATGGAAAAGCGAAAAAAATGTGATTGTCAGTTATATGTATGTATGTATACAGAGCCCCAGCATCCAACATTGAAACCTTTAAAGACTGCATGGAGGGAATATTTTCCAAAGCATATCAGAAGACCATGTTTATCTGTGGAGATTTTAATATAGACTTACTCAATCCTAACAAACACAAAATGACAGAAGAATTTATCAATGTAATGTATAGTACGAGTTTATATCCACTGAGCGCCAAACCAAGTAGAATAACAGCGCACTGCGTCACCTTAATTGACAATATATTTACAAACTATATGGAAAGCAGTTTAGTGAGTGAGCTGCTGATGAGTGACATGTGACCATTCGCCTGTTTTTGTGATCTTTGACTGTGACTGTGGGAGGGAGAAGGAGGACCACTAAACTCAATATAGAAGAAAAATAACAGAAGAATCATTAAATGCATTCAGAACTGAATTATTATCACATAACTGGAACACCGTTTATGAAAAAGAAAATATTGACTCAGCCTATGAAACATTTCTAGAAATAAGTGATATAACTATATGATAAAAGCTGCCCAATTATACAGTACAATAGTAGGAAAAAATCTCACAGACAAGCCATGGATCACAAAAGGACTGTAACACGCCTGTAACAAAATAAATAATCTATACAGGCAATTCATAAAATATAGGACTATGGAAGCAGATCATAAATATAAGAGATACAAACTAATAAGAGATACTAAAATATACTAACTAATATTATGAGAATATGCAAGAATGAATATTATATCAAACCATTAGAGAATAATAAAAACAAGGGATATGGAACATATTAAACAGTATTATTAGAAATAGTTCAACTAACACAAATTTTCCTGAGTATTTTACTGAAATTTGTAGAACTGTAAATGATATGAACAAAGTAGTTAATGGGTTTAATGACTTTTTTGTAAACGTGGAACCACAGTTGGCAGAAAAAATAAATGACACGCTTTCAAAGGAGGGGGAGTTGGTTGAAAGTCACATTGCAAGAAATCCAAGTTCAATCTATCTGAAACCAGTAGAAATAAATGGAATCATAGACATAGTCAACAGTTGCAAAAATAAAACATCCACTGACTGGAATGGAATCAATATGACACTAGTCAAGAAAGTCATTGATGGTATTGCAAACCCATTCACTTACATATGTAATTTATCATTCACAACTGGAACATTTCCACATAAAATGAAAACTGCCAAAATGATCCCGTTCTATAAAGCTGGGGATAAACATCAGTTCCCAAATTCCTGGCCTGCATCTGTACTTTGGCAGTTCTCTAAAATATTAAGGTTAGATAACTTCATTGAAAAGCGTAATTTATTAATAGACCGTCAATATGGATTCAGAGAAAACAGATCAACATCAATGGCAATAATGGAATTAACAGAATAAATTACCATTAGTTGAGATAACAGGAAGTATGCAGTAAGGATATTCATGGACTTAAAGAAAGCATTTGATACCATTAATCGCGACATATTAATTAATAAATTGGAAAGGTTTGGTATACGAGGGGTGGTGCTGAAATGGTTGAAAACATACATTGGGGAAACAGGTAGACCTTTTCATACACGTAAAAAAGAACACCAAAAAGAATGCGAGAAAGGGACAACAGTAAGACCGACACGCTCAGTTAAGGAACAAGCACTACAGACAAACCTTAAATCAGCAATCACAGACCATTGCAAGAGAGAAAATCATATTATGGACTGGGACAAGGCCAAAGTCATCCGCACTCAGAACAATCGACATGAACGCTGGATCATGGAGGCAATTGAAATCAGGAAGCGGGCCCACAGGACCATGAACCGGGACAAGGGGGCATACACGCTTTCCCGCACCTGGAGTGCCATCTTGGAGGAGCGTCCAGACAGCTCGAGGCGTGGCCGCCCTGTCAAATCTGACAGGGCGGCCACGCCTCGCTAACATCAGCTGATAAGACGCGTCACTCGCAACATCGGTGACTCCTCTGAAGAAGACGGGAGTATCCCGTCGAAACATGTCAAGGTAGGATAAAACCTTTTCTGTTTGAAAAATAAGAACGTCAACGTAAATTAGTTACTAATTTACAGACAGTATGAACTTTTTTTAGTGTTAATTAGTAGCGGTGCAACATTACAAATTAACCCAAGTGTTCATTAGTAAGTTAGTAACATGAACATGGATTAGTTGGATTAGTAAACTATGATACAAAATATAAATGTTAGTACTGTTAGTAATCAAGGAAAGCAAGGTGAAGAAAGCAAACGAGAATTGAAGTTATAATTTAAAACACCAGAAACCATTGAAATCACCCAAAGCATGTAGGCACAGAGACTGGGAGAACGGACTGAACCGAACTGATTACAAGACAGGGGTGACAAGTGCAATGATTACTGAAATGGCATGAACAGAAAACCTGGATGTATAATAAGCAAAAAGAATAAAGAAAAGACATGGCAATGAACACATGAATATGGCATCAAAACACAGAACCATAACACTTGAGTGTGGGGCGATCGGATACTCATAAACCAAATGTGGGGCAAATAGTATGCTTGTGTGGGACAAAGTGGGACATGTTGCCAATTCTGATAAATGAATATTGAGATTTTCTCCCTTGGTTTTTTTTTTTTTCATATGTCCTTGCTTTACCCTACGGCTGATTCAGTATCACACAATATGCTAGTATTATTACTGAAACGTTCAATTTGACCACACTGGGCTGCATATACGGGCCACTTTGCATAGAAACAACTTAACAATTCGACAGTATCTGAACAAAAATTTCATTTCCGCATCAGTTAGTCCCATGATACTATCATGAACGCAGCAGAAATCACATGCTTTAAGTTTGTCATGCCTCTGACTCATACCAAGCTGTGGCCATATCAATTTAAAAGGTACACAGTAAAAATAAATATGCTTAACAATAAAAATGAAAGTTCTATTTTCCATCACCGGAATAAAAAACAATAACTGCACCAGGAAAGATAACTGTCCTTAACTAAAGCTGAAAAGATTTTATACCAAGTAGAGGCTGATTACGGGAAGGGTTGGCAAAAGTGAGCTTAAGTGCTGCATTGAACACATACAAGGCTGTCAGTTATTCAAGTAACTCTGGTGAAATGTTGGACATTATCGAGTTTAAAAATTTAAGGTGAATTTAATTTACTATGTTCATTAAAGCATCCGCAGCCGAGACACATAATCCACTTTAAAAGGGCATTTTCCCATTCCACCTAGTGCAGCGAATTTGAAAATTTGGCCAAAATATCCAAGTTTGTCTTAGGTATAAATTGCCAGTTTACCATTTTTGTAATTACCTTTTCTGTGCACTGGGCAAAGTGCACTGAAAAATGGAAAATGTGGGAGTGGATTCAGATGCAAAGATGATCCTGGCTTTATTATGCCTTTCCTGTATTATAGAAAAGGCAGAAAAAGACGAATCTAAAACAAACAGGAAGCGAGGTTCCATGACATTTCAACAATCACTACAGCGCTTAATAAATGTAGTTCTAGAAATATGTGAGTAAAAGGTACAATGTCTGTAACAGACTAGAGCATAACAAGAGGCTTACGAGACTTCACAATGACTAAGTGCGAGGCTCTAGAGGAATCATTAAGACAATCGTAATGAGTAATACATGTAGATGATCGGATGGAACGTGAAATGTGGGCTGGGTCTTAATAGACCGGTGATCTGGAACGCTGGGGCCGTGGTGTTACAATTGTACTGCAGTTTCTAAGGGCTGTCCTCTCCAAAAAAGAATTACTTTTGTAGTTACTTCCGGGCAGGACTCGTGTTTTTCAGTACAGTTCAGTTCAGTTTTTTATTTATCTTTTTTTTTAACATTAATTTTGCTTGTGCAAACTTTATTGTTTGTGTGTAGCTGTCTGGCCATTGATACTAGAAAGAGATGTAATGTTACCCTTGTGTAATCTCTATTTCAAGCCAAAACGTAAAAATTGTGGGTATTCTTAGGAATTGTATTCTCATTTGTACTGCAAGAGATCAAACTCACTCTCAAATACCTAGATTGCGCGCAGCTTTAGAATCTCTCATAACTCCACCATTACGCATCCTTGGCTGTGTCAGTGCCCCTATAAAGTCCCATGTAGGTGTTGAGTGGCTGTAGTCTGCTTGTCAGCTGCATTCAATCTGTTAAAGATTTAATGACTCTGTTCAGAATTTCATTTATGACTTATCAACTTTTGTTTAACCTCTTTAGCCCCAGCCTCTTTTTTAGGTTTCTGTTTGAAAATGACATACCCAAAATGAATAGAGTATATCTCTGTTTGTGTAGCATGAAGTATCAGAGAGGGAGACATGGAAATGTGGAGAGACGGTTGATTTTCTAACGCTACTCAGATTTTGATATTTGAACATTAATATGCTTGGCGTTTGAGTTGTGCTTGGTGTATGTAAAAATGACTTATATGTGCTTGTAGCAGAGGCTCTCCTGTTTCATTTGATGTGTGATATGACTATATTGCTACTTAATTAGCGCGACGTTGTAGGTATTTTGCTGCAGTAACTTTAAAGCACCAATTGAATATTTTGTTTCAATTGTGTTTGTAATGCACAAGTTCCAATTAAAAATGTATTGCACATCTGGTCACCCTATTTGTGTTTCTGTTAAAAGCAATGTCTCCTTTGATTTGTTTCTGTCTTGCATGCTTCCTAATCCCCAGCTGTGTCTTGTTCCATTGTCCACACCCCTTGTACCAGAGACATTTATTTATATCCCCTCTTTTGCGCTGCAAGTTGCTGGATTATAGTTCGCCACGTGCTTAGAACCAGTCAGCAATGAAACTCTTCATCTTTTGAAATTAAAAAATAACCTTTATTTACAGTTATTTATGGAAACTTTAATTAGTTAATGGGAACAAGTTCCCAAGCCTTTCACAGGGTCCAGGTTATGGACCACACTATTAATCCTGTCCAAGTCTGTTCCTCTGTCCAGTTTATTAGGAACAAGCTCACAATCCTTTTACGGTCATCAGGATCGGAACCGTATGCCTTCTAAGCAACTTCTTCCTGTTCTAGGTCAGTTCAGCTCTGGCGAGGCTGGAGATTTGAAATGCCTACTCAGCTTCACTCTCAACATCTGAACCTAGCTTTGCTTACTGCTTCTGGGTTCCGTTCTACTGTTACCGCATTACTTTCAATAAACCCTACTACTAGATTGTACTCTACCTCTGTTCTTGATTCCTGGTCAGGATCATAACTTTAACGCCAATGTCATGCCATTTCATATCAAATGATATAACACTGTCATCAGGTTTATTGCTTAATGTTATGAAAGACAATTTGTCATGTAAGTTCTGGTATGTTGTTTATACTTTGTGACTTTATTTGTTGTGGTAGAATTACTACACGATCCAGGTTTTGTGGCTGCCAGCGGTACTTGGACTGCTATCACCTTTGAGGATTTTCAGCACTTTTGGTCCTTCAAGAATACACTTTGTGTCGCTCTGGGTAAGAGCGTCTGATAAATTCCTGTACTGTAATGTAATGTATAGCAGGGGTGGCCAACTCCCGGAGAGCTGTAAGGTGAGCTACTCTTTGTTTTCACCACCCAATTTAGATGCATCAAACCAGCAGAGGTGAGTTAATTGTGTATTTTAGTGTTTAAATTGATTAATTAAGAACTCCGTAATGACAAAAACCAGCATATACTGCAGTTCCTCAGGAGAAGATTGGTCACCACTCCTCTGCAGTAATTACCAGTCATCCTGTTGTAATTGTTAGTAATTACTTTGCATTTTGCCAGCAACTACTATATAATTAACATCTCATAATTGAAAGGGTTGGTGATAAAGGGAATGCAGGCATGCAGCCTTCTGCTGTTCATCTTTGGGAGGCCTGCTGGACTCGCTTCAAAATTTTGGAGTGGAAGCCATTTTTGAAATAGTAGCACATTCAGTTTTTATTTGCACAGTTTCAAAAACTGTTATCAAACTAATGCTATCCAATGTTTTCTATGGCCCTTTTCAAATGAAAGTTTTTAAGTTGGTTTTGTGAAGTTTTCAGGTTGAGGAGGTGGGTGTCTGAGTTTAATTTTTTTTTATTTTTTGTGAGTGTCAGTTACTGTGTGCTGAAGCATGAAAACATTTGTAAGCACACATGAGCTTTTGGTGTTGCAGTGATGGTCTATAGCTTAAAGGGACTATGTCAGCCGGGGCGCATGTGCATGATGAAGCAAAAAACTTGAAAACGTTAGACTAATTATTTCAAATTCATAGGCGATGCAAGATGTAAGCGTTTCAATCTGTTAATATTGCATTCATTCTTGAGAAGTTTATTGAAATTTTTACCAAAAAACAATTTTTATTGATCATAGAGCCTATTTGTAGCATCAGTATGTGTTTTTGTAGCATTATTTTTGCTTTTAAATCAGCCTGCGTAGATTGTTATATTGTCCCATGGCAGCCATCGAACTGGAAGCGGTCGCAAACGGGCCTCTGCTAGCTGCATGTCAGACAAACTAACAGGTTCTGTGAACATCAAATACAGTTGCTTGATAAAAAATTTCTGCAAACTTCTCAAGGATGCACACAATGCAAACAGATTGAAACTCCACCATGAATTCACTGTTTTACCTTGCCTCACACTTTCAATGTGTTTTCGACTGGACTCTACTGAGCATGTGCCCCAGATGATGCATTCCCTTCAAGCAGCCAGGAGGGAGGAAGGCATTTAGCTTGAAGTAGCGGAGACCACTCAAAAAACATAACCATAACCAGACACTAGTTTTTATAGGGTTTGTTTTATAGGCTTTTTTAGCTGAGGTGGACATATTAACTACTACTGCCCCGCTGAATTTGTAGGTTTTGCAATGGTAATATACAAGAGATAATACTTATACTAAATTTCAACAATCCATTCTGCAATCATGTACATTTATTTTGTCCTGGAAATATGTCCCATATGTGATCCTAAACCCTTTTTCAGGATAAGTTTTAAATTATTTTCTCCTTTTGCTGTATCATGTGTATAAGCTACATGATACATATACAATAATTATAGAGGTATTTCTCCCTTTCATGGTCTGTTAATGCAACCTCACCTCTGTTCAAGCTACATAATTTCTGATAATGCTGCATCATTTCTGTTAATACAGCTTGTCCTCTGCTGAGGCCACATCTCCTTGTTTAGTACTGAATCACTTTTGTTAACGCTAAATTGCCTCTTTTAATGCAACATCATATTTGTGAATGGGTATACCACTTTCAATGCCATATATTTAAATGCTCACTGCCTCACGAAAGCTTTGACACTTCTGTCAATGTGACAATGCCTCTGTAAATGATACAAACTTTCTGTAAATGCTACATCATTTCTACTAGTGCAGTGTCGCTTCTACAGAGGCTAAATCACATCTGTTATGCTGCGTTTCCACCAAATGCTAAATAAATTTTTTGCACAATCAGATTATAGTCAAAGTCAATACAAAGACGCGAATACACTCGAAAAGACGCTAGTTCGTCCTGGGCGATGTGAATCACGCTGGAGATGTGGTGTAAAGTGACATGGATGGCGTGCATGAGCAGCACGAATGCTCGAAATTCGCATTTCGCTCCACGTTCTAGAGGATGGAAGAAATCACCATGAGAGTAGCAACTTGGTATAAACATATCAGTGATAGTAGCCTCTGAGCATAAACATGTCACGAACCCAGGTTTATGTACACCACAGGGCCCCTAAAGGGGATCGGCCAGGCACCAGCTTATAAGCCCAAGGGTGCCATTAAAGCCAATTCCCCAGGATCGGTACTACATAAACCCTTTAGGGGTAAACCGTAATTTGCAATCCAACTTTAAACCCATCACTACCTATAAACATCAAACAGCTAGTCTGGAATGGTAAGGAATCGCCCCCTAAGTACCGGTTGTAACATGGCTAGAAAGAATAAAAGGATTAGGAGTCACTGAGACCACACAAGCTTAAAGGAATGACAATAATTTATTCACCAGGTAGGCACAAGCTTAAATCATTCAAATCAATGTTAAGCCAGTTACAAGGTACTAGTCATGCGCGGGTCGAGGTTTTTTAACACCCGCACCGACCCGACCCGCCTGCCCGCCCCGCTAAAACTCGCACTGATTTTCAACCCGAGCCCAACCCGACCCGACACAAAAAGAAGGCAAGAGAAAAAGAATACCGTGGGTCTGTGTGACATGATTTGCAATGAAAAAAACGATTCCTCTGTTACGCTATGGATTTGAGTGGAGCACAACATACATTTGGCTTTTGGCTGGAATTCTTAATACAAAGTTTAGGCACTGTCTATTAATTGAACTTTACCGTGATTTCTGATCTTTGCAGCCAAATGAAATGGTATCTGGCAAAATATTGCAAACAGGCTGTTTCATTGGAACAAAATTAGGGCATTTTTTTAACACAGGTTATAATGTAGGCTTAGGCGTATTTTTTCCCAAACTATGGAAAAACAAATCGTGTCAACAGTGCCAGGGTTTAAGCGATTACAGCGCACTTCCTGGACACGGCGAGCCGAACTGAAGGTTCGCTCGCTTGTTGCACTAGTTGCTGGGACGCAGAGGACTGCTTTGGCCACCATGGAGTTTTACACGATTATTCTTTGTCTCATGGTATGGTAATTAATGACAGCAAGACTAGGTTTATGACCATACATGGTCCAGTAATAAGTTACCTATTCGTTTGGGTGATATGTGTATAGAATGGTGATCTAGAAATGTACATCTAAGAAGTGTCTTTACTGCCGATGGCAGCACACGCTCTGCTGTTAGAGAACACGTAGCTGATAAACGGAAGCACCTCAACAAGTTGATTATATTTTTGAATAAGAATCGTGATATGCCTTTCACTGTAAAGTGGCGAAAAAATGTTTTGTCTATGTGTTGTTTGGATCCACAGGTCAATAAAATTACTACTACCATATAATATTTCGGTGCTGACTGCAGAATGATTTATAAGATGAGCTATCATTCAACCTTTAGATCCTTAGTCTAACCGTGAAGGTTTAAGTCGCGCACCACATCGCGCGTGCGCGTACATCGAGAGTAGGAAGAGGGAGAGGTACAATTGGCATTCTATTCTGCTTAAGGTAGCGTTACATCAAGAGCATGTTTTCTATGCTGTATGTCTTGAGCCCTCTAGTGGCCGATAGCCTATTATACTTTTTATTCGCAATTTTGTGGGAAATTGATGTCACCACTGTTTGGCCCAACCCGCCCACACCCGCTAAATGTTATTAAAATATTGACCCGCCCCGCCCGACCCGCGGGTCAACCCGCGGGACCCACGGGCTCTGGGCCGACCCGCGCATCACTACAAGTTACACATAATTTATAAAAGAAGAATAAAGTCCTACCTGGAGGAAAGGGCTACATACGCACTAACGTGCGCGGGGAGAGATCGGATACAATCTTCCCTGACTATATAGATTGGCTACATACGGCATAGGGATGCGTATGGGAAGTCGACTACAATCCTCTCAGAATGGATTGTTTCTCTTTTCTTTAAGCCAAATCCCGTCTTTGATTCAGGGTATGGCCATAAACACCTGGAAGGGGGGTTGAATCTGGTTTTTGGAGGATGTAATAAAACAATCTAGCAGAGAGAGGAGGGTGATTACCCAAGAGGATTCTGACCACTTTTCAGGAGTTTCCCAAAGGGAATGAACTATAATTTCAATGGGAATGAAACATACTCCATTCAGCTCCTTGGATTTCCTTGAGAAAAACAGGACCAAACATGATATGAATACGTACTAATATGATGCAGTTGTCATGAAAAAGTCTTAAGATGAATTAATATATAGGTAAATTGGGTTATTAGTACAGAGGTTATTTCTTAGCAGAATATTGAATATATGAACATATTATGAAGTTCCCAGAGGTTAAGATTATTTTAAACAGATTCATATAACTGGACTTTAATTTAAGAATAAGGACAATTATATGACTCCCACAGGGGCGTTGTGTCAGCCAGGGCTTTGCAACTACCTCCCCGTACAGAGTAACAGAAAGACCATCGACACCTTCCACATGCAGGCTGAGCGAGCATTTTGGGGGGAAGTCCACAAAAGTTTTATTGATATCGAGCATGGCTCTGGACCGAGCTTATCAGCCATTTGTCACTTACGTTTCCAGATTCTACACGTGTGTTAGCGATGCTTTAAGTAACTCCAGTCAGTGCTTTGTTTTGGGAGTTTGCAGCTAAGAATCAACATGCTGCAAAGACAGTGTTGTGACATTTATTCAGATCGGCTAAATTCCTGGGCCATGAAGCAATACCGCTCGGAGGGCGCCATCATCGCGACACATACCGCAGCAGCTTCTGTGACAGAATGCGCTTTTTACCAAAAACTCGAGAATGGCTTTAACTTACCCGCTGTAAAAAGATGGGGAAAAAATGCTGGTTTGGGAGAATTTTAGGAATGCTGATTATGATCCCAAAGGGAACGATTATTTTCTCATTTTATGGGATTAGTCTGCTACCTGTATGTTGGTGAAGCTGACAAGCTACATTTATTAACGATCTTTGATTGAATTAAAAATTACGTCATTTAATGCGATTAATCACTTTATTCCAATGGAGGATTTTGTCCAAGGATTATTTGTTTATTTTTGGGGCTGACGACCTTCTGTAGCTTATAAAATGACACGTAATAGCTAGGCTTACAAAGTGAAGGCCTTCTGCGCCAATGTTTTATAGAGCATGACAGGAAGATGTTTCTGTTCTAAATGTAAAAAATGTTGAAACAAGAGATGGAATTCAGAGAAAGGGAAATAATTCCTTATCCAACCTCAACCTTTTTAAGCTTTTTATTTTCCAGAGCAATTTTAAAAGGGGGCACGAGTTTATATTTTGGAGAGTTTTATTTGTGGGAAGGGGGGTACTTGTCATCCCTATAATTACGCGCGCATTTTTAATATAGCCTTTGGGTGGTTTCTTGGTCATTTCCTCATTAATAATTTCTTAATCATTATATGATTATGTATTGGTCTTGTTAATTCAAATAATGAATTGTTTGATTGTGAATCAGGCGATATTAAACTGGGAGGGGTTGTGAGCCATCATGTGTGAGACAGGCAAATCCCGGCAGCATTACCAGGAGTTGGGGTTGAAAAGGTGAAAACAAATAAGGCAACAGAAGCATGATAGCTTTTCAAATGACACATGCGTACAAAACAAAGAACTTATTGAGATAAAACTTGCCCAGGACAACAGAACTATTATAAATTATCACTTTTTGTTATCGGTTATGATTTATATTTCAAGTATTCTTTTATTCCAGTACTGGTTTGCACCCTTAGTCGCTATGACCGCTGTTGCAAAGACCAACATTGTCATCACGCCCTCATGCAGTGCTATTTAAAAAAAAAATAAATTAATAAATAATTTTTTTTTAAATGACGTCACTCTTCTACATTCAGTTGGCGGCCCCCCCTAATTCAAACATCTTCCCGCACGCCTGCGCTTGAGTGTAAACAAGACTCAACTGGCATTGCTATTGGTCGACAATATGAATTTGCTTGTCAGTCCTCTACTAAGTTTTTCTTCCGTAGAATTGAATGTGATCTTGGTGCGAACAGGGTGGAAAATCTTTAAAGCGAAAAAAATAAAAATTATTCTGCAATCAAACTCCCGCGAATAAAGGAAGGAAAAATTTCATTTTGCATTTGGTGGAAACGCAGTATTACAGTCTAACTCGCTTCAGCTGGGTGTACCTTACTTCTGCCAATGCTTCATCGTCTCAACTGATTACGTCTCAGTTTATCTCCTAACACCACATCAATAAAACACTGCTGTACGTGAAACAGCGTGGAAGATGTTTGTCTCCAAAAACTGCAACAATTTGGCATTCAGCAATGTACATTTTTGAGAAATCAATAAGGGACTCAGAACTGAACTTAAAAAATATGCATCATCAGTTGAAAACAGTGCAGCAGAATTTTCATTCTGGAATAGAACCAGATAATGGATTGGCATTTATGTCGACAGAACTGATGGGCATTTTTGAATTATTATTTTTTTTTGATGAATTATCCTTTTACAGGCATATTGACATTCTAAACACATGGAAACGGTTGCAGATGCACAAAAACTCCTTTACCATAATCTTTCCTTCTCTTCTTTCCTTCCTGTTCGACAACTACATCCTTTAGGAAGAGCAAGGAAAAATGGTAAGAAATGGAAGTTAAGATGGGGACTGGAGAAAAATGAATGAGAGAAATGGGACATCTCGCCATTTTGAAGTGACATCAAAACAAGGTCCGTTACAGGTGTGGCGGGTTGGAGGTGCCGATGAATAACTTGTCATGCCTTCTGCAGAAAAATCTTCGCAAACACTGCTCTCATCCTCGCACAAGACATCATTATTCTACTTCTAATTTCCCCAACTCGCTTAGCAGGGGAAACTCAGGGCAAAGTCTCCACAGCAGGGTGTAGGTTTGAGGGCCCAGCGGCAGAGTTCATCTCGACTTCATCTCTCAAACTGCGAGTCATAGCCCCAAGCTCCACTGGTGAGTTCAAACCAGAAGTTCTACACCGGCCAGTCAAGCAACCGACAACTGTGAACCCCTGCTGATGATTCGTCAGCTGTGTTACAAACAAGCCCAATTTCCAACAAGCCCCCTCATTTTAATGTCAAGTTGTCACCGTTCTTGATGTCTTTGGTGTCATCTTATCCAACGATGAGTTGCGATGAACAATGCATGCTCTATACATACAAGTAAGTAAGTTTGCCTGCAGAGTTTTCTCCAGATATGCACACATCTCTTTTTCTCTCTGAAAACAGCTCAGCTCTGTGATCCCTGAACTGAAACTCCCTTTATGGCCCCCTGCTGTGCACTGGAGTTCTATTTGTAATCCGCCTGTGTTCCTTTCTTCTCCTGACACAGTTTGTCCTGAAACGCCGCCTACACTCCTGTTCCCCTCGACTCTCTCCAATCTCCTTATCACGAGGAACTCTTTACTCTGACATTAAATGGATACATTCTGCTCGTAAATGTAAAAGCACTTCTGCCTTTAATATTGAGAGCAAATGCTACAAATAATATTTTACCCTGGCACAGCTCCTATTCAGCGCTGAGAGCTCTTACTGGCCTGCGTGTGAACGTCATCGAAGTCTACTTCAGTATTAAATGGATAAGCTTTTATCTCCTTCATCACAGCTGAAGCACACAACATTGTTTTCCTTCATTAAGCATAAATGGTGATCCATATGTGCCCCCCTTATTTAGAAGATTTGCTGTTTGATCATACTTTCAATCGACCAATCAATCAATAAATCAATACATCCATCCATCCATCCATAAATCAATCAATCAATCATTTGTATAGCACAATTCATGCAAAAATGCAACTCAAAATTCTTAATATAAAATCAAGTGATATTCAGGACATAAAATCATGTCAATAAAACACAAGAACTGCAATAACAAGACAGGAAGACACAAGACAAAACAAATGAACAATAATTTAATGAAGTAAAGTTAAAAAATAAGATGGAAGATAAATCCAGTGGGTGACCATGTGGACTGACATAGTTTGCGCAGTGATATTGTGGGGAATATTTTTTGCTATTATCCTTCAAAGTTTTCCAAGTAATTAAACTGCTTAGTATCCGTGACATAATAGTTATTTTAAAGGTATTTAACTAACGCTTTAATCATTATAAAGGCAGGGAAATATGATAATGCAACTGTGTGGTAATAATAATGCATGGTAATGGTCCCGACTCAGGGACCCAATTGATATTACTGGGGTAACAGTTGGTGTGGTGCAAATAAGATCTAGAAGTAAAATCTGGAGTAAGGCCCTATAGATAAACATGGAAAGAGCAAAATTTTATCTGTTAAATACTGACTTCTCAATTGATCCTGCCGGAGGCTAATGAATGCTAATGAACCCTAACAAGCCTTAATGAATCTTAATGAACCCTGAGGAAAAGCTGGGAAATAAATGACTCTCATATGGATTACTGAAGGGTGACTGCAGCTAAAATGACAGGGTTAATCAAGCCCAGTTAATGATTCAACATTCAGTGCATGTATTTTTCCAGCAAAAAATAGCTCTCAATTAAAACCCATTTTCGACAGAGAAATCTGAAAAATAGGTCTGAATATAGCTGGCATCTCAACACCACACCAGCATAGTTGTCCTTGAGGTGTGACAGAGTCAGATGCTTGAATAAATGAATAAGAGTTTTGAGTGTGTGGGCTGAAATGCTCATTTTTTCACTTGATCAGAATTATTCCCTGGGAACCAATATAGAGGAAATGAAATTCTGGTCTGGCATTTACTTTATTCGTGGACCGTGAAGGCTCCAGAGGGTTCTATATGGTTCCATAGTGTTCCCTGGGGAGAAATATTCCTCTGCTAAACCTAAGGCAACGAGGACAGGTGTCCCCTCTTTGTTGGTGCCAATTAAACTGCTAACATTTTGATTATGACACATTAATTTCGCCTTGACCTTTTAAGGCAATTTTGATTATTGACTATTTTTTAACTTAGAACTCTCATGGGCTGGGTGTGTGCCAAAGGTGAACTTTAACCCTGTTCTTCTGTCTTGCCGTCCCAACGTACTAACACAAGTCTTATTTTTCTCCCCAGGTCTTCTTGAAAAAGAGGGACATGTTCTGATTGGACCTCACAAAAAAAAGGAAATCACACTCAAACCAAGACCACAGCTGTTGGGTGGCGTCTTGTCTACGTCCTCAGGGGTACCTCCTTTTGGTCACATAGAAAAAATAAGACATGCTATCAGCCTGCCTGGACTCAAATATGAGCTTGCTGTTAAGATCTAGACAAGGAACACGATGTAGAAGCAGAGTACAATCCAAGAGTAGACAGACAGTGGCATCCCGAGGCAGTAGTCAGATGGAGATGGCTTAGAAGGTGTTCATTATAAATTGGGCATAAGAACATTTTAACTGGAACGTGGTCTGAATCCTGAAGACCGGGAAATGTAGCACTGTTTGCTTGGATAATAAAGTAGGGGGGAGTGAGGGAAGGAAAACAGAGAATGAGCATCATACATGCACTACCCAGCCAAAAAAAGTTGCACACACTTAAATATTTAGTCGGAACCTCAGTAGCTTTGATTACAGTGCAAAGCCATATGTTTTTATGGATGGTGGCCTAACATTTGAATGATACGATATATCACTGACAATAAAGGAATGTTCCATTTTTATCTTGGATTATACCAGAAAACACATTGGAATGAACAGGGTTGGATTAACACAGTGCTATGCCCAAGTGTGATCAATCATGGGATCCCCCCCCCCCCCCCCCGCAAAAAAGTTACTTAATATGGCTTATAGAACGCAGAAATGGGCCACTCTTCTCTTTGATAATACTAGCATTTCATTTATTAACAATTTAACTGGCATACAGCAATAATGACAGCTAAAGCACCAGCTGAACAAGCCTTCAATAGAAGATTGCCAATGGTGGTAATAATAACAGTGCGTTCAAGGACAGTGTGACCACTGTCAGGGACAATATCCAAAATCTTAAGGGGTGATCTGGGGTTAAATGGGCAAAATTTGATTATTTTTCCAAAAATTTTTACATTTTTTAAATAAAAATATTCTATATATATAACTCACCTTTAATAATCACTGATTGCTACATGGATTAAAACCTAAACTCAACTTTTCAATGTGGTCTAATGCATTTTTCATTGATTTCCTAAGGTATTACTTTTTCCATGTTTCTCTTGTTTGTGGCAGCCCTTACTTTTTTATTTATCATTGAAAATCAATGAAATTTGGGCTGCAGGTACTTTCTTTCATTAGGAATGCAATGACATGGGGAAATTTCGCCTCTCTGTTACATACTTTGAACATTTTGAGTATTCGTCAGATTCTGCACAAAATAATTTCAAAATGTGAGTAAAATGCCCCAAAATCACAAAACTGATAAACTGGGCAAAGAATGTCTATCTCATTGCATTTGGATAAGCAATGGCTTTTAAATGATGAAAGAAAAACTGAATTCTATCATAGAGTTCAAGAGGAATTGGTGCCAGAAGTTTTCAGCATTTTTAATCAGCTTGCTCAGTTACCATGGCAACTGCAAAAACAGAAAAATGCCAACTTGTATTTTTTTGGTGGTTATTAAATATACCTCTTTCAATTAGTTCTGAGTTGTTTCCTGGTGTCATTTTTCATTTAACCCCAGATCACCCCTTAATTATGAGTACTTTCCATCCAGTCACTAAAATGGCACTTCACTTAGGTATTGAAATTTATGACAACAAAGGCCACATATTTACATTTACTAAATACTAAGAACTGAAATTCTATGGCAGAGGGTTTTAAAAAGGGAAAGGCTTCGTGCAGTGAACTCATTATTGTCAGCTTCTGCGATCATGCTAACGTTCTCCGTCCCCGAGTTCAGCTGTTGCCGTCAGCCCATCTGCGACAGGCTCCCGTTAACGTCAGCTAATGTCATGCGCTGCTGCATCTGCCTCATTAGCATTAGCCTCTAACGTACATTGATAACTTTTGTAATGTAAGCACTTGCTGCTAGCGCTGGAGGAACGGAATTGACAGGCGGAACAATCGCCTCTCTACGAACAGCATCTTTGACGCGAGTAACGTTAAAAAAGCAAGATATTTCTGGTACATTTGGTAGCATGGATGTCTTTTGTACTTTTTGCTTCTGCTATTTCCCGATTAGCACAACCCCTCGGTTGCGTCCCTCGCCACTCAATGAGTTGTAGCACGTGATGTCAGAACGAATGCACATTGTTGTGATCCACAACTGATTAGAGATCAGTGCCCATTCAGTTTCTAAATGGCGGGATTCTAGCTCAGCTTGCAACACTGATCTGGGACCAGTTTGGCCTTTCTGTGACTTTGGCAGGGCAGTTCCACATCGCATTTTTTAATGTGTATATTTTTTTAATATTCTCTTTTGATATCAACAGTTAATTCTGAATTTGCTCATAATATACATACGCATCTCTTCCGATTAAAATAAAAATGAAAAAAAAAACTGAGGATTGGCAAATCATGTGATGCCCCTCCCAGCACGATGCCCCTGTGTACGCACACTAGCCATAATATGGATAATCAGGCCTTGGGAATGAATGCAAGTACGAGAATAACAGTGGAATGTTCCATGGGAATATCAGGATGGACCCAAAAATGTACGTACCATTGGCCCAAAACATAAAATACAATACCAAACAATTTGACAGTCCATGCTACATCCCTCCCCAAGCGGATTTACTGTGTTGATTTTTATTTCATGCATAACTTTCTGCTTTGAGTACATTTTTAAAAGCCGCAATTGGGGCAGGAGATTGCCATTGCAGTTTAAATCCTCATGAAGTTTAGTCAAGGGAAGGGCTAAGGGATCCATATAAGCGATGCAGGATGAATTATGTTCCATCATAAATGCAAATAAATTGTATTACAGGCACCAGACCTTCCATTTGATTTGAAAAAGTGGAGCATATGGTGTGATTACTGAAATGTAATTATCATGCTGGCACAGAACCGGACAGCTCTGTAAAGGACGTTTCTCAAATAATCTTTCGCAGTAAACGCACCTGCTTTGTAAGACCACTAAAATAGAAAAACAGCAACATAAAGTTTTTTTTTTTAAAAATACACGATATGAGCTGAGTCAGGTGTTTTTGCGGCAATTAGCTGACTTATGTAAATTAAGCAAAACCTTGTGCGAGACAAGGGCAGACATTCGATGGGGGCTTAGAAAAGATGATTTTGCAAATGCTGCTGTAGTTTTGGGGAAACTTCCAGGTGTTTCCATCATCCATACAGTTTGTTTAGAAGTTATTTAGTCCTAAAAACAAATGATGTTGTTTCATCATAGTTTCACGATGGGGATGACTGTCATCTGGCTTCTTCCATCAAGTAAACCTATCATCATAGCTGTACATATGCACAAACATACACTAACACACACACGCACACTTGCACAGGCAGAAACATGCACCTATGCATACACACACACACACACACACACAAACACACATAGAAACATGCACCGATGTATGCAAACGTGCACACACACTCACACATGCATGCAAACACACAAACACTCAGACACATTCAGAGACACACATGCACTGGCAGAAACAAACATCCATTCACCCCTGCACACACACGCACACACACACCCACACACATTGACTCACAGAAACATACACACAGACGTACAGGGAGAAACGCCCCAGTGCACACATACACATGCTCTCTCATATACTTTAACACACACACTCGCACACACACACACACACACACACTGACTCACACCTAGACACATACATTCACATTCACACACAGATGCGCATATAATTTCTCGCACACCCACACGCAGAGGAAGAAACACACACCGATGCACGCACACACACACACACACACACACACACATGCATGCACAGGCATCTCACATACTGGAATCCAGTTATAAGTACTTGGGCTTTGTCAGCGACCGACAGTAAAGGTGAAATTAGGCTTAATTTAATTTAAATTTAATTTAAATTTAAAACAAATCCTGCTTTTCATTTAGAATAAGAAAATATCATTAATCTCCTGCCTTTGATAGGCTGTGGGGATGTGTTGCACATGGCTTCTTCTGCCCACTGTTTGCGATAATTAGATTCTGTGTATCGTTGCACTTTAAGATTTGTCACTGGATGTAAACATCTCACCCATTATTGTATCTTGTATGCAGAATCACATTGGTATGTGAACAGATGTATGCATTGGTTGGGTTTTATTTATAAACCTCTCCTTGGGCTGGTCCCTTCTTATTTGTGTATAAATGTCCTTAGAAGCCAAAACCAATTTGGCCTTCACTCAAAGGTAGCCTGCGTTGCCGGCGGTCAGCAGCTGGCGGGAGGAAGGAGAGGAAAGACCGCCTGCACGATAACGTAAGGATTTTGAGTTGTCCGTTCAGCAGTGAACAGGAATTACTGATTGGCTTAAGAGGTGTCAATCATGTTTTGATCTCCACGCATCACTTATGCTCTCAAATTACACTCGAGTTTCATTGGTTTGAAAAAGGGGTGGTCCGTCGCGGCTCGTTGCGCAAGATAAGCGATTTCGCTTCCTTTGCAACCCTTTCGGTCATGATGCATGTTGTGTCGTGTTGAAATTGTCATGAAATGATTTACAATCATGCCAAAATAAAAAGAAAAAAAAATTGTTTTTAATTTTGTGTAGCAGCCATTCTTGGCCAGGTCTCCCTTGTAAAAGAGGTCCTTGATCTCAATGGGCTGATTACCTGGACAAATAAAGGTTAATAAATAAATAAAAATGTGCACACGCTCTCATACGCATGCACTCTCACTCACACTCATGTTTGCATGCATACATACACGTCAAAGCATGCACATGCACATACTACATGTGAAAACCCATGTTTCTACTCACTGGGGGCTGCAGGTCCCAGTTGCTGTGTGTTTGATTTTGTATGTGTGTGTGTGTGCATGTGTCTGCATGTGTATGCGTGTGAGTGTGTGTGAGTGTATGTGTCTACATGAATGAGTCTGAGTGAGTGTGCATGCATATTAGAATGTGTACGTGTGTGAGTTTGTGTGTGGGTGAGTGTATTTCAGTAAAGTGGCTACAGATTGAGGTCATTTTCTCGTTCTCTAAAATCATTTATCCAGTTCCCCAGGGTGAACCGCGGCCGATCAAGCCACTACAGTTTATCTGCCTCTCTGAAAATGAATTTCTCAATATGACCACTTTGAAGGGAAATGTAACATCTTTTCCTTTGAAAACTATCGGAGTCCCCACTTCTAAATGCTAAATGCATGTCAATATAAGGCAGAGTACTTTGAAGTGCATGCTATCTGTTAAGTGACAGGCAGCAAGGACAGACTGCGATTGTTTGGTTGTCAACATTAGCGATTGGTTGTCAACATTAAAATGATACTATTAAGCACATGAGAATAAACAGAAATGAAAATGGAGCTGTTGAAGCCATCATCAATGACATCGAAACAACTGAGCATGATGGTTCACTACTCTACACTGGAAAGAGGCAGTTTGAAAAAGGGACTCAAAAGGTATCTAAGAGGATGAGATGCGATGACAGCATTTGTCATGAATTTTATGATGGTCCTTGTCAATTTTATTGTTAACTGTGCGCAGTTATAATCAGAGTTGCATAATCAAAGGTTGGAATCATTTCTGACATTATGTTGAGCACTAGCAGAGTTAACGGGTGTTAGAGCTCAACTCCCCTCTTATTGCATTCCTGGTAAAAAGCAGAACCACACTAATCTCATTACACACAACGAAGATGGACTTCGTTTGCCTGACCCAAATTCTGTGCCATTAAACTGCTGAACTGGAGAAAAATGGCCGGTGATTTCACTTCAGTTTGCATTTAGCTTTAGGTGCAATGTAGATGAGCAAACAGTGTTTCTTCCATAACATTCAGTTTAATCCATTTTCATATTTTTTTTTTATCAAAGTCAGTTAAAAGCCTCAGAATTAATTCACCAGCCATTGTGATGTGAATCCTCAGTGATGTTCAGAAAAAAAAAGTTACAGTTCACCTACTTTACTTTCAAAACTTTTTACTTTACTACTCAGAAGCTGAGCTTCGAAAGGGAGCAGTCGACTATCGCTGCGCTTCAGAAGAGAACAGTCATTTGTTGCTGAGTTTCATTGGAGAACCTTCATCTGTCATTATGTGGCAATAATGGTCATCTATCCCAGTGTTCCATCAGAGAGCAGTCGTCTGTCGCGGTGTTTCATTGTAGACCACCAGGCCTGTCTCTCTGGTTCCTGAGCTGTCATCATTTCCTGCCTCCTGGAGTTCTCTCAATCAGCGAAATGCCATTGCAGCTGCAATTAATGCAGCCCTTCACTCTTGTGTTCGCACAAATACCATGGGGGGCTGCCTCGGGGGACATCTCCCTTGTCAGGCGATGTCAGGGTAATCCAAGCTCATCTCTGTCAGAAACAAAACACATTCGCTTTGCTGAATCTTATCAGATTTACTGCGGAGTTTAAATCTCAAGAATCCAAATCACGGACTGATTCCAAATCCTTCAAATCTCACCCAGTAAACATCCTACAGATTACTGGAGCTGATTTCATTGATATTCACCAGTCAATTCAAATCCATCTCACATAAACATACTTGTTCCATATCAGGCATACACGTCCAAGCTTGCTCTACCTCACACATATCCACATGTTGGCATCAGGCATACACATAGTACATGCTTATTCCACCTCAAATATACACACTTGTTCCGCATCACACATACACATACAGGCTTGTTCCACCTCTCATATACACAATCGTTAAGCCTCACACATACTGTCCATTCTTGTTCCATCACACACATACATGCCAGCAACCTCTGCACAGGATCAATTGCACTTGATCTGTAAAATTGTTACTAGTGTGTACACCCAAGGAATAAACTGCACCTACTCTATATTACTGTGATTTAGTCGATGCTTTCACTCAGAGCAGCTTACTTTATAATCCAGGGCTCATTAGCAACACTTATCTGTTGTGGATACACTCATGCTTGGACCTACATTGTCTCAGTACCCTACTGAGCATCTTAGCTGCTCAACAGCAGGGTGCTCCTGTACCAGTGTGTGAACATAATTTCCAGCTCGACTCCAAGGTTAAATTCTCTCTGTAATTCTGTTTGTATCCAGAGAGCCCTAACAGAGAATCAGCTCCAGAATGAGGCAAAGCATATTTATAATTGAATGACCATGTCTCTTGAGTGCATTTCCATTGAACCCCCTCCATCTCTGCCGCCGGTGGGGCAGGTAGCCGTTGGTTAGCGGCCTCTCGATCGAGGCAGAGAGTGTGAATGAGTGTGCGACAATGTGCACTGTAGACCTGTGTGGGCCTTATGAGGCATGCAGCTCTCTAAAGTGCATTAAACCCAATGTCTCTCTGGCACTGGGCAGCCCAGTAGCGGGTAGAAAGGGCTCAGTTGAAGGACCCTTCAGATCACACTGAGCAATGTCTTCTCTTTCATCACACATCTGTGGCCAATGACACAAATGTGTCTTAGCTGAGATGTCCTCTGAGATTCATGTAAGCGCATTGGAATTAATTAATTTATTATTAGTAGTAGTACTTTCTGTGGCAATATTGTTTGTATTTGCAGTGGTAGTGGTCATGGTAGGAGCAGTAGAGGGAACAGTACAATGGTCTAAACTGCATTTTAAAAATCTTTTGGCCTCAATGACCTTGGTTTGCATGAGAGTATTTTTTCAATAGACCTGCCTGACATTTCAAAAACATATGAATAAATCAGGATAAATTCCAGTTAAATTTTTGCCGTCTGTAGATCGTGTGGGGAGCATTAATTTTTAATATGTCATGTATAGCCAGCGAGTGAATGCTGAGAAAAGTGATGAAATAAGGCTTTACATTTACATACATTAATCATACAAAATAAAACTTAATAGAGCACTGAATTGCATGCTTTGCTAGGTAATGGCCACCGTTATTTCACTTCAGTTCATCTGCTCTGTCTCAGGCATGTCCATTTCATTTTACAGGAACAGCATTGTTTTAAAGACCATTATGAGCTGCCACACAACCCTGAAACATTCAGTGTTAACTGTCGTCTATAGTGAGTGCATTTTACAGGGATTGCCAGGTTATTTTATTCATGAGTTACAGATAATAATCACTGTAGTTTAACCGTATGTTACTGGTGATGATCATATTCTTTTACAGAGGTTTACAGGTGATTATCATGTTATTTTACAACCCCAATTTCAAAAGAAGTTGGAATGCTGTGTAAAATGTAAATAAAAACAGAATGCAATGATTTGCAAATCTCATAAACTGACATTTTATTCACAGTAGAACATAGACAACATATCAGATGTTGAAAGTGAGACATTTTACCATTTCAAGAATAATATTAGCTCATTTCAAATTTGAGCTGCTCAACAGTCCTGGGTCTTCTTTGTCACATTTTCCATTTTATAATGCTTCAAATGTTTTCTATTAGTGAATGGTCTGGACTGCAGGTAGGCCATTTCAGCACTCAGACTCCTCTACTGCGAAGCAAAGCTGTTGTGATGGATGCAGTGTGTGGTTTGGCTTTATCTTGCTGAAACATGAAAGATGGTGTCTGAATGTGACGATATGCTGTTGTAAAACCTTTGTATACTTTTCAGCATTGATAGTGCCTTTCCAGTTGTGTTAGTTGCCCATGCCTTAGGCACTAATACAACTCGATTTCATCAGAGATGCAGGCTTTTGAACTGTGCACTGATTACAAGCTAGATGGTCCCTCTCCTCTTTAGTCCGCACGACACAACGTCCGCGGTTTCCAAAATGAATTTCAAATTTTCATTCATCTGACAACAGAGCAGTTTTCTATTTTGCCTCAGTCCATTTTAAACTAGCTTTGGCCCAGAGAAGACGGCGGCGTTTCTTGATCGTGTTCACGTATGATATTCCTCTTTGCATGATACAGATTTAGCTTGCATTCGGCAATGATTTCTGGAACAGTTTCTGAGCCCATGCAGAATATTCCAGTGCAGAATCATGCCTGCTTTTAATCCAGTGCCGGCTGAGGGCCCAAAGATCACAAGCATCCAATATTGAGCTTCGGCCTTGTTCTTTGTGCACAGAGATTTCTCCAGATTTTCTGAATCCTTTGATGATATTATGCACTGCAGATGGTGGGACATTCAAAGTCTTTGCAATTTTACATTAAGGAACATTTCTCTGAAAGTTTTCCATATATTAAGATGCAGTTTTTCAGATTGGTGAACGTCTGCTTATCTTTACTTCTGAAAGACTCTGCCCCTCTAAAATGCTCAATACCCAGTCATGTTACTGACCTGTTGCCAATTCACCTAATTAGCTGCAAAATGCTCCTCCAGTTGTTTTTCATTAGTACCACTTACAGCCTTTTGTTGCCCCCATCCCATTGAGATGTGTTGCTGCCATCAAATTCAAAATGAGCTTATATTTTTAACGAAATAGTAAAAAGTTACACTTATAGCATCTGTAATGTTGTCTATGCTCTATTGTGAATAAAGTGATGGTTTATGAGATTTGCATTGCATTTTGTTTTTATTTAGATTTTACACACCATTCCAACTTTTTTGGAACTGGGGTTGTCCCTGTGAGTTACAGGTGATTATAATGCTATTCTTCTGTAAATTACTGCATTATTATTATTTTTTTATTATTATTATTATTATCATCATTATTATTACCCCAATTCCAAAAACATTTGGGTAGCTGTGAAAAATGTAAATAAAAACAGAATGCAATAACTTACAAATCATTAGAACTCTATTTATTTCAAAATAGTACAAAGACAATATTTCCGGATGTTGAAACTGTGGAATTTGATTGATTTTTTTTGGAAATTATGCCCTCATTTTGAATTTGATGCCAGCAACACGTTTCAAAAAAGTTGGCGCAGCGGCATGTTTACCACCATGTTGCATCATGTCTTCTTCAATCAACACTGTGGGCGTTTGGGAACTAAGGAGACAAACTGCTGTAGTTTTGAACGCAAAATGTTTTACCATTTCTGCTTCAAGAAGGATTTCAGCTGCTCAATACTTTGCAGCCGCCTTTGTTATATTTTTCATTTCATAATGCACTAAGCATTGCCAGTGGGTGACAGGTCTGGACTGCAGGCAGACCACTTCAGCACCCAGACTCTTTTACTACGAGCCATTTTGTTGTAATACGTGCAGAGAATGGTGTTTGGCATGGGGTTGCTGAAATGAGCAAAGCCTCCCCTTTAAAAAGGCATCTGGATGGCAGTAAACTTTGCACCAAAACCTGTACATATCGTTCACCATTAATGACGTCCTCATAGATGCAAAAGTTACCCATGCCATGTGTACTAAAGCCCCCCCTCTCTATCATGAATGCTGGCTTTCGAATTGTTCGCTCATAATTAGCCGGAGGGCCCCTCTTCTCTTTACCCCAGAGGATGTGGCATCCATCCATCCATCCATCAATTCTCTATACCCACTTATTCCTTACTGTGGTCGCTGGGGAAGCAGGAGCCTATCCCAGCTGACTATGGGCAAAGGCAGGGACTCGCTCTGGACAGCTCGCCAATCGTGGCATCCATTGTTTCTATAAACAATTTCATATTTTGATAAGTTTTCCACTTTGCCTCATTACATTTTAAATGAGCTTGGACCCTCAAAAGAAAGCAGTGTTTCTGGATGTTGTTTATAAATGGCTTAATCTCTACTTGGCAGAATTTTAACTTGCATTTGTGGATACAATCTGATTGAGATGCTGTTGCATGACGTTAATGAGCCAAAGTAGAAGAAATTGAGAGGGGGGCAAATACTTTGTCACAGCATTGTATCATCTAATTTTACCATTGAGTTACAAGTGATCATCATGTTATCTTCTCTGTGGGTTACAGATGATGACTTTATTTTTTCACTTGTCACTTACTGGTGATTATCATGTCAATTTTTTGTGGATTACTGCATTACAGATGATTATCTTGTTCTTTAACCGGTGGATTTAAGGTGATTTTTCACGTGATTTTACCAGTGTGTCATAGATGATTTTAATGTTACTTTTACTGTGTCTTGTAACTGATTATCAGACTATTTTATCAGTGAGTTACATGGGATTATCTGCAGATAATTATCATGTTATTTTTAATGTGCATGACAGGCAATTTTCATATTATTACCTCCGCTAGGAGGTTATGTTTTTGCTTCCATTTGTTTATTCACCCCGCCCAAAATGAAAGTTGCGGAAGGGTATATGTGGTTATCATGTTTATTCATTTATTTCTTTGTGTCTGTTTGCACTCTACACACCACAGTTCTGGACGGAATGTCTCCAAATTGGGTAGGGACAATCCTTTGGCAGAAGGGAAGAAACCATTAGTTTTTGGTGAAGCTTGAGCGACCTTGAAAGGTCAAACTCAAGGTCATCCATTTCTCAGGCTGCTCTAGGGGCCAAACGGTGGGAGATAGAGACATGGTTACTATAAACCACTAATAGGAAGTCATATATGGGTAATCTAACGGCACCGTCACCTTGACCTTGAAAGGTCAAACTCCGCAGACCAGTTTTCTGAGTGCTCTAGCAGCCAAACGGTGCAAGGTAGGCCTATCATTACTATTGAACACTAATAGGAAGTCATATATGGGGAATCTAATAGCAATGTCACAGTGACCCTCAACTGACCTTGAAAGGAGTAAATGGCTGACCTTCATAGTTTCAGCCTCTGTAACTGGGAAACCAGCAGAGATAGGCCCTGTGATATCCTCAATCACAAATATGAAACCATATATAGGGACGTCAATTGCATCATGACTTGACCTTCACGTGGCTTTGAGGGCACGGATGGGGTGATGTGGGCTTCTGGACACACCCTATATTTATTTGTTTGTCTGTCTGTTAACAGGATATCTCAGAAACAGGTGCATAGATTTCAAGCAAACTTTGCAGGATGTTACAGTAGCACAAGACGAACAAGTGATCAAATTTTAGCACATCTAGGGTAAAGTACAGCTGAGATATAGGCCAGTGTTCAAATCCAGCTATGCTGGCAGAGGTATGGGCTCTTGCCAGTCCAGCTCTAGTTTTGCGCATGAGTTACTGTTGATTATTAAATTATTTTAAATGCAAGTTACAGGCAATTATCATGTTACTTTACATGAGTGTCCTAGTATATTGTCTTGTTAATTTACTCGGGATTTAATTTACCCATCATTTGTTAATTAAGGTACTCTACACCTCTTTAAATGACCAGATTTAGTGCATAAGTGCAATGCTAAATATGTGTCATAGAGCACACCATAGGTTTCTAGACCCTTTATAGTCACAAGATAAATATAACAACACCATACAACTAATGGAACAAAATTGACAGCTTTCAGTGGTGTATCTCAATTTTAGTTTTCAGTAATGCAAGAACACTGTGCTCAAAGATGTTTGATAAATATGAAAAGGCTGAATATTCCTGTTTTTGTGCCTTTGAAAGTGTTCATGATACTTTTAAAAGCAGGAATAAACAAAATGGAAATCACTGTATGATTAAACAGTCAAAATTGCTGGCAGCGTCTGCAGCAGGTGTAGTATTCATCGAATTTTCTGTCATTTTGTCTCATTTTCTGAAACAGTCAACCTTTCTCACCAAACTCTGGGACTGATTCGGGAACTGTTTGTTCCTCATTTTAACAGCTGTCATACATCCCACAATAACAACCTCAGTTCCATTTTAACATGTTCAGAATTGGAAACAAGCTTACCAAGTTTGCTGAAAAGCAAAAAAAAAGTAAAGAGAAATGGTGCTAACCCTTGTGAGATTTTCATATTTAACACGCATTGATGCTGTTCACTGGGTCAGACTGACCCCCCAATATAATTAGGATTTTAAACCAATATGGACACAACAGCTTCTGTGAAATTGTTAATCTTTATTGTTTTCAGAATAGCAAACCAATATAAATAATGTATAAGGTCAGTGTTTGAAATTTCCATTTGCTGGACCATACTACATACTTGCAAAATCTTATTTGGTTGTCATAATAATATTATGATTTATTCATTTTTAAAAATAAATTAAACAAATTTTAATAAAATAAAACATTATTTTCAGCACAAATATATATATATGTTTTATGGAAACTGAGTTTTAATACCACCATTCAATCTGGTCTGGTCAATTGGCTTATGCTAAACATGTGTGGGCTCTTGTTCTGCCCTCATTAAAGAGTTCAACTTCTTAAATTAGACAGACAGATAACTCCTTCCACACACAGGTCAATTATATGATGGGTTTATTTTGTACCACCGTTCAATTGACAGCATGCAATAGGGCAAAACTAAAATGAGGAAAGAAAATAAATATACAATCAAAATACAGTGTGATATCTGTCATCAGTATAATACCTAATTCACATCTCCAAGCATATAGCTTTCAACTAGCCTAGTGAGCTACTAAATTTCTTAACACAGAAGATGGCAAGATGTTGAATGATCAATAACATTTTCTCAAATAATCTACAAAAATCTAAAGCAATATACACATAATATATTCATACATACAATAGAATCAAATTATACTCACAGACGATGCTTCTATAAGTGATTCCAAAGGAGGATGAATTTAGATGCTTCAGCTGCTCACATGACCATGTGGATAGTGGGTTCAATTTAATTAAGGATCAAGATGACTTCCTATATGAGTCACATGACTAACAATGAGTTTCAATATGACTGCCTATGAATGTTACATGACAAATCGAAAAGAAAAAGACACCACCTAGTGGTCACAGAAAGAAAAAAACTTATTCTTGCAGAAATAAACTTATTAACACAGTCCAGAACAGCTCTCCTTGAATGGGAGATCACATGGTAAAAGTTTCTGCTGGAAGTCAATCAATCAATCAATCAAAGTTTATTTATAGAGCACTTTACAACACCCAAGGTGACCAAAGTGCTTTCCAGTTAAAAATAGGTAATGAGATAAGAAATCAAGGCAGGTTAAAAGAAAGCAACAATAGAACAAGTCAGGAAAATAAAATCAGATTAAAACAGATAAAACAAGACAAAATAAAATAACATGTCACCACATTACTGTCCATTAAAAGCCAGTCTGAAAAAATAAGTTTTGAGCCGGGCTTTTATAAGACCAAAGTCAGAAACAGTGCGTATGTCGGGGGGAGTTTGTTCCAGAGTCTGGGTCCAGCAACTGAAAAAGCTCGATCACCCCAGTGCTTATGCCTGGCCCTAGGGACATCAAGAAGCAGCTGATTAGAAGACCTTAATGCCCTGTTGGGGTTGTGAACAGAGAGCAGCTCAGTAAAATAAATAGGCGCAAGGCCGTTAAGGGCTTTGAAAACAAAAAGTGAAATTTTAAAATCTATCCTAGCGGAAACTGGGAGCCAATGGAGGGAAGAGAAGACTGGGGTGATGTGCTGGCGCCTTGGAGTGTTCGTCAGGAAACGAGCTTCCGCATTTTGCACCAACTGAAGGCAGCTAAGGGCAGACTGGGAAACACCGACATAGAGAGCATTACAGTAATCTATACGTGAGCTTATAAAAGCATGAATAGTCTTTTCAAGGTAGGCACGATTTAAAAAAGGCTTTACTTTAGATAAAAGACGTAATTGATAAAAACTTGCTCTGACCACATTGTCAATCTGTTTGGCAAATGTAAAACCGCTGTCAAAAATGACCCCGAGGTTCTTTACAAATGCTTTTAGCTGTGAAGACACAGGATCTGAATCCACAAGAACATTATCACCAAATAAAACATAGTCAGTCTTGTCCTCATTTAAATGGAGGAAATTTTTCCCAAGCCATGACTTGATGTCATTGATGCAATTTGTTAGAGATTGAAGAGCACCACTTTTGTTTGGGAACACCGGTAAATACAGCTGGAGATCATCGGCGTAGCAGTGAAATGTTAAATTATGCTTCGCTATAATCGACCCCAGCGGAAGCATATAGAGGGAAAATAGAAAAGGGCCCAAAATGAAGCCCTGGGGAACTCCACAAAACAAAGAGGCAACAGAGGAGGACAAGTCGCCAATCATTACAGAAAATGTTCTGTTGGTCAGGTGAGACTCAAACCACTTGAGTGCAGTTCCACGGATGCCAGCATAATTATTCAGGCAGGACAAGAGAATAGGATGGTCAACCGTATCAAAAGCCGCCATTAAGTCAAGCAACACCAGGACAACAGGACGTTTGGTGTCAACTGACATAGCTATGTCATTGTGAACTTTGAGCAGTGCAGACTCCGTGCTCGGAAGCCAGACTGAAATTTTTCCTGGATAAAATTGTTTTTTAAAAATGCCTGTAACTGTATAAAAACAATTTTCTCAAGGACTTTACAGATAAAAGGTAAGTTAGAAACAGGTCTAAAATTAGATAAAATATTAGAATCAAGATTACTTTTTTTAAGAAGTGGTCTCACAACAGCATGTTTAAAAGAAACTGGGACACATCCTGAGCTAAGACAAGCGTTAATTAGCATCAAGAGGGCCGGCCCAACAGTAGAAAACACCTCTTTTAGCAATTTAGTTGGGAAAACATCCAAAGGGCAATTTGTTGTTTTCATGTGCTTAACTACATCAGTGAGGGATGAGAGGGAGATGGGCACAAAGTGGTCAAAAACTGGAGAGAGCGGGGTTGTAGCAGGCTGGTCAGGGATGCTGCTGCTGCTGCATAGTGCTCTCACAGACTATACTTTGTCCACAAAAAAGTGCAGAAAGTCCTCACATGTAGAAACAGTGGCGTCAGACAGAGGATTAGTGTGGGGGCTCACAACAGAATTTATAGTGCTAAACAACACACGGGGCAGTGACCATTTATCGACATTATATCCGACAGATATTGGGATTTAGCCTCCTTCACAGCGCTCTAACACTGGGTGAGACTGTCTCTCAATATTTTTTATGATATGTGTAGCCTATCCTTCCTCCAGCGTCGTTCTGCCTGTCTACAGCGCTGTCTGAGGGCCCGAGTTGAGTCATTTAACCAGGGATCAGTCCTGGGCTTAGTGGACCTGGACCTAAAAGGGGCAATGTCCAGGATCTCAGAACAAGCCAAGTGGAAAGATAATAGGTAACTATCCGGGCATCCAATTGGATTAATTCCATCACAGTCATAAAACTCAGAGCCCATAAAAGCAGTCTCAAACAGTGCAGCTGTTGAATGAGTAATAATCCGACGTCGAGATGCTGGGACGGGAGGCTTTCCGACAAGTGGAGGAGCAAGAACTTCAAAAATAACTGGGGAATGATCTGAGATGGGAGTCTCAGATATTTCAGTGACACCACAAGCCCATGTGAAATAATTAAATCCAATGTATGCCCAGCTCTATGTGTAGGACCATCCACAGTTTGAGTAAGGTCAAAAGATGACAGGAGACGTTTGAAATCAGTGGCCAGCTGATCAGACGGACAACAAACGTGAATGTTGAAATCCCCACAGATTAAAAGCTGTTCATATCTAGTGACCATCTCTGCTAAGAACTCAGAGAACTCCAGAATAAAGTTTTTGTGGTGTTTAGGTGGGCGATAGACCACAGCACATAATATTGGCGAAGTTAATTCCATTGTGAACAGCTGTACTTCAAAACAGGATTAATTTTTAATCTTTAATCTTTAATCCGGGTTTAATCTACATTTCCGTCAGCAAGAGGAAATCCAGCTCGTGTTGAGAAGAAATCGTTCAGGATAAATGTCTTATTAATTAAAGACCTGGTATTAATGAGGGCAACGCGCACTGGTGCGTGGATGGTTCGCTTGGAACCAAGAGCAACAGGGCGGAGATTCTCCTGCACGGAGCCCCGTCTGCAGATGCTAACTCGCCACTGGCGAGTGGGATATATGTAGCCGGCATCCGGAACAGCTGTTGATGGGTGCGAAGGAGGTAGTCTTCCGTCTGGACAATTAATAATCCAGACTCCCTTAGTATAGTGATGGAGACACAGTGATGTAGGACACATCTTATTAAACCAAGGTCCTGTCTATGGTCATGACACTCTTCAACAGGAGTAGGGGGTTCCCTGATGTCCTGGCAGAATTCGTGACCTGGATCTTTCAACCTGCAACCTAATCATCCACTGACTTAGGTAGCTAAGCAAATGTCCTCTCCCTCTCCACCTCAGCAGATGTGAAATGTGCATTGCGGCCAAAAATGGCTACCGCACTTCACTCAAGTCGGTGCTACACATTGGTGGTGGTGAGGAGAGATTCCCCCACTTGACTGTAAAAAACTTTAAGTGTCTATGAGAAAGCACATATAAAATGCTATGTCCATTCATGCTTGACAACTGCTTATAGAGGAAAATTTGAAACATACTAAACACATAACAAATGCGTGGCCCTGGTGCCATCCTCATTATATTGGCCGCTCTGCAGGGTGACTCACTCATTGGGGATGAAGAACATTCAATTTAAACCCTTTTGGACATGATGTTCCTCCTGGTGCTGTGTGTGCAGCTGCCCCCGGTGCTGGATGCGCCAAAATCAAGATGATTCTGATGCTCTGATCTTGATGGAAATCTATTTGTCTGTGTATCCCTGCAACCGGCCCAACGAGAGATTGGGTGCAGTTTGAGAAAATGTAGTTTTTTTGGAATAACATTTTGCTGGTTTCTGCAGGACACTGGGTAAAATGCCTGTGAAATTGAGGGCAGTAGAGTTCTCACTGCTTGCATTGATAGATGAAACTAACAAATAGAACTGGAGATCCGGTCAAATTGACCTGAACATGAGATCAAGGGCATAAATACTTAGAAAGGTAGTCACAAATAAGTAGTCACTAATTCTTATATACACTACCGGTCAAAAGTTTTAGGACACGCCAATTTTTTAAATATAAATTAGGCAGTTTAATCTCTCATTGTACTCTGGAATGAAAGCATAGACATCATGTGATGTCATTTGATGTTGCTCACAGTGATAGCTGAAGAGGAGAGTCCACAACGTCAACCTCGGAGTTTGAAGAATCTGGAGAGGTTCTGTATGGTGGAATGAACTCAAATCCTGTGCCATGTGTCCACCAACTACATCACAGATTATAGAAGACTGAGAGCTGTTATCTTGTTAAAGGGAGGCTACACAAAAAATTACAAAAATATATATTTTGTGATCTTTCATTTTTGTAACTTCATTTAAAAATTTGTTTTTTTTGTGAATATTTTGAATGAAAGATCAATATGATTTAAGGAAAAAAACAACATTTCTCCCATTTCGTTTTGCTTCTTTATTAGAGGGTGACAATAATTTAGAAAGGTGCTGTAAAACATTGCTGAACATTTGATGAAAAGAGCTAAAGCTGCCTAATTTGCTCATATAATGTGAAATTCAACAGCGGAACTTCATACATGCACATAAGAAATATGTGATACCGGCTAAGTATACATTTAAGCAAACTTTCAACAGCAGTTGCCTACTTTGTGGTTGTGGTAAATATTAGAAACACATCTAATAATTTCTTTGAGGCATGTAAAAGTGTTTTCAGCTCCTTAAACTGCAGACGAGGGAGTGTAATGCCTCCGCTTACATTAAAAATGCAGGAATGCCAAGATTACTGCATTGCACAGTTTTGACCATGCTCAGGAGAGCTCTTTGCTGGTGATCTGATGCAATAACAGGAGTTCAATTCAAACAGGCTGCACTCCGATAGGTTCACTTGGAAAGTTGCGTTGATTATGAGTGATGTGTAATCCTGTTATGACCAGCGGGAGAGTAGAACATTCCTGCAGAGCTGATTGGACCAGAAAACCACTGAGTAGAACATGGAAAAGTGTGAGCCAGGAGTCTATATGATTCTGGGTACACAGTTTCTCCATTGTCCAAGACTGCAACATTCTGGGACACGCCGTGGACAGTGGATTATCCCATTACAGAGATCACACAGCATTTACTCACGCACACCCATGAGCTATTCACGCTCATGAGCCAGAGCATAATGGATAACTGCCAAATTTGCTGTTGCTTCTCTCCTGTGCCACCAGAAGAGCTCTGTTAATCAGACATTGACATGAATTCCCAGTCCCAGGTTTCCCAGCAGAACATTTTCTGGAGCATCTCACTCCCTCAATCAGCCTGTCCTCTTCACACAGTGCGTCCCAATGCCATCTCTTCCCCAGGTAAATGGCGCGTACTTACCCAGGCAATGTCCATGCTGTAAAAGAAAATGGGACTCTTTGGAATATGTGGCTTTCTTTCTTTGCTCCAACTTTTAGTTCGAACACCTAATACATGAAATACCCAAGCTAAACTAGCCGCCGCATGAGAATGAGAATGGTATCATAATGCATGGTGCCTCAGCAACTTTGAGGATGGCACTTACAACTATGCACGACTTGAATTTTTTACACACGCTTATTCACTCTAAGATTTCAATTTAAGCATTAAGACTTTGGGAGCATTTAGCTACAGATCCCAGGTTTACAGTCAGTAATTTTTAGCAGTGTAATAACTGGCCTAAATTCAAAAAGTGGTTTGATGAACAATCACTAATTCACGCAAGCAGGCTGTCAATATTCTCTTTTTCAAAGGAGCCCTGGGGCTTGAGGGGACACAAATTGCATAGCCAATTAGATTAGGGGGATGATTAGGAGGCAGGTTGAAAGAGTACACCGGGAAACCCCGTTCTCTTGTCAAAGAGCGTCATGACATCTTTCAAAGGATACTTCACTCACTTATCATAGGTGGAAAATTATTCACTAGATTATCATAATCTCTAGCACTCCTGAAATTTTCATTGATTTCCGAGGTCATTTACCATTTTAAATCAATTTTTATTGGCCATTGATTTGCATTTATGATGAGCCGGCGCTGGAGTTGAATTACTTTTGTAAATAACCTCAAACAGCTCTTCCTGAGTAGTAAATATTTGAAGAGGAATAATTAAGTTTCCATGATAACGAAAATTTTGGAATTTATAAATACCCGCATTAAGAAACAATTAACAATTTATTAAAATTTTCCAACAAGTGTCTTGAATCACTGTATCAGAGAGGAGCAACTCACAAATGCAGCATATCCATGGAAATTTTCCCAGCTGAACTCTTCGAACCATGTGACTACCCTTGTAGAAAGGAATTATGAGTATTCCCAGCAACTAATATTGTGAATGTTGATTAATTTCAATCTCAGATTTGTATTTTTTCCTTCTGTAAAATGAGAGGTGTTAGTTTCTTTTTTTAATATCTGATTGCTTGAAAATGATTGCCTATGGCAGACAGTATATGTGCATATGATATATTTAGCAGGAGCTGCCAGCTATGGTTTACATCCCCAAATAGCGTTTCACCCCGTTGCATTCCAGTTACCCTCCTACACAAAAAATCTTCTTTGCCCTCTCTTTGCCGCCAGCTAACACCTCGCATGTCAGATCAATCCAGACACCCACTCTGACAAGGGCATCGTATTTCCTGTCTGCCATGCAGTGCCACAGAGTGGGTCCTAGTGACGCATTTATTATGTTTGCTCTGTCCTCATCTGCACCGAGCCCTTCCTTCTAGGGTCGCACAGATGCCACTGCTCACAACACTGAGAGAGAGACCGGGATTATTTGATGTCCAATAGGCCACTCCCAGTGCTGTAGGACAGGTCAGGACTATTTTACACCCTACAGGCTACACATTAAACTATAAGAGAGACAGGGATCGTTTTACACCCTATGAGCCACTCTCAATACTGTAAAAGAGATCAGGACTATGTACAATTTACAGACAATGTACTGCTGGAGAGCAAATCACTATTCTAAAGCTTACAGACCACATACAGCACTACAGAAGAGCCAGTGACTATTTTACGCCCAACTGTCCACTGAGGCATTACTTTGGACAGTAAGGAACATGTACAGAGCTCTACTTTGCGGACGGTTTGAATCATATGGGTGTACTCATGCTCAAAATAAAGCAGACACTTTTTGTACTTTAATTTGAGCAAAAAATAGCAATTATAAACTCACAAGAAAGAAAAATATTTGAATACTAGGGAAAGAAGAAAACTCTCTAGAGCAATATGAAAGCCGTTGGCCACCCAAATCCAAAATGAATGTAATTTCATTTCAATCCAAATTTGAAACATTGTCATTTAAGTTTTGTAGACTTTCCTAATATTGGGTCTAAATCAGGCATGGTCATATCAGAGATTAATCATGTAATAAAAATCAGGAGCTAACCATGTATGTCATTTGTCCCTCTCAAACAGGTGAAACAAAACTTCTCCATCCTCATTCAATCTGCTTTTTTGAGCCTGAGCCAACTTGTCTCTACATAGCTTCTTGCAATTAGCTAACTAAGGCCTACCAACGAGAACGGCCAAGCTGTAACAAAGGTTTGTCAGATGTCTACCTTTTTCAAAGAACCAGCAACACACAATTGAGAACTCATTTGGTTTGTCTCTGGGTTTGTTACAGGCCGTGGAATTTTTTGTTTGGTTCTGGTGAAAATGTATAGACTGCGAAGTGTTGTTGTGCAAAGTTTAGCGGGAATGTGGCATTTTTTCGATTTTATGTCGCTGATTATTTGAAAAAGGTAGACATCTGACAAACTTTTGTTACACCTTGGCCGTTCTCGTTGGTAGGCCTGTAACTGACTAATTATCCCCTTCCAGGTAGTGGACGGAGAGAAAAAGAATAAATGCCGTCCTTCTGTGAGTCCATCATCTGTTCGTTCATCTGTCACGCTTCTTGTCAGAACTCCTAAACCGTTCAACATTTCACAATTAAATGTCATGTATGGACAGATCTTATTGTGTAGATGTATATTCTTATACTTCTTTACATCTTTCTGTCCGTATGTCCATCCTTCCGGCCTTTTGTATTTTGTTTCAAGGCCAGATATTAGCCACCCTGTTCGTTTCTGGGCCAAGACTCCTAAAACATTAAATATTTCCTCAACAAAATTTTACTAATGGATACATGTTATTGCATAGATGTTCCTTTCAACACTTCCATCCTTCTTCCTGTCCGTGGTCCACCCCTTCACTGCGCTTTGTTTCCAGGCTGGATATGAGTCATCACATGGCCAAGTATCTGGGTAATTCATGCTTATTGTCATCTACATGTGATCTCTCTGTCTCTGTCATTGTCTCTCATCCACTATTTGCCCCACCATTTTTGTTTGTATTGTCCCTGGATACACATCCACCAGTAAAGATGAAAGCTTGTCATTCTTTAATTTTATAACTGTCAGGAGCTTAGAAAAACAGTGGACCCCCTGGATAGCTGTTTTGATGTCATCCTGAAAAATTCAAACATTTGCAGTGCTCATTTCCCTCTAAACATTTCCCAGCACATTAATTTAGCCTAGAATGCAAAGTGTTTTTCCAAATGGCTATGTCTAGGAGTTGGAGTTGTGCCCTCACCTAATCCTCTTCAGGATCTCCATCTCCACACATGGCATGTCCCAAACTTGGAAATTGATAAAGTAACTTGCCAACCATAGACAAAGTTTGATATGTTATTTGTAACAGATTAATTAGCATATTAATAGACTAAATTTAAGCTTGTCCAACTTTTGGATTTCACTACCATTGAGCCCCAGTGATTTGTAGCTAATGTTACAAGCTAGCTAATGTAGTGCAAATGATGTGGCTACAGTGATGTGGCTCACCTGTCTTGAGCAAGTGTTAATCAATTTGCCCAGGTAATTACCGTTACCTAAAGCTGAGTTCATGCTGAGTGAATTTTAAAGAATATGCAGACGATTTTGACGTCAAGAAATTCTCAAAATTCAATCAACACTGGGCATCACTCGCATGTACTGTAATTCTAGTGCAAGATGCCAGCAACGTGCATGTTGAGCGGTAAGATGTTATAATTGATTTCAGACTTAGGAAATTTTGGCTTGTATTGTACATTGTGAGCAGTTCCATGACCAAATTTTGATAGAACTGTGCGGCTCTGACCCCAGTGTATGAATATATTGTTGCGGTTTCTCCAATGAGCGGTGGTGGAGTCAGGGTCTCAAATTTTCATTTTTTCCGCCATACTCATGTGAACACAACAATTTCTTCTCAGACTGGCACAACCTTTCAGTAACAGAGCACATCACACACTACCCTCAGGCCGCTGATCAGCCTGCTTATGTGTATCCCCCGGATCACTGTGATTGGCTCCTGTCAGAACAGAGTAGTGCAGCCAATCACAGCGGCCCACGGGAAAAGAGAGCTAGTTTTCACTGAACTTTGGCAAAATCGCCACAATGTTGTCTCAGGCCTTGTCAAAGTTGCTCAAAACCAGATCTAGTTCAGTACATACCTCAGTGATCAGACATTCGACATTCTATCCATGATTGTGAAGCACTTTTACAGTGTGAGAGAGGGAGATTTCAACCTGCCATGCCTACACAGTCTTGAGAAATGGTCTAAACAGGGAAATGAGCTGTTTTTGAACTATGGTTTCAAATAGTAATGAATGTGTAATTTCTCACAGATTTGTGTGAATGCTTCATGAGATGTTCAACTTTGGTTTCCTGCATTAATTTCAACTATTTCAAAGCACATTTCTAGAGGGTTTTTGCAATGATTAAATGGAAGTGCACATTTGACATACAAGGCTATGGCAAAGGACACCTTTTCTCACAGACTCCAGCGAAAAAGGTGTTTCGACAGAGCTGTCCAGTGTCTCATAATTTCAACTTTAATTGGCACAAACATTGTGGGAATGACTTGCCTTTAAAATCGCATAGCTGTTCAAATATTTGCGCTCTTTATGTTAAACATTAAAATCTACTAATATTTTAATGAGACTCTTATTTCGTATTACACATTTTATGTATTTTATTACAGAATATGGTAACATAAGTATTTTAGATAAATTAACCATCACATGAATAATTTTCATTGTTATAATACTTCACAATAGTGAACCTTGAGCCAGAAGCTGCAGCCTTGCTTTTGTCTTAACGTCACCTTCAATGTTATCGGTGTTGCCGTGACGATGATTCGCTTTATTTCCCTCTGCAGTCTCTTCCATCACTGTAGCTAGTTATTGCCTTTGACTTTGAATGTGTGGGTGTGCGTCCTGGTGCGGGTGTTGTGGGTTGAGGCCTTGTATCCCATGGCTGAATTATCACTTCGCTTCGGCCTGATAACCTTGAGATCTGTAAGCCGTGCGCGGAGATGACAAATGTAGGCAGACAACGGGGCCCGATGTGGCTAAGACAGCAGGCGGCCAACACAGCATGCCAACAGCATAAGCGAGTGACGCTAATCGCGTAGAGCACGTCTTGTTCTCGTGTTTGTGATCTTATTCCTTCGATAACAGAGCACGGTAGCGGCACACCAACCATTAGATTTGGGTTTAGAGAGGGACTGTTAGATAAATGAAGAAAGTTATATACCTGACACCTCAGAGGCTTTCAAGTTGCAGCTATCGCAGCAGCAGGATAGACTCCATTATAGTTAGAGCAGTAATTTAAGCCATGATTCTTTGGCTAATGAATGATTTAACCAATTAAATACTCCCTTAAGTGAATCTTACTATGTTTGCATCACAAAATATATTCTTGTACCTCTTCAAATGTCATGTTACCCTTTTCCTTACATTTTACCTGTTTAATGATTCATTTTGATCATTCTCTCTCATTAATGCAGAGCAGGGCACCACTGTCCCATGCATATTTAATACGTCTACCTCCTTATTTATGGTGTGGTTCCATTTATCGGCACATCCTACTTACGAGTCTTTTGGGTGAACAGGAGGCATTTTCACGCGTCTGTAACACTGTGAGCCTTCATGAGAGGACTCCTTCATACAGCACTCTGAGAAGCTGGGTTGCAGTGTTCAGAACACTAGATGGGTTTTCAGATTCAGCTTTTGTTCAGCCAATTACCAGAGTAAATGTAACAAAAAATCAATTTAAAAAACTAAGGATTGACGGATATGTTTTAGAGTGGAGATCTGAACATTTTTATTTTATTGATCCAATCAATTCTGCAGCTGTAGTGCTTACATGAAGCTTTGAGGAAAATAGGGAGTTCTTCTTGAACTCAAAACGTCTTAGAATGTATGTTTGTCAGTGTGTGTGTGCGTGTGTGTGTATGTGTCTGTGTGTGTGTGTCTGGGTTGTATGTGTGCTTGCATGTGTGTGTATATGAGTGCACATGTGTGTCTGAACCCGTTTGTGCGACATGTATTTGTGGCATGCAAGCGTGTGCCTAAGTGTGCATGCAGGATGTGATTGATTGTCTCTGTGTGTATGTACATGCATGTGAGTCTGTGCGTGTGTGTATGCTGTGCTTGTGCGTGCGTGCGTGCGTGTGTGTGTGTGTGTGTGTGTGTGTGCGCGCGCGCATGCATGTTTCTGTGTGCATGTGTGGCGTGCATGGGCGTGCGCTTGTGTGTGCAGGTTGTGTTTCTGTGTTTACATGTGACCCATAGTCTCTTTCTGTTCTTGAATTACATCTTCTTAAAACTTCAAAGCGAGGCCCAGTATTACTAAATAATTAATGCACAGTTTTGCACAACTTTCAGTGATGTTTGAGAATTCATAGCTCTTTGATAGCCTTGTTAATGTTTCATAGTCATTAGTCACATCTCGGCTCTGGTGGGGAAGAGGGCTGGTGGTCTGTGCTCTGTGAGAGAGTTTCTCTTGCTGCTGTTAGATGAGGGGCAGAATCACCATATTGATTAAAACCCCATTTATTCTTCCAAAAAAGCCGCAGTCACTCAGTGAGAGTGCTGATCTGCCACATAATGCGAAGAATGTCTCTCTCACATGTGAATCAGATCCACTTATCTGTCCACTGATGAACCAGAATGGACTTGCAAGCCTCTTTTTTTTTATTTCTTGGTAGATGGTCTAATCCTTGTCCCACTCAAATATCAGATTTTGAATCTTACATAAAGAGACTGATCTTCTGTGCGTGGGCTTAAGTGTGTTTTGAGGAGTACTGGGGACAGTGACCATGGGCGCCAGTGTCTTTTGAAATTGCTGGGGACAATGACGGGATTGACGCTTCACACCTTTTTTTTCTCTCTCAGTGAGCCTGCCAGTGCTTAATTTGAGCTGGATGCAGGCAGAATCCATTCTGGGCATTCTCTGATTTTCACTCTCTTGCTCTCTTCCTGTGTCTACATATCTTGGTGGATTTGGTACCTCTCTTGAATAAAAACAAAAAATGACATAGGCCTGTTGACATTTTACTGTTTATGGGACTTTTGATTCCTAAAGTCTCCCGTCCAAATCAGATAAAAGACATGGGTATTTAAACACATTGAAGAGCCCGTGAGAACTGTTTACACTTAATCGGAAAAAATGCATGGAAACTGCATTTTTATGTGGCCTATTCCTGTATGGTGTGAAACAGATGCATTCCCTTGGTCTCCAATATTCAAAAAAATAAATAAATAAAAAGATTCAGCGCTCATTTTACTTTTTTGCAAAGTGTAGGCCTCACATGCTAGAACAAATGGAAGCAGTCTGTTCAGAGGTTGCCCAAAAAGTGGCCTCCCATCGAAAAACTGGCCATTTGACAGGACCTACCTTTCGTGGTTCTGGATGTTTGTGCGTGTGTTTTGGACTTCTCTTTGTGGCTCTCGTCCTGGGACGATATCGTTTCCTGGGTTATCGGATTCTTTGCCCAGCTGGCAGATTGAGTTGGGGTTGTGCTACCCCAGAATCTATATAAGCAGGAAGTCCAGCACGCCTCCTTTGCTACAGTGTCTGTTTGTAGCTAAGCACAATAGCCGAAGATATCTGCAGTCAGGTTTTGTTTGACTTTCTATCATCTTATAATTGGAGTTTCGTCTACCTTTTTCTATCCCTCTTTGCTTTCGTGGTTAGGACTATTATACGTCCTTTGGAAGTGCGAGTACTTTCGTTTGGTCTGTATTATTCTCTGTGTTTCTTCTGTGTCTGTGCTACTCTCTTTGGTCGTTGCACCTGGCCTCCATATTCCACCGGCCATTACCCTACCAGTTTGACACTGCTGAATTGAGAAATACCAAGATTTTGTTAGAAATCAAAGTGTCGTCCCAAGTAGGCGATATTATTGAATCACAAGGCACAATTTTTGTTCCTATAACATGAACTACAAGATATATATAGCTGCCCTGAGTCAAATTTATCAACATCCCTAGCGTCCCACCATTTTGCCTTGCAAGGGATTTGGAAGCCATGCCTGATCTTAGAAGAGAACACGGTTCATTACCACAGTGAATTTTGCGCGTTTCTCATTTCTTCAAACATAAAAATCAACTAAATTTGAGAGTGGCCAGCAGGCCACATACACGGGCTAATTTAGAGGCAGCCTGCGATTTTTGATGGAGAACAGTCTGATTTCACTCCCTGATGGTTAACAGTCCAGTCAACACCCCTGATAGGGAGGAAAAAATTCTGTCATGGAATTTTGTGTAATTTGTATCATTATCTGTTCTGTCCTGTTATTTCCGATCGAAAACATCAGTGAGGGTGACGTCCAGCTTTTGCTACGGCTGACATGCGATGGCAACCAATGCCCAATGGCCATGAGGTGAATGATGAATATCATGCACTCTACGTGTTAACAGACACCTTGAAAACGTGCCTACATGTCCAACGACCTTACACTGCTAAAATGTTTGCATCAGTCAGATATCCTTTTTTGGGTCAAAGGGTAATTGACCCAAAAAATCCTAGTCAAAAATTTTGCGTCAGTATTTTTCGACCCAGAATAATTGGGTCGAAACGTTGAGCTTTTTGTGGGAAGAGATTTTTTTGGGTCAACCTATGATTTTGACCCAAAAAAACCAATTATATTTTTTGAGCCAAATTTTTTTGCGTATTGTTAACCCAAGGAAATTGGCTCAAAAACTAGAGTGAAGTGGATGAGTATTTCAGGAATGAAAACCAAGTCATTTTTTGACTTAAAATATAGGGTTGTTAATGTAACGGGTAATGCAGGTATGACCCTGAAAATTCAAGTCGAAGTATTGATATTCAAAATCTATTACCTCAAAAATTAATATTGAGCTGCCGGATAGCTCACTCGGTTAAGGCACTGCGTTGCAGTGCAGAAGTGTCTATCACGTCGCGAGTTCGAGCCCCGGTCGTACTAACCGGCAGTTTTTCAGAGCTGCGCACAATTGGCTAAAGCGCAATAGGGTTTAAAATTGGGAAGGGACTGTTGGAAATGGGAAATTAAATAAACAGCTTTGTTTGTTGCTCAAGCGCCTCCTGTTGGCCAGACGGGCGCTCGTCAGGAAGACTCTAAGCTTGGTCATGTCCGGGTATCCTCCGCCCTCGTTCTGAACTTGTGAAGATTCAACCAATGAGTGTATAAGAAGCAGTGGCTGACAGGCACGTGCTTCGGAGGAGAGCCGTGAACTGTCTTCACTCTCCTGAATTGGCAACAAGGGGTTGCAAACGGCAAGCCTTGTATATAGTTCACCATTTTGGCATTCCAGATTCGGGTGGGATTGGAGATGCCAAATTAAAAAAAAAAAATCTTACAATCTGAAATAATAAAGTTACATCATTTGGCATTGTGAGGTTGACAACAAACAGGCATTTTCTGTGAACAAATTTACTATTGGTAATACAATCAAAGATAGCCACATTTGATTATAAAAACTGTCAAACAGTTTGGGTCAGGTCTCTTTTGATCCATAAAAACCTTGTCAAAATTGACCCATTTTCAAATTTTGCCTTGTTTTTTTTTTGGGTACGTCGTGTCTATACCCTAAAAAGTTGGGTCAATTCTGACAGGTTTTTTTTTGGTTTTTTGTCTCAAATTGACCCAAGTCTGCTAACAGTGTAAAGGATTAATGATCACTTTTGAAAGCTGCCTGTGGTTGTTTTTATGCTAAGGTGCTTTAACATTGACCTGCTACATTGAGGACATTATGTATCAGTGAAAGGATGCATGTGCGTCTTTTATCTTCATGTTTTGAAAGTCACGAAAGTCACGGTCATGCAAAACAATTAAAAGTTCATACATAAGTGACATATCTAAGTTAGGTATGCTACGCACACCACCCTTGAATGTTTTCCAAAATAAAGAGACTACATTAGATCTATGGGTATCGTTATTGCATCACATTACAAACATGCAGTGACAAAGTTGTCAGTGGTCGAACTGACATCCATCGTCAGCTCCCAATAGCCAAGTGAATACAGTCCCTAGCATAGATAAAGGATATCCCAGAAGGGAATGCCAGCGGAAGTGAGAGGTTCAGCATCCCAAAATTTCCAGGGTAAAGTTGCTCATCCTACCTCTGCCAATATGAAAACTGGATGGCCTCTCTATAAGCATGGGACTGTGACTGTACACAAAAAATGGAAAGCCATATGGGCTAATATTAGATTAGTAAATAAATAGATAAATAAACAATTAAATATGTCCATGAAATAAATAAATATGGAAATTTAATCAATATTGAAATACTGTGTAAATAAATGGGGCAATAAATACATTAAAATATAAATGAATTGTGAATCAATATAGTTCAGTAAAGAGGTAAATATGTTTTTATTTAAAATGACATTTTTCAAGGGACAACATTTATCTATTTCAGGGAATTTTTGGCTCATAATTCCACATTTACTCATTTATTTCACAGCGCTTTTGGTTCAGAATGCCACATTTACTCATTTCATTTCTCACATTAAAATGAATGGGGTGTGGTTAGCTCACATATTCAGACCAAGGCAATAGCACAGAATACTGAATATACAGCAGTGCTGAATACAAGAGTAAACTGCTAAAATTTCTGGCGGGTGGCAGGGCAGTCAGCCATATGGTCTATGGTGGGTGTAAAGTGCCTGTTTAAATATTATCATGATTACTAGGGGAAGGAGCAACTGTTAAGATGACAAATTGTTGTGTTCTGTGGGTCTCTGTCCATTTGGTTAGTCAATTTTAGGTTTTTATTATTTTTGTGATGTCAGTTTTGTAGTCTTATGTGTTAGTGTTTCACATTTCGTATCTCTCCGGTGTTAGTCTAGTCCACGTCTTGCCCATGTACGGTCTTTGCTTTTTCCCCAGTCGCGTCATTAGTTCGTTGCCATTTCTGTCGAAATAGATTGTGACACTATTCCGGGTGATTTAATGGATTCTGGGTTTCAGTCTTCCTTCCTTTCTTGTTTGCTTGCTTCCCCTTGCTTTGGCTATCTTACAAACCCTACTAACAGTTCGTTGTTTTCTAGAATTTACTAACCAAACTAACACTGAGTATATAAGACTAACGTACAAACGAGCACTCGGGATTGTACAGCCGCACTTACTAATTGACTAAGGACCTCTCCGCATTCGCCCTGTTCTAGTCTCCGCCTCTTGCTTTCGTTTCACTGGCTTTGCTCTGTTTCCCACAGACTCTCTGCATTTATCTAGTTTGTTCTGCTTCTCACTCTCTGCACTTAGGAGTCTCTTATTCAGTTTATTTATCCCGCCTTTGGGAGAGTCTTGTGATCCTCGTCTGTGTGTTTATGTTTTTCTGTTTCATGTAATTAGGTTTCCCTCGTGTTCCACCCCTTGTTAATTATATTATTTTCTGCACCTGTGTTTGTCCGTGCCCCTTCCCTATAAATGTTTCCAGCCCAGCCGTCTGTTCAGATCTGACTTCTCTCCGTTTCACTCCTCACTTTGCATCACGCTCCCTCTGTTCCCCATTGCCCTCTCTCTGTCCACGCCATTTGCATACCAGTCCCTTCCGAGTCTGCCCCCTGCCTGATGTGTTCCCGAGCCAGCCCTGCCTGCTGTGTTCCCGAGCCTGCTCCATGCCAGCTGAGCCTCCCGAGTCAGCCACCTGCCAGCTGTGCCCGTCGCCGTGTCCTGTGTCTGCCCCCCCCGCCTGTTGTCTACCCGAGCCTCCTGATGTCCCGAGTGCCTCCTGTCTGTTCCCGAGTTGCCTCCTGGATGTCCAGAGTTTGCCCCAGTCTGTTCCTGAGTTGCCCCAGTCCGCTTCCGAGTTGCCCCAATCTGCTTCCGAGTCTGCCCCGAGTCTGTCCCCTAGTGTTCCCCAGTGTAATTATTTGATTCCTGAGTTTCTTCCCCTTTTCAGTGCTGTCACATGGTGGTTTTTTCCCTTCCGAGATTTTTAGTTTTATAAATAAATTATTTTGGTTCCCTGCTTATGGCGTCTCTCCCCCTTGTTTCCTTCCCTTGTACCGAGTTTTCCGAGTGTTTCCAAGTCCTGTGTTTTCGAGTTCCCCGTGTGTTCCGAGCATTCCTTCCAGATTTCATAAGAACAAATAAACTGTTGGAATAGTAGTCACATGTCTGTGTGGTTCAGTGCCCTCTCCATAATGAATCTAGTTTTTCTTGTTAAAAATGGCCGGTTTATTTGGAATCCCAATATTGTTATCTTACATGACCTTGTGGGTCTTTATGGGCAAAGACGATCAATAGCATTATAGTATACATCAGACCAATGTAGTGACCACCGTTCGTTTGCTTCATTTTAAAGTGCTGTTATGGCCCCAATTTGTTATTACATTTATAACAAAACAGCAACAGCAAGGGATGACAGACACAATTTAAAACTTAAACACATTTAATTAAACAGACAAAGACTAATAACAACTAACTAACTGACCAAGATTGAGTATAACAAAAAAACCAGAAATATTTACAGTCCCTTGTTTGGTGGGGTGGCTTGGTGATGTCCTGGGTAAGGAAAATGCTCAAAAACAGGCAAAAATCCACAAAAGAAACTTCACAGGTCTTGAACAGAATGACAGGTCTGGTCACATGTGTCCTTCTCCTTGCAATTTCCCCTACTACTTTACTGTCTCAGTTCTTTTCCTTATATACTCTTTTGCAGACCCCACCCACATTTAGACCTCTTTTTTTTAATTTTCGGGGACTTGCCCCAGACATGTCCAGGACATGTCTAAACCTAGCTCCAGTTTGAGCTTAATAAAAAAAGGTAAATACTGCCATCTAGTGGCCTATATTCACATTACACCTCCATTTGGGAAAAATTTTGACTCATAAAGGCAAAATTTTTCTTTTCAATACAAAATGGTTAAGTGGACACTTGTCTATATATACATATCATGCACTATTCAAATAAGCACGTGATATATATATATATATATACATATTCAAACATGGGATAAGCAATCAGCAATTACATTGTCTGTACCCTTCACATGCTTAATTTCCAAGTCAAACTCCTGTAAAATCAAATTCCAATTCAACAATCTCCGATTCTTGTTTTTCATCTTACTCAAAAACATTAACGGATTGTGGTCTGTGTACACAACCATTGGCCTTTGCCCTGTACAAACATAAACATCAAAGTGTTGTAAAGATAGGACGAGAGCCAACAGTTCCTTCTCTATTGTGGAATAGTTTGTTTGGTGGCAATTGAACTTCCTGGAGAAGTATGCCACGGGATGCTCAATGTCATCAGAGTCACTTCTCTGTAGGAGCACAGATCCACAAGCTTGGTCGCTAGCATCGACTGCGATGGAGAACGGTTTGTTGAAGTCAGGAGATTTGAGCACGGGGAAGTGACACAGCAGAGACTTCAGGCGATCGAAGGCTCTCTGGCATGCATCATCCCAAGTGAACTTTACGCCTTTTTTCAGTTGGTTAGTTAGACTGAGAGCAATCTCAGCAAAGTTCTTGCAGAACTTGCGGTAGTACCCGATCATTCCAAGGAAGCGGCGCAAAGCTTTTTTTGTTGTCAGGAACGGGAAAGTCCATGATGGCTTGGACTTTAGCATTTATGGGTGCCACCTTACCCTGGCCTATGACGTAGCCAAGATAGGTGACAGTAGCACAACCAAAGTTACTCTTGTTCAGGTTAACAGTCAGGTTAGCCTGGGTCAGGCGCTGGAACAACGTCTCTACATCTTTTAGATGTTCTTCCCAGGAGTCACTCCATGTGATCAGGTCATCGATGTATGCACCAGTGTGTGGCAATCCGGCGATTGTTGACTGTGTCATCCTTTGGAATGTGGCTGAGGCATTTTTCATCCCAAAGGGTAGGACTTCATACTGGTACAACCCAGATGGTATGGCAAAAGCAGAGATGCTCTTGGCCCTCTCAGTTAAAGGCACACACCAATAACCTTTCAATAAATCAATCTTGGTCAGAAACTTTGCTTGCCCTACTCTATCAATACAATCATCAATCCTAGGTATTGGAAACACATCAGTTCTAGTTACAGCATTGACTTTGCGATAATCTGCACAGAATCTAGTACTTCCATCAGGTTTTGGAACTAGCACACAGGGTGAACTCCAATCTGAGTTGGAGGGTCTGATAATATCATGTTCTAACATGTATTCAACCTCTTTCTCAGCAATCTTTCTCTTTTCAGGATTCATCCGGTACGGATGCTGTTTTCTTGGTTTGGCATCACCAACATCTACATCATGAGAGGCTATAGAAACTCTTTTTGGAACATCAGGAAACAGATCCTCATATTTCTTGATCAACCTCTCAAACTGATCTCTCTGTGAGGGTTCTAAGTGCTGGAGTTTTACATCAAGATTTTGCAACACTTCAGAACTTGACAATTTACATGAAAGAACTTCAGCTTTAATTCTAGGTTCATCATCTTGAAACTCCCCCTCATCTTCACAAATCTCGGCCATTGGAGAATCTGAAGTGACAGCTGCAACCCTAGCATTTCTGTCATGATAAGGCTTCAGCATGTTAATGTGACACAATTTTTTTGGTTTTCTCCTATCTGGAGTCTTCACAATGTAATTGAGATCATTGAGTTTTGTCAGAATTTCATAAGGACCATGAAATCTAGCCTGCAATGGATTGGACTGCAAGGGAAACAACACAAGGACCTTGTCTCCTGGTTAAACTCACGGCTTCTAGCCTTATGATCATACCAAGTTTTCATTTTTTCCTGACTTGATTTCAAGTTCTCTTTGGCTAGGTCACAAGCTGCACGCAATCTTTCCTTGAACTTGCTAACCTAGTCTAACAGACTGATGTGCGGCTCTTCCTCTTGCCATTGTTCACTCAATAAAAGCAAAGGTCCTCTCACTTCATGACCAAGCACCAGCTCAAATGGACTGAATCCAGTAGACTCCTGCACTGCCTCTCTAGCTGCAAACAACAGCAAATGAACACCTTCATCCCAGTCTTTCTCATGGTCATCACAATAAGTCCTCATCATTGTCTTGAGAGTGGAATGAAACCGCTCTAAGGCACCCTGACTTTCTGGATGATAGGCACTAGAAAGAATCTGCTTTGCACCTAGTTCATACACAACCTGCTGAAACAAACCAGAAGTGAAATTGCTACCTTGGTCTGACTGAATTTCCCTGGGAAGGCCAAACAACGTGAAGAACTTTATCAAAGCCTTCGAGATTGCAGTTGCTTTGATGTTACGTAGAGGTATGGCTTCGGGGAATCTGGTAGATGCACACATGATTGTCAACAAGTACTGATTTCCAGATCTAGTCTTGGGTAATGGACCAACACAATCAACAATGACCTTAGAGAATGGCTCCCCAAATGCTGGGATAGGCTGCAATGGAGCTACAGGTGGGTCTAACTGGTGTTTTCCAACTACCTGACAAGTGTGACAGGTTTTGCAAAAGTTGGAAACGTCTTTCCGAAGCCCAGGCCAAAAGAAGTGTTTCATGATCTTATCAACAGTCTTGTTAACACCAAGATGACCTCCTAAAGATAAACTATGAGCCATTGTTAAGATTTCATTCCTGTAGACCTTCGGAACAACAATTTGCCTGACCACTGCCCAATCTGCATTGGCAGGGATATCAGGAGGGCGCCACCTCCGCATCAACACACCATCCTTGAGATAATACCCAACTGGAACTGCGTCTATTTCTTTATCAGGAAGGGCTCTCCTCTTTAGTACACAAATTTCAGGATCATTAGTTTGCTCCTCAATCAACCGCTTTCTGGACAGAGTCAAGTCTCCAGACACATCAGAATCACCAAACCCATCTGGCTGGCTGAACAATGAACTGATAAAAGTGTCTGATAAGTTCTCAAAAGGAGAAACCATAGTAGGCCAATCAGAGTCATTAGGCGAATCACCTGAGTCCTGACTATTCAATGTGCTGGACAGCACCACAACATCTTCTTCTTTAGCCTTCTTGGCCATAGCACGAGTCACTGCACAAGAAGGATACAGAGATGGGTCCTCATCCCCATCTTCAGTGCTCGGCTGTGAAGTAAGATGTACAGGGGGAACTACTTTGCCCCCAGCCAGGTCATTGCCTAGCAACAGAGAAACACCCTTTATAGGTAGACTTGACATAAGTCCCACCTTTACCTGTCCTGTAACTAAATCTGACTTCAAGAATATAAAGCGCAGGGGTACAGATACAGTCCTCCCTTCAATACCTTGTACAAGTATGAAATCCCCTGAAGCGGTCTCATCACGTAACTCCAAGGAGTCCATCAACAAAAGTGACTGAGAAGCTCCGGTATCCCTTAGGATATATATGGGGACAGGAGTAGTATGCTCATTCAGAGCCAAAAATCCCTCTGACACAAATGGAAGAAATTCCTCCCTCACAAAGTCAGCTGTATCAGGCTTTTTAGCCCCACAAGAAGCAGGCAATTTAGCAGATTGGTTATCTACTACAGGGGTTTCTAACCTTGTTTTCACAAAGGCATTTGGTTTGGTATCCTTTTCTTTTTCTTTCTTAGCTTTTAGGAACCAACAGTTAGTTGTAACATGACCAGAATTCTTGCAATAACTGCAAACTAGACCACTTTTGTCACTGTCAGCTTTCACACTTTGATCAGACCTGCTACTGGATTCCTGAGCACCATCACCAGATTTGTCTTTGTCTTTGGGTGAGGAATCTTGGGTATCACCATAACCCTTTTTCTGAAATTGGGTCCATCTATTGTTACTGCTAGACTGAAATTTAGACTTATGTGTGAGAACATATTCATCTGCAAATTTGGCAGCTGACTGCAAATTCAGTGCTTGCTTCTCATTAAGGTAGGTCTTAACATCATCCTTAACACAGTTCTTAAATTCTTCAACTAACACCATATCTTTTAGTGAGTTGAAATCATCCTTCACCTCCATAGAAGTACACCAGCGCTGAAAGCAAACTTTCTTCTCATTAGCAAATTCCACATAAGTCTGATTTTCAGATTTCTTCAAACCTCTGAATTTCTGTCGGTAAGCCTCTGGAACCAACTCATAAGCTCTCAAAATAACCTTTTTGACAACCTCATAATCAGAGGAATCATCTGCAGACAAAGCCGAATAGGCTTGTTGAGCTTTACCCTTGAGGACAGTTTGCAACATCAGAGGCCAGTGTTCCTTTGGCCACTGGCAACTCTTTGCTACCTTTTCAAAACACTGGAAATAGTTGTCAACATCCTTTTCCGAAAATGGAGGCACCAATTTTACCTCCTGGCTAGCCCGAAATTTATTTTCAGTTGCTATTTTAATTTTTAGTTGCTCCATTTGGAGTCTTTCTTCTCTATCGAATTTCTCTAATTCAAAATCTCTCTGTCTTGCAAGTTTTTCTAACTCAAATTCTCTTTGTTTTTCTTTTTCTTCCCTTTCTTTCTCTCTTTCTTCCCTTGCTTTCTTCTCTTCTCTAGCTAATTTTTCTAACTCAAACTGCCTTTGTTTTTCTTTTTCTTCCCTTTCAATCTCTAGCATTTTTAATTTAAGTTCCATTTCTATATTTGGATTTTCCACTGGAAACTGTTCCAGATCTCCTGGTGCAAACACATTTTCATCAATGTAATATTCAACTATCTCTCTAGCCAGTCTTGCTTTTCGCATGGCTGGTTTTACCTCTGTCAGCTCCAAATGTCCAACAGTTCGGTCTTTTTAAAAGACTTCAAAACCCCTACGGTTGGTGATGCCAAGAAATAATCCATTGCTGTTGTCAATATATTTATATAGGAAAATTCACAAAAACAATTTTACAATCTGAAATGTTAGATTTTTAATAAATGACTCACAAAATGGTCTATCCCGGACCTTGAGCCCCCAATTTGTTATGGCCCCAATTTGTTATTACATTTATAACAAAACAGCAACAGCAAGGGATGACAGACACAATTTAAAACTTAAACACATTTAATTAAACAGACAAAGACTAATAACAACTAACTAACTGACCAAGATTGAGTATAACAAAAAAAAAACAGAAATATTTACAGTCCCTTGTTTGTTGGGGTGGCTTGGTGATGTCCTGGGTAAGGAAAATGCTCAAACACAGGCAAAAATCCACAAAAGAAACTTCACAGGTCTTGAACAGAATGACAGGTCTGGTCACATGTATCCTTCTTGCAATTTCTCCTACTACTTTACTGTCTCAATTCTTTTCTTTATATACTCTTTTGCAGACCCCACCCACATTTAGACCTCTTTTTTTTAATTTTCGGGGACTCGCCCCAGACATGTCCAGGACATGTCTAAACCTAGCTCCAGTCTGAGCTTAATAAAAAAAAGGTAAATACTGTCATCTAGTGGCCTATATTCACATTACAGTGCATTGTAGGTTTTTCATAGTGCACAATTTCAGAGAAAACAAGGAGAAAGAAGCATGGAAATGGTCGATCCCATGGGGCTCCTTAATAACGCCGTGGGGACATTTGATGACTCTGAGGAAACCATCTCCGAGTAATTGAGAGAGGTTGCCAACCGCCTCGAAGCGGGCATCCTGTGCCTAAGCTTGATGTAGCAACATCAACATCTTTTTGGACATCTTCCACTTGACCAGAGTGCTCAATTAACTTCAAAGAATTTAAAACTTTGCCATCCATGCCTACATCTTGAAGGGCACTAATCCACCCAAGTATTTCTTAAAAGTCTTCAATCCTGGCCAAAAGTGCATCTGTTGATAAACCATGCTGATCAATTTGTTCTGCTAAGTTCTGCTAATTTTGGAGCTCACTGAGGTCTTCCATACTGACCGCACAGCAGTTTGACCCCCGCAATATTTCCATTGGCATATTCAGTGCTGTTGGCTCGGTCTGAATGTGTAAGGTCGCCACGGCCCATTAATTTGAGTGTGAGAAATTAAATTAAAATAAATAAATGTGGCATTCGGAAATTAAAGTGTCATTAAATAAATAAATAAATGTAGAATTATGACATAGAAATATGCAGTAATAAATAAAAGTAGCCCCTTGAAAAATGTCATTTTTAAAATTAAAGTAAATATTTATTTATTTACTGAACTATGTCGATTAATGTATGTATTAATGTTGAAATTTATTTAGATTTCAATATATTTATTGCCCCATTTACTTAAATCAAGATTTATTTCATTTTCATATTTATTTAATGGGAATATTTATTTATTTATTTTGACTCAAATAGCATTCCACTACAAAATGGGTCAATTTGTTGGCTGCAATGAACAACCAGTTTAGTTAGTGTGAGCTGTCTAACAACAGCCACTTCCAACAGCCTGTCGGACATTAGCTGAAATAACTAGGAAGGAATATCCACCTGACTCTCAAAAGAGGGAAAAAAATCATCAAGAGGTCAGGTAAAGAAACCATGACAGTGGTCAGTGGTGTAGATAAAGACTAATTAATTTAGCATGATTAGCTCGGTATTACGTAGCTCAGCCCCTAACTGGACAGCTTAGCTGTATATGACAGATAACTCGGTAGCTTACTTGAGGAATTGACAAATGTTTTTGAATTTGTACAAGATGACAAATTTAGCCTTTAGCCCAAGTTATCTTTATCTCTCCGTAGAATTTGTTATTGTGCCAGCTATTATCTACATTGCCCCAGCTTTTGATGTATATGCAGATTGTTGTTGCTGAAAGCTAAATTTTAACAGGCTGAACAAATTTTTTGGAAGCTCTTATCCTTCCTAATTGGCTGGTGGGCTTTATTTTTTATTATGAATACATTTTGTTGAATGCGACAAGAATGGAACGTGGAGTTTATTTTTCTACACAATGGACAAACAATGAATATTTGCATTCTTCTGAAATCTCTCCTGAGAACCAATTGTCCTGAATGTTTTAGGGGTCTCCCTGCTACAGCACAGGTTATGCAAATGATCCCCTCGTTATCATGCAGTTTTATGGATTGATAGTGAGCTGATCATTTGAAGCACCTGTGCTGGAGCAGGGAGACACGTAAAACATGCATGACAAGTGGTACTCAGGAGAGGTTTGAGAAACAGCGGCCCATGTAATATCCACACATTATCTCAGCTGCCTCCTGCTCATCAAATTTGCAGGGGAGCTGAAAGGCAGGAATGCACCTTGGACAGCTAACCTATATGTTGTAGGGTTCACGCACCATTAACTCATACATTCATACCAGTTCACCCAGGATACATGTTTTTGAGCTGGGGGAGGAAACTGGAGTACCTACATGAACACAACGAGAACATGCAAACTCTGTTCTAAACCCCCCCTGCTTCCTCATTCTTTGTTCTCAAAGGTGGCAACCCTAGTTGTGAGTTACATTAGCAATGTAGCTACATGGTCTGAACCATATATGGCGGTTCCAGTTACGCTTTTTGGAAATGAGCATTCATTGGCTCAGTTGCTGACTATAGCCTCTGCAATTTTTTTTATCACGTATTAGCAAACCATTTGCAGGTAAGACTTGGCATTGGCAGCAATGGATTGCTAAAGTGCCAAGAAGATGGTTCTTGTAACTTAGCAACAATAAGCGCTGGAGAGGAGCGCTCTGAAAATGAGGTTATGAGCACTTTCAGCTCAAAAAGCACTGCCTGTGGACACAGGCCCTAAACTGAGTGCTTACCCTGCCCACCCATTGCGCTGCTAAGGCATTCTGCTTCTAAATGGGAGTGCACCCAGTGAGACCTGTCAAGCTCCAGGCAGGGAGGATCCACTCCATGGCTCAAATACACAACATATTTCTTGAGGTGCCATCTTCAACAGTAGCGCATTGGAAACTTAAGTTTTTTGTCACAGACTCCAATCAGATTACACTGTGCTATTTGCCAAGGACAGGCACAACCATTCCACTTAGACCTTTGTGTATTACATCACAAGCATTTAGCAGACAATCTTACCTTAGAGACATACAACCCAAAGTATATCAGCAGACGCTGAGGTGTGAAACGTAGAGTAACACTATAGCTACAGCATACTGTATAGGTAGGGATTATAAATTAAAATACCTCTGTGCAGCATATGGTGTATGTATGGAGTGTAAATTAAGTGACTTCGAAAAGCATACAGTATAATTAGGGAGTGTAAACTTAAGTGACTTAGTAGAGCGAATAGTGCATGTAGGGAGTGTAAATTTAAGTGCCCCCAAAGTGTATTGTGTAGGTATGGAATATAAACTGAACTAACTCTGTCGAGTGTACAGTGTAGGTAGGGAGTATAACTTAAGTGATTCTGTAGAGCATGTGGTGTACGTAGGGAGGGTGAACTAAAGTGATTGTATAGCATATGCTCGGGTGAGCACAAATTGTTGTCTGTCACAGTGGCTGTAATGCTTTTAGAAATAAGAGCTTCATTATCATCTTCTTCTACAGGCCTCTGGAGCTCCATGCTACATTTATGTATAACAACCACACAAAGCAGGAAAAGAGCCATTACATGTCGAGTAGCTCACAGAAGTCACTAGGTGATTTCGGTAATTTAGTGCATGTGCCTGCTTGTCTTTCCTTGATGCCCAAACCACTCACTGGGCATTCAATTCAACAGAGATACCTGACAGCTTTTTCTTTCAAAGAGAGTGAGTTACCCCACCTGGGAGAACTGACAATGAGTTTACCCGCTATGGCAGGGGTTCGATGGGACAACAGTGCCATTTACACGGAAAAGGACCTCTCTTCCTCTGCCTCTCCCATGTGCTGTCACCACTCTGTCTCTTAATATCTGTCTCTTTTCCCCATTGTTATTCTCACTACATCTGTTTTTCTCTGTCACCCCTGTCTTTTCATTTCCCCCCTTTCACTTCATCCCAATATCTATTTTCTCCCCTCTCACGCTCTTTATTTCCACTTTTTTCCTTTCCCTTGGTGTTCATGGCAGGTGTACAGATTCAGTAGTGGGCTTCTTTTGACTCCTGTCTGAGGTTATCTCCTCTGACCTTGGGCTGTTTTTAGAGCCTGTCTCTCTTTTGCACAGTGGATCCATATCCTTGAGCCTGCGGTATGCAATCTCCAGCCATAATGCAGGCCACAGTCAGCCAGCAAAGACAATCCGACATCCAGCAAAACGCATATCTTTCTCAACAGCTATACTAATTGTAACTTGGATCAGCATACATGTATTGGTAATCAAATTCCAATGTATTCTTGCTAGCTTTTTGCCCTTAATTTTTGCCATCAGCTCAGTATTATCAGTTTTATTGTAATAGAATATTTTATGCTGTTGTGCTGCGTTAATAACTCAGATAGATTGCAGATATATTGTACATCTGTATTTCCTGAGCGGGAGCATGGGTGTGCGGGCTGTTAGAGTCTTTTTTTTTTGCCTCTCCTCTTACTTCTGCCCCCTTGCTCCCTGCATTATTACAAAACAGTTTTAATATTACTTGTTCGCTATATGTGGACTATTACAGTTTCAAATATAATTTGAGTCGTTTATCTATAACGAGCTGAAGCCATCTTATTACCCAGCATGGCTCTATGGTGCAATACTGTCCCGCATGAGCACACAGCGAGTCCCTATTATGCCGTTTAATTTCGTCCCGCTCCTATTACACAAAATATGTCAGCGCTGATGTACAGGTGAGGAGAAAGCTTAGTTCATGGGAAATGAGAATATGTCACCTGCAGAGCCTATTGAGATGGCGAAATCAATGTGTTGAATCCAAGCTCTAGCGTCAAGTAGCAGTGCCTGCAGATCCAAGGGCTGCGTGGATTGTGGGGCTGGGGAATGATTGCATGGGACAGCATTGAGGAGTCCACTTGCAAAGCCTTCTAAGTCAAGTTGGTCCATTTTATATTCAGAAAAATCTGACTTTTTGGTAGGCATAGAAATTATCTGCCATAGATATCAATTTTCACTATACTGAAACTATTATCCTTGCAGACATAATCCATGAGGCAATTCATTATTTTTCAAAGAAATTACTGATTTTGCAACACAGAGTTTTCACTTAGCAGGTTTTGAAAGTGGAGTGGAAATTTAGCAGGTTTTAACAGTGTTTAAACCAGCCCTGTTGCTCAATTGGTGAAGGTATTTGACTCAGGACCCACTCTACATGCAACTCAATGCTACATACAGAACAGAGGTTCTTATAGCTTCTATGACAATGACAACATAAACTTGAGTCCATGGTTTCAAATCCCCCTTTTATGGTATCACTATCATCACACTTTTCTGTACTGCCCAAACCATTGCATTTTCTGCAATCAAAACGAAACTTGCATTTCCCATCTTGAGTTAGAGAAAGACTGCGAACGAAAACGGAAACATTTTTCCACATTAGCTGATGACTTAACAGAATTCAACAGTTTTCCTCCTTGATTTGGCGGGTTTTGACAGAGTTTCACTTTTTCTGTTACAATTTACAACATGATTAGTACGTTTTGAAAGTGGAGCTATCAGTGGAACATCCGCAGGTGCCTGAAAGAGAGGCTAAGGAAGTCATTTATTTTCAAAACTTGACTTAGCAGGTTTTCAAGTCGACTCCTCATTTATGATAGCAGGCAAAAACGTCTAAATCTTGGCACGTGATGAAAACATATTCTTCTCTGCAACTAAAAGAGCAATAAATTCCCGATTGTTAGTTGTAGTTGCTGCCGTTTCCTATGGTGCATTTATCATTTTAAATATCCTTCAATTTTACTGATGGAGTTTGTCAGCTTTGCAAAATTTGATCTTGTTTGCTCTGCCCATGTTATTGGATCTTCAGGTTTAAAAAAAATTGACTTCACTAAGCTAAATTGAGGATCTTACACGAGTGGTTATATCATTGTATTGATGAAACTAGTTAAGTAAATTTTGCATTAAGCTTGCAACAAACCTAAATTTTCTGTTTATCACATAACAGAACTTACATAATTTAACAGAAAAGAAATGTAATTTCCGTTGGTGTCCATCATATTAGCATTGAGCTAATGCCATTGCTCTCCTATCATAATAAGTCTCCGCGGACATTAGTTTGTAAATTAAAAACAACAGTTTGTAAATTCACTCAACTAAGCAGCTAGCAAACATTAGCTGACTAGCTAACAAACTAATGTTACACAATGTTATGAAAAAGTACTGCGAGCAGGCTTAAGTAACATTAACTTTGTCATGTGAGTGGCACTTGGCTGACCTGCTACAGTGTTTGGCCATGCCAATTCAACCAAGGACACTCTTGGTTTTCAGTCAGTGGCATTGTTAAGCATCTGAGGGAAAACACTGGGAACTCGGAAAACATGGAAACTGGACTCGGAACTCAGGAAACACTGGAAACAAGGGGGGGGAGACGCCAAATGCAGGGATCCAAAAAAATAATTTATTAATAAACAGAAAACTCGGAAAGGGAAAAAAATAAGGCACTGAGGCCAACACAACCACCGTGCTACTGCACTAAAAGGAGGAAGAAACTCAGGAATCAAAACTAATTCTCAGAAACACTAGGGGGCAGACTCGGGGCAGGCTAGGGAACAGGCTGGGGCAACTTGGACTAGGGAAACTTGGGAACGGACTGGGGCAACTCGGACAGGGGCAACTCAGGGACAGGGGCAACTCGGAAACAGACAGAGGCTTGGAGACAGCAGGCGGAGGGCAGGCACAGGACGAGACGATGGGCACAGCTGGCAAGTGGGTGACTCGGGAGGCACAGCTGGCCGGGAGAAGGCTCGGGGAGACATCAGGCGGGGGCAAACTTGGACGACTAGAACAACTTGGAAGACGACTGGGACATCAGGGCTGCGTTGTTCGAAAGGTGGTTAAATTTTATCCACTGCATAAATCAACTATCCACTGGTTAAATTTTAGCCAGCCTTGGGGGGGCATTGTTCGAAAGTTAACGACTGGATAAACCCTGATTAAATCCACTTATCCACAGGTAAATTTATCCGGTGGTCCTACCTATGGTTAAACCCTGGAAAAATATTTCGCCTCACCGTTACGTTCAAAAGACTGCAGAGAGAGAGTGAGAGACTAAATAACAGAAAAACATTATTATTATCATGATTATTATTATCATTGTTGGTATTACTATTATTATTATGATTTGTTTTCAAATGTTTAATGTGTTTTTTCCAAAAAAAATTTAATTTGTGTTTTATTCACCCACCCCCCACTTTTTCTGGGGTGAGATTGGGAGGTTGCCTATGCACCCAGCAAAAAGAGCCCCTAAGAAAAAAAATTTTTCACACGGTGCCTGCATTTATCTTTTTCCTAAATTATTGTCAGTCACAGTTTACAATAACCTGAATTGTTACATTTTTTGTTCTGCAGGGGGTTGAAAATTATCACAGTAAAAATAAAAACTGTCCACGTACCCATCATATTTTCAGAGAATTTTGAAGAAGGTGTAACCGAGTTGCATGGGTGTTTCAAAATGAATATTACTACCGTACAAGTAGATTTGAAATGTGTCAGTCTGTGTTTAGAATGTGTCTGAACAAAGGCTTGAGATTAATGTCAACAGTTCAGTAGAACATGTATTGTGAAACAGAAATAGCTGCTTTGAGATATTGTATTAAATGTTAAAATTGTATAGGGTAAGTCTTCACCATTTCAAATTGAGGTTCAAACCTACATTGTGGATTAAATACATTAATATGTTACTGATTTTTATCAAGAAGTGTCCTTGACAATCTAACCGGTTTGGGGAAAAAATGGGATTTTGAAAATTCTGCTCACGAAAGATAGTTCCTGTAGCATTATAAAACAAACCCAAGGATCATTAAGGGCATTGGTGGGTTGAAATGATGAAATTTGGAAGTTAAATTTCAAAGGTAAATTGTTTGAGACTTTGGGTTCAGATGTTGTTTGTGGCCCGTACCCTGATCACTGTTTGATTTGGGTTTGTCAAAACACAACAAATACTGGCTTTCAGGCATCCCAACTTCTCCATACTTTTTTGTCTGATTTGCCCTCCTCCCTGTTTTTGCAGATTTTGCAACCAGATTTTTTTAAGAACCTTTAATCTTCAGAATTGCAAACATTGGATAGGCATCTGTTTGGACTTCATATCTTGTGAGGCAATTTTGGCTTTTCTAGCTTGATTTTGGGGGCAGAAAAAGGGAATGTTGAAAATGTTGTAATATTTTTATGACAACACTTTTCTTCTCAGAGTGGAGGCATAAATAGATATCTGTTAGAACTGCATATCCTGTGATGCATCTGCTTATTCAGTCTTTTTTTTTTTTTTTTGGGGGGGGGGCAGAGAAATTTTGATAACTTTGTAGGCTATAGAAGGACACTTTTCTTTTCAGAATGGAAACATAGATATATATCTGTAAGCACTACATATTCTGTAATGCATTTGCTTATCCATACTGATTTTGGCACTAAAAAAGGGGCAATTCTGAATACTTTGAAATATTACATTTGAAATATTGCTTTACCTCATAAATACAATTTTATGCATGTACTTGCAAGATAAACACCATTCCCTGACTATGATCATTATTATTACTTTCAAGTTGCACACATATCTCCACAATTGCAATGGGGCACCCGGGTTACAAGTAAGGTCAATTGGTGTGAAAAATTTATCGCAAAATACCGGTGTGCCAGAAATACTGTTCATCCCCATCATGTATGTAAAGCGGGGGGGGTCCAGGCTGATCCCTGCTGAATTCCAATCCCAACCCTAACAACCATCCCTACCCCCAAGCCAAACCACTACTGTAACCTCCAACCTTATTCCTAAGTATATCCCTGTCCTAACCCCAATCTCTAATCTAACCCCAACTCCAAACCTTAACCAGTCAATGCTAACTCTATTGTTTTACTGCAGGATTTCAAAAGGGCCTGTAGTGCATGAACCACTTTCAATATGACAATCTGTGTTCATTGTTTGTAAATAATAGTTGCATATGAACAAAAATATACTGCTGTACATATAAACCAAAATTAAATTTCAACAATAACTGTTGTGTTCTGTCGGTCTATGAGTTTGGTTAGTCAATTTGAGGTTTTTATTATTTTGGTGATGTCGGTTTTTAGTCCATGTCTTAGTGTTTCACATTTCATTCCTCCCCCTTGTTATTCCAGTCCATGTCTTACCCATGTACTGTCTTTGCTTTCTCCTCGGTCGCGTCATTGTTTGTAGCAGTTTTCTGTCTTAATTGATTGTGACACTATTTCTGGTGATTTAATGGATTCTGGGTTTCAGCCTTCCTTCCTTTCTCGTTTACTAATTTCCCCTTGCTTTTCTATATTACTAACCCCTATTAACAGCTTGTTATTTTCTAGAATTTACTAACCAAACTAACATTGTATATTAGACTAACTTACTAACGAGCACCCGGAATTGTATAGCTGCACTTACTGACTGACGAATGATCTCTCGGCATTCGCCCTGTTCTAGTCTCCGCCTCTTGCTTTTCTTTCACTGGCTTTGCTGTGTTTTCCTGCAGAACCTTCTGCATTTATCTTACCTGTCCTGTCTCTTTCTATTCACTGTGAAATATTTATTTAGTTTATTTATCCCGTCTTTGGGATTGTCTTGTGATCCTCGTCTGTGTGTTAATGTTTATCTGTTTCATGTAATTAGTTTTCTCTTATGTTCCACCCATTGTTAATTATATTAAGTTCCTGCACCTGTGTCTGCCCGTGCCCCTGCCTATATCTGTTCCTGCAGCAAGCCAGTTTCAGATCTGACTTCGCTCGCTCGCCCGCGCCTCACCACTCCTTGCCCCTGTGCACTTTCCCTCTGGTCCCCATAATCTTCTTTGTGTTCACTATCAGCATCATGCCCCTGCCCAGCCTGCCCTCCCCTGCCGTTCCTGCTCCAGTTCTGTCTGAGTCTGCCCCCCGCCTGTTGTTTCCAGAGCCTTTTTCCTGCCAGCTGTGCCAGTCTGCCAGCTGTGCCGTCCAGTCCTGTCCGCCCTGCCTGTCGTCTCTGAGCCCCCTGGTACCCCCTGATGTCTCCTGAGCCCTAAGTGTTCAAGTCGTCTCCCGAGCCCCAAGATGTTCTTGTCGCCACTCCTAGCTGTTCCTGTCGCCGCTCCTGATGTTCCTGTCGCCGCCCCGAGATGTTCCAGTCGTCCTCGTCTGCCCCCTCCTGATGTTTTCCCTGACCCTCCTCCCGGCCAGCTGTGCCTTCCGAGTCAGCCTCCTGCCAGCTGTGCCCGTCTTCTCGTCCTGTGCCTGCCCTCTGCCTTTTGTGTCCAGCCTCTGTTCCGAGCTCCCCCGCTCCCGAGTTCCCCCCTCCGAGTTTCCTTTCCGAGTTGCCCCTATTCCGAGATGCCCCTGTCTTTTCTCGAGTCTGCCCCTGTCTGTTCCATAGTCTGCCCCCTGGTATTCCCTTCTATTAGTTTTGGATTCCTGAGTTCTTCTTCCTTCAGTGCAGTTTCATGGTGTTTTTATAGCCTAATTAACTGCCGAGTGCCACTTTTTTTATCAAACCATGCAATACCAAGAGTGAAAGGCGATATTTCATTGGAATGCTGAGCAGTTCAATCAACTGGCCAATTAAAAAGTTAATTTTTTTTTAAACTGAATTTAGCCCATGATTTCATCGCTGTTAGATCGCATATGGAGAGAAACTGTGTCTTCAGTTGCCAATTACGATAATTGGAAAACGTATCAATAAAGGAAAATGATTGACAACTAGCCAGGACTAATTGTTGTCATAAAGGGACGTGTTTTGGCACACCCGCTGGCTACGCCACTGTTTTCAGTTCAACTAAATATTTATAGTGTGATTTAAAGCAAAGCAATTTTTCCCACAAGCTCGCAGCCAGTGAAATTTTAACAAAATTGATATGTACCTAGAATAATATAAAAGATATGTCATGAGCTGGGCTATAGGAAAAGTACTGCAGTTATGTGATAAACATCAATAATCACCCTTCTCCCAGGTGTCACCTGCTTGCTGTTGGGAAGGCGCAACCCATGGCGCAAGTCTTACGAGGGAAGGTCTGAACAACTCATAAGGTCTTGTTTGTTTTCCTTTATGGCTGCCAACTTAGGTTTGCACCAAATTCCATTGAATAAGCTGTGTCAATTGGACGCCATGTTCAAAAGCAAGCTGAGATTGTCTTCGCAAGACCTAATGTATTTTAATCATTCAAGAGGCAAGAACTCACAAGCTCTCGCTCAACCCCATGATCTTGAACATGATCCAGATTATTTGCTCAAATCGCACCTTTTGCAGCCAGGACTGAATGACATCGCACCAGTGCTGGGTGACACTCCCCCGCACAGACAAAGTTCCTGTTATGCGTTTACACTATATGTAAATTTAATTTTAAATATATATATATATATATATATATATATATATATATATATATATACAGTCTATTTAAAGGCCAGAAAAATGTAGAATGGAGTTCCTAAGAGTGAGGTACACTGAGTTAAATACACTGAACAAAAATATAAACGCCCTATGTCAAATTTTTGAGTTTTTATTAACGTTAGAGTAATGCAATATATGAAGCGAATCAAAATTCATTTTTGTTCATGACTAATCTTCAGATCACCGTCCATTACATCTTGATATTGGCTTCTGCAAAGGAGTGACAATCCTTCAAACACTTTGGGGATCAGGTTGAAGAAACTGAGTGTTCAATACCTTGTGTGTCCACCATTTGTGTCTCTCAGAGCAACACATCTCCTTCACATGGAGTTGATCAGGTTGTCTGTCGTGGCCTGTGGAATGTTATTCCATTCTTCCCAGAGGGCCACACGGAGCTAGCGCACATTATCCAGAACTGGAACACGGTCGAGGACACGTTGATCCAGAACATCCCAAAGATGCTCTATGGGCGACATGTCCAGCGAATACGCAGGCCAGTCCAGAACTGGAATGTGCTCTGCTTCAAGGAACTGCATACAGACCGCTCTGGTGGACATCCCTGCATCCACTTTGCCAATGGCACGTTCCCGCATGACCTGAGACATCTGAGGCATGATGACTTTTGACAAAATTTGACATTTTGGGGTGGCCTTTTATTGTCCCCAGTATAAGGAGTGTCTGGGTACTGCTCATTCTGTCTGATCACCGTCTGGAAATGCCACACCCATGTACTGAGTGAAATCACTGAGCAAATGCTCACTGACAGAGAGATGGATTAAAAAATGGTACACAAATCAAGGGAAATATCCCTATGGTACAAGTAAAAGTCAGCACATGCTCACTTAGAGTCGTTAACTCCATGTGGCATCAATATTTGACATGGGGCATTCATATTTTTGTTCAGTGTATTTGAGTAAATCATCAGGGTATTTTCGGCGGGCCCAGTATGTTTTACACTCTACAACAGTGGTCACTTTGTCGGGCAAATGCGCGTTCATTCAGGGTGAAAACAGTCAATAGTCTCGTTTCAGTGTTTGTTTCTATACTAATGTGGTGTAAGTTGAGTTAGAAACACAGTTCTAGAAGTTCTAGAATGGCGTTTGTAATTAGCCTCATTGTCTGGGCAAATAGGGTGTCATTTCTCCCTTTGGGTGACAATATAGGATGTATGTTTTGGAGGCTGTGGTCTGCACGTCGCACATCTATAAAGCCTGACAAAGATCAAATTTCACACTGATGTTTAAAACCAGACTGGTGCTAGTATTCAGGAGCTTTTACCTGGATCCACATGTCTTCATAAAACACCTGGCACTCTTCCAATCATGGAATAAAGAAAAAAGAAAAGTTGTTCTGGGATTTACTCAGTGTAGTTGTTCAGGTAACCCTTTAATCCTGCTTTGCAAAATGTTCTCTGGGATTTGTGGATCTTTTCTGAGGGGTAGAGGTGGGTTTCAGTCTGCAAAACTCACGGCCCGCTTAAGCTAGTCCTGTCACAACGCAAGCATGACGGATGCTGGCTCAGAACTCATAAAGTGTCTCCTTCTTAAAAAATAATCTTGTTTAAGTCCCTGCAGCTTATGTTGCCATGCACAGAGACTTCAGAAGAGAAGCTCTCCTCTGTAAAAATTATAAGGTCTCAAGTTTGAATACATAAAGGAATCTCTGTGTTGCTCCTTATTCTCCAGCTAAATTACATCTACTGTTTCCTTGGCAACAACAGCAGGAAGAAATAGGCTTGAAATATGCCTTAAGCAGTATGTGTGGCCAATATTTCAGCGTAGAGGCTGTCTGAAAGTCACATCACCTAATCACATAACAAACCTAGAATCTGTCTGTCTGAGAGTCACATTGCTTAATCACGTCACTAGCCCAGAGTCTGTTTGCCTGAGTCAAATCACTCAATTACACAACCATTCCAAAGTCAGTCTGTCTCTGTCAGAGTAAGATCACCTAAGCACATTACCAGAGTCTGTCTGTGTGTCTGAGGGCACATTGCTCAATCACCCCCCCCCAAAGTCTCTCTACCTGAGAGTCACATCACCTAATCACATCAGCAGCCCAAAGTTTGCTTGACATTCACATCTTGAGCTGGATTTTAATTTTTTTGTCTGTTACATTATCACTCAATGACATTCACTGGTCAGGGTCCTTAAATTTGTTCTCAATCACATCTGCTCTCTGTCCGCCCATTTGTCTGTTCTTCTGTCCTTTCTTTCATGCTGTCCAGTGGCGGGTGGTGGATGGAAAACTGGGGGGGGAGGGGGGGAACATCCCTTGAAACGGATGAGATTAGTGACCCGATTTCAATCATTTTTCTTGATCAACATATTAGTTTCCCTTAAAATGAAACTCTTCGCGACAAAACCTCTGTGGATTTTCCGAGTTGAATTTTGTCACATCCTAAGCAATTCGTCAAACCTGTTCGGAATGATTGTTTAATTGAAAAAGATTGAAGTGCGCTCTTTTTTGCGTTCAACTGGTGCATTTGATTTCTTGTCTTAACGAAGACAATTAGCTACACCTGAGAGAGGAGAGTTAGTGTCTTTTACCAGGGAAACTGACTGAAAACAGATCAAGACTAATAAGCAGTTTAAAGACATGTTTATCGCCCTCCTTGTTCTCTGTCCACCGCCCACCACTGATGCTGTCCACATCAAAACCACAGTCCCTATACTTTCCTACAGTACCGTGCCAACATAGTTTCACACCGACTCGTCATATAGTGATGTTGCCAGTGGTGGAGGAAGTACTGAAGTTCAGTACTTCAGTAAAAGTACAGATAACCAGCAAAATATATACTCAAGTAAAAGTGGAAGTGCTGCATGAACAATCCTACTTAAGTAAAAGTAAAAAAGTACTTGCCTTCAAATGTAGTTAAAGTACTAAAAGTAAAAGTACTTGCACGATAGGTTGTCTCATGATTTCTAGGCCTCATTTTCAAGAAAAAAAAACTGTTTGAGGCTGTGCCTTTTCAATTCTTTAGATCATCCCTGTCGGGTAATATATATTCTGCAGAATTGAATTGTGAACTGTATCACAGAGGGTGAGCCTAATAAGTATGCTAATCTTTACAATAAACAAAAGTTTAAAAAAAAGAAGCCAGAATTAATAAAGGCTTTGTAGTTTTACTTTCTGTCGAGTGCCTGGATCTCTCCTGTTTTTAGACAAAAGTTGTTGCTGGTAAAAATACTAATAATGGCATCTGTAGAGGCATAAGTATTACTAGTAGCAACATCTGCATTATTTAATATCATTAAGCAAAACCAGTAAAGAAGACTGGTTATAGTATATTAAAATAATTTATTTTATTATCGATCTAATCAATGTAAACCATTGGACTCTTTTGGCTTCATTATAGGGAAAAAAACACAAAGTATCGAGAGTTTGCACGCTAGGCAAAAACTAGGCCTGTTAAAATAAGGCAGGTCTTGAGAAAAAGAGAATGAAGGAGTTTGAAAAAAGAATCTACCCATTTGCCAACGAGTTGGATGTAACAGTAAGAGTACTTTAAAATTAAGTCTGCAATGAATGATAGAATGATGATGCGTGTTGTAAATGGTGAACGATTTTAAAAGGAGACGTCAATATCTTTCAGGGTGTTTTATTATTGATAAGGGGGTTTATAATATTAATTTGAATATTAATATCACGCATACATATGCTGTACGTGCCATAGCAACCCGGTGTGTCATCTGTAACATGGATTCCCTTATGAAAAAGAAGTTTATTCAAGTGTGCTATTAGTATACTTCTTCTAAACTAAAAATAAGAGAGTATACTTTTGTTTACTTTTGATGTACTTATCAGAGATATACTTAGCAAAGTAATACTTCAGTATACTTAGCTTATACTGAAAAGTACACAAAAAAGTCTAAGTATATTTGGCTAATACTTATACCTAAACTTTTGATTATCATACTTTCCCTGAGAATATCTCAAAGTATTAAAATATTCATGCCTAATGTTCAGGTACGCTGGCTTGCAGTTAGGCTACTATCAAAAGAATAAGCACATTAAAATATTTTTACCATACTTATTGGCTTTTTTGAAGTATACTGCACTATATCTTTATCTCATGGACTTACATATTTCACATGTATGTTTGCAGTAACAAGCCAGCTTTGGGGCAGCATAGCATAGTAATAGCACATGCTGAACTTGATTTTTATGCAGTGTTATTAACCCACACAGAAATAGATAAACATTTGTCTGATTATTATTTGAGAAAAAATTTGATAATTATTGCTGTATTGACTGAGTTGATACATACTCCTACAAAAAAAAGTATACTTCAAGTTTAAACAACATAAATTTAAAGTTCCCATCTAGTTTACATCTAAGTTTTATTTTGCACTGCAAGTACACTACAAATGAACTTTTAAGTATACTGTGACTTAACTAGTTGTATACCTCTAGCATACTTTTCAATGTATGAAAGTATACATTTAAGTATACTGCAAGTAAAGTTACATATATACTGCTAGTTTATAAGTTATATACATCTAGTAAACTTTTCAGTTCATGAAAGTAAACTGTGAAGTATACTGCTAGTAAACATAAAGATGAACTACTAGTTATATACTTCTAGCACAATTTCTAGTTTACAAAAGTATACTTTGAAGTATATTGAAAATAAATTCAAATGTACATCTTTACTTGTTATATACTTCAAGCCAACTTTTTAGTTCATGAAAGTACACTTTGTAGTATACTGCAAGTAAACTCATAGGTAGACTACAAGTTCACTAATTCTATACTTCAAGCCCTCGATAGTTTAAATTTAGTTTTATTCTTTCAGGGAGCTAAAAGTTTGTTTTTTTTTAGACTGCTAGTACTTCAAAGTCTTCTTTAGGCTAAACTAGCATCATACTCATGGCTTATGATCATTGCAATCTAAAATAAATTACTGTTGCTATTGAGATATTATTTAACATAAGTAGACGAGAGGTTACCTCATATACTCTACTAATAGACAATGCTTAAGTGCATTCTGCTTTAATTTACAGATGAAGGTACTTATAAGAATTTACATTGAAACATACTCAGGATTGAGAACAAAATTGATTCCTTTATAAATTAAATTTTCAAACACAATTTGCAATCTAAAATAAATTACTGTTGCTATTCAGATATTATTTAACGTAAGTGGACGAGAGGTTACCTCATATACTTTACTAGTAAACAATGCTTAAGTGCATTCTGCTTTAATTTACAGATGAAGGTACTTATAAGAATTTACACTGAAACATACTCAGGATTGAGAACAAAATTGAGTCCTTTATAAATTAAATTTTCAAACACAATATTGTATTGGATGCCAAAGTATAAGAACAGAGCAATGGCAACTCTTATTGAAATCCCAATTCAAAACAAAAAAATACCTCTTTCTCTCATATGGAACAAAAAATATGCATACAATATGAATTAGCAATGCCTTCAGCCTGACAAGTAGGCTGAAGGACTCAAGCAAAGGCAGATGAAATATTCCAAATGAGTACACCGATAAGCTGTTTTTTGGTTAATGGAGTTCTGTATCACAGTCAAAAATATTAGCGGCTAAAGAAAAGATGCAGCAGTGCTGTAATACTTGAAATATGGTACATTCTAATAAATGATAGAATCATTTTTAAACAAGAGTGTGGACATCAAAGCCCTGCATATTGTACCTGTACCAAACACTGCTGTGTTTAAGTTCAGATATTAGTGCGATCTAGCTGGACATTCTGTGCAGATTCACTGATCAATGTACACAGTATTTTCAAACAATGACAATGAGATGTCTGTATTGGTTTTAAAACTAGCAACCGTACCACAACTTGATCTGAACCAGCTGCGTGGTTGAAGCTAAGTGGGTATAGGTTTGGTTTGTGCTTAGATGGGAAACGACCTGGGAAAGTAAGTTCCTGCTGGAGGTGTTGGTGGGCCATTAGGTTGGGATCATCTCTCTGGTGGAATAATATACAATACTCCAGTGCAGTGATGAAGATGTTGTCTGTCTGATGAGATGTGAACCTGAAGTCCTGACTCACTGTGGTCATTAAACATCCAATGACACTCTTTAAGTTTCCTAGCGTATATCTCACAGTATACAAAACCCAAAACCAGTGAAGTTGGCACGTTATGTAAATCGTAGATAAAAACAGAATACAATGATTTGCAAATCCTTTTTGACTTATATTTAATTGAATACACTGCAAAGACAAGATGTTTAATGTTCAAACTGAGAAACTTTTTTTGGCAAATAAAGCAACACATTGCAAAAAAGTTGGCACACGGGCCTTTTTACCACTGTGTTACATCACCTTTCCTTTTAACAACACTCAGTAAACGTTTGGGAACTGAAGAGACCAATTTTTGAAGCTAATCAGGTGGAACTCTTTCCCATTCTTGTTCAAGTTGTTCAACAGTCTGGGTTCTCCGTTGTCGTATTTTACGCTTCATAATACGCCACACATTTTGAATGGGAGCCAGGTCTGGACTACAGGGAGGCCAGTCTAGTACCCGCACTCTTTTTCTACGGAGCCATGCTGTTGTAACACGTGCAGAATGTGGCTTGGTATTGTCTTGCTGAAATAAGCAGGGGCGTCCATGAAAAAGACGTTGCATGGATGGCAACATATGTTGCTCCAAAACCTGTATGTACCATTCAGCAGTAATGGTGCCTTCACATATGTGTAAGTTGCCCATGCCTTGGGCACTAATACACCCCCATACCATCACAGATGCTGGCTTTTGAACTTTGCGCCTATAACAGACTGGATGGTTCTTTTCCTCTTTGGTCCGGAGAACACGACGTCCACAGTTTCCAAAAACAATTTGAAATGTGGACTCATCAGACCATGGGACACTTTTCCACTTCATCAGTCCATCTTAGATGAGCTTGGGCCCAGCGAAGCCGGCAGCGTTTCTGGGTGCTTTTGATAAATAGCTTTCGCTTTGCATTGTAGAGTTTTAACTTGCACTTGCAGATGTAGCAACGAACTGTAGTTACTGACAGTGGTTTTCTGAAGTGTTCCTGAGCCCATGTGGTGATGTCCTGTACACACTGATGTTGGTTTTTGATGCAGTACCGCCTGAGGGATCGAAGGTCACGGGCATTCAATGTTGGTTTTCGGCCTTGTCGTTTTTATTTACGATTTACACAACGTGCCAACTTCACTGGTTTTGGGTTTTGTACTTTTGTGAACTGAAAAGTTTACTATACGTATGCAACTAATAAACTAGCAGTATATCTCTATGTTTACTTGCAGTATACATATTGGTATACTTTCATAAAAGGTATACTTATAGTATACAACTAGTTTACTCACAGTATACTAAAATGTTCACTTGTAGTGTACTTGCAGTTTAGAATAAAACTTCAATGTAAACTAGACGGGTACTTTCAATTTACTTTACTTAAAATTGAAGTATACATAAAAGTATACTTTTACAAACTTAGAAATGTTCCAATTTAGTCTGAAGAAGTATTAAATTAGTATACTTTCTAGTACACTACAAGTACATGGTCTGTAGTATACTTGCTATACTTATACTCAAGTATACTTAAAAAAATAAAGTATACTACTTTTTGCTAAGGGTTACCACATACAGCAGCACGAGAAATTCAACTCGAAATTTTCTCGACTGAATGTTTTTTTTTTTTACACCTTCAAATCTTTCTCTGGGTACCCAAACATCAAGGTAAGCCGAAAATGTATGGATTAGCCTACATTCAACATTAGTGATTGTTACATACGGAATTCTTTCGCCCCTGTGTTTTTGGCCGATTATGCTGTCCACTGCCTTATACCACGAAAATGTATCTCTCATTACTTGAGCTGCCAGACTTGCCCCGCACTTCGAATTGCATCCGCATTTTTAGTTTGTCATGGCATGGATCTGTTATTCTGTGATATCCACGGAATGTAACAACTCACAAATTATTCCATAAATCTCCTGAGTTTTTGCGTGTAGTGTCCAGTTGTGATTGTATGTTTTCGTCATTTCAAGTAACCATTAAATTTCTTCGTTTGAATGGAGATATCTTTTCGCTACTGCATTTGTTAGAACAACAGAGGCCTAACACATAACAGTGATCTTCCCTTTTTGTCAGGTCTGTCCATTTTATAGCGCTAGTAGACTGAAAAGTTGAAGGGTGATCGAAATAATTCAACACATTCATGATTTTTTTTTTTTTAAACAATTTTAGGCTTGCTATAAATCAGCCATGAAAAATGGGAGTGTCACCCAGTACCCTCATAACATGAATGGGTGATACAGCAACTGATTAAATTGTATTTGATATCTTATGCTTTATTTTACAAAGATAAAATATGAGTAAGAGAAAAAACATCGCGAGAGTCCGAAGCACAATTTAAATGAGCAAAATATCTGATTCTGTGCACACACAGACAGCAGAAAATCACCACATTAAATCCTCATATATCATAGTTGCTTCTTACACTCCTCGTCTGATAATATTTAATGGAAAGTCCAGTATTTTACCTCCAAAAAACGTGATGTTTTCCGTGCGTTCTCACTGTTTCCCGCTAGCCTATATCTGTGGACCCACGCAATTGAATGTTTGGCAGAGGTACCAAGGCTGTCAGAGGCAATGCGGTTCTCGCAAATCATGGGGCTCAGTCTCGGGATCCATGTTTGGTGAATCTGGTTTCGTTTGAATGCGACTGCCGCTTCCACCCACATAGCAGATGGGTCTGGCCCGGATCCGGCATTAAGACGGCACTGCTGGGCTACTGCTGGCAGGGCAAGTAGTATGTTAACCGGATGTGGGCCAGGTCTGGCAATGATGGCACCGTTAAAGTGATGGCATACCTCAAGTGGGCCAATTGTGGTTGGGTTTATGTGGCCCAGATCTGTCTTACATTAACTTACCCACAGGTTCTGTAAAAATAAAGAACTGTAAGTTTTACCTTTTCAAATGTATTTCTACCTTGTCTCACACATCACCACCCCAAAATACATATCCTAATTCAATTGAGTCAGACTTTATAGTAATAAGTGAATTTAAAATGATAACCACACAACACATGAGCTTCAACACTGACAAAAAAAACTTTTATTTCTCAGAATCGAATGAGTTGCCTAATAATTAAAAATGATGGCCTTAACCTTATTATTGAGTTATCAAGGACAACTTTGTGTTGTGTTGAGAAATATCATATATTAAATATATTGTTTATATTAAAAGAAAACGTCCACTGCCTGATTCCTGAAAGACTGTCCGCTGATTGGTCGTGATGTTTCGCTGACAGCCAACCAACCAATAAAACCACCCCTCGGTCGCCACTGAACGTTTTAGGTTGTCCTTCGCTCTCATTTACCATGTCTCAATATGTGACTCAGTCTCCTCATTGGCTGTAGCTACTTCCTGTTGTAAATCCCGCGCGCAGAACTGAATATTCACGCTACTTTGCGCAAAAGAGAAGGTATGTTTACAGTGTTATTATATCCTCCTGTGCACTTTCTGAATATTGTTGATTATGGAATAACTTCGTGGCTTAACACACAGTGCACATTTGTCCCTGCAAGCTGTTATGTGTTGTAACTGTATTCTGGGGGTAACTTTGACCGTGAACCCTGGCTTCGAGACTTAACAATGCACGTTCATGCGTCGGATAAAACAGCAATTTGACAGAGAAAATTTCTTTAGTTAGCCCTCTGATGTCGTACGACTGTTCTGCCTGTCAACAGCCTTTTATTTTCGCGGAGCTGACACCAGCAACCGACCCGTGGTCGACCCGGTGCTGTAGCTGCTGCTTCATTCGATAGGTAGCCTACATGCAGCTTTTATTAACCTCTGTGAGCCACAGAGATGAGGCAGAACAGTCGCATGACATCAGAGGGAAAACCAAAGGACAGTTTCTCTGTAAAATATGACCGGGCGTATTAAAATTGCTGTTTTATACAACGTATGAACGTGCATCCTTAAAGTAGGGATTCAAAGAAAAAAAAGTGAAATATGGCAATTTCGACATCAATGGAAAGCTTAGAACGCAAAGAATGCCATGTAATGTAATTCCGTTACATTATCGATACGAGAAAATGGAAACAAGCACGAAAGAACAGTACTTTATCGAGCGTGAATACTTTCATGATGCTAGGAAAGAGGCTCGTTTTGGGTGACGTCACGTACGGGTTTTGCGAGCTCTGTTCTACGAATTTGCTTGCAGTGTACGTCTCTCTAAGCTTAATATTTTGTTATACAAGGTTCAAATAGTGTCGTACTTTACTTGAGATAGATCGATTATAATGGAGAAACATTCCTGTGACGTTTTTTAAAATTTAAACTTATATTTTTCTATATTGTACATTGAAGATTAATATGGACATATAAATGATCTGACGGGAATCATGATTAAATACGGGGAAGGACTGATACCTTAATTTACTATGATATTTTTTTCGAGGATTAGGCTTGATAAGAGCGACGTTAAAACAAGAAATGAAGATTTTAGAATGTACTCTCTCCATTTCTATATTAAAAAGTTTGGTCACTGTAACACTGGACTCGAGATTTTTATATTGTCGATGCAGCAGCAGAACGTACAGTAAGTGAATAGAGTATAGCCAGCGCGCGATAGCCAGCGTGACGACCGGACCTACTCTTTGCAGACACGGAACAAACTAAAATAAGCAGCAAAACCAATATGCATCGATAAAAGAATCACCTTTATGCGACATTAGCTTTTTTTTAAAAAATAAAGATTTAAACAAATTTTATAATTTGGATATTCAATTAAAAAAGCAGATTGCATTATAGTGCTTTGAGAGCTTGTAGGTCTGCTGTTGGCAAAATTGTGAAAAATTTGGTAAAATTTCGAAAATCCTTAACAACACAAATCTTCTGGGGATCCCTGACACAAAACTGTCTCACTTGGTGGTCTGCAGCCACATACATATCAATTTGGGGTCCTTGACACAAAAATGTTTGACAATCACTGGTGTCATATTGCCTAATTTATTTTAATTTTATTTTATTTTTTATTTTGGAAATAGAATATGGCAACTGTAAAAAATATTTGTCTCAATATTTCTATACATTGTTATTGCTATTGTTTATATTACTGTTAATCTTACATTTTCCTTCCTTGCAGGGCTGTTTTTGAGCTTAATACTTGAAGCAGAACTACAGAAGTGTAAGTGATATGTAGGGGAATTGGGCCTACAATGAGCGGAGCAATATGAGAAGACGAGCCCCAAAAAAAAAGTTAAAAAACTAATAGAATCATGTGAAAATGAGAAGGAAAATGCAAAATATGATGGAAATGTCGAGGAAGGCTAAAATATTGAAGCATGTGGTGGGTGTGAAGAGATGCATGCTGATAGTGATGGAGAGAGCGAGCATAGTTTAAATATGGAGGCAGAACATAGGTTTGATAACTCTGATGAGATGGACATGGATCATACTGATGCATGCAGTGAGAGTATGTCTGATTTAAGGACTGCTCTGGCAGACTGGGCCATTGAGTTTGGCATTTCGCTGATTGCTCTATCAGCCCTGCTGTCCATCTTGAAACCTCTCCATCCCTCTCTGCCCAAAGATGGAAGAACATTACTCGGAACAAGAACAAAATACAAAATTGAGACATTAGCTGGTGGAATATTTAACTTTTTTGGAGTTCTGAATGCATTTTATAGGATTCTGGATAAGGTGTGGTCTGTTCTCCCAGATAGAAACATCTTTAGACTACAGCTGAATTTTGATTGTCTGCCACTTTTTAAGAGCACGGGTGCTCAGTTTTGGCCAATACTTGGAATATTGCAGGGGTACAGAAAGAAGCCAGTAGTGATTGGTCTTTTTTGTGGGTATTCTAAACCAAATTCTTTGTCAGAGTATTTGCAACATCTGGTAAATGAATTAAAAACACTGAGTACTGGGTTTGTTTTCAAGGGAAAGACATTCATTATGAATGTCACCTCTGTTGTGTGTGACACCCCAGCCCATGCTTTTATCGGAGGTGTTAAATCACATACTGCATACCATGGATGTGACAAGTGCCACCAAACTGGTGTTCGAATAGGTAGCCGGATGACATTCCCTGAGGCCAATGCAAGGCGTAGAACCGACAAGTGTTTTAGACAAGCCACTGATGAGGAACACCACCACGAACGCTCACCTCTCTCCGACCTAGGTATTGAGATGGTTGCAACCTTCCTTCATGATTTCATGCACTTGGTGTGCTTAGGTGTAATGAGGCGTCTGCTTGATTTGTGGATGGGTCCTCCTGGCCCATTGTGTTGTCATATGTCATCTAGTCAGGCTTCTTTGGTTTCAGAGAGACTACTTGCTATGTAGGATTACATTCCATCAGAGTTTGCCAGAAGGCCACGTACACTGGCTGAGAGACACAGATGGAAGGCAACTGAACTACGCCAATTTTTGTTTTATACTGGCCCTGTTGCACTGAAGGATGTTTTTAAGTCTCAAATCTATGACAATTTTATGCTTTTATCTGTTGGTGTGTACATTTTGGTGAGCTCGGAATATTGTTTGAGCATGAACGACATTGCAAACTCCTTGCTGGTTTCATTTGTTGAACACTTGAACACTGGTTTTCTTTATCGGCAAGAATTTTTAGTTTACAATATACATGGCCTTGTGCTTCTTAGTGAGGGTGTCCAAATGCATGGCGGTTTGGATCTCATTTCAGGTTTTCCATTAGGAAATTTCTTAGGACAACTTAAAAAAATGGTTAGGGGGCCACGCAATGCCCTGACTCAAGTGATCCGGAGATTGTTTCAAATGGATCATGTCAACTCTAGTCCTGATCTTTGTTCACAAATGGCTAAAGCATATACGTTGGAGCATGAAGATGGGCCAGTGCCACAGTCCACCAGTGGAGAAGTACACCAATTTAAAGTGTTGTCCATGGATGGTATAATTGTCAAACCATCAAGGAGAGATTCCTGCATCAGAATTGGGAATAAGGTGGTTTTGGTTGAAAACTTTGTCATTGATGGAGTAATAGAATACATTGTAGGCAAAGAATACAGATGCAAGAAACCATTCTTTGTATATCCATTTGACTCCAGAGAGTTGGGAATCTACAAAGTTTTTAACCTGTCCATGAATGTGAAGTACTTTCAGATGGAGGACGGTGTACAAAAGTACATCAGGTTGCCATATCATAATGACTTTGTTGTTGTGCCCCTCGGACATTCAAATGAATCACTCACCAGGGGTCACTGAATCAATTGTCTCTGTGCAAGCTGTAGTCCTGAGCAGGGGGTAAAATGGGATTTCCTTATGTGGGGGGGCTCTGACCCAGAAATAGTTCACCAGACACAGACTCAAGCTCCTCCCATGGCCATCTCAGTCCCCAGACCTCAACCCCATTGAAAACCTGTGGAGTGAGTTGAAGAGGAGAGTGCAGAGAGTACCCAGGTCGCTGGATGATTTAGTGAGATTGTGCAAAAAGGAATGGTCGAAGATCCCTCTTTCTGTATTCTCCCATCATGTGAAACATTATAGAAGATTAGGTGCTGTTTTGTTGGCAAGGGGGTTGTACAAAGTATTAACATCAGGGGTGCTAATAATTGTGGCACACATGATTTGATGTGAGAAAATTATTTCTTAATGTGGGATTTTTTCCCACTGAATAAATGCACTTGAATTAAAGGTTGGATTTTCCTCTTTTTTTCATTGTGGTCCTATATTATTTAGAAATTAACTGAATTCATTAGAAGCTAAAGAACACATCATAACCTGGAGGTTGCTGTATATTCGCTCCAGAAGTTGACCTTTGTCTGCAGTGCGGCAATGTGAGCACTGATGTATTTATAATTTATTAGTAGTTGACAATATTTTTCTAGACACTCATACTAGTTTGAAGGCAAGGTTACTAGTCAGCTGTACTTTTGCTAGTGTGCAGACTAGCAGACTACAGCAAATTTCGAACCCTGGTAAAGAGACAGATAGTTACCAAAGATTGACAGATAACTATATTTTAACTCACCCGATTGTTTGCCTACGTTTCCTACTGTTCTTGTTTCACTCATTCCGTATATTGTCCAATTTTTGCAAAAGCCCATTCATTTTCCCTTTCTTTCTTAAGAAACAGGAGGCTAACACTAAAAACTACACACTTCTGGGCGATACATGCCCTCAGGTAACTCAAGAGATAGAGCTGCACCATGTCACTAAAAGATATTTGGAATAAACCTTTTAGAAATCGGTGAAAGAGTTATTTTTCTTTATTGAAACATGCATTACACGGCTCTGGTGAGGCCTTTGCCTCAATTTTCTGTAAAGCACATAGAACTGCTGTTTTGGTATAAAATGCACTATACAAATAAAGTTGCCTTGCCTTGCCTAATCATTAATGCAATACTGTAAGTGAAAATGAGTTGAGTATTAGCAGTAGCAGATGAGTTCGTTGATAGCCTACAAATTAAGTCTAATAATGCAAAATAAGGTGAACGGGAGATGGTCAGCAGAGGCCAGGAGTCTTGTTCATGATGGTTGTCAAAGAAGGCCAAATGATTAGAAATTTTAGATATGTCACTAACAGAGTGAATGGGAGATTGTGTCATCTCTTCACACAGCTCTGGTTGGATGTGATGCTGTTCGTCGGAAGTTTTATTTAGCATAGCCTAAAGTATTTTTTTTTCCTTATGAAAAGTGAGGGGCGTGGCTTGCTGTCCCCTCAAAACTGCCCAGGACATATCCCCGGCATCCCCGTATCTTCTGCACCCCTGATTTGTGGTGTTTGGTGGAGTAGGATTACAAGGTTAGAACTGGTGTGTCAGTCGATAATTATCGGAGGATTAAGAATGCTGGGGGTTAGTAGTGGAGTGTTTTCTTGTGGTTTTTGGAGGGGTAGGGGAGTGGGGTAGTAGGAGGAGTGAGGGTTTATACTGGAGTGTCTCTTGATGGTTTGAAGACGGTTGGGGTGGGGTGGGGCGTTGCACAAGCCTGGTAATACCAGAATCTGCTATTTCGCTTTGCTTTGTACACAGAGTCTGGGCAGTCGTGATTGAGAAGTGTTTACTTCCTGGTGGGAGGGCACTTATCTGAAGTTTAAAATCATTGGTGTTCCCGTAAACGAACCACAAAAATCGGCTTGCCGTATGCCCTCCCCAGTTTCTCGGCCACTAACGGAAAAAACTGATAAATCAAAGTTTTCCCGAAACTTGTATGGAGTAGGGCTACAAGATAATTTCCATTCAAAAAACTAGCCAAACATTCATCATGTTGTGGCTTTAAGTCGCTGATACTGGGAATTTTCTCCACAACAGAGCGAATGGCCTCCCGTGTATCTATGTCCGTCGCCATTGTTGATTTCGGAAACTACAATTTCAAACTTGGCGCAGCGACTACATCATGGCTCTCAGCGACCTCTTCTGTTCATTGGTTGGTCAAGGGCAGCTGAGGTCTTCCTTGCTGAGCTGAGCGAGGCAGAGCATTTTGTGATCAGATGAAGTGAAGAAGCAAAATGAAATTGAGCAGAAGTACGTAGGCTGGTGGGTTCAGGCTAGGTTTGCACTGCGATGCCTGTTTACGTTTTTTTGGAGAAGCAGGAGAGCGAGGTTGGCACTGGTGTGTCCAGTTGTGGCTTTAGGAGTGGGTAGGAAAGGGGGTTAGTCCTGGCGTGTCTGTTTGTAACTTTTGGGGGCGTAGGAGTGCTGGGGGTTAGTATTGGAATATTTGCATGCTGTTTTAAAGAGTGATAAGAATTGCAGGTTTGTACCGTAGGGTTTGTTTGTGCTTTTTGGAGACGGTAGGATTGGGGTTTAGCATTGGAGTGTCTGTGGTTTTTGGAGGGGTAAGTGCGTGGGTTTAGTAATGGAGAGTCTTTGATGGTTTTTGGAGGGGTTGGATTGCTGGTGGTTAGTGCTGAAATGTTTGTGGTTTTAGGAAGGTAGGAGTGGGGGGTTTAGTGCTGGAGTGTCTTTTTTAGGAGGAGTACGGTTGAGATGACCAGGAGTGGGATTTAGAGCATAAGTGAATTTTATTGGTCTTATGAAGGATATGAATGGTGGGTTTAGTACTGGAGAGTCTGTTGTTGGTTTTCTGTGCGGGTAGGAGTTGAGTTTTGTATTGGAGTATCTGTTGGTCTTAGGAGAGGTATGAGAGGGAGTTTACTGGAGTGTATGTTAGTGGTTTTAGGAGGGGTTGGGGTGGGGGGTTAGTCATGTGACTCAGCTGTTTGGCATCTTGCTTCAGTACAAAGTTGCTTGATGTCCCATTTTGCCCCAAGGCCTGGAGACTTCTTGTGTGTAGAGGGCATATTGCTGTGCACACTGCTCTCTAGAACGTTTCCTATTATAGCAATATTCTGATTATTTTAAAGTCTGTGCAAATGCCTTAGTTTTTACACGAGCATGGCCAAAATAAGTCTTAAAAACCTTGTTAAAGAAAGCTGGGGAAAATACTGTATGAAATGGACAATACAAACATTTCTTATTGAGTACTAACTACTGAAAAAGACGCTAAATTCTTTATCTGGAAGTATTGAAGAAATCAAAGCGTACTGCAGTATATTGAGCTTTCATCCACACTGCCTTTTCATATCAGTCAAAACCTTTTAAATTTTTTGTTCCTGTGCTTTCTGAGCAGGCATCTGCAGCTCCTAGATATTTTTCAGTGAAAGAAATGTTGATTTTACATCCTGTCTGTCTGCGAACAGTTCCTGTTCTGATTTCCAGAGATGGGTCGCTGTTCGGGGATGTTTTTTTTTTATTTTTTGTTAATCACAGCCAGTGCTGTATATCCTGAAGATTCACTGCCCCAGATCTGATTACATCTCAAAGTTGATGGGAAAGGCTGCATTTTAAGAGATGCATGCAATGGTTTCCTTTTGTGTGTTTAGATTAAAAACTCATTGTAAAATGTACCGGGTGACCACCTTCTAGTCACACAGATGGATGTCTGTTGTCATTATTTTAAAAAAATAACACCAATGCAGGTAAGTTTTTGCTATTTTCTTTTTATTGGCCGGTGTACGCAAACAGCGTGTTGCCCGATGGTGCACTACACGAGAAGCATGTCTAATTAATATTTTCTAGCAAAAGCTCTGAGGTGGCTGTCCAAAAATTCTGCCTGTAGGTCTGTCGCAACTGCACAAAAATATGCAAGAAAGGACGGCAGTACTGAGCATTACATTACACAGCTATTTTAAAGAATTTCAAGCATTACTGCTCGTGCATACAATACACACTCTAGCCTTCAAAAATATAAAAACTGTTTCACTTCCAACAACAAACCAGATGCAAATAAAGCAAAACAGTGCTGAAAATGACAGCGCACTTTTTGATTAAGTGAACATTTCACAACTACCTCCACTGCTGACACTAACAAACGTAGAAGAGAATAAGGCAGCCGCGGGCAATTCTGCTCCATTAAACTGTGTTTAGCAAACTCATTCAGGGTGAAAAACCCCCGCTACTGTAGCCAGCAGTCCACTGGGGACAGAAATGACAAGAATTTTACTCAAGGCTGGCTCTAGAGCCTGTTTGTCTCCTCAGTGTAGCAATAATATATGACTGGTCGGCCTATACGCTAGTATACATCAGGTTTTGTTTTTTTTTTTTTCCAGTCACTTCAGGGTAATTTGTAGATAGGTTGTTAACATGGCGCCTCATTTAATTGTAATAAAATGAAAATATTTTTTTTAATGCATGTTGCCTCCTATTAATGTCAATCAAGAATCAAATACGAATCGATTTATACAGCTGTTCAAACTGGTGTTCATTAATCATTTAATCTGAGCATGGATAATGCCCTGGCATGACTGTAATGTACATTTAGCAGAAAATGTAAGCACTAAAATTATCTACAATGCCTGAAAATATATACAATAGCTTTTTCTACTTCATCAACTGAAGGTTTCTATTATCGCAGAGTTATAATGGGCTAATCAATGTTTTTTTTTTTTGGGTGAAAATGATGTCCTGGGGTATGACAAGAAAGAAGAATCCATTTCATACACAGGACATTTTATGGACAGGGGCTTTCATGATGCCAATGATATTTATCTGGGTTTTTGTCACAATTTAAGATATTTCCATAGATGTGTGCATCACATAAGAATGGAGTTTAAAAATCGCAGAAATAAAGACATGCAGAATTTTATTTTCAAATTAACAATAAATATTCTATTTGCTTGACATATATTTTTGAATTTTCAGTTGATTGAATTTTCAATCTAAGGTGACATCACACCACAGGACAATTTATGTCTGTTGCTGACTGGCAATGCAGGGAATATCCATTCACCCCTCACAGTTTCTGCAAATGTACAAATAGTTTTGACATAAATTCTGATAGGCCACGGAGTTAAACCTGCTATATGTACAGGAGCAGCTTCTACCAGCTGGTTAGTAACCTGGGTGCACAATTGTCATCTGACTTTGCTTTCAGATGATTGCTTGGCCGGCAATAAGCTGGCTTGCTTGATGCTTCTTGTTGTGTTCAGTGGGGGGGGGGGGGGGGTTGCTGCATCTTATTTTACGCTTTTAATGTCAAGAATTTATCGATGATCGCGTCAACATGGGCCACATACAGTGTACACTGTTAAAAAAAAAAATTCAAAAGGGCACTTGCTTGGTCCAGAGGGCAAAGGGCAGGTGCTATAGCACCACCTAGAGTCTATCTGTGCACACCTATGATGTATCCTCTTTCTGAGGTCATTGTTGCTGTAGGCTTTGTTGTATGAAGGCAGGGTTAGTTGCAGCTCCCTGCCCTCAGTTTCACTTTGGATGGGTAAAAATCTTGCAGAGCAGAACCTTGTTGACAAACGAAATACACGCAAATGTGCATGTATGCCTTCAATGAATATTTTCTTTTTTACAAAGTGTAGGAATTCAGTGCTAATAATTCTTCAAAAATCAAACCGTAATATAATCTAATATCTAATATAGCAAAGTTCCTACCACAAATTTGTCGTTTTAAATTGAATTTATCAGGAATTGAATTTGTTGGCACTAGAGGCTCATTTAAGGGGCAGTACTTCCAAAAGTTAATACTGGAGTTTGAAAGTCTATATAGCAATTACAATCCTTGGTCTTCAATAGGCAGCACTGGAAACCATGAAGCTTGACCACACCTTTCCGTCTCCAACAGAGACAGAGTCTCGGCCCCTCACGTGCTGGCACTTTTCAAATGGAGAACTTCGGATTCACTGATCTCCAAATTTCTAGTCTACCCAGCCTATCCCTCTTCCCAGTGTGAATACTGACCTTACAGTCTATAAAAGTGCTTCCATTAATTACTTACAGTGCAGGAGGGCTCTTTTGGACAATATTTGCCTGTGTATTCCCCTCAGTTGAAGCCATCACTTGTGGTAAGCACCTCAGTACTGCAGTGCCTCAGTAATTGAAGCACTGATTACTAAAACCCAACAAGTCAAGTCAAGTGTGACTTGGAGGTTTTAGTAATAGATGCTTCAATTGTTGGAAAAATGAGTACAAGTGAAAAGATCTTGCCAGTATTTGCATTGCATTTTCCAGTGAAGATCTTCGATCAGCAGTGCAGATATTTGGTGAAGTGTGCCTGCCTTTTAATAATACAATTTTATAGAGATTGTGGGATTTTTATGAGGTTTGGCTCCAAATCAGTGCTGCTGCAGGTTGAGCTCAAATGTAACTACGGTGCCATTTGCATACTTGGGAATGATTCCCATAATATTTTTATTGTTCCATACATAACTGTCAGAATATAATGCCTCCAAAGTGGTGGCTGGTATTCTGTGCAGACAAGTGAATGATTTTAAGCGCGCCATTTCGCAGCAAAACATTATCTTGTGATGAACATTTCACTGCAAGCATAAATATCAGCTTGTGTAATTGGCCATTTCAGGTTCCTGAATTTCTGGTTTTGGCTGGGAGATTTTTGGGGAATGGACGCTTTTAATGACCCCTCTGAAATGTAGTGAGAGTATCTATGCTGCCGAACACCGACATGGAAATCTCGCACATTTGTCGGCAGTTACACTCCCTCGGTGAAAATCCAAAGTCACACAAATGTCAGATTAGACAGCAGACCTCTTGACCCTCTGTGTTTGTTAGTGATCACTTCACAATGAACAATTGTTTACAGCCAGTTCCCAAGGGTTTCAATTTTTATGGCCAGACTGCAGTCTCTAAAACAAGACTGCTGCCCTTGACAGCAAGGGGTACATTGGTGACAGCTCCCAAATGAGAGCTTACCAAAAACAGGCAATCTAGGAAATAACTTAGTTAATATTTATTAATAACACAAAGCCCAAAGCCGATCGATTTCTTCATCTTCATAAGATCAAAGGAATTTAAATTCTAAAATGTAAAAAATTAAAAATTTTAAATCGATAAAATTGTTTTTTGACTTATTGTACTATTAACGCAAAGTATTTTTGGTGGATGCAGTAAAAAGGATTCCATAATGTCAACGAAATGCATCTCGCCAGTCTAATTAATCAGATATAGTGGAGAGCTGCAACACAGTCTCATCCTACCTCATCATATACTGACGCTACCTGAGCAAGCATGAAAAAAGAGGCTTTGAGCGTCCTTATTTGACGTTCAGGGTTAGGGTTTGGGTTAGCCGGCTCGGTAGGGTTCATTATAACAGTAGAGTCAGATCAAGACGCCAACAGCTTCCTTTTTTGTTGATTACCAATGCTTAGTCAGGTAGCGCGTCCCTATCTGACAAGTCAGGATGAGACCGGGCTCCTTCTGACATTAGACCCAATACTAAATTTTGCTTATAAACACACTTCCCTCCAATGTACCTTCAATTTCTGAATATCACCAAGTCTGACACATCGATTTACATGGATAGCTTAACTGCAGCTTTTACCCTGATTTTTGCAGACAGAAAAAATCGTTCAGATCCATGGGAGAAAATGTAATGGGAATTGTTGTTGGACAGCCGATGAGTAGTAAATCACTGATTTAGAGTAAGAGCGGCTGAACGCATTATGTCTACGCTGGTCTCATTTCTTTATGCCTCAACATGGTTCAAGCTCTCTTTAGAATTAAATATACCTTCTAAACTTTTGCCTGTAGCTTAGAGCACAAATTCATGTCTTCCTTCTCATCAATAAAATAAATATATGCAGCATTTTATCAATTATTTTATCAACTAGGCGTATCACTACATTTTAGCCATCAAAGCAGTCATCAAAACATGAATGATTTTAATGTACAACAAAATGGAATATATGTCAGCAAAGTATGATCATCTCTAATCACCTTAAAGACAAAAAAATTATGACTAAAATACTTTGTATAACTATTCCTTTGCATCCAAACTGTTAAAATTGAATTATTTACATCTCATTACCATGGAAACATACTGTAATTATTACTGCTCAGTATTCATCCAGTGGAAGGCTATTACCTATTTGCTTTAAATCCAGATGGTGACTTTTTTTTTGGCCGGGCAGTGTCTGAGTGTGTGTGTGTGTGTGTGTGTGTGTGTGTTTGTATTTATATATTGCCATTATATTTCCATTACTGATTCTGTTTTTGTTTTTAACACAATGTGGTGTTTGGCCCTAAGTGTGTTTAGCTTCCTAAGGATTGGGGCTGATGTCACGGTGATGTCACACAGATCTTAGGCCTGGTCTGCATAAGGCAGGAGGGAAGCGGAAAGCTTTTGCTGAGTGATGCTTATTGATGGTAATGCATTTTGATGCCAAAAAGACGACTCCCAGCAGGATCGCAGTTACCCTTTAAGCGCAATTTAATGACGTCTGCCTTGATGAAACATGGCAGTCCCTAATTTTTAATTTCAGCTCTTCTGGATAAAACATCTTGTCATTAAAATAAAACCTCAAATGCGCAACTTGTCTCTCCGAGCAGTGTGCCGCACTGGTAAAGCTAGATGCCCTCAGGTGTGTGGTGGCACCTGGGCCATAGACGACCCCGTGTGTGAGCCCGTGCATGTGAGAATCTCGGTGTGTGCAGGATTTTTACATTACATTTTACGCCTAAAAAGTTATGTTTATAAGTACCTATAATGTATAGCTATAGCTTGCTGGCTGTGATGCTTAAGTGGGTCCTTGAATGTCGGTGCTTCAAGCCCCAGAGTAGCTCAGTACTGATCAGTGCTGTTGGGCCCTTGAGCAAGGCCTACAAACCCTGGATTGTTCCAAAGGGGGACTGAACCCTGCTTAGTCTAATCACCTAAGCGTTAGATAAAAGCATCGGATAAGTAACTGTAATGTAAGGGGCCGGTGGTGAGGAGCAGCTCAATTCTGCAGGTGTTGGTGCTGTGGCCACTCTGCTCCGTTGGGTCCCCTCAGGTCCTCGCGCTCGTCATCGGCTCTCTACCGCCACTGTTAGGCCCTTCCCTCGCAATCGTCACTCTTTCGCCTCTCAGGCGTGGAGATGGGACTTGGCAGGACCCCGGGACAGCCGTCACTTTTCATTCCCCTGAATTCCATCAAGTCAGGACGCCCCCGCAGGCCACCTGCTGGTGAAAGTGGCGTACATCTCACTCGTCGCTGTTTCACGGCACTTTCATTTTAGGAACAATTAGCTGGCTTGATCACCAGTTTTATTTTAGTCTTTTTAAAGATAAGTTTTTAATACGGAAAAGAAAAACAGAAATTGAAATGTTTTTAAGTCATGCATCTCCTAGATCACCCCCTTCACCCCCCCCGCCTCCCATCTCTGTTGAGGTCAAGTCCAAGTTATAAAGCTCCAAAGCACGGTGGGAGAAAAAATGGCGGGACGTCTAGAATTTTCTAACAATGGGGGGGTGCACCACGAGCAGAGATGCATCATGGGAGAAGCAAGGCACTTCCTCCTCTCCAGGTGCGCTTATTCATAGTACTGAAGGGGAGGAGTCAGCAGAGCACAGGAGGCGGGAATTAAGGGGATTGGCCCCTCCTCCCTCTCAGAATTCGGTGGTGGAGATCTGTGTAATTTCTGACTGCAGGTCTTGCTGGACCCTCCTGGACAGTGATGCCTGCTGGTTCCTGTCCATGCCTAGTCATACTGGCTTCTTCTCGGCCTCCGTCGGAGCGCAGACTGAGACAGGCTCACGCACGGTGGTCCGCGCCCGGGAGAAGCTGTTCTGATCCACACGAGTCCGGAATGGCAGGCAGAAATCCCGGAAACACCTACAGAGAGAGCACCGGAGCGTTTGAGCAGCAGAATGATGGAAACCAAGAACACACACGACGGTGTTTAAGAAATTGGACAATGACACTCTATAAAAAGGCTGCAATGCCTGATTGTTACGATATGTACATAGTTTCCCGCATAGAGAGCTGCCTATCCCTACTTTTAAACCTCCTGTTTACTGTGTTCAAATGTAGAGCACTAGACTGAAAAAGCTAAAACTAATTTGCCACCAACCAAACATTTATTTACAGACTGTACTGCATAATGGTGGCAGCAGTACATCCAGACTGTCCAGGCTTGTTTGCATACAAAGTATCCACATAAGCAAAAGCTCTCCCATTTTGGCCCTGGACAGCTGTCCCCATTGTTAAATAAATCATAAAAAACTATTTTTTTAAGTGAAATTGATGCATTCGTTAGAAGCTTCTAAAGCACATGAATGAAATTTAACAGTTAACTAGTGCCAATATCAGCCTGCACTCCATCAGCATGTATTAGCACAGATTTTTGACAGGAGTATTTGTGTAACTGCAGTTTGCTTCACTTCCCTTCACAATCATGCTGTCATCAGTGAGCCAGAGTATCAACTGGCCGCTGACAAAGTTTACATCCTGTATTCCGCATGTTTCTTCTCACGCTGCTGCCAGACAGTAGTCATATAAAATGTTTGTAATCCTTTTTATGAATTTAAATTCTGGTTCACATATTTCACATTCACTTATGGTCCCCTTGAGTTGGCATAAACTTACATAGATGTGAGCGACTGAGAGCTAATGACTCTACTTCTGAAATTAATTTTAACAGTCACAAAAAAATCTAACAGCAACATATTTGACTGTAACTAATCGTGATATATCTTATGCTTAGCCTGTGTGTATGTAAATAATATTTACACTGATCTATCGGCTAATTACTCAGACTAACCTGAGTCTACCATGGCCATTTTGTCTATCTATTGTCTACATCAAGAATTGGAAATTGCCCAGAAGTGTTTGGGTATCCGGTCCTGAAAACGAGGCTATGCCTAAAGTAAGATCAAGAGACTGAGTTGGGTAGCCTGAGGGAACGCCAGCTTGGTGCCTAGTTGTCAATTGATTAACAGTCATTTTAAGGCTTGAAGTATTTTTGCATCAATTCATGTTATGAACTACTTCAGTTGATGCCAGTTCCCGTGACCTTATTTGAAAGAGTCCCCAATTTCTCACAGTCTCAGTTTGCTGAGAGGCTGCCGAGAGTTAACCCTTGTTCTGCTGAACTGCTCGCATTGAATATTTATAATCCCCTCTATGAAATTAAATTCTCCATCAGCTCTCCTTGAAAAATGAGATAAATATTCTCAAGGCACTTTTCTGAAAAAATAAAGGTAAAATCACGTATAGTCCTCATCTCTATTCCTGAAATCGGCTCTGTGTTGTTTTTCTTGGTCTGCCGACCGTACTGAACCTGATGAATCTTTTGTAATATTTAAATTAATTGAAAATTTCAGCTGTAACCCTGTTTCTGTTAGAAGTTTGAGCAGTAAATGCACCTCTTGAAGTTCTCGTCCAGGAAGGCGTAGAGTACGGGGTTCAGACTGCTGTTGGTGTATCCCAGAGCAATGCACAAATGCCAGCTCGCAATCACGAACGGGTTCTTCTGGTCGATGTGCACCAGGGTCCTGACAATGATGAAGATGTGGATGGGCGTCCAGCAGATGATGAAGGCCGCTACCACCACGAGCACCATGCGCGTGATGCGGCGGAGGTTCCTGTCCTTCTCCTTGGAGCCCGAGAGCAAGCGGACGTTCTTCAGCCGCAGGATCATCAGGCCGTAGCAGATGGTGATCATCAGAACTGGCACCACGAAGGCGAAGATGAACACACAGATCTTTGTCACTGTGTCCCAGTACCAGTCTGGGTCTGGAAACTTCAGCGTGCAGATGGTTTTACCTGAAAAAAATAATGCCAGCTAATAAAAAATGCACTTGTAATTCTGTGTGCTTACAGCACTTCAGAAATAAAAGCTTAGCTACAAGCTTGTGTTGAAATACTGTTTATTATTTTTAAAAGGAGACCAAAAGTTTGAGCAGCTCTGATGTTCTCGGGGCCAGAATAAAAGAGGTATGTTGTGTTTCATTAACTATTCTGGGACAGAAGTACCACTGCAGGCATCATAAACATTTGATACTTGAGCGCCATGAACTGCTGGTTTTCTACCCTCCCATTACCTGGGAGACAGGTATAAAGACAGTCTGGCCTAATTATTCGGTTAATTAGATAAGTGCCAAGGAAAAAAGGAAACCAGGGCTGGATTTGGATTCAGGAGCCCAGTTTGATGATCCCTGTTCGAATGCATGTCAGATATAATTCCAGCGCATCATTAACTCATTAGGCAACAGTAGAATTGCAGGAGATTGCCAACTGGCATGGACAATATTCAGTAATAGATTCATCTTTGTTTGGTTTGTAATGTGATTCAGTAAATTTTTGCCACCCAAGACCTGTAACAACAAGTCAATTGGGATGGGGGACAGATTTAGATAGATTTAGATAGATAGATAGACAGATAGATGTCCCAATCTATTTTAGCTGGAAGTGGCACAGTAATTGGCCTTTGCCATTGAACCCAGGGGCCTAAAGGGGGGGGGGTTGGAGTACCTTTGTCATTGACACGAGTGGTGGCCATGATCATGATGGGCCCTCCAACGGCGGATGACAGGATCCAGATGCAGACGTTGATGATCTTGGCCTTGCGTGGCGTGCGGAAGTCGAGTGCGCGCACTGGGTGACACACGGCAATATAGCGGTCAACGCTCATCATAGTAAGCGTGAAGATGCTGGTGAACATGTTGTAATAGTCAATGGCGATCACCAGCTTGCAGATCAGCTCGCCGAAAGGCCACGTCTTCATCAGATACTTGGCGCTCTGGAAGGGCAGCGTGCTGGTGGCCAAAGCGTCGGCTAGTGCCAGGTTGAAGATGTAGATGTTAGTGGCGGTTTTCATCTTTGTGTACCTGTTCAGAGAGGATGAACATTCTAAGTAAAGCCAGCCTGGCGAGGCCAGATTTGGGGCATTTTTTAGGGTTAGAGCACCAGTCTGACATAACATAACATAACATAACATAACATAACAGATCTCAATCAGATCACTCCTTTTCCTAAGATTGAGGATATTAAGGGTCTTCAGCCTCTTCTCATAGCTTTCATCTTTTATACCTGGAATTAGCTTAGTGGCTCCTCTCTGAACTTTGTCTAGAGCCTCTATACCTTTCTTAAAGTGCCAGAACTATACACAACATTCTAGATGTGGTCTGACATATGTGTCGCACAAGAGAAGTATAACCTTCTTGGATTTATATTCATCACTTCTGGCTATATATCCCAGCATCCTGTCAGCCTTTCGAACTGGTAAGGCGCAGTGGCTAGAACCTGTAAGGGTTTGGTCAACAATGACTCCCAGATCTTTTTCATTGGAGAACATTCAAAATTTTAACCTCGCATGGAGTAATCCTGTCTAATTATTACCTACATGTAAAAGTTTACATTTAGGAACAATGAATTTCATTTCCCTCATATCTGCCCAATTCTGAATTCTACCTAAATCATCCTGAATCACTTTAGTAGGCTAGAAACTGTTCGCCGAACCTCCAAATTTAGTATCATCTGCAAATTGAACTAATTTGCTTTCAATATTCCTATCAAGGTCATTAATTATAGATGAGAAAAAGCAGGGGTCCCAACACTGATCCCTAAGTGACTCCACTTACAACAATGCCCAGCTCAGATGAGATCCCTCTAACCAAAACTCTTCATGTTCCATCCTGTAACCAGTTCCACATCCACTCCGGAATACCTCCTCTAAATCCAACTAACCGTGTTTTAAAAATTAGTCTCCCATGCAGTAATGCATCACATGCTTTCTGAAAATCCAAGTATATGATGTCATATGCCCTGCTCTACTCATAAGTCTTTGTGGCCTCTTCAAATAATTTCAAAAGGTTTCTCAGGCATGACCTTCCCTGAAATCATGTTGGCTATCCTTCAAGATATTGGTCTCATCAGTATACAAACTGAAAAAAGGATCTGATTGAAAAGTTTATTTTATATGATAATCTTGAATGTTTTGAGCACTTCCTCCATACTGTTTGCCCTTGAGCCAACTGGAAATATTCAATTATTAAGCCGAAATTATTTTCAGTTCATCAGTAACACATACTGATTAGCCCAAGTTCAGCATTAAGTGGATAGCCTGTGATACAGTATTTCAAATGTTAGTGTGAAATTTGACTGTGAAGGTTATTTTTGGCAATAATATCTGAAGGTCTGAAATTGTTAATCCCTCCACCTTTGTTGTGATCCAGTTTGCAGCTTGCTGACTGCCATGGCCTCAAGAGCTTTCAAACTGCAACTGTGAACAAGTATAAAGGGCAGTAATAAAGCCCCAGGAAGAGTTCTGCTAATTATTTGATGCTTATAGGGGGACTAGAGACATAGGCCAATCAGAGCACAGAGGCTGCAAAGCCAAAGAGGGTTTATGAGCACACAAAGCAACCTCACTTGCACTTTCATGACCTATTTCTGCAGGTTTATTTCAGTATTTGGCTCAATAACATAATAAAGCTGCCTGCACTAAGTCCAGGAATGTGGACATCTGTCTCATTTAAGGTTCAAGGTTTCTTTTTTAGTACCAACGGTAAATTTGTTGTGCAGACGAACTCAGCAATTGCAATATATACTCAAAGGCAATGAAAACGCAACATTCAAAATTTTGGTTTATTTTTGCGCAGGACCTGAGTAGTCCAATTTGAGTTCTTAAGTGACCATTGGGCTCACAATGTGTACCTCATTACACATGAATGATCATCATGTAACTCAACAGTGTGAGTTGGACTCTCATCAATCCATATTGAGTACAACATATGGGATTAGGAGTTGTGCAAGTACAGTGGTTTGAATGAAGGAGGGGTTGTCTTCCCTGTATAAACGCATGATAAAACCCAAACAAGAAACATTATTAAGTGTCATAATGCCACGCCTATCGACTGAACAATGGAACAGGGCTCTGGGTATGCTAGAGGCGGTAGTAATGCCTGGCAAGTGGCTCACCGTTTTGGGTGTTGTACGTCCATTACCAGTATGTTTTGGGTGTAGTATGTCCAACTGGGACGAGCTCTTTCATCAAGAGTACCCAGACCTCAAACCAGGCAGCAACTCATGCACTACAGGCAGAGTGGCCACAACTTCCCCAAGACAACCTAAGACACTTAGTCAGGTCCATAAGGAGACGTTGTACTGCCTGTGTGGACGTTCATGGGGGTCACACCCGATACTGACTGTTCTTTTGAGTTCATTTTTAAATGTGTGTTCCGTTCAGTCTTGTTGTGATTTTTCATTTTCAATTTGTGCTCGTAATGTTTAATGCATCTGTTTATTATTGTCCAAATCAGCCCATTAACACATTTAATTCATCAAAGTGAACCCACCCAACAAATTTGAATTGTTGAAATAAGAAAATAAATTTGAGTCACTAAATTATTTGAATCCAAACTGGTGTTGCGTTTTCATTGCCTCTGAATATAGAATAACAGCCACACAACTTCATGACAGACAAATCACACAATAGAAGAACAATACAATCATCCAAAAATAAATGATCACAGAAAAGTGCTTCAACATTTCCCAGATCTAATTCCAGTTCAATATGAACAAGATTGTTCACCTGGTGGCCTTACTATTCAGCATTACAATTGCTGTGGGTACAAAGCTATTTCTGCACCGTTTTGTCCTACCCTTAGGGACCATAAAACCACAGCCAGAACGAAGGAGCTGAAACTCACCATGCAAAGGATGTAAGCAGTCGTTGAGAACTGAGCCGGCTTTACGCTGCAGCTGTGTGCCGTAAAGGGCTGTCACAGTGAGTTGAGGCTCCCAATTAGCCGACCAGCCCACTTAATAATTTGGTTCAGGGAATTTTTGTCCTGTGGTGACATATTGCCAAAACCAGGACACCAGGGCAGAAGATAATAACGACCCAATAAAAGCTTGATAAAATATGGTCAGCATAGTTTAGTCAATATTAAAACGGGACAGTTTCCGAAGGTAAAACAAACGCTGATGTCCTTTCTTACTCACCGTTTCACAGTTCTTGTTAAAAGTCAGTTTGGCATCAGTGAAAGTCCCGAGATATTTATCAATATCCACACATTCTACAGAACGGCGCTTAATGACTGTGGGATCACAGTTTGGAGCCTGTGTTCTAAAATCAATAATCATGTCCTTCGTTTTGGATGTGTTAAGCACCAAGAAACAAAAATCGCACCAACTGATATAAGACTGGACTATGGCTGGATTCATTAATGTGCAACAAACTCACAATAACAGTATCGTCTGCAAATATTAAAATGTGGCTGTTTTGGTGAACACTCTTGCACATGTTTGTATAAAGGATAAAGAGTGAAAGGGAGGGAACACATCCCTGAGGTGAGGCAGCAGAGGAACATATCGACTCAGATGAAATGCCATTCACTCTGGCTCTCTGTGTTCTATCTGTTAAACAATCTAAAATCCATCCCACAAGATTATGGCTTAGCTGAAAGTGCTCATGTTCCCTGTACAGCCCTGGTAAAAAAAAAAAACAATGATAGTTTATAGAGAGAATATTTTGGTCAAATAGTAGCTTGTTTAGTCTTTTTGTAAGTTTCTGCTTGTGTAAATGTGGTCTCTGTTTGGACAATAGAAACTTTGACAAGCAATTTAAATGCAAATGTAGCAGTTTTAAAAATCAAAAATGTATAATAATGATAATAACAATATAATAATAATAATTATTATTATTTTATTGTTATTATGATTATTATTATTTTATTATTATTATTGTTATTATTTTTAATAATAATAATTATTATTATTATTATTATTATTATTATATTGTTGTTATTATTGTTGTTATTAAATTATTAATTGTCAATCTTTTTTTTTTTAAATAAGAAGAATTATTTTGCAGGATGTTTTATCAGACTACTGAGCATGGGACCATGATTGGCCTGAAGTTCATGACGTCTGTCAGATTAATGAAGAATAGTAATTAATGTCACAACCCTCTTGTGAGAGTCTCTTGTGTTTCCTACCATCCTGCAGTTAGCATGTCTATCAGAAGCACTGATTTGTTTGATTGGCTTACATCTTGCAAGGTTCTCTTCACCGGCTGATCCCGATTCATGGTTACCCCACCTGACGAGTGAACTGACATATTTATTCACCCTAATTTGAGTTTGCAAGTTGCTGGATTGTCACTTGCCTCATGGGCTTAGTGCAACCAGTCAGCATAAGCAAGTGAAGCTCTTCGTCTTTTGAAAATAATTTGTAACACTTAATGGAAGTAATTTACAAAGTCCTCTTCATAGTTTACTTAATAAGAACAAGCTCCCAAGCCTTACTCTCAGTCTCCAGTATTGTGACCTTGTTGCTATTAATCTACTCTCAGTCTGTTCCTCTGCCCAGTTTATTAGGAACAAGCTTCCAAGCCTTCTATGGTAATCAGGATTGGGACCACTTTCCTACTAAACCTCCCCATCCACCTGTATGACACAGAACCCACAAGACTTGAGAGTAAATACCTCTTGAAAATAAGTAATTCACAAAACTTTTTCCTGCCATAAAGTTCGTGTTTTTCCATCTAGGTTGATTTTTTTTTTTTTGTTACTATCAAAACTTTGTTCCTTCCACTGTATGTCTGAAGCAGATCAGCACAATTGATTCCATGCAGGTCAGTTCTCTTTGTTAAAGACAAGTATGCTCTCTCTGTTCGAAGCAGGTCCATTCTGTCTGTTCTAGACAGGTATGTTGTTTCAGTTCTCAACATCTCTGTTCTTTTACTGTAGTTCTGGACAGGCATGTTCTTTCTGTTCTAAGTAGATCTTTTCTATCTGTTCTAAGCTAGTTTTTTTTAGATAACTATGTTCTTTCTGTTCTAAGCATATCCTTTCTGCCTGGTCTAGATAGGCATGATCAGTCTGTTTTGAGAAGCTCTGTTCTCTCTGCTATCAACCGTTCTGTTCTCTCTGTTCAAGACTAGCATATTAAAGACTTATATGTACTTCCTGTAATCAGATTTGTTCTCTCTGTTCTTGATAGGTATGTTATTTCTGAATAAAAAAAAATTTACAATTTATGGTTGAACAGCATTTTCAGAAATTTTTCAACTATTTTATGTTGCCTGCGCAGAACTCTGAGCACAAACAATTTAGTCATACAAAATGTGAGTCTCTAATTTAGTGTCTCTAATTCGCCTAGCATGCATGTCTCTAGGTACTAGGAAATCAGAGTACCCATTGGAAACCGATGCAAACACAGGGAGTGTGGTCTTGCAGATGGTTATTTGCAATCTGCAATATGGTATTTGATACAGTTTAGCGCATCACAAATTCAGTTTTCACAAGGGGCTTGTATATGCTCATATTCATCCACATTATTCCAATTCCAATTATTCAATTGTCAAAGAGTGAAATTACTCCCAATAATGACCATGCACCCCCCTCCCCCCCCAAACAATACCACAAAACTAATCAGCAGTGTTTCCTGACTGTGCCCCAGGATCTCCACGTTAGCATGGTGGCTAACTCCAAACTGACAGCCTGTAATGGGTGGTAATAGAAGTTGGGCCTCTTGCTGTCGGGGTCGATTAAGCCTTCCAGCCCTCTCGATCTTCCAGCACCATCTCTCCCTGTTTCCTAAACCAATCACACTTAAACTGCAGAGCTGCTCACACATCAACTAATCATGCTCCAACTGTACAACTCTGCTCACACATCAGCCAGTCATGTTTCAATCACAAGACTCAGCTCACACATCAACCACTTTGTACATTCATAAGCTAATCACATTTCAACTGCCAGACTCTTCTCACACATCAGCCAATTCTATTTCAACTGTGCAACTCTGCTCACATGTCATTAGTTCACATTTTAGCAGCACAACTCTGTCAATGTCCCCGCTGGCTAAAGGCTGATACATACACTACCGCTCAAAAGTTTGGGATCACTTGAATATTTCCTTGTTTTCCATGGAAACAAATGAAATTAGTCTGAATAGTAAATAGCAAATGAACAGAACATGCTGACATTGTCTGAGTTAGAAATAATGATTTTTCTGTCCTTGTTAGTGCCAGTTTGTGCTGCTCTCTGAAGGAAGTAGTTGACAGCATGGTAAGAGATTTAAGTTTTCAATTTCTCACATTGAATAGCCTTCTTTTCTAAGCATAACAATAGACTGATGGGTCTCTAAAGGAAGTTCTTTCTTTCTGGCCATTTTGAGCCTGTAAACAAACAACTGCTGATGCTTCAGGTACTAAACCAACCTCAAGAATGTCATGCTCCCTTTTGCACTCCCTTATTAGATCAACGGGTTTCAGCTGTGCAACACATTTGCAGAATGGTTTTCTAATTATCAATTAGCCTTATAAAATGCATAACTTGGATTAGCAGCCATGCCAGGAGATTGATGCAGAGGACTGACAGTTGCTGATAATGGGCCTTTATGCAAAAATTAAGTTCATTCTTTGAAAATCAACTGATTAATTTTAATCGTTTGTGAAGTGGATAAAAATGTTTGTAAAATGGAAGAAAAATGTTTGTGAAATGCATGAAAATGTATTTTTCTTTGGAAAACAGAGAAATTTGCAAATGATCCCAAACTTTTGAGCGGTAGTGTATTCTACAAGAACAGAGAAATTTGTTCTTATTCTCGAGGCTGCAAGAACTAAATGACGTCATTTTGTTCTCGCAGCTCGGGTTTCGGAGTTCTTGCAGCTTGTTCTCGACACATCATCTGGGCAGAACTTTTTTTCTCGTGTGGTGTCCGAGAACTATCGCGTGATTGGTCAGAAAGATGGAGTGGGCGCGGCCCTATGAGGACTTCCCAGGAGTTCGGCACTAGAGTTTCTCATGAAGTATGAAATGTCCCGGTCAAAACGAACTTTGTTCTTGTTCTCGCTGCCTCAAGAACAAGAACAAATTCCTCTGTTCTTGTGGAGTATGAATCAAGCTCTATACAGTATGTGTGTACATTGTCTGTATCAAACCATGCTGTCAGCAACATCAATAGTTTTTGTGGATGGCCATTCTGACAGGAAATACCCCTGGAAGTATGAACTGGATTTATGGACGTGGTTTGCGTCTATGAGAGATGACTTGATGAGGATACACGAACCATGGCCTGTTGACACAGCGAAGCAGTGGATTGCTCGGGATATCTGAACATTGCCACGAGACTCTAATGTTGGCACATTGGAGCAGTGAGAACCTATGCAGTATTAATGCCTGTTGGCACATTGCATCAGATCAGTGAGGTAGAACTGACAGCAGACTTTAATAGCCTGTTGGAACTCTCCTCAAGGAATCGAAGAACAGATAAGGTATTTGAGTGAGATTAGGGGTGGCTAGTCTTCTCCGAACAATCAGCAATGTGTTGGCAAGTATTTGTTTTAGCTCAGCACTGCAGTACCTGCTGCAACTAATCACCAAGTCGTGGGCTTCAGTGTAGACCTTAAATCGAAGCAGGAGTCTTGTCACATGCTTAAAAAAACTAAAAATCCCAAATCCTCTTGCTTTCAGATACAGCTGGGCATGCCCATCGGAGTGAGACTCATGAACGATTTGGCTGATATGTTGGTGCGTATCATCTTGAATGGGTATATAAAAGTCTTTTTAATTCAAACAGGAAGATTTTATTTATAGCTCCCTTGTGTGTGATTCCAGGTTTATTTTTTTTATAAAATTATGATTAGTTACCAATTATTTTGATGGTACAGTTTGTGTGCCTTTTTTCAGTCAAGATCTTTACGAATACTATCAGGATCCTCTGAACCATGGGTGGTGAATTCAAAGGCGAGTTCAGACCAAAGAGTCGTGATGAGAGGGAATGGTTTTGGAACGTTGCAGGGAAATGGTGTAGGAGTGTGAAGTACACCATCTCCGCTCAACTCCAGCTGGCTGATGGTGTCGCGCAGTCATGTCGCAAGTGGCTGGTTTCAGAATGTTAGATGCGTAACCTGTATTGACACCTAACCAGCTGGTAGCGCAGCCAGCTTTTCGAGTCACCTATAAACTCTCAGCTGTAAAAAACAGATGGAGGAAAGAACGGATCTTCTTGTCAATTTGAGAAACAGTCTGTATACTACTAAAAAATATATGCATTGTCACTATACTAATTCATATTTAATACCACAACAATTTATACAGCTACCACCAAACTGTAAGCCAGCAGTTGGAGATTTGGTGACTCAAAAATAGAGATGATACTATCGAAACCATAAATCATCTCATCTTGTCTCATTGGTGGAAACTAGCAGGTTTCAAAAGATTGTAGGCCAACACATTGAACGTAATTCGAGTTTTAACTTATCTCATTGTGACTCTTTGGTCGGAATTGGCCTTAAATGAATCACTTTTTTCTCATTTGCTGTGTCTGCTGGGAGTTTTAAGTTTGTGCATGCCTGCAGGCAGACAATGTCATCCTTGTGTATTTTCTGCCTTTAATTGAGTTATTTCTCTCTCTTGAGCAGATTCGCTACTCAGTGTCGTGCCAACTTCATTAAAATAAATTTTGAAGGGAGACGAGTAATTCAGCGAATGCTCCCTCAAAAACATGGAGGCTGAATCAGACGATGACAAATACAAAGCCCAAATTTCAATGAAGTTAGGACGTTGTGCAAAACATCAATAAAAACAGAATGCAATGATTTGCAAATCCTTTTCGACTTATATTAATTTGAGTACACTTCAAAGACAAGATCTTCAATGTTCAAACTGAGAAACTTCATATTTTTTTGGAAATAGTCACTCATTTTGAATTTATCATCCACTGAGATTATCATTATTGTAAATAAAGAAGTACTCATTGACAACTATCAAAAAAAACAACACGCTGTAATTGATGCTAAAGGAGGCAATACACATTCTTAAGAACTAAGGGCAGGCACAGTTTTCAAAAGGGTTCATTTCATTTTTTCTTCAGTTTCCATGTTTTATTTGATGATTGTGTCATTCTACATGACCTACAGTTGGATATGAATCCAATAAGAAATAAAATAAATGTGTTTAGCCTGGTCATGTTTTTTTTAAATGTTACCTATTTTACAAATTCAGCCAGGGTATGCAAACTTTTGACCAAAACAGTACCTTCCTTGCTTGTAGCTCAACCCAGTGAAAGAGGCAAATTAAAATGAGCGAATTTGCGAAATGGACCATCCTTCCGATGTCAGCTTGAAGCACTGTCTGCACAGATGAGATGGACTCTCACATTAATCAGTCTTACGTAGAAAATTATAAGCAAAAATGATGTCCATCTTATTCTCATTCTGACAGGGCACTCAGGAGATGATGCTAAAGGAATAGATGTTACAGATAGTTTTCTCAACCCTGTCACGATTTCTAAATTTGCAGCCCGATATCAATATGCACAAAGGATAGTTGAAACACTCTGTGCATAAATGTGAGGCAGTTTAAGCATACTTCACTGTATATGGACCAGACTGTTTGGCCCTCATCAATATAAATGTGAAATAATATTACTGTGAAAGGATTTACCTAATGACTCGCATGGGTGCAATTTTCCCCTGTTGACCTGCTGTCGCCATAGAAACTGGCTATTCAGAAAGGTACAGGCCAACATGAAATAGTTATGGTTCTTTTTGGGCTTGGCTACTGTTATAGCTTTTCTACTGTTGTTATGACAACAATGTTACAGCATTGTTGCACTTGCTTTGTTTTGAGGCCATTGTGACATCGTTGCGAGAGCCCACTGTAATTCACTCTAGCCTCCTTATTCCATTACTGTTAGCTGGTGGTTAACGATGGAGCAGAGACTTTGCCTGACCATTTCGCTCAGAACACAACAAAATGGAAAAATCACTAATTCCTGATCCTGGCCTTAATCTCTGGTCTGAGAATACAAGGAGCAGCTGACTCTGTTATTATTCCACCCTCCTGGGTCGGTTCATGTGCTGCTACCTTTCTGCCAAGATATCCCTGCTGTCTGTCACGCAGGTGGCTGAGATGCTCTCTGTTTGTAAAATTGTACTTTGGCATCATAAAAGGTGCAGTATGCTGTGTCTGATGTTCAGAGGTGCTGGAGAAGGTGGTGATATTCGGCAGAGGCGAATGAAGGGAGGGTTATTATAATCAGTTTTTCTTTTCATTTATCCTACTATGCCTTTTTTGCTCATAGCTCCACCCATTGGGAACATGAAGCAAAAGTATGAGCAAAAGGAGGTGAAGATGGGGGGTGATCTATGGTAGAGCAGTGGAGTCGTGAAATGAGGCATTCCTGCTCATTTAAACGTCAGTTTTAGTAGTGACTCTTCCAAATGCTGAAAAACCTCAACTGATTTTCAGGCAGGGTCCAAGGAAAGGAAGGAAGGAAGGACTTGGCAGCCCTGAGTATACTGAGCCCCAGGTCACGAGCCCTGGTGATGTGTAGGTCCATTCCTCTAACAGCTCTCCTCTCACAGCTCACAGCTTCCATTCCACTCAGGAGGTTCCTTTAAGGCTCGATCTGGTGTGCCCGTTTGTGTGAGTGCATGCATGCAATCATGCACATCCCTGCGTGCTTAGGCATGCTTAAATCCATGCATACACTGTACGTGCGTATAGAATGTGTGTATGTACGTGTGCGCTGTACAAGAGCATCTGTACATTTGTTTCTGCTTTGTATGTTTGTGAGCGTGTGCGCATGTGTGTGTGAGAGCACGCATTTGAATATCAAAGAGAGTGAAATGGAAATCCAAAGTAAACAAAGTTGAAACGGAATATCCGAAGTAAAGAAATAAAACTGAATACCCTCAGTAACATAAATGAAATGGAATATTCAAGTGTGGAATAGAATACTCAGACTAAACAGAGTGAAATAGAGTAGTCAGACATGTATACGTTTTACTGTCTGGAAAAAAACATACTTTCACACAGGATTCATTTTCTTCGCACGAAAAATATTTTTGGAGGCTTGATTCCTGTTTCCTGACTCCTTATATAGATTGGTGACACAACCCTTTCTTCCCATTCATCCACCTCACCTCCAGCAACCTGCATGTATTTTAGATGTATTGACTCCTTAACTTGTCTAGTGTCTCGTGTGCCTCACCCCCCAGGTGTCATGTATTTGTGTTTCCCATGTCTTCTGTTGTGAATAAACTTTACTTTGAGTCTAGTAAAGTTGCTGGATCATTCGTGTTTTTCCTCTGAAGCAACCAGTCGGTTTCCTTTGTCATACGGTTTTTTGCAGTGATTATACACTTAAATCAGAAATCAGGCACTATTCAAGTATTTATTTCATGTAATATTGGATCATATAGATGAAAATATGTGGATTGATAACAATACATAATAAAAACAAAAATAATAATATCTTTCAGAGAACGGCCACCCCTTGCTTTGATGACAGTATTTAGTCTTTCAGGCATGGTATTTACATATTTCTTCACTCCTAAACCATTCCATATGGTTTGAAGTTCACTCCAAAGAGATTCTTTTGATGTTAACAAATTTGCTCCATTGGATTAACTTTGAGCGAGCCAAGTCATAACTTTTATGACACCAGATGTTTCTTTTTGACAGATAATTCTTGCACAACTTAGAAGTGTGTATCTTCTTCAAAATGACCCCCCCCCCCCCGCACCCCCCCTACCCATCAGTCTCTTATAAAATACAACCAGTTTAAAAATACAACCACTTTTAAATTATAAAAATTTTTAAATTCACTCATTTTGAATTTATCTTCCACTGAGATTATAATAATCTTTAACAATTGTAAATACAGAAGTACTCTTCTTAGTTTTATCAATAGGAACAAGCTCCCAAGCCTATTTCCCCATCCCCAGGAAAGAGACTGCATTCCTTTCAACCTGCCTCTCTAGTTTATGTCCCTGCGCAGGAACACCCAGGAACACCTCTCATCAGCACCGGGACAGTGTTACAGTTCCACGTGCTATCTGTGAGTTCTGGGCTGGCAAAAGTGATCACCATCTGGCCTCTGCTTCAGGGCGCCACTGGCCGGGGGAGGACACGCCCCTTACCCAAGCACATCCACAAACCCCACTTCCAATGAAGTCAGGACATTATGTAAAATGTGAATACAAACAGAATGCAATGATCTGCAAAGCTCATAAAACCCCATTTAATTCACAACATAGACAACATATGTGATGTTGAAATTAAGAAATTTTACCATTTCATGAAAAATTTTAGCTAATTTGGAATTTGATGGCAGCAACAAATTTCATAAAAGTTGGGACAGGGGCAACAAAAGGCTGGAAAAGTAAAATGTACTAATAAAAAAAGCAGCTAGAGGAGCATTTTACTAATTAAATAATTGTCAAGAGGTCAGTAACATGACTGGGTATAAAAAGAGCATTTCTCTCAGGTTAAGGTAGGCAGGGGCTCGCCATTCTGTGCAAACCTGAGTCTAAAAATTGTGGAACAATTTCAGGAAAATCTCTCTCAAGGTAAAATTGCAAAGATTTTGAATGTCCCACCATCTATAATACATAATATTATCAAAAGATTCAGAGAATCTGGAGGAATCTCTGTGCGCAAGGGACAAGTCCAAAGGTCAATATTGGATGCTTATGATCTTCGGGCCCTCAGGCAGCACTGCATTAAAAACAGGCAAATTCTGCACCGAAATTCACTGCATGGGCTCAGGAACACTTCCAGAAATCATTGTCAGCGAACACAGTTTGCCATACAATTAACAAATGCAAGTTAAAGCTGTATCATGCAAAGAAGAAGCCAAATGTGAAAACGATCCAGAAATGCAGCCGTTCTCTCTGGGCTGAAGCTCATTTGAAATGGACTGAGGCAAAATGGAAAGCTGTTCTGTGGTCAGATGAATCAAAACGTGAAATTCTTTTTGGAAACCACAGACGCCACGTCATGCGGACTAAATAGGAGAGGGACCAGCTTATTATCAGCGCTCAGTTCAAATGCTTGCACCTCTGATGGTATGGGGTTGCATTGGTGCCTAAGGCATGGGCAGCTTACACATCTGGATAGGTATTATCAACGCTGACAAGTACATAGAGGTTTTACAACAACATCTCCTTCAGGGAAGGCCTTGCATATTTCTGCAAGGCAATGCTAACCCACATACTGCACCCATCACAACAGCATGGTTTCACTGTAGAAGAGACCGGGTGCTGAAATGGTCTGCCTGCAGTCCAGACCTTTCACCAAGAGAAAACATTTGGCGCATCTTAAAACGAAATCTCTGGCCTGGAAGACCCAGGACTGTTGAGCAGCTAGAATCGTACATCAGACAAGAGTGAGACAACATCCCTCTCCCAGAACTCCAGCAATTTGTCTCACTTCCCAGACATTTACAGACTGTTGTTAAAAGGAGAGGGGATGCCAGACATTGCCCTGTCCCAACTCTTTTGAGATGTGTTGCTGCCATAAAATTCAAAATAACCAAATATTTTTCATGAAATGGTAAAATGTCTCACTTTCAACATCTGATATGGTGTATATGCTCGATTGTGAATAAAATGTGGGTTTATGAGATTCGCAGATCATTGCATTCTAATTTGATTCACATTTTACACAACGTCCCATCTTCATTGACATTGGGGTTTATACCATCTGAACTGAACTGTCCTTCTTATACTCTGGGCTCTGTCCCACTCAGTCATTACCATATTCCTATCAATAAACCCTGCCATTGAATTGTAGTCTGATTCTGTATCTGTTTCCCTGTTTGGATGATAATAGATTGGCATCTCTACTTGAGATATGGATGGATGCGTCATAAGCGATTGGAAGGAGTCCAATTTTTTCAAAACAACTTAATGGGGCTACAATTGTCCAGGAGAGCTGGATTAAATTGCCATCTCTTTAATGTGCTTAATTTTCCAGTATTATTACTTTTGTAGAAATTCTAAACCCTTATTATGCTGTCTTTTTGCACTTCCATTTGAGACTAAGTGTCCCACATTTCAATATTAATCTTGTTTCAAATCTTGTTTTATTCCAGTTTTACAGTTTTTTCTGATTGCTAACATGCTTTTGTCAGAGCTAAAATCACATTGTCAAAACTGTTCACGCAGTCAAAAAAAGAGATGTCTACGTGAACCAAACTGTGAATCATATTTCATTGCATTCAGACAATATGCATTGAATTTACACCTGTTTCAAAATCCATAAACTTGTTTTTCATTCATATTCCACCAATTGCAAAACACTACATATTTGCAGCATGTATTTCAAATGCTCACACTATTCTGAAAACTGTGTAAAAAACAATATGTCCATTTTAGAGGTTTTGAGAAAAATAGATTTTTAGGTTTCCAAGTGTTGTATTAAATCAGGCATTAATATCATTTTTATTTTACCAGTCACTCTTTTGCTGCATGGTTCAGAAGTATATTGAACACCTAAGTTTTCATAGGAGCGTAACTGCAACATCATGGTCAAATTTGCCAAAAATGGACATATCACCTCAGTGCTCCAACAATTCTAGCACAAGATGTGGCATAACACAATGGTGATTGGTTGAAGGTAAGTTCGTCTGCAACGGGTAACTGACTATTCTGTAATAAAATTCATGTTTATTCATCAAAATGTCAATGTTTACTTCTTTTAAAGGAGGACTATCATCAAAAAATTTCTGCCCTCCTGTTATTTAAATTTGTTAATCTCCTGCTAGTTAAACTGCATTCAAATAGCTCAGTTGGAAGATTTTGTTGAACATATCGTAAAATGAAAATGTACAGTAAATTCTGATTTAAAATGTATGCAGATGGACATAGTTATTGTGCTCTGAGGATTAGCTGATAGAAAGCTATGACAGGGGGTAAAAATCTCAAAACCACAAAATTTGGACATATCACCATTGTGTTCCAAACCCTCGATATTGAAAAATATAATACAACCCCGATTCCAAAATAGTTGGGACAAAGTGTAAAATTGTGAATAAAATCAAAACAAAATGATCAAATCACACCAGCCAGTATTTTATTCACTATAGAGCAGAGATAGCATAGAAAATGTTGAAACTGAGCAATTTTACAATTTTATCCGCAAAATGAGCTCATTTCAAATTTGATGGCTGCTAGAGGTCTCAAAAAAGTTGGGACAGGGGCCTGTTTACCATGGTGTAGCATTCCCTCTTCTTTTTTTTTTTTTGTCTGGCCATTGAGGAAACAAGTTTCTTGAGTTTAGCCATTGGAATTTGATCCCACTCTTATTTAATACTGGCTTCCAGCTGCTGGAGAGTTTTGGGTCTCCTCTGACAGACCTTTAATTTAATTATGCGCCAAATGTTCTCAATCGGTGAAAGATCAGGACTGCAGGCAGGCCAGTTCAGCACATGAACTCTTCTACTACAAAGCCTTGCTGTTGTAATAGCTGCAGTATGTGGTTTTGCATTGTCCTGCTGAAATGCACAAGGCCTTTCATGGACTAGATGTCTTCTGGAGGGGAGCATATGTTGCTCTAAAACTATATACGTTTCGGCATTCATGACGCTTTATAAAACATGCAAGTGTCCCACACCATGTCCACTAATGAACTGAATGCTGATAAAAGGAGAGGTGGTCTTTCTCCTCTCCAGCCCGGAGGACATGATTTCCAACAAGAATGTTAAATTTGAACTCGTCTGACCACAGGACACTTCACTACAGTCCATTTTAAATGAACCTTGGCCCACAGAACACGGCGGCGCTTCTGGGTCATGGCCATCAATGGCTTCCTTTTTGCATGATAGAGTTTTAGGCGGCATCTATGGATGGCACGGTGGACTGTGATGGCCGGTGAGTGATGCAGTGGTGTCTGAAGGCCTGAAGATCACGGGCAACGACCTTTGGCCTTGTCCCTTACTCAAAAAGATTTTTCCAGTTTCTCTGAATGTTTTGATGATGTTATGCACTGTCGATGATGAGGCCTTCAAAGCCTTTGGAATTTTACATTGAGGAACATTGTTTTTAAAGTATTCCACAATTTTTTTTACTCAAGCCTTCACAGGTTGGAGAGCCTCTGGCCATCTTTACTTCAGAGAGACTCAGCCTCTCTTAGACATCCCTTTTATAACCAATCATGTTACACACCTGATGCCAGTTAATGTAATTACTGGCTAAATGTTCTTTCTGCTGATTCTCCTATATATTAATTGCTTTTTCAGTCCTTTTTTGCCCATGTCCCAACTTTTTTGAGACCTGTTGCTGCCAGAAAATTTGAAATGTGGATAAAAATTTTGTGGATAAAAATGTAAAATGTCTCAGTTTCAACATTTGAAATGTTATTTATGTTCTATGTAAATAACATATTGGCTCATGTGATCTGAAAGTCATTGCATTTTATTCACAATGTATACTTCATCCCAACTATTTCGGAATTCCGGTTGTGAATAATAATATAATTACAAAACAAAATAATTACACGTTGTACAATAAAACGAAATAATCATTCTGAACACAACTGGTAGTAATTAAATCTGAAAGCTTCCCCAGTTTTTCTGTCATTATGAAGGCAGGGATGATGGGTAAACAGGAGTGTTAAGGAGGGGGAAATGTATGAAGTACAATGGAGAGGACGCCCAAGAGTGGAAGTTTACAGAGTTCAGCTGTCCATCAACAGAATAAATTTTCTGCCAAAACAACAGGTGTGATGTGCATTCCTCAATGATATTTGATCTACATATTACAGTTCAATACAGTGTGTTGACAGTACTTTACAGTTGAGGAGAGAGGCAAGAAAGGCAAACCCCCCTACCTTCACTGTTGTGAACAATGATGTAGCATTTAACCACGCCTCTGCAGTCATAGACTGGTTTGCTGCACTTCCCAGGTACTACTTCAGCACTATTCCTGCCTGCATAATTCCCCTTCCTAAACCTCACTGAGGAGCTTTATTTGCACAGAGGTGAAAGGTTTATGCCCGACATCCACATGACTAGATGTCCTCTCTGGATGCCATGAATGTGAAGTGTGGAGTCTGCCAGGTTAGATTAGACATTCCAGAAGATACTTCCCAAGATGTGTCGCCAGAGAAGACATTAGATGCGATGTTGGTATGGCCAAATGCAGGAGAGGGAGGGGACTATAACCATCAGTAGGAGTGATTATTCTATACATGACTTCTTTGTTTGTTTTTGCACTTATTATTATTGCATTTTATCATTGCAGGATTTAAATAAATAATAAATTAATAAATAATATTTGTCATGGTGTGAAAATGGGCGGAGACTAAATGCCGCAACAAATCTGATCTAAAGGCTAGCGCTAAGACAACAACCAGCAACTAAGGTCTCAATAGAGACAGAGGAATAACAAAAGAAATATTCCTATGTCAATAAGCCTCCCAATCGTCAGCAAAATGGGCTGCCCGAAAAGGGAGAAACTAAGAAGAATAACTAATGCAAAGTTTCTTATAATCCCTCCTAAAATGAACGCCAAGGCCATGCAAACAAACCTAGAGCTATACCCTCTGTTACTGGCTCTCAAGTATAGACAACAATCAAGCAGGGAGTGAGTGCCACTTCCACATATATATAGGCTGAATGCAGGGGCTGCAAATCATCAATTAACCAGCTCTGGTGAGGCAAACACCGGGAAAGGAATTCTATGGCCGTGTGGCTGAAACCAATCGGTAACACCAAAAACAAGTAAAAAAATAGAAGTGCACCCCTCACAGAACAAAGAAATCAAACAATCTCCTCAAAATTATGACAAAGTTGAAGCAAACTGCGGCATTTTTCATTTATTCTGGCTACACACTTAGGTAGAGTCAATGTGTTTTTCCAGTTCTATAATGAAAAAATTATTTATGCGAAAAATCTTTGAAACTTCAAAGATAGAAGTTTCTAAGCGTGAGTTGTTGGCAGTAATATGGTCAAACAAGCTTATTTTGAGACGTGCATGAAGTGTTTTCGTGGTTCGAGCAAGTTTTTGATGTGACAGTAACAGTTTGGTTCAGATACATGCTGGCAATGCAGACTGTCTGAAGAGGTTTGAAAAAGAGGCTTCAGCAGTGACCCATGCTTGTTAGCAGTTGAGTTAAATTGTTATGTTGAAGTATATATAATCAATAAAGCTAGCTTGTTTTCCACTGAGTTTTTTAACCGTTTCCTTTATAATTGAGTCCCTCGTGTATTGCTCCCACTGCAGTTCACTCACATTCCCATAAGACGCAGAATTACCACCTTTATTTCAGAGCCGTATATTTAAAGGGCTCTAATTTCTTGGCGCAGCGCAGGGTGGCATAGCGCGGCACAGCCCACAGAGTGGTAATTTCATCTGGTGCAGTCCGCGCAATGGTAATTTCGTGCAGTGCAAGACCGTGCGCAGCACTTCGGCAATTCGGTTGCCGGATGTGCGCCGAGATAGGTGTGGCGGTGTAGTAGGGGAGGTGTCACATATTCATCATGACGCAGTGAAAATTTCGTGGATAAAGGCTCCGCCGAAAGTGCACAGAGAGCTTGCTAGCTCAAACCTGGTTTACTTTCTGTGGAGTGGTAATTTGGCTGACCGGCGACAGCGCGCACACGTCACCGAAACCTCACAGGCAGGTTTCCAGAATGTCAGGCACATTTCAATGCAATAAATTATTACAGCAGCCACTATTTAATGCAACTATCTGAATCAGGACATAAATTATAGTATCTATATCGATTGTCCTGATGTCAGATCAAAAGCAATTGGCACGCGTAATGAAAACTCCCTGACTTAATCAACGTAGCTGAATCTGTGATGCAAACTAACGACTTCACATCTTTCTCAGCCAACCACAAACTGCCTCAGCATCAGGTAGTGCGTATATATATATATATATATATATATATTTAATGCTTGCGTTCTATGCTCAGTAAAGCCGCTTGCGCACTGGACACAAGGCTGCTCTCCTCTCTCTTTGCCAAATGTGCCAGCAGGAGGGACAGAGGCGGGACAGAGGAGTACTTGCGCCGCGTATGAAATTGAAAAATACGCCTGGATACACCCCGTTGGCACGGCGCTCTCCCCATTCGCCGCCCCTGGCAACGAATTTAGAGCCCAAAGGGGGGGGGCTGCAGAGTTGGTCCCCCTATTGGGGGGGAAGGGGGTATTAGTCCGAGTGTCGTGTGTGTTCACGACTATATTTTTATTGACTATATCTTTGTAGCATTCGATGTTTATTGGTACCTTGATTTGCTGAATAGATTATCAATGAATGACTACCTTAGATTATATTGATAGGCATTTCAGTTCATGTTTGAATAAAATCTTTGCCTGAAATTCTAAATGTGTATAGGCTCCAGATATAGCGCCATGTACTCATCGAACACGAAAATACGAACAAGTGTTAGGGCCAGGCATAAGAAAAAAAAGAGAGAAGGGGAAAATATTTTTGTATTTTACATTTCAAAAATAAAGCTGAAATGCTGTGAATACAGTAAAAATATTGAGAATAAAGTCAAAATGTCGAAAATAAAGTGGAAATTCCAGGAATAAAGCTGAAATTTCAAGATTTAATTTGCGCTTCAAATCTCACTCTAAACATTAGCGCATATCACTACAAAATGTCTAATGTAGATGAATTAGTGATATTGTACTTCAGATTTGGTTTTTGTCACACAGTAAATCTTTCTCTTTTAGGGGTCTATGCTCCCATTTACGTGTAAGTCCTTTTTTACACGATTCAAGTTACGCACATTTGAGTTACGCATATTCTCCCCTGTGCGCTTCGATCACGCCCATAAGGCGGGCTTATGAAAGAGGTGTAACTAATCCAAAAGAGAGGCAGACTCAGCGCCAAGCTCATTGATTACGGCTCTCAGGAAAACATGGATCAAGGATTTGCGGATTAACCATTAAAATGCAGTTGTAGTCCATGGAAAACTCAAACCAGACTTTACATTTGAATTTACCGCTGTCATAGTAGGCCTCTGTATGTCTGTGCCAATTACAAGAAGTAATGCAGACATCTCTTTTCTATTTCTTATTCTAGCCACTGTGACATTAAAGCTATGCAAACAATGAAATAACCAATAAAGAATTTAGCGCTTTTCAACCGGCGCAATCAGGGCATTGAAATTGTGCCCCTCCTACACCAGCCTGTTTGTTCCGTGGAAGACAGGGAAGAAGACAAATGAAGAGAACATTCTAGTTACATAAAAATAACGATCAAAGACAGTTTATATGATCTCATTTAGAAATTGTGCGCTTGAAATCTCAAACTACTCCAATGTCAGGATTGCAACTAAAGGCCATGGCAACGTTTTAACAAACAAAGGATTCTTACCCCGCACGCGGTCAATCCCCCGCCCCGAAACCGCCTCAGCAATCACACAATTCCATATCAATAGCCTATTATGTCTCATTTGATTTGAGTGACACATTCACTTGAACTTGAGCCTAGTACTTTATTATAATCAATTATCCCATTGACTAATTATGATTCTTCCCAGGTCGGCCATTTTTATTGGTTAAAATTGATTAACAAATGGGTAGTGCTTTGGTATTGGCCAGGGTAGAGCTCAATTAAATTTATATAATAATATGTTTATTCGCACATTGAAATACACAGTATTATCAATGGTAAAAAAAAAACATATTTAGTTATATTTAATTAGTTAATACAGATATCCTCAATTAGAAAATGAATCTTCTCCCTAGTGAGAATATCACAACTTCATATTGGGCAGTTACATTTGTTAATAGAACATGAAGTTGGAGTGAGAGGTGTTGGTGAAATCAGTGAAGAGGCACCATGAGGTGTTGTATGGCAGCGGAGCAATGAAGGCTGATCCGAGGAATTAAGCTGCGAATCGTTCTGGATGTGGCTTCGGTGGGGAGATGTAGACGCAGTATCCCCGGTTTAAAGCGTAAATGGAGAGATCTGCGGGGCGCAGTAAAAGCCAGGCTCTCTGCACACCGGAGAAGTGAACACGCAACCATGGGTGCAGATCATGGGGGGTACGTTCTGAAAACCATGAATTGTCCCCTAAATGATCAAAATTGAACAAAATCACTTTTGTGTGATTTTGACATCTTGACATCGGATCTGCACCCCAGCACGCAGCAGGTGGTGGGCAAACATCATCCCCTGTGCATTTCACTGCACTGGAGGGAAGGTGGCATCTACTCTTTATGCAGTGGAAGTGCAAGAAGAACTTGGAGTGGATACGGATGAAGGAGGGTTACGTAAAATGGTCATTTCTATTTGCCTTTACTCAAAGTATCATTGTGATAAATACTGGAAACAAGCTTAATATAGTTTCAAATATTTTAAAACCATATTAAGCTTGTTTCCAGTGTTTATTCCAGTATTTTCCAGACACCTTGACACAGGCGCCTGTGATATGTGTATGACATCACCAGCCACTCTCTGGAACGACCCAGATGCCAGGACCGACAGCGCAGTTGTGACCTTGAAGATGACCACGGGTATGTTTTGTGGATGATTGCTGCAGCTGGATAGCTGTTCATCCAGAAGTTGGCAAAAATACAGTGGGGAAAATAAGTATATGACCCCTTGCTGATTTTGAGGGTTTGCCCACTTACAAAGAATGCAACGATCTATAATTTTAATCCTATATACATTCTAACAGTGAGAGACAGAATCACAAAGAAAATTCCAGAAAATCACATCATATGAATTTATAAAAATTGATAACCATCTGATGAGGAAAAATAAGTATTTGACCCCCTACCAAACAGCAAGTATTCTGGGTCCCACAAGCCAGTTAGTCTTTCTTTAAGACACACCCCCAATCCCAACTAATTATTTACATCAAATACACCTGCCTCTCCTCATTACCTGTATAAAAGATACCTGTCCACTCCCAAACAACCAGATTCCAACATCTCCACCATGGGCAAGACCAAAGAGCTGTCTAAGGACATCAGGGACAAGATTGTTGACCCTCACAAGGCTGGGATGGGCTACAACAGAATCGGAAAGCAACTTTGAGAGAAAAGATCAACTGTCGGTGCAGTTATCAGGAAATGGAAGAAGTACCACACTGCCACCAACCTCCCTCGGTCTGGGCCTCCATGCAAGGTCTCGCCTCATGAGATGTCCCTGATCATGAGAACGGTGAGGAATCACAAGGGGGGAACTGGTTAATGAACTGAAGGCAGCTGGGACCACAGTTACAAAAGAAACAGTTGGTAACACACAACGCGTTCATGAATTGAAATCCTGCAGCGCACGCAAGGTCCCCCTGCTCAAGAAGGCACATGTACAGGCCCGCCCGAAGTTCGCCATTGACCACCTGGATGACTCAGAAGAGGCCTGGAAGAAGGTGATGTGGTCAGATGAGACCAAAATACAACTTTTTGGGCTCAACTCAATTGCCGTGTTTGGAGGGCAAAGAACACAGAGTACAACCCAAAGAACACCATCCCTACCGTCAAGCACAGTGGTACTTTTCAGCCAAGGGGACGGCACAACTCCATTGCATTGAGGGGAGGATGGACAGGGCCATATACCGTGGAATTCTGGACCAACAGCTCCTTCCCTTAGTGAGAGAGCTGAACATGGGTCGAGGATGGGTGTTTCAGCACGACAACTACCCTAAGCACACCGCCAAAGCAACAAAAGAGTGGCTGAAGAAGAAGTACATCAAGGGTCTGGAGTGGCTTAGCCAGTCTCCAGACCTGAATCCAATTGAAAATCTTTGGAGGGAGCTTAAAATTCGGGTTGCAAGGCCACAGCCTTCGGACCTGAATGATTTGGAGGCTGTCTGCAGGGAGGGGTGGGCCAACATCACTGCCAAAATGTGCACAAACCTTGTCAACAACTATAAAAATGGTTTGACATCTGTGCTGGCCAATAATGGCTTTTCTACAAAATATGAACATGCTGTTTGTCCAGGGGGTCAAATACTTATTTTTGACCAAAAATATGCAAATAAATTCCTAAAATGCATACAATGTCTTATTCCACTTTTTTGGTGATATTCTGTCTCTCACTGTTAAAATAAACCTATCATTAAAATTATAGACCGTTGCACTCTTTGTTTGTGGGCAAACCTGCAAAATCAGCAAGGGGTCAAATACTTATTTTCCCCACTGTAGATGATTGCTACATGGTACAGACAAAAGCGCTGGATGCACTTGATGTCTGTTAGTCCCAGGATGTCGAAACGAGGCCGATATATGCGTGTTCGTCTTCGAGCTCGGCGCGCTCCTCTTACTCTTTCCCAATCACACAAGAGTGCAAGCAAATGCAGGACTGGCATTTTGGTTTTAGATTTTGAGGGCATGGTAGAATGATGGTCTTATGTATACTCGTATTAATTAATTGCTGTGTGTTTGTAATTGAACTAACTGGAGAACAGGCTGTTGCGTAATACCATGCGATGATTTTGTTTGATAATTGATGGTTATAAGAAATGTAGTTTAGAGATAAGGATGAACAATCAAAAATTTAATGTTGCAACCTTTACCATGTTAAATAAAATGAAATAAATGTTAAAATTTGGCCTATAACCGACATCAAACGCAATATTCTATTTCACCTTATATTGGCGCTTGACCTTATTACAGCCCTCAAAAGTGCATAACAGAAAAAGCGCGTAAGCCAGGGGGAGAATACGCATGTTATTGTTATAGTGTTATTTGCCTGAGAAACGCCTAGATTTTGGCTTTGCTCTGCCCGAAGTGCGTAACTGCCTTCGGGGCGCGTAATGCACGGACATAAAGGACCAGTGTGTAAAATGAGGGGGAAACAGTGACAACCAGCATTCAGATTCTAGATTGCAGCGCTCACTCACTTATTACGCTCACCCCTCCAGTCGGCAAAAAGGTGGTCGGTGGTCTCCGAGGACCAAAACACTTTTGTGGAAATGGCGTCTTCCACAACTGGGATTTATACATGCGAAACGTGTTCTCTAGCTGACTGGATTGTCCGTTTGGGCTGCCTTACCAACATGGCAGTGCACAATGGCGACGTCTCTAAAGCAAGGTCTTGCTATATGTATATTTAAACGCATAATTATAAGGCTACGAAAACCAAACAAATTTTAATTTATAGCAATTATACACCTGTATAAACTTATTAATGGGTAGTATACTCAGATTTTGCCAGTAAACCATGCCAAATATTACACACCGGTCCTTTAAGTCAAGGGGAAAATACGGGTTCGACTTACGCACATGGGAGAATAGATCCCTTAGCGCATTAACGCATTAGCCTGGTAATAAGTACTGTGAATTTGAAGAGATTATGCGAAAAATTGCATTTGTTCAGGAGGATAAACCGATCAAACTTACAGGAGGTAAAAAATTCAGAGCGAGATGAAAAATTCAGCTATTCAAGGTGATTTAGGCAGGCATATTTTACATCGCAATCACCAGTAACATTTCCATTATCACAAGTTAATGAGCCTGGAATATATTCCCCAATTTTGATCGCCATAAAAACAAGCACTGAGAACAAAAAAGGGCGTTTTATTGAGGGTGATGAAAGGCAAGAATCTTTTCTGCAGGGCAAAATATTAATACGGTTTTATTCTCTGTCAGTCACTGTGGTCACTCAAGGCTAACAGTTAAGATTCAGATTTCCTCCGCTTTGCGTGTCCGCGAGCATATTTGCAAGCTTTCATTCATGTGCGTCTTTGTATGTGTCTGTAGATGCATGTTTGTGTGTATCGCATCTGTTCGTGTCATTGTGTCTTGGTGCACATACGCGTATGACACATGTCTGCACGTGCGTATGTGCCTGAGTGTGTGTGTGTGTGCGTGCGTGCGTGTGCGTGTGTAGTTAAGTGGGTACATTTACATGTTTTTCTGTCAGCGTATGTCTGAACGTTTGCATGTGTACGAGTGGCATGCTGGTATGTGTTTGCATGTGTGTGACTGTGTGCATGTCTGTGTCTCTGGGGGGCGTGGTTATCATGCTGTGGTAGCTCTTTCCTGCCCCCCCTTTCTGCTTTCAGGCTTCAGGTGGCCTGACTCTTTCATGTTCAGCCCCATTACACAGGAGGAGATGGGCTATTTGTTGATGGTAAAATGAAGTCCTCACTCTCTTTCTCTCATGCTCTCTCAGAGCCTGTCCCTGGCACTCTGGAGCTCTCTTCCTGTTGCTCTGTTCCACACATGCTATTCCCAGGGCTCTGCACCTGATCCTCTCTCCTGTCCATTGTCTTAGACAATGCAAAAGACAAGACCATGTGCTTTGATGTCACTTTTTGGTTGCCATGGAAATGAGATGGATTAAATCTGCTCGGCCTTTACTTTGCTTCCCCTTTACAGCCAGATGCCTCCAAAGATTTTGTCCTGTGGGGTTTTTCCTTCCCACCGTTGGAGGGTTTTTCTCCTCACTGAACGTTGAGTCTTTATTGGGTGTCTTCGCCATACCAGGTCTTGCCGTGGTATTTTTTCTTCTGTTTTTCAATATACCGTGTTTGTCACAGTCTTCTGCAAAATGTGCTAAACAAATAACACTGAATTGGCCAGCTTACAGCTCTGAGCGCAAAAGACCTGGCAACTACTGCGATACCAGTTCATAATTTCATATACAGTTATGCTCAAAAGTTTCCATTCCCGGGCTGAATTTGTAAAATAGCTAACATTTTAAGAAAACATGAATGGCCAGGCAAAACATTTATTTTATTTCTAACTGGAGTAAAATTCATGAAGAATGCATCTTGCATAAACTGCACGTTTGAAATCTCTCCAAAGCGGCCCGATGATTTTGACGTCAGGAGACTTAATTCTCCCCAGAACCTTCACCTTTCTCTTCTGTAACCACTGAAGGATCAACTTGGCCTTGTGCTTTGGATCACTGTCATGCTGGAAAGTGGCAGTGCGTTCCATGTGCAGCTTTCCTGCTGAAGAATGCAAATTATCTGCCAGTATTTTCTGACAGCTTACTGCATTCATCATGCCATCAATTTTCGCAAGATTGTGCCTTTAGAGCTCACACACTCCCACAACATCAGAGAGCCACCTCTCTGGTCTGCTGTGTGAATGGTGTATTTATCACCAGGGGCCTCTCAGAACATAGCGCTTGTGGTTGTGACCATTAAGTTTGTCACTCTAAATCACAGTATTCCAGAAGCTGTGAGGTGTCTCAAGGTGTTGTCTGGAATATTTTAGTCGGGCTTTTTTGTGGGATTGGTGCAATAATGGCTGCCTTTAAGCAACTTGACAATTGTTGATAAGTTCCTCCTTATTGTGCTCCTTGAAACAACCACACCGTCTTTTTCAATAGTATCCCCAATTTCTCTGGAGGTATATTTTGGATTTTTCTTTGTGTCCCAAACAATTTTTTTGGCGGTTTTGGCTGAAATCTTCCTTGGCCTACCTGACTTCGGTATGGTATCAGCATATTCCCTCATTTTCCACCTCTTTATCAGGGACTGAACAGGACTGACTGCCATTTTGAAGTCTTTGGATATGTTTTTATATCCTTTCCCATCTTTAGAAACTGACCTGTTCTGAAGGTCCTCATGCAGGTCTATCCGCTCCCCATGGCTCAGTGTCTGGCCAGATCAGTGCATCCACTCGGGAGCTAAGAAACTCAGTGACTGCACACAGACACTAGTTACACTTCTAAAAAGTGAGGATAATTAACCCTTAATAGCCATTTAAACCTGATCGCGTCACCTTGTGTCTAAATAACAAGGTCAAGCATTCAAGGGTATGTCAACTAATGATAGGTTTTTTCAGTCATCAGTATGATATAAAAAATGAGCCAAACAACTTTATGATGATAAATTACTTCCCGTGATCCCTATTCTTAAATAAAAGACAAGTTTTTTTGCATGATGAATCAAATTTTCAAAATAAATGGCAAATTTTTATAAATTCAGCTAGGGTATGCAAACTTTTGAGCACAACTGTTCTTATTGCAGGCAAAATCCACACCCACTGCCTGTATCTGATTACCATTACCTCTGGCTTTTGCTGATTCGTACAATCTGTCATTATATTGAGTTCTTGCATTATGCAGTTCCTATTGTGCTGAATAGTTAATTTTGAGAAGGTCTGTTGTCAAGCGGAATTTGCTGTTATGCTTCATTACACATTGAATATGAATAGATAAATTATGCTTTTAAATAAGCAGTATGTCCTGTGTGTCCTGTGTAGGTTCCTTCTTAATAAAGCCTTAGCTTGGCACTCTAATAACTCCTTCGTTGTAATCCACAGCAACGACCAAAGAATAACTCCATGGGATTCTCTGGGTTCACTTAAATTGTTTACTTCAAAAAAATTAAACAGTAATTGGTACAAACAGTTATCCACAAGAACAGAATAAAACGGGACCGGAGAGATAGAGAGGTAAAAAAGAAACTGTGTGGCTCCATTCCATGCTGCCTGCCTGAATATCTCACCTGGTAGCCACGCCTACTCATACAAGCCCGTGCTTGGCTGCAATTAAACATGCGCAACCACTATATAGCCACAGGGGGGCGCTACAAACTGCCACATGATGAATACAGATTAACTCTCAAACAATTCGAATCCACATACATTTTAAGTGCAATGAATTAAATATTACTCTATTACTGGCTGTTAATATTAATTGTGAATATTCACATCTGTAAATACTGTAAACATTCCTTTTTAACAGCAAACATAAATCACCATGAACTCAAATTATTGTCCAAATGTTAATGAACTAAAATTGCAGTAGGGCTCCTACACTGAATGAAAGTGTTTGATGCAGTTTTACCTACTTTATTAATGGCTGTTCTTACAACACATCTATATTGGCAGCTCTTTACTTCATTTTTGGTATTAGAAAGAAAAAACTGCTTTGCTCACGTGATGACTGATGCACTTAGCTTAATTCACACTGAGCCAAACATTTGGACGCTCCTCTTACCCTCTCACCCCCTGGGCTTTCACTTCTTTTTTAAGGCTGGAATGGTGCGCAATTAACAATGTACAACTGAATGTACCTTCTTCTGCTCCGGGGAGTTGAGAAATGGTGTATCCAGGGAAAGCTGACGTCTCTGGTGGGCGTTCAATATAAAGAACTCTTTTCATGCTGATTCGGAGTGAGTCAGGCTCATTAGAGAGCGTTTGATGACATGAAAGCCATTGTTGCTGTTTGCCAATGTAAGATCCGCTCAGTGGTAAAGGCAGGACAGACACGCTTGCCACCCCCACAAGGAGCACATTTTGCGAAACCTCTGCGAAGTTCATCCGGTTTTTCTGCGTTCCTTTTTTTTTTAACCCCCCTGGGCTTTGTTATCTTTTGAAACAACTGTTTGAGCCATTTCTTGTCAAACAAATTAGCAGCAATAAAATGTTGTTGCGGTGATGTGAGTTTGTTGTGTAGGATGGCATAATGCTTTGTGGGTCTGTCTAATGGCTGCTTGGAATCTTAAGCGCTTCCGTGGTACTTAATTGGATAGCAGGGAAGCTAGCTCTTTGATCCGTCTGTCCACTAATGAGAAAATGATATGTTTCCCTGATGACTCCCCCTACAGGGTGTTGTTGGAATTTGAGGATCATTACTGTGATGAGTTTTGATTTATATCTTGAATGGGTTGGATGGGGGGAGAAACTAATCGCCCTGATCGAGACTCTCTATGGCTTGCCGCTGCTATGTTTATTGCTTTTTAATATTGACATAACCAAATCCAGTGATAGTACTGAAGATGATTGCTGCACAATATATTGTGAATTTAGAGTGCAACTATTGCCTCTTAAAATGGCACAAAGCCTTCAGCAGCATGAGCAAGGGCAGGAATCTTCACAAAACTGCACAGCTTTCTTTTAGCTTCGTTCACTCAATAAGTGTGCTTTTCATTGTGTATGGGAATGTGCTTTTACAATCTACTATGTCATAAGCAATCTGTCACAAGACTGGATAGTCATTTTGCGAGCAGGCAGCAGTGATGTTGTTTGTACCTTTGCGTTTCTACTTCTTGTCTGATACAGTATTTCAGTTTACTGGAAAAATCCACAGAAATGTTGATCGCAAGATCACAAAAAACAGGCTTAATTCTCCATGACACGGACCAAGCTGTGGAATCCAGTCATCCATGTTAGGGCTGCAATCTTACAGATACAGAAGACAATGGGCTCTAATTTCGTAGACCAGGCGAAGGCGCGGCGCAGGCGCGGTGCATGGGGGGTGCGCCGCGCCAACGGGGTGTGTCCAGGCGTATGTGGCAATTTCGTGCCCGGCGTAGCCTGGCGCAAGTACTCCTCTGTCCCGCCTCTGCCCCTCCTTCCAGCGCAAGTTGGCAAAGAAGGCGTATTTGGGTATAACACAGCCGAGTCAAATCTTCACCAGTCAAATCAGCTCCTCACCTCACCTTTAATGTGTTAGAATATAGAAGGCGACACAGCCGAGTCAAATCATGCTCACTGGCAAGAGAAACGATGTATAGCGTGTTCCTATTACAAACTGTTGCATTACATACATTACATTACATTACAGGTACTTAGCAGACGCTCTTATCCAGAGCGACGTACAAAAGTGCATAAGAACAGTACAAAAGTGCAGACCTCCTAGGAGACAAGTAAAAGTGCTAACAGTAAGTGACAGAACACGTTCCATTGTTACAGATCTAGACTAATAACAAAAAGGCAAGGTCAGGGGCAAGTGAACAAAATGGCAACAAGGTTAAGTGCAGAGGCAAGTGCAACAAAGAGCAATAAAATAAGAGCAATAGAAGGGCAACAGGTCAAGAGCAACAAAGGGCCAGGAAATTCAAGTAAACTGACAGAATAGAGTGCAACAAAATGAAGGGAAACCAAATCAAGCAGTACAGTCAGGAAGTAGGGAAAACAGAATTAAATGCAACAAATCAAAAGGATGTAGGGACAGGATTCAGGGCAGTGGAGTAGGGGAAAGGTGGAGCCTGAAGAGGTGGGTTTTCAGGCGGCGCTTGAAGATGCTCAAGGATTCTGCCGTTCTGTTGCTGCTTAAAATTTTGGGATTAACATGCATGGACAACAAAGCAAGATACGTTACACATTTATTTTCAATATGTAATCTTAACTCAGTAGGAGATCATAGCAATCAGGCTTTATTCCTTTCCCCCACTAAAGACGATAAAACCTAAGTGACAATAATAGTAGCCTAGTTTTAAGCCGCTTGCACGCTGGACGCGAAACGAATTTTTCGCTCGACAGATTGCGTCTCGTGTCCAAAAGTCTGACAGGGTTTTAATAAATCGCCGTGTCTGACAGTCTATTATCGTTTTTAATTTCTTCAAATCTACTGACTCTTTTAGATATTACACGTGAATGTTTGTTTGATAAGAGGGTTCAGTTCTTCAAGATGAGTACCGAGAATTTCAATCAATGTTTCTGTTTAAGCTCTGCTCAGTAAAGCGAGTCGACATTGGCGCGAGACAATGTACAACGCCTCCGTGTCTGACAGCCAAAAAAAGGACGATTAGAACAGATTGATAATGAAATAAAGAATAAAAAGAAACATTTTAACAATAGAGCATCCATTGAACACTGCGATTTATTTATTGGCGGGTCATCTTCGTTTGATATCCCGTTTGTTGCTGATATATTTTTATTCTTTATTTCGTTATAAATCTGTTCTCATATCAATACTTTTATTTTTTGCTGGCTGCTGGACATGGAGTAATTTGCATTTCGTGTTGGACAGTCTTGATCGTGCATGCGATGATTTATTCACTCTGTCAGTGGTCATGGAATTGATTTGCTCACGCACTATTTTATCTCTGCTGTGGAAATAAAGCGTGAATCTGTTCGATCCATCTGACTAATTTTCAAAAGAAAGACCGAATAAATACTGATGTCTATCTTCAACGGAAGAAAACAGATGAATAGGCTAAAAAGACCAAGAAAGTCGATAGCTATCAATTTGCATTTTGTGAGGGCCGAACACAAACATAGCCAAGTTTGCACATCTAATAATTCCTGGAATACTCGGAAAAATTAGAACTTTTATGACTCTCGGACACGGAGCTGTATTAAAACCCTGTCCGACTATCGCGTCTTTGCATTGACTTTGTCTGTAATCAGTCGTGCGAAAAATTCGTTTCTGGTCCAGTGTGCGAGCGACTTTAATGAGCATAGAACGCAAGCATTTGATAAATATATATTATACAGTTTGTGGTTGGCCGAGAAAGATGTGAAGTCGTTAGTTTGCATCACAGATTCAGTTGCATTAATTAAGCCAGGTCAAGTTTCCATTACGCGTGGCAACTGCCTGACATCAGGACAATCGATATAGATACTATAATTTATGTCCTTATTCAGATAGTTACATTAAATAGTGCTTCCTGTAATTATTTCTTGCATTGAAATGTGCCTGACATTCTGTAAACCTGCCTGTGAGATTTCGGTGACGTGTGCGCACTCTGCGCCGGTCAGCCAAATTACCACTGCACGGAAATTAAACCAGGTTGGAGCTGGCGAGTTTTCTGCGCAACTCCAGCAGAGACTTTTTTTACGAAATTGTCACTGCGTCTTGATGAATATGTGACACCTCCCCCTACTACACCGCCACACCCATCTCGGCGCACCTTCGTCTACCGAAGGCTGCGCACCTCACGAAATTACCACTACGCGGGCTGCGCCGTACGAAATTACCACTGCGCGGGCTGCGCCTCGCTACGCCACCTGCGCTGCGCCAGGAAATTAGAGCCCAATATCTCAATATTTCTCCTCATATCCTACTCCAAGTGTGTTTTTGACTTCGTAATTTTGTGAGGATGCAAGCAAGAAATTTGTCTTGGACTACAAAGTGCTCTGCAGACACTTCTGTCTCAAAGAATCAACAACACAGTACAATACATGCACACCTATGAAAAATTCAACAACATATTGCACATAACCCATAGTCTAACATACAGTTAAAACAAGCATACTAAGCAGGCATAATAAGATTAAAGTACACTCTTTATTTGCACATGCACATGCATACATACAGGCACCTATACACACACACACACACACACACACAGACGTACACATGTATGTGTGTATATACACACATACATACACGTCCGTACATACACATGCATACATACATATAATATACACGTGCACCTACAAATGCACTCAGATACATGACCCCATTACTGTGGAGCAGGGCTGAACCGGGACAAAACGGCCCTGGCATTTTCGGCCATGACGGCCCAACCTTATCATGACGTGAAGGCCCGCCATACGCGCACACTTTGCTATTACCAAAAGTTAAAGCTTTCCTTGCTGTATTTCAGGACAAATTTTAGTTGCCACCGCGAAACAACGAATCAGTATGCATCAAATAGTAGTTTATTAACCCAGTAATGCCATTTGTATCATATTTGATACATGACTTTCTCTGAAATCTACAGTATGTCATCCATATGATCAGCACTTGCCTTGAAAGCCTGTTGCAATCTGATACATGTCATCTTCACCCTGATGGACTATCCATGCACTGCAGGCAGTTGAGGTCCGTAGAATACAAAATCAAAGATGGCTGCCCCCATTCATCAGCCTGAATTATATTGTTTCTAATACTTAAGTATGAATATTTACTGGATTGAAGCAACTTAAAGACACACAACATTTTGTTGCTTATTTTATAATAAAATTGAGTTGAAATGTATGCAAATATGATACTACAAGTATTTAACCCTCAGAGAGTCACAGGAACGCTGGTGATCTCTACCAACATTATTGTATTTACGAGGCTCATTTTTTTTAGCTAGTGCAATGCTAGTGGTATCCTGTGAAACTAGAAGACCTAAGGCATCCACTAGTAGTTTTTGAAACTTGACCTCACGGTATAAAAGTATCAAATATGATACAAAATTAATTTCATACATTTCTTTTACACTTTGCTTAAAGGTCCAATAAATACTTCACATTAAAAAATTACAATTTTCTGGCCATTATTTGAAGGTTCAGGCTTTACAGGGTTAACAGCTGGTCCATCCATGGGGGCCTTTTGTAAGCTCAAGCAAATTTTTACCGAATACATGCTTGCGATAGCCTTTTAAATTAACATCAGTCTTACCGCTTTCCGTGTCCCCCTCCAAATGAAAACTGTTCGCTTTATGAGGATCATCGTGGCCAAACAGCTGGTCTATTTTTTTAGCGTTTAAAAGCCTGAGGCTCCAAAGTCTGTTTACTTTATTTTCAAAGCTTTTCCGCCTCTCCACTACTTTCTGACATTTTTGTCTGTCTCGTAGTAATTGTTGAAACACGTTTTGGTAACACAACTGGGGACAAGCAAGGCTATTGGTCAAACTAATTTCCCAGCAAGCCTGCCTTCTTAAACTTTTCGAACGAAAACAACAATACGAAATAAACTGTGCATGGCTTAAGTCGTTGGATCTTTTTTTTTAATCTGAAAGAACAGTTTTTCGGTAATTCCTATATCATAAAACAAATATATACTCTGCCAAAGTAAAAACTCCCTGCTGAAAATTCCAGCCTTAAGCTGTGTTTTGGACACTTTTAGCTGGTCAACCAGCCCTTCACCAGCTGACTCCAGCTGAAAATACCAGCTTAACCAGCTTTAACCACCTTCATCAAGCTACAGAGACCAGCTACACCAGCTATGACCAGCTAAGAACACAGCTCAGACCATCTTAAACCAGCTTAGAAATCTAGCAGCTAGAATTCTAAGCTGGTTTAAGATGGTCTGAGCTGTGTTCTTAGCTGGTCATAGCTGGTCTCTACAGCTTGATGAAGGCGGTCTAAGCTGGTTAAGCTGGTATTTTCAGCTGGAGTCAGCTGGTGAAGGGCTGGTTGACAAGCTAAAAGTGTCCAAAACACAGCTTAAACCAGCCTGACCAGCCTGGGCTGGTCTAGGCTGGAATTTTCAGCAGGGCTTCACACTCGTTTGGAGGTTGAAAAGTTGAACATACAAGAAATGAGGTTTTAAATAATGATTTTATTTAATTCTGTACTCATTAAAGATGGTGTGTCATAAAAATAATGTCTATAATGTAACTAGTTCCACTGGAAAAGCTACGGAAATGTCCAAGAGTAAAAATGGAAAGTTACAACTTGAATAAGAGCAGTGGGCAGGCGATTACGTATGGTTTGGACAGTCACAGGACCTCTAAACAATTCATTCCTAGTTGACGTTGCAGTGAAAAATCGATTATGCAAATGACGTAAGACAATTTGTCGGTCGTCTGCTTTTGACGTCACACGCGGGCTACCAGAACGAGGTCGGTCAGCTGTGGTGCCAGTTTGTTGGAAACATGTCCGAAGATCATGGATAGTCTGTCGACTGCATCCCATAACACTTGCAACGTCAGTGAGAGACGTTTCCGTATTCTGCATGCCAATGGCATGTTCACGCTGAATGTTTGACAGCCATGGCATTGAAAATCAACGATTATAAAACGGGTGCTTCCCATCCTCAAATGTGATTGGCTGAGCCGCGTTCCATGCCGGTATAAAATTACTGTAACCCACTGTGGCAGGCCGCAGCACAAAATATCCCTGCGCCCAACGAACTGCTCTGCGGTCAGCTGACTCGTCAGGTTACGTTTGTTTCAAGAGTTGAAGCTCGCAATTTCAGTCTCCGCGAAGTTTAGCCTTTTAACCAGATAACCAGTTGGCTATCTACCTAGCTAGCTATTGCATTACAACGTTCGATATCACTTTTGTGTTGCAAGCTATGTTGCTAACTTGCTTGTTATTTCAGTAATGTTAGCCTGAAAATTGTTGACTTTTTCTTGTGTGTTTATTTTATGGGCTGTGTGCAGGATAACCACATCCATTGTAGTGAACGCTAGCTAGTTGACAAGCTGACTAGCAAACGAATGCACAATTCAACATATTTTCCTGGGTACCGGCAAGTGTGGAGGACAAAGTCAATCGTTCCCTACCCTCGCTGCTGGTTGTAATGATTTGGCCGATCGGCGCAAGTTGAGAACAAGGAAACTCGAAAACCGAAACGCACGTAAAATTAATGAACGAGGTCAAGCTAGTTGACTAGCTGGCTAGCAAACTAATGCAGAATTCAACATATTTTCCTGGACACCGGCAAGTGTGGAGGACAAAAGTCAATAGTTTCCTAAACGCTGCTGGTTGTAATGATTTGGCCGATCGGCACAAGTTGAGAACAAGGAAACTCGGAAACCGAAACGAAAGCAAAATTTCAAACGGGGTCTTCGGGAGGCCGAAGGAGACATTCAAACTAGCCTGCTTTCATAGTATATCTGCATTAGCGAGCCCAAATAGCCTGATGTGAAATGATAATGGCGCTAGATGAATAAGCAATCTTAGCATCGGTGTTGCTGGCCAACCATTCTGTCCACTCTTAATTGCTTGGTGGAAGAAGTTCTCAATTTTATTGTTGCATTATTACCGATAAATTGTCGATTTTTTTTCTTGTGTGTTTATTTAATGGGCTATATGTAGGGTAACCGTTTTATAAAAGGAATAAGCCCCTCGAAGCACTGGGTTACAGTGATTTTATGACGGTGGAGGGGCACTCCGCTGCGCGTCGTGCCTTAGAACGCCCCTCCGCCGTTATAAAATCACTGTAACCCACTGCTTCTCGGGACTTATTCCTTTAATAATTAACTGTAAAACCTTGTTTTTCTGAGATGTCTCTCTAACGTGCTAACGTGAGCTCAGTTGCACATCTCTCATATGGTCACGTGACTAGGAACACGAGAAAACATGGTTTTAGCTTAAAGTACCCTCGCACGTGCTACGTACCTGAGCATGTCGGAGTTGATGTGTGTCATGATGTCTTTGACAACGCATTTACCCCTAGTGATAATAAAAACTTTTATTAAAAGTTTCAAGACAATATTTACAAATTTAGGAGTGTGAAGTTTTTGACTCAGTATATAAATAGATACTGAAAAATGGCCAAGATGCAAGATAACCGGAATAGAGAAGTATAGAAATAAAAAGTGGTATATAAAGCATATAAAGCATGTGTCACCCAGTAGTGATCATATGGAAAATACCTACGACAGATTTGTAAGTATCATAAAGAAAGGATGAGTAATTATGTGTTGATATATACCCTGAGTGAACTTTTACTTCACATTTCTTCCCACTGTATGCTTGCCTTAGTGTGGGCCACTCACTGCTAACGGGCCATATGGCATTTAGCTTTTTTCCCTGAGGAGGGAGAGCTCAGAGATTTCATTGGGCCAGCCCTGTGTCAGTGTAGAAAATGAACCAATGGGCCGCTGTCCGTGTTTTAAAGGCCGGTGCGGTCGTTGAAAATTATCGATGTTATTAGAATTTTATAAATAAGCTATGATTGCATCAGCCCAAAACGTGCGTCGGCCCACCGGGGCATTGCCCGGTACGCCAGATGGCCAGTCCAGGCCTGCTGTGGAGTCTCATCTACATTATGTTATTTAGGACCTCTTTATGCCAAAGCACATTATTAGCTTCCAAAATATCAGTGGCTTTACAGCAGAGAACATCAATCTATGTTCCTCAAGGGCCAACAACTTCTGGTTTTCCACTGTCCCTTTATCTGGAAGTTAGGTGTAAGCACAGTCTGGCAATTCAGAAGGCAATTTGTTCACTGAGTTAGTTAATAACCTGGAGGAAATTAAACAAGGGCTCCAGATTTGGTGATCCTTCATTACAAATACTGTCCCACCACCCTCCCACAAAAATATAGTGCATACACACACACAAATACACTCACGCACAGACACACATACACAAGAACACACCAATGCATTTTATAAGATAAGTTATACTTTATTGAACCCCGTGGGGTAATTTGTCCTCTGCATTTAACGCATCCTATAGTTAGGAGCAGTGGGCAGCCACAGAGCTGCACCTGGGGACCAACTCCAGTTCTAATGCCAGTTCCTTGGTCAGGAGTACTGGTAGGAGTGTTCCTATGATGTTTTCTGGGTGGGGGAACCCTGAGTACCTGGAGGAAACCCATGCAAACACATGAGAACATGCAAACTCCACACAGAAAGCCCCCAAACCAGATTCAAACCCACAACCTTCTTGCTGTGAAGCAGCACTTCACTTCACCGCCGTGCATGTTGTCCAATGCTAATTCCCTTTCCAAACAAGCAGTGGCAGACACAAAATACCTTACCCCAGCAAGCTTTTCAGTGCTTTTATTTGACTCTGCTTTATAAAAAAAAAAAAATCTACATAACTTCTGTTATTTCCAACCAGCAGCAACTGGCAGGCAGATATTTTAGTGCTGGGGAATAAAGTTCTATTGCTTATAATTAGAAAGAATTATTACCATGTAGACCAGAAGTTAATGGGCTTATTCTCTCTGTATTTGATGAACTATAAGATATCTCTAAGAAGATGTCACACATCCAGTTATAACATAGTCGGATGAAATTTTACAGACACTGTAAATCTCAGGCCTAACCCCCCAACAATAATTGCCCTCTATTGCAAAGGAGGGGGAGCCCCCCATTGTAAGACCAGGCTTCCAGCCATCCAGCACACCAGTCTACTAAGACCCGGACTGCACTTCACCAATTATTCAGTTATCACCTGCACCTGTGGTTCATTTCCACTGTGCGGTAGCAGTGTTCTATTTAAAAGACTAAGCTCTGCACATGGCCATTGCTAAGTCCTGTAACTACATGCCTGTGCTGTATTCCTAGTCTTTCCTAGTCACATATTCTCTGCATTTCTCATGTATTATTCTCTAAATCAAACGTAGTGCTGTTTATTGTTTTAAACTAGCACTTTATTTAAAGGAACCTCGTTTCCTCTTTTGTTTTCCCATTAGTAATACATTGTAACTACATCTAAAGCCCAGAGTCTGTATTAATAATAGTGTTTATTAAGGAACCTCATTTCCTTTTTGTTTTGTTTTTCTTTGCTACATTTGTGCCTTCTGTTGTGCAGTAGGCATAATAGATACAACCAAGTCCATCCTTGCAGCTGAGTCCAGTCCTCAACTTTCTGTCCTCTGTACATCTGAACTGTGCACAAAGCACAACTGTTACACCCATGACATAGTGTTGCATATAAGATGGTGCAGAGTTGCAAGCTGCGTTTGAGCTTGATCTGACCGTTACAACACAGGTTATGGTGAAAAAAACTATTTCTGAACTTTGGCCTATATGTTCGTTGAACTTTAACCCAAATTAAATGGCTTGTACTCTTGACCATGGCTGACCTGAGTACCAAGTTTGGAAATGTTTGTTGCTATGTAGTAGGCAGGTTTTAAGCACACAGAACTAAGAACAATACTTCATTGTTTTTGCTGCTGTGTGGAGTTACAATGGCATTCTGGGGCTGTACTTCATCCAATTCAGAAGCCGGATCATGCAATCATTCTATATTTGCATATACAAACAAATGATAATGTAATGTAAAAATTCACCTTGTGTGAGCAGGATTTGTACAAACAAGACATGTGTCAATAGGATATTTGGCTCCAAACAGCGCAGATTGGGGGCTGATTAGAGCTAATTACAGAAAAAGTCAAGGCAAATACTTTATTTCCCCAGATTTCAGAGGAGCCTCGAGACAAAGCAGACTCCGTCAAGAGCTTATCTAGGCAAAGTGGTTTTTCTTTTCAACCCCACAGACCAATGAAAGACGCTGACCTAAAAACATGGCTGAATGATTAATCTACATCATGATGGTTTGTATATGGGGGACACAAGCAGCTTCGCTGTCTTTCTGAGGTCAGTCTGAGGCTCTTTCATAGTGAGCAGTAGGCTCTTTGCAGGACTTGATCACGTGCTAAGATACCACATAGCAACGCACTGCCGATGAGGAAGCAAACCAGAGTCACGCTTTCTGTTCTGGTCAACTCAAGCAAAGCAAACTTTGACCTTTTTGTGGAAAATACCCAAAATGCTTGTCCTTTAAAGGAGAATTCCAGTGTGAAATTGACTTGGGGTGTTTTGAAACATGATAATGAGTACTAACTTTTGTTGAATACCCCACCTCCATACGCACGCAACATTTCGAAATACATGGCTTTTTAGCCGAAGCTCCCAACAGGCTTACAATGGTAGTGCACTGGGTATGCGTTGCCATGTAAAGAAATCACTATTTTTTTCATCATTAACAAGGCTCAAAGTAGCTCCACACTCCATTGGTCGAATTCCGATGGCCCTGACATTTAAAATGAGGCATTGAGAACTTTGAAAATGCACCGGTAGTTTATTAAAAAAGAGTGTTTATGCAAACAGTATCTTGAGGTAGTTTCTAGCTGCCTCCATCTTGAAAGTCACAATAAGTCGATTGACGAGCAGGAACGAATAGATTACAATCTGTTCCCCTGTCCTTCCTATTCGTTTGTGCTCGTCAATCGACATATCGTGACTTTCAAGATGGCGCTGACTGGAAACTACCTCTAAGTACTGTTTGCATAAACAGTCTTTTTTAATAAATTACCTGTGCATTTTGACTCGCCTTGACTCGGCTCTTGAGCAGCTGCCATGTTTTGGGACTTTCACCAGGGCTTTTACACCCAAAATAAAGGTAAATCCGAAAAAAACTGAAGGTAACAAAACTATCAGTATTTCTCGATTTGCGTCCTTAAAGAGCAAGTTTTTTGGGTATTTTCTACAAAAAAGTCAAAGTTCGCCTCGCTTCACTTGACCAGAACAGAAAGCGTGATGCTGGTTTGCTTGCTCACCGGCAGTGTGTTGTTTTGTGGCATCTAAGCATGTGATCAAGTCCTGCAAAAAGCCTTTAGTAAGCTGACAGTTAGCACAGGGGCGTAAGTGCCCATATTTTGAGAGGTATGCAACATTAACATTGCGCCGCTCCCCACACACATACACACACACACACACACACATACATAAACACATACTACACAATCCCAAAGTGGTAGTATCCCTGAGTTCTTTGCCTAGTAGACAATTAAACAAATTACTGAATAATCAAGATCAACACACAGCCTATAATTACAACGTGATAACGACAATGGGACGACTAATTAACAACGTCACACTATACAGATGGCAATAATCTGAATTATTAGCAATTCTAAAAAAATATATATATAAAACTTTCTCAATACCATCTCCCATAGTATAATTTTATTGATCAGAGATTATGAAAAATTGATTGAACACGATGAAGATTTTGTTTTGTTTTGCAATTCATTTGGTTTTAAGTGTTCAAAAGCACAGCCTGCACGTAATGCAGAAATTGTTATGTTTAGCATATTGAATCACTTTTGAAAGCCACTATTCAAAAGTGTTACAGCCAACAAAGTGAAACATGTATGGTAGCCTGGCTGATATCTATGCAGATCTCGGTAAGAATTCTGTCAACACAAATGAAAGCTATTACTATGAATCTCAAGCTCAGTTTTGCTTCCCAATGTATATGCTGGTTTTTATTCTAATCAAAATTACAATCCCATAATTTGAACATGTTTTTTTTCTTAATTTCAAGTTGACGTTTATGCTATAGGGAATTTTCCCCTTTTAAGCCACATTAAGTCACAGTTGTGCATGTAGTTCCATATTCATGTTACAAATTACTTTTTACCACAGAAATGGGGGGAATTTGTACATTATCGACATAAACTATCTATTCGCTGCCAACTGGTGAAAGTGTGGGCATGTGGTCTGTAAAACCAGTTATTCAGTAATGAAGAATTATGAAACAGGGTTGGGTTCAATTGCTTTTTTCAATTACAATTGATAGTAATTGTAATTGCTTTCTGAACATTTTGTCCAGAAAGTAACTGTAATTACAATTACAATCAATTGTAATTGAAAACATAACGCGTTGCTGAATACCCCTGGGCCCGGACAAGATTTCCTGCCTCAAGGTCACAGCACTAAGATCAAAGGTGAAATCCAGCAAAAACATGACCATGCACATTCATGTGTCACAGTGAGTTACCATACCAAATTTGGTAAAGCAGCAATCAGTAGTTGCTGAGTACTGACCCGGACAATATTTCCTCCCTCAAGGTCACAGAGCTAAGGTCAAACTGTGAAATTCAACAAAAAACATGACGTTGCACATCTATAGGTCACAGTGGGTTACCATACCAAATTTGGTGAAGCTGCGATATTTAGTTGACGAGTACTGACCGGTACAAGATTTCCAGGGTCAAGGTCACGGAGCTAAGGTCAAAGGTCAAATCCAGCAAAAAACCTGACATTGCACATCAATGGGTCACAGTGAGTTAACATACCAAATTTGGTGAGGCTGTGAGAATTAGTTGCCGAGTATTGACCCGGGCAATATTTCCAGGGTCAAGGTCACAGCGCTTAAGTCAAAGGGCAAATCCAGCAAAAAACCTGATGTTGCACATCTATGGGTCATAGTGAGTTACCATACCAAATATGGTGAAGCTGCGATCATTAGTTGCCGAGTACTGGCCCAGACAAAATCATGGACGGACAACGGACGACAGACGGACACGCAGGTGACGACAATTCCCCTCTGGCCAGAGTGGGCCGAGGGGTAAAAAGTAATTGAACCCAAGTTATGAAAATAAACAAAGTATAATAAAGCTAATTTGTTTTTGTGCAAAGTTCAAAGAAAAACATGTTGAAAGAACTTGAATAACACCTTAAATCGCAGTCGTGAAATTGGTCAGAAAATAATTTTGCTGTATTTGTTGTTACTTGACGAATTACAAAATAAACACAATAATAAGACTGGGTTTCCAGTGTTGATGAAAAGTATTGCCATTTTGTCATAATGTGGTGTTAGAGGCTAAATAACCCCTCTAATCATAAAAATTAAAAATTAAAAGCTTGTTAACGTTCTAAGAATCCAATTTTGGAAGGAGCAGAAAGCAGCAGACGCAGTGGTCCCTCGGGACTGAGTTTGAGAACTGCTCAGCTTCCACAGCCTGTTCTCATTATCCGCTCTGGGCTCCTCCGCTTTCTCCCCCTGTCCTTTCCATCAACATGTCTCGCTGAATTAATTTTGCACCACATGTAGGTTATACTAAAGTTTGCTGTCAATATAAAATTATCATACTATGTTGTAACATCTTAATTAATTTCACCTAAACTATAATTAAATGTAGGCAATGTGCCAGCTTTGCCTGTTTGAGGGCAGGAGATGGGATATAGGCTGCATTGTTTTGAGTATAGCAGAGGTATTGAACCTTATCCAAAAAGAGTCAGTATGGGTGCAGGCCTACGTTTTAGCCATGCAGTTACACCCCAGATTCTTCTAATCAACCCCAAGTATTTTCTAAAGACCTTGATTTGTGTTATCAGGTATGCGCCTGATTGGCTGGAATGAAAACTTGCACCCACACCGGCCTTTTCGGAATATACCCCAGCTGTCAGCTAACACAAACGCCGAAGGTCGGTCTCAATGGAGAGGGGAATTAATTGTATCATTTGCAATTGCTTCCACTGTGCAGCAATGTTTGTAACGAGCTACGCAGATCATTTTTCTGTAGATTCATGGTGGGTTACCTGCATACGTACATCTAGGCAGTCCTCTAGTCAGGAACTGAAGATGCATATAAACAAAACAAGATTAATGTGAGGATTTACGAAATGGACCACACGTGGGAACCAGTAAAATGCAAAAAGGAGGCTTTATTACTGAAGGGGGAAACCCCCAACAGAGCAGGCAACAGTACAGAGTCCACAATCCAAAATCAGAATCCAACGGGCAAAATCCAGAATCATAACGAGGGCACCAATCACAAAAATCACGGTCAGACAAAAAAGGTTCAAAACACAAGAAGGCGGCGAAGTACAGGGAGTAGGCAAAATCGATAGTCAAGGACGGTCCAATCAGAAAGATAATCACAATGGGAACAAGGCGAAATGAACGTGGCACAAGTAAGCATGAGAGAACGATCTGACAAAGCAGTGCTGTGAAGAGATATCTAATATACGTTTCAGGGAGGTCACATGATAATAGAACACAGGTGGAAGCAGTGAGACTGATTACAAGGGAGCAACACATTAGGAAGAACCTAATCACATGAAATTGGCAGAAGCCAAAACGCGGACAGGGATCACGGGACAGACCTATAGACAACGACACAGCTCTGGTCAAGGAGTTCTACCGTGCACAGATACTAAGAGAAAGGAAAGCATAAGAAGGTGTGGAGATTCCACTGAAATGCAGCAGCGAAGATTAGGGAGAGACAAGAGGCGGAGACTAGAATAGGGCGAGTGCAGAGAGCTTGTTAATCAATTAGTAAGTGCAGCTATACAATCCCGAGTGCTCGTTAGTAAGTTAGTCTTATATACAATGTTATTCTTGGTTAGTAAATTAGCAAAAACAACAAATTGTTAGTATGTGTTAGTAACATAGAAAAAGCAAGGGGAAGGAAGTAAACGAGATGGGGAAGGAAGATTGAAACCAGACACCATGAAATCACCCGAAGGAGTGGCACGCATTACTGGGGCTGTGAGCAAAGACAACACCAAGGACCAGACAGGGGGAGACAAAGTGTATTGCATGGAAAAATCAAAACATGGACTGGAATAAAACTATGGCTATAAGTAAAACATGGAAAATAAAAACTAAGACAATGCATGAAAGACCAGAATCACAACACTTAATGGACGAAAAAATAGGGGAATCTTTTCCCATCATTAGTCTTTAAAGTTTTCCGTCTGGTTTTCGGATTACATGTTCCTTTTTTGGTGTACTACTTTTTCATAGTGTGCCTGTGTGTTACATTTGTTTTACACCCTCTTTGCACAAGATCTTACTCATTTAACAGGTTAGAGTCAAACTATGCAGTATAGTTAAAATTACGTGGACACTCATGATCTGGAATTGTTTTCCATGGTTTCATTTACACTTTCTGGTTCCACTGCAGGAAGCAATTGATGCTATTGCATATAAATGACTTTACAGATGCTTCTTTAATTCCAACAGAGAGGGAAGGTCTTTTCCTGTTTAAGCATGGCAGTGTTACCATGGAAAGCGCAAAGTCCACACTTGGTATGTTAAAATATGTTTCATATGTGTAGAAGAAATGGTCTAGCCAGGTCAGAGACCTGATTTCAGCCCTATAAAACACCATTGTGGTCAAATGGAAAACGACTGGAATGGAAGCAAATCTCTGCAAAAATATTCCTGCAGTCCACATCTTTCCCAGAAAATGGAGGCTGTTATTGTAGAAATCTGGCACATAAGGGCTTACATTTCAGACTAAGTTATGCCTGAATTATAAATGTGCATCATTCACGGAATTAAGACCAAATACACAGTAAAACCAAATGTTTAAGCAGTGAACATACGCTAAACACTTTTTTTTGTAAAGCTTTTTAAAAAAGCGCGGGGTTTCCGCCCTCGCGAAGAGCTCATGTATAGATCAGGCCTACCCTAGCTTCATAATTTACCACTTATGACTGATGTGGGGCGCTTGGTTTAGGCGATTTACTCCTGGTAAAATGTGAAAGTACAAACTCCAGGGATGCGCTTACGGCGAGGCTCACGCAGGAGGTTTTGCCTCTTGAGTAAACCTGCCAAGAGTAGCAGGACGGTTGGGGAGGGACGGCGGAGATTTGGATGTCAACAATTGACAGCCTGCAACCGGGGAATCTGCGCTCTCACGGGAGTTCTTAATTATCCTCGCCCGCACGTTCAAGCGTAGCGTGTTTGATCCCGGGTAGCTGCGCGCACCACTGCCACCGCAGACCCTCGTGACCATCTGGAACTCCCCCAGTGCTTGTGTGCTTGTATATGGAGAGACCCTTACGAAACGTTTTTCATCCTACCTATTTGGAGTGCCGATGGTCAGTCCATTTTGCTACCTATTAAAATATGCTACCTCGCGGTTCTCAGTTTGCGCAGACCTAAAATCTTGGGCTCTGTTTCTTCGCTCACATCTTAAGTTCATCTTCAAAAATCATATATAGGCTATATTTTTTCAGTGCGCCTTTCGACATGTAAGCGTAAACATATTTGCATATAGGCCTGCACGCTGGGGTTAACTGAAAATGCAGAAAATAGGCTAGATGATATTGGCGTGCGGCATAGATCTTTATACGAACTTATCCAACTCATTTCAACATCTGCTTCAGTAATAACAAGCGAAAATAACAAAGTTACAACTGTAGACTGATTCATATTCCAATATTAAAGCGAAAGCAAAGACTTGACGATAGCTTTGCATAATCGTCGCATTTTTGACGAGGCAGCACAAATTGTCAGAACACCGGTGTTCCATCGAACCTGCATAAATCGATGTCGCCGATTTCCAACTGCAGATGCGCTAGAAATTCAGAATCTGCCACCCCAAGGCTGGATTTTACTATACGGAAGAGCTCTCAGATGTGATCTAAAGGAACCCGGTGATTCCAAAAAGGAATTCTTTCAAATTTATGTAGGCCTATGTATTTATTTATCCCTTTGAGCTTGCACTCATTTAACATCTAACATCACAGGTCCGACTGAGATATGAACGGTCGTTCTGCGCAGGGTCGGGGGAGAAAAAAAGAGTAATTAGGAACCACATAAGAATCTTATTACAATGAAAGGAACTAAACAGCCGGTTTCCGCAGTTTTTGATGTTGGCAAATAAATGACATTTACATCCTGCGGGTCCTTCGATGAAGCTGAATGATTTCAGTTAGAACTCCCGTTGAGTCCATTTCTCTCAATACCTACGGCTAACGCTCACTCTCGCGCAGACTGGTGTGCTCCTGCTTAAAAAAGGGCTCAGTGACGTAGGCGGGGCTTTGTGCAATCGAGACTGGGCGTAGTGTAACTCAGTGGGAGCCACGCAAGTAGGGTTACAGGTTATAACCCTTTATAATTAAATAATAGTATTTTGTTTCTGCAATACTTATGTCGTCTTATGATGACAGCATGGAAATGTGCAGGACGTAGGCCTATTGGTTATGCGCGTAAACCAATATAAAAGACAGATACAGTTGGTCTCATATAAACTCTACTGGAGTTCAGTTAATACTGGGATGTTTGCTGTGTGGAGATCGCTGATACGAAATTTAATAATCGACCACATGGGCTAATTATCATCAAAGTCAAAGTTTATTTCATGAAGAAAAAGCAGAATAATTTTCTCAGATGTAGTTTTTCTTATGAAGCCTCTTACCCACATATATGGGGCATTAGGCCCCGTTCTAAAGTTTACAAGCAGGATATCACTTTATCTGGCTCTAACATTATTTCGACACATGGAGACCCTATTCTAACTGGATTAGTAATGATTTGAAAATATGGCTTCTGTGTATCAAATAGGCCAATAGGGGGTTTTCTATTGCTAAGGTAAGCCTGTTGCCACCTAGTGCTTACTACTTCCCTTTATCCCATGTAATTGCTTCGTAGATCATCTAATGACCCGGTCTTCACCCTCAATAGCCATGAGTGTCCCCACAGCGCATGCTTTTGAGTCGTTAACGGTTAACGAAATGAAATTATTTTGGGCCCCTTCATAGTTACGCCTCGCGTAGAGGGAAAGTGAGGGTAGGCCTATATTGGGGTAATGCCGAGCATGAAATTTCAACCTTTGAATTACTCAAATCGAAGCCTTTTGTAACAGTTCTGTCGCCCGCTATTTATTAAGTCTCATTCTCCTGCGGTTAGAAAAATTTTACATAAAAATTGGTTTTCTTTAAACATAGATATTGTTAAATTGATGCACGGCATTTCTGGTTTTACTCGGCTAGTTTTTGAGCGAGATTTTTTTTAGGCCTACTGAAAATATAGTCTTTCTCCTGGCATTTCTTTCCATTTTATTTTCAGGGGATTGTATCAAGACTGTTATGTAGGCCTATTCGGATATGGCGTAGTAATGTACAGATAACGTTCCAAGATAAATATGACACAGGCGTACATTAGGCTATTTGTGGAATTGAAGTCCGCTACGAGTGAAGTTGAAAGTTGGTTAAAAAAGTCTCAAATATCCTTTCACAAAATACGCACTTAGCCTACTATATCGAGAAAAGCACCAACTATGATGCCCGTGTGGAGCTCGCAGAAAAAAATAAAGGAAATGCATTGTTATTACAGAAAAGTTAATGGCACCCATTTCTAAATCCAGATCAATAAAAATAAACTGCTCTAAATGTTCAATGCACTATCAACTCTCACCTCGCAGCTCTTGCAGTCACTCCAAGTGTTACATTAATAACGTCTCAATGTTTACAACAGACGTAGCCCGAAAATTGTTTATAATTCGATTGCATAATCTCTGGCTGTGAAGCATTCACAATTTCGCGCAAGAGTAGTATTTTATGGTAGGGGACTTTTCGGTCTGTAGCTCCAGGTCTTACCTCACCACTCCGTACATCACGAGAATGTTTCCAAGCAGTCCCACCACGCAGATCACCGAATAGAGAGCCGTTATGGAGATAGCGATTATTATACCCGTCGCGCTCTTCACAGGACTCTGTTCCGTGTCGCTTCCGTTCAGCGGGAAGCCCGTCAGGTCCTCTTCGTAACTGGCATTGAAGGGGATCGCGGAATACAGGTCGGGGAAATTAGCACCGGGCACGGTGGGCCGCTCCATGATTCCAAATCGCGCTCCTGACTCGCTCCTTTTTCACAACTGGCAACTTGTCACTGGCAACGCTGTGCGCTGGTGGAGCGCAAATTTGAGCGGAGAGTCGGCACTGATCGAGCGCTTGAGGATAGAAATAAGGGGGTGTGGTGAAGATAGTTGGGAGTCGGAGCTCATCTGGTTGTCCCTATTGAAACGGCGGTTTTCGGAACTCAAGATACTAAATGTCCGTTTGCAGAGCTTTAGCTGACGTAGGCTAATTGCGCTACAAAACCCGAGCAAGACTGGTTTCCTCACACGATAAGGTTATTTGATTCGGAAAACCGAGCTCGCTACTCGGACGAACTCCTTTCCCCAGAGCGCAGTGGTACTGGAGGCTTTGCAGAAAGTTGCGCCTGCTCTCTCAGCGTATGAAGCTCCGGGTCTGATTTCCCTTAAAAACCCCTTCTGCACTTACTACGTCAAAGCCGCGTTGTTGGCTGAAAATCAAAAATATGAATGTCAATCACCGGACACAAAAACTCGTTATATCTTCGAAGTCGTGTTGCAACAAATATGTTATGTTGCCCTAAATGCTGATTGAGCATCCAACCATATGAAACGCTTCAAAACGAGTGTCAGCGGGAGCAAGACAATATCTCCAAGGCAAGTGTCAGTTGAAGTCGATGGTCCGTGGTTATACTGCATGTGCTGCCTGTCTCATATGTCAATAGTATGAAAAGTTAGCCATGATAATTAATTCAGCAGCGTCAATACATTTTGTGTATTTTCGCTGTTTGGGAATAAATTAAATATGAAGTGCTTCGTATTAAATTCGTGCTTTCTACACGAGATGTATGTTAGGGGTAATGTAGGCTAATCTGTCTCAATTTTTTTATTTGTCGACCTCCGTGTAGCCTACTATAATTCTTTTCGTAAATCTAGCGAGAGTCGCCCAAGGTGCTGAAGAGACTTCGCTGTCTCGGGGTATCAATGCCTGTGATCGGTGTCTGCCCACAACGATTCGTTTCTGAGCGCACTTACAGTGCGGTTTGACAACAGAACAATAGCATTGAGGGGCAGGGGCGGTGAAATGATCTCTGAAAGAACACACCTTTTCTCCGACAGAGTACACGGAACAGTAGAAAACAGAAGTGACAGAGGAGTGTGGATGGCTTGCGTCATTGGAGGAGATAGCGGCAAGAAGTAGGGGTAGTAAAACGTGCTTGGAGATTTTCAGCATGGGCGTTGATGAAAGCCTACGAATAATAATAATACAACGCCAATTCTGAAGTAGTCGGGAAGAAGTGTAAATTGTGAATAAAATCAAAACGTAATGACTTTCAAATCACACCAGCCAGTATTTTATTCACGATGGGAAAGAGATAACATAGCGAATGTTGAAACTGAGAAATTTTACAATTTTATCCACAAAATTAGCTCATTTCAAATTTGATAGCTGCTACAGGTCTCAAAAAAGTTGGGACTGGGGCCTGTTTACCATGGCGTAGCATCCTCTCCTCTTTTTGAACACAGATTGGAGGCGCCTGGGCATTGAGGAGACAAGTTCCTTGAGTATAGCCATTGGAATTTGATCTCGCTCTTGTTTAATTCAGGCCTCCAGCTGCTGGACAGTTTTGGGTCTCCTGTGACGGACTTTTCGCTGAATTGTGCGCCATATGTTCTCAATCAGTGAAAGATCAGGACTGCTGGCACGCCAGTTCAGCACACAAATTCTTCTACTATGAAGCCATGCTGTTGTAATAGCTGCAGTATGTGGTTTTGCATTGTCCTGCTGAAATACACAAGGCCTTCCCTAGAATAGATGTCATCTGGAGAGTGCATGTTGCTCTAAAACCTTTCAGCATTCATATACCTTTCAGCATTCATGGTGCTTTTTAAAACATTCAAGTGTCTCACTTCATATGCACTAATGCATCCCCATACCATCAGAGATGCTGGCTTTTGAACTGAACGCTGATAGCAGGAGGGATGGTCTTTCTCTTCTTTAGCCCGGAGGACACAACGCCCATGATTTCCAAAAAGCATGTCAAATTTGGACTTTTCTTACGACAGGACTCTTTGCCACTTTGCTACTGTCCATTTTAAATTAGTCTTGGCCCACAGAACACGGCCTCTGGATCATGCTCAACAATGGCTTCCTTTTTGCATGATAGAGTTTTAGATAGCATCTGTGGATGGAATGGCGGACGGTGTTTCCAGGCAGTGGTTTTTGAAGTATTCCTGGACCCATTTAGTAATGTCAATGACAGAATCATGTCGGTGAGTGATGCAGTGGGGGCCGAAGGGGCCCGAAGATCACGGGCATCCAGTAAAGGTCTTTGGCCTTGTCTTTAAGGCACATAGATTTTTCCAGTTTCTCTGAATCTTTTGATGATGTTATGCACTGTCGATGATGAGATGTTTAAAGCCTTTGCAATTTGATGTTGAGGAACATTGTTTTAAAGAATTCCACAATTGGAAGAACAGGTTGGAGAGCCTCTGGCCATCTTTATTTCTGAGAGACTCAGCCTCTCTAAGACATCCCTTTTGTAGCCAGTCATCTTTCACATCTGATTCCAGTTAACTCAACTCCTTGCTAAATATCCTTTCAGCTGATTCTCTTGTATATTAATGGCTTTTTCAGCCCTTTTTTGCCTGTGTCCTAACTTTTTTGAGACCTGTTGCAGCCAGAAAATTTGAAACAAGCTCATTTTGCGGATAAAAATGTAAAATGTCTGTTTCAACATTTGAAATGTTATGTATGTTCTGTTTAAATAACATATTGGCTCATGTGATCTGAAAGTCATTGCATTTTGATTTTATTCACAATTTACACTTCATCCCAACTATTTCAGTATTGGGGTTGTAATAATAATAATAATAATAAACATAACTTTTTGAATAAATGCATTTAGAGTCAAACTCCCTGTGATTACATGTTATAAATGCCTGCAAACCTTGACTGAAAATGCCCTTCCAGTTGAGTTGGCAACCTTATGGCAGGGGTGGGCAATTCCAGTCCTCGAGGGCCAGTGTGTATGCAGGTTTTCATTTCTATTAATTTCCCTGACTAATTTAGCTAATTGGTCGTACACACAAGCATAGATTTGTACTAAGGTTAAATCAAAGAAAAATCGTTTTGAGTGGGAGACAAGAAGAGTTTCTTATGTTCATTCATGATAATTTAAAGAAATGATAAGCAATGTCAGATTTCATAAATAGTTCTGCTAATTTAGATAATTAACTGATTAAAGGCCAGACATTGGTGTGATAACCAGGGACAGATACAACCCTCGTTGCCCACCTCTGCCTCATGCTGATACATGCTTGTTCAAGTGCAATCCTTTCGGACTGTCACTATTGAAACAAGGGACGTGATGCTGTATCATATAATCAGTGACGTCGTGGTCATAGAAAAGAGGAAACAATTTTATGTCACGTTTTACTGATGACAGTGTCATCAGCAGTTAATATTATCAGTTTTGGGAAATGTCTGAGAATGTTAATGGATAAATGTTTACAGTCTTTGGACCTAACATCAAAGCTGGTTACATGCTGCAATTTCATGTCATAAAGTTATTTACTAACAATAATTATTTTGGGGGAAATGATGAACAACACCAGCTTTGCCTGATTAATGCTAAGTCAGGAGGTTAATTTACGCATACATGTTCAGTTTTAGATCTTCTCTTATGGTGTACATTCAACTGTATGAAGGAATCTAAACATTGTTACTTTGTGATTGGTGACTCCTGATTAAATGATTCTGATTTTTGATTGAGAGAGAACATTCACTTCAATAAGGTCTTTTCAAACCTTGAAAATACCCATTAGCAGAGCTGTGATGATTCTGTTCACTTAAAGGAAATAAATGAACCTGAAAAAAGCATGTAGCATCACTACCCCCCCCCCCTTTCAGTTGCTGCCTTCTCTTTCTGTGAACACTGACAATGATTCAATGATTGATGTCAAGGCTTCTGAACATTTGCTATATTACTCCACGGCTGACATTTTTCCCTAGATGCACTTAGGAGTTACATAATCTGTACAGTGGACCCCCAATTTCACAAACCAGAAATTATACCCCTTAAATGAGAGACGCATGAACCTCTGCACTCTACAGGCCCCTCAAAAATTATTGGCACCTCTGGGTTATAAGGCTTAAAAGGGTTGTAGGAAATTCACCTTTTGATGTTGGCCATTAGCTTAAAGGGGCACCGTCACAACACACGCAGAATTATGGGCCTCATTGACTACTATCACAAAAGACTGCACACTGTTACTAATGTTAAAGGAGGCACTACGCTGTATTAAGAACTAATACAATATAATACTATAATACTTCTTAAGAACTAAGAACTTTCATTTCACTTTTTCCCTTATTGCCATGTTTAATTTGATGATAGTGCCATTCTACATGACCTACAGTTGGATATGAATTAAATAAGAAAAAAAAATGTGTTTTGCTGGGCTAAACAGAGGATAACAGATTAAAATATATCCAGTCATTGTTATGTGTTGTTACATTACTGGGCAGAGGTGAGAAGAAATATGAACAGTAAAATGGTAAAGTACATTGCAAATATTGAAGTCATCTGTGCTACATATCCCTCCGAATAACCTGCCAATAATGTAGGCTAATAATGTAGGCAGACAGCAGATTTGGTCAACCCTCTTTTTAAGAGGCAATATTTAGACATTTTCTAACATGAATGTAAAAATAAAAGAAAGTAAAACACAATTTGTTACATTATTGGCATAGTTATTACATTATCAGAGCTTTTTTTTAGTGTAAGGCCAATAACGTAATAACCTGCCAATAACGTAATACCTTATTACGTTATTGGCAAAATGTTATTACGTTATTGGTGGAGAAATGTTATTACGTTATTGGCGGGTTATTACGTTATTGGCTTTATTACGTTTCAAATGGGCCCAAATTATTACATTATTGGCAGTTATTACGTTATTGGCAGTTATTATGTTTTGGGTTGTAACACGCCCTTTGGGGTGGGGAGCAGGCTGGCCCGGATGGGCGTAGTGGAATTTAGCCGGGAGCTATGGATCCAGGACGTCGTCACAATCCACCCAGCTCCTTTCCTCCAGACCGTAGCCTTCTCAGTCCACCAGATTCAACCTGTTTCTGCGACGTCTGGGGCTGAGCAGGCTGTGTACCCTGTCGGCAGGATCTCCGTCAACCTCCAGGACAGGGGGAGGGTCTTTGGGGGATTTGCCTCCATCAGGGGTCCAGCTTTCACCTGCCTAAGCAAAGATATGTGAAAGGTACTGTTAATGCGATAGTGTGACGGCAAAAGTAGGCTGTTTCATTGACCTTCCGGAGGACACGCAGTGGGCCATTGAAGCATGGGCTTCGCTTCTTGCAGGGCAGGTGGAGGCGTAGGTCTCTGGTGGAGAGCCAGACTCGGTCCCCCAGCTGTCTGGATTTTCTGATGGCAAAGGGCTCTCTGGATCAGGACGCTGGTATTTTCCCAGACAGACTCGGCCTCTTTAGAGTAGGCGTCCACTGTCGGGACATTTTTCTGGCTCTGGTCCCACGGGCACTGGGGAGGTTGCCGTCTGAGCACACACTGGAATAGTGGTAGTCCAGTGGATGTGCTCTTCAGGGAGTTCTGGGCGTACTCTGCCCAGAGCAGGTACTTGGACTAATCCCGTTGTCGATGGTGGCAGTGGACTCGGAGGAACTTCCCCAAATTCTGGATGGTACGCTCAGCCTGCCCATATGTCTCTGGGTGGTACCCCGAGAAGAGGCTTACTGAGGCTCCCAGCTTCCTGAAGAAAGCCTTCCACACTCGTGAGGTGAACTGTGGTCCAGGGTCCGAGAGGATGTTCTCTGGAATGCCAAAGTTCCTGAAAACCTGCCTGAATAGCCCCTCTGCTACTTGTAGAGCAGAGGGCAGTGTGGGGAAAGGCACAAACTTGCAAAACTTGGAAAACCCGTCAACAGTTACCAGTATGCAGGTGTTACCTTCTGATGAAGAGAGGTCTTTTACAGAGTCCACAGCAACGTGTGATCTTGGATGATGCTGGACTGGTAATGGGCTGAGCTTGCCGGCTGGCAACTGGCCTAGTGTATTGGAAATGACACAAGTTGCATATGTGGCTGCTTTCACATCAGAGGCCAGGTATTTTCGACTGATGATGGGCTGCCCTGCAGACAGGGAAGTGTGCGCCCATAGAATAAATCACTGTCGAAGAGCAGCGGGGACGAATGTCTTACTCGCTGGAACTGAGGTGGTAGGAGGGCTCCTCCTAGTCGCCTTCGCAATTTCCTTGTCTAACTGCCACTTGATCGGGGCGAGAATGCAGGAGGAGGGTATGATCGGTTCTTCTGCCTCCAGATCTTTCTCCACCTTGAATCTTCGCAAAAGAGCGTCTGCTTTGATGTTCTTGGAGCCTGGACGATCGGTTATTGTAAAATTGAAATGGGTAAAAAGGAGTGCCCACCAGGCTTGCCGGGGATTCAGCCATTGTGCCTTTCGCGGATATCCCAGATTCTGGTGGTCGGTCAGCACAAGGAATGGATGTTGGGCCCCCTCTAACCAATGCTTCTGCTCTTCTAGCGCAAACTTAATGGCCTGCAAAGTCTTTATCTTACATGTATGTTTTAAACAAAGAAATCACTGGAATTACAAATAATAAATTTACAAGAAAAATCCATAAGGAATCCAGCACAGATGACTGAAATGATCACCTCGCGATCAATCCCCTGAAGCTGCTTTATAATGAGTAGATCATTTGAATTACCTGTGCTGGAGCAGGGAGAGACCTAAAACGTGCAGGACAGGCGGTCCTCCAGGAGATGTTTCAGAAGCACCAGATTAGACCATCATTTCTGATCCACTTAAATATTGACAAAATGACTGATCCTGGTTTTTCTTAAGTGTTTTGCTATACGTACACATGATTTATGCAGTGGGCTTCAGTTTTCCTACCTTTCTGTCATACAACCCATAAGACTATTACACAAGAACAAAATATAAAAATTGAAGCTTATTATGATGCGTGGCATCATGGACTCCACAAAATACCTGGACATTTGAAATCTAAATCTGGCTGCCTCGGGCAAGAAACTAAAACTGGGTTGCTGTCGGATCTTTTAGCAGGTCAATGATCCAAAACAAATGTCTCTGTCAACTCGGGAATTGTTAGCTGAACACAAAGTCAAGCATCTGCAGTGGCTATCTCAATCGTGCAACATAATGCTCAAAAAACCCAGGGGTGAGCTAAAGGGGAGGGAGTGAGAGGGGACCCAGGACCCTGGATGATGTGGAAAGATTCTGTAGAGGGACATAATCTGAAATTCCCTGCTCTGTATTTTCTATCCTCACAAGATGTTATCAGTGAAGACTTGGTGTTTTATTGGCAAAGGGAGGTTGTACAAATGATTAAATGCAGGGGTGTTAATAATTTTTGAACATTTGTTTTTGTGTAAGAATACAAATTATAAATATTATTTCTTCATGAAGGATTTTTTTTTTCTCAGAATAAATTTACCTCAATTCAAGCTCATTTTTCTGAGTGAGATTAAACTAATTCATTAAAATGTTCATTTTTTTATTATTTTTTGCAACCCTTTTTACTCATTCTTATAAGGGGTGCCAACTATTGTGAAGGGGACTGTATCTAACTATTTAATTCATATGTTCAAAGTAAAGCTCATATCAAAAAGGAAAAGGCCTATTTATACAATGTATGCCTGCCACTTTTCCCAAGCACACACGAGTCAAATCCCATGATCTGCTCTCCTCTTAGCAACCCCTCGTTGCGGCTTGTAAGAACAAACTGGGCCTCCTACCCTTACATGGGATGTCCTTTTCATTCTTTCATTACCTATTCACAGTTTCAGGAACTCCAGAGTTACAGGACTGTGATTTAGCCAAGGAACCTGACGGTTTCACAATGCTACTGACTCAATAGCTAAGCCTGCTGCTGTCAGTCTGGCCGAGAACCCAAAATGTGCCAGTTGGAGGCCTCCTCTCTGTTCCAGTCTCATGCTGGCTTCCGACCTGCTCTGGGGTTTCCAATTCCCAAAAGAAAAAATAAAGGACTGAGGAAACATTAAACCTCCTCTAAGTATGTACTGTGCTGCACTGGAGTGGACTGTATGTATAATTGCGTGTTTTACGCACAAGATACTGTCAGATTATTGTATTGCAACTGCCAGTTGGAGGGAAAGATCAAGTTTGAATATTGATTTTCAAAAATAAGTGATTTGAATGTATATGTATATTAATCTCATAATTTTGTTTGGAAAGCTCAAAATCGCATCTTCAATACAACCCCAATTCCAAAATAGTTTGGACGAAGTGTAAATTGTGAATAATATCAAAATGCAATGACTTTCAGATCACGTGAAGATAGATAACAATTCAAAAGTTGAAACTGAGACATTTTACATTTTTATCCACAAAATGAGGTTATTTCAAATAATCTGACTGCAACAGGTCTCAAAAAAGTTGGGACACAGGCAAAAAAGGGCTGAAAAAGCAATTAATATATAAGAGAATCAGCTGAAAGTAATTAAGTTAACTGGCATCAGGTGTATAATATGATTGGCTTTAAAAGGGATGTCTTAGAGAGGCTGAGTGTTTCAGAGGTAAAGATGGCCAGAGGCTCTCCAACCTGTGAAGGCTTGCGTAAAAAAAATTGAACCAATGTTCCTCAATGTCAAATTGCAAAGGCTTTGAAAGTCTCATCATCAACAGTGCATAACATCATCAAAAGATTCAGAGAAACTAAGGGACAAGGCCAAGGACCTTTACTGGATGCCCGTGATCTTCAGGCCCTCAGGCACCACTGCATCACTCATCGGCATGATTCTGTCATTGGCATCACTAAATGGGCCCAGGAATACTTCAAGAAACCACTATCTGTAAACACATCCCGCCGTGCCATCCACAGATGCCACCTAAAACTCTATCATGCAAAAAGGAAACCATTGTTGAGCATGATCCAGAAGCGCCGCCGTGTTCTGTGGGCTAAGGGTCCCTTAAAATGGACTGTAGCAAAGTGGCAAAGTATCCTGTGGTCAGATGAGTCCAAATTTGACATTCTTGTTGGAAATCATGGGCCTTGTGTCCTCTTGGCTAAAGAGGAGAAAGACCACCCCTCCTGTTATCAGCATTCAGTTCAAAAGCCAGCATCTCTGATGGTATGGGGATGCATTAGTCCATATAGTGTGGGACAATTACATATTTTGAAAAGCACCATGAATGCTGAATGGAATATAAAGGTTTTAGAGCAAAATGTGCTCCCCTCCAGAGGACATCTATTCCAGGGAAGGCATTGTGTATTTCAGCAGGACGATGCAAAACCACATACTGCAGCTATTACAACAACATTGCTTCGTAGTAGAGGAGTTTGTGTGCTGAGCTGGCCTGCCTGCAGTCCTGATCTTTCACCGACTGAGAACATTTGGCGCATAATTTAATGAAAAGTCCGTCAAAGCACACCCAAAACTCTCCAGCAGCTGGAAGCCAGTATTAAACAAGAGTGGGATCAAAGTCCAATGGCTAAAGTCAAGAAACTTTTGTCTCGTCAATGTCCAGACGCCTCCACTCTGTGTTAAAAGGACGAGGGGATGCTACGCCATGGTAAACAGGCCCCTGTCCCAACTTTCTTGAGACCTGTAGCAGCCATCAAATTTGAAACAAGCTCATTTTGTGGATGAAATTGTAAAATTTCTCAGTTAAAACATTTGCTGTATTATCTCTGTCCTATTGTGAATGAAATACTGGCTGGTGTGATTTGAAAGTCATTGCGTTTTGATTTTATTCACAATTTACACTTTGTCCCTACTATTTCGGAGTTGGGGTTGTACAATGATGTGAATTATTCTTGGAAACTTCCTGCTAAAGTAAATTAGGTACTGTAATTATGAGGCTTAAGTCAAAATTAGCCTTTTCCTCAATTTCCTCAGTTCTAAATATCCATATGGCATTTGTAAATTTTAATAATTAGCCTGTTAACAACATTGAAAAGAGCAGACTCTCCAATAGGGAACAGGAGCTCATCACAGCTCATAAGCTACTGGAAAAAAAATTTACCACTCATATGTAATGAATGTATGAAGAAAAATGTCAAATGAGCACATTTTTTTCCATATACTGAACCAAAAGATGTGGCTCACCAAACAAGTGAAAGTTCTTGTCTTTCATTCCGTTTCATTTTCGCCTCGTTGGCGAGCCCTGATGTGATGAGCTAATTTAAGTGGCTGTGTGATTGGCGAGGGGAAGCACAATAGCACAAGTTAATGTTTTAAAATGGGAACTGACTATAGGTTTTCAGCGCACACGAGACTGCTCATTAAAATGTTTGTCTAAATGATCTTTTTTTTCTTCTTTACTGATTTTAAATCTGACAACACTAATGTACATTAGAATCAGAATCAGCGAGGTTCTGGATTTATTTACCTTCAGGGAAATGTTCCCTCTGTTTTCAGTATTTTTGTGAAAAACTGAAACAAATAAAATATAGGGGTTTAAACTTCATTTCTTTTACTGGGTTTTTCATGTTCTCATTTGTTTCTCTGTTGTAATGTGAATATAGGCCACTGGATGGCAGTATTTACCTTTTTTTTTATTCAGCTCAGACTGGAGCTATGTTTAGACATGTCCTGGACATGTCTGGGGCAAGTCCCCGAAAAGTAAAAAAAAAGAGGTCTAAATGTGGGTGGGGTCTGCAAAAGAGTACATAAGGAAAAGAATTGAGACAGTAAAGTAGTAGGAGAAATTGCAAGAAGGATACGTGTGACCAGACCTATCATTTCTGTTCAAGACCTGTGAAGTTTCTTTTGTGGATTTTTGCCTATGTTAGAGCATTTTTCCTTACCCAGGACATCACCAAGCCACCCCAACCACAGGGACTGTAAATATTTCTTTTTTTTTTTGTATTCAATCTTGGTCAGTAGAGTTGTAGATAGTAGTTTAGTCTTTGTTTTTTTTTCATTAAATGTGTTCAAGTTTTTAAAACTGTGTCTGTCATCCCTTGCTGTTGCTGTTGTTGTTGTGTTGTAAATTGTAATAACAAATTGGGGTCATAACACTGTTCTCTGAAGAACAGGAAATTTTATTTGTTTTCTGTTGTCCATTTGGCAGAAAGATCTATTGGCGTTTCCCAGAATGTCTTCATTTTTCTACAATTAGAAAGCGATGCCCCTGGAGGCTAGTAGATGGTTGGGCAGAGAATGGGGCTGTAATACCAGTTTCCTGTGGAAATAACTCAAGGATCTCCAATTAAATATTTAATGGAAATATAATGGGGGATATTACTTGATTTAATTGGATAGACCCCCAGGATAATTTTCTCCCCTTGAGAGATTTTCAAATATATTGATCACTTTGAAGCTGATGCACGTTCCTGCACATGATCTCTTGAGTATGGCAGATGACCTCTAGAGATCAATATTATTGATCATTTTGCAATGTGGGGTGAAATTCAGTTTTTTTTTTAATTTAATTTACTGTTCCTTTTTTTGTTGTCGTCATGTGAACTGTGTGAACGTGAGATGGGTTTGAACGTGATTTGTGAAATGAATGTAATCAATCCCTTCACTTTGTACTTTACACTTGTTTTGCTGATTAGATTTGATTGGGGTGGAATTAACAGAAGCTGTGAAATCAGCTCTGCAGCAGTCAAATTATTCCGTCTCACCTTTCTGCGATGAGATTGTTACAGCTGATAATTTTGTTTGATTTAATTTTCAGTTTTTTTAAATTTATTTGTTAATTTATGAGTTACCATTAATATCAATTAGTGAATAAAATTGAATAATGATGAGGGACAGTTTTTGACCCGGAGGGATGAGTGGTGTGTTCGATGGGTGCCAGTGTCCTCAATGAAGTTAATTAAATTTCTCCTTCAGGTCATTTGTTTCTGCACAGCATAATAGCTCATACTTGAAACAATTCAGTATATTTCACAGCTTACATTCAGGATAAAAACCTACATCTTGTAACATTACATTTTTGATTTAGTATCTTTTGGGCAGGCTCAATATTTAGGTGGATTTTATATGGTTTTCTCAGTTGGACTTTATGTTGTTTTTAATGAGATCATAATCAGGGCAGTAAATCAGATTTGAATCTGATATTAAATATTGTTACATATATTTTTCATACTTCATTATTCAGATTTTATTGTGGATCTTGTGTAATATGTAATCTGGTCAGTACAAGTGAAAATATTTACAGATGTTATATGGCTTGTATTGCATCGAAAGTCCGCTTTACCTTGTTGAGTATTTGTTTGATAACTCTTGTAGTAATTTAATCCGTTGTAAAGTACTATTTGGGGTTCTAAGGTTTGGTAAATAATTAGTTTACAAAGCAAATCATATTTGTTACAGTATGAATAATAATAATGAATAATAATAATATGTAATATACTGACATTGTCTCAAAGTTTTATACTGCCCCCTTCATAATTTAGTCAATCTTATTGTAATTCTTGATAATCAAAGAACACTAAAGTTATGGAGTCCACCCAGTACGCTCCAATCATCATTGAAATCAGTGGAGCTTTGTCCTGTCCGGATGGTTTTGAAGTAAAGAGATGATTTGCTCAATATGCTGTCCTGGATGCTAGATTTTCATTTTCTGATAATCAAGTTGGGGAAAAATTCCAGTAACGTTCAATCTGATTGGTTTACAATTCCAGTTCGGTACTATCTGATTGGCTGAAGTGTGCCTCAGAGTGGAGTTGGTACCACAACTTGTTCAGGAAAATGAGCAAGTGTCCTGGATGAGCCCCTATCCATTGTTTTTGGAGCTGTCGTAGAAATTGAGCTTCCCAGCCCCCACAAAGAAATACTCTGTGTTACAGCTGCTGCATATCAATAATCAATCATTTTTAATTTTAGTATGCAAACGGGCATGGACTTTCTGCCACTAACTGGAAAGAGAATTTGAGTGAATCAGGAATATTATGACACAAGCATGTTTGGTCCTCCGTTGCTATGGCATCAAGTATCAGACAGTGAAATGGTGGATGAGGTTTCATGACTGCCACCAATACCATGGAAATCCAGACCATGAGAAGTGAGAGCATAGCTGAGGGGTAATGATGAGGTGAATGGTGATAGAGAGGATGAGGGGCAAAAGAGAGGGTGAGGGGGTGAAAGAGAAGATGAGGGGCAAAAGAGAGGGTGAGGGGGTGATAGAGAGGACGAGTGGCAAAAGAGAGGGTGAGGAGGTGATAGAGAGGATGAGGAGTGGGGGAGAGGATGAGGGGTGATAGAGAGGGTGAGGGGTGAGAGAGGATGCGGGGTGAGGGGAGAGGGAGAGGATGTGAGGTGAGGGAGAGGATGAAGGGTGAGGGTAAGGGTCAGGGGTGAGGGAGAGCGTGAGGGGTGAGAGAGAGGGTGAGGGAGAGGGTGTGGGGTGAGACAGGATGAAGGGTGATAGAGAGGGAGAGGGTGAAGGATGAGAGAGGATGTGGGGTGAGGGTGAAGGATGAGAGAGGATGTGGGGTGAGGGTGAAGGATGAGAGAGGATGTGGGGTGAGGGTGAAGGATGAGAGAGGATGTGGGGTGAGGGAGAGGGTGAGGGGTGAGAGAGTATGTGGGGTGAGGGAGAGGGTGAGGGGTGAGAGAGAGGGTGAGGGTTGAGAGAGGATGTGGGGTGAGAGAGAGGGTGAGGGTGAGCGCGAGGGGTGAGAGAGGATGTGGTGTCAGGGAGAGAGTGAGGGGTGAGAGCGGATGTGGGGTGAGGGTGAGGGTGAGGGGTGAAAAAGGATGTGGGGTGAGGGAGAGGGTGAGGGGTGAGAGAGAGGTTGTGGGGTGAGGGTGAGGGGTCAGAGAGGATGTGGGGTGAGGGAAAGGGTGAGGGTGAGGGTTGAGAGAGACGTTGTGGGGTGAGGGAGAGGGTGAGAGAAGGTGAAGGGTGAGAGAGAAGGTGAGGGGTGAAAGAAAATGTGGGGTGAGGGAGAGGAGGAAGGATGAGAGAGCATGTGGGGTGACGGAGAGGGTGAGGGGTGAGAGAGGATGTGGGTTGAGGGAGAGGGTGAGGGGTGAGAGAGAGGATGTAGGGTGATGGAGAGGGTGAGTGGTGAGAGAGAGGGTGAGGGGTGAGAGAGGATGTGGGGTGAGGGAGGGGGTGAGGGATGAGAGAGAGGGTGAGGGGTGAGATGGGATGTGGGGTGAGGGAGATGGTGAGGGTGAGAGGGGATGTGGGGTGAGGGAGAGGGTAAGGGGTGAGATGGGATGTGGGGTGAGGGAGAGGGTGAGGGGTGAGAGAGGATGTGGGTTGAGGGAGAGGGTGAAGGGTGAGAGAGAGGATGTGGGGTGAGGGAGAGGGTAAGGGGTGAGAGAGGATGTGGGGTGAGGGAGAGGGTAAGGGGTGAGATGGGATGTGGGGTGAGGGAGATGGTAAGGGGTGAGAGAGGGTGAAGGGTGAGAGAGAGGGTGAGAGGGGATGTGGGTTGAGGGAGATGGTGAGGGGTGAGAGGGGATGTGGGTTGAGGGAGATGGTGAGGGGTGAGAGAGGATGTAGGATGAGGGTGAGGGGTGAGAGAGGATGTGGTGTCAGGGAGAGAGTGAGGAGTGAGAGAGAATGTGGGGTGAGGGAGAGGGTGAGGGGTGAGAGAGAGGATGTGGGGTGAGGGAGAGGGTAAGGGGTGAGAGAGGGTGAGGGGTGAGAGGGGATGTGGGTTGAGGGAGATGGTGAGGGGTGAGAGAGGATGTAGGATGAGGGTGAGGGGTGAGAGAGGATGTGGTGTCAGGGAGAGAGTGAGGAGTGAGAGAGAATGTGGGGTGAGGGAGAGGGTGAGGGGTGAGAGAGAGGATGTGGGGTGAGGGAGAGGGTAAGGGGTGAGAGAGGGTGAGGGGTGAGAGGGGATGTGGGTTGAGGGAGATGGTGAGGGGTGAGAGAGGATGTAGGATGAGGGTGAGGGGTGAGAGAGGATGTGGTGTCAGGGAGAGAGTGAGGGGTGAGAGAGAATGTGGGGTGAGGGAGAGGGTGAGGGGTGAGAGAGAGGATTTGGGATGAGGGAGAGGGTGAGGGGTTAGAGAGAGGATGTGGGGTGAGGGAGAGGGTGAGAGTGAGAGTGAAGGAGAGGGTGAGGGGTAAGAGAGAAGGTGAGGGGTGAAATCCTCACATTTTTACCATTGCTCTCTCTTTTTCACTGTTTCTTATCACCTCTCTCTCTCCTCCTCTCACTCCCCCTAATTTTGGCTCTTTCTCTCTCCCTCTCTTTCTCTCATGCAAAGGCGCGTGCACACACACACACACACACACACACACACACACACACACTCACTTTCTCAAATTCTGTGAAGTGCAATGCATTAAGTTGTATCTTTTTAGCCTAGAATACAGTCCTGAGGTACAATCACAGGTGCATAGTTCTGTCTGTTTGTAATGTCTAGTAGACAATATTTTAGAGTAGAGCATCTATCTCAAACACACATACAAAGTGACTTACACACACACAAACACTAAATGTTGAAGCTTTTACAGTTGGATGACAGAGCTTCTGCGGATGAAGGCACAAGTCTTAGTTACATGCTTTTACATTGGTGTCAAATGTTATTGATGTTGTCATCCTGAAAGAGAGCTTAGTGCCTAATTTGATGGGTTATAAAGACTGAAAGCAGGCTGGGGAATTTAGCTGGCATGTTAGCACCGGGGCCTGTCTAGAAGGCTTGTGTAGCGCTGGGGGGTTTTATCTCAGAATCTGGTTGTTCAAAAGTTGGTTATTTTGACCACCAGATAACTTAACTAACCGCTAAATATTTAACTTACCATTAGCTGATCCCATTAAATTTGTCTTGTGCAAAACCACGATGGCCATTACATTAAGTAACCATCATGTTAAAAGTTAATGTAATGGTTAGTGATGTCGTACGTTCTACACTCAAAAGAGATGAAACGTAATGAAATGTTAGATTTTGTTATGACTTGAAAATCACAACAAACAAAACCAGCAATGACAACTTAAACAAATTTTTTCTTCACTGATTTAAAAAAAAAACTTATACAAATAATCCATTGTTCAATCCTATAATAACACTCTAATGCCACTATGCAACTCTGTTGCCAAAACAAAAACTCTGCCTCTGCCTCTACTGACCAAAATCACAGCATTTATATAGACTAGCAACATTCTGGAAAGATCTACTGGATTCCTTGGTAATCCCGCCCCATCCAGGCAAGAAGAAGCCAGAAACCTCAAGAAAGCACTTGTCTATTTTATCACAAAGAAGTGCTGTTGCATCAGATCATGTTTTGGTACAGACATACCACCAGATGGTGCTAAATGATGAACAAAATAAACAAATGGCTGACCAGTGGGGCAGCACAAATAGTATATAACAAATCACCTTTTACAAATGATATACAGTGCTTATGCATAACACTCATACATAACAATTTACATAATAATGTATTGTCAACTGGTTCCACAAAACTAAGTTAAGTAAATTCCACTTAATGCAATTAAACTGGCCAAAAATGTTGGAAGTCAAATAAAGGTTACACAAAGCAATTACGTGGAACCAGTTGATATCACATTATTAAGTAAATTTAACATTTCATTTTTTTCAGTGTATGACACATCTCATAAGCTCATGCTCCGCCCTTGTCCCCATTACAACATTATGATTTTTTCATCTTCATAACAGGATTGTTTGGGTCAACGAGTTGTGTGGTTGCCACAAAATGAATTGGATTTTTAGACAAAGTGAAAGACTGGGGTTTTAGATGTTGAAATCCATGATTTCCTTTACGACTAATGAACATAATCAGTCTGTATACCTGACGTAAATGACACATACATTTTATTTATGTGTTAAATGTGAAGTTCTTACCATTTGTGAAACATGAGTTTATGATGCATACTGCGCTTTGGTGCTGTGCTGAGGTCTTGGTGATGGCCTTTTGGACATTCTGTTCTATGTCCCGCCCCTTCGCAATTCGGAAGGCTTTTTTCCATTTGGCCGCTTAATTTGATTGGCATTTTTGTACTGCGTGATGAAAAAAAGCTAACGATTTTCCAAGGCAAGCTGTGCATCATCAACAGCCAATAAAACAATCAGGCACACAGCCAGACATCATGTGTTCCTCTTCAGGCCAGATGAATCTTTACTCCATCTCCATGATCATGTTTGCTGGTCCACTGACAGACTGTGGCCTGGCTGCATTCATTCAACCTTCACATTCAATCTGTCCCCATTCGAGTTCACTTTCAGGTCATATTTCTAGTCCTGTGGAAATTTGTTATTAGAGTTTTATAGAAGCACACGGGTTCAGTATAAGACCCCACTCCCCCAGGTCTGTCTCCTGATGGGCTGTGCTTGGACTTTTGCTCTGAGAGGTCTGCTTGGTCATAAAAATAAAAATAAACAAAATAAACAAAATCATAAAATGTTTATATTCAGAAATGGTGCCTCAGTGAAGTTCAAAAGCTTAATGTTGAGCCCTGTATAAGAGCTCAAATCAAGGAGAACCAATGTAAGCCTAGTAGTATCAAATGAAACAAAGTCAATTGCATTGAGATGATACAGCAATATTATTCATTTATTTATTTATTTTCAATTGGATCCCCATTAGCACCACCAAAGAAGCATCTAATTCTTCCTGGGGTCCAATAATAAAGTGCTTGGTTCACTGAATCCTTTAAAAAAGAAATAAACAAAATATTAAAGCAATATATTTTATGCAAGTAATCAAAGAGGAAAAGCTAATAAGGCTTTTTTTGAATGCTTGTCTCACATACAGTCACTGCTGAGTGTTTATATCTCACATACTCTCAGTCAGTGCTGAGTGTTTATATCTGACATACTCACAGTCAGTGCTGAGAAGTTATATCTCACATATTCACAGTCACTGCTGAGTGCTCATATCTCACATACAGTCACTGCTGAGTGCTTATATCTCACACACTCACAGTCAGTGCTGAGTGCTTATATCTCACACACAGTCACTGCTGAGTGCTTATATCTCACATACTCACAGTCACTGCTGAGTGCTTATATCTCACATATTCACAGTCACTGCTGAGTGCTCATATCTCACATACAGTCACTGCTGAGTGCTTATATCTCACATACTCACAGTCACTGCCGAGTGCTTATATCTCACAGCTACAGTCTGCATAATCGTGCATAATGTTGCGTTATGCATAATCTCCATTTCAGCTGGAATCCGTTATCAACTCATCAGCCGGTAAACGGATGTAAGCGTGTGCAAAAAATTCTTTCTCCATGAACGTAAGATGAACTAAGATAGCTGGTTCAATTTAGCTTGGCCTATAGCATTGGGTATGAGAAGGCGCGGCACCTGTTAAATGATTACTAGCACTTATATCTGACATACTCACAGTCAGTGCTGAGTAGTTATATCTCACATATTCACAGTCACTGCTGAGTGCTCATATCTCACATACAGTCACTGCTGAGTGCTTATATCTCACACACTCACAGTCAGTGCTGAGTGCTTATATCTCACACACAGTCACTGCTGAGTGCTTATATCTCACATACTCACAGTCACTGCTGAGTGCTTATATCTCACATATTCACAGTCACTGCTGAGTGCTCATATCTCACATACAGTCACTGCTGAGTGCTTATATCTCACATACTCACAGTCACTGCCGAGTGCTTATATCTCACAGCTACAGTCTGCATAATCGCGCATAATGTTGCGTTATGCATAATCTCCATTTCAGCTGGAATCCGTTATCAACTCATCAGCCGGTAAACGGATGTAAGCGTGCGCAAAAAATTCTTTCTCCATGAACGTAAGATGAACTAAGATAGCTGGTTCAATTTAGCTTGGCCTATAGCATTGGGTATGAGAAGGCGCGGCACCTGTTAAATGATTACTAGCACTTTTTTGAAGTGCAAAACTTCCACCAAAAATTTCTGAATGCTGTGATTTGATATTGCTGGTAAATGACCATGGTATAAGCAGGATAATCAACTTGTAGGTGAGCATTCCAGGGTTTAAGGCACTTCGTGGAGGCAAATCGCAGCAGGTGGTCCTGCCTTAAAACTGTGGAATGCACACCTCCGCGTTGATTATCCCTTACATACTGAGATTATGGCAGAATATAATTTTTGATGAAAAGTGAAGATAGGCCAAGCTAATCGTCAGCCCACAAGATGTTGAAGCACTTGCCAGCACTGGACTGCCCGTCTAGACCAGGGTTATTGCTTGGGAGGAACCAGGTCCCAGTCCTGGGCCTAGATCAGGGTTGGAAGCTTGTTCTTGAAATCTGGAGTTGAAGAACTGGATTGAGTTGAGATAACTTGAACTCGGTCCCAGTCTTGGACCCTGGTTAAGACTGGAAGCTTTTTCAAATGAAATACAGACAATTAAGACTTCTGGGAAGCTTTGATTGTCTCTAAAATACTAGAAGCATAAGATTAAGGCAAAGATGTTTTTCTAACAAATATATGATTGTGATTTCAGAATGAAAATGATTTTACAATCTAGCAGCAAGCACATGAACTAGAAAGCTTGAATACCCATCACTCACTCATGAGGAAATGAGCCAATAATCAAATTCAACCGAGAAGGGAGACACATACAAGACATGAACCAACCAGAACATTCGGTACATGTACCTAAGAGACACAGAAGTGGCTGAATTGCAAAGGGGCGCACAGGGAATTCATGTGAGGGTTGTGACTGCTGTCATTTGGTTGGATGATAATTCGACAAGTAAGTAATTTTACATGCTGCAATTAGTTAGCTTGCTAGCTGTTTATCCTCAGTTATCAATTAACTTTTGGTAGCTAGCTGATGTTTTCCCCTGGTTATGTTCTTCATTAAATTGCCTTAAATCAGAAATTTGAGCATCTTGTCCAGTGAGGTGCTTTGCCAAATACTCCAATTGTGTAGTAGTACAGAAAAGCATCTAGGGCCAATGAACTGGACTATACTGACTATAATAAAACACAAAGGAACCTTATGTCGATAATTTTATATCTTGAACTTGACTATTATCGCCATTAGTTTGTGAGGTACAGTTCAGGAACCACACCCAAGAGAAAAAATCCAAAAAACATTTGCCTTCATGGAGTCCGAGTCAAAGCCAAAACAAACACAATTGCCAAGCCACAAAATGAAATCCAAAAACAGTGTCGACTATACAGGCAGGGGTCAGAACCAGGAAGACAGATGAGCAAAGGTGCAAAAACGATTGGCAAAAAGTCGTAGTCAATGAACAAATCCAAAGGTCATACACAGGGCATCCAAACACAGAAATCGTAGTCATATGAAAAAGAGTCAAAATCCCAAAACAGTACAAATGGGCTACGCAAGAATCGAAGTCGGACAAACCAGTAGAAGAGAAACAATACTCAATGGCATACAAGGCGCTCTGCACAATGAAATATTGATCAACATTCTGACAATGAGCTGGCTGTGAGAAGACTGCTTAAACAGGGCCAGCAGGGAGCAGGTGAGCTGGATCAGACTAATTACAACGGGAGAATCACATGAGGGAAACCCTAACCACGAACATTGGCGAAAGTCAAGACACGGACCGGAATCACATAGACAGCCTATGACATTTAAACAGCTCCGGTCAAGGAGTTCTTAGTGCACAGATTAAGAGTGCAGGAAAGTAATTAAGCACATGCGAGAGATCTCGCAGGAACACAGTGGTACAGCTGATCAAGAGGCAGAGACAAGAACAGGGCGATTGCTGAGAGAAAATTAGTATAAATTAGTTGCGATGCAACTTTACAGATTTAACTAGAGTGTTCATTAGTAAGTTAGTAATCTATATACATAGATTAGTTGTGTTTGTAGACTATGATACAAAATACAAATGTTAGTTTTGTTAGTAATCAGAACAGTAAGATGAAGGAAGTAAACGAGAATCGAAGGAATATATTAAACACGGAAGACGGGAAGACGGACTGAACCAACTAGATCACAAGACAGGGGAGACAAGTGCAATGGAACTGAGAAATGGAATGAACTGAAGACCTGAGAATTACAATAACCAAAAAGAATAAATAAAAGACAAAATCATGAACACTGAATTTGAACATAAACATGACCAAAAACCATAACCATGACATAGTTGACAGGAAACTTTTCTATGGACGCTTTCAGCGTCATAGAAGAGGCTATCGCGGCCACATGGGGTATTTTTTTACTGTTTATAACATAGATTTTTTAAAATAAAACAATTAATGGCAAACCAAAGCACTTTTTTGAATTGTTTAAATTTATCTAAATATATGAAACGCCATGACTGCGTTTAAATTGTCCATCCTGCTGTAGAAATGTTGCGTATCGTCAGAAAGGAAATTTTTATAAAGAAACTAATAAAATGTATAGCTGTAATTGATTTAATGTCATTTTATTTCATTTAAAAGTTGTGAGCTGATTCAGTGGGCTTGTTTCCGATGTTGGAAAATGGTTCGTTGCATTTACATCCCAACTCACACTCGTCCAACTAGTGTCATTTAGTTATAGCTGTAGCGCAAGCATGTTTTGATTCTTTGCATGAATATCTATGAAAGATTTCTTGACACCTTGTTTGTTCAGAATGGGAAGAGGTTGGGTTCCAGGGATGGGGTTGTCAGGTTACATGGGAGAGTTAAATCTTATGCAATACTCATTCAGCCTTGTGCAAAGCTGCAAATATTAATTATTTTTCTTTGTGATGCTTATTTATTTTTTCATATTGATATATCAGTAATTTTGAAAAAATTATGTAATTTTTAAAAAGAACATTATTCACCATTCTTCTAAACGTTTGAACCGGTTATTAAATAGAATAGAGGTCTGGGAACACTGGTACAGTAACATAAAAATGCCGTTTCCTCTATGAACTAATCGAAATGAAGAATGTTTTGTTTGTAATCCTTGCTGCTGAGTGCTAATATCTCACATACTCACAGTCTTTGCGGAGTGTTTGTATCTCATATACAGTCACAGCTCCTATGCGGTTAAGTCCATGCATCACATGAGTCCTAATGACAAACAAACCTCAAGAGCTCAAGATCTTTCTGGTAATTATAATTTAGAAAAGCATGAGCCATGCTGCACAGAGGCCCTTAATTAAGCCTCATTCATCTGTCGTGTTTCACTGGAAGTGGCACTTTCCAGCTTCCAGCAAGTTATGCCTTTCATCTTCCCAGGGTACTTAGCATTTTTGAATAGCATCACTCATGCATTTTAAAGGGCGAGTTTTCATTTTCGCCTGCTCTGAAAGAATGAGGGATGCGTCTGCGGCCTGTACAAGAGTCACACTGTACAGCAACAAAGACGGGGTTCAGCAGCTTTATTGGGATGTGGGATATCCTGAGGCCTGGTGCTCTTGGCTAATCACGTTCCCTCAATGCTAGTGCAATGAAAGCTTGCTGCATAAGCAGGCAGTGTTGCCAACGGGTCGCACAATGTGCTTTCTGGCTGAGTACAGCCAGATATTATTGGCGGTTTATTTCATCTCTTGACAGGGAGAGGAAGAAATAAAAGATGTTGTGAAGATTCTGGAGCATAACTGTGATATTGGGAAAACATCAGATTTGCTTCGACAAAACTGTTCTTCAAAAATCCTCAGGGCGGCTGGGACTGGCGTACATTATGTAACTTTCAAGCCGAGTGAATTTATGAATTTCAACATTTTTACGCATAATTGTAAAATTATCTGTCTATTTCTATTATGTTTCCAGTTTTATTTTCTTCATTGTGTCTCTTGCTTCCATGTTCATTGCTTTCTCCATGTCTCCGTGTGCTCTTGTACACTTATTCCTCCAGCAGGTCATGTCTTTGCTGCAGCCCTCATTCAGATGCACTCTGTGTCTCTCTGCCCCCATTCACCAACTTGAGTGTCTATTAAAAGTAATGTCTCCTTTTGATTGGTTTACTCTTGCGTATTGCCTTATCCCCAGCTGTGTCTCATTTCATAGCGCTCTCCCCTTGTACCTGTGATGTGTATTTATACCCCTCCTTTGAGTTGCAAGTTGCTGGATTGTTATTTGTTTTGTGTGCTTAAACCCAGTCAGTGCTCAGTTAAACACTTATCTTTTGCCTTTAATGATATTAAATCACAGACGCTATCTTCCTTATTTAGATAATAAGAACAAGCGGTCAAGCCTCTTTCACAGTCCTGGGCTCAAGGCAACGTTCTTGTTGATTCCAGTCCAAGTGTGTTTCTCTGTTGCAGTTCATCAGGAACAAGCTCCCAATCTTTCTACGGTCATCAGGATTTGGAACGTGTTGCTCCTAAGTCACTCCTGCCTTCCCAGGGACAGATTTCTCTAATGAAGGGAGATAGATAAGAAGATAAAAATACTAGGTAAGATTAATTTACTTATTTTAAGACTGAAAACATTTATTTCTATTACAATTTTTCTTAGTAAGACCAAAAAAAATTTTGTTCTTGATTTGAGGTAATTTTGTCTAGCTTGCCAATGGGATAAATCAATTTCACTTGTCAAGCAAATAACTCATTTTAAGTTACTATTTGCTTGACAAGTGAAAATCTTAAGTTATTTTAAGTAACTATTTCCTTGACAAGTAAAAATTGACTTATCCCATTGGCAAGCTAGTCAAAATTACCTCAAATCAAGGACAATTTTTTTTGTCTCTATCTATTAACATTTAATTAGTAATTCATCACTTTCAGTTTCCCTGGGGTATAAATATGACGTGACACACAGGCCATTTCTCTTATCCACTCTTCAACATGGGAAAGACTTCACAAGTCAGGCAATGGCTACATCTGCCCATATCTACTGACAGAGGAATCATTATGAAGTTTTAAACAACAGGAACAGTGGTATATAAGCCTGGACGAGGACGCATGGTTATTTTGCCACCACGCACAGTGAGGAGGATGGTAAGAGGAATAAAAAGTTCTCCAAAGCTCACTGTTAAAGAATTGCAACAAATGGTAGCATCTTGGGGTCACAAAGTCTCCAAAACAACCATCAGGTGCTATCTGCATGCCAACAAGCTGTTTGGGAGGCATGCACGGAAAAAACCTTTTCTCACTCACAATCATAAATGCAAACGTCTGGAATTCACCAAGCGGTACTGGGACTTCAACTGGGACCGTGTGCTTTGGTCAGATAAGACCAAGATAGAGCTTTTTGGCAACAAACACTCTAAGTGGGTCTGGCGAAACACAAAAGATGAGTATGCAGAAAAGCACCTCATACCCACTGTCAAGTATGGGGGAGGATCGGTGATCCTGTGGGCCTGTTTCTCTTCCAGAGGCCCTGGGAACCTTGTTAGGATGCATAGCAGCATGAACACCTTGAAATACCAGGACATTTTAAATCAAAATCTGGTGTCCTCTGCCTGAAAGCTGAAGATGGGTCATCATGGGTCTTTCAGCAAGATAATGACCCTAAACATGTGGCCAATTCTACACAGAAATGGTTCACTGAACACAGAATCAAGCTCCTCCCATGGCCATCTCAGTCCCCAGACCTCAACCCCATTGAAAACCTCTGGAGTGAACTGAAGAGGAGAGTGCAGAGGAGAGGACCCAGGTCGCTGGATGATTTAGAGAGATTGTGCAAAGAGAAATGGTCGAAGATCCCTCTTTCTGTATTTCTCTGTGAAGCATTAGAGGACGGGGATAGGAGCTGTATTGTTGGCAAAAGGGGGCTGTACAAAATATTAACATCAGGGGTGCTAATAATTGTGGCACACATAATTTCATGTAAAAGAAATATTTCTTAATGTGGGATTTTTTTCCCACTGAATAAATGCACTTGAATTAAAGGTCGGATTTTTCTCTTTTTTTCATTTTGGTCCTATATTATTTAGAAAAAAACTGAATTTATTAGAAGCTGAAGAACACATCTTAACCAGGGGTGCCAATAATTATGGAGGGCAGTGTATTTTTTTTACCCACTGAAAATGTGTCTGCCTTTCTGCACAGCTCCAGCATAAAATACTTATGCTGTATAGACATACTGACAGTATCTCTCTCTCTCTCTCTCTCTCTCTCTCTCTCTGAGTTTCTGCAGATAGCTCAGACCAGTTATACTGCTGCAGTATCAGGTTAACTCCCACCAGCACGCGGACATATTCCAGTTTACTCTGATAGCACAGAACCTACTTCACTCAGCAGTCAAAATCTAGGTATTGGGATGGTCATGATTTGTTTTTGTTTGCACTTTGCTTGCTTTATCTCTGGATTAAGGACATCACGATGGGATATATACAGGGCTAAAATGTGGTCTCAGCATCCTGCCTTGTTTATCTGGCTTGAGATTCCAGCCTCCTGTTCCCTCGTGTCCTACGGTGTGTGGCCACTGATAAGCATATCAGGACTGTCAGATACTCTGTCTGATCTTTTTGCCCAGTGCTGCCTTTTTATACTTTGGTCACATAAACTCGGGTGTATTGTTCATCCCAATCGCCTGATCCACCTTCATCTCAATCAGCACACAGGCTACACTCAATCGCAGCACAGGCTGATCTCAATTACAACAAAGACAGTCCACAAACAGGGCAAAGGCTGACCTCATATAGAGGCTATCTCAGGTTGCTCCAACCGCTGCAGCAATTCTAGGATTGTTTTCACTCTAACAGTCCTCATTAAAACACTTTCAGTGAGTGCATACTCAGATAACACCCTGATTGGTAAGTGATTTCTCAGACCATGCCCATTGTCAAACTAAGTCTTCCTTTTTATCCCAACTACTCTCCTGTAATTTTTTGTGACTGCATCTTAAAAAGGTTGCCATGCTTCGATGCTCACAAGAACAGAAAAATGGTCAGACATGTAAACACCTGCAAAAATACAAAGTAAATTGTTCACAGGAGTTGTATAGTAGTTTCAAACAAGTCTTGCTGAAGTCTGGCCCGATAACATACAGTACACACACAGCAATTGAAAACACTACTTGCACCCCCATTTCAGCTGGTAATCAAGGCACAGCTTACCTCAAACACAGTCCAGGCAAACCTTAATCATGGCACAGGCCACTTTCTTATTGAGTACAGATGAACCTCAATCATCCTAATGGTAAGCCTGAAACACAGCACAGGGTCACCACATACAATCCCCAGCCTAACCTCAAGCATAGCACAGAATAGCCTTGAACACAGCTCAGTCAAGCTTCAGACACGGCACAGGCTAATTCAACATATCACAGGTTAACTACGGCTGAATACCTGATCTAGAGCAGTTATTGCTTTTAATTTGAGGCTGGACTTCTATAGTACTGATAAACTCCAAAACAATGTCAGCGGCAGAATGCTTTCTGGTGATAAAGTCAATAAAACCTCATTGTCAAGACTTGCACCCCTTTAAATACCAGCACTGGAAACAGGGCTCAAGATGAATTATTTTTCATTTCTGAAGACTTTTCCATCACCCAACCACCCCAGTTGATTGAGAACAACCTCAGGAAAGAATGCTTTGCCCAACAGCTTTTGTAATCAGAGTGCTAGCAGAGAAATGGGATGAATGCTTTCTTGCGTACCGGGAAGCTGACTGAAGTGTTTTTTGTTGTTATATAAAGTTTGAGAGTGCTGGAGTGCCAGCAATGCTCAATTTAGACAGAAGTTCAGACCTTACTATGCAGTGCACCACGATTGACGTTCAGCTGTACGGTGTATGTGCTGTGGATCTTTGCACAATGCATTGTATTTTACTGTGTTGTGAAAAAGGTATTTGCCCCCATCCTGATTTCTGACTCTTTTGCAAATTTTTCACACTTAAATGTTTCAGATTAAACCAATTTAATGTTAGACAAAGATAACCCAAGTAAATACAAAATGCAGTTTTTAAATGATGATTTCATTTATAAAGGGGAAAAAGCTATCCAAACCTACCAGGCCCTATGTGAAAAAGTAATCCCCCCCCCCATTAAATCATGAATTAACTGTGATTAACCACTTTTTTTGAGTCCAGTCTCACTAGCCACACCCAGGCCTGATTGCTGCCCTGTTGACCTGTTGAATCTCGAAATCACTTAAATAGAACCTGTCTGACAAAGTGAAGGAAGCTAAAAGATCTCAAGAGGCAACATGTCATGCCACGAACTAAAGAAATTCAAGTACAGATGAGAAACAAAGAAATTGATATCTGTCAGTCTGGACAGGGTTGCAAAGCAATTTATAAAGCTTTGGGACGGCGGCGAATCATGGTGAGAGCCATTATCAACAAATGGAGAAAACGGACCAGTGGTGATCCTTCCCAGGAGTGGCTGGCCTGTCAAAATTAATCCAAGAGCGCATCAACTACTCATTCAGGAGGTCACAAAAAAACCCAAAACAACATCAGAAAAACTACCAGCCTCACTTGCCTCAGTTAAAGTCAGGGTTCCTGATTTAACAATAATAAAGAGACTGGACAAAAAATGGCATCCATGGAAGGGTTCCAAAGCGAAAACCACTTCTGACCAAAAAGAACACGAAGGCTCGTCTCATATTTGCCAAAAATATCTTGATGATCCTCAAGACTTTTAGGAAAATATTCTGTGGACTGACGAGACATAAGTTGAACTTTTTGGAAGGTGTGCATCCCATTACATGAGGCGTAAAACTAACACAGCATTTCATAAAAAGAAAATCATACCAAAAGTCAAACATGTTGGTGGTAGTGTGATGGTTTGGGGATGCTTTGCAGCTTCAAGACCTGGACGACTTGTCATACTTGATGGAACCATGAATTGCTCTCTACCAAAAAATCCTGAAGAACAATGTCCACAGTGATGCGAAAAACTCATTGCCAGTTATTGCAAACATTTGATCACAGTTGTTGTCACTGAGGATGGCACAACCACTTATTAGGATTTAGGGGGCAATTACTTTTTCACATAGGGCCAGGTAGGTTTGGATAAATTTTTACCCTTAATAAATGAACTCATCATTTATAAACTTCATTTTGTATTTACTTGGGTTGTCTTTGTTTAATATAAAAATTTTTTTGATGATCTGAAACATTTAAGGGTGACAAATATGCAAAAAAAGAAGAAATCAGGAAGGGGGCAAATATTTTTCACAGCACTGTATGTGTCCCTAAGATTTAATAAACCTAGCACCTTATGTAAGAGCATTATTTTAAAATATATTTCCTCTCTGTGAGTTAAAGTAGAATCCAGACTGACAATTGCCAGTGGCTGTATGGAGCAATCTCTTACTGGTGATTATTTTTCCATGGGTCTGGGTGGGTTTTGTCAGTTACGGGTAAAAATTTTATTGTTTTAAAGATCGTTGCTGGGCATTAAGAGGGCGATAGATGACATGACAGAACCAAATGAAAGGCCATCCTCAGACCCCTCACCATGAGAGGCTGTTTAAGGGGCCCAGTCTTATCCCAATGCATCCTACAATGACACTACCTGACCAAGCGTCGATTTACGATGCAAAAGGAGGCTTTTGGCATTGTTATTTGATGCCAGTTTAAAACAAACCCTAACTCCAAACCTCTAACCCTTAACAGGAACCCTAACCCTCAGCATCAAATAAAGGTATCAAAAGCCTCTTTTTGCGGCATATATTGATGCTGCTCAGGAAGTGTCAATATATGACAAGTCCAGATGAGAATGTGCTGGTTTAAGAGTTGGAAATAAGCAGGTGTGACCCCTCTTTTTCAGGGGAATGCCAGTTGTCCATAAACTCTCTAAACCTGAATCTGCTGATGTTTTACATAGGGGAACATAGCAAATTTGGCTGCTTTGCTGTATTTTTATGTGTGTATTTATTTATTTAAATTTGTGAGATTTATTTGCTTTTATTTACAATTCTCATTGATCTAGAAACTTGTTTGTGATGCACCATTATAATATTTATTAAATTTATAGTTTTTCGGTAAAATATACCTGCCTGTTCCTCTTAAAGGTTTTTTTTTTGCCTTTGTTTCATGAACATGTGTCATTTGAGCGGGAGAGGGAGTCACGTGACCTTGCTTAGCGATGCAGACGTAGTCTTTCGAGCTCTCCCTCAAAACCCTCTTAAATATATATATTTTACCAAATACTTCAATTTTTTCCTGCTCAGTTGCGTACCTAATGTCTTCTGCCAACATGTTACGTAAAAGGGAGTTGGAAAAGTCACCAGAAAAAAAGAAATCGAAGGAGACCGTGAGTGTTTCCCCAGACCTTGACGGCGCCATTCTGAGGGCTGTACGGCTAGCTATAGCCGAACAACAGCAACATTTTGATGCGTCTATTTTATCTGCAGTTAAAGCAGCGATGGACAGTGTGGTAGTGCCGCAGCTGGCTGATCTAAAAACTCAGATTAAGCAAGCAAACGATGCTGTGCAGAGTATAATAACCGATGTTGAACAATTGGGCAAAGTCGTGAACAAAAGCCAAGCTAGAGTTGACTCGCTCCAGGCAACAGTGCGTGCCAACAAACGAGACGTACAAGATCACAGTGGGCTAATCGCATCCCTCACCGATAAAATCACTGAAATGGAGGACAGGAGCCGTAGATCGAATTTAAGACTAGTAGGTTTAGCTGAATCCGCAGAAGGCTCAGATCCTATTGGTTTTCTTAAAACGCATCTGCCAAAGTGGATTCCTTCGCTGGCCGGACGCGAGATAGCAATCGAGAGAGCGCACAGACTGTACAGCACAGATGGGAGTAGAAACAACCGCTCCCGCACACTCATTTTTAAGCTACTGGACTATGCTGACCGTCAGGCTATCCTAAAGGGGGCCCGAGAGTTTTTCCCCATTTCCCACGATCAGCAAACCCTATCCTTTTTTCCTGACTACAGCGCAGCGACGGTCAGGAAACGAATGGGCTTCAATGATGTGAAGAAGAAAATGACTTCAGTCGGCTTGAAACCTTTTCTCATATACCCAGCACAGCTCAAACTGACCTTTCAGCGCAGCACCTACAATTTCAAATCACCCGAGGAAGCGGAGCGGTTTCTCAGCGGCATCCAGGCTCCACCGGCCTACAACTCGAAGGCCTCAGCCGCAGTCCTGGCTAAAATGGCTCTCGAATCCGGTGGTCAGCACATCGGTGGGGAGAACTCTGGTCCCGAAATGGATACACTCCAGCCCCAGGACTGACACCTTGTTGTCCTGTGCTACTACTGGTGCGTTCGTTCATCGAGAATGGGATGCACAGGTGGACGGTAGGCTGTATTACGCGCTATCAAGGAGAACGATTTATAGCTGATGTATAGCATATTGGTACTGATTATCTAGCTTCGATAGCATTTGGGTTTTGGGATGCTTTTGCATTGCGGTTAACGAGTCACGGCTCATGGTAAATTTACTTTCTTTCAAGCCTTGAGTTACAGGTTTACTCCTGCGTACCGGCGGCTTGCTACATTTCTGTACATAGTTACCATTTTTACCGTCATCTCCTTTTTTTTGTTTTTGTTTTCAGAAGTTTCTTACAAAGGGAGTGCAGATCGCACATGTTTAATTTCACTTAAAAAACGGGGTATAGCGCTGGAATTGTCACAAATCTCTCTGATTTCTTATTTACTTAATCAATGGGCGATATTAATATAATCAGTTGGAATGTAAAAGGCCTCAATTCCCCGATTAAACGCACTAGGGTTTTAGAATTCCTCCAACGTCACCAAGTATCGATTGCTTTTCTCCAAGAGACGCACCTCCGTCAAGGAGACGTTCACCGCTTCCAGAATAGGCGCTATAAAGTGATAGCGCACTCATGCGCAAATACTAAATCAAAAGGCGTTTTGATTATTGCAGATAGGAGATTACAAATACATTTCGACCACGTAGAAGATAAGGGTGGTAGATTTGTTTCGGTGGTTGGTACTTTTAATAATAACACCCAGATACTTCTGTCTTCCATATATGCACCTAATGATTTTGATCCAACGTTTCTTTTGTCAATTCAGAATAGTCTGCTACAATTTCCTGATACTCAGCTTATACTGGCCGGGGATTTTAACTCTGTTATAAACCCTACATTAGACCGCTCATCAGGAAATACCTTTGGCCTTGCTTCTTCAAAGGCATTGAATGACTTTATCAAAGACCTAAATTTAGTGGACATATGGCGAATTGGTAATAAATCGGCCAAAGAATTCTCCTTCTATTCTGCACGCCATCAGAGTCACTCCAGGATTGATTACATATTGGTGTCCTCTTCCCTGATTAGTAATATCCCACATGTTAAAATGCTGCCTATCCTTTTATCTGACCACTCTCCCATTCTTTGCAATTTTTTCCCTCCTGGCCGCTCCCCAAAACTGAAAAGATGGCGTTTTAACACCAGTTTATTAACTAACTTGGATTTTCTGGGGAAACTGAAACATCACCTGGCTGATTTTCTGGAGCACAATAGAGACTGTAATAATCCACAACTACTATGGGAAGCCAGTAAATGTGCTATAAGGGGGTTTTGCATATCCTTTTCGTCTTTTCAAAAGAAAATGGAAAATAAAAGGTTTTCTGAGCTTGAACAAGAGGTGAGCAATTTGGAGAGGGAGCAAAGTGTACAGTTCTCAGAAGATAGAGCAAATTCTCTTTCTGTTCTGAAGAGTGAATACAATGCACTATCCCTCCAGAAGTCTGAATTTATTCTACACAGAACAAAATTAAAATATTACTGTCATGGAGATAGGCCTAATCGACTGCTTGCCTGGAGGCTGAAACAAAATGAAGCCAGATCATCAATAAATGCCATCAAAGACAGACAGGGTAAGGTAATAACAAATTCTGTGGGGGTGAATGAGGTTTTTCGTTCTTTTTATAAAGATCTTTATTCCTCAGATATAATTTTTAATCAGCAGAAATGCGCAGACTTTCTCAATCGTTTGTCATTACCTAAGCTAGATCCTTCTGACGCTGATTTTCTCGAGAGGCCTGTCACTCTAGACGAGTTGAAGAGAGCAGCTGAATCACTTAATAAAGATAAATCTCCTGGTTATGATGGGATCCCTCCAGAATTATATGTTGCTCTATGGGATACTGTAGGACAGCTTGCATTAGATTCAATCAATTTTGCAATAACAAATAACACATTTCATCGGGATCAGAAGACTGCTATAATTACTCTTCTCTTGAAAAGTGGGAAAGATCCACTTGATTGTTCAAGTTATCGTCCCATTTCATTGATTTGTGGAGATTTAAAAATGTATGCTAAAGTGCTAGCCAATCGGGTAGATGCTGTGATTGATAAGCTCATTCATTTTGACCAAACTGGCTTTATGAGAGGAAGGCTGGCTGCTGATAATGTCCGTAGGCTCTTTCACATTGTCGATATAGCACAAACTCTTCCAGTTGACTGCGCAGCTCTGTCATTAGATGCTGAGAAAGCCTTTGACAGGCTAGAGTGGCCATTCTTGTGGGAAGTTCTCAAGCAGTTTGGATTTGGCCCCAAATTTATATCCATGATTCAGACCCTCTATAACACCCCCCTAGCTTCTGTAATAACAGGTGATCATCAGTCCTCACCCTTCCTCTTGCAGAGAGGGACGAGACAGGGCTGTCCTCTCTCTCCTCTCTTATTTGCACTTTCAGTGGAGCCTCTTGCACAGGCAGTTCGAGAACATAAACATATCTCCCCTATTACCATACATGGTACAAAACACATAATCTCCCTCTACGCAGATGATATTTTGCTCTTTCTCTCTAATATAGAAAGCTCAATCTCCCATGTACTATCCTTGTTTGAGGAATTCAAGGAATTAGCTGGCTATAAGATAAATTGGTCAAAATCAGTTTTACTCCCTATCAATCCCAAGGCCAAAAATACTCCTCTTCCTCCTGGTATTCCCTCTAATTCTACTATGCGATATCTTGGTGTGGATATATACACAACTTTATCTAAAACGGTTAATGATAATTACACAAAAATGCTCCAGAGGATCAAAGGTGATATGCAAAGATGGGGTGTTCTACCTGTGTCTTTACAAGGGAGGATTTCCATTATTAAGATGAACATATTGCCCCGGCTAAATTTTTTATTTCTTATGTTACCAGCCCCCCCTCCAGCAAAATTTCTTGATCAAGTGCAATCTATGACTTCAAAATTTTTGTGGAACGGCAAAAGGGCGAGAATTAGATCAACTACCTTGCAACGTCCTAAGTTGGAGGGAGGGCTAGCCATCCCAAACTTTAAATTTTATCATTGGGCTTTTCAACTCCAGGCATTGCGTACTTGGACAAATGTGAACTCTGAAGTACCTTGGAGAGTTATAGAGGAAGCTATAGCAGCACCCCATAGGTTACAGGATCTTTTGTATATTAAACAGAAACACAAGAACATAAGTGCCAAACTAGGAAGTATAGTGTCATACTCCCTTCTTGTATGGTATAAGGTACAGAAGCTGCTTGGCAATATTCCTATGTTTCATAAACTATCCCCTATCTGGAATAATCCCCTTATTCTAACTGCAGATAAACCCTTCAAATTTGTTCCATGGGCTGCAAGGGGTGTTAACACTTTAGAAAATATATATGGTGACAATGGTCTTCTTTCCTTTCAAGAACTGAGACAAATGTTTGACCTTCCAGTGTCTACATTTTTTCTTTATTTAAGATTAAGGTCCTCATTGATAGCATGTGGCTTGAAGTGTGATGCACAAATACAGACACACCCGCTGTCAGAGTGGTTCAGCGCCAGACAGTGGTCTCGGGGATGGGTCACAAGGGTATATAACACACTCATACGATCTCAATGTAAATTACTACCCATCACGGGCATTTGGGACAGGGAGCTTAAAAACACTGAGCCAAATTGGCAAAGGATATGGGCGAATATAAACAACACATCCAGGAATTTAAGCCACCAGCTGATCAACCTTAAAATAATCCACAGATGTTATGCCACACCTTATAGATTATACAGAATGGGTTTGCTCTCTAGTCCTGATTGTACTTTGTGCTCAAGCTCTGCTGTGGGAACAGTATTGCACATGTTCTGGGAATGTGATGAAGTGAGAACTTTGTGGACTTATGTGTGTGATATCATGAGTAAAATGCTTCGGTTAACGATAAACCCAGATCCATGTCTATGTCTGTTAAATGATGATACTGTTTTGAGTTTTAAAGTAATTTATAGGAGAATCCTTTTTTGTGCATTTACAGCAGCTAAAAAATCTATTTTGGAACATTGGTATAATCAAAACATAAATTTAGTTAAAAACTGGTTGATCAATGCAAAATATATGGCTAACCTGGAGCACTCTACAGCTCGGCTTAACCGGGCAAAACCTGAAAATGTGTCTGATTGGTCAGATTTTGTGGGGGAACTGGATAAGCGCCTTAGAGGCCAGTAATGTAACTTGTTATTTTCTTTCACCATTTCTCTGTTTTATTTTCTCATTCACTCATTGATGTCCTTTTTCTTTTCTTGCCAATTGTTAGTTAATGTAGTGTACAGCTGTTGTGCCCCGGTTTTGATTTCTGTTTGTTATGGTGATGACGGTTGTGTGTGTGTGTATGTCTTGTTTGGTTTCTCCTTTCTGTCCTGTTTTTCCTTCTGTTAATTTTCAAAACTCAATAAAAAAGTGAATCACAAAAATTTGAGCGGGAGAGGGAGAGAGTGACAGAGAGAGGGCATTATTGAGGAAGTAGGCAGCAGTGGAAGTTTGTGATGCAACAGAAAGAGGGGAGACTAAAACAGGTGGCGTGAATATTGGTTTTAAATTCATGGTGCTCAGAGATGCAGCATTATAATTTGGTGCGGAACACTCGGGTCGCAAGCATCTGGTGAAAGATCATCACAGCAAGTGAAGCTCTAATTAGCCTGAGACTGGGAACAGCTGATGCAGCGCTTGGTAATTCTGGGCTCACCTGATGCGAGACTCCAGCCTAATCAGAGCTCAGCTTTTATCCTCATTAGTGTTTAATTTCCTACAATGAGAGATCAGTGTTTATCTGTGGGAGAGCGCAGCTCTTTAGGGAATTCATGTTTGAGAGTAACTCCAGTTTGGCCGGGAAAGTTTTTGAGATTTATCTTTATGAAAGGTATTTGCACGGCATTGAACCCAGAAGTCAATTGGAAGCATAAAAATGGTCCGTGTTTGTTGCTGCTGTTACAGTCTGCTGTTACAGGCTGAATTGCTGTAGTCCTTGTGATTTAACAGCTCTTACTTGGGATTTGATGACATGTGTTTGACCAGAACTGACACATCAGACAGTAACATGATCAGAGGTGATACACATGCACAGTAATTTGCAGTCTGTTAAACATACACTCACGTACATGGTAGTCTATACCTTTAAAGCAGCAATAAGGATATAGAACTTCAACTGTAGTCAGTTCCATCTTCTGAATAAATACCATGCACTTGGTTCAGACGGCATTTGTTGAGCATTTGAAAAATCATTCACACAGGTATGTAAAAATATCCCCGTCCTTTGTTTTCGCAAGTGGGCTGTCTGTGGCCGGATGGCAATAGAGCCAGATATGAGTGCGCCAGTAACTGAAACAGACCCTCTCACTGCCTCGGTGACTTCTTGACTCCATCTCGCCGTGGCACTGTACGGTGAGAACAGGCGCCCTTGTTGCCATGGTGCTGTAGCTTTTCTTGGGCTTATGATTGGTGTCAAGTACTGCGTGTCCCTCTGCGTCAAGCAAGCTGAGATCAATTTAGCAGCCACAATTTTAATCGAACAAACTGGCAATGCAAATTAGCAGCCACATTTCCAATAGCAAAACCCATTCAGACTGCTTTGGTTCATTATTCCACTGGCTGACTGAGAGAAGTTTGTATACACATCACTCGGACTCATCTATGCATCCACCACAGCAGTGCCATCTTACCTGTATTATCACAGAGTAACATACCATAACATACCATTTTGCCTACAGCCTTGAGAATGTTATAAAACATGACTAACAGCACTATTTAATAATGCATTGCTGATATCAGTGAAAAACCTAGTTAGCCTTAAGTCATTTTCAAAGAGGTGGCTTCAAATGTAAATCCTGATGTTGATGCGTGGAACAGTCCCCCGTGCCCTGAGTCAGAGGTGGACTTTACGACTAAAGAGCAGACTTTACTGGAAGCAGTCTGGCCTGCTGGCAGAATGACAAATCTGTTTACATCAATTATCCTCATGCATTTTGGAACTGACGTGAAAACTTTTTGCATAATGTAGCGGCTGTTGCTAGAAGTACAGTTTTTCTTGGATAAACTCGTTAAGAAACTGTGGGGGAACTGGCTCAGATCAAGAGAACAGCAGATGTGGCCTTTCCATGCTCCACTGGTTTTTCTGAAAGACTGATTTTTCCCTAGGAAAAGACTTGGAGATAGTGATATTACCAGCATTTTGCTGCCTTTCATCTACAATGAGTGTGAAATGAACACACACACTCACACACATGCACATACACAACGTACTGTACAAACTACAAGCATACACACACATGCACACTCACACACACGCTTGCACACATGCACACACACCTCAGGTTGGAATTGGGTGCGTATGGTGTAGTCACTGTTGGGTTAATTCCCGGTGATTTGTGTTTGGGTTACAGGCGGTGAGTGGTGCTGAGTTAACAGAGTGCATTTGGTGATGAGTTGGCTGGTACTGATTGATGTTACGTAAACAGGCACTGGCTGGTGTTGGGTTTGCAGGCGATGATGGATGTTTGTGTTGAGTAAGCTGGCATTGACTGGTGTTGGGTTAGGCGGTGGTGATGGGTTTTGGGTCAGCAGGTGGTGATGGGTGTTGGGTCAGTAGGTGGTGATAAACTGCAAAAGTGATTTACAAGAAAGGGAAATTTACTTATTTTAAGACTTAAAACACTTATTTCTATCACCATTTTCTTAGTAAGACAAAATCCTTGATTTGAGGTAATTTTGACTATCCTCCCAATGGGGTAAGTACATATTCCCTTATCAAGCAAATATTGCTTGACAAGGGAAAATTTACTTACCCCATTGGCAAGATAGTCAAAATAACCTCAAATCAAGGATAATTTTCTTTTGTCTTACTCAGAAAATGGTGATAGAAATCAGTGTTTTAAGCCTTAAAATAAGTAAATTTCCCTTTCTTGAAAATCACTTTTTGCAGTGTAAGTGTTGGGTCAGCAGGAGGTGATGAGTGTTTGGTCAGCTGGCAGTGATGGTTGTTGAGTTGGTGGGTTGTGATTGGTGTTGGGTCGGTCAGACAATGATTGATGTTGGCTTAACAAGCTGTGGTTGGTTAGCAGGCTTCTAGACCCAATGATCATAGCTCGCTCATCCCTCTCCACTCAATTCAGTGTGCCTGAGTCACAATGGTAAGGAAGTTATAACAAATGGATGCACAGAATATAACTGCATACAGGAAGCCTTCAGGCCAGCAGTCATCAATGGTCCTTGATGGTAAGGAACTGCTGGTGCCCCTCCCTTCACCTGGCGGTCAGGTATGAAAACAATAAGGCCACTCAGTAGCACCAATTGATCAGTTTTATCTGGGGGAGAAGACCACCTCTATCAAATTTGTTAAAGTGAGCCAGATTAAGTGAATGGGTTTTGAAATTTGAGAGGGGTGGTGTGTCTGAGGCCCATGTTGAACTCCAAAATTGGTGCTGTTCTTTTTACATGTGCCCTGCAGGCCAATGCAGAGTCTAATTTGGCTCTGTGCACTTTTCTTCTCAGCAAATTACCTTAGGTTATGTTATATTAATGTCATATTAGGTCTCATTAGGTTCATGTTATGCAGAAACGCCCGTTGTAGCGCATTATACTGTCGAATGGAAACAGTATATAATGGCACAAGCAGTGACTGATATGTTGAGCATGCCTTGCAGATCAGCCTGTGGTTGCTGTTAGGTTTATTGGCCCATTACACTTGTCATTTCATGCCATTTCTATTTGGATTGTAACTGAATTTGATTTACCCACATTCCATGCACATTTCTCTTTACACACCAAGGACACAACTTCACTCTAAAGATACAAATACTATATGTAGTTTCTTGCTCAAAATGCAAATGTCACTTGATCAAAAGTCAAGAAAATGCCACTTGCACATTGGTGGGGTAGCTGGATATGTCATATTTAGCGTAGAGCATAGAGCTAACATTTGTACTGGACCACTTTGCAGCTATATTGCATCTCAAGACTCCATGTGATGTGGTTTGAGAGACTTGAATCTGTTAGCTGACTGATTGCTATCCGCTCACCTTAAGATGCATGATGTGACAGAGTGCAAGCAGCGTCTGGCCACAGAGTGAGTGATGTTTTCGTGAGAGGGTGAGGGGCTCCCTAACCACCACAGGGATGTAAGTTTACCGCGCACCCTCCCAGTTTGATTGGGATGGGGGTCCTGCCCCCTGCCTTTGTGTCAGACAGACAGATGGACAAACTGAGGGACCAGATCAAGACAGACGGTACCATGCCTTCAGCCTGAACCCGACGTGAATCTGCCCCACCCTCCTGCTGTGCAGTGCTGTTCTGTTGGGCCTCCAATAATCTTTCAGCCTCCAATCCGGCTCACCTTCACACACTCAAACAATAAACAATCACTGTAATAAGCCACAAACCCACAGCATTGGCATTGACACATACTGTACGCTGTGACAACTGACATGAAATGAACTGACTCAGGATGTATAAATCTGTCATTTTGTTCCACAGATGGAAGCGCAGATGTGTTTTTGTGTTTGGCCATGGCTAAGATTGCTGGATCATCGAGGAGGTCAGACTGACACTGTGCAGGAGATGAGATGAGCCTTGTTCAGAAGCCATGTGGTGGATGCGAGACATTTCAGGGATGTGCTGTGGGGAAGGGGTCACACTGAGTGTGTCTAATGTGGGCTGCCACCTCAGCCCAGCAGATGGCCAGTGATGCTGGTTGCATTTGGTCTGGACCTGCGACAGTAAGTGTTTAACTATGGGTTTGATAAATTTGAGGTGGAAGTCTTCCCCTCTGTTTAGTTCATTGACTGGTAGCTGTAGAGTTGCTTGTTCAAGTCCTCAGCGGGGTTTGGGATTTTGACCAAACAATCTGGAGAGATGAAATAGGGTTGATCCCTGAAGTTTGCTCTTGAGAAAGGCCCTAAACCTCAAAACCAAAGTCAAAGTTACCTTTTTTGTCAATTCTATTGCATGTTCCAGTCATACACAGGAATCAAAACAGCATTTTTCTTCAACCTGAAGTGCAGACAAAAATTGTAAAAAGATAAAAACATTAACCACTCCTGAGGCATTTAAACCCTTGTTAATCTCTTTCATCCTCCTTAATTGCAGCTCTATTGTATTTTTTCCAGGGCATGTTGGAAAAAGAAAAATATGTTCTCAATGTTCCTCCGGGTCAAATAAAGGTAAAAATATGTACTTATTGCTTGATTATAGATAAGGGTTTAATTATATATCTGGTTATTGGGCTTGATTTAACTGTACATATGGGTATAAGCAGTGGTTAAATTGGGTTTTCTTTACGAGGGGGAGCCCTTGTATACACACTACTGTGAATGGTTGACATTTTTCAAATCTTCTTTTTTTACATCTCATGACAGCGAAGGGGGGGTATCAGAGAGGTATCAGTGCCTGATCACCTTCAGTATAAAAGTCGTAACCCTGGGAGGTAGAACAGAACTTGAGTGCTTTGGAAAAACCCAGCAAGTAACAAAAATAAGATTTTTAGAAAAAGACAGAAACCTGTTTCCCTCTGGGGTTAAGGTCTTGTTTGACAATGAAACTGACTTGGCGGTTATTCATTCATTGCATAATAAACTATTCAGGGAGAACCTTTTTCATTGTTTGTCAGGATCCATGGCAATATCATGACTTAAATTTTTCCATTCAAAAATGTTATTTACCAAAATGGGCAAAAATCTTGCACTTGTGTAGTTACAGTGAAGTTTGACAGTTATGTCAGTGCTAACTCCATTGTCTGCTTCCCTCCTGATGCCATTTTTCAGTCATTAGCATGTGAATCATGTGATTTATAAATTTGGGCCATGAATGTCCTGCACAACCAGTGCTCTGGATGGGAACTGACCCAGCGGATCATGTTATCCGTATGCTGCTTCATAATTGGTTGATTCGACTTGGTAGGTTTTGCCATAAAAAAAAAAAAAATTGAATGTGGGAAACCCAATAAGATCAACTTGCTAGTTTTTTTTGCTTCACAAATGAATAAATACAAATGACTTGCTGGGTTTGCTATAGCAAAACATGGGAAATCAGAGATTAGCCTATTCTTTTTGTATCGTGCTGTATGTGATGAGGCAAAGCCTAGTAAGCACAAAAAACTCAGTTTCGATCAAAATCTGATTTATTTGGTTTTTCCATAACACTGAAGAGAAGGAGCTGGGTGGCTGGGACTCAGGGATTTTATGACTGACAGCTGCCAGCAGCCTTAAAAAACTAGGTTTTGGTAACTGCAGCTCATAATTAAAAACAATTATAATTTAAAAAAAGGTTACATTAGCTGTTGTGTTGAAGAGCAGTCTTGATAGTGTGATGCATCCCTTTGGCTGCAGTGTGCCGGGGAACGTGGCACAGCAAGTTTCCGTTTGAAGAGGTCGAAGAGGAAGAGATTAAACCAGCAGTGGTCGATCAACTGAGGTGCAGGGTGAATAGAGAGCAAAACAGTGCTGGTCAGGAGAACAAAGCAGTGAACCAGAAATTAAACATAATTGTTTCAAAATGGTTGGGTTTTAAAGCACAAAGAAACTCACACACCTCCGCACAGATGTCTTGCTTGTGTTCCTGCAACAACATTACAGAAAAGCCCATAATGATGTGTGAAATTACACACTGTATGCTGCCTTTGCTTGGTTCTCTGTGCACCAAAGCAGTGTAAAGTAGCATCTTCATTAGAGCTCCACTGCAGAATCTCTGTGAAACAGGCTCACTACCCTGTCTTCTTTATACATGATCCACTGAATCTGCCTTTGTTACTTGTTTAGGTTGTATGTGTGCTACATGTTAGCCCAGTGGCTACTAAAGTTAGCTTAATTTTAGCTACCAATACAGTTTGTTGGCAACCAACTAGTTGCCACCCACACTAGGTTTAAAGTGCTTGAAAGACTGAAAGAATGATACTGAAACAAGACCTGTGTGATTTTGTTGGTCTTAGTGAGCAGATAAAGAAAATGAAAAATAAAAAAAATATGTTGGGAATTTTTTTGGAGAAAATCCACTTTTTCAATGGCACCCAACTTGAAATTTTGAAATTGATGTTAAAGGGTTAAAAAACCTCTGCGCTTTGGTGATTTATTTCTGAAATTCTCCTCTGCAGGGTTGTTGATCAAAAGAATGTGAAATATAGTAATAGTAGTCCATCTCCTTTCTTTAACCCTCACGTGGTAAAAATGTTCTACCTAGCTAAATGTAATGCTTAGACGTGCGCTGTTGTAATCTTTGACGGCTTGCTTTAAGCGCAAACCAAATAGTTTGTTGCTGCTATCCTTTATCTGATGCCTCTCCCAGAATGTTGAGAAGTCAGCGTGAACTGCTTCGAAAGCAGGCTCAATCCACAACCATGGCACTTATAGAACTCACGGAAATGGTCTCTGATGATGTGGAATTTGGATGTGGTCGAAATGCCAAGTTTCGCATAAGGCCTCGCAGAAGTCGGCAACATGGTCTTCCCATCCACTGTGTCCACAGTCTCTGTATATTCTCCTGAAACAGAGTCCACACGGCCTAAAAGAGGTGTCCTGCCCTTCGGAGTCTTTTGGACGCCCTCTTTTGAGGCTACCTGGTATCTGCTTGGCCTTGAATCCATTGGCTTTCGCCACTTGGCAAATCAAACACTCAAAAGACTGAACTCTGGGGCTGATCCATCGCTGGCCTTCAATTACCTTTTACAGCTGGTAAAGACAGTTGAAGTTTTGGTCACAATTACCTTGCCTCATCTTATAAACCTTTGTTTTTCAAGTGTCACAAAGTGATGATGGTAGACGACGGTCATGTATGTCATACTGAGTTTTTCTGTTATCCTGAATTGTTTTGAAGAGGTGAACTTCACCCACAATGGAGAAACTCCCTTTACGAAAGCAAAGCAAACAAACTCTTGAGCGAGCTTCGCTGTGATCCTTAATGGTAGGACGTCAGTCATGGAAAGGCCTATCTTTCACATGCTCTGGCTTTTATGAATGCAAGGGTATGCAACGTTTAAGCTGCATTTACTCCCAAGTCCGAATAATGATGAAAACGACATGGGCATTACTTCCCCTCCAGCTGAATGAATGAATGAATGAATGAAAAGGCCTATTATACATGATCAGCTGCCAATTTTTCCTACCACACAAAAGAAGAGTTTTGGACTATTGGACTAAAGCTGACCAACATTTTGAGCAACATGATGGGTTATATTCAGGGATTTAATATTTCCATATTTTTGACAATAAATTTGGTTACCATGGTAATCATTTTGTATTTTCACCAATCTGACCCTGTGGTATGATTATCTAATTAGTCAAACTATCGAAAAAAAAACAAAACACGATGGCTTGCAGTTATTAACCTCTTTCTTAGGATTTTGCAATTCAAGATGACTGCCACATAAAAAATGGCAAAAAATGGAATCCAAAAATTCCCAACAGATTTTTCTTTTTTTTTTTGTATTTTCTTTATCTGCTCACTAAGACCTACAAAATGACACAGGTCTTGTTTCAGTGTCTTTTTTTCAGACTTTCAAGCACTTTAAACCCAGTGTGCACCAAGCCAACACAGATAATGTTAATGCTCCTTAACAGGCAGCTTTGTAAGTAGATAAAATGTTGGCTAATTAAGGGTTGGGTAAGGGTTGAACTTTTGAAAACTTACAGAGGAAAAAGCAATTTGACAGAATCTAGATAAGGGTAATTCACGCCATGAGAGAAATGATGGTGAAGGGCACAGGGCGCAGGCATATTTGATGACTTCTGATGTTTTGGGCATTGATGGTTTGAGGTGTAAATTTAGCCTCAAATATCTATTTTTTGTCTAGACAATTATTTATCATGACTTAGGTTTATGCTGTTATGTTTACTGAGAGAATAATGAAATATATAAGTGCATTATGACTTTGACGATATGATACTGAAGATGGATCTCAGCTCTGGCCAAGTGCGATTTGGACTTAAGGAGGCGGAGCAGAGCTCCGGTGGGCTCCGGCCCTATTTAACCCCTGGGTTTAAGGATTGACTACAATTAAGATAAGGGGGTAGGGTTTGGTTACACTATATAAGGGGTATAAGGTTTGACAATAGGCTAATGAAGGGGGCAGGGTATGGTAATAGATAAGGGTATGGGGTTTTGATTCCTGTAATTAATGGTGTCGGGTCTGATTTTGATGTAGATATGGATGTAAGGTATAACTATTGATAAGGGCATAGGGTTGATCATAGATAAGGATGTATGGATTAAATGTGGAGGAGGGTGCAGGTTCCCTTTATAGATCAGATAGGGAGTGAATTCTTCAGCTTTTGGTCTAACTTTGCCTGGAGTGACTCAGCGATTGTGTTTTCAGGGTAAGAGAGGATAGAGGGCCGACGAGCACTGGGGGAAAGCACTGGAGGGAGTTTATATCCATAACTTTCTGCGACTCACTAAAAAGTTTGTGCTTCTTTGATATCAAATCCAGTAATTCCTCCCAGCTTATTAATGCATTTAAAAGTGCAGAAATCAGCGCTTCATCTTAATCCACATTTGTGCTGCCAGATCTGTAGAAGTTTGTGATTAGGAATTCTGAAAGTGTTGCACCATAGTCCTGTCTCCACGGTGGTGAACGGCAGTGCATTTTTCCTCGAGTGAAATTTGCTGCAATGGTGCCTGTCTTGAGTTGAGTGCATGAGGGAGCATGATTCTGCCTTAGAAGCATAGTTCAGGTGCATGAAGCATGAAGCTCAAATGACAATAAGCTATTCTGGAATCTTTTGGGTGGCAAGATGTTTTATTAATCTTTTCCGGTGCCGGAAAAAATGAGTTTTGGGGGTTATACTTCTGAAATCTTTAAAGAGTTGAAAATGAAATGACTGAAGATCTGTCAGCAGAGAATGATGGCACTACCAGGCATTAATAAAAAGAGAATCCAGCCCTGATATCGAGGTGCTGCTGTTTTCACACTTCATTTCCTCCATAATTAAGGGCGAATCCATCTGCGGTCCTCTCCAAGTTTTTAAAATGCAATCTCCTTCCTGGCTGTTGAAAAAAGAAGTGACGTAAGTTAAAGCGCTGATGGTCTCTCTTCTCGCCACACAAGCGTTTCTCTGAAAGTGATAGCATGGAATGTAGCAACGTCATCATGCGGAAAACTACCTCCGGTGACGTGGTAACAATGTTCCTTGACAGAGCTTGACAGAGAAAAAAAAACATTTTGGCATTATAAAATGCTATCAATTTTGACTAGACTTTGAATGTTTGGATTGGAATTCATAAGGAACTTATGGTCGGACTTGTAGCAAATTTTCAGCTTGATTAATTGCCAAAATTCACGTTATTAATAGATTATTTCCGAGCTTCTCCACAACAAACCCGTTCCTAGTGGTGGCAATACAGCAATGTTCTGTACATAGCTAAAACCTGGGACATCAAAGAGACACAACTTAAATACAGCTCAGGACTAACGTTGTTCTGTTATTGGTTTTATTTGGGCTGAATCACCATGATGGACTAATGAAATAAAAGTTATCATGCCTTCTCCAGTGTTAATTGCACTCACATGGCCAGATAAATGTGATTTTTTTAAATTTTCATTTTAATTAGGAAAAAATGTAATTATTGGAATCTGGTAAATGGACTGCATTTATATAGCACCTTTTACAGTGAGCCCAAAGCGCTTGACAGTTATGCCTCTCATTCACCCTGATGGCGGAGGCTGCCATGCAAGGCACCAACCTGCACTTCAGGAGCAGTGTGGGGTTCAGTGTCTTACACAAGGATCCTTCCACACATTCTCAGGAGGAGCTGGGGATCGAACAAGGATGCCGCCCCCATATTCATAGATTTCGCTCTCGTAACTGCTGCATTTCCCTGGAGGGCAGAACACCATTTCATTATAACTGTTAATAGTACACATTCCACAGAGATGTCTGTCATTTTTTCAATTGTTTCAACTCACTGATATTTACATTACTTCTCTGAAAAAGAATGATGCCTTACAAAAACTCCTAGTGACAGGCACTAGCGATCCATGTACAGGATCCGCAGCAGTGAGAGTATTTCATTAATTTAAATCAGTTAGGCTGGTACCTAACATCTCCCAAGATCCTCTTTTTTCATATTAAATATTGCTATTAAATGTCTGTGAAGAATCCCTCACTTTTGTTGCCATCAAGATAAATGCATACAATAGCATACATGTTTTTGATGTAGATGGGTCAATAATGCTGTTTGGGAGGTAAAGGACAAAAAAAAAACTGCTTTGTCAAAGCAAAGATGAGTGCTATTTAGCTAGCTACCAAACACACTGTGTTAGTTGTTTATGGTTGCCAGCCGTTCTATTGTAGCGAGTAATGTTAGCAATAAATTCACAATCTCCCCCTCTCTGGTTTTCTTTCTTGGAAGGGATTTGGAAAAAGTACAACCCAGGCTTACCTCCTAGTGGGTCAATGTACAATGACAAGGGGGGAGCAGAGGAATCGCCAGTGAATGTTTCCATTAAATTGTGACCAAACATGAAAACGACAAATTATAAATTATATTGCAACTTACCCAAATAATTGATGAGTTTGTTTCCAAAATGCAATCCATTTTACTCATTGTGAGTAAATCAGGTTTTTCTATGTTGGCGCTACCTTACCATGGTGCAGGAGTTTGTGTGCCCCTGGGATCTTGAGAGCTGTGTTGTCTGGAGCTTAGCTCCTGGTATGGTCTCTAATGGCCAATTGGTCCCAGGTGAGGGGCCAGACGAAACGCGAGTCATTCGTCTCCAATGATCAGCTCCTCGAGAATGAGGACTTCGCCCAGATTAGGGACACAGGGGCCTCTTCTTGGAGCCAGGCCTGGGAGGGGAGCTTGCAGGCCAGTGCCTGGTGGCCGGGTTAACAAGACCCAGCAGAACTAGACAGCACTGCTACTGTGATTCAGCTGAGCTAGTTTTACCCTGCAAATCTTCTGCTAGATTCTGGAATACGCAGCTATTGTGTCCCAGCATGGCAATTTTGAGTCAGCACAGATTTCATTACCCAGCGTGGCGAGGCACAATGGTTTTTTTTTTTTGGTTTTTTTTTTTGCTTCTCTCTCACCTTCCACCATTTTCTTGCTTTCTCTCTCCCTTTTACTCTCCCTCTCTCCCTATCTCTCTCTCTCAGTGGACAGTGGTCATTTGAAGTGTTTTATGTTGATTTTTGAAAATTAAGTGGTAAAAGGCACTTGTTAAAGCAGCCCCCACCCTCCCAATGTTCAATTAACCAAATGAAGTCGCTCATTTACCCTCCCTTTCAACAGGCTGTCTGTTCATTACTACGCCTTCTTTAAAGGGGCTCAGTTAGCGCCAAAGCCTCTGCAGTGCTAAAGAACTGTCTCTTTGCTAGCTAAGAACGGATGCAAATGAACATTATAAAACATTATGAAATGTGATTTTAAAGTTCCTCTGCAAAGCCAGCCCAATGTGGTCTCAACTAGGCAAAAAAGAAGGATTTTGGGTATACGGAGCAGAGCCATCTGGGGCCAAGGGCTGGGTTGTGGCGGTCTGTGTATGTGCAGGAGGACTGAAAAAAGGCAGCTCCCACTGCAGTTTTTTCAACCATAGGGCTCAAATTTCACGATGCCATTGACGGCAATTGCCCTAACGGTTTGCCGTGCTGCCCACCTATAAAAGCCCCAGTTCACGGCAGTAGAATGCCGTGCCCTTTCCCCGCATTACCATAGGTGCCCCTCAGTCAAAAAACCTACCCAAATTACAGCACAGCATTTCCCATTTTTATCAGTTGCGGTTTTATGGCCGTAATATAGGGAAACCAAGACCTCACCTTTCAAAGCTTAATAATTTAAAACTTTCGCAGTTTACTTTTCTTGATCAGCAGTTGCTCATACGAATTGGTGGGAGGACAGTCAAATTTATTTTTGATACCAAATGACGACGCAAATCATCAATACCCAGATAGCAAGCTCCTCCGCTCTGGATCTGTCGCGGATCTGCCCCGGCTCCAGCCAATCCGGAGATGATCCGCGGCAGATCCGGAGCAGAGGAGCTTGCTATCTGGGTATGTCTTTATATATTAGTTTGTGAGGCTTCTTTCGCAAGAAGCCACGAGAATACATTTTCTGCAATCTTAATATTGAAGTAAAGAATGCAATGTTGCACAGCTTATTCCTTAATGAGCCTCACTAATCATTTTGTGAATTATGTCGTTTCATAAGCCACTTGAGTGCGGAACTTATTAGGTAGTGGCTATTCTTATGGCAGCCGTAAAGATACTCCATTAGGCTATTCTTATGTCCTTCCATTTGTACATGTGCAGAGCACCAAATTCTGGACTTAGATTTTGATCAAGCCATCTGCAAATTTTTTTCTTCTATCCATTATATCCATTAGGCCTGATTTGGCGCCTCTGATTGGTTGCTTGCTAGGCTTTCTGGCTAGCTAGCCTGCTACCTAGCGAATGTTGGTTAGCTTGCTTAGCTACCAAGTTTGCAAGCCTAGCTAGCCGACAGTTTGGTGCACGGATGTCAATAAAGATAAAAGAATAAAAATTATCCATTATGTCTCTCTCCCAATTACCTAGAGTTGAACCGCAATCATTTATGTTATACCAAATATAAATGCTTGCTAGCTAGCTTGCTAATGTTAGTTTGCTTGCTTAACTAGCTAGTTCCCTGGCCTAGCTAGCTAAAAGTTATATTTAGTATGACATAAATACTTACGGTTGAACTCTAGCTAAGTGAGATGGCAAAATAATGGATCATTTTTACTCATTTATTTTTGATTGAATTCTGTGCACCAAACTAATGGCTAGCTCGGCTAGCAAACTTACGGTGGCTCAGAGAGGCCACAACAAATACAAAACTAACAACACCGCTGCATATGCCACAACACAACTGCTAATGTCACAACGCAACTGCAAAAGCCACAACGCTAATACAGAACCCACAACCCAACAGCAAAAGCCACAACGCTGATACAAAAGCCACAACACAACAGCAAAAGCCAAAAAGCAAATCCAAGACCCACAACACAACAGCAAAAGCCAAAATGCAAATACAAAATCCACAACACAATGACAAAAGCCACAACGGAAGTCAAGCCACAATATAAGTCAAGTCACAATGGAAGTGCGCAGTGGCTGGAGGAACTTGAAGGACATACTTTGTTTCAGGCGGAGAATAATTTCTCACGGTCAATTTGGATTGCAGATCGCGATGGACGCGATATTTTTTTCCGTACTGTTAATGCATCGCTACTCTAGAATTATGATCCCCCTACTTCACTTTCGTCCCATTATAGCGTCAATTTGCGTCTTAATTATGCGGACAAAATGAGGCTACAGTTTGTCTCACTCGCTGGCCAGCTGGTTGGCTACCTAGCTAGGACACTAAAGTGATATCGAACTGTATAATGTTATAGCTAGCGCAATAAAAACTTGATTTCCATTGTGGTTTGACTTCGTTGTGGCTTTTGTCATTGTGTTGTGGGTTTTGCAGTTGTGTTGTGGGTTTTGTATTTGCATTGTGGCTTTTGTACTTGTGTTGTGGCTTTTGCTGTTGTGTTGTGAGTTTAGTATTTGCGTTGTGGCTTTTGCTGTTGTGTTGTGGGTTTTGTATTTGTGCTGTGGCTTTTGTTGTTGTGTTGTAGGTTTCGTATTTGCGTTGTTGCTATTGCTGTCCTGTTGTGGGTTTTGTATTTGCATTGTGGCTTTTGTATTTGCGTTGTGGCTTTTGTATTTGCGTTGTTAATTTTGGTGTTGTGTTGTGAGTTTTGTATTTGCATTGTGGCTTTTGCTGTTGTGTTGTGGGTTTTGTATTTGCATTGTAATATTTGCATTTGCGTTATGGCTTATGCCAGTGTTAAGTTCGGTCCTGGCGCCCCCCTGTGTATGCTGGATTTTGTTCTAGCCACGACTGCAATTCGAGGATTTTAAAAAGCTGTTACTTTGTCTTAATCAGCAGCATTCCATGTTCAGAGTAGTTATTTACCATCTTAAGTCACATTTGGATGGACATATGCATTCTGCTATGAAGAATAAAAACCCTTGAACATATTGTGCTTAATTTTCAATATTGCTAGGATTTTCAGGTGAAAACATTTTTAAACATATCAAATTAGACTCTGAGAAAATCAATAAGCTCCAAATTAGGTTTCTGAACACAGGTGTTTTTAGTTTTTCCCAAATAACCTGCCTGAACCAAATAAAATCAACAGAAAACACAACAGGTGTGACTCCATTGCTTGCCAAGTAAATTGTCTGGTTTTGCCACCGTGTGTCAAGAGTTTCACCAATGAGGAACCTTTTGATTATTTATGTTGATTAAATGTTTGGTTAAATTGTTTCCCTCTGCCAATATACGCCAATGTGGATATTTGCATAAATGCGCCTAATTAAAACAAATCAACAGCTCCTTAAAATCTTAGAATTGCAGTTGTGGCTGGAACAAAAACCAGCATACACAGGGGGGCGCCAGGACCGAACTTAAGAACCACTGGCTTATGCGGTGGTGTTGTTAGTTTTGTATTTGTTGTGGCCTCTCTATATATTTTATATTATATAAGGTTATATTTTTGCACGAAGTCCTGAATTCGGTGCTTTGCGCACATGCGAATGAAAGGACGCAAGAATAGCCAAACGGAGTATCTTTATGGCTGCCGTAAGAGGCCACTGCCAATTTATAAAGACGTAGGCCCATGGTAATTTACGTCGTAATTTATGTGGGAAAGAAAACCTCTCAATTTCATGGTGCAATGTATAACACTGCAATCGAAAATAAATTTGACTGTCGTTCTACCAATTCATATAAGTAACTGCTGATCAAGAAAAGTAAACTGCGAAACGTTTAAGTCATTAAGCTTTGAAGGGCTAGGTTGTGGCTTCCCTTTCTTACAGCCGATGAATAACCACTGGTTTTTACAACTGTCTTTTTCGTCCATTTCTTGCGATCGTAGGTGCAGAATTATTCTTGAGTAATGTATGTATCTTTTCTATTTTTAACCCCGATCTCAATGCCGACAGGTGAAAGGAACAAAAAAAGAAAAAAATGCCGAATCACAGTCGGCAGCTGCAATGTGTGATAAATTGACGAAGTTATGGAGGTATTGAAATTCTCTTACAGGTTGCTAATTGCATGTTGATAAAGCTTGGGAAGTGGTCTTTTTAGTCAGTATTTAGTGCTGCTGTCAGTGTAAGTGTTTGAATGACAGGAGAAAGTCCAAATTTCTCGGGTGGCAAAAGATGGACAAAATGGCGAAATATGATTATTTTTCACTACGGACTACGGACCATCACTTTTTATTCTTTTTAAAGTGATGACCTAAAACTCCATGGTGGATTTGCTGCTGCGCCCTCAAGGTAGCGGCAGACTTTGGTGTTGAGCCACTTATATGGAGGCACATTTGCCAAAGTTCCCTTGTATTTTCAGCATGGACCACGACAACTTTAGCTGTGCCCCTTATCACCTGTAGTTCGAGGCCAGCAACCATCATTCAGCACATCCAAACCCAATCAGGCACTAATGTGCCTCTGGTGTGGTTGGATCAATCTTGCAGTCCGATAACCAATTAACCGAATTGGCAGCTCTGACTCCTAATCCACGATGCAATTGGTGTTTATCAAGGGTGGCTCTTGAACCCGGAGTAAACACATGGTCTGTAGCCATTTGACCAGCTTCATGTTGCCTTCTGCTGGTCAGTATGTATACAAGCCAGTTTATCAGTGTCTATATATTCCACATGGTCAATGTGCATACAAGCCAATTTATCAGTGTCTTTAAATTCAATTAGGTTAGTGTGTGTAAAATCCAGCTTATCCATGTTTGCAGATTCACTATATGGTCACTATGTGTATATGCTAGTTTGCCAGTGTCTGTAAATTCTAGGTGTTCAGTGTGTGAACAAGCCAGCTTATCACTCAGTGCGTTTATGTGACGTTAGAGAAAATCAAATTATTGTGTTAGTCCATCTATATAACTGGACTTTTAAAATGCATGAAAACATGTTAGTCGGACTAGAATCGAGCTACATCAAATTTCTCATAGTCTGACACCCGCAAACAGATAATGCGGTTAATATTTGCATTATTTCTGCATATATACGCTTGAATCGAACCAAACTGGACTATGCGATCTGAGCATGCTCCACATTCTTCGTGCAGGGCTTTGACCTGGAAGTGGTGTGGATATGTGAACGCCAAACTGTTTAGCGAGAACTCTGAGGTCTGACCATAGACTGTATAAAAAGATGGACGCAGCATACGGGTCTGAAAAGTGAGGCTAGTGATGAAATCTCTAAAAAAATTTATCCTATTTAATGGCCAACAGATGGCGACGTTGGTGGTTGCAGAAAGAAGTTCAATGCTATAGAAGTCTAGAAGAAAGTGACCCTAGTTTCCTGTCTGATTTATTATTTCAATCATGATTTTCCACAATATTTTATGACATATATCTCAAGTTCATGTCGCCTTCAATATGTTCCTTTTTGGAAATTATAGTCCCAAATAGACTAGAACAGGGCTGCCCAACCTTGTTCCTGGAGATCTACCATTTTCTGCTCCAACCCCAATTCAACTCACCTGATTCAGCTCATTAGCAGCTCGTCAAGATCTGTAACTGGGAAAGCAGGTGTGGTCTGCTTTGGCTGGAGTGGTAACCTTTAAGATGGTAGCTCTCCAGGAACAGGGTTGGGCAGCCCTGGACTAGAATAAAGGATTAAGCCAGAATATGCTTTAGGGGCATGGCTATCCTCTGTTCCTCGTTAGACAAGGTCAGATCCATCAGTAGATCCGCCCCTCGCTCCTCCCTGGAAGTACAATTCACGCTCTCGTCTAATAGGAATCACATCCGGTTTCAAAATGACAAAATGGCGCTGTTTAAATTGCCAAAATGGAGGTGTCCTACATAATATGCTGAAACCAATGGGTGACGTCACGGTTGCTTCCTCCATCTTTTTATGGAGTCTATGGCTCTGACCAACTACCAAGTTTGTATTGAACAGAAACAATCCTCATTTGACAAGGGTATTGGTCCTTGAACAATCACACCTTGGGGTCTCTTAACTTCTACCATTAATCCGCAAGTCATTTCCTGGAAGTCATTACTCCGTTCCTGCATCCAACATGCCCGGGAATCCCGGCAGTGCATTCCCGAATGCACAGATGCTAAAGTACATAGTTGGCACCACAGACTGTGAACGGACGTACTATGCCAGTTGCTAGCAACTACGCTTCTGAGAAACACATTCCGGGGTTGTAGAAAGGCACAAAGTCGAGAATAGCATAACGCCATGACCACGGGGGATAGTGTGCATCTCAGTTGTCCGGATACCGTAGCGTACAGCCCGTATTAAACGCACAGAGCCATGAGGTTGTCCATGGGTAATTCCATGCCAAGTGGAAACACTTAAGGTACCTTTTGGGCCATCACGGTCTCAGATTTTTCTCTAACTTTGTATATTTGTTCATCTGAACTCAAATGATGGGTTTCTCCCATTTTTTCACTAACGGCCCAGCGGTACAGATTTTATGGGCCTCTGAAAAAATGGCCTGTAGGGGGCGCTTTTCAAATCATGCTGTAGAAAAAGTCTTATATCTTTGATTTTATGACAGATACAGATCTGGAAGGTAGCTTGATCCTTGACGTGAGCTTGCTCTAGGCTGACAATCTTAAAGGTTGCTTAAATCAATGGTGAATGCCATGGAAATTAAGGTCAAAGAGCCCAAGTTTAAGGGGCCAGGGCCTGGCTCGCCCCTGGGGGAAAGTTGCACTGACACCACTTTGCACCTGAGTAGTGTCTAATGACCTGAATTACACTGCTATGGCCCAAAAATCCAGTACACAGGCCTGTTTCGTACCAAAAACCTGGCGTAAAAAGTTGTAAAAATCATTGTTTTTCTTTGCATTGAAATGTACATGGCAATGTACTATTATGTGCTGGAAATCAAGAAACCCACTTTAACATCATGTGGGTTACTTTATTTGAGCTGAAAACTTGATACTGATATTCTTTGCAATTGTAGTGACCTTATTAGAGTCATTCCATGCTAAGTGTAAACACACCTCGGCCATAATGCTCTTGGATTTTACTCTAACTTTGTCTATTTGTTCATTTTGGCCCAAATAATGGATATCTCTGATTTTTTTTGTGAACTTCCCTCTGGTATTAGTTTTATGGACCGCTGAAGAAATGGCCTGTAGGGAGCCCTTTTCGAAACATGCTGTGGAGAAACCCTTATATCACTGGCCTTATTACTGATACAAGTATGGGGTTTGGATGGATTTGTAATATGAGTCTTCCTCTAGCACCGCCATCATTTACAATGGTTGTATCTGTTCAATTTTCCATGCACTGTGATTAGGCAAATTTGAGATTTTTGTCTGTTTTTGTGGTGAAAAAAGCCTATATACTGGACCAATGGTGCTTTTCAGTATAATTCAGGTCCCCTGACATGCAACAGGTGCAAATTCATAATGATGCAACTTTTCCCCGGGGATGGACAGACCCCTTGAACTTGTGACTTTTTCTGCTCTAAGCAACTTTGAAAGGGTTAATTTGACAAACAATTATGTTCTAATTTAATTTTTTTCAATAAAAGTGTCAAAGATCTATCTGAAATAATATGTTTCTTTTGTCGCTTCTTCAGTATCACCAGTAATTGTTGAGTAATAAGGGTCAAAAAAGTGGAAAAAATCTCAAATTTGCCCAACTTCAAATACAGTTTCCATGGGAACAAGAACAGATACAACCATTGTGAATGATAAAGCTGCTAGAGGAAGCCTCATTCTACAAATTCATCCAAACCCCATACTTGTATCAGTAATAGGGCCGGAGATATAAGGGTTTTTCTATGTTATGTTTTGTGAAGCGCCCCCTACAGGGCATTTCCTCAAAGGTCCATGTAACCTGAAGGCAGCTTGTGAAAAAATCAGAGATATCCATTATATGGGCCAAAATGAACAAATACACAAAGTTAAAGCAAAATCTAAGACCATGTTGGCCCAGGTGCATTTCCACTTGGCATGGAATGACCCCCACGTTCTCGCCACTCGACCTCATACAGTCAATGCACTTGACATGCTACTGGCTTGCTGCCAGCTAACTTGTTTGTCAAATGTTATGTCTGTGACATAATAGGCTATGCAGAAAAAGGTTCAACAAGAGCAAGCTGAAAGGGGGCATATCGCCACCTATTGTAGCAAAGATGGACATGCTTCAGTCAATAAATCGAATTTTGTTCTGTGCATGTATACTGGGACAAGGACAGCAGTCCGATTAAATGGCCTAATTGAGCTATTACCATAGCTCGACTTTACTGTCTATGTAAACGTACTAACTGACTGTAAATTTCAGCTGTACCTGGGGACAACTAGCTGATCAGTGTCGGTACAACAAATCATCACTGTCGATTGAGATCATATGGTCATTGCCTGTGGAAAACCTGACCTGTGCATGTTGCATTCATACAGTCATAGCCCTTAGAAAGCCTACTGATCTGTATCTGTGAAAACCAGATGATCTGTTTCTATAGAAACAAGATGACCGTTGCCCTTGCAAACCAGCTGGTTGAATTCAACTTCAGACAGGAACATTCAGACGAGGCAATAAGCCATCTGAGCATAGATTGCCATGAGAGGTGAGTATATTCAGTGCTTTATATACCCCTGACGCTCAAGGGGCCAACTTTCCCTTCCATCTATCCATCCGTCCGCAACAGTTTATCTGACTGATCGCTCATCAGATTGTTTTCAAATTTCAGTCATCCATTCTATACTTCAGATGTGCAGCACCAGTTTATATGAAAATATGCCATAATCTCTTCGGTGCCCAGGGGTTGGGGGCATTGGTGAGCTGTGCTCACTTTCTCACGTGTTGTTTCTGAAGTTCCTGCGACTGGTTTGATCCACAAACTGATGGCCATTGTGTAAATGATCAAACTTGCCCCAGATTGATTTTGTCACCACAGGAACCACCATCTCCTCCCCTTGACCAGGGGAAACAGAGTGTGAGTGTGCATGCGTGTGTGTGTGTGTGTGTTTGTGGGGAGGGCTTCACCACATAGGACTTCTTCATCTTCCCTTTCCTCCCAGGGGTCAGCTCAGATCCGACCAACTGTCAGAGGGAGATGTGTTTATTGTCTTCCTCTGTTTATTCATAGCCTGACTGTGACCCTGATAATGTCTTTTATCCTGCCTTTCATCCTCCCTGAGCTTCCCCAGGTTTACCGACAGGGGATTTGTCTTGGAAGGAGAATAATCTGTTGTATTGAGTGAAGTTTTCATGTGTGGGGAAAAGGATTCTGAAATCTGCTGACTGCATGTGCTTCTTTTTCCCAGTTGGCAAAACGTCTTGCATTTCTCCAGGCATAATGGAACCCTGGGGGCTCGCTGCATGTCGCCATTTTCTCCATCGATTGAAAGATCGCGATGGGATTTGCTGCTTTACTTTGCAGCCTCACCGCTTTGTTACTTAAACGACAGACCGAGCGTGCTGCGCCTCCCAGAATCCGGTTTGAGTCTAGTCTCAATATTTCTGCGGATAAAGCCCGATGGTTTCTTTAGGCTGTCTGGTCTTTGGACACCGCTTCATCCCGTTTCCTTCTGCTGCTATTGCAGTTATTTATTGCTTTTTATGTAATTTCCTCCAAAAGCTTGATCAATGCTTTTTTGCACAATGCTTGCAACAGGTGCTATACGATTGGAAAACAAAATTTTTGAGGTCTGGAACAAAGTTGAGTGGTGAAAAATATCATGCTTTTTTGCAGAGTTAAATGGGACAGACTAAACATGGAACATTCAATTTCACTTTAATGGAAACTAGCCCTGTTTTCTCAATAATTTTATTGAGCTGCGCCAAACAATCAAAAATTACACTTCATCTTTTAATCCGTAGAATAACTTTGCTTCAGTATAGATGCAAAAAGTGTGACTCTTGTGTCTGTCAAACTACCTTTGTTGAAAGGTCCATGTGACAAAGACTAAATGAGTCTTAATTCCTCCTTCAAATATCCTCATCATCAAAAGCTGGAACAACCAACCTCTTTTCTCAGAGACTTGTTGTCTCTCAGACTTTCATCTTGCAGGATCCATTACCTGTTATTTACACCCGTTAAAAATAAGTGATTTAAGTCTAAAACATAATGTTTTGCGGTAATTTGCAAAAATGGCGCAACATGTAATTTTTATGACATTTTTATGACATTTTTATGTTATCAAGCCAATCTTGCTCTTGCGAGAAAATTTAGAGATTTTGACTCGGCCGGAAGAGAGAGGCATGGTTGGCCGGAGGGGGAGGTGAGGGAGGAGGGTGGGAGGAGGGAGGAGTGGCTTGAGAGTGCAGCCATAGCAATGAGTCCATAGCAACACAACATGTGACCTCACCAGGGCTGAATCTATCCACCATGTACTCCTTTCATGTGCTCCTGCCATGTGAGTGCGATGCACTGGGCCCTGCGTGAGATGCACTAGTGAAATAACCTAAATACAGGGGGAATATTAATGTCACTTATATCACTTAATATAATCAAGAATAACATGCTGTGTTTGGACAGCATAAAAAGACAATAATATACAGCCATCCATCAACAAATTATCACAATGTACACTGTTAATACTGGCCTAAATTAACTCAGCTAGCTAATGTTTGCTTTTTGCCAGCGGGAACTTAGCGAATGTTTGGATCATTATTTCACCTGCTTAATGACATCATAGCATAGCGTTTTTGACATCTGTTGATCCTTAGGATGTCTAGTTTCATATGATGTATGTATCTTCACTGTAGCTGAAAGTGCGCCCACTACAGCTACAGAAATAAGGCATGTCGGGCGAGCCCTCAGGCTGTGAGGGTAACGTTCACGTATTGGGTACAACCTAATGCTAGTACATCTAAGTTCCATGATCATATAATCAAGAGTTACACACTGCGTTTGGACAGCATGAAAAGCCAACAAGATAGCTACAGCAACTCATCAACAAGTTAGTTCCGTAGTGTTGGAACAACTGGAGGTGCAGGTTTTTAGCTAAGCCAGCTTTGTACTGGCCTAAGTTGGAGAAAGAGTCCGACATGAAATGAGCACGCAGGAATAAGTTTGTGGCTGGGGCTGCAGGAACATTACCAGCAAAAATAAATTCAATCCAATTGTTCCTCTGCGATTTATCGCTCGATGGAATGTTATTAACGTTTTCATGTGGATTCCGGCAGCCAACTCCAGAGCATACGTGTGCACCAGAACCTTTCACTCTTGTCTCCGATATTTGTCTTGGGCGTGTTTGCGGAAAAAAGTGGGCGCGGTTTGCTTCTCCCAAGTCACACCTCGACTCCTCCTCCTCTGCACTGTACCCATCATCAGGGTGCCCAAACTGAAATCTCCAATTTTCATGCCTCCGGAGTAGAAAGTCTCCGGTTGAGGAAAAAAGGGAGGAAGGAAGCTATTTTGACTCCAAAACTTTTCAGATTTTGTGAGAGTGAGGGATGACTGATGTATACATGCAATAACTGGGAAAAATGTGTTTTTCCAGTAATGGATCCTTTAAGATGAATTTTGCATATCTGACTGAGTTGCAACTTTGTAGGATCTTTAGTTGCTGCATGAGGGGAATTGGAAAGGTCATGTGACCTACCACTGTCAGATGCCCACATTCGCATAAGTTGGTGGCTTAAGTCTGCCTCCTGAGTGATTGCAGGCCATATTTGGTTTTAGTGTGCCTAACTGCTTTAGACCAAGTCTGATGAAAGTCAACTGGTGACATTACAGTTTCTTGGTCCATATTTTTCCACAGTATGAGAGCCCATACAATTTCTTGGTCCATATATTTTCTCAGTCCAGGGTCCCTACAGCCACTGGGGGATAGGACTATCCCACTGCAATCTGCAAACCAAAAGCATTTAAGTGTATTTCCTGTATTTCCTCTTAAAATCTTGTTTCTATTATTATTTTGCTAAATATGACCTAATAATGTTCTCTGGGGAAGCAAGATGTTTGACGCATTTCAAGATTTTCCTATGGGGCTTGCAAATTAATTTGTCAAGCAAATTGGCTCAATCTGGTGTTTTCGAAATGTTGCCTGATTGCAAGCATTGTTTCAAGACTAGAACCCTTGTCGAGACTGAGTCCAAAGTGAGGCTCAGCCTGTACTCATGCCTGTTTTAGAGGAAGATTTGATGGATTGTTCGCTTGGGGCAGGAAAAAGCTGGCGGACGTGCTATTGCGTGCTGTGCATGTGGTGACGAATTAACCACCGACCATTACTGAGAGCTAGACTTGAACCTGCCACCCTGGTCACTTGGCTCAGTCTTTCTAATCACAGATTCATATGTTAAAACCACAGCACTGCTGGCTGTTAGTCTCCAACAGAACCAGAGTCCATATTTCCGATTGAATGCGTGTTTTATGTGTCAAGCAGGCAACACTTGTATATATTTTCCTTCTGCTCGAAAGTGAGGTTGAAAATTCGGTGCAGGATTCTGCGATAAAAGAAGGAGGAGAAATATGCAGTACATGGATTGGACTGAATTAACTGCAGAGGAGGATACAGCAAGATAGTGACTCCAATTATTGTGCTTCAGGGGACGGGTTTAATGAAACTGTGTGATGAGCTCATTCAAAGGCACTAAATAAATCTAAAATGGATGGATTGATGCCCCTTCACCCCCGGGGACTAGTCAGGTCACGTAGGGTCTATCAAAGCAATCTCAATCCAGCTTTGTTTTTTTGAGGTTCATTTCCTGGTTGACACGTCACTCACTTGTGCACAGTGGTTGGCTCCAGTGTTGGCTCTGCATAAACTATAATTGACTCATAAATCAATTGTATCCTTAACATGAAAATATGAAGTCAATATGTTTCCCCACAAGACAGTGTACACTCAATATATGTTTTTCCTTGGACTAATCGTCCTCCCTTGTGCTTCCCTTGTGTGCCAGAGTAATATTACAGTGCTGTTGCCTCATAGCAAGAGGATTGTAGGTTTGAATCTGGCTTGGGGCTTTTTTTGTGGGGAGTTAACATGTTTTTTTCTGTGGGATTCCAGTGGATACACTGCTGTCCCCCTACTGCCAGACAAGATGCATGCTAGGTTTAATTTGAGTCTCTAAATTGCCTGTAGGTGTGAGTATGGGAGTTAATGGTGTGTGTTCCATGAGAGGATTGGCAGCCTGTCCAAGATGTTTTCCTGTCAGCTGCGATAGGCTCCGAATCCCCCACAGCCCAGATAATGATGGATGGAAATACTCTGTGAAGGAATCAGGATCAGGTTTCATCACTGCATTTAACGTTCTTAGAGGATAACTCACTCTTGGCGACTGTCCTCTACAGACTCTTAATTGCTCAACAAGGCAGTGCCTGAAAACGGCCCTTCCTAGATTTTCTGGGAAAAAGATTACATAACAGGAACAGATGTTCAGTTTTCAGAAGTTTCCATGAGAACCACTATTACAAAGATGTGAATTTTCCCAAGCTCTGTATTAAGCCAGTCCCTGAAACCCTCCTTGAGTTTCTGCCCTACTACATGATCTGGCAACCTATTACATTGTGTGACCACCCTGTGTGTGTCTGTGTGTGTGTGTGTGTGTAAATAAATTTTAGTTAAAAGGCCTAGAATTTTACAGTAATTGACCTGTTACAATATAGCTAACCGTTTTCTAGTTCTTAAAATGCGTGACCTTGAGTTTGACCTTTCAAGGTCAATCTGGATCAAAGGTCATGGTTCCTGATGAAAGCCCATATACAACTTCACGTATGCTGATAAACATCTCCCTCTTACCATTTTCAAGTTATGATGGAAAATATGCAACATTAAGCGGTGACCTTGATCCCCCTGACCTTTGACCCCCAACCGCTTAGAAAACCATGAGAGATACCCCATCATGTGGCACGTGTGGACGCAGAATTGAAAGATGGGCATTCTGGATTTATTTTGAAGTTGATATGATTGTTTTTGATTATTTATTACAGAAAATCAATTCTGACGTTTGCAGTGACCTTGTCCTTGACCTTGACAAGATAACCCTCAAAATATTGGAGGTTCCATTTGTGACCAATGTCCACCAATTCTGATAGTGTTGTGAAGATTGGTCAAGACGTTTAACTGTAATGTTGCCAACAAACAAATGAACAAAGAAACCTCCCCAAAATATGTTGTAATACCTAGCTATCCGGGTGAGGGGGGTTTCTCAATTGTTACGTTAACTGTTCATAAAAGAGCTTGTCATACGATTCTTTGCCTTTGTCCACACAAACATCTTGTTGGGATCAACCCCAAAAAAGGAAAAGATGCCTAATTCCAGTCAGATTAAGACTGTATGACCATTTTAAAAGGACAGTTTCACGGCATAATATATTTGGAAAAGTCTTCAATCTACCCTGAATTAATTAATTATTTTTTAATTACACCTAATTATGTTTATGCCCCGTTAGATCCGGGGCAATTCATCCCAATTGCAGATGAATAGAATTTTGCTGAGTTCACAAAATAAATTATTTAAAACATAAAATTTGTTCTCTGTGTATTTGGGATAAAGTGGTTCATTACAGATTTCATACTGTTATGATGTTGTTAAAATTGCAACAACATTGTGATTACTGCAAGAGGGTACCATAAAATTTATAGTTGCTGTATGATGAATTATAATAACAGAGCTTATCTGAGTAAAATACCATTAAAAAATACTATTTCTTTATACAACATTATGATAACTGGTATCTTCCAGACTACCGTTACTTTCCAGTTGAATCGATAACAGCTATTTACCGGCTAATTGTTACCAGTGACTTCTATAATACAATAATACATTATATATTTATTAACAAATCATATAGATGAGAAGTTTATTTCGTAATTTTCTATTTAAAGATATTGGCTCAATATTAGTCCTCGTGCCATCTCCCTCTGTCATGATATGCAGCTTTATCACGTTTATTAAGTTTAACTTTATTAAGTTTATTACAGTACATTTTACTTATTTGTTGGCTCATTTGATTTTGTGATTCTCATATACTAAAATTCACCAGAACACAGAAAACAAGTTTTTAACCGAAACTTTTTCAGCTGGGGGTAGCAGACACACTTCTAACAACTTCCTGCACCCATTCTAACCACTTCCTGTTAGACTTTTTTTGTACTCAATATAACCTCCTCCTGAACTCATTTCAATCCATTCTAACCACCCTCGGCATCCATTGTAACCAGTTCCTACATTCAGTCAAACTGCTTCATGCACCATTCAAACCCATCACAACCAGTTCCCGTCTAAACCCACTTCTTGCCCTCATTCCAACTCTTTCCTGCATTATTATAGAACCCACCCTAGTTCTCGCAAAGACAGGCCCCTCCAGAGTATTCAAGCACTAGGATTGGCCAGCTGTTGAAGGGGTAGGATTTCTAGAGCTGAAAGCTGAATGATTGGCTAACAGAGTTGAGAGTAACTAATTACAAAATAACTAATTACTGTAATCAGATTACATTTATCAGTAAGGCAGTAATGTAACGCATTACTTTGATAACTTCAGTAATCAGATTACAGTTACTAACAAATAAATGATCTAGTTACTTGCATGTCTTTAAATTCCTCAACTATCGGCAGGACGGGAGGCCAGAAAAACCTCTTCATCCTCTTGTTCTTCTTCTTCCTTTTGAGTATATTGGCGATTGAGACTGAGGACAGAAATCAAATCAAACATCCTTTTCCATGCATGTTTGTGCCAGGACTGTAGCCTTTTATTTGACTCACTTTTCTGTGAAGTGCTGTTTGGGCTGATTTTTACAACTTTGCTGTTGGCTCTGCTGTATTAAAGAGCATGAAAGAGAGATCTTGTATGTGCCCTAGAATAAAGATTAATGAGGATCTGGGCATATGCCAGGTTTTAGCATGACATGGTTAATGAATTAACTTATGGTGAATTTCAGCTGATGGCAGTGAGTGATCCAAAAGTAATGTAACTAGTAGTGTAACTATTTACTTTAAGCAGTGAGTAATTAAGTAAAGTAAGGGATTACTTTTTAAAAAGTAACTAGTAATGTGTAATGCATTACTTTTTTAGAGTAACTAACCCAACACTGTTGGCTAATCCTGGCACCTTGATAACTGGCTAATCCTAGCGCTCAAATGCTCCGGAAGGGTGTGTCTTTGCGAGGATGTGGGTGGGTTCAATAATAACACCACTTTCCTCTTTCCTGCACACATTTCAACCCAGTGTGACCAGCTCTTGTTGCCACTCAAATCACCCTTTGCCTGCTGTACGCAGGTTGTTCCACAGCTTTAATGCAATTATGATAACGAACCACCACTGGAGTCACAAGTACTGACAACATTATATTATATATTACATTTTATATTACATTATATTATACGTTGTACATTATATTATGAATTGCATACCCCCCCCCCCCCCCCCCCAAGTCGAAAATTTCCCTGAAAAGAAATCAATGAAATTCCTGAGGGTTTATGCTGTTGCACGATTAAATTGCATTTGAGAATGTTGTTGTCACTTTTTTCCCCCGTGACACCAGATTAGTCTGTTTGTGTCTGACATTAGCTCATCCACTCGGCGGTTCTGTGTATCAAACACTATCTTTAAATCATGATTTCTGGAGCGCCTGTCAGACAGCATTTGAACTGTTCTGTGGGGTCGATAGTTACTGCTATGTTCAACCACAATCTGCTGTGGGCTGAGCACATCTACTCATGGGAATCAAAGCAGGGGAGTATACATTCACCCCCTCACACACACACACACACACTCAAAAGAACACTCACGCATACACACTTAGGCATACACTCATGCGCGCGCACACACACACACACACACACACAAATGCATGTGAATGCGCATTCACGTTTGCAAACACAAACATGCAAGCATACACAAAGATGTGTAAACACTCAGGCATGCATACAAACAAACTCGCACACTCACAAATACACACATACTGCACTCATACATGGATGCTCATATACACCCATACGCCCATATGCATGCACACACACTTATGTATGCACACACACAAAAACACAAGACAACCACAGATATGCAGACACACACACAGACACACAGGCTCATATACTCACAAATGCACTTTCATTCATACAAACTCGCACACATGCACGCACACACACGGAGGCATTTCGACATACAAACATGCATGCATACAGAGAGACACACACTCTTGCAGCATACACATAGACTTGCACATTCATAATTAAACACTTTCACATGCACAAACACTGATGTGCACATTTAACAATACAGCCCAATGTCCAATGAAGTTGGGTCGCATCAAATATGCAAGTAAAAAAGTCATGAATGTCATGTTTGAGCCCAGTCTCATCTTGACTCAACATATTCTGATGCTACCTGACCAAGCACTGGTATATGACGCAAAGGGAGGCTTTTGACATCCTTTTTTGATGCCAGTTTAAAACAAACCCTACCCCCTAACCCGTAACCCTGATCCCGAACCCTAACCCTTACCCTAAACATCAAATAAGATTGCCAAAAGCCTCCTTTATCACTGTACAACCCCAATTCTGAAATAGCTGGGACAAAGTGTAAATTGTGAATAAAATCAAAACGCAATGACTTTCACAAAAGAACAGAGATAATATAGCAAATGTTGAAACTGAGAAATTTTACAATTTCATGCACAAAATGAGCTCATTTCAAATTTGATGGCTGCTACAGGTCCCAAAAAAGTTGGAACAGGGGCCTGTTTGCCATGGTGTAGCATCCCCTCTTCTTTTTAACACAGAGTGGAGGTGTCTGGGCATTGAGAAGAAGTTCCTTAAGTTTAGCCATTGGAATGTGATCCCACTCTTGTTTAATACAGGCTTCCAGCTGCTGGAGAGTTTTGGGTCTCCTTTGACAGACTTTTCGTTTAATTATCCGCCAAATTTTATCAATCGGTGAAAGATCAGGACTGCAGGCAGGCCAGTTCAGCACACAAACTCTTCTACTACGAAGCCATGCTGTTGTAATAGCTGCAGTATGTGGTTTTGCATTGTCCTGCTGAAATGCACAAGGCCTTCCCTGGAATAGATGTCTTCTGGAGGGGAGCATATGTTGCTCTAAAACATTTACCTACCCTTCAGCATTAATGGTGCTTTTTAAAACATGTGAGTGTCCTACACCATATGCACTAATGCATCCCAATACCATCAGAGATGCTAGCTTTTGAACTGAACGCTGATAACAGGAGGGGTGGTCTTTCTCCTCTTTAGCCAGGACACGACACCCATGATTTCCAACAAGAATGTCAAATTTGGACTCGTATGACCACAGGACACTTTACCACTTTGCTACAGTCCATTTTAAATGAGCCTTGGCCCACAGAACACGGCGGTGCTTCTGGATCATGCTAAACAATGGCTTCCTTTTTGCATGATAGAGTTTTAGGTGGCATCTGTGGATGGCACGGTGGACTGTGTTTGCAGACAGTGGTTTCTTGAAGTATTGCTGGGTCCATTTTGTCATGTCAATGACAGAATCATGCAGGAGAGTGATACAGTGGCGTGTAAGGGCCCCAAGATCATGGGCATCCAGTAAAGGTCTTCGGCCTTGTCCCTTACGCACAGAGATTTTTCGGGTTTCTCTGAATCTTTTGATGATGTTATGCACTGTTGATGATGAGACCTTCAAAGCCTTTGCAATTTGAGATTGAGGAACATTGTTTTTAAAGTATTCCACAATTTTTTTTTACACAAGCCTTTACAGGTTGGAGAGCCTCTGGTCATCTTTACTTCTGAGAGACTCAGCCTCTCTAAGACATCCCTTTTATAGCCAATCATGTTACACACCTGATGCCACTTATATAGCTGATTCTTATGCATGAATTGCTTTTACAGCCATTTTTTGCTTTTTTGAGACCTGTTGCAGCCAGAAAATTTGAAATAGCTCATTTTGTGGATAAAAATGTAAAATGTCTTAGTTTCAACATTTGAAATGTTATCTATGTTCTATTGTAAATAACATATTGGCCAGTGTTATTTGAAAGTCATTGCATTTTGATTTCATTCACAATTTACATTTCGTCCCAACCATTTGGAGTTGTATATCTACGCCTGGTCTGGTAGCCTCACTAAATGACAAATAGGGATGCAAATGTGTTGCATTTTTGATCTGTATTAAACTGAAAACATTACATATTTTATCAAACAGTTTATTTTTGGAAATACACACTCATTCTGAATTTGATGTCTGTGGCAGATTAAAAAAAAATTGTCTCAAGTGCTGACTATAATGGCTGAACACTAAAAAAAGACGTGCAGGTATGGAACATGTGATGGTATCATGCTAAGGAATAAAAGGAGCATCCAGACTGACCCATTTGTTTACAAGCACAAGCGGTCGAGGCCTGCTAATTTGCAATATACTGTGTGGTCGGATGATCCAGCTGCTTAAAATACAACTTGATACCCCCCACAGTGCATAATATTTTTTAAAAATTCAGGGAATCCAGAGAACTCTGTGGTAAAAGATAATGTTGAAAATCAATAAAGGGGGTGCTGATCTCAAAGCCTTCAAATCACACCACATTGAAAACAGACATGTTTTTTTGATAAATACAGTCACACGGATTTAGATAACCCTTGTCAATGCTCCAAATAAACCATGTGTTGTAAATGCTGCAGCAATCTGTGGGCTTGCAGTAACCTGAAATGGACTGATGGCACTGGAAACACTAGTTCTGTTGTTGGACCAGTCAACTGACCTTGATCATTGTTAATCATGAATGTTGTGTTTCCCTGACCAAGGTAGTCAAAAGCCCTTCCGGTTTTTTTCAGCATCCAGCATCTCTCATGGTATTGGAGTGTTTTAGTGTCCCTGGCATGGATCTTGAATATCTGTATCAATACCATTAATGCTGAGGGTGTGGCAAACTGGGTGTGGCCACGCCCCTTGGCCAGATGAACATGCCCACAACAGCCAATACCTTCCCCTTTGCCATCTGTGCTGATCCAAACTTCAGCACCCCAGACAGCAGCCGGACAGCCGACGTCCGCACAGCACTCCTTAGACTTGCAGGACCATGGACAGATCCTGCCACCTGCAAGACAGAAGGCGAGGCCGGCCTGGAGGAGAGAGGCATGAGGGAACACAGCTGGGCCTCATGATCGTCCGACAAGGCCAGAGCTGAAAAGGACGAGCCTTGCAGTTGCAAGGAGGCCAGCAAGCAGTGCATACTGTTATGGCCCCAATTTGTTGTGATATACAAGACAGCAAGGGATGACAGACAAAATTTCAAAACTTAAACAGATTTAATTAAACAAAGACCGACAACTAACCAAAAATTTATACTACTGACCAAGATTGATAATATACAAGAAAAAAAATATTTACAGTCCCTTGAGATGGGGTTGCTTGGTGATGTCCTGGGACAGGGAAAGGCTCCAACACAGGCAAAAATCCACAAAAAGTTTCACAGGTCTTGAAAAGAGTGACAGGTCTGGTCAAATGTATCCTTCTCCTTGCAATTTCTTCTACTACTTTACTCTCAATTTTTCTCCTTATATACTCTTTTGCAGCCCCCTCCCACCTTACAGACTTTTTTCAATTCTCTGGGACTTCCCCTCTCAGACATGCCCAGGACATGCCAAAAGCCTAGCTGCAGACTGGGCTTAACAAAAAAAAGGTCAATAAATCTGGCTTCTTTTCACATTGCAACATCTAAAGCAGTCTATTAACTGTTTCTGTTTTATCCTTTATTTAAGATTCCGCTGGTGGGCAGAACATGGTTTATACCGCATCAGGTGAAGAGACACAGCCTGCCTACAGAGACATCCGCTGAAGCTCAACATAAGGAATTCTTTGAAGTTACGACTGGCGCGCATTAAATTACTCGCACTTTTCTCTATTTGAGCTCTAAGAAAATAAAGATACCGCTTGTGGACAGGGTTTTGTCTCTTCCAGCCCTCTTGTCTGCACCTGTTTTTCTGGTGTCTCGATACGAGTTACATGTTTGCATTTTCGGCCACAAATGCTGTCTTCTATGAGACATCTTTTTCAGGACATATCTGCTGACAAATTTTAACCTCTTTGTGCATATATAGAAGCTGGCGTCCATAAAATCCAAAATTCAATTCTTTAATAATTTTGTAATTGATTTTTCAAATTTTTTGCTTCAACTGAATAATTTTCCAGAGTCTCTGTGATACAAATACTGAGTTATAAAGCCTGAATAGGCTCATGGATAACAGGAAAAAATTGGCATTATTTCTATTCTGTATTCTCAACGGGGTTAACTAGAGAGCAGCAAGCCCTGTTCTGCGCATGTTTCAAAAATGGAGCATCCTAACTGGAGAGTGTGGCTGCTTGATTGGCCTGCCTGCAGTCCAGATCTGTCTCTTTAACATTCTTCAATACTTTAAAAAGTGCAAAATGCAGCAATGAAGCACCCAAGCATCTGAGCAGCTGAAGACAGTTATTAAGAGAGGAGGGGAAAGACTCATTCCAAACTACAATCAGTGTCCTCAGTTCCCCAGACATTTAGTTGGAGGCAGTTAAAAAAGAAAGGTGATGTAACACAGAGATAAACAGACTCCCGTGCAAACTTTTCTTGAAGGTGTTCCAAGAATTCAATTCCAAATGAGTACTCCTCTCCACAGAAACAAGAATGTACTAAAGCAAAAATATTGAATATCTTTGCACTATTTTCAATTTATTATAGATGAAGGATGATTTTTATCGATCAATGTTTTTTTATTGGCATTTTCCATATCGTCCCAATTTCTTCACACATTAACACAAACACCCATTCAGACTTGCTCGCATGCAGACACATACACATATGCATATGAAGTGCTATGCACACTTGCACTCGCATTCACCTGCTTACAGGCAGATGTTCACACTCACGAATGTGCACAGTCAAAAACACTCATACATGTACAAGCACACTCAGAAATACACTCATTTTTACTGATGCACGTTCACACTTAGTATGACACACACACACAGAGTAAAAATGCGCTCATTCACACAGACATGTGCAACCACACGTAGCCCTGTTTTATATGCACATACTGGCATGCATGAAATCACAATTACACACCTCATTTCACAATGTAGTACTCAGTGTGTATATTCCCAGAACAGCAGTTAAAGTGCAGGGAAGTATGACCATTCTGCGTATTCTACAACACTGGGCAGTTATTTCTGATTACCTTCATAAAACTTATGACTCGAGTTAGATTAAGCCATCAAGTCATACGTTTTGCTGTGGATGACTGCTGGACAGATGTCCAATACTGCTGAGTGTGCTGATAGTTTGGGACTAAATGAGGGAAGACTAAAGCTGTAATTCATGGGAGTTTAGACTTTGGAACTAAATGAGAGGATAGCCATAATACAGGAGAGTTAATAGCTTGAGACTAAATGAGAGGGGATATCAGTACTGTATGGTTGGAAAGAAAGTCGGCACCCACACCAGCCCTTTCTGGGTAAGACTGGTGACCCCTGGTATTGAGGAAATGCATGGGAGACTACAAGCAAAATTGGTGTGGCCCAGTTCTGGCCCAAATAATGCACTTTTACGGCCCAATTCTGGCCCACATACATAAAGGTTGACAGCCCTGTTGTGGCCCAGATCTGGTTTGCCAGAGCTGGCCCACATATGGGCCAGCACAGGGCCAGCTCGCATACAACCGGCCCACATGTGGCATGCCATCACAGAAACGGTGCCATCATTGCCAGACCTGGCCCACATCCGGTCGACATACCACTTGCCATGCCAGCAGTCGCCCAGCAGTGCCGGCTTAATGCCGGATCCGGGCCAGACTCGTCTGCTATGTGGGTTGGGACTGAATGAGAGGATCCTTTAGCTGTTTATACATGAGAGTTTTTAGTTTGGGACTAAATAACTGAGGATTGCCATAATGCATTAGAGTTTATAGTTTGGAAAGAAATGAGAAAGGATAGCGGTAATGCATGAGAGTTAGAAGTTAAGGATTAAATGAGAGAGCATGACCATAATACAGGGTAGTTCATGGTTTGGTGCCAAATGAGAGCATAGCTGTAATGCCTGAGAGTTGATAAGTTTTGTACTAAATTAGAGAGGACAGCGGTAATGACTGGGAATTTATAGTTTGGGACTTAATGAGAGATGATAGCCATATTGCATGGGAGTTGATAGTTTGTAATTAAAGGAAAAGAAAACCCTTTTTTCAGCTCTTATCCAATAAAAATACACAAACCATTCAAACATATTCTTCGGTAATTTTCGAAAAAATGTTTAATGACTATATCAGCTTAAGAACACCAGAATTTTACACCCCTAATTCCAAAATATTTGGGACGAAGTGTAAATTGTGAATAAAATGAAAATGCAATGATTTTCAGATCACATGAGCCAATGTGTTATTTACAATAGAACATAGATAACATTTCAAATGTTGAAACTGAGACGTTTTACATTTTTATCCACAAAATGTGCTTATTTCAAATTTTCTGGCTGCAGCAGGTCTCAAAAAAGTTGGGACACAGGCAAAAAAGGGCTGAAAAAGCAATTAATATATAAGAGAATCAGCTGAAAGAACATTTAGCAAGAAATAAGTTAACTGGCATCAGGTGTGTAACATGATTGGCTACAAAAGGGATGTCTTAGAGAGGCTGAGTCTCTCAGAAGTAAAGATGGCCAGAGGCTCTCCAATCTGTGAAGTCTTGCATAAAAAATTGTGGAAAACTTTAAACACAATGTTCCTCAATGTCAAATTGCAAAGGCTTTGAAGGCCTCATCATCAACGGTGCATAACATCATCAAAAGATTCAGAAAAACTGGAAAAATCTCTGTGCGTAAGGGACAAGGCCGAAGACCTTTACTGGATGCCCGTGATCTTCGGGCCCTCAGACACCACTGAATGTCCAAATTTGACATTCTTGTTGGAAATCATGGGCGTTGTGTCCTCTGGGCAAAAGAGGAGAAAGACCACCCCTCCTGTTATCAGCATTCAGTTCTAAAGCCAGCATCTCTGATGGTATGGGGATGCATTAGTGCATATGGTGTGGGACACTTGCATGTTTTAAAAAGCACCATGAATGCTGAAAGGTATATGAAGGTTTTAGACCAACATATGCTCCCCTCCCGATGACATCTATTCCGGGGAAGGCCTTGTGTATTTCAGCAGGACAATGCAAAACCACATACTGCAGCTATTACAACAGCAACGCTTCATATGCCGAGTGCTGAAATGGCCTGCTTGCTGTCCTGATCTTTCACCGATAGAGAACATTTGGCGCATAATTAAATGAAAAGTCCATCAAAGGAAACCCAAAACTCTTCAGTAGCTGGAAGCCTGTATTAAACAAGAGTGGGATCATATTCCAATGGCTAAACTCAAGAAACTTGTCTCCTCAATGCCCAGACGCAAAAAAGAGTGGATCCCACACCATGGTAAAAAGGCCTCTGTCCCAACTTTTTTGAGACCTTTAGCAGCCATCAAATTTGAAATGAGCGCATTTTGTGGAAAAAATTGTAAAATTTCTCAGTTTCAACATTTGCTATTTTATCTATGTTCTATTGTGAATAAAATACAGGCTGGTGTGATTTGAAAGTCATTGCATTTTGATTTTATTCACAATTTACACTTTGTCCCAACTATTTCGGAATTGGGGTTGTACATTGTCTGCGGTGCACCATGTTTGTCGGTATCAGGGAAGCTTGCCGCATCACCCAGACACCAGAACTCTTGAGCACACGGAAGTCATAAATTAAAAAAAATAAAACCAGTGGCATAGCTAGAACTGAAACTGTGGTGGGGCACAGGACAGCCCTTTAAAATACAAACCCCAATTCCATTGAAGTTGGGACATTGTGTAAAATGTGATTAAAAACAAAATACAATGATAAGCATATCTTTTTCGACCTATATTCAACTGAGTACTCTACAAAGACACAATATTTAATATCGAAGGAAAGAGTCCTGGAGCACACAGTTATATTAAGCGATTTATTATAGTTGACTAATGTTTCAACACAAGTTCTTCTTCAGAGTCAAACAGAAAGCCAAGACCAGAATGGACATTTAAATCTCCCTCCACAACGGAGTGGCAATATCCCATTGGATTGAGTGAACACATTCAAATGATGGAGCCAATGACCCGAGTACGCACACTCACGAATGAATGAACAGGTGAGAGAGCCATCCCATTTTCAAGCAAGAACATCTCAGAAGTGGGAGAAAAAAAAATCCAATGGGAATAAAAAGAAAAACAGTGGGCATTTTAATATGTAAATAATATGAGAGCTTTTACAATTAATAAAATAATTGATTTTATATTTCTTGCCCGTGCATGGGTGCGTGAATTCTTTAATATCTGAAGAGTTTGAGCAGTGGGTTCAATGTCCGCAGTGATAAAAACCTTTGGGTTGATGAAGCCAAGAAGAGAGGGGTGGCGTATGAATGTTGGAGTGGACCAGCCAATCTCTAAGATTACGTCCAGGTCTAAAGGTAAAGCGAGGGGGCTGAGCAGAAATAGCCTTGAGAGATGGGTCACTTTTGAGGACATTCCAATGTTTAAGGACAATATATTTAATCCTGCCTGCCATGGCCTTGTACTCTGTGGAAAAACAGAGGCGAGGAGAATCTTGATCCCTAGATCTTTTTGTCAAGAGGGCGTGTCTTTCCGAGCGCAGGTGGTCCAGTACTCTTTCCTTTGATAATTGCATTTTTATCCCCCTCTTTCTGAGAGGCACTGGTCTGTTTTTGGATATAGTCTGTCAGCTGATGCGTGTCTTTCCATCGGTTTTGGACATGATATTTAATGTTCAAACTGATCAACTTCGTTTTTTTTTAAGAAATATTCACTCATTTTGAATTTGATGCCTGCAAAACATTCCAAAAAAGCCGGGACAGGGGCACGTTTACCTCTGTGTTACATCACTTTACCTTTTAACAACACTCAGTAAGTGTTTGGGAACTGAAGAATTATAGAAGCTTTGTAGGTGGAATTCTCTCTCATTCTTGCTTGATGTACGACTTCAGTTGCTCAACACTCCTGTGTCTCCGTTGTCGTATTTTGCGCTTCATAATGCACATTTTCAACGGGAGACAGGTCTGGACTGCAGGCAGGCCAGTCTATTACCCAGACTCTTTTACTACGAAGCTACACTGTTGTAACACATTGTCTTGCTGAAATAAGCAGGGAAATCTTAGGAAAAAACGTCACTTGGATGGCAGCATATGTTGCTCCAAAACCTGTATTTACCTTTCAGCATTCATGGTGTCTTCACAGATGTGCAATTTACCCATGCCATGGGCACTAACACATCCACCATAGCATCACAGATGCTGGCTTTTGAACTGATTACAATCTGGATGATGCCTTTCCTTATAAGCCCAGAGGATACAACATCCATGATTTCCAAAAATAATTTGAAATGTGGACTCGTCAGACCACAGCACACTTTCCCAATTTGCGTCAATCCATTTCAGATGGCCCAGAGATGCCGGCGGAATTTCTGGGTATTATTGATATATGGCTTTCGCTTTGCATAGTAGAGTTTTAACTTGCACTTGTAGATGTAGCGACAAATTGTGTTAACTGACAATGGTTTTCCAAGGTTTTCCTGAGCCCACATGGTAATATCCTTTACAGAATGACGTTGCACAGGCATTCAATATTGATTTTTGGCATCAAATTCAAATTGAGTGAATATTGTCGAAAAAAGTTTACTAGTTTGAACATCAAATATATTGTCACTTTAGTGGGCTCAACTGAATATAGGTCAAAAATGATTTACAAATCATTGTATTCTGTCTTTACTCACGTTTTACACAAATTCCCAATTTCATTGGAATTGGGGTTTGTAGTTATTAGTCCTGACTTGTTATCAATCATTTTCATAATGAACAATAGATTCACTCCGAGAACACTCCACTCTATCGGGTGTTGCTAGTTCTCCCCATTAAGGTAAGACAACCATCATTCATTCGGACGCGTAATTTTGTGCATTTAACTCATTCCCTATGGAATACTTTTATAAAAAGTTGTTGCGTTTGTATGGAAAATTACACAATATAAAGTCTTGAAGTAAGAATGGCCCATCACCGCGAGCATCAACTGAGTTTGTGTTTTCATCAGACTGCGAATGGTCATGCACACCGCTGGCACCGGCTTACTGTAGGGAATAAGTTAAATCAGTGCCATTCAACATTGCATCTGGTGTGAGTCTCAAGCTTTTTATTAGTATATCACATTCTCACGCGCTAGTCAGCAATTTATTACTTTAAAACAAAAGTGATAGTTGAAAATGTTAATTCGGAAGACATTATATTTAGTTACCAAATCCCATTTTTTAATAAACTCATGCTGTACGGAGAGAGAAAGGCCATATTATATCGGAAGGCGGATCAGTCATTATTCAATCAACGCGTATTTCAGAGATTATCTCACAGAACTGAAGTTCTTGTGCGTGGAAGGGTTTCAGTTTCACATGCTTTTCGGTAGATTTCACCATTATTACCATGGAAACCAATTATGACTCCGGAATTCTCACGCTTCTGACCCTCAGGGGTCAGAAGCAATAAAATTGCATAAAGATGTTTCAAATGGTCTTCTTCTTCATTTAAGCAATTTAAACGATCATGAAGTGAAAGTTAAATCGCCTGATGTGCAGAAAACCTAGTACAGGATTTTCAGAGCAGTTCGTCTCTCATAAAGCATGGACCTATTTTGAGTAAATTACTTTCCTATCCTGAATTTAGCCCATTATTTTGTCGCTGTTAGATTACATTGGGAGAGAAGCCGTGTCTTCAATTGTCAATCGATTATCACTATAATTGGAAAACATGTCAATAAAGGTAAATGATTTTGAACTAGCCAGGACTAATTGTTGTTATAAGGGATGTTCTGTGACCACAGCCACTCGTTGAATCCAGTGATGTGCAACCATAATCCTAAAAAGTCAGGCTTCGCCAAGGGAAATCAGGGTAAGCTTATGCCCACAGGGAAGTCTTAGTTTTCCGTTTTGTTGGAACAATCAACAGCCGTACACAGAGGCATTACCACTGATTTTGTCGCTCAGATTCTCATAATGATTAGTAATATCGGACCTTGATCATTTGGTGTAAAATGAAGCTGTAACACGAGGGATAATAAAAAATAATTTGTATACACTTTATGAAGATTAGCTGATTTCTTGGTGTCCAAGCGCATCAAAACATCTGGGACGTTGCCACACAAAGTAGTATTGGATTGGCTAAAATAATGGAATGGTGGCATTCACAAACTTGCGCTAATTAGTTGTATTTCCGAGGTTTGACTGCTTGGTACATAAAAATTGCAAAAATGAGCAGACAATATTTATGGAATGAGAAGAACATACTTTTTCTGGTAAGAGCTGAAAAAAGGGTTTTCTTTTCCTTTAAATGAGAGAGAAGAGCAGTAATACACAACAGTTTATAGTTTGGGACGAAAATAGAGAAGATAGCCATAATACAGGAGAGTTTATGCTTAGCCATAATGCAAGAGAGTTTATGGTTTGGGATTAAATTAGAGAGCATAGCTGTTATGCATGAGAGTTTACAGTTTAGGACTAAAGGAGAGAAGATATCAGAAATGCATGGGAGCTTATAGTTTGGGATTAAATCAGAGAGGATATCAGACATGCATGAGAGTTTATAGTTTGGCATTATATGAGAGAGGATAGCAGTAATGCATGGGAGTTTATAGTTTGGCACTAAAAAAGAAAGCGTAGCAGAAGTGCATGAGATTTGGCCTCCAGAGACATCACTGTGCTACAGAGTACAGCAGAGAGGACAGCTCATATCGGATAATAATCTCACCATGAACCCAGGGTTATGCTGATATTTAGTCATAATTTTGCTTTTAATGAGTCCCTGTTTACGTGCTCTGCAGTTTGCTGGCGGAAATACGAATCTAATTTGCTGCACCTTGCTTGTACGCCACGCCAACAGTAGTGAAAAGAGGGAGTATGCTGGTGTTTTGGCTCAGACTGGGCTGTTTGCATTGTGCTTTCCCGCCGGCGAAAGCTTGCATTTTTCTGAGATGAGGGGGTAGAGTGCTAAATCCAATCCAACGCATCTCTGCTGGCAACGGAGCGAAACCCAGCCTCTCGCTCCTGTTTGAGGTGTGACCCCAAACCTCTGGCTATTTTCAATCCCTATGGTATCAGCCGCTAGGGTGTTAAAGGGATAGTTCAACATTTTGGCAAATTGGCCTATTACCATAATCCCTATTGTCATATGAGTAAGTACATTACCTTTAGTTCACCGTGCTTGTTGTTTTGAGATTCAGGGGAGGGAGACGTGAGCTGCTCAGAGAAAATAACGAAAGTGAACAGTACAGGTCCCTCAATCCTTCAAAACTCATCAAATACACAATCCAACAGCTCCAAAACACTCTTGTGGACAAGTTGTGACCTGTACATTCACCATGCTATGAAATAATAATGTATAATTACGAAACAGAATTAATTTCAAGTCAAATGCATAACCAAAACTACATTCCAGACTTACCGGCTGGGCAGAGTGATTTCAAAAGTGAATGTTTACAATGGCTACCCTAGAACTCAAAACAATACTTTGTTTCGAATAAGAAAGTAGTTCCGAGTATTTGCTTCATGTGTCGTAATGTTACATAATTATACATTATTTCATAGCGTGGTGAATGTGCAGGTCACTACTTGTCCATGAAAGCATTTTGGAGCTGTTGGATTGTGTATTTGATGAGTTTTGAAGGAGCGAGGGACCTGTACCGTTCACTTTTGTTATATTCGCAGCTCGCGTCTCCCCCCCCCCCCCCCCCTCCCCTCCCTATCTCAAAACAACAGGCAGGGATAACTATGGGAAATGTACCTACTCATATGACTATAGGGATTATGGCAATAGGCAAATTTGTCAAAATGTTGAAATATGCCTTTGAAGTGGGAGTGGGGGGGTGTGGGGGGGTGTGTGTGTGTGTTGGGGTATAAGGTAACATCTGCGGCATGAGTAAGTATGTCTATGTCAGCACATGTGCGGTGTGTGTATTTTCAACATTTTGTACCACTTCCCACCACGGATTTTCAACAGTTTATTATGGTATAAATCAACCTTGTCTCTCTGATGAAGGATGTCTCTGTGCTCATTTGGAGTGTCTCTGTGCTGATTTGGGTTGTCTCTTTGCAGATTGGGGGTGTCTATGTGCATGCGTCTGCTTTAACTTTATTGATACTGTCTGACAGTGATCGGTGACGGTGCTGTCTAACAGCGAGAGCGGCGTCCAAGAGAATGTATTACCCAGCGTGTTAAATTTATGGCCTGCGCTTGCTCAGAGTGCTGCAGCCAAGAGCCGATTTAAGGCCGTTTACGAGCTGAAACTATACTGAGGTCTACTATACTGCATTAACCCCACTCACACCCGCCCGACTCTACCCCTCTGCAACAAAACCATTTACTCTTACTGACTTCTGTAGAGCCGCCAGAAAGACTAAAAGCTCTGCGCAGATACTGAGACTATCCCCACCCTACAAATACTGAGACTAAACCCACCCTAGAGATACTTCAAGACTATCCCCACCCCACAGATACTGAGACTATCCCCACCCCACAGATACTGAGACTTTTCCCACCCTGCATATACTGCGACTATCACCACTGTGCATATACTGAGACTATTCCCACCCTGCAGACACTGAGACTATCCCCAACTGCATATTCTTAGCCTACTGTATACCCAACCTGCAGATACTGAGACTATTCCTACCCTCCAGGTACTGAGACTGTCCCCACCCTGCATATACTGAGACTATACCCACCCCACAGATACTCACACTATTCTTACCCTGCAGATACTGAGACTATTCCTACCCTGCAGATACTGAGACCGTTCCCGCCCCAGAGATGCTGAGACTTTCCCCACCCAGCATATACTGGGACTATACCCATCCTGCAAATACTGAGACTATTCCCACCTGACATAAACTGAGACTATTCCCACCCCACAGATACTCAGACTATTCCCACCCTGCAGATACTCAGATTATTCCTGCCCCACAGATGCTGAGACTTTCCCTACTCTGCAGATACTGAGACTATTTCCACCCCACAGATACTTAGATTATCCCCACCCTGCATGTTCTGAGACTACTGTATACCCAATCTGACAGATACTGAGACTATCCCCACCCTGCATATACTGAGACTATACCCAACCTGCAGATACTGAGGCTATTCCCCTCTGACAAATAGACTGTCCTCACCATACCATATTAGTACTGAGATTATTTCCACCCTACAGATACTGAGACAAGCTCCTCGCTGCAGACAGAGGCTATCCCCACTCTGCAAATACTCAGACAATCCTCACCCTACAGGCACTAACCCCACCCACACCCGGCAAAAACTGTGTCCACCCTCACCTGCAGATGCTGACACTCACTATTCCCACCCTGCAGACATTGAGACTATCCCCACCCAACAGATGCAAGGCACAAAAAATATTTGTGCAAGTACAAGACACAGGTCATATTAGATATAATAATGTATTATTTTATTAGTAATATGTGAATATCATATGTTGACTTCCCTGTAAAATCCAGCCAAGTCAACTGGAGCTAAGGAGTAATCACAAAGTATTAGACAACAAAAACAACTGTTCCAACAATGGCAACAACAAACTACTCAAGATAAAAGCAGGTAGGTTTCAGCAAGAGAGCAGTAGGATGCCATCACAGCAGGATAGTAATCTTGTCAAGGGGGCAGGATGCGAAATTTTGATTTCCAGGTAAATGATGGGATGCTGAAATATGATAAAGGCTTGCAGGTAGCACCCCTGCGAGTGTTTACTTGGCTGACCCTATAATTCACTCAAATCGATTCAGCCAGTGCATCAACATAGCGGCCATCACTGAATGGGCTTCATCCCTCATTCAGTGTTTCTGTTGAGGCTGACACTATAAGCCCTGCATGCGTGCGTGTATGTGTCTGTATGCGTGCGTGCGTGTATGTGTCTGTATGCGTGCGTGTGTGTGTGTGTGGACGTATGCTATCCTGTCTATGTGTTTAGTTAGTTTTGTGTGTGATTTTAAGTGCTTAAATTAATATCACTGTGCATGTGCGCGCGTGTGTGTGAGTGTGTTTTTGTGATTACATGCTTGTCTGTGTTTATCGACTGTCCTTAGAGTGTGGGTGCGTATATGTGTGTGTTGGTGTATGTATGTTTGCACATGCATGTGTGTGAGCTTGTGTGTGTGTGTGTATGTATGTGGGTGTGTATGGAGATGAGGGGGAGGAAGAGAAGAAGGGAGGGCAGGAGGAGTGGAATTTCCCCAAGTGACAGAGTCCGTGTGACTGATGCAGTCTCAAAAATCATTTTCAGAATTCTTTTTATCACTGATTCATGTACCCAAGGCCTTTTCTATATCAGTCAGAGGCTGAAAATTGAATTTAAAGGTTCATTTAAAGGTGTTATGCAAAGTGACTTTGTAGCCAGCGATGAGCAGAAAATAGAATATTTTCTCCCTTAGAAGGTTGAATGTTCATACACCTCATTGAGTTGAAATACTTGAGCTGAGCAATGAGCTTAGTTTACCCTGCTGAAAGCTCGCCCCAGGACCAGCTGGAATTACAGGCTTGTTTAAAATTATTTAAAATGTTTTCCACACCTCTTGCTGGACAGAGCTTCTCTGTGGGTTCAAACAGCTGGTCTTTTGCAGGATGAAGCTGGTCAAGCTGATGACAGCTGGTGGACAAGCTGGCTTTCTAATCTGGTCAGCGGGTAACTAGCGAGTTAACCAACTAAACTTATTAAAACAGATTAAACCAATTTATGCACTTTGCCTTATTTAAGCCAAAATTTCTCACAAGGAGGTAAGGTCAGGTTATTACCTTATTACCCCCACACCATAACAGAAGATTGAGTTAATGCTCTTGGCTTCATCTCTTTGAAAGTCTAAAGCTATTCTACGTATAATCAGAATTATTATTACCTAATGTATATTCATAATTCAGTCATTGTATGCACTGAATTTTGTAAATATTTTCACCACCATGAATCATCTTCTGTATATAAATCATGTGTGAGTTGGGCTGAGAAATGCATTGTCATTGGACAAACAATCTGTTCCTCGGATATTATTAAGTGATTTTTATTGTGCACATTACAACCCTTAGGTATTTGCGTTATGGAAGCATCTTGCTTCATCAAAAACAATATACCACAATCCCTCTCAACTCTGCTCTTCCTCATTTCTTTTGAATTGGTTTTAAGTCTCAGTTAAACATGCAGAAATCCATGTAAATCACAGCATACAGTCTAACAGAGTCCTTAGGTGTCAGGCTGACGTGTCAATAATGTCTGACAGCCTGAGCCACCAATGAGAACACAGTTGATTCAGTGCTGTTATTGTACATACAGTACTGTAGAAGTCTATAGGGGACTTAACTACCCTTCAAGCAACCAAGTGGGGTCATTTATGACGCCAGCCATATAATTTCATGCCCGATTTTAACATTGTCAATCATAAAATTCTCTACTTCTGAAAAAATATTCTTTGTAAATATTTATAAGGATTAATTGGAGAGGCAAGGTCAATGGAAATTGACCCCAGAAGAATTGGTGAGGTCTCAGACATTTAAGAACATGTTTGTTTTTTTTTTTGCGAAAAGCTACTTCCCACGATTATGTTTATCGGGTTGTACTTTTTAGTCACCTTCCCATCAGAAGGCATCTCAATGTGACTGTTACATTTTTATTCTAGATAAATTAGTTATCTTTTTAAACTTTTTTCCTGCTCAAAAGATCTTGTAAACTGCACAGCTACAGGCTAAATGCATGTTGAGTTTACGCCTAAAACAAAGAATGTGAAAACACCCAAACAACTCTGACTACTCGTGTGCCAATTGTAATTTGTTGCTGACAAATTTCTTAGTGTTATTACTCTCATGTTCTAGTCACACAATGATACTGTTATACTGTAACATATTCATAGGTACCAAAAACATCACTTCCAATGTTCCCACCGCCGTATTTGTGTCCGATTCCACTTTGCTACCTCGCTCATGACAGCGAACAGGATACATTTAAATGAGGAAGAGAGTCAGCGTTATTCATCAAAAAAAAAAAAAAAACATGAATAATCGGTTGTGATCCATGCTCATTACTTATTTAATTATGTCTGTTACCATTTGCGAAGTTTCCACCCCAACTAACATTTCCTGATATGTATATATACTGTACCTTGAAAGCCTGAAGGCTTTCAAAAGTACTGATGCCAATCAATATGCAGTCGCAGGATTCGTGACCAACACTAGAATATGGAGAAAAAAAATGTTCACGTGATAATAGAACATTAAGTAATTCAGCAACAATTAGCAGCCGTGTTATCTTGGCGGTGATTAAGTCTTAAGTGCAACTTTTAGCTTGTTTGTTTTGAAGTAGGCTACGGCTGAGGCCATGCAGGCTACAGGTGCTACTTCTCATGAGGTGTATTATGGTAATTTGCCTATTCTGGTCTTTAAAACAACGGACTACCACTCGTTTCTCGATTTGCATATCAGTATTTATTTGAACGATTTTGTTACCAGTTGCAGGTCTGGGCAGTTTAATGTTTTCTTCGGAAGCTATTCTGTTTCCCAATCTTAAAAAGGTAACCTAGCTAATACTCCAGGCTGTTTATTTTTAATGGCAGGTCTAAGCTAATTCGTCACTCGTTGCTTTCTGCGTCAAACCATCAAACGCAAAGAAACGTTTGCTAGAAATAAAATATTAAAAATAGAAACATATGTTAATGAATGCGATATGTCGCTGTTTGCAGTCCACCTTAAATGAAAGTACTGCTTAGCAAAGCTAGTGTTTTTCTAACGCAACGTATATTAGCAGAAGTTATGTCTTCACTCGTTACCATACAGCCTCGCTGTTTGTCAACATTACCATAAAGATAAGCGAAACCTCCGAGGAATATTCACGCAGATAACGGAAGAGCAATCACAGGAACAAATGCATGCGATTATCTCTCGCCGGTAAGCATGCCGAAGTTACCGTTTGTAGCTGACCCATGCAATTCTGTAACGTTACACCACCTAGCTAGCAAGCATAGGGGAGAGCTGGTACGAAAGTTACATTTTTCACATGGACGTCGTTTTAAAAGATAATGTTACAGACCAAAAAAAAAATTTTGGAGCGATTAACTACTTTCATGTGTGCTCTGACAATAACAGGTGCTAAAACATCACCATTGACGTCGAACTGAAGTTGCGGGTTGCTGCTTTCGACCCATCCAGCCGGGATGAAAGTTCTGCAAGTGCAGGGCAAAAGTAACGTGATCAAATTTACTGGAATCTTTTTACATTCATGTCGTTAAAACAGAAGCAAAAACAGCCAGACATTCGTTTTAAACATAATAATTGGCTTGTAATGTTCCAAAAGTGAACGTGAACATGTTTTCTGTGCAAGGTCTATTCATAAAAATTATCCCAGATAGCAAGCACCTCTGCTCCGGATCTGCCCCGGATCTACTCCGGCTCCAGCTGATCCGGCTCAGAGCCGGGGCAGATCTGGAGCGGAGGAGCTTGCTATCTGGGATGAAATTACTCATCACAGTTGTGACAGGTATAATGAGCTGCACCCTCAGTGCATGCCTCATGCGCCCACAGCAGACAAAAGATGCACCACACCCACACTTCTCCAGGCACAGATGAGGCAAATGTCTCCCCACAAATTAGACACTCATCATCGTTGCCCTGAGAAACTGTGGTTGCAGTGTGTCCACTAAGCCTCGTTTTCTTTGGGAGTTTTGAAGACTGTTTTCTCTGCCCCCTCTGCCGACTCTCCTCCTCCACAGCAGCTTTCACCGGGGTGTCGTCAGTATTGCTGTTGACCTGCAACATTCAATGAGATTATAGTCAGAATCAGCTTGTTTTTATACAAGCAAGAGGATCAAGACGAGTTAAAAATGACACTGTGCTCACCTCTTTCTGCCTCTCCTTTTATTTTCTTTCCTCAAGCCATCCTTTGGATATGGGCGAACCTTTTCTGGGCTGAACCTCCGTACTGGTGTGCCACTAGATGTTCCTGGAACCACTACCATACCTGGATAGATAATATGGGAAAAAAATGCTCGGCAAGGCTCAACATGCACATTTAAAGGCACACACAGACACAGACACAAACTCTCACCATCTACAGGACTGGCTGACTCATGGGGAAGCAGCTCCAATGGGTGCTGGTGATGGAGCTGATGATGGAGCTGGCGCTGGTGATGGAGAGGGCGCTGGTGATGGAGCCTACGCTGGCACTGGGGATGGAGCTGGCGCTGCCACTGGGGATGGAGCTGGTGCTGGTGCTGGTGTAGGATGGTCGGTCACAAAAGCTGGAGCAAAGTCTGCCTCACTGAAAATATCTGGATTCAATGGCCAGATACCGGTAAACTCGAACCCAGACGAAATGCTGCTTTGTGTCGCAGCTTGAGGCAGAGCTTTAGCCACAAGAAACATCTTCCAGGGTTCATTCGCATCCAATTGTCTGCTACGCTGTTAATGTAGGGCTTCAGAGGGCCAAAAACGCTGTCAATAGCTACCACAGAGAGGTGTGATGCATGATTATCTAAGAGTAGCAGCAACTTTGACTCCGGGGTCATGCGGGTGTGTCTTGCAAAATGCTTTAAAAAGGCCAAAAAATCTGTCTCTTCCATCCACCCCGATCCATTGGCAGAACCAGTGCAGCCAGGGGGACCATCCCGGATGAAGTGGTCATGGAACTTCTTCCTTGGGAAGATGAAGTAAAGGGGAACAAAGTTGCCTTGTGCGTTGGCAGCAAAGGCAACATTCACCAATGTCCCTCTTTCCCCGGAGGTCACAGCACCAACCTGGCGCTGGCCACTGGTGGCATTGACTTTGTCTGGCACTTGAACCGTTGTGGTACCTGAAATAATGAGTGACATGAATTAGTGCAGGTGCAAATCACTGTTGCTTTTAAATTTATCAAAATATAAATTTTTACCTGTTTCATCCATGTTCCAGATGTCATTTGCCTCAAAATGATTGCGGGTGAGGACAGTCTTTAGGTTGTTAAAAAACGCGGTCACGTTCGTCTCGTTGAAGCTGGTAGAATGGGACATGCTGGTGGCTTGAGGTCGATGGATGGACAGGGTTTTGTTGCGCTCAAGGAAGGAGATCAGCCAATCCTTCCCTGCCATCTGGTTTTTCTTCCATAAACATGGATTTTTGAGGCCAATATTTTCAGCCAGCTCAAATGCAAACTTTCGCACCTTAAAAAAGAATAAAGAAAGAGGTTAATTCCCAGATAGCAAGCACCTCTGCTCCAGATCTGCCCCGGCTCCAGCTGATCCGGCTCAGAGCCAGGGTAGATCCAGAGCGGAGGTGCTTGCTATACTGCGGAAGTGATGTAGCTCTGTCTGCAGTGTTACTCGCACCTCTTTAGGATTCAGGCCAAAATATATATCAGCTGCTCTCTGTATATCTGCCTGCAGTCTCTGCTCCTGTTCTTCTGTGAAGACTTTGTTGTGAGGCCTGTACCCTGGGGCTCTGGTCTGCTGCCCTCCTGCCTCTGCCCTCCTCTTGCAGTACCTGAACAGGGTGACATGACAAAGCCATACACCGCTGCTGCCCTCCTTATACTATCGCCTCTTCGGACATCAAAAAAGGCCCTTGCGTAAAACTCTGAGTCAACCGTTCCTCTCTGGGTAGTTCTGACCCTAACTCATGGCATTTTCTGTTGGTAAAACATAACACACATTTTTATTGAGCTTTTAGTCACAAAATGCAGCCGCATTAGAGAGGGATGAACGTAACTGTTGCTACTTCAGTCCCGTCGGTGACTCCTGGCATTTGAATGAGGGTGACTTCCAAAGTGGAAAAATTCTGACATTTCAAACTTCACCATATGTTACAAAACTAAATCATCTATCATTTCATCATAAATATGACACATGGACCGATAAAGACCATCTTTAAATCAAAAAAGTTTACCATTCTTCTGACTTTACCCACCGCTGTGGGAAACGGTCTTCTCGGTCTTGTGCCGCGAGGAAGACGGGACGCTTCAAGAACGTTCGCGGGTCTGGAGAGGGCCGCGAGCTGCACATGCTGACCTAGTATGACGCATCGAAGTGCGGATGGCTGTGAGTAAATCGCCGTGTTACTTTCGTCAAGAGTTTCTTTCGCACCGGAGCTCCCCTATAATGTTAATTACAGCTTGGTCTCCTAAAATATCCAGAACTGGTTTGAGAAACTGAACAATTAATAGAGCGACTCAATGACGGTTTCCCTCCCTATAAGTTAATTAACTGTATTTGAGCATTTAAAGTGTTTTCCTAGAGTTTTCTTGCCAAGGGGTGCTAAAGGATAAAAATAATTATTAGCTAAGACAAACACAACTTGCCGAAAACAAAGCGCTGACAGCACAATCACTGGGCGGTAGATACAGGCTGCCTGTGGTCTCTTCTGATGGAAGCCAACCATTTATTCTGCCAGTTTAGCCAAGTATTTCGCGATGGAATTAAACTATAATTTTTTTGTTGTTTCTCTGACAACTGTTGTTACAGCAAACTGTACGACATATCTCGGGCATATTGGATTCAGTTATTTCACTATTTCGTACACCTTCATGTCACTTCTGCCAGTGGCAGTCAATGGCAGTGGGATGCAGCTGTGACCATTTTGGACACAAATATGGCGGCGCGAAAGCACAGTGACATCACATGATCCCTATGAATACTGCACTCAAGCTGACTTCATCTTTAGCATGTAAAATTTACCTGTCCCTGGTATTATCAAAAATGAATGAATGTACCATAAGATGCCACAGAAAAAGAGTGTTAGAATAAATCTCATTTTGTCTTGGTATATGAGGTCTGCAAGTTCCTATTGCATGTAAAATGAATTTAAAACCACAATTGAGTACATTGGTGGGTGTTGATACGCATGTGATTTGTTTAGAATGTAGAAAATACATCATGGTCAGAAATGGGGCCATTAAAAAATCTTGCTCCCATCTTAAATATAAATGGTAATTAGTCTATGTGTAACAGCTTTGTCACTTGAGGGTTAAAATGATCATGTATGTTAGTTAATGCAGTAATAAGCATGAACTAAAAATTAATTAGCAGTTAACTAATGCATCAGAGAGCTAAATAAGCATTAGGTAATCTTAACTTACCATTTAAAGCTCTTTTACATCCTTATTATGAACTTGAAAACATCCCTTAGGTATCCCTTAAGTAACACCTTAAACTATCAAACTATTCAATAGTGTATAAATTAATACCTTAGTTAACATGAACATCATTAGTGAATGAGTAGTAGACCTATTACCTTACTGTTAATTAACTGATAGTTACTGCTTCTTACTGCATTAGCAAATGTTAATTAATGCATGCTTATTGTAAAGTGTTGCCTGATCATGTAAACTTGAAACTGAAATTTTAACTCCCCAATAGCATTGTAATTTTCAATGTATTTCTAGGGGTTGTGCCTTGTGCTAAGTTCAGGTGCACAGAGGACAGGAACTTGAGGACTGGACTCAGGCGCAGGGATGGACTTGGTAGTTCTATTATGCCAACTGTGCAACAGAAGGCACGTACAAAGCAATACAAAACAAAGAGTAAATGAGGTTCCTTAATTAACAATATAGGTAAAACAAACTCTGGGCTTTAGCAGCAGGAACAATGTATTACACGCTGTTCCCACAATTTACTTTTCTCATGGCTAAGTCCACGGGTTAACTAAACTGTAGGAACCAGCTAATTAAATGACAAATTCTATCTCGTAACCGCAAATTTTTCTTCATGTCATTGTACTTCCCGGGCTCCGTTGATAATATAGGTTTTCCTGGTCAATTTCATTATTTTGTCATTCAAGTTCATATTCCGAGCATTCAATTTCAAGCATTTCACGCTCGCAGCACTGAATCAGCTTTCAAATTCCCAATCTGGTCATTCAAATTCACTATCCAAGCAATCAGTTGTTCATTAGCGTCATTCAAATTCAAAATAGGAGCATGCATTTCAGCAATGAGCATTCAAATTCATTTCAAGCCGGCTGTGGAACCTTGTTGGTCATTCATATTCGTGAAAAGGCAACCATGTTCCAAATAAGTGCATTCAATTTAAATGAATCATTGCATTTAGTGAGCTTGGGGTCTATGTGTGGCTTTTTTTCATTTAGTTTTGAATAAATTTGCTTCATCATCAATACCACTGCTTTGGATAGAGCCTATATCTGTTCATTGTCAAGTGTAACTGTTAAGAAATGGGCTGGGAAAACACTAGGAACTCGGAACAGGAACACTCAGAAACACGGAAGACTCGGAAGGAGGAACACGGAAACACTGGAAACAAGAAACAAGGGGGGAGACACGCCAAATGCAGGGAACCAAAGAATAATTTATTAATAAACCGAAAACCTCGGAAAGGGGAAAAAACGTGTCACACAGGCCAAAATAACCACCGTGCTCCGGCACTGAAAGGGGGAGTAACTCAGGAATCCAATAACAAAACTCGGGAACACTAGGGGCCAGACTCGGAACAGACGGGGGCAACTCGGGAACACCAGGAGGCTCGGAGACATCAGGCGGGGGACAGACACAGGACTAGGCGATGGGCACAGCTGGCAGGTGGCAGACTCGGGAGGCACAGCTGGCGAGGGGCAGGCTCAGGAACACAACAGGCGGGGAGCAGACTCGGACGACTCGGGAACACCAGGAGGCTCGGGGCAACTCGGGAACACAGCATGCGGGGGCAGGCTGGGATGGGGCATGAAGGCAAATGGAAAGAACACAGAGAGTGATGGGGACCAGAGGGAATGTGAACGGGGGCAAGGAGTGGTGTGGAGGCGGTGTGAAGTGAAGCGAAGTCAGATCTGAAGTGACTGCGGTGCTAGGAACATATATAGGGCAGGGGCACGGAACAAACACAGGTGCAGAAGACAATGAACTAATGACACAGCCGGGGAGAAAGCAAAGACCGTACATGGGTAAGACGTGGACTGGAATAACACGGGAGAGATACGAAATGTGAAACACTAAGACATGAGACTAATAACGGACATCACAAAAATAATAAAAACCTAAAATTGACTTACCAAAACACACAGAGACCCACAGAACATAACAGTAACCTCATTCGGGTACAATGGCAGCTCAACGCGTACGCTACAGGTGCATTACAAACGAGGATAGGGGAAGGTTGATCGACGCCTTCGAGAACGACAATCTTGACTACATTGCTTTGGTAAACACCCTTGGAATAAATCGAGCAACGGCCAGGTCGATTGCAATAAACAATAAACATAAAGAATTAAGCAACAAATGTTTTCGTTAAAAGTCATAGGATGAACATTTGTTGTTGATTGGTATCTTATTTACTTTCCACCCGTGAGAATGTGATGTCATGTTGTTTATCAGTTGGTCTTCGGATTGACGCATTGTGTGGATCTTGTCTTTGTTATGTGTGGGGTTATCAAGGAGTGTAAGTTAGAAAATGATGTTGTGTTGTTTGGATGTACTGCTGACTTGGCCTTATCATTCAAAATTTCTTGAAATGAAACAAGAGAATACATGAACATATACAAGGACATGATATCACTGTGATATCATGGAGATATAATAACAGAACAATATAGAACCTTAAAAAACATATACATACAAGACTATGGAATTGGAAATACGAATTCTGCGTGTGTGTGTTGGGGAGAGGGTGTCCCGTAGGGTTCTGTATTATGAGAAACGTTCACCCTCTTCTCCCCCCAATAACCCCCTTTTTCAAAAATCTATCCTGTCTTCTCCACTAAATGGAGTGCACAAAGTAGTAAATTGATCATATCAAAATGAAATTGAATGCCCCAAACAGGCTCATCATGATTATCGTGCAAATTTGAATGCACAAGTAGGAAATACAATGCTCACATTTGGAAATTGAAGGCACGTGTGAATTTGATTTTCCGGACAAAAAATAGAGTTCGCATAAATGAAATTGATCGCTCGGATTCTGAATTTGAATGCCTGAATATTTTTGGTTGTGTGCACTGTGTGAATTTGAATGCACATTCATGAATTGAAATGACCAACGTATGAAATTCACCGGTAAAACCTATAGTATGGACAGAGCTGGTAAGTTTACAATAAATGCCAAGGTTTGCCTTTTGCGAGTCTAGTATCATCACCGCAGATAGATTTCTCAATGGCTGTGCTGTGCATGCAGCATGCAGCTCGCTGGCCAGCCGCAATAGTCCGATGCATTCCTCCTTTTATAAAAAGACGCATACACGTTTAAAGGAAAACTTATGTTCCCCATTTCAAATATTCTGTATGTCAATAAATAAATAAATTCTTAAATTTTGTCATTTCTTCCTTGTGTCAATTACTAAATTATTGATTTGTGTCATTACTTACTTCTATTTTTTCAAACCAGTTGCCATTAAATTTTAACCTGTCGCCAGTTTACTAACATTTCGCTTCAGAATTCAACCCCTCACCTTTACATGTTGAAACCCCTCGTTGACCACAATGCTGTTATAATCCACTGGGAATAAAAATTTTTCCCACACATCGGATTTAAAAGGGGCAGGCAGGTCCTCAAACTCCTGAAAGTCATCTGAAATTGTCATAGCTACTCTTTTTCTTATTCTGTATTTGTGGCTTAATGGCGGATTAGCGCAGCTTTTATGCGTATTACCGCTACCTGGATTGGAGAGTGGATACCACCGCCACTGCGACTGAGTTTTTTTCCTCCCAACTCAGATGTGTTCGCCATGTAATCACAAGAACCAAATTATAAATCCGTGCCGTGATGCCTCGGGACTAATACACGTTACACTCCTACTACCTTGTATCTTTGGGATAGTGCATCTGCTTTGATGTTCTCAGAGCCTGGGTGATAAGTTATTGAAAAATTGAAGTGAGTAAAGAAAAGTGCCTACCTGCCCTGTCGTCGATTCAATTGTGCCTTTCTCTGATACTCCAAGTCGCAGTGGTCAGTTTTCACGAGGAATGGATGATGGGCCCCCTCTAACCAATGTTTCCATTCCTCAAGCACTACTTTGATTGATGGAAGATGCATTTCTCGGTTTTCACTTAGAGTTGATGTTGTAGGCGGCGTTCAAGTACTCTCCTCATGTGCTACATGTTCTTCATAAGTACTTGAGTAGATGAGGATTTTGTCAAGGTAGGCGATGAGGAAACTTCCCAGCATCTCTCAAAGCACATGATTGATGAAGGACTGGAACACAGAGGGGACGCTAACAAGGCCATATGGCATGACGCAGTACTCATAATACCTGGGGGTGGTGCTAAAGGCCGTCTTCCACTAATCTTATTCCCCGATACAGATTACATTATAGGCGCTGCAGAGGTCGAGCTTCAAAAAGATCTTCCTGTTTATTCCTAAGTGATGGCCTATAAAAAGGTTTTTGATCACGGTGTGACACAAGAAGCATCTCATGATGGGTAAAAGCAAAGAGCTCTCTCAAGACCTTCACAACAGTATTGTTGCAAAACATACTGATGGCATTGGTTACAGACATATTTATAAACTTCTGAATGTTCCAGTAAGCACCACTAGGGCCATAATCAGGAAGTGGAAAGAACATCATTTCCTATTTAAAGTTTGCTGCACAACATTTGGACAAGCCTCTGAAATACTAGGAGAGAATAGTCTTGTCAGATGAGAACAAAATTGAACTCTTTGAATGTCATAGCACACACCATGTTTGAAGGACAAATGGCACTGCACATCACCCCCAAAACACCTTACCAACAGTGAAGTTTGGAGGTGGGAACATCATGGTGTGGGGCTGTTTTGCAGCATATGGTACTGGCAGACTTCATGTAATTGAAGGAAGGATGAATGTAATAATTTACTGAGACATTCTTGATTGCTCTTTTGTTTTATATAAATATTGTGCATTACACAGCGGGGTATGACTTAGTAAATAAAAAATGTCAAATAGCTTTTTCCATTTTCATTTTAATGTGGTTATAGAATACCAATACGAGTGTGTGGAGATGAAAGTTCAAATTGGATTACTGCATTTTTATCTTAATTTTTACTCAAATAACTTGCATATGTGCAAAAATTATATGCAAGCATGGAATTACTTTTTCAGTTTCATCATCACTTTAATATAGTCCCCCATAGGCCTATACACAGAACATCAATGACAAATCACATCGTGTTAATGAGAAAACACAGCCCTACAATAAATGGACTCTCCTCTTTGGCTTCTCTGCCTTAAGATTAATTTATTCTTAAAAGTCTTCCTGCCTTTTCCTCTTAAAGATTTTGACTCTCAACTCCTCCACACAAGGAGACTAGACAGAGAAGTCTGAAAAGACAAAATGAAATATTAACAGGGAAAAGGAAAGTCTTTGCTCCTTCAAATTACTTTTTGAAATAAAATTTTCTGATTGTCGTTTGTTTTAGACAGTTATAGTTGTGGCAAGTGAGGAGAAAAAGTCACACGCTCTTGAGAAAATATCTCTCACGTGGTCTCAGGGTTTCAATTGAAGTTATCTGGGGGAAACCTGAACTCTCAATTCCTTACTATTTTAACAGATAAGAGCCTTTGCTTTGTTGCTGTTTGCTCTAATGCTTTCACACACACACACACACACACACACACACACACACACACAATCTCTCTCTCTTTCTCCCCCAGAGCTAACATACTCTCACACACTTTATTTGTATTCTCTTATTTTCTTGACGTTCTTTTATGTGCATTACAAACTGAAAATATAAAAACAAGCACAACATTGGCAAGGCTCAAAAGACTCTATAAGAATCAAGTGGTTTTGAAATACGCCATGGATTATCTTAGTTAATATGTCTATGTTATAATGTATATATCTGCATTTTATGTATATTTACATGGATTATGCAAGTTAATGTGTCTATGTATGTATCTATTTAATAGGAATGCAAACAACAACAGTGCATTAGCATTGTTCTTGCTGTTATATTTTTTGGGATAGCTCTGTTTTGTTGAAGGGGTAGGCTTAAATAAGCTTTGGCTTCTGCCCACACCCTTTCGGTGAGCTTGAAATCTTTGAATCGTTCCTTTGATCTACTAAGTTGTTTTGTTGCAAGTGAACCGAAATAAATTTCTTTCGTTCATTCATTTATTCATTCATTCATTCATTCATTCATTCAAATTTTTGTATACACATACATGTATAGATTGGTTAACATACAAGTCTGTGAAATTAAAAAATTTGAAAAATCTAAAATCTTGATCCTTCTCTGGTCAGGTACAGGAAATAAAAAAATGAATGAAACATCTACAACTGGAATGAATGATTTAAGACCGCAAAAAAGCTTCACCCGAAAGGCTGGGTTGGATAAAACAAATTTAACCTCACCTCCAGCCCTGGCTCTGATTAGTCAGTCAGAATATCTCTGAACAGAGTGAAGAACAGCACTAATGGGTGAAGGTGCAGTAACATCTCCACCCATAAAAGCATGAGAACTAGCCTATACAAAATAAACAGAATCACAATCCCTACCACTGTTACGACTGTAACCATTTCTTTTAATTTTTCCAGTTAGCAAATTTGTATTTTAAATGGGTCCAAAATATATAGAAATAAGGCAAAGGTCACTCAGGGGTGCGTTTTCTGTGCTCTGCAAATGGCTTGCAGTCCCATCCGAAGAAACAGGCTCTAAACTCAATGGGCATCATGATTTTCATCGCTTTAGAGTCGTCAAAATAATTTTGGCAGTGAGTCCATTGTCACAAACTATGATTAGCTATCTTTGAGAAAATAGGCTGAGGGAAAAAATGTCTTTTAACTCTTTTGCTGGGCAAAACATTTCACTCAAAGCTGTTAGCTTCAGATCGACCGCCGGCTGCAAGATCTATTCTCTGGGAGGAATGGATGATAATGGGAACCCACAATTTTCTTTGCCAGCCCATTTAGCGTCAGCATGTCTGTGGGGTCATTCAGCAGAATGTCTGAGACTGGTGACCAGTCTGCCTGCTCTGCCTCACACCATAAATACCATCGGCTGTCACCTGGATCATCAGTCTGATGAGGCAACTGTGTAATCACTGACAGTGAAACCCCTTACATTACAAACCACCCTGCTTGTTGTCTCTCAGAATGAACCTGACATGTTTATCAGTATGTGAGGGTCGTACCCAGACGTACACAGAGAAAGCACATTCTGATTATAACAGACCCATAATTTGTCCATTTACAGCCTCACCGTTGTGGGGACAGGAGCAAGTTTTGATGCAAGGGCCCTAAGCTTGGTTTGATTTGAGGGCCCTTGGAGGGGTTTGATTTGCAGGCCCTAAGCAGGATTTGATTTGAGCGTCCTAAACAGGGTTTGATTTGAGGGCCTTAAACAGGGTCTGATTGAAGAATCCAAAGAAGGGTTTGATTTGAAGGCCTTAAGCAGGGTTTGATTTCAGGGCCCGAAGTACGGTGTAATTTGAGGGCCCTAAGCAGGATTTGATGTGGAGGCCCTGTGCAGGGTTTGATTTGAGAGCCTAAATTGGGTTTGCTTTGAGTGTCCTAAAATGGATATGATTTTAGGGCCCTAGGTAATTTTTGATTTGAGGACCCTAAGCTGAATTTTATTTGAGGACGATAAACTGAATGTCTTTTTTGGGACCTATGTAAGCTTTGATTTGGAGGCCCTAAGCAGGGTTTGAATTCAGCATGCTATGATGGATTTCATTTCTGGACCCAAAGCTGAATTTTATTTAAGGGCCTTAAGAAAGGTTAGATGTTAGGGTCCTAAGCAGGATTTGATTTGAGGGCCCCCAGCCCTGTTTGATTTGGGTACCATAAGCATATGGTTTCCTCCCTAATTAACCAGTAAACCCAGCTTTTATGGTTTATTTGGTCAGATAAGCTGTAACACTGACTAGAAAACAGCTCCTGGTCGTTGTCTTTGGCAGACATTTTTATCATGAGCAACTAGAAGACTCTCTTTGAGTCTGTCTGTCTTATGAGAATGGTGTGATGCCCACGGGTGTGTGAGCAGACTGCTTCATTTTCAGTCGATGGTCACTCACATCATATGCTACGTATGCTGTGCTTTCTGGGGTAGTATTAAGAACATGATAGAATGAGCAATTAGCTTTTCAAACAGGCCAGTCTCCTTTTCAGTGACTCTTGGAACCAGAATTCCACCATTTGTCTGAGCTGGTATTTTGCTTTCTTTGCCTGGTGTGGCCTGCACTCCGGTGACCTGCGTAAGTCCCCCTGGCTCTGAGCTGAAATGGACTGTCCTCTAAACGGCATCAGCTGAATAACTGCAGTGGTAGATAAGTAGCCTTGGTAGATTCTGCATGTCTCTGTCTACTCCATGTTCTATAATTTCTGAACTCCTGATGGTTGTCAGGTTGGCCTCTAGTGCAGTTCTGAGGCATTTTTCCTGTTTCTGTCTGTATGCTTGGGTATATTCTCTCTGTGCAGTAATTACGGAGTTATTACTGAAAGGGCTTAAATCATGTGTGGGAATGTGGTTTTGGGCACAAGGCGGGGTGGGGAGGGGGGGGGGGGGTTAAATCATGTTCACTCTTTCATTATCCGCCCAGAGGAGTGAAAGCCTCGTGTTTAGACTGACGTGTGTCAGAACTCCCATGCAGTGCTCTAATATAGTCTAATGCAGTGTTCTGAGGGATTTGAATACACTGCTCTAATAGATTTTAATATAGTGCTGTTGTAATAGAGGCAAATACACTGTTATATTAGACTCTGATATAGTGTTCTAAAAAGCTCAAACATATTGATCTAGTAGGGTCTAATAGTGCTCTGTCTTATGTAATGGTGTAATGGTATCTTTGTAACAGTGTTCTAAGAGACTTGAGTAAAGTGTTCTAATAATCTGTAATACAGTGCTCTAACAGAGTCTTAAACATTGTTCTAATAAACTTCAATGCAGTGCTGTGAAGTTTAGAGACTCAAATACAAAAATTTTATCCATAACGATCTTTGTTGTTTCGTTCGCTGATGGCAACTTCCAAAGGGTGACCAGGTTTACAGCTTTAGAAAACCAGTCCACAATGGTGAGGACCTTCCTCCAGTGGGATGGGGGTAGATAGGTCACAAAGTCAAGCGCTATGCGCCACTGGGGATATTCAGACACAGGTAGTGGTCATTGAAGGTCTGCAGGCAGACTGTTGGGGGGCTTTGCAAATGGTGCAGATGGAACAGGCCTTGCCCTCGTGTCTTACATTATGGTTTCCTACCAGAAGAGCTGACTGATAAACGCCACTGTTTTCTTGGCCCCAGGGTGTCCAGAGAAGCAGGAGGAGTGACCCTATTGTAGGATATGTGAGCTGGCCAGTTTGAACATTTAAAGATGGCTTTTAGGGCAGGCCCTGGGAGCAGGACCGGGATCCTATCAATTCCAGATGATCATCTTTTTGTCCCGCAGTGCTACCGCACCCCAATAGTGGACAGTGCATCTTTCTGTGGACAGTGTCTTTTTTGGACCAGGGTGGTAGGACAGAGTGAAGTTAAATTGATGGAAGATCAGGTAAAATCTTGCCAGGTGGGGATTCAATCTCTTGGCAGACCTGAGATACTTGAGGTTGTGATGATTGATCCGAAGCAGGAATATAACATGCGCCCCCTAAAGCCAGTACCTCCATCCCTCCAGAGCTAGCTTGATTGCCAGGATTTTGCAGTTCCCAATAAAATTATTTCTGTCCCTGGTCATCATGCAGTGAGAGAGGTAAGCACAGAGACGAGCCTTAGCATTAGTGAGTGACTCTTGAGACAGGACCTCCCCGACTACTAAGTTTAATGCATCAACTTCTACAATAAACTCAGGGCGAATGGGCACTGGTAATTTGGGTCTTGAGGCACTGGAAGGCTGCCTCTGCTTCAGGGGACTAAGTAGTACTTTACATGGGTAGAGATGAGAGCAGTCAGAGGGCAGTGATGGATCTGAAGTTCCTCATGAACCGCCCGTAAAAGTTTGCAAACCTCAGAAAATGCTGTAGATCCTTGGGGGTCTCTGGTGTGGGCAATTCAGTGATGGCTTGAACTTTAGCCTGATCCACCTCAATGCCCTCACTGGAGACGATAAAGCCCAGGAAACTCATGGATGCCTGGAGGTGCTCACATTTTTCAGCTTTTATGAAGAGGCGATTCTCTAGGAGGTGTTGAAGTGCCTGGTAGATGTGTTGACTGGGGGTGACAGGATCTTGGGTATACATAAACAAAGTTGCCCACTATATCTCAAAGGGCATCATTAACCAAAAGACACCTGGAGAGTTGAATCACTTGAATAGTATAACCAGGTGCTTGTGGTGGCCGATGGGGGTATTGAGAGTCACTCCTGGATCCAGACTGAGTGATAAGCATTGCTGAGATCCAAACTGGATAATATTGTAGCACCCTGGAGTGGCTCAAAAGCAATGGACATCAGCAAATGAGGGCTGTGTTTTTAATGGTAATATCACAAAATAACCAGTAATCAATGCTGGTCAGAGATCACTACCCTCCCTCCCAACAAAGAAGAACACAGCACCTGTAAGCATCATACAGGGCACATGTGCTCCAACTAGAGGTGGCTGCAATGGTCTGGGACTCAATGGTATAGTCAGAAACAGAGCAAGAGCCTTGTCAGAGCTGGAGCAATTCAAGGGTCAGGTCCTCACTCTCTGGTATGGCCCCCAGACAAGTGCAATGATGTAGTCAATGTGAATGCAGTTGGTGAGGAACAACACAGGTTGTAACTCAAAAGCCAAGGAACATTTGGATAAGAACGAGTGATGTGCCAGGATGACCACCATAGGGGCTGCGTTGTAAGGTAATTGACTTGCTACAGGAGCTAAGATAGGAACTACCCAAGCAGGTGGAGTAGGCGGTTATAACTGTTGGAACTGCCTGGTGAGGGAGTTCATACAGGCGGCAAAGCATTTTGGGATCTTAGTTATGCTCTCCTGCTTTGAGAGGGGCTGTCCCAGAGTGTGCCTTGACGTTCCAGGTTGGCACAAAACTTACTGAGATCTGCTGAGATCGTGAGTTTATTCTGACACAAGCCAGCAAACAATAACTTCTCAAATTTTATTTGAACTCGCAGTCAGACAATCCAGGTCAGTAAAAGGCAATGTTTAATACAGCACCCAGTGTGACTGTGGAATCGATGCATACAATATGTCACAAAAGTGAGTACACCCTTCACATTTCGACTATTAATTTAGTATATCTTTTTAAGGGACAATGTTACAGAAGTTAAAACTGAATGTATTCTAGAGTAGTCATTGCACAATATGTGTAGCAGTGTAGATTTACTGCACTGTCCAAATAACTGAACAAACAGTCACTATTTCCAAAACGGGTGGCAACAAAACTGAGTACACCTCACCGTCAACATGCCAAATTGTGTCCATACTGTCAATATTTAGTGTGACCGCCATTGTTGTCCAGCACTGCCTTGATTCTCAGAGGCATGGAATTCACCAGAGCTGCGCAGGTTGTTTCTGGGATCCCCCACTCCTCCATGATAACATCACGGAGCTGGTGGATGTTGGACACCTGCTGCTCCTCCACCTTCCTCCTGACGATGCCCCACCGGTGCTCAATGGGATTCAGGTCTGGAGACATACTTGGCCACACCATCACCTTCAGCTTCTTCAGGAAGGCAGTTGTCATCTTGGAGTTGTGTTTTGGGTCATTATCATGTTGGAAAACAGCCGTGCGGCCCAGTTTCTGAAGGGAAGGCATCATGTTCTGCTTCAGAATCTCACAGTACATGTTGGATCCATTATTCCATTAATGAAGTGCAGCTCCCCAGGACCAGAAGCACTTATGCAGTCACAGACCGTGATGCTGCCGCCACCATGTTTGACTGTAGGCAGTACACACTTGTTTTGATACTTCTCACCAGGGCGCCGCCACACATGCTGGACACCATCTGAGCCGAACAAGTTTATCTTGGTCTCGTCAGACCACAGAACATGGTTCTAGTATTTCATGTTCTTGGACTGGTTGTCTTCAACAAACTGTTTTCGGGCTTTCTTGTGGGTTAGCTTCAGAAGAGGCTTCCATCTTGGCCAACGGCCATGCAGACCAACTTTGCGCAGAGCATGGCGTATAGTCTGGGCACTGACAGGCTGTTCTCCCACTGCTACAACCTTGTTAGCAATGCTGCCAGCACTCCTGGGTCTGTTTTCTGAAGCTAACTTGTGCACCTGACGCAGAGCACGAGGACTCAACCTCTTCGGCCGACCCTGACGAGGCCTGTTCCGAGCAGAATTCATCTTGGAAAACCACTGGATAACGTCGGCCACAGTGCTGTAGCTCAGTTTCATGGTTTCACAGATCTTCTTGTAGCATAGACCATCTTTGTGGAGAGCAACAATTCTCTTTTTCAGATCCTCTTTTCAGAGATTTCTTTCCCATGAGGTGCCATGTTGACCATCCAGTGACCAGAATGAGAGCATTGCACCCAAAGCACCACAATTTAACCCTTCAACATGTTACACAACCTCATATGGCCCAGTCGAACAGACAAAAGCATGAACATGATGAACAAGTCGCGTTTCATTGCTTGGTTGACCATTATCAATTGGGGTGTGCACTCACTTTTGCTGCCATTCATTTTTAGAAATAGTGACTGTTTGTTCAGGTATTTAGACAATGCGGTAAATCTACATTGCTACACATATTGTACCATGACTACCCTAGAATATATAGAAGTTTCACTTTTGTAGCATTGTCCCTTGAAAAGATATAATAAATTAATTGTCAAAATGTGAGGGGTGTACTCACTTTTGTGAGATACTGTATCTCATTTCTTATCCAATGAAGGTAGGAGATACGACATTCCAGCTGGGCTATCTTTTTGGATTTTTGGAGACAGCTGTCAGACTCGTGTAAGGAGGTAAGTGATACCATAGTGGTGATAGCCATGGTTAGCTTAATTAGCATATGTTTCAGAGCCATGGGAACCCTGATTTTGTGTTGCCGAGGCCATTATTTTGCCATTTTCCTGTAGGGCGAATGAAACTTAAACTGGGGGGGGGCAGAAAATACAATTGAGGGGGAAAAGCCCCCTTTAGCACCCCTGTGGCATCATGATACATGCATTTTTACATATTCTCACGATTTTGTGGTGTGTACATGTGCATGTAAGGTGTGTGTGCACTGAACTGCATGTGTATTCACGCAAATGTGTGCATTGCTTTGTCTGTATGTGTTTGAGTATGTGTATGTTTGTGCATATATTTGTATAAGAATCTGTGGGCGAGTTCATGTCACCTATTGGGGACCTTTTGGAATATAAACACTGACCTTGTGAGGGCCAACCCAGAAGTCATATGTGTGTGTGTGTGTGTGTGCGCGTGTGTGCGTGTGTGTGTGTGTGTGTGAGAGAGAGAGAGAGAGAGAGAGAGACATATTCTCTGTTTTGTGTGTTTTGTCTACTTTTATCTCCCTCCAAACCCTACTGCTCTCTCTTCCTCTTTCTCTCACTCTACTCAGGACAACTCTTTTGAGTGGCAGATACTGTGAAAGCTTTCACACTTACAAGCCTTCATGGTGTTTCTCAGTGTATCTGCTTGCTCTGGGCTCTGAGCTCTTTTCTGTCTCTGTGAGTTTGTGAGCTGCGAGCTCTTGCTGAATGCTGTGCAGGTGCTCTAACTCTGTGTGCGGCTGACAAGGAATCAAAGTCCAGGGACAGCTGAACACTGCACTGGACCTGCCTGGAGCTTCAAATGTGCTTGCCTTAGAATTAGAAAATATGCACACACAAATAGGCGCACACACGCACGCGAATCATCATTGTTCAGCTGCGCAGCCAAGTGGCCCTGTCTCTGGTTAGACTGCATATCTGTTTCGCGGTCAGCATCCTCAGCTTGTCGCCCATACATTCCTATACGTACATGAGATAGTCTGTGGTCTGAAGTCCTGGCCTTCTTCCATGCGGAGGGTGGTAGAGGGGGTATATGTGCACCGGTTCTGCACTGTTCATCCTCAGAATGTGGGCAATGAAGGTCATCTGTCAACTCAGACCTGCTCTGGTAAGAGGTTGAGCTTGTACCATCTTGTATAGGTCTGATTTTGGCACCCTGTCTGTCCCTCTGATGTTTAGCATTACACGGTAGCAAGATGTTGCAAAGGAGTTAATGCAGTTCTTCATATCCTTGGTAAGAACCCAGGATTTATGACTGTAGAGGACAGATAGGCATGATGTCTGGAGGAACGTGAGCTTGGTTTTAGTTGATACAGTCGTTCCTCCACAGCTTTTCTAGCTTCCAGAAAGCAAATCACGCTAAGCCTCTCTGTATTGTTAGATCATCTTTGCTGGTAGCGACTAGAGACCCCAAGTAGCAAAAGGTGTTGAGATGTTTAATGGCTTCACAGTCAACCTGTAGGTGGCCTGGACTTGTGATGCTGTACGTCAGCAACTCAGTCTTTGGTATACTGATCCTCGGGCCAATGGTGCATGCTGCGTCAGCTGTTGCATTAAGCTGTGCTTGAGCACGGGTTGTAGAACACTCGAGCAGGCAGATATTATCTGCAAAATCCAAATCATTCAGCACTGTTGCAGGATGTCTTCTGGATTGACATAGATGAGTGACACGACCAGTCACACCTTCAGGCGGCTGTGATGAGAAGGCAGTCTATCACTCGGAAAAATAAATAAGGTACTAAAACGTCGCTCTGTAGGACACCCGTTGTGATCTCAAAAGGGTCTGACAGCTGGTCATTTCCCATGATAGCACTTTTGTCAAACATTTGCACACGCGCACACACACACACACACATACACATAAACACACACACTCACACATTTTTCACAGCTATCGTCATTGGAGCATTGCTTTGTTTTTCATTAATTGTTGACAGCCTAAGCCCAACCCTAACCTTACCCATGATCAAATCATGCCTAACCCCACCCTTAACCTAACCTCAGTTCACATCTGGTTCAAAAACCCCAAGGAGGACCTCAGGAATGAGGTTTTGCTGCATTCAGTCCAGGCTATGGCCCCAATAAGGACTATTGGGTTGGCCCTGACAAGGTCAGTGTTTATACAGCAAAAGGTCCCTGATTGGTCACAAAAATGCACTCACACATATAATGCTGCAGTATATGGACAAACACACACACACACACACACACGCATACACATGCACACAACTCAAATACTAATATAAACTCACACATGCATGTGCACTTGCGTGCGCGTGCACACACACACACAGACACATATGCACACATACAGACACGAGGATGGACATGGCATGTGTTTGCCTTTATTGAATGCACAAAGCAATGACCTGCTTTTACTGCTCTCAATACAGCTCTATTTGCCTTCAAATTTGCCTGCATTGTCAAACATTGCTCTAAAACATAAACACACTCCATTCTTACCCACCCCACGCATGCACCTCTGTGTATACTGTCACACAACTTACATTCTTATCACTGCCATTTCTTGTATTATTTTTTTATGAACAATTTATGGGTTTTAATGCAGGGGTATGCAGTATAACAACAGAGGAAGTAAACTGCAATCAATGGCATGATACAGAGCACATAAGGTCAGTGGGGTGAACTCAGTCACATTCTCTCCATCGATCTCCCCTCCCTTAACAACACAGAGAGGAAAGAAGAGAGATGTGCTTGGCCATTATTTAACCAGGGAAGGTCCACTGAGAACATGCATCTCTTTCCAGGACACCCTGAGAGAATAATAGTGATAAGAGTAAAGAAAGCAAGAGATACAGGAGTAATGCCCCTGGTGCAGTTTTGGGGATGAAGGAATGGCTCACGGGCTCATACATCACCAGAGATGTTTTCAGCTTTATCTCTCCAAATGCAAGTCAGAATTCTGGGCACCGCTGGGGGCTTGAACCAGCAAGTTACCAATCAAACAGCTCTATTGCTTATATATTCTTTATTGAACCTTGTGGGGTAATTTGTCCACTCTATTTGACACATCCTAGAGACTTACGGGCAGTAGGCAGCCACAGCACAGACTCAGGGACCAACCCCAGTTCTAAAACCAGAGCCCCGGTCTGGGCCACAGGTAGGAGTGTTCCTTTAGAGCATTTCTCTTCAGGTGTAAGAAACTGGAGTACCAAGAGGTACTCACGCATACAAGGGGAGAACATGAAAGCTCCACTCAGAGAAATGTTGGTGACCCAGGGCTCAAGCCCACAATCTCCCTCTTGTGAGGAACGGATGACGATCCAGACAAAGAATCAAATGCATTTTTGATGTACAATGTGCAAGGGAGTACTAATTATTATCAGGAATACGATAACAGAAGTAGGGAGGGCTGTGGGCCAGAACAGCAGAGGTGCAGTCCAGCTTAGTTGGTATTGGCATGTTCGTGCCCAGGCCAGTGGCTGTACCAGGGCAGAATCCAGGCGGTGAATCTTCCATGCAGATGCAGGACTGCTTGACTGTTGAACTTAAAGGTTTTGGATGAATCCAGTCCCAGTCCTTGAGACTGACGAAGGCTTTGGAGTTGTTCCTAATAAACTAACTCTAAGGAAAAGGCAGGAACAATGGATCAACAGGAACGGGTTCTTGATTCTGGAGACCAATAAAAAGGTTTGGAAGCTTGTTCCTATCAAAAGGAGAAATTAAGGCTTTCGTCATCATTAATTTACCAAAAATACATGGAGGAAAAGGTTAGCTCAATACCAGAAGACACAAACTGACTAGTAGGCTTTGTAGGGTACAAAGCATGACAATACTGCAACCATACTGAAATCGCAATGTACTTACACAGGGAGAACATTCACAAAAGGGGTGAGGTGTACAAATGACACACGAGAGAAAAGAGGGTAATGAAACATTAAATCAATAAAATGAAACAAAACCACAAAAATGCATACAAACTGCTAAAACAGGGAAAGTACCAATTAAGGTCACATGAGGGTCGTGTCAGGGACAGGACCTACCACTCCGCCACCCCGCTACAAGGGTCCCTGTGAGCCGATGATTATACAGAGGTTATGGCTCACCTTTCAGGCCACAGATTTGATCCCCAGATGTGGTGCAGTCCTTCTCACCATTAACAGGATTGTAGCGCTTAACTGCCTCGACAGAATGCCCATTCCAGCTATTTGTGTACACAAAGCGAAAAGCCACGCACTTTAGATTCATTTTGCTGATGCTTTAAAGCGACTATGATTTGATTGGACTTAGCAGGGGTGCCGTTTTTCCAGCATTGCAAAATGTGAAGGAATAAGACAAACATCAGAGATCACGTCCTCCACTCAGTGACAAAACGAGCATAAGAAGATCTGAGAGAGGCTCATTATCCATTCCCGCTGAGAAGAAACAGGAAATTATCCAGCTTTGCCTTTTTTATGGTTGAAAACTCGGATTCTTTCATGCTTCATTTTCCTGAAAGTATTTTTAGTTTCTTAATTTTCCTGCATTACTGCACCGTCGATGCTAACAGAGTTGTTTCTCTTTTTGGGTTCTTGCATTCTGTGGTTCACTGTTTGAGTTTTTGTTTTGTTTTTGAGTTCTTGTATTCTGCGTATTTTAGGAGTGTCTTTATGTTTTTCCTTCCATGCAGAATACAGTTTGCCTGGAATCCATACATATCAAGTGCTGGTCACTCCCAACACTCACAGACTGATATCAGTCTGGCCTCAGTCGTATAGCCAGCATGTAGCCTTTAGGTCACTAATGAAGTGAATATATGAATATTCATGTTTTCTGCTCTTGGCTGATTGGGTGACCTTTTGGCGAGAACCTCCTATCGCGAGGCGCCATTTGCAGAATGCATGCTGGCCATGTTATCCGTCGCATCTTGTTGTCAGAAGTGGTAGCTAAGCAGGCAAGCATTTCAACGTTGGAATATACCAGGGTCTATCTTATATCTGCATGTTGCGTATATATTTCCATTTACTTTGCTACATCAGGCATCTTACAACACAACAAACGGCTGTACTCAGCATAACGAATATGAGTTAGCTGACCAGCTAAGGCATTCGTGAACGTTATTTGATATGAGCTTAAAAATTAGATTGTGGCTTGCTTGTGGTTACTCTTGGAGTGGTTGTTAAGTTTTGAACAGGATAATGTTTGGCCATATCTGCATTTTGTTTATTTTAGTGGGATTCCCTGGTATACAAAAGGCTAAATTAAATAATACTCAAATTACATAATGTATCTCACTGTAATTGCCATTAGCTATAGCTGAAAGGGCATGATTGCATCAGCAAGAAGAAAGTGATACTCACCCCAAAAACAATAATTTGTAAATCAATTACTCACCATTAGATGCCTTGAATGGACAAAGTTGTTTTGCATCTGGTGAAACTTTATAGCCATGGGAGAGTTTTGAAAAATTATCCGAATTCCTTTTTTGCTGGAAGCAAATGGGGTCACCCAGTAGCAATGGGAAAACTCCACAAAACGTCCAGTGACAAACTTTCAAACCATCGCCCAACGCATCGTCCAGTATAATCAAAGTCTGCTTTGTCCACTTGTATCCTCAGAACTCGAGAGACACGGTTATTTTTCGCTAAAAATAATAAAAAACCACAGTCATGCTTCAAGTAAGCTCGCGCATTCAACGGAAGTCCCGCCTCCCGGTTCGTTCATTGCTCAGAGACTCTGCTGCCAATCAGATGAATACTTGTATAAACACGAGGCGGGAGAAATACGCAGCCATTCTAGTCAATGCTCGTGTTAACACCAGATGTGCTGCGACACGTGTCAGCAGAGTCCCAGAAGTGGCTCGGCACTCCGCTCCGCAGAGAATACGCAGCAAGTCTATTTCTGCCGCTGGCGAGCTGCAGTCACGCTGATCTGAATATAGCAGGGATACGTTTCCCATAGTTCGACCATATACATTAAGTGGATCCAACTACGTTAGTATTTGTGCTAATGGGAATCGCACACCAGATCGTGCCAGGCAGGAAGTAACTATCAAGGGGAATATGCTTTTACAGTTTTTTACAGCCGCTGATATGCATTTGTCCAAACAATTGCCTCATTTTCAAAACTCTAAATACAATTAGCACAGCATCGGCCTGATATGGCCATACCAGTCACACAATGCATGTTGTTTTCACACAATTTGCAGTCAGTGAAGACTTTTCTGCAATGCTTACATTTTCTTAACAGACAAGCTATACCCACCACCAAAATTATGTCTCGTTTTTGTCTTTTTTGCAAATTAACACACAACATACCACAATAAAAAAGATAATATTCAAAACCTTAGATGCGGTATAAAACCTCTACTTCTGCAATGATATCAGCTCAAAAACAATATAACACAGCAGATAATAAACAAACAATCAAATATTTGACACACAGCTGATTCATGATGGGTTAATTGGGCCAATCACAGCTAACTCCAATATGCATTTGACTCAGAGGCAGGTGTTGGAGTTTTTTCAATTACTTTGGCACATATGAAAGGAGGACTTTGAGGAGTGATGTTTTTGGGAGCAGAAAAAGGAAAAGACAAATACCACTGTCACTGAAATGTCTGGACGAGGAAGAGGAATAGTAAGGGGCCCAGTGAGGGGAGCAGGCCCAGTGAGGGGAGCAGGCCCAGAGAGAGGAGCAGGACCAGAGAGAGGAGCAGGCTCAGTCAGGGGAGCAGGCCGAAAGAGGGGAGCAGGCCCAGAGAGAGGAGCAGGCCCAGTGAGGGGAGCAGGCCCAGTGAGGGGAGCAGGCCCAGAGAGAGGAGCAGGCCCGGAGAGAGGAGCAGGCCCAGAGAGAGGAGCAGGCCCAGTGAGGGGAGCAGGCCCAGTGAGGGGAGCAGGCCCAAAGAGGGGAGCAGGCCCAAAGAGGGGCGCAGGCCCAGAGAGAGGAGCAGGCCCAGTGAGGGGAGCAGGCCCAGTGAGGGGAGCAGGCCCAGTGAGAGGAGCAGGGCCGGAGAGAGGAGCAGGCCCAGAGAGAGGAGCAGGCCGGAAGAGAGGACGAGGCCCAGAGAGAGGAGCAGGCCCAGTGAGGGGAGCAGGCCCAGTGAGGGGAGCAGGCCCAAAGAGGGGAGCAGGCCCAAAGAGAGGAGCAGGCCCAGAGAGAGGAGCAGGCCCAGTGAGGGGAGCAGGCCCAAAGAGAGGAGCAGGCCCAGTGAGAGGAGCAGGCCCAGTGAGGGGAGCAGGCCCAGTGAGAGGAGCAGGCCCGGAGAGAGGAGCAGGCCCAGAGAGAGGAGCAGGCCCAGTGAGAGGAGCAGGCCCAGAGAGAGGAGCAGGCCCAGTGAGAGGAGCAGGCCCAGAGAGAGGAGCAGGCCCAGTGAGGGGAGCAGGCTCAGTCAGGGGAGCAGGCCCAGTGAGGGGAGCAGGCCCAAAGAGGGGAGCAGGCCCAAAGAGAGGAGCAGGCCCAGAGAGAGGAGCAGGCCCAGAGAGAGGAGCAGGCCCAGTGAGGGGAGCAGGCCCAAAGAGAGGAGCAGGCCCAGTGAGAGGAGCAGGCCCAGTGAGGGGAGCAGGCCCAGTGAGAGGAGCAGGCCCGGAGAGAGGAGCAGGCCCAGAGAGAGGAGCAGGCCCAGAGAGAGGAGCAGGCCCGGAGAGAGGAGCAGGCCCAGAGAGAGGAGCAGGCCCAGTGAGGGGAGCAGGCCCAAAGAGGGGAGCAGGCCCAGAGAGAGGAGCAGGCCCAGTGAGGGGAGCAGGCCCAGTGAGGGGAGCAGGGCCAGTGAGGGGAGCAGGCCCAGTGAGAGGAGCAGGCCCAGTGAGAGGAGCAGGCCCAGTGAGGGGAGCAGGCCCAGTGAGGGGAGCAGGCCCAAGAAGAGGACAAGGGAGAGGTGTAAGAATGCATGGTGGTGGCATTCCAAGGGCTGCAAGAACAGTGGTCACTGATGAAATACGTGCCACTATCATTGACCATGTCATCAACCTCGGCCTTTCGCTAAGAGAGGCTGGTGAAAGAGTGCAGCCCAATCTAAGGCGGTCAGCGGTTGCCTCCATTATACGCATCTTTCAAGAAATCAACAGGTAAGTCCTGCATTTTACATGGATTGTTTCTATTCTTACTTGACATGTCAAGAAGGCCATACAGTAATGCATATGTTTTCTTTTGTCCCTCTACAGGATGCAACGTCTTCCACCCTCTGGGGGAAGATTAAAGCTCCTGAATAATGACCAAGAGCTTGCCATTGGTCGTTGCTAACAATGCAATAAATTTGCATGAGATTAAAACACGAATTGTGGAGGACCATGTAACATTTATGAATATAAATAACATCAGCCTCACAACTATCGCTCGCACATTGTCCAAACACAGAGTGCGGATGAAGCAGCTCTACACTGTTCCCTTTAAAAGGAACAATGAGAGGGTCATGGAGCTCCGGCGACAATATGTCCAGGTATATTGTACTGTATATTCAATGTCCAGTTGTATTATCTTTACACTTTGCAAGTATACATATAGGTAACCTATTATGTTACAGTGCAGTATGGTCTAATGACATGAATTTACATAAACTTTGTTTCAGAGAGTTATGGAGTTGGAGGCCAACCAGGCCCCTCATGCATTTATCTATGTAGATGAGGCAGTGTTCAATCTCGCCAAAAGGCATCAGCAAGGATGGAACATAGTAGGAAAAAGGACCACAGTTGAAGTGCCAGGACAGATTATAATGTGTGCAGCAATTGCAAATACTGGATTGGTCCTTCATAGATGTCAGGTTGGACCCTACAATACAGAGCACCTCCTGGCCTTCTTGAATGATCTGCACCAGCGCCTGGTTCCAGAGCAGGGAGGTGAAAACATGAGCACCTTTGTCATCACCTGGGACAATGTGGCTTTCCATCACTCGCAAGCTGTCACAACGTGGCTTGAAGTCCATCCAAGGCTGTTGCGTCTCTTCCTTCCACCCAATTCACCTTTCCTCAATCCCATAGAGGAGTTCTTTTCTGCGTGGAGGTGGAAGATTTATGACCATCAGCCACATGACCAGATGACCCTCCTTGATGGCATGGACGCCGGCTGCAGGGACATCACAGTGGAAGACTGTCGAGGGTGGATCCAACATGCTAAGCGGTTTTATCCTAGATGCATCGTCTTAGATGACATCAGTTGCGACGTTGATGAAAACCTGTGGCCTAACCCTGAAGACTGCAGAGATTGGATAATTTTCTGTTTTTTTTTTGTTTGTTTCCCCCCTTTCATCTGAGCCTTTTTGTCGCTGTTTTTTGTGTGTACATTCAGAATGTTCTTGTATGTTTCATGGATATTTTGTTCACTGTAAGTAATTTCCTGTTCTATCACAACACAAAAAATCTGATTTTTTTTATTTTATTTTATTTTGGAAAGCTTTAGAATGTGAACATCACATGTAGACATGCAGTTCCCAACCAAGAAATGTAGTTTAAAAATGGTGGACTGCATGTTTTGCATGCAAATACCCGTAAAGCTGATACATGAAAGTCTATGCAGTTTTTGTAATGCCAGCACTTGACAGTACTTTGAAACCTGGTAAACTTTGACTGCATGCACCTTGTGAAGTGAAAACGGTGTTATCGGCTGACAGAATTTTTCATTTTTTTCATTTTTTTATTTCATTTTGAGTCAGATTTCCAGTGTTTTGGTGAAGGTAATATGTGCTGAAAAAGATGTACTGTATTTTGAAATGATGAGTTAGTATATATTTAACAAAACGTGCTTTTGAGAAGAAAATTAACCGTGTGGCTAATTGTGTTTTGTGGTTGTGTCTGTGTGAAGAGTTTAGAAAAAGTATCTGAAGTATGGGAAAGCATGTGTTAGCGATTTAAAAAAAAAAAAAAACTTAAAGAAACCAGACTCAGATATTTGATACAAAATTAGTTTATAACTTATTTTTCAAAGCTGTGATTTTGTTATAGGCTAAATAAAACGCGGGCACAGTGTTTTTTTTTTAATCTATGGTGTTCACGGCTGGACTGTAGTAGGTTCTACAGCACAACAAAGAGGGAAATGACATTAAATGCAATTAAAGCAGAAAAAATAACAATGAATTTTAGGTCATTGCACAAATATGCCAGTAAAAATGACAAAATATGTGAAATCAATTGTATCAGCTGACAGGACGCTGCTCTGACGTTCCGTGTTGTGAGACGCTGCTGGTGTAAATTGAAGTCGCGAGCATGATGGAACAAAACCGCAGCGCTGCACAGGCGCGCCTGGTATAAATCTCACATAAAGGGGCGGGGCACCCTGCCGACTGTTAGCCAATCACAGATCTCGCATAGATTTTGTGCAAATATTTGTAAGTCAAACGCTGGCCTACCAACTGAGGCCAGGCATATCAGCAAGTGACCGCTGGGAGTGACTAAAGCTTAATATGCATGGATTCCAGGCTAGAATACAATTCTGCAGCCTATCAGACATTTTGTCTGTCCTATCGCAGCCTCATGAAACCTCAGATGGAAATTAGATCAACATTTAGACAGCAGATGTAATTCCAGACTGGGCCGATGCTTCGTTTGAGAGCAGCTGGAACTCTGGTTTTGCAGGTTTAATCCCAGACGAGGCCAGTGGCTTATTTATTGAAATACCACAATGAATCCCTGGCTCCATAATTACAAACTGTGCAAACACTGTGTGGAGCGTCGGGCATCTGTTGAACTGATAAAGTAAACTCTGAAGATAATATTTCATTATGCGCACACTTCTCCTCGACATCACATGACCCCCAGGGTGTCAGTTGTCAAGACGAGTAAATGCTAATGACCACACCTCCTCGCTCAGGCACTTCGCTTAAAGGTCAAACACTAGAGCTCTTTCAAACTGTGGATGATGTTTGGGCCTGTGAATTCGGTGCCCTCCCTTTGTCGTCTCTGGTAGCATTGTGCTTACTATTATCGCCTCTGCGATAAGGTGCATTTGCTGTCAATGTTTTCCCTGAAGGCTGTTTGTGTGAGAGCAGAGATGGTGTATCTCTTTAGCACAACCGTGCTAGAGGTCAGGACTGGCTGTCTCAGTGCCTCTACCTGTCGCCGCAGCAAACATGCACCGGCACGCACACACACACACACACAAACACATACTCATCCACACATGCACAAACACACACACACAGAAACCACATACACACACGTGCGTATACACTCACGCACACGCACGTGCACACACACACACACACACAAAGACACACAGAGGAGCATTTTCCTTTTTCAGCTGCTGAAACTGCGTAAAGATTTCCAATATTTACTCTGAGCCAGGCTCTTGCATTTAATTCATTGACCCTCAGGATTTGACCTGAAATGTGAATTCTACTGCTTAAATATGCTCATTCAAACATAATGCAAATGAAGACAATTCCTATTATAATGAAGCTGGGACCACAGTCAAGGGCAAGTGCAGTTCAGTATTTAGTCGAAATGTCTGGGACACAAAACATTCATTACATAGCTGATATGGATTTGTTGCAACAAATGATGTAGAAATGCAGTCATGGCTATTGTTGGTATTGAAATGTAGTTATGGCTTTCAGTTTATTTTAACCCCTAGCAGTTATGGTACAGGCATTTTTTATGAATATTCTAACATTTGCTGGCCCTTGATTTGCTTTCTTTTCTGTTGTACTCCTGGTCATTTTACTGATGCATGTCAATACATATTGAACAGTGAATTTTCAGCTTTACGCCACACTGCACACTGAATCCCCTCTGGCATTAAACAAGCACTGGTAAACTAATCTGTCCAGAGAGGACAGAGAAGACTCTTGTCAGAAGGTTCATCACTCAAAGCCGATTCGCATTAGCGAATGATCACTAAGGCCATAAACGAGGGAATGTTTCAATCAGAATATTTATTTAAACGGAAATAAATATTTCATCCGTGTGAGGTTCTAAGCATATTAATCATGGACTGTAGAGTGTCGGCTCTCAAGCCAGCCACTTGAGAGCTTTGAGTTAAAATTCATATTCTGGCTCGGTTCCATACTCCAATAGCTATTAGCTCATGCTAATTATTTATAGAGCTGTTAATTAAGGGCAAAGGCAGCATTGACCCACTTTCATTACTTTCCGGCGCTTGTGTTTGATTGCATGTTTTCAAGGTGAATGTTGATGCAAAGACCCCATCTTCCGTCACTCCGCTTTCAAGCTATATCGAATTGTTTTGTTTCCTCGGAGTCAAGAATACATCACGACTCTGCTATCTGACGGATGCGCATTCACGTGCTTTGTGGTCGGATATTTTAAAGAACTATTATGTGTTGACAATATAAATAAAAACTATATTGACAATGTCAGACACCTGAGGAAGAATTGCTCTTGTTTATCCTTGCAAATCTGGCTAATTTATGAGCATTGCAGTTGTCAAATGTGTGCTTTGGGTCATGAGTGGTATTCTTTGGGCGTCTCTAACGCTGTATATTTAGCATGTATAATTCTCACAGCCTCAATCACCAATCATTAACAGTTCTCCAGCTCTTACTGCCTGATTTGTCAGGGCGAACTTGATATGTCCTGCTGCATTAACCCTTTGAGCGCCGAATATATTTTCAATAAATTAAAAATGTAGTTATCCTGAGATTTAGAAAACATATCATGTGGTAACTTGTTTAAAAGAGCTCCCCTGCTGGAGCTCTTTTAAACAAGTTGCCACATGATAGGTTTTCAGCAGCATCTGACTGTGATATCTTACATCATTGGGCAACTATAGTTGCCCGTGGCGCAGAAAGGGTTAAGTGCATGTAAAATAGTCACTGGCTTTTTAGGACTTTAGGCCGACACTCCTAAGATAACATGCTCCTTGCATGCTAGTGGTTGGCTGTACAGTTGGTATGGAAAACATCACTAAATTCGGCTTGGGATTTTAATCATTCAATTTATATCCTTTGTGTCTCCCTGTTGTATCTTGCCAGACTTCACTAATCCAGATTAAAGCTCTAATCTCAGGGCTCTCTTCTTTATCTTTTTAATTTAATTCCTTGTGTACATGTGCTTTAGTCTGTATGTCTGTCTGAGACAGGTGGGCATGGCACACAGGAGCTTTCTTTCTTTTTTTTTTTTAGAAGGGTTCAGGAAAACTAACGAGCTACAAAAAGTAAAATGGATCCTTCAGAGAACAGCTCCAGTGACTCAGTCTTTTCTGAAAGTTAACCGGAATCCTATCAACTCAGCTCACCATAACCAGCAGTGGCCGCCATTCTCACGATTGCAGTGCCCTTACTGGTGCTGTTCCCCGGCAGCCAAAATCAGGCTTTATTTGTGATGCTCAACTAACCATTTAGGCTGGCCCCGATCAGCCACCAGTTTCAGTGCTAATCAATGGCAACTATGTTGCAAAAGTACAAATGAAGTCAATCATTCTTTCCCATAAAAATACATACAGTTGATTCATTTCTGTGTATTACCTCCTTGTAAGCTGTTTTTTTGCTATTGTGTAATGCTCCCACAATGGACAACTCATTTATGGATAAAGCTGAAGCAGGAAACATCACTGCAGCTGCCATGCCGCATGAACAACTCACAATCAGTGCTTTTACCAGACCCATAAAAGATAGATAGAGGACATCAGACAGCTGTTTCCTCTTTTCACAGCAATGCTTTGGAAAATACTCAAATTTTTAACTGGCTATATTCGTTTTTCTTTACTAGGTGCCTCTCGTGCAGGATTATTTTGTTCAATTAATGTCAGAAATTGTTCTGCGTGACAAACTGAATAGTATGTCTTTGGGCATGTGTTACAAGCAAAACATAGTTTTACTTGCATTGAAAAAGCAATTAATCTATTATTGGTCATATTAAAGACTACTCTGCATCATTAGGGTCCACCAGTCCACACCTGGCCACTAAACCCAACAATCTGTAAGATCATGAAACCTGCATTATGTTGATATTTTTAAGGAAAAAGAAAGCTAATCAAACCCCTATTTAATAATGTTTTTGGCAGTATATTAACCACAGCATTTTATTCCTTTATGAATTTGTTTGCCATAGAGCATGAAATATACAGAATCGTATGAACGTAGGAATTATATTCTTTGTGGCATAGCAACACTATTTCTGACATTATATTGACTGAGAAAGTAGCCTAAATATTATCCCAGTCCAAAATATTCACTTTATAAAAAAAATGAACAGCTGTTTAAAATTCTGCAATTTCAAATGTATTTTGAAAGAAAACCATCTCACACCAGATGTCCCAGGGCTGAGTTTGGGAACCACTGTGTTTTCGCAGTCTATGGGTGTTGTACCTCCTCTAATAAGGAGTTTATCCTCACTACAAGTCTTCACTTCCATAAATTTGGTGGCGACTTTTACCCCAATGGGAGGCCACCATCTGAAAAAACTGTGTTGTTTTGGCCACAAATACACATGACTGGAACTACTTTCAAGGAACATAACACAGACATATCCTGGTGATTTTTTATGGTTTGTTGCAAGAGTTTTCCTCACTGTATTTTTCTGTCAGTATTACCGTTTTTTTTTTTTCAATTGATAACAAGCATCGGTCGAAACTGAAGTCACATGTTCAAAACTCTTAACACAGCCTGCATTTCCATCATGCACCTCAGCTAAGCAGTTGAGCATCTCATCCCCAAAACTGTTTCTCACTGACAAAACACTTCATACGTGTCTCAAAATAAGCTCATTCAACCGCAACACTAGCAAATAGTCTAACTTTGGAAACAAACACTGTCACTCTTAGCACACTGAACTACAAAACACTAACAACAGAACAGAGAGCATTACATGAAATAAATTTTACCTTTCAAGTTTGAATGATTTTTTGTTTTTAGATAAATCAGTATTTTATTATAAAATAAGATCTTTGCACTTTGAGTATTCTAAATTATTGTATATATACTGTAATATATTGCAACAAGAATGAATCAGGAATGCAGCAATTTACCTCAAGAACATTTATTTTCTCTGTGCCTTTGTATAGGTACTTCAGGGCCTTACAAAAAATAAAAAGTTTACTGTAAATATAAATATGCAGAATCTCAGAATTCCAGGGGCAGAATACAAATCAAGACATAAAACCTAAAAAAGAACAACACATGTATCCTGTAACATTCACACCCTGTCGTCTGCATTTGGCCACATGTTTTCATCTAACATCTTTTGTCTTCTCTGGCAATGCACTTTGGGTAGAACCTTTTTGAGTGTCTGATCAGGAGAAATATCTCCACACCCAGCATTCCTCGCATCCAGCGATGGTTGTGTGGACAGTGATCATAAACTTTCCACCTCCATGCTGAAAAAAATCTTTAACGGGGTTCAAGAAGGGTGAGTATGGAGGTAAAAACAGCACAGACATCCTGGGGTGTGCAGTGAACCACGCAGTCACTACAGTGGAGTGGTGGAATGCCACATTATCCCACACAACAACAAATGTAATTCTTGGCCTTTGACCTATCTCCCCTGCTGGGACAAGTTGAATATGGAGGTCATCTAAAAAATGAATTAGCCTCTCTGTTTTGTACGGGCCAATGTAAAAGTTTATGAAAAAAAAGAGCTGAGGAATGCTAGAAGACTGTAAGAAAAACAAAAGGCAGAGGGGGCAAAAACTAACCCTAAGCGCTTCTTTCAGTACTGTAGGAAAGTCAAAGAGCAGGTTTAGTGCATAAAGAATAAAAATGGATCTCTGCTATATGATAAAAAGGATATTGCGGATGACTTAAACAGTTACTTTCTTGAAAATTTTACCTCAGAGTGGGTCTTTATTCGGCCAGAGGGCATGTTAAATGCTCAAGATTATTTAGCAGAAATTGAGGCTAAGGATGACGAAGTATTAGACAAGTTGCATAAACTAAAGGCAGATAAGGCGGCGGGTCCTGTGGCTTATATCCTAGAGTGCTCAGGGAAGTTGGTGAGATCAGCTTTAAGCCGCTATCCGCCATCTTCAGACGGTTTTTAGAAACTGGAGAAATACCGAATGACTGTGAACAGGGCAATATAATACCAATATATAAGAAAGGCGACCGTACTGAGCCAGGAAATTACAGGCCAGTCAGTTCGCTTTCAATGACCAAAGTATTCTCAGAAATAATTATGCCAACAAAATAAGGCTACAGTTTGCGTACTCTGTCATACTCGTTAGCGAGCTAGTTGGCTTCCTAGCAAGTGATATCAAACTGTGTGTCATACATGGCCATCGGGATAGCGAGCTAAAAAGGCTACATCAGTTTGGCTCGTGGTTTGGTCTGGAGATGTGGTAGCGCAGTGGTCAAGTAGCCTTGACTTAAGGTCCTGAGTTCAAGCCCTGGCCATGGCCTTTGTGTTCTTGGGCAAAACACTTTACTCCAACACTCCACGCAGGTGTATAAATGGGTACCAGCAAATAGCTGGGGGGAGTATCTGCAATGGACTGGCATCCCATCCACTCCTAGTCGCTTCATGCCAGGGAAACTGGGGTTAAGCACTGGCCCGATGGGCCACTAGGCTCATACAGGCTTACTTCTTCTTTGGTCTGTCAGGCAAAAATGAGCCCTTCGACATGAGACTGGCAGTTGGGACAAGCTGCGGGTCAGTATACCGCAAAAAGTGCAGCTCCTTGAATTGAGGGCGAGAGGGGTTTGTCGTTAGCAAGATGGACGCTTTGCAACTTCAGCACTCGGTTGTGTTCCTAGCTCTCCACAGTTCTTTCTGTCCTCGTTCGAAAACTTGTCGCAGCAAAACATTAGCTTGTAATGATTCGTTGACTCTAATTTGTTAAATGACGGACTTAAAGTGAAAAAACTAGCAAATGCAAACAAGTTACTTGCGCCCATACACTGTTGGCTCCACGACGTATAAATTGTCAAACGGGTGCATGCTACAGTTGCATGCAATCTCAAAAATTCACACGCACAGACCAGCTTTTTCGTTAGTGTACAGTAACTTCATATAATTTTCTTGTGTATCACTAACTGAAACTCTGTTCCTCGTGTTCTCTTAGCCTCTTATTTGCTTTTGCTTTTAATTCTGTTCAATAATACGTATGGTGTACTGTGGTGCATATGAGGCAATCAAACTTGAGCGAAAAATTGAAATGATTTTCATTTGTGCATTTAATCTTTAGTGCCATATTTTCTGCTTTTAATAAATTTTTCTTTCAGCTATTTGTCGAGCCTTGAGACGATCAATGCTTGTCACAGGGCAGAACGGAAAAAATTTATTTAAATACACATTTAGCATAGTGATTTTTCTCCCTTCATGAGATGTACTTTATGCATAAATTTAATATTCCAATACTTCATGCTAGTTGTTCATAAATGTTTTCATCAAAACAAATCACATGTAATTAAATTGATGGAGAATAAAGAGGAGCAATGCTTTTGCTTGGGGCTAAATTAAATTCTGTCTGCCCAGATGCTTTACATCACAAAGATTAAAAAATGTGATCAATGCTGTCTAACCCACAGGTGACTGAACCTGACATACACGTCAACAACACTGCCGATAGCTCTTGGCAGCCAAGAGCTCAATTCATGGTTAGATTTTTTTTGTTGTTGTTTTTTTCCAAAAGATTTTGTGAAATTTTGTGAAGACTTGATTCATCAACATGAAATACTGTGGATCTGTGACCAATTTTACTGAAGTGCCTCTTCACCTTTCTCTGACGCTGGTGAATTTTTTGGGAGAGGGATGGGTTAGAGCATGTGATGGCTTGTTTTCCATTAAATTACTTTGAAATGGCTGCTTGAGGTGACAGTGCCATGTGGTTGGAATGATGGATGTGGTCGGGTTGTGATGATGGATGCGGTATGGTTTAGATAATGGAAGCAGAGCAGTGGGGATGATGGATACAGTGTGGATGTCAGGGTGGATGTGGTGTCGTTTAGATTATGTGCACTGGGTTGCAGCAATGAAGGAGTATGCAGTATGTTTCATTTGATGGATGTTAGTGAGGTTATGATGATGGAGGCAGTGCTGCTGCAATGGAGGAGTAGATGTGATATGGTTGTTATGATATACTTAGTACACATGAAAACGCACCACTCACGAAATCTGGAATAGCTCCACAGATTGATATGTGAAGTATATACGTATGATGCATTTGAGATAATGAATGATTTAAGAAGACATGTAAACATCATTCAATTTCATTCACGATAATGTTAATGCGCGAGAGAGGTTTAACTGGTGTAGGGGTCAAACAGGAAAGTCAATAACGGGTGTGACCGCCATTTGCATTGACACATGTGGTGCATCATCGCCGCATGGAGTTGATCAGTCTCTGGATAGTGTTCTGAGGGATAGCATTCCACTCCTGAACAAGGGCAACCTCAAGTTCTCGGATGTTGTCCATCTGGCGTCAAAGTGAAAGACGTCATCCAATTTCATCCCATAAGTGCTCGATAGGGGAGAGGTCGGGTGACAGAGCTGGCCACTGGAGCATGGGGATGTTCTGCTGTGCAAGGTACTGCATGGACACCCTTGCAGTGTGTGCCCTAGCGTTGTCCTGTTGGAACGTGTGGACATCATGGTGTTGGTTGAAGAACGGCACAACATGGTTCTGCAGCACCTGGTCCCGGTAGTAGATGCAGTTCACCCTTCCTCTGCAGATATGGAGAGGGGTTCTGTGACAGTAGCTTATTCCACCCCACACCATAACGCTGCCACCACCCCAACGGTCCGTTTGAATGACACAATCGGCGTTATAACGTTCACCACGTCTCCGCCAAACACGTATACGGCCATCTGCGTTCCTTAGGTGAAATCGTGACTCGTCAGAAAAGATGACACCGTGCCATTGTCGTAGTCACCAATTCTGGTGCCTGTTTGCCCACTGTAGACGCTGGTTTCGGTGACGATCCGTCAATATGGGGCCGAAATAAGGACGTCGTGCACGCAGGCCTGCAGCTCGCTGACAGTTCCGTACGGTGTTGGGGTGAATAAATCCACGTCTCCTTGGACTTGAGCAGCCGTTCTTGTCGCTGGTAGTGTTCGGTCTCGGACATGATCCCTTACGATCCGACGCTCCTGTTGTCACACGTTGTTGACCCGGTCGAGGACGGTCCCGAGGGCTCCTAGTTTGCAGAAACCTTTGATGGAGTCTTGCGACCGTTGTGTGTGCGCAGTGTAGTCGTCTGGCAATTTCCCTGGTGCTGGCGCCAATTTGAAGCATGCCTATGGCACGTTCCTGTTCAGGGGCTGTAAGTCGCGGCATAGTGTCGACGTTTCACAAGTGTCAGTGAAGAAGTGAAATTTTATTCAGATTCACATGCTTTTTAAGGCAATGTGTGCACAAATTCAGAGTGAAATTCATTTTTCCCGTGGTGTGCGTGCAAGATGTTGGTTTTTGCAAAAAATTGCCACGCATTACAGTTAACTTGAAATTCTCACATTTCTTGTACCTGGCATGTCGGGTGACGTCACTGAAGTGTTGTTGTTGTATAAAAATTATATTGAACTTCATTTGAACTTAAATATTGACTTTTTTTTGAAGTGGTGCGTTTTCATTTGTCCTCAGTATAGATACAGTATGGTTGGGATCATGGATGGCATATGACTGAAATGAAATATGCAGTATGGTTTGGATGATGGATGCACTACTATTTGCCAGCTACCACTATTAAATCTGCTCCAGTTGTGTGGCTGAAGCTAAGCAGGTGTGGACTTGGATGGGAGACCACCAAGTTCCTGCTGAAAGAGGTGTTGGTGGGTCAGTAGGTTGTGCTCTTTCCTCTGGTGGAATAATCTCCAGTGCAGTGACGGGGACACTGTAATGAAGGAGATGCTGTTATTTTTCTCTTCCTGGCTCTTTTGACCCACCACCTAATCATACCATGATCAAATTACTTTTTACGTGTTTGGTAAAAACAGCCAGTCACTTGAGCATGTTTGGTTTGGGCTCACACTAATAGACGGCTGTGAAATGAAAGGGGGGAGAAAACCATTAATGGCCTTAGAAATATACAATACAAGTGCCTATCATGCCTCACAGTGAGGGAGGGCCTAACTTTAGCATATAGCTCACAATGATGAGTATTATGATCAACCCCGCTGATAAATCTTACTGCAGAGTGACAAACGGCATCCAAGGGGCTCAGAGTCGCAGCTGAAGCATGCCTGTATAGAATATCACCATAATCCAAAACTGCTAGGAAAGTTGCCTAAATAAGCATACTTCTGCAATGCAGTGGAAAACATGTTTTATTCCAATAAAAGATAACATTTTTCACTTAGTTTCTTCATTAGATTTGTCACATGATAATTGGTAAAAGTAATCTTTTCATCAATCCAAATGAAAAAATATTTGTACTACACTTGTACCCCATGACTCATTTGATACTTGTACCATTCTTAGCTAAGATGACCATATTATCATAATCAATACTTCTGGCTCTGGAGAAAAACATTAATTTAGAATTGTCTGCATTAAGAAATAATTTATGGTCATTGAGTGCGACTTGTTAATCAGCCAAACAGTGCTGATGGGATTAATTTGCAAAATGTACAGCATCCTCAATACAGTACAAAATAGTGCCATCAGCATAAAGATGTATATTACTCCCAGTTACAGAGGTGGCAATATTACCCATATATAAAGAGAGCAGAACAGGCCCCAGAATTGAGTCTTATGGGACAACTTTTGTGATTGGAGAAAAATCAGATTTAACATTCCCAAATGCCAGACATTGTTTTCTTTCCATAAAATACTGAAACTCTCAGACCATTAATTTGCAATTTCATCAAATCCAATATTATGAAGTCTTTTTAAAAGCAAAGCATGATCAACTGTATTGAATGCCTTTGAAAGCTTGATAAAAAAAGTGTTTCCTTCAATCCAAAGCCAGAATAATACAACTTAAAACAAGAGTGCCGGCTGTAACAGTGCTAAGCTTTTCTCCAAAACTTGACTGGTACATACTTAAGATGCACTGAGAGGAACGATTTGTACTGATTATTTACCAGAAATTGCATTATTTTTGCTAGGCTTGACAATTTTGAGATTGCCTACAAATGTTCTGGTCATCCATTCTGCTGGCGTCATGTAAAGCAGTTACACAGGCAGCCCCACAGACATTAGGAAGTGTGCCAGTTAAATGTACGAGGTCAAATTTATACAGATTTACCAATTACAATTGGCACAGTAAGCTTTAAAAAGCAGGGAACAAGTTGATCCATGCCAATTGAATTTTTAAAATCTATAGCTAGTCAGGCTTTGGCCACGTCACCAGGAGTGAACAGCTGTCATGTAACAGCTGTAGTGCTGGATGAAATGCGGTTGTGATGATGAATGCAGTCTAGTTGTGATGGTAGATGCAGCATCTTTATGATGATTATTGCAGTATGGATGTAATGATGGATTCAGTATCGTTGGGATGATGGATGCAGTATGGTTAAGATGGTGCATGCAGTATGGATGTGATGACAGGTTCAGTATGGTTGTAATGATGGATAGTTGTCGTTGTCATAGTAGTTTGAATCAGAGGGGTAGCTGCCTGCCAGCTCTTTGCTCCTGGCTATCAGCCCAAACTCAACTGCTCAACTCTGCAATAATTGTGTGTGGAGTTACTGACATACAGACCTTACCTACTGGCTAGGTCTCTATTACAGGGTTGCAAACTCTCACATATGACCCCAACCGCCTCACGCCCTGTTTCTCTCACAGAATCCCATTATCATGTCTTAATGTATAATAATTGCTTCTCTCGTGCTGCTCTACAGCTCCCACATGCACAGTTGCAATTAGACGCACTCAGTTAACCTGCAGCGCGGCTCTCACATGCCGCAGGTTGCCACGGTGACGACAATTAAGACAGAATCGCGAGATGCTCTGTGGCTGGTGGGAACTGCAATCTATGGGTCAAACAGAAATGTCATTCTGAAATTAAATAAGACAGAACAAAATCTATGGAGGGTAGCAATTATTTATTTTTTAAACAATTAAACATTCAACACATTTAAAATGACATTTTGAAGTGAAGTTACCAAGAATTTTTGATTTTCAATTTCTAGACACTTGCTTTCTTAGAACCTGCCCTCTTAGTCAGGGGTTCCAAAATTCCGCCCTGAGGACCAGTGTACTCTGGTTTCTGTTCCAATCACAATCACAGTAAAATAATTTCAACAAGGACACAAAACATCTTTGTCCCCGCTGCTTAATAGCTAATTTGTTTCCTTGGTAAACAGAAAAAAAAATGGTGAAATTCCTTTGCATGAAAAGGCTCAACTGCATCCCCTAGACAACAGGCCTCCCAAGTTTCAAGACAATGGGCGCTAAATTCGTAGATCAGGCGCAGGCGCGGTGCAGGCGTGGCGAATGGGGGGTGCGCCGCGCCAAAGGGGTGTGTCTCTCCTCGCCTTTAATGTGTTGAAATATATATATATATATATATATATATATATATGTGTATATTTAGGCTTCTATAGAAGCCTCTGTCCTATATCTGCATGATGCGTTTATGTTGCATTTTACTTTGCTGCTTCAGGCATGTTTTCTGCACCGCTTACGTCTATATTAAGGATTACGAATATGAGTTCGCTGGCTAGCTTGGGCATTCGCAAATTATTACCATTAGCGAACTTGAATGGAATTTCAAAACGAAACTACGTCAGATCATTCAAACTTATGAAGTTGGAATGAAATAGGACGGTTGCTCATTTATTTCTTCTGCCTGCATCATTGGGAAGAGAAACGATGGATAGCGTGTTCCTATTATTCCACCCTATTGCTGCTTAAAATTTTTTGGGATTAACATGCATGGACAACAATGCAAGATACGTTACAAATTTATTTTCAATATATGATCTTAACTCAGTACTAGATCATAGCAATCAGACTGTATTCCTTTCCCCCACTAAAAACGATGAAACCTGGACGCGAAACAAATTTTTCGCAGTACAGATTGCGTTGAACGCAGTGTCTACATGTCCGAAAGTCAGGGGCGTTGCCAAGGGGGGGCAGGGGGTGGGCAGTGCCCACCCTGAGAAAAGCTCTGCCCCCCCTAATGAAAACTCAAGATAAAAACCTGATTTACTACTATTTGTCAGCAAACACGCGAAATCCAACTGATTCTCAGCTGGACGTAGACAGCCAATTAGAGTGAGCTTTACGAATGCTTCATTTATCTATCACTATGTGTGATTGGTGGATTCCTTTGCCAGTCTATTCTGCTGTGAAACTATCGAATTACTGGGACCCTCCCATTCTCTTAGACTGCCGTCTTGCTCATCAGTCTGAGGTCACGTCTACTGCTCTGTGCTTCTCTCAGGGAATTAAAACTTCGCCCATATCTCTTTTGTTGCTATTTCTGCCACCGCTTATTTTGTAAGTCTTTGTGTTTGATATTACGGTAATTTGTGTTCTAGTTTGTCATTTGTGTTCACTCGTGCGGTTATAACCCGAGTTGGCTACCGAGTGAGCCCAGGCAGCTCGCCAGCTGCTAGTCTGGAGTTGCTAACGTTAGTCACTCACTGGGGTTGTTGCTACAATAATTCTGTATCATAAGCACTTCCGGGAGAAAACTAGACTGGCGTAAGTATTTTTCGGTGACATGCTGAACGGAGCCAAGTAAAGGATTTCAGAAGGCAGCTCTAAGAAAAGTAAACGCGTTTAAAGATACACACCTGAAGCGAAGAGTTTAGATTTCTGCAGGTGCTCTGCCCTTCCCTAAATCTGCTCCCGTGCACTTGGCCTCAATAACAATCAAACAATTTCAGTGGCCTATAACGATTAAGATGTGATGGTGAAAAGCAGACAAACATAACTGAGCGACGGTGTTGGATTGAAAGAATGCTAGTTTGAATAATTCGAAAAAATCTTCCTCTTCCCCAAAACCATGAAACGTGAATGTCAGATATAAATGATCAGTCGCACGAAATCGCGTGGCAATGACAATCGCGTTCATGCAAAACTGCTGTTCTATGGACATTTAAATTTAGAAATGCATCAATCAATCATGCTGTCTGAACAGCTTTACTCATTCAACTTCGAGAGTAAACGAATCCACCATTTGATTGCCAATCAAGCAAAGTAAATGGGAATAGGTTTGTTTTTTCTGAGAGTTGCCTAATTGGTTAATAGGAGGCGATTCTGTTGTCCTTTACTTCCGTTGTTTTCAAACTCAGTCCCGGAGGACCCCTGTGTATGCTGGTTTTTATTGCAACCACAATAGCAATTCCAGGATTTCAACAAGCTGTTACTTTTTCTTAATTAGGTTCTTTTGATCTTATCATCTTAATCTACAGAATGCCAAACATGGCTTTGAAATGCCCCAAAGATTACTCATTTTACATTGTACTCATTGCACTATTGGCAAAAAATTAAAGAGGTAACAGACCAATAAGATTAACTTGCCAACTTAATGACTTAACTTGTAACTTGGTTTTTTGCTGTATACGCAATAATTGGCTATTTTCACCTGATACTTCACCACAAAACTGGTGGGCCTCATTATCATCATTGGCGTTGTTATTGCATTCATCATTATCTTCTTGATGGTTAGGAATGAAGGCCAGGTGTACATACCAATTAAGAGCCTGCTGATTGACCTCAGACTTTAACTGCATTGGTTATAGTTACATTTCTTCATGTATATTGAAATCAACTGTATTAAATTTAATGCAGTGAGTACCACATGCCCATAGAAGATAAATTTTACATTGCATACATTGTCAATTCTGGCATGATGTGATTTAAGAATCTAAGTGATATATATAGGCTCTATTTATTTATTTTACGGCGATTTAGAGGTTTTTTTTTTGCCCCCCCAAGGAGGACAAATGCCCACCCAAGCTTGGCATCCTGGTAACGCCTCTGCCGAAAGTCTGACAGGGTTTTAATGTATCTCCATGACCAACAGTCGGATGGTTTCAATATAACTCCGTGTCCGACAGTCGATTAGTGTTTTTGATTTCTTCAAATCTACTGATTCTTTCAGATATTAAACGTGAATGTTTTGATAAGAGGGCTCAGTTCTTCAAGATGAGTCCCGAGAATTTCAATCAATGTTTCTGTTTAAGCTCTGCTCAATAAAGTGAGTCGAAATTGGCGCGGGACAATGTACAATGCCTCCGTGTCTGACGGCAAAAAAAAAAAAAGAGGACAATTAGAACAGAATGATAACTAAATAAAGAATAAAAAGAAACATTTTAACAACAGCACATCGAACCCAGATAACATAATGATTCACTGCAATTTGTGACAGCTTGGAGTAATCATACTTATCCATGACATTCAAGATTTGAGGCAAACAACCCACTGTAGTCACTTAATCACTACTATTTCTGTCAAAGCACCATTCGTAATGAAGTTACAAATTAAATGTTTGCTTGAAATCATTCAATCACAACAGTTAGTAGAAGACATAGTTTACCACAAACGTTTGCCATCAGGTTCGCACGCCAGGTTTGTGTATGGGCCCAAATCTAAGAATCTGAATCTATTCTCAATCTTGACTGATAACGACAGAATCAGGTGTACTAGCGCTCGGCTAAAATAAAATATTTGTACACCCCCCCCCCCCCCCCCAGCTCTTTTTTATAACGCACCATCCCATCCCCTAGTTTGCTAGGTTTATATTGCTGCCCTTTCATGAGGCAGATTGATTGGATAATTGTTCTCAGGTAGCCAATAGTAGTGGCTTCATTTCCTGACCTTTACCTAGTTCTTTATGATTATGTGATGTTACACAGAAATCTGGCTGTTGCCTGTTGTTTTGCTGAACCTGATTGCCTTCACTGGGCTGGTGGACTGGTTTGTTTCAGAATTACTGTAAAGAACAGTAATACCACTGCAGTCAGCCGGGACCCTAGGCTGTATAATCTCTAAATCTGAACAGCAAATAAATCTGAATTTCTAAATGAACTTTAAAACTCTTGCTTTGTTTGTCCTCAGGCAGATGATAAAAGTGAACATGTAGCAACTGTGGCTAATCTCCCATGACGCCCCAGATCATCCAGAGAACTTCAGCACACAGGATTATACAGACTGTCCTCAGTCGACCCCTGTCACTGTAAGGATTTATATCCATACAACGTGTGTTAAACTAAGTACGTAATGTGAAACACAAGTGAAATAAACCTCTTGGCAGTCTTTCACAGGGTGGAGAGTCCGATTCAACTTCAGTGAACAAATGTTATAAACTGCGCTGAATTTGACTATGGTTACTTAAATGTGGATTGGAGTGAATGGATGATTCTCAGACTTATTTAATCTATGCCCCGTGCTAGATCCTGCCAGATGAGGTCATATTGAAAGAAAAACGTTATTCTTGGAAGTAGAAACAATCTTTCGTGTGCAAATGCACAGATTCTGCAGTTAAACCATTCTCATCAAACATATGCCTTTCGATATTTAAAAGCTTATTCATAATCGAAAAAGTGACTTTAGGTTCCAACTCATCTTTAATTTTGCACGCAGGATTGCTCTTAAGAGCAGAGCAAACATTCAACTTTGTCCCAGAGCAAAAACACCATGGCTGGAAATCTTTGTCTTCACAAGCATTTTAGTCTCATCATGAGACTTCCATGTTCCATTTCAAGTAACCCCTTCAGACCCTGTGTCCATTGCAATGGACATGACATATTTCTGGCTCTAAACCAGTAAAAATGATGTGATTAAATGATGTCAGCAGTGCTGGTAACTGATTGGATCCTGATTATCCAATTACATTTGAATCATGACTTTGTGCATGCCCAGAGAGAGTGACAGACGTCGGACGAGACAGGCATGGCTCAGCGACTGGAGAGAGGGAGGAGTAAGTGCCCATTTTTAGTCAAAAATATGAATTTATGTTCCAGCTAGCCAAACAAATTTGCTCTCAGCATAACTATAAGTGTTGCAAGTGATAGTATTTTAGGTAATCTTGAATATACAGTATCTCATATCATTATCAATGATATCATATCAATTTATAGGAATTTTTCAAAGTCCGATGTCCACTGCAATGGACATCAGGAGTTAGGCAGCATTAGACAACATTCACTTACTGCCAGTGTCAATATGCAAAGGAACAAAACACCTGTAAGCTTTTCTTGGGTAAAGTATGATGTCTCTGTTCATTTATTCATGTTTAGAAAATTTAAAATGTCTATTTTTTTGTACATAATGTTCTTGTAGAGTATAAATACTAAATACTAATAAAAACAAGAGAAGGCAAAAATGTGTTTTTCCCCCTTCGTTTCTATGGTGGAGAGGAGTAAAAATCAGTTGGATAAAATTTTTTTTGCCCAGCAGAAAAAATGCGGGTCTGAAGGGGTTAAGAAATATTTGCTCAAATCTGCATAATATCAAATTATCTCATCTCATGGGAAGATTTTCTTGTTGAGCAAAAAAATATGATAAATAGGAGTGCCTGTCCAAATATGAGACAAAAATAACTGTTCAGATGTTTTGATTTTTTTTTTTTTTCCCAATGTGCTGTTCTTTGGGTTTCTGCTTTATTAACAGTTTGTACGAGTGGAGGACACTCCATTAGCTTTGATTTGGCTTTTAGTGCTGCTATTTAACAGTTCACTTTGTGAGCGGCAAACTAAGAATTTATTGTTTTTATTATTCAATAAAGCTTTGTTTCTGTAGGCACGGTAATTACTTCCATTTGATGCAGAGGGCATGAAAAAAGTCACACAAATTCATCCAGATTGAGGCCCCTTATTCTCTACTGAGGTTCACATCCCTACTCAAGGAAATTAGCAGTTAAAAATCCGCTCTTCTGTTCATTAACACAGTTCCTCCTGAATTCTAGGCTTTAATACCCCTCTATTGCCGAAAAGTACTTCTGTTTGACATTACCAAACAAGTAGGGCGGGCTTGTAATTTAAACCACTGTATTTGGCATCAGTGATGTCCAGAGACGGCACAACAGATAATGTTGATTTACACATTGCAATCATAGTTTTATCTAAAAATGTTATATCTGTGCCTCATAGCATGACATCCATCCATACATTATCCATACCGCTTCATCCTCAACAGACACTGGGAGCTGGAGAATGTCCCAGCTGACTACGGGCAAAAGGCCAGAGCCATAGACTGTATAAAAAGATGGATGCAATGCCTGGGTCTGAAAAGTGAAGCCCGTGTGGAAATCTCTAAAGATTTTATTTAATCGCCAGCAGAGTGACGTCAGTGGTTGCAGAAAGAAGTGCAATGCTATAGAAGTCTATGAGAAAATGACCCTATACTTTCCCACCTGATTTATTATTTCAATAATGATTTTCCACATTATTTTATGGGATCTACCGCAAGTTTCAAGTCTCCTTTGATATATCATGATGTTCATTCTCGGAAATTATGGTCCCACATAGACAAGAATAAAGGATAAAGTCAAATAGCCTTTATAGGGCGTGACCATCCTCTGGTCCTCGTCAGATACGGTCAGGTCCACCTCTCAATTCACCCCTCGCTCCTCCCTGGATCTTCAATTCATGATCTTATCCAACAGAAATCATATCCAGTTTCAATATTACCAATTGGCGCAGTTCAAATGGCCAAATTCGAGCCTTCCTAAATGGTATGCTGAAACCAATGGGTGAAGCCACAGTTATTTCGTCCATCTTTTTATACAGTCCATGGCCGGAACACACCCTGGACAGCTGACAAACCGATCATGGGGCCTATACTCCATTCACTCTCATACTCATACCTATGGGCAATTTTGAGTCTCCAGCTGGTCTGACATGCATGTCTTTGGACTGTGGGGAAAAAAGCAGGAGAGCATACAAACTCCACAAAGAAAGTCCCCCAGCTGGATTCAAGCCCTCAACCCTCTTGCTCTGAGGCGGCAATGCAACCCATTGCACCACCATGCTATCCCCTCTTGTGATATTAAAAGTCAGATAGTTTTATGACATTGGAGTTAAACTGATTTACGCTGTTACATCATCTTGTGACCGCACTTGCATCATTTAGAGGGTACTGTTACGTCAGCCTCATGACCACACGATCAAGCCAAGTGTTCCTTAGTTTCTCTCTGATGATTGGATGGTTGTTTCTCCTTGATGATTGGATGCCTGTTTCTCCCTTATGAATGGGTGTCTACTTCTCTTAGATTGGACACCTGTTTCTGATGATTGGATGCTTGTTCTAAGCAAGTTTTCATCTGAAGATCTTGAGTTACATGTTGTATTTAAGGGAGGAAACCGGAGTTCAAGGAGGCACCCCCTCATGAGAAATCCAGGCAAGGAGGATGCAGACTCTTCCTATCGAGACACCAAAGCTGACCCCCTCTGTGATGCCATCCGTGCTGCCCAGGTCAGCGTTACAGAGGCTTAAGAGACGGAGTTGAGTTTTTCTGCGTATTTCCATGGTCGCGTAACGCTGATGAAAATCCCATAGATGCGCTTTTCTGTGTCAAACTGTGAGGGTTCCCCACGGCGCCCTGTTTGCAGTCGTTTTATTGCTGTAAAATGGGCTGTTAGTCATCACTGGCTTGAAGCGGGTAAAAGATGCCAGCAAGGTAAGACGGTGATGATGCTTTTCCTGTCCTCGACTGCTGATTACGCTGATACCTAATCAGACCTGTCGAAATTCGTGCACAAGACATGGGCTCCCCACCTGCAGAGTGAATGTGAGAGTCTGTGTGTGGGTTAAGCATTGGTGTGTGCGTGCATGTGTGGGTAAGTATTAGAGTGTGTGTGTGTGTGTGTGTGTGTGTGTGTGTGTGCGCGCGTGGGTAAGTATTAGTGCGTGCATGTATGTGTGTGTGGGTGAGTATTAGAGTATATGTGTGTGTGTGTGTGTGTGTGTGTTTATGTGCGTATGTGTGAGGGATGAGTGCATGATGGTAGGTGCAGCACAATCTCATATTACAATCTTTAAGTTTTGTTCTGGTATCAACAAAATAATGCTTGTCCAGGAGCAACATTATGGTACACCAATGTATAGCCATTTTGCCACGATAACATAATGAAACCACAAAGGTTTTGCACCCATGCATTGCTCACAGCTAGCTTGGACCTTTGACTAGCAGTTCAAACCAGAAAAATTCTCAAAGGTTTAAGCAAGAAAGTGTTGTGAAAATTATGTTGAATTCATGTAGAAAATACTATTTTTGCAACATGCATCTTTGTAAGTCATGCAAAGCTCGCTGACATTAGCTAGCTGATATTAGAGGACTAAAACACATGACATTTGCACACCGTAAAGATATCTGTGTTTCTGTTGTAATGTGGAAAAAATCTCTAGATGGCAGTTTTGACATTTTTTTTGTTAAGCCCAGTCTGGAGCTAGGCTTTGGGCATGTCCTGGGCATGCCTCAGAGGGGAAAGTCCCAGAGAATTGAAAAAAGTCTGGAAGGTGGGAGGGGGCTGGAAAAGAGTATATAAGGAAAAAAAATGAGAGAATAAAGTAGTAGGAGAAATTGCAAGGAGAAATAGTGGAAGGATACATTTGACCAGACCTGTCACTCTTTTCAGACCCAAGAAGCCCTTTTTGTGGATCTTTGCCTGTGTTTGACCATTTTCCTGTCCCAGGACATCGCAAGATAGCAACCCCTTCTCAGTTACCACGGGACTGTGAATATCTCATTTTTTCATATTTCAATCTTGGTTAGTTCGTCTTTGTTTTATTAAGCCTGTTTAAGTTTTTACAATTTTGTCTGTCATCCCTTACTGTCCGATATGTCATAACAAATTGGGGGCTCGTCTGGGAGAGACCACTGTGTGAGTCATTTATTGAAAATCTAAAATTTCAAATTGTGAAATAGTTTTTTGAATTTTCCTTGATATATATTGACAGATCAACAGCAATGGACGATTTTTTTGCCATCACCAACCGTAGAGGTTTTCAAGTCTTTTAAAAAGACCGAACTGCAAGAAATATGCAGACAGTTAGAGCAGACAGAAGTAAAACCAGCCATGCGAAAAGCAAGGCTGGCTAGGGAGATTGTTAAATATTATATTGATGAAAATGTGTTTGCATTGGAACAGTTTCCAATGGAAAATCCAAATGTTGAAATGGAACTTAAACTAAAAATGCTAGAGATTGAAAGAGAGGAAAGAGCATTGCAGGCTATATTTCATGGTCCTTATGAAATTCTGACAAAACACAATGATCTCAATTACATTGTGAAGACTCCACATAGGAGAAAGCCAAAACAGTTTTGTCACATTAACGTGCTGAAGACTTACCATGATAGGAATGCTAGGGATGCAGCTGTCACTTCAGATCCTCCTATGGCCGGGACTTGTGAAGATGAGGGGGAGTTTCAAGATGATGAACCTAGAATTAAAGCTGAAGTTCTTTCATGTAAGTTGTCAAATTCTGAAGTGTTGCAAAATCTTGATGTAAAACTCCAGCACTTGGAACCCTCACAGAAAGATCAGCCTATATAGCCTCTCATGATGGAGATGTTAGTGATGCCAAACCAATAAAACAGCATCCGTACCGGATGAATCCTGAAAAGAGAAAGATTGCTGAGAAAGAGGTTGAGTACATGTTAGAACATGATATTATCAGACCCACTAACTCAGACTGGAGTTCACCCTGTGTGCTAGTTCCAAAAGCTGATGGAAGTACTAGATTCTGTACAGATTATCGCAAAGTCAATGCTGTAACTAGAACTGATGTGTTTCCAATACCTAGGATTGATGATTGTATTGATAGGGTAGGGCAAGCAAAGTTTCTGACCAAGATTGATTTATTGAAGGGTTATTGGTGTGTGCCTTTAACTGAGAGGGCCAAGAGCATCTCTGCTTTTGCCACAGCATCTGGGTTTTATCAGTATGAAGTCCAACCCTTTGGCATCAAAAATACCCCAGCCATGTTCCAAAGGATGATACAGTCTACAGTCGCTGGATTGCCACACACGGGTGCATACATCGACGACCTGATCACATGGAATGACTCCTGGGAAGTACATCTGAAAGATGTAGAGATGTTGTTCCAGCGCCTGACCCAGGCTAACCTGACTGTTAACCTGAACAAGAGTGACTTTGGTTGTGCTACTGTCACGTACCTTGGCTACGTCTGTCCGTACATACGTACGTCCCAAATCCTTGTCAGCGAGATATCTCAAGAACGAAGTGACGGATTTCCTTAAAATTTCATGTCAACATGTATTAGGGTGGTGCCCTGGCGCCAGTTGATTTTGGTGACCTTTGCATCACTCTCAAGGTTACACCGAGACACTGTTCATTTTGACACGATTTGCCATTTCCTGGCGGGGGACGAAGACACGTTAACGGCAAATACTTGTTTTACACTGTTAGGTTTACTCTGGTTAGTCAGCGTGCTCCCAGCTGGATCTCACAGTCGATCCATCCGGGCACTTCTTTGTTATTTTGCTTTGTTATTTTTCCTTAATTATTTTTGAAGGTGATTCTGGGTGGAAACTTGTTTCCAGAGGGGGTACACTATTCGTTCCCTGAGTCTTCATTTGTGGACTGAGAGTTTGGGAGCTCAGTGTTTAAAAGCTGCCCCGAGCCCAGCGAATCTTAGAAGACTAGCCGTAGGAATAGTTTAGCTCTAGTAAGGCAGTTACCAGAGTAACTGAGCAGTGTGCTATTCCTGCCTTTTACAGTTCTCCCCGCCCGTCCTTCCCTTACTTTCTTTACCTGTTGCTGCCTGCCCTAGACCGTGTCATAACAGGTGTGTGAGAGGGTAAGTATGAGTGTGAGTGAGCAGAAGGGAGTGATGGGTGTGAGTGTGTGTAGTCAGTGTGAGAGAGGGCAAGTATGAGTGTGTATGTGGCCAGCTGGATAACTAAACTGAGTAATGCTGAGGAATAATGTCAAAGCAGTGCAGATGTAAAAACCTCTTTTCTGGATTGAAGTCAGTGCAAGTATGCTGCTAACCCAGTTATCTTGCTCTGTGGAATACCCCCGTTGCTTTCTGTTTTACAGATCTGAGGATCTTATTCCACAGTGAGAAATAAAGACTAAAATGTGCTGAGAGTTAAAAAAAAAAGAAAAGAAAAGAAAAAAACATCTCCAAAGGAATCAGGGGAATCACCAGCTCAGCAATTCCTCAGATCAGCGCTATTAACCCATGACCTTTAGTTCCACCCTAACCCTCGCTGTAATGTAGCACTTTTGGCAAGTCCTGAATTATCTCAGAACAAGCAGAAATCTTCCCTAGGACCTCTAACCCAGAGTAAAACAGCTTCAGCTGAATTGAGCCTGTGTGGCATTGCAGTCATGAGGCAAATTCAAACAAGACCTTAAATGGCAATGGACTTCTAATATTTTTTTTTTTCAAAGAAAATTCAAACATAATGATTTATTACCTTTATTCCAGATTATGAAACACATGACCATTATATACAGTGGCCAAGAATGCTTTTTATTAATTAATTATTTTGTGAAATGATTTATGATACAACCCATGACTGCTTGTGACAATTCAGCTCTTAGCGCTCATAATTAATATTCAGAACAATATTTTTCATTATTTGTGTTTATGTTCTAAAGTGCTGAGTGCTCCCAGTCCAGCAATTTCGCTCCAAATGAATTCCAGGGGCCCATTATGTGCAACCAGGACATAATCACTAACGCTGAACGGCAGGGGAGATACACTAACCCTACAATTGTAAAATAAAAAATGACAAGTCTTTTATCTGGGCCTGGAGATGAGACAGTATTTAATGTTCCAGGCAAGAGAGAAAAAAGTGGTCAATATGCCTGTTCTGCTGAAAAAGCCAGGAGTCGGGCGATCCTTTGTCCCTGCACGAGTCTCAACCAATTCAATAGCTCTAACTGCCCTACATATCCGTATCTCACATTGATTCTATTGTTCTTTGAATATATATGCTTGAGGTTTGCAAGTGTGTATCAAATGTAAAAGCTCTCTAGTTACCATACCTTAAATGGTCATTTACTTTGTTCTAAAAAAGAAAGCACTCCACATGTCAGTGTGAGATATAAGGACATGCTGACTTGTCAGCACCACTGAATCAGCCCGAGATGAGGACATGTTAAGCGATTAGATCTAACCGTTGATGTTGCATCTGCATCATATGCAAGGAATCGGGCTTACTTTATGATGGCCTTTTCCCATGAAATAGCATATCCCTCCCCGCCATGAAAATTTAAAGACACAATTTATTAGGAACAGCAGCATTTATTCAGAATTTTTTAATAATACAGGCTAATACAGCTTTCTTGATTATTTTATGTATCCTTTAGAGCAGCACTATGTTGTTTTTTCACTCTCAAATATATATTTCCAAGATCATTTTGGAGATATATCAACTCACAATAGGTTGAATGACTCCCTTTGTCATGGCTCGATCGCGCCTACATCACCTTCACTGGCACTATGTAGCGTCAGGTTTCGGGTAGGAACCCCGGCCACCCAGGCCCAAAAAGAACTACAAACTTACTGCTTTACGGCACACGTCACACAATCCCCCTCCCCCACGTTTCTCAAGACCAGCGAATGAATGTAGAATGAAGCAGAGTCAAAAGTACTTTTGTTGTTGTAATGGCTGAAGCAGCAATGAAACCAAAGAAGGAAAAAGTGTTGTCAGAGGAGACATTTAAGAGAAAAAGAGAAAGCGATAAAATAAGATCCAGGATTAGGGTCAACGTTGGACCGGCTTTCACTAACTGGCGAGAGCTGAAAGACTAGAGGATGAGGGATGTCCGACTGATGGCGACCAGCCGTTGTTACTTTTGGACAAGTAAGTACAAATTGTAAGCTTAACCCCTTAAGACCAACGCCCCGGTACCGGGGGCCGGTTGTTACGCGTTATAAATACGGCATGTTTCCAAATCACAACATTGCCATGCGGCATATCCACATTTCGTGAAAAAACTCGGTCAAAAGCTCATGTAGACCATTTTTACCTCAACCAAACACAATTCAAGCACCAAGCAAGTAAATAAGTATGCAGCGAAACATAAGATAAAATCATTTTAGCACTGAATTGCCAGAATTTATCCTGAATTAGTTCTATGCATAATAACGATACCTCAAATGAGAGAGTAAAGTCCACAGAATCCAACAATATGAGTCCTGTCATTTTAAACAGACGGCACACTCAAAGAACAGCAGGCATACACTTTGATATTTTGTAATAAAAAAACTGCATGAGAGTAAATCTGCGCTTGCTATTGTTAGCCCAATGTGTTCGTGTTATTACGAAACTAGATCTGCCAGTATCCTAGCATGTTCTTTCCCAGGGCGTTGCTTCAAAGATCTCAGCTCTTCAGCATTCAGCTTGCTTGCAATGTATTTTCCTCTCTGCAATTAGCTTGTGATGCTGTCAGTAAGACTATGCCGGTAGGCATTCGATTCCTTATGTTTCCAACGAACTCGAAACCACCTTAATCACAGAAACCCAGCCTGAGCTACAGCCTTGCGTTCCCAGTGCGTCAAACTGAGTCCATGGGCGTGAATGAATGTCGTTTTCTGACAGAATCTTTGCACTATTCCGCACAAATACTGAGACTACAGCAGTATAGTAAAGGAATAAGCCCTGAGAAGCAGTGGGTTACAGTGATTATATAACTGCGGAGGGGCATTCTAAGGCATGACGCACAGCGCTTACCCTACATATAGCCAATTAAATAAACACACAAGAAAAAAAATCAAATTTATTGGTAATAATGCAACAATAAAATTGAGAGCTATTCGTTCTTCCACCAAGCAAGATCGAGTGGACAGAATGGTTGGCAAGCAACACAGACGCTAAGATTGCTTTTTCATCTAGCGCCATTATCATGTCACATCAGGCTATTTGGGCTCGTTAATGTAGATATATTATGAGAGCAGGCTATATGGAATGTCTCCTTCGGTCTCCCAAAGGCCCCGTTAAATAATTTTACATTCGTTCCGGTTTCGCTTTTAGAATTTCCTTGTTATCAAATCGCGCTGATCGGCCATATCATTACAACCAGCAGCGAGAGTAGGGAACGAGACTGACTCTGGTCCTCCACACTTGCTGGTGTCCAGCCAGTTTGTCGACTAGCTAGCGTTCACTACAATGGATGTGGTAACCCTACACACAGCCCATAAAATAAACACATAAGAAAAAAAATCAACAATTTATCGCTAAAACTGAAATAGCGAGCTAGTTAGCAATGTAGAAAGCAAGCTAAAGTGATATCGAAGTATATAGCTAGCTAGGTGGATAGCCAACTGGTTGGCGTATTAAAAGATTAAACTTCGCAAACACTGAAATAGTGAGCTAAAATTCTTGAAATAAACGTAACCTAACGAGTCACTTGAGGGCAGAGTTGTTGGTTGCTAGGCCAGGCATGCAGGGATACTTTATGCTGCGGTCTGCCTCAGAATACAGTGGGTTACACTGGTTTTATACCGGCATGGAACGCGGCTCAGCCAATCACATTTAAGGATGGGAAGCACCCGTTTTATAATAAGTATTTTCTGTACCCATTAGTTAAATGGGCAATTTGACCACCGAATCGCAGGCAGTTGGGATTGCCTAAAGGGGCTTTCACATGGGACGCACTCGGCGCACATCTCAGCCGCCACAGCCATTCATTGTGTATGTAATCGTGGGTTGCAAGGGTGCACAGTTCTTCGCCACGGAGGGCGCAGTGTGAGGCTGGCGCCGCCGCTGGACAGGGCCCTGCTGCTGGATAGGAAGCTCCAAAGCCCAGGCATAGAGAGAGATATCTCACAATTTGGGAATACCAGGTGTGTTTAAAAACTGGCAGAGATATATCGTTACCCTCATAGCATAATTGCCTCCTAGGGCTGTCCACATCGTGAAAGCAAACAAGTTCGACTCACCTCACTTCTTATTTAAATGCTGATTTTGCTACTTTGATTAGTTTACATTGGCTATACTTTCTCTTCAGCGAACCCATTTTTGCTTTGTTGGAAAACTGACGTTGGCCTAACTTCACGGCTACGATTCAGTGAATACAGATCTACACAATTCTAAATTCTACATTTAATTCTAAAAATTAAAAAAAAAATGTTTTATTTGGATGGAATGGATGCCTGTAGTGATATATAAGTAAAATTAAATGAGTTTTATCGTTTGGTATCTGAGAAATCTGAAATGGAACACAAGGTACCTAAATTGCCAAATAGGAGAAGCCACCTAGACATTCCTCTCTCATTTTGCTCTGATTTACCTGATCAGAATAATCTTTGGCACAGATAATAATGAGATTCGGTGCTGTAATTTTTTAGAGGATTCAGACTGCAACTCATCAAATTTACAAGGGTAGAAGTAAAACTGTGTTAGGTGCAAAATGAGATCTTTCATTTTGTGTTCCATCTTCATTTACTCTGACTCAGTGACATATATAGTGATTTTTACACCAGGGCAGAAATCTCAAAGGGTTTTACCTTTATTATGATACCAAGATCATTCAAATCGACCAAGCAGTCACAGAGATACACTCATTTCATTTTGGGCTTACCATATATGAAAAAGAGGCTCAGGGCTTAAGGGGTTAATCCTTCATTCTAGATCTGGTTCTAGGACGTTTGAACTTGCTGTGTGTCAGGCTGTGTCATTGAAATCATCTGGTGCCCCATTAATGCTTAGTCAAACAATCGTTTCCAGCAATTTATCTAGCTTGCTGGTATCTGACATGCTAGCAAGTTGTCATGCTATCGCTAGCTGGCAAACATTGCTTAACTAGTTGCAAGTCGAAATATGTGATCATAAACGTTGTAAGGAGCATAGTAAACCGGTATGTGCCTGTGAATGAATGATACAGGTTCCCTTGAATCAATGTGATGACATGTATTAATAAGCAATGTGATTATATATAAGGATCTGGTGTTGTGCAGATTACTTGTGAGAGTGAGAATGAGAGTAGGAAAACGGTGGACCACTTGTTGTGCGTTACGCATGGCTATCGAGTGCGTTAAAGTTACTGTCTAGCCGCCCCCAAGTTTGAGTCCGTCTCCTCAATGTATATGGATCAGCTTGCCTACCCCGCATTTTCTCCTTCCACCACTTGGACGATTTAACTGGCGGAGCAGGAGCGAGCCCTTCCTGGTCATTGAACCCGGACGCACCCCCCTCAGCCACAGACGGATTTGTTACAACATGTACTTCAGTCCTGTATACAGTACTAAAGGTAGAATAATATTAATAATAATAATAATAATAATACCAGGACTTGATTTCTTGCAAACAGGTACAGAGGGAGGAGGAGGGGAAGGTGGAAGATGTTTTGAAGGAGACGTAGAGCTGGGTGTCGTCCACATAACAGTGAAAATGGATATTGTATTTGCAAAAAATCTGTCCAAGTGGGAGGAGGTAGATAATAAATAGGATGGGGCCAAGAACCGAGCCCTGAGGAACACCGGAGGAGATGAGGGAAGGGTGGGATGTGAATGATTTCAACTGAATATGAATGAGATATGAATGAAACTAGTGCAGTGGTGGGCCAGATAGTCCAATGGATGCCAGTCATTCAAGGAGGATGGAGTGGGAAATGGTGTCAAAAGCTGCGCTCAGGTCTAGGAGGATGAGGATGGATACCAGTCCAGAGTCTACTGCTAAGAGGAGGTCGTTAGTGATTTTGAGGAGGGCTGTTTTCGTGCTGTGGCGGGGGTGAAAACCGGACTGAAACTGTTCATAGAGGCTATTGTTGACGAGGTGAGACTGAATCTGTGAAGCCACCGCTTTTTCCAGAATTTTTGTGAGGAATGGCAGATTGGAGATGGGACGAAGGTTACTGAAGTTGTTGGGGTCCAAGCCAGGTTTTTTGGGTGATGGTGTGACAGCGGCAGACTTGAGAGATGAGAGGACTGAACCAAAGCTGAGGGTGGAGTGAATGATGGCGGTTATCAGAGGCAGCAGAGAGGGGAGAGAAGCTATAACCAGCGAGGATGGCAGGGGATGAAGTTGGCAAGTGGATGGTTTGGAATTCCTGATAGGTTTGGATAGATCGGCAGCAGGGGAGAGTTCAAAGCAGGAAAGGGGTACAGAGTGTGTGTGTGTGTGTGTGTGGGGGGGGGGGGGGGGGGGACAACAAGCGAAGGTTGGCAACTGGACGTGTAAGGGGACAGTTGGTGAATGGTGGTTATTTTTTAATTGAAAAATTACATCAATGAGTTGCAGTGGTCAGTTGAGTAGAAATGTGGGGGGAGGGAGTCTGGGGGGTGGAGTGAGTTCTTGACCACAGAAAATAGGGCCCTGGTGTTCCAGCACGGGCAGTGATTTTATCTGTAAAGTATTGTGATTTGGCTGAGGAGAGGGCATCTTTGTATTTGAGGATGTGGGTATGGTACAACTGTTTGTGGACAGTGAGACCAGTTTTGTTGGAAAGCCGCTCGAGCCGGCGACCTTCGGCTTTCAGCTGACATAGATGACCGAGCCTCATCAGCCGGTTGAAACCGGTTAACCGATTAGTTTAAAATATGCTACGCTATTTGATATAACAGCCATTTCGAGCCGCGCCTGCAATTTCGCAACTGTGTCGCATCTCACTGCAGCTCTGCCTCCAGCTCACACACACACTGCTCCAGCGCCGCCCTTCCACTCACGTCACTTTTTTCAAATCCCCTACAGCGCGAAACATGAGTCCCGCAAACGCGGCGCTGAGGAGCTTGTATGTAATCGGAGGACAAATGGCTCCTTAGATTCGAAATGGTTTAGATACAAGTTGATCGCGTTGAAAATAAAGGCGTTTGTCTAGCGTTAGAAGCTCATTTGAAACATTGCCGTGGGTCATTTATGAAAATGACAGCTCCGAAGAGACGCTGCTTTAGTTTGAGGTAGTGCTAACAATAATAAAGAAAGATGATCATCACCACCTTATCTGTTACCATTGATGATCCTTCCTGAAATGTAGATGTAATGTATTTCCAAATCTAAGCCCATCTTATGCGGAATGTTGCCTAATAGACTGCAGCACGGTAAAACCAATGGATAAAACAGGTTCCTTCAGAATGCGTAAAAGACGCACCGGTCAAGGCAGGTCTAACTCACTGTGTGCCTTCTAATAACGGACAGAACAACTCTTTTCTATTAATTCTTTTTGAATTAAATTTTGTGATCAGGGATTGACAATTGTGCAATGAAAATATAATCGCGTGGACAGAAATAGTTACGTATTTGAGTCATCTGTTTTGTCCACGAAAGCCAAGTGTCTCTCACTTATGTCGAGTGAATGACAAGCACTAAAGAAAATTCCGTTCACGACAAGAATATACCAGTTTTGTCTTCCATTCACAAAAGGATTTAATCTCTTATGAATTTTTCCCCAAAACCCCTACAGGTTTATAAATTTCGTGGACAAAAATCCGGTTCTTATAAACTAGTTTCGTGCAGATAACATGGATTTCGTGGTACAAAAATCAATTTCGTCCACGAAAAGGGCGTGTTACTCTTGGCGCCCCATAATGTGTTGCGTACGATGAATGAATTATAAAAAAAATGATTACTCCTAAAGACAAAATTATAACCTACCTCCATGCGTTCACTCAATGAACTCCGCTACCTGAGGCCTGTCATCGGTAGCGATGGCCATGTGCTTATTAATGATTGTGAGCGTGCGAACCCAATCGCTGTGACCTCGCGCCAAATGTTTTTATTGGTTTAACAAACAGACGAGTAATTAAAAATTGAGTGTGAGGGATAATTTGTTCACACAATAAGATCTTGGAATGAGATGGCTAACTGTAGTAGCGTTTAGTCCACTGTCTATAATAGCCTAATTTCGAGATCACCCTTTTTTTTTAACCGACTACCGACAACTTAGATCGGTTAACGTTGATATGGTCAACCATCGGTTAAACGGTCATCGGTTAACATCCCTAGTCTGGAGACCAACATTGTAAGTGGAAACCAACTGCTCCGGGGTGCAAAGGGAAGTAATGGTGGAAAAACAGTCAATGCCAGTTGTGAGGTCAGTTAAATTAATGTTTCTGGCATTGCGGAAGGACATGTGCGTGACTGTTTGGTTATGGACAGTGTCAGATATAAATTAAATAAAACAAGCATGTGGTCGGAGATGGGGAGACCGACAGCAGAACAATTGAGAGGAGTGACTCTAGAGCAACAGACGAAGTCCGGAATATGGCCTTTAAAGTGAGTGGGGAAATCAATATGTTGTAGGATACCAAGACTGTCCAGGCATGAAATGAAGTCCTTAGTAAGAGGATGATTAGTATTGTCCATATGAATATTTGCATCACCTAACAAAATTACATCTGTTGTGAGTGAGCAAATATGTGTGAGAAATGTAGTGAATTTGTCAATGAAATCCTTGTTGGGTTTGGGTAGGCGGTATATGGTGACTAAAACAATTGGAGTGGGTCCATTCAATTGTAAAGCAACGGACTCAAATGAAGTAGACACCGGCACTGTGACAGCTGAGACTTTCCAAGTCTTGCGGTGGAGTATCGCTGGACCTCCTCCTCTGCCGGTGAGACGCGGTTGACAAGTGTAAACAAACCCAGGTGGAGCAGTCTCATTCAACTGAGAAAAGTCAACGGGATGTTGCCATGTCTCCGTTAGACAAAGAAAATCGTACTTGCGGTCAGGGATGAGGTCCTGCAGTAGTTCTCCCTTGCCAGCGAGAGAGCGGATGTTGAATAATCCCAATTTGACATCGGACGGTTGGTTGGAGAAGCTAGCATTAGCCGACCTAGCCAGACGGGCTAACACGCTGTGATCCACCTCCCTACGGGCGATTCTCCGAGGGCGACGGCGGGTGGAAGACCAAATGGAGTTTATAACAGTGGAGTGATCAAGAGAGATGCTTCGTCTGGACCCGCGGTAGATGTACCTCCGAGGGGGAAGGCAGTCGATGTCCGGGAAGTCGTGCAGTACAGGCAGAGGAGCAGACCCCCTGTGTCAGAGCCCTTTTTTCTCTGTGCTGTCATCTGCCATGTTGAATATACACAAAGCCCTGTAAATTCCAACTGTTTTCGATCGACAGTGAGTTTTTCTAATGTGCGTAAAATCGCTCTGAAAGTGACCACAACAATGTTGCTTGCCAGTAACATTGTTGTTATAGGTGTAGTGTGGACTTAGCCATCTATACGAGTTAGACCGATTTTTAAGTCACCCTCAACTGGTCTGAAAACATGGTTGATTGGACTGCACATTACATGTCCTGCTTCAGAACGTTCGCTGGTGTAGTTGGCTTGTCAACAAATGCACGTGTAGACAGATTTTATGGCAGTTGTTACAGACAATACCGTTTATCAACTGTAGGGGGATATTGCGAGCCAATCCGGCGAAAACTACAAAGTGCTGCTTTAAGTATAATTTTCTACTTTCCTTCACAATGTTATGTGGCTTCCACTATTATCTTGAAATGTCCAAAAGGAACCAGTTCATTCAGTTTCAGTTCAGCTTGCAACTGATTCCAGGGGTGTGGGAAATTATAATAAAAAGCTGTTTTACCCAGCTCTGTTCTAACAGGAGGAACATTCAGACACAACGAGTCCTGTGACTGACACAGTCAGTCAACCCACTCGGCGCGTAAGAAGACTATCTAAAGAGTGATTTTGAATAAAACACATTTATAAACAAATAAAAACCAGTGGTAGTCTTGTCTAGCTTTCAATGACCCCAACCCTACTGACTTGTATAAGACACAATGGTGGGTGCGGAAGTAAAGATAAATCTAATAGTACAGTGATAAATAGAATCTAAAGGACAAAACAGAAGTAGATGCATTTCTATAAATTACATCACCACAATCAAGCATGGGGAGTATTACTCAGTGCACTCTTCTTTTTACTTTCGAAATTGAAACAAGCCCTATTTCTGCATAAGAAACCTATTTTACTCCTTATCTTTTTGGTTAAATTTTCAATATGTATACAGAAAGGCAGCTTGTCATCCAGGCAAATGCCCAAGTATTTATAATGGGGGGCATGCTCAATTTGGCTACAATTTTGGCAATTTTGATTGCAAGCTACAAATATAAAAATCAAGGAGGTCCTTTTTTCTAGCTTCGGTGAATACCTTGAACTTGGTTTTGTCCTCATTTAAGATGAGCTTCAACTCAATTAGAGATCTTTGAATAGAGTTTAAACCATGCTGAAGATTAGATATGGCCTGCTGAATTGAAGAAGCAGTCGAGTGAATAATGGTATTGTGAGCATATAAATGAAGTTTGCAATGATCCAAAGATAAGCCATTAATATACATCGTGAATAACAAAGGGCCAAGAACTGAACCTTTTGGAACTCCTCTACTGATTTGGCACTTTGAGACTGTCTTAAACTGAAATATTTTGAGTCCTATCCTCAAGATAGTTTTTTAAACCAATTACAGGCAAATTTGTCAAAGCCAATGTCTGATAATCTTTTCAAAAGAAGGGCATGATCAACAGTATCAAATACCTTCCACAGGTCAATGAAGAGGACTGCACAATGTTGTCTGTCATCTAGTGCTCTTACCATATCATTTATAACTAAACAAGTAGCAGTAACAATCCTATACCCAGACCTGAAACCAGATTGGTGAGTATACAAAATGCAATTTTCAGTTAAAAAAGATTGTAATTGAGAACTAACTAGGGACTCCAGAATCTTAGCCAGGCAAGACAACCTGGATATTGGATGGTAATTATTTAAATTACTTTCATCACCCCCTTTTAATAAAGGGAGAACATTAGCAGTTTCCCATACTTTTGGTATGTTGCTTGTCATAATAGACATATCAAATAATTGAGCTAGAGGTTTGGCAATGAGTGGGGCAGACAGTTAAAATAAATATGGGTCCAACAAGTCATCCATTGTAGACATTAGTTTCATTGAGAGCTTCAAGAATTTCCTCAGTTGAAATGGAATGTCAAGGAAATACAGTTGAAATTACTGTTCAACAAATAAGAGGTTTTAGGACAGGTAGATAGATCAGAGGTGCACTGCTTATCATTGTCTGCTCGGACAAACTTGGGTCTGCTACTTTGGTCATCTGAAAAAGATAGCCTGCTGAAATAAAATGCTGATTAAAAGAATTACTTATTTCAACTTTACCAGTAATCAAATTTGAATTAAAACAATTTACAATGGAAGAGAAGGAGAGGAACTTCAACTTTCCAGCATTTCTACAGTTTTCCAGAATTGTGTTGGATTTCTATCAGCATCTGCAAGGCATTTTAAGTAAAAATCAGATTTTGCCTTTCTAACTGATACTGTGCATTTGTTTCTAAGCCATCTAAAATAAAGCCTATATTGGGGTAAGCGGGTTGATCTAGCTTTAGCCCATGCTTTGTTCCTGGCCCTGAGCAGTTGCGAGAGCTCCAACGAATACCCTGGGATCGCTCTGTCCTTGATTCTCAGATATTTTAAAGGAGCATGCTTGTCTGCCACCGAGTTAAATACGAAGGAGAAAAATTCAAGTGCAAGCTCTGTTTCAGAAATAGCCAGAGACACAGTGAAAATCAGACTTATTATACTTTCTCAAAATTCTCTGAAAATTTGAATAATATTATGTACTGTAGGGGTTTAAATCCCCAAATTCTTTGTAATTTTATGTTGATAAATGTTCTTCTTAAGTTGTTGAACTACTTGCCAATGCAGTCTTTCACAGAGTGATGAAGCCATCACCATCCTTACTTCTGAGAGACATTTTGTACCCAGTCATGTTACTGACCAGTTTCAATTAATCTAATTAGCTGTGACGTGTTCCACCAGATGAATTTTTAGTATCATAAAACTTTTGCAGTGCAGCCTTTTATTTCCCTCGTCCCAACTTTTTTGAGGCATGTTGCTGGCATCAAATTTAAAATGCTAATGGAGTCTGCCCTGGTCTCTAGCTGGCTCCTAAGTGCGTGGTCCTCAGAATTATGGCGTCAGTAGATGACCCCTACAGCAGTGCTCCTTCACCTCTGACATCAGAACAGAGCAGTAGAGCAAGGATGTTGCTCACCAACACACTCCAGACCAATGGCCAGCATACCTGCTATTAGACTGGGGAATTCTGGGAAATGAAAGCTACACAGTTTGAAGTCTTTTGTAATGCTAATATCAAAATGATCAAGTTTCAAATTTTAATTAGATTTTTTTTTTTTTTGAAAAAACAAAGAGAAAAAAAGGCAGTGCCAGCCCTGCCTGGAACAGCCTTTAACTCTTAGCCTGTGTTATTTGATGTCTGGTCTTATTTGATTTGATTTTATTTTTTTTACTTTTGCTTCTGTTGTTGTTTTTGCCACAAATAACCACGCTTAATCTTGTGTAGATGTATGGTATTACTGTCCTTGTTATGACCCCTTAGCTAACTTTTTGTTCCGCACTTTGGCTCAACCCCTGTTGTTTTTAAATGTGCTATACAAATAAATGACTTGACTTGACTGGACTTATTTTTGCTGCATCAGAGCCCATAATGAAGAATCACTTGGGGCAAGTGGAAGAAAAAAACAACTGCACATCCTGTCCCAAGCAATTTGCATCCAATTACCCAGCCTGCTCAGCTATAACTCTGTCAGTGGCCGATTGAGGGCTATGCTTTCTTCAAAATTGTCTGAAAATAAATTTCAAACAAGAAATTTTTTTGTTTGTGGACTTGGCGCATGTTTTATGTAAAAGTTTTTTTATTTTTTTTAGAGTAAATTCCTCCTGGAAGAATTCAGCTTTATCACATTTCACCAGCCTGGCGGTTGAGTGGTGCTGAGAGTCGCTGCTGGTAGTGTTGTATTGTGGGACTCTGCTGTCCGTGCCTCTTGCCAAACTTGTAGGGATGCATACAGAGAACCTCTGAACCTTCTGCCAGTTAACTTCAAATACCACAGCTTTCAGCATCTGGGATATGGTGGGACTGTGTATGTCTGTGTGAGAGAGTCCGCATGTGGGCGTGTGTGTGTGTGTGTGTGTGTGTGTGTGTGTACATGAGCCTCTGAATAATGTGTACATGGGTGTTCGTGTATGTGTCTGCATATACCCAGTCTGTGAGTGGCTGTGTTTGACTATATGGGTGTTTGTATGTGAATGTCTATGTGTGTGTGTGTGTGTGTGTGTCTGTGTGTTTGTGCCTGTATCTCAGAGCACTAGATTCAGTAAAAGCCCACCCTGATGCCTTTTCTCGAACACTGGCTGATTTGTGAAAGTGCAAAATGACAAAAATCTCTTGACCTTTCCACTATCTCCGCTGCCTCTGCTAAAACTGAAGTAATATCAGGACACCCATCAAACACACACTTTAGAGCACTCAGGCAAGCCAACACACTTCAGAAACTCAGAGCAGCACCAAAGCTCTCTGTCCACTAATACTTTCATCTGCTCATGGATGAATGAATGTGATGTGGTCTGTATCACTCCAGAGCCATTTAGGATGGATAATTGAATGTGTTGTGCAAGGATACACATACCTCCATGTTTTCCATTCTGCTGCGATGCAGCAGCAAGTCTTCATAAATGATTTATATTGGATATTAGTCATATGCCATCATGCTATTTTTCAACATTTACATGAAAAATGGCTCAACTTCTCAAAATTTACATTAGCATTGATGCTATTTTCTGGCAGTTATCTTGGCGATATTAGTTGAGGAGGTGCTAATAATAATTTTGATATTCATGAACAGGTCCTGTGAAATGCTTCATATTTACTCACATATTTCTGTTTTATTAGTAAATGTAACAAGAGCAATCACAGATTTCGGACCTCCGCCAGATCCAGAATTTGATATGGATTGCCACCAAAATTTAGTGGGTTCTTCCTTGGATCAAGATACACCTGTGTATCAATTGTCATGATGATCCGCTCAGTAGTTTTTGAGTAATCCTGCTAAAACCCTGCCCCACAGTCATCTGTTTTGAAATTAGTTGAAGTACCTAACTGGCTTTCTATATTTTGTAACTGAATCTTGCTTAAGCTAAGTATGTAGCTAATTATATTAAGTAACGCAGGTGTCAGATTTTTGCCACTTCTCGGCCACATAGCTAGCTCCAGTCAATGTTCTCAACCATCACTTACTCAATTTTGCAAGTGGCGAGAATATTAACGCTGACTTCCGTGGTATTTTCTATATCACGTTCCGCCGGGAAAGAGTCATTTTCTATGTGCGTGTACTAGCTGAGTAATGGGTCGAACTTTTAATTTTTTAACACGTATGAAGGGTAGATCGAATTTTGAGTTAATATAAACTGTCCTTCTCATCAAAGTTAGCTTGCCATGTTTAACAAGTCACGTATCTTACTGTTAGCTAATGTTGTAATTTTTAAAGATGTAACATAATCGCAATTGAAGATAAGCATCATAGCTTGGGGGACCGGCAATTCATTCAATGTGATTGTTAACTTAGCAATGCAACACCCCTACACTTTGTTTTATGCGGACTCGATGTATTTGAATGCATAGATAGTAATTGTTTGAGTCTTGGTATCCTCATTTTTAGACAACGAAATGGACTCGCCAATTCTTGCATCCTCCACAGTGGCCAAGAGTATATATAAATCTCATGGGAATATCTGCAGACTGACACCTGTGGTTATTTAAGCAAAAGACTTTTCACTGGAGAATGTCATAAAAAACTGAAGTTTATAACATTAAGTCACATCTATTTCATGCATAAAAAGCACAATACCACCTGATAAAATATGGAATAGTAGAATATAAACATGAAACATGTTAAACTGCATAAAAAGCCAGCGGAAGTGACATTTAAAGGTGACATTTGTATTTTACAACCAACAGGGTCAAAAGTTTACGTTATTGGGGACAGCTACGTGGAGAAAAACGGGCAAGGGAGACCATCGAGACCAATCTTCGTCTGGACGCCCAACTCCAGTAGTCTAGCTGGAGTGGCATAGTTTGGGGAAACCTCCTCCACCAGTGCCTGAAGGGAAGAGCTGAGCCACTGTGGTGGAAATGACCTCGGAAAAATCATGAGAGTGAAGCTTGTCATTGGGATTGTTGTGGTTTTCATTCAGACATATTTTCATATCATGAGGTTCCCCCATCCCCAAGCAATTTGAGATAGATAGATAGATTCTTCAGACAATTAGGCTTTATTGTGGCATGTTGATGAATGTAAAGCCAAGTTCTTTTTGCGCAAGAAGAACTGACATTTTGCTTGTCACACCCAGTTTTTATACCTTCATCACAGGAAATATCTACCAAATATGGTCTTTCCACCTTCTCAGTCTCATGCTACAAGGACAGAGAAACCAAAACACTGCCAACTTCCCTTGGGAACTTCAACTAAAAGGACTGGAAAATTTTACAGTTGAGAGAGGAAAAGTACAGTCAGATGAATAGAATACAAGTATATACATAAATGATTCAATTGATTATATTTTCAGTAACAACTTATGATTTTACAGAGCAAATATTGATCAAAGCTACAGAAATCAAATGCATCACCTGATTATGTCTCAGAATCAACTAAACAGAAGTCTGCTTACTAATCAAAAATACAGAAGCCTGCTGCTTGTGTGTGCTTTCATGGGTGTGTGACACCCCCACGGGGCACTGGGAATATCTAGTTCTTCCCTTCGGGCTTACTAACCCCCCAGTTGTATTCCAGGGTCTGGTTAATGATGTGTTACGGGACATAATTAACAAGTTCGTCTTTGTATACCTTGACGATATTCTAATTTTTTCCAAGACCCTGGAGGATCATGTGAAGCAGGTGCGTCAGGTCCTTAAGCGCCTACTAGAGAACCATCTGTTTGTGAAAGCTGAGAAGTGTGAGTTCTCTGTCTCCACCACGACTTTCCTGGGGTTCGTTATCTCAGCCGGTGCCATTAGTATGGACCCCTCCAAGGTGAATGCTGTCATAGACTGGCCCAGACCCACAGACCGTAGGTCACTACAACGCTTTTTGGGATTTGCTAATTTTTACCGGAGATTTATTCGTAACTATAGCTCTGTAGCTGCTCCCCTCACTACACTAACTTCCAGTAAACTCAAGTTCCAGTGGAATTAGGAAGCGGAAGAAGCCTTTACTAGTCTCAAGTCATGTTTTACCACAGCCCCTATCCTTTCAATCTCCAATCCTGAAGCCCAGTTCATTGTAGAGGTTGACGCTTCTAACATTGGCATCAGAGCCGTTCTGTCACAGAGATCAGAGAAGGATCATAAGGTTCACCCATGTGCTTTTTACTCTCACCGTTTAACCTCCACAGAACAAAACTATGACATTGGCAGTCGGGAGCTGCTGGCCGTCAAACTAGCACTGGAGGAGTGGAAACGGGCGAGAGGGCGCCAAACTTCCGTTTCTTGTCTGGACCGACCATAAGAACCTCGAATATCTGCAAACAGCTAAGAGACTGAACCCTCGACAAGCCAGGTGGGCGCTATTCTTTTCCCGTTTTTAATTTTCATCTTGCCTATCACCCAGGCAATAAGAACGTCAAGCCGGATGCTCTGTCTCAGATTTTTGAGCCCACAGACAAGGACCCAGTTACTGAAACTATCTTGCCACAGGAAGTTTTTGCCAACGCCATTGCTTTGGACATTGAGAAAAAGGTGAGAGATGCTCTCACAGACTCTGCAGCGCCCAGTGCATGCCCCGCTCATTGCCTGTTTGTACCTGTCTCCAAACGTCCCCAAGTTTTGAAATGGGGTCATGCCTCTAATCTGGCCTGTCACCCTGGCATCAACCGCACTATAGACTTTATTGCTCGTCGCTTCTGGTGGCCTGAAATGCGAAAAGATGTCAGGGACTACATCTCTGCCTGCTCAGTCTGTGCCCAGTCCAAAGTCTCTCACCAGCCCCCTCAATGTCTTCTTCAACCATTACCCACAACCCATCGCCCTTAGTCTCACATTTCACTAGATTTCCTCACTGGCTTACCTCCCTCAAATCACCATAACACTATCCTCACTATTGTTGACCGATTTTCCAAGGCTGTTCACTTCATTCCCCTCACCAAACAACCCACTGCACAAGAAACTGCCACTCTACTCATTCTACACGTCATCCGTCTCCATGGCATCCCCACCGACATTGTTTCTGATCGAGGTCCCCAATTCACTGCTCAATTCTGGAAACCCTTCTGCACATTACTCGGCACTTCAGTTAGTCTTACATCAGGTTTCCATCCCCAGTCTAATGGCCAGACCGAGCGGGCTAATCAATGTATTGAAACTGTCCTCAGATGTCTTTGTGCCAAAAACCCAGCCTCTGGAGTCATCAATTACCATGGGCCGAGTACGCCATCAACAGCCACACCTCCTCCTCCTCCAAGCTGTCTCCTTTCGAGTGCGGCATGGGATACCAACCGCCACTGTTCCCCAGTCAGGGGGAGGAGGTGGCCATCCCGTCTGCACAGGCCTTCATCCGCCGATGCAGACGCACCTGGAGAACTACTCACGTCACCCTGCTTAAGTCGGTGGCTAGTATGAAGCGCCTGGCGGACAGAAGGCGTACTCCGGCTCCCAACTACCGAGCAGGACAGCACGTTTGGCTGTCCTCCAGGGATATTCCCTTGAGGGGGAGTGGGGGAAAGCTGTTCCCCAAGTTCCTGGGTCCCTTCACCGTGGAGAAGGTACTAAGTCCCACTGCTGTCCACCTCCGTCTACCACTTTCTATGCGCAGTATTCACCCTACATTCCATGCGTCCCTAGTTAAGCCCGCAGTAACCCACCCTCTGTCCTCTGGACCTGATCCCCCACCACCCGCCGGGGTCATTGACGGAGGCGAAGCTTTTACGGTTCAAGCCCTCCTGGACTGTCGTCGGTGAGGTAAAGGACTCCAGTACCTTGTCGACTGGGAGGGCTACGGACCAGAGCATCACGCTTTATTCTGGACAAATCTTTTATTAAGGACTTTCATAAGGTTCACCCTAGACCGCGAAGTTGAAACATAGGAGGGGAGGTACTGTCATGATTCCGGGTTTTGATCATGTTTTATGTGCTGGTTTTGTGTTCATGATTATTGTCTTTTATTTATTCTTTTTGGTTTTTGTAACATTCTGGTTTTTGGTTCATTCCATGTTTCAGTTCCATTGCACTTGCCTCCCCTGTCTTGTGATCTAGTTGGTTCAGTCCGTCTTCCCTGTCTGCGTGCTCACTGACTTCGGATGATTTAAAGGCAGTCTGGCGTTTAAAACATTCCTGCGTATCTTGTTTTCTCCCTTCACTCTTCTGTTCTGATTACAAACAAGATTAACATTTGTATTATAGTATGCTAACACAACTAACCATGTGTAGATACAGATTCAATTACTAAATTACTAATGGGCACTCTAGTTTAAGTTTTAAAACCGCACTGCTACTAATAGAGTAATTCCCTCTTCGCAATCGGCCTGTTCTATTCTCCGCCCCTTTGCTTTCCGCCGTCCTCTCCCTAAGTTCAGCGAGAATCTCTCACACGTGCTTAATTACTTTCCTGCTCTTGTTATCTGTGCATGTAGAACTCCTGGACCGGAGCTGTTTAAATGTCATAGGCTGTTTGTGTGATTTCTGTCCGTATTTCGTTTCTCGCCAATTTCCGTGGTTGGGGTTTCTCTCATGTGATTCTCCCGATGTGATTAGTCTCATTCCCCACAGCTGATCTCTGAATAGCATGTGACCTTTCCTGTGTGTATATTAGGAGTCTTTTCACTCACAGCTCTTGTCAGAACGTTGATAAATATTTCATTGTGCCGAGCTCCTTGTACGCCTTTGATTATTGTTCCACTTCTACTGGATAGTCCGACTCTGATTCTTGCCATTGCCCTTTGTACTGTTTTTGCCTTTCTGGATTTTGACCAATTTTTGTATGACCACGAGTTCTGTGTTTGGATGCCCTGTGTATGACCATTGGCTTTGCCTATCGACTACAGCTTTTTGCCTATCGTTTTTGTACCTCTGCCCATCTGTCTTACTGGTTCTGACCCCGGCCTGTCCAGTCAACACTGTCTTTGAAGTCAGTATTGTGGCTTGGCAATTCCTGTGTTTTCTGGCTTTGACTCGGACTCCAATAAAGGCATACTTTTTTGGATTTCCATCTCTCGCGTGTGGTTCCTGAACTGTACGTTACAGATGGCGCAGTCACAGACAGCAATTTGGTGAGAAAAGGTGATTTATTCTGGTTACCAACAAAGCCAACAACCGACTTTCACATACAGACACAAAAAAAAATGTCACAACCCAAACAAATATTCCACAGTTAACTGGGTAGGCAAGTTACCGCCACCTACACCGTGGCCCAAGCCAACCCAGACTCTCCTGGTTGCTCGAACCAGAACCCCTCTTGAATGGAAAGCCCCTCCCTCGACGGGCAATACCAACATAACATGACTACAAATCATTTAATCTGGCATGATAAAACTTTCCCCTTATTTGCCATCATTAGACCACAATTTTGGTGTCATAAAATACCTTTTAAAACTTTTACAAGTGTCCCCCCCCCTTTTTTTTGTGATCAAAAATTTTTATTGATTTTTAGACAGGAGGGGAGGGGGAGGGGGTGAGCAGACTGTCTTGCCAGTGATGTAAACGAAAAATTAGCGTGCGTGGTTTGTTGGAATTGCAACTGCGACCATCATATACCCAATGTCCTGCCCTGCCAACGTTGGGATCCATTTAGGCAGGTTAGCTTTCAGATAGACAACGGCGTTGGAGCCCTTCGCTGCTTCTGGTAAAGCGTCCAGCCTGATTGTTTCTCTGACCTCTATCTTCCAGGTCGGTTAGTTTAGAGGATAGCTGCTCACTGTTTTGTTAGCTCACCAACAGAAGGTCTGTCGTCTCGAGCCTCCATTTGAATTGAGTCCATCCGATCTTGGGTTTTCTTAGTCGCTGTGGCTTCCTTCCCGAGCTCGATGGTAAGTTCCTTTGCAACTTAATTCGTCTTTTGGATCTTTGTGTGTATATCCCGCAAAGCTGGCACTAATACCAAGTCTACAGATTCTTTAACTGCTGCGGTAATGATTGTATCCAGAGCCTCTCATTGCGCTTGGAGGGCTAGCTTTATGCCATTAGCAATGGCTGCATCGAGCTCGTCTTTATAAATGGAGGAATCTTTGAATTTTTTCTTCGTTGGCAATTGTTCAGCCTCCCTTTTCCTGGCGTCTTTAGTTGCTGGACGATTCATGATGGGAAGGGTCTCGAAAAAGCCGGACTATCTTGATAGGATTATTGAATAAAAAGAAGACTGTCTGCAGAGTAAGTAACTTTGCTTGCATCGCTGTCGAAGGGTCACTTGACCCCCCTAAGTGTTCCCCTTTTTATGTTTAAGGCGTTTTATGAATGCATCCACCCCCACATGGTTGCTCCCTACTGCAGAGCAAGTGAGCAGGTTTCGCAATTTCATGCACTTGAAAACACACCTCGATACGTTGCCTCAGTTTGGGTCCTGATACTTTGGTCGGGAAACATGGAAACGTAAGACAAACACAGAAGACGCGGAACCGAAAGCAGACCACAAATAACACGGATGTTATGGATAACTGAAACGCTACGATAAGTGAAATAAAACGTGCATCTAAGTAATCAGTGTGTGCTGTGTTTAACGCTGTATATGATGTATATATGTGTAAATGAAACCATCAAGTATATTTGAGTTAGTTAATGTGTGCACCCACTAACTAAGACAAATATGTTACTGCTAAAGAAAAGGGAAACAAAAACTCCACGCTAGACACAGACAGTAATGCTATACCCGCATTGTATGTCTGAGTGTATGCGAGTGCTGCCAGTGGTTTATGTGTGTAGAAGCGCTATCGGACGTTAGCAACCGAACCTGCGGTCGCAAATATGGATACTGATTATGATTATTGATTATGGTTATTCAACATTGCAATTGATCTACTGATGAATATGATGAGAAATATTAAAGGAATACGTCCTGAGAAGCAGTGAATTACAATGATTTTATAACGGCGGAGAGGCGTTTTGAGGCACGACGCACAGCCCCTCGCCGTTATAAAATCACTGTAACTCACTGCTTCAAGAAGCTTATTGCTTTTATAAAACGGTTACCCTAAATAAAGCCCATTAAAGAAACACACAAAAAAAATCTATGATTTATTGGTAATAAAATGGAGAACTATTCGTTCTTCCACCAAGCAAGTCAGAGTGGACAGAATGGTTGGCAAGCAACACAGTTTTTTCGTCTAGCGCCATTAAGTCACATTAAGCTATTTTGGTTTGTTAATGCAGATATACTATGAAAGCAGGCTATTTGGAATGTCTCCTTCGATCTTCCAAAGGCCCCGTTAAATAATTTTACATTTGTTTCAGTTTTCGAGTTTCCTTGTTCTAAACTCGCACCGATCGGCCATATCATTACAACCAGCAGCGAGAGTAAGGAACAAGATTGACTTTTGTCCTCCACACTTGCCGGTGTCCATGAAAATATGTTGAATTGTGCATTAGTTTGCTGGCCAGCTTGTCAACGGGCTAACGTTCAGAACAATGGATGTGGTTACCCTACACATAGTCCATAATATAAACATACAAATATATATATACATATATATATATACAGTGCCGTGAAAAAGTATCTGCCCCCTTCCTGATTTCATACTTTTTTGCACATTTTTCCACACTTAAATATTTCAGATCATCAAACAAATTTTTATATAAGACAACGATAACCCGAGTAAATGCAAAATGCAGTTTTGAAGTGATGATTTCATTTATTAAGGGGAAAAAGCTATCCAAACCTACCTGGCTCTATGTGAAAAAGTAATTGCCCCCCTTGTTAAATCATGAATTAACTGCGATTAACCACATTTTTTGAGTCCAATTTCAATAGCCACACCCAGGCCTGATTAATGCCAGACCTGTTGAATTTAGAAATCACTTCAACAGAGCCTGTTTGACAAAGTGAAGTAGGCTAAAAGATCTCAAAAAGCAACATGTCATGCTGTGAACTAAAGAAATTCAAGAACAGATGAGAAACAAAGAAATTGAAATCTATCAGTCTGGAACGGGTTACAAAGCCATTTCTAAGGCAGGTGAATCACGGTGAGAGCCATTATCCACAAATGGAGGAAACATGGTACAGTGCTAAACCTTCCCAGGAGTGGCTGGCCTACCAGAATTACTCCAAAAGCAAATCGCCGACTCATCCAGGAAGTCACAAAAGAACCCATAACAACATCTAAAGAACTGCAGGCCTCACTTGCCTAATTTAAAGTCAGTGTTCACGATTCAACAATAAGAAAGAGACTGGGCAAAAATGGCATCCATGAGAGGGTTCCAAGGCGAAAACTACTGCTGACCAAAAAGAACTCAAGGGCTCCTCTCATTATTGCCAAAATACATCTTGAAGATCCCCAAGACGTTTGGGAAAATATTCTGTGGACTGACGAGACAAAAGTTAAACTTTTTGGAAGGTGTGCATCCTGTTACATCAGGCATAAAACTAACATATCATTTCATAAAAAGAGCATCTTACCAAAAGTCAAACATGGTGGTGGTAGTGTGATGGTTTGGGGCTGCTTTGCTGCTTCAGGACATGGTCGACTTGTCGTAATTGATGGAACTATGAATTCTGCTCTCTACTGGAAAATCCTGATGGATAATGTCCAACCATCAGTTGGTGACCTCAAGCTCGAGCACACTTGGGTTATGCTGCAGGACAACGATGCGAAACACACTAACAATTCCACCTCTGAATGGCTTAAAAAAAAAAAACTGAAGGTTTTGGAGTGGCCTAGCCAAAGTCTGGACTTAAATCCGATTGAGATGCTGTGGCATGACCTTAAACAGGCCGTTCATGCTCAAAAATCCTCCAATGTGGCTGAATTAAAACATTCTGCAAAGAAAAGTGGGCTAAAATTCGACTCATTCCCAATTATCGCAAACACTTGATTGCAGTTGTCGCAGAGGGTGGCACAACCAGTTATTAGAGTTAGGGGGCAATTAATTTTTCACACCAGGCCAGGAAGGTTTGGATAGCTTTTCCCCTTAACTGCATTTTGTATTTACTCGGGTTGTCTTTGTCTAATATTAAAAATTATTTGCTGATCTGAAACATTTAAGTCTGACAAATATGTAAAAAAATAAGAAATCAGGAAGGGGGCAAATACTTTTTCGCAGCACTGTATATATATACATATATATATATATATACCGCTACTGATATAGTGAGCTAGTTAGTAATGTAGCTATCAAGCTAAAATGATATCGAACTCTGTAATGCAATAGCTAGCTAGGTAGATAGCCAACTGGTTAGTGGGTTAAAAGGCTAATCTTTGCTAACACTGAAATAGCGAGGTAAAAGTCTTGAAACAAATGTAACATGACCTGTAAGTTCAGCGCCGAGTAGTTGGTTACATGCAGGGATATTTTGCGCTGCAGTCTGCCCCAGAATGCAGTGGGTTGCAGTGATTTTATACCGGCATGGAACGCGGCTCAGCCAATCACATTTAAGGATGGGAAGCACTCGTTTTATAATGAAACTAGTATAGCTGCTACCCGCTACCCGGAGTGAAATTGCCTTTTTTTTTTGCGTGCATGACCATTTTTCAAAAATCGGGCGACGTCAAGTCCTTCCTGGTGTCCAAGTGGTTATTCACACCGGTGATAATCGGTTGAGAAATGTAGGAGAAAAACTTGTACATACACACAGACAGACAGACATCGACCTCAAATATATTATAGATATAATCCTGAACAGGGTCAAGCAGGACTTGGAAATTCTCCATCGGCAGATTGACGACGCCTGCCAATATGTCAAGTGTGATGGCTATCTTTGTTTTGTCAATTGGTGGAGATATCTTGCATCATCCTCAGATAAAGCATAGAGATCCTGGCCAATTTTTGCATGACTAAGTTCAATTCACCCCTATGGGAAATTATATATTCTTATTTTAAGTAACATTGCGGCTGTGTCTGAAAGACCAAATCTAGTAGGGTGATGCTGGATTTGGATTTTCAACATCAGCTATGGGCGCAATAAAAGTTATTGTTTTGTTTTTTTTTTTTTTTGCTTTATGTGATGTTTGACGTGCTTTTTATTCATTTATTTATTTTTATACTAGGGTGGTAGCCATCATACTTATTGTTTTCCCAGCTGTTCCTCTCCATCCACCTTCCTTTCTCACTTTCTCTTCAATCTTTTCTCCAAACCATTTGCTTTCCCCAAGCCTTTCCACCTGATGGACTTCCTTAATGTTTCCTCACGGCAAATGTAGCCAGTGGGTTGTCTTTGGGCCACACAGAACTCTATGCTGTGTGTAGTTTTTGTTTAAGTAAATATGTTTTATACAGTCCTTGGTTCACTCCAATCCCTGTATTTCAGGAATTGCCTGAATTTAACTCCTCAGCTATGCCTGATGTACAAACTGCTCGATATACTTGCCCATAATATCTATCTAGCAGTTTTCAAAAAAAATCTCTTGCAAGAGTAACAATCGATTTAATTTGAAACGGAAATGATTTGTGGAAACCGGCAGGAATCAAACATGTCTCGTTCTCGGTGGCAGCTTACCACCTGCCATCACGATGTGTACATGGTTGTTTCTGTCAAAACAAACCATTCACTATTCGTTTGCAGTGAAGATGACGGTGGAGAAACGAGTTTAGGAAAATTTGCACATATTTCAATGAAAATGTGTTAGGATCTTTGCAAGCATGCAGCTTGAAAGACAGCGTAGACACAGTGCATTTTTTCAGGTAACTCTGTAATAGAATGGTGAGAACACTGCCATGCCCTCAGTCATGTTTCCGGCTCCCTGCACATGTGAATTCACTTCCAAGTTCCCCTAAGCTCCTTATGAACAAAGTTAACCACATTGTTTCTTTACATTGTTGTGAGTTTGTTTTTCAGTTCTTATGCCTTACTCTTTGAGCCTTTTCTGATTCTCAAGAGCTTTCCTGGTTTTAATTCTGTTTGTTTTTTGAGGTTGCCTGCCCCTTTGTGTACTGTGAAATTCTGGTAATGTTTATGGTTTGTCTTCCTGTTTAATGAAATGGATATCTCTTGGTTTTGGCAATTTTGCTGTGTTGCATCTGACTTGTGGACTGTGCTGATTTGGATTTACCCTTCTGTACTGCATTCTTCCTGTGTGGCTATTCTACGGCCTCAAGGAAGCTCTTTAATAAACATTTAAACCCTATCTGCTGCCTGCAGTTGAGCTCTGATTCGGAATTCCGTCACTGATTGGCTTTTTGTGTAGCTAGGTTGTCTATGTAGAGACAATATTGCATCAGTATTTTTCATATTGATCTGTTCAAAAGATGCAGAACTGCACATCTCGGAATCTTTCAATGGCCCCGTTTACATGGGTCCAAAAATCCTCTTTGTAATCAGATTGAAAGGTCAATCAGATTCAAAATGTCTCATATAAACACCTTAGCCAATCTGATTCACCCGGATCTGATTGAATTTCGGATCGGATTGTAAGAGGTAGTCTACGCCGATTGATAATCCGCTCCATGCTCCATGTAAACGACTGAGTGGAGCGGATTGTGTTGATAAAGAGGATTGTTCGGTCCGCGCATGCGCTCCTAGTACGTAAGAGGCTCGTAAGTGAAGTGACGTACGCAGAGTGACGTTATGCGCAGGTAAAAAAACACAATACAATCGGATTCAGCTGGGGCCATGTCAACGCGGATTGAACGTGGATCTCTTTACTTAAACTTCATGTATGCAGATCAAATCAGATTCACTTTTTCCGATCGATTTCAATCAGATTGAGGAAAACTACCCATGTAAACGTGGCCAGTGTTTAGAATCCCTCAACAGCAGCTTGTTCAGTATCACTCATAATGAGTACAGCATGATTCCAGACCAGTTCAGTATCACTTTTACACCTGTGTGCTAAGTATTGTATTGCTCAAAACGAGAGTGCCCTATTTCACTCGACGTCTTCGGATTCAGCATTACTTCTGGCCAGTATGGTCAGTATCACTCCTGACGAGTGAGCTTGGTATTCCTCTAGAACAGTGTGGTCAACATCCCTTTTCACCAGTGTGTTCTATGTTACTCCAGACCCCTGTGGCTAGAATCATTCAGGACCCAGTGAGTTCAGTATCGCTTTTGTATCGCAACATGTCCAAGAAACTTAGAATGAAAATTGGGTTTCTTTACAGAAACAGGTCCTGTTTTTCTTTGGACAATAGGAAGAGGATTGTAGAGGCAACAATATTACCTATACTGAATTACGGAGATGTCCTTTACCGACATGCCTCTGTTAGTACGTTAAGATCCTTGGATGCAATATATCATGGCACGTTGCGCTTCATCACAGGCGATGGTTTCCGAACCCATCATTGTGTGTTATATAATTCTGTGGGATGGTTTTCCCTTCATTTAAGAAGGAAGCTACATTGTATTTTATTTATCTATAAAGCCTTGCTAGGCAAACCTCCCTCATATCTCACTAATCTCTTATCCTTCAAAATCAGAACTCAGTATACCAGATCACGAGAATGGTGTTTGTTGGAGGCTCCCAGGATTAGAACAAATTTGGGATGTACCTCTTTTAGTGCATTCGCTCCTTGTATGTGGAATAATTTCCAGGATACATTGAAGCTAGACAGCCTTATCCCCTTTGTGACTTTCAAGAAATTAGTGTTGGATATATTGCTTTTGGAGGCCAGATGTATTTGCTTTTAATTGATGGTAGGATTTGCTCATTTATTTTACTCTGTCCTATGCTCTTATATGTTTATTTATTTATTTTATTGAATTATCATTTTTTTAAATAACTTTATTATGTTTTATTCCAGTTCAAAGCTTGTTATTCCCTAATCTGAAATAGTTCTGACTTGTGTGTATTTTATGTGTGCTATTTGTCTTTAACCTTTCATTGTACTTGTTTTACTGTAATCAGGGCTCCCCTGCAAAAGAGACCTCGGTCTCAGTGGGACTTCCCTGCAATAAAGGTTATTGATTGATTGATTGATCAGTGCATTTAGTATCCCTCTAGACCAGTGGATTCGGTACCCCTCATGACTTGTGAGTTCAGGATCTCCCTAGATAAGTGTGTTGAGTATCCTTCTAGATCAGATAGATAGATAGATACTTTATTGATCCACAAAGAGGAAATTCACATCACGGCAGCACAGGATAAAAAGCAGGTAATACAATTAAAAGGACATTAAATAGAATAGGGAAAGAAAAAAAAACCTGCTGTATAAAGGTGGATAATGTCATGGTTGTGGCCCGCCGCCAAAAGACACAAAGCCGGCGGGCACTGGGACCATGTTCCCAAAAAGAGATTAGGGACCGAAACGCACAGGCTGAGTAAAAATATAAAATTCTTTAATTTAATATACAAAATAAAACCCCGGAGGGGAGCAGTAGCATGCAGAAACATAGCAGGGCTGTAGGAACAAAATGCTGCTGCCCTGAACAAAGGCACAGCAAACCCTTAAATAACAAATCCTCACCTACACCTTAACGAGCCATACCTGTTGCCCGTTCAGGTGGAGGCGAAGAATGCAGCAGGGGGAGGGACTGCAGGGCAGGACCATCACAGATAATGTGGCTAAAGTGACGAGGGATAGCAAACATAATGTAAAATAAAAGTAAATAACTACAAAAAAGTGGATAAGTAAAAAACGAGTGACTAGGGATGCAGAAAAAGCATTAAATAAGTAAATAAAGTGGCAGTGGCAGGTTATGAGTCATATTTATTAGAATCAGAAATTATTCCAGTGATGTATGTGTCCAAATCAAACTGCTGTTATACAGTGCACAAAAGAGTCCCTGAATCGTTCCGTCCTGCGCCTGGGTGGAATGATCCGCTGGCTGAAAAAGCTGCCCATCAGCCACAGATTTTTGTGCTGGGGGTGAGAGGGATTGTCCAAGATGGAGCAGATTTTGTCCCTCACTCTCTTCTCAGCCACTGTCTCCAGGCTGGCCAAGTCCAATCCCACCACAGAGCAGGCCTTCCTCAAAAGCTTGTTGGGCTTATTGGCCTCGCCAGTCTTAAGGCCAATCCACCAGCACACAACCTCAAAGGAGAGTGCACTGGCGACCACAGAATGGTAGAAGGTCTTGAGAAGTTTGGTGCAGATAATAAATGATCTAAATCTCCTCAGGAAGTACATCCTGCTCTGTGCTTTCCTGAAGAGTGCATCTGTAATATTAGTCCAAGGGAGCTTATTGTTAATGTGGGCCCCAAGGTATTCGTACGAATCCACCATCTCCACCTCCGCACCATGGATAACGATCGAAGCAAGATGCCTCCAGTTCCTTCTATATTCTATCACCTTAGCCTTGTTGATGTTGAGCTTACGGTACCAGTAAGACCAAGCAACAAAGCTCTCGATCATCCCTCTGTACTCTTCCTCGTCATCATTGCTAATGTAACTGACTATAGAAGAGTCGTTTGAAAACCTTTGGAGGTGGCAGGAACCAGAGTTGAATTGGAAGTTTGAGGTGTATAGGGTGAATAAGAATGGTGCCAGTAGAGTTTCTTGGGGCACCGCAATACTGCTTGTTAGGATCTCAGATGCAACCGTCCACCCTGACATACTGCAGCCTGCCCGTGAGGTAACCCAGAATGCCTGGGCGAATAGTCAGATCTCTATTCCTCTAAATCAGTGATTTCAGTATCCCTCTGGACTAGAGAGTTCAGTATCCCTTAAGACCCGTGTGTTCGGTATTCCTCTAGACGAGTGAGTTCAGGGTCCCGCTAGACCGGTTTGTTCAGTATCCCTCTGAATCAGTGAGTACAGTTTTTATTTTATTTATTTATTTATTGGTTTGCACACAATTAAGAATCAAAAATTGAATTAAAGAGATAGAACAAGTAGTTGTGCAAGTAGAGACAGGAAACCCTAGATGGGCTTATACGACGTCTCATGCCTGAGAAGAACAAAATTCATATAAAAATAGCACAAAGAAAACAATTAAGATCCCAGATAAAATTAAACCAAAGAAAATGAAATAGAACATAGAATACAGTAAAGTGTTAGTATTGGCAGTATAATGCCATATTTAATATATGCTTTTTAACAGAATTATAGAAATTTAATGAGTTCAAAATATACCATATTCTGTAAAACCAGTAATAGTGATATGAATGAGGGAGACAGTATCCCTCTAATCCAGTGAGTTCAGTATCCCTTTAGACCAGATTTTTCTGAATCTCTCTAGACCTGTGAGTTCAGTAACCTTCTAGATCAATGATTCAGGATCTCTCTAGACCAGTGAGTTCAATATACTTCTAAGCCAGTGTGTTCAGTATCCCTCAAGACCAGTGAGTTCAGTATCTTTCAAAACCAGCAAGTTCACTGTATCTCTGGACAATTTTTGTTGCAGTGCAGAAGTGACTATCGTGTCGCAGGTTCGAGCCCCGGTTGTACCAACCGGCAGTGGTCGGCAGCTTTTTCAGAGTAGCGCAAAATTGGCCATTGCGCTACAGGGTTTAAAATTGGGAAGGGACTGCTAGGAAAGGGAAATAAATAAACAGCTTTGTCCGTATCTCAAGCGCTTCCTGTTGGCCAGACGGGCGCTCGTCAGGAAGACTCTAAGTCTGTTCATGTCTGGGTATCCTCCGCCCTCGTTCTGAACTTGCGAACATTCAACCAATGAGTGTTTAAGAAGCGGTGGCTGACAGGCCCGTGCTTCGGAGGAGAGCTGTGAACTGTCTTCACTCTCCTGAGTTGGCAGCAAGGGGTCGCAATCGAGCAAGCTTTGTACATAATTCACCAATTAAGCATTCCAGATTCGGGTGGGATTGGAGATGCCAAAACTAAAAAAGAAAAAAAAAACAGAGTTCAGTATCCCTCTAGAACAGTATGTTTAGTATCCCTCTCGACCAGCGCTTTCAGTATCCGTCTAGACCAGAGTTCACTACCCCTTTAGACCAGTGAGTTCAGTGTCCCTCAAGACCAGTTTTTTTCCGTATCCCACTAGGCCAGTGAGTTCAGTATCTCTCTAGAAAAGTGAGTTCAGTGTCCCTTTATCAGTTTGTTTTGTATACCTCTAAACCAGTGCTTTAAGTATCCCTCTTGACTGGTGTGTTCAGTAACACTCTGTAAAAGTGAGTTCAGTACACCTTTAGACCAGTTTGTTTAGTATCCCTCTTGACCAGTGAGTTCAGTACCCTTCTAGACCAGTAAGTTTTGTATCCCTCTAGACCAGTGAGTTCAGTGTACTTTGAGACAAGTTTGTTCAATATCCTTCCAGAACAGTGAGTTCAGCATCCCTCTTGACCAGAGTGTTCAGTATACCTCTAGACCAGTGGTGTAGCCAGCAGGTGTGCCAAGACATGTCTCTTTATGACAATAATTAGTCCTGGCTAGTTCTCAATCATTTTTCTTTATTGACGCGTTTTCCAATTATCGTAATTGGCAACTGAAGACACGGTTTCTCTCCATATGCGATCTTACAGCGAGTAAATCACGGGCAAAATTCAGAACAGTTGCGGAACAAGAACAGAGAGTTGGGCGCACAATACGTCCATTTAAAACATTTATTAATCCTTACCTTACCTCAGTCATTTTCATAATTAACGAAAGGTTCAGTCCGAGAGCACTCCACACTTAAAAGATGCTGCTCTCCCCGATTACGTAAGACGACAATCATTCATCTGGATGTGTATTTGCTGTATTTAAATCAACGTTATTCAAAACTGCATACCAGTCGACTCTCACACAAATAGCTGGAGCTGGCTACGCCACTGCTCTAGACCAGTGAGTTCAGTGTGGTTCCTCTAGATCAGTTTGTTCACTGTCCCTCTAGACCAGTGGTCTTCAACGTTGTTCCTGGGGACCCACTGAGTATGCTGGCTTTTGTTCCAACCACAGTTGCAATCGCAGGATTTTTACAAGCTGTTAATTTGTCTTAATTAAGTGTATTTAATGTATAGAGCAGTTATTTGCCCTCTTAATCAGAAGATAACAGAAATCGCTGTGTTTGTCATCAAGAATAAAAAAATACCCACATTGTGACGCATTGGAAATAACAGCATCAAATGAAATAAAAAAATGTAGCCAATCCAATTAAAGATGTAGTTGCATTCTAATTGGTGAAAACTAATTGGGACATCATGACAAATTTATTCGACATGCAAATGGTAAAGAGTCAAACCAGTTTTGTGTTATGTTGGTCTAATTAAGTTCACCTGAAGTATTTTGAAATAACTTTTTTTATTATTTATATACCAATACATATCACAACCTCGAGACACCACAAACATACCAGTGATAAACACATAGTGCACATACACACATACATACAACCCCAATTCTGAAATAGTTGGGACAAAGTGTAAATTGTGAATAAAATCAAAACGCAATGAATTTCAAATCACACCAGTCAGTATTTAATTCATAATAGAACAGAGATAACATAACAAATGTTGAAACTGAGAAATTTTAAAATTTTGTCTATAAAATTAGCTCATTTAAAATTTGATGGCTGCTACAGGTCTCAAAAAAAGTTGGAACAGGGGCCTGTTTACCATGTTGTAGCATCCCCTTTTCTTTTTAACACAGAGTGGAGGCGTCTGGGCATTGAGGAGACAAGTTTCTTGAATTTAGCCATTGGAATTTGATCCCACTCTTGTTTAATACCGGCTTCCAGCTGATGGAGAGTTTTGGGTCTCCTTTGACAGACTTTTTGTTTAATTATGCGCCAAATGTTCTCAATCGGTGAAAGATCAGGACTGCAGGCAGGCCAGTTCAGCACACGGACTCTTCTACTACGAAGCCATGCTGTGTAATAGCTGAAGTATGTGGTTTTGCATTGTCATGCTGAAATACACAAGGCCTTCCCTGGAATAATGTCGTCTGGAGGGGGGCATATTTTGCTTTAAAACCTTTATATACTTTCAGCATTCATGGTGCTTTTTAAAGCATGGTAATGTCCCACACCATATGCACTAATGCATCCCCATACCATCAGAGAGGCTGGCTTTTGAACTGAATGCTGATAACAGGAGGGGTGGTCTTTCTCCTATTTAGCCTGGAGGTCACGACACCCATGACCACAGGACACTTTGCTACTTTGCTATAGTCCATTTTGAATGAGCCTTGGCCCACAGAACATGGCGGCGCTTCTGGATCATGCTCAACAATGTCCTCCTTTTTGCATAATAGAGTATTACGTGGCATCTGTGGATGGCACGGCAGACTGTGTTTACAGACAGTGGTTTCTTGAAGTATTCTTGGGCCCATTTAGTAATGTCAATGGCAGAATCATGCTGGTGAGTGATGCAGTGTCGTCTGAGGGCCCGAAGATCACGTAAAGTAAAGGTCAGTAAAGGTCTTCGGCCTTGTCCCTTATGCACAGAGATTTTTCCAGTTTCTCTGAATCTTTCGATGATATTTTTCACTGTTGATGATGAGACCTTCAAAGCCTTTGCAATTTGACGTTGAGGAACATTGTTTTTAAAGTATTCCACAATATTCTTATGCAAGCCTGCACAGGTTGGAGAGCCTCTGGCCATCTTTACTTCTGAGAGACTCAGCTTCTCTAAGACATCCCTTTTATAGCCAATGATGTTCCACACCTGATGCCAGTTAATGTAATTACTCGCTAAATGTTCATTTAGCAGATTCTCTTATATATTAATTGCTTTTTCAGCCCTTTTTTGCCTGTGTCCCAACTTTTTTGAGACCAGGTGCAGCCACAAAATTTGAAGTAAGCTCATTTTGTGGATGAAAATGTAAAATGTCTCAGTTTTAACATCTAAAATGTTATCCATGTTCTATTGCAAATAAAATATTGGCTCATGTGATCTGAAAGTCATTACATTTTGATTTTATTCACAATTTACACTTCGTCCCAACTATTTCAGAATTGGGGTTGTATGTAAACATACCAACATGTGCTCATACACCAATATTATTGTCCTAATTCAGACTGTGTAGAGGTGGATGGTTAGCCAAAACATATGCTAAAAATAAATAAATAAAATAAACAACACAATTTAAAGTATGGAGGTTAAATTCATATAAATATGATATGACGAAAGAGAAAAGTCATCATCATAGTGATGACCAAAACTGGGTCAAAGACTGTCATACCAGACATAAAGCAAACACCAGAGAACGGGCAGCAAACACAAGCACCGTGCGGACTCACGTGTTGTACATCCCCAGCAACCTATACCTATTTAGCCTACCATGATTGCTCCACACAGAATGCAAAAGGCTAGGAGGAGAGCAAATGGCCATTTCCTTCATTCGTCTATTTTTTATTTAATATAAATAAAAATAAATCTTTTATTTTATTTATTTTTTATTTCTATTTATGAAATAACCTAAAACAGTTGCGTCCGGCAGCCTAATTTGAGGTTCCTCGGTGTTCAATGTGATCTGTTTAAAATTTTATAATGCTTGAAATTTTTTGCAGTATAGAAATAAAACCACTATCTGCAAGGGTAATTTATTCTTTATAGCATGTATGAATGTTTCCATGCAACATTTGGCCAAAGACGTAAGTAACAAGGCTAAACATGAGAAACAGCTAATTAAGACATTAACAGCTTGTTTCAGTATTGTTATCTGGCTGTGTCACAGTTTTTGTTGGTGTCTGCCTGGTGATGCATTTATTGAGTCAAAAGTAGTGTTTTCTAAGTGTTGGGCTTTTAGGCTGGCCCTTAGATGATTGTTTTAAATGCTCTTCATGCCATATCAGTGAGTCAGAGAGAGCGCTTCACTAAGATTAGGTAATAGTGGTAAATTATGAAGTGAGCTCATCCATTGAGCACTATGACTCTGTTGAAGCATCAGTTTAAACCACTAAATAAGCCAATCATCCGTTCCCATTATAAACTGCTTTTTTCACTCCCTGTCAAGTCATGATTCCTCTGAAAAAATCTAGTGGCCAATACACAATCACAAGCTTGCATGCACTCACACACAAGTCAGTACACGCATATGCAAACTAGGGCCAGATCCAGGAATTTTGGAAAGGGGGGGCGCAATCCCCATACAAGCCCCAAAGTGTGAGGTTTTACGAAATGAGCCAAGAGCGAGAACCAGATAAATGCAAAATGGAGGCTTTATTTCTGAAGGGGGAAACCCCCCAACAGAGCTGGCAACAGTACAATGTCCACAATCCAAAAGCAGAATCCAAAGGGCAAAATCCAAAACTGTAACCAGGGCACCAATAACAAAACTCAAGGTCAGGCAAAAATGGTTCGGTACACAGGCGTGGGTTTGGTGGAGAGACAAACTCATAAGCCGTAAACAGTCCGAATCCAAATACCAGGGCAGCAAAAGACAATAGACGTGGTCGGGCAAAAATAGGTCAAAACTCACAAGGCAATCAGATCCAAAAGGGCAAACCAAAAACAAGTGTCGGGCAATCCAGTCAGAAAGAAAATATCACGATGAGCAAGGCGAGGAACGTAGCACAAGACAAAGGAGTAAAGACGATCTGACAAGGAACTAAAAGTGTGGACACCTTATATACATATCCGGGTTAAGCACATGACTAGGGTAAACAGGTGTAGTCAATGACATGGGAGTGACACATGAGGAAAACTAATTACATGAATCTGGCGAATGCCGAAACGCAGACAGGGATAACGAGACATTCCTATGAACGAATAAACGGCTCCGGTTAAGGAGTACTAAAGTGTACAGTCTAAAGAAAAGGGAAAGCAAGAGATATAAGAGGAAAACCGCAGTGGAGATAATTAGTGATAGACAAGGAGGGCGGAGATACAGATTGGGCGAATGCTGAGAGATCGTTAGTCTATCAGTATGTGCAGCTATACAATCCCGAGTGCAAGTTAGTCAGTTAGTATAAATGTACAATGTTAATCGGGGTTAGTAATTATCGAAAACAATAAACTGTTAGTAGGGTTAGTAGATAGCATAAAGAGAGAGGAAGGAAGAAAATGAGAAATGAAGAAAGATTGAAATCCCAGAAACCAGGAAATCACCCGAATGAGTGGCACGTCAGACAAGGGACCGTGGGCAAAGACCTACACAAGACAAGACAGGGTAAACGAAGTGCAGGACTAGAAATCACAACAAGACTATGAAAGAATGGCAAGGCTATGAAACATGGCAAGACTGTGAAACATGGCAAGACTATAAAACATGGCAAAGACATAAATAATACAAAACATGAAACATAATAAAACATGAAATCAAACAACAATACATAATCATGGGGATGGTCAGGGGCAGGCAGTGGTCACTTAAACACAAAAAGCATACATGGCAAGCCAGGCACAGAACTTAAACATGGAGCTAGGCAAAGCATGGCTGAGATGCAGATTCACAACACAAAGGTGCGAAGCCTGAAGGGGGCCAGGGGCCCCTCCCCCAGAAAAATTTGAAAATCAAAGTGCCAAATACGCGTTTCCCTGGCATCTGGGAACAAAATTCAAGGTCTTATAGTTAGCTGAAAAAAACATTTTTTTCATTTACTATTGTCTCTATTTAAGGTATAAGTTTGCACGTGACTCAGCAAAGACAATAAAAAAAGAGACTTGGGTCCTATATTGATAGAAATGGAAGAACTGTGAAAATGATCAAAGCATCCATCAGGATACATCATGGATCAGGGGTTCCCTAACTCAGTCCTGGGGCCTCCCTGTGTATGCTGGTTTTTGCTCCACCCTGGTTTGCAATCATAGGATTTTAACAAGCTGTTAATTTGTTTTAATTTGATGCATTTTTGTTCAGAGCAGCAATTTATCCTCTCTTAACAAACAGTATTTTGACAGATATGCATACAAACAGTGAAGACTAAATTCCGCATCCACATTGCAATATATGAGTAACAACTGCATAAAAAGAGGGAAACTCAACAAGCAAATGACAGTCAAACCTGTTTTATGTCATGCTATTGTTATTGAGTGAAAGCAAGTTATTTTGAAAGAATTCTAATCACCGGTCTTCAGCAACCTGATTTGGAGGTTATTGATTGTCTCAGTACCTGAGTTGATCTGTTTAAAAATGTTATCACCTGAAATTGCTTGCCACTCAGAAAAAAAAAAAAAACCCAAAAACTTTATGTGCAAGGGTCACATTAAGTCTTTATTCAGTCTTTTATTCTTCATGGCACAAATTGTTATTTCTATTAAAATTTGGCTTCAGACAGCAAATTACATATTTAAACACAAAATGTACCCAATTTGGACAAATTAACAGTTTTTAAAAGTCCTATGATAGCATTTATGGTTGGGACAAAAACCAGCATAGGCCCCAGGACCGAGTTTGGGAACCCCTGTCGTGGATTAAACATTTAAAACACAACACTAAAGTTATTTTCTTTCCTTGAGAATGGTATTTAATTCACTTTGAAGTGAATTTCCTTCTTGCACATTAGGCACGTTCACTAGGCACGCAGAGCTACAAAATCATCTTCAGGAAATTTTTTATTCTCACTGAATGGGTTGATGAAGAGCATTCTTTGGGGGTATCTACGGGCGAACATATCGATCACTTTATCACGATCAAGTTCAAGATTCAGTCGCACTGGCACAAACGTTACTCTTAGATATTGCGCTGTTATCACTAAACAAACGTGATAGCTCGTCTTATAATTAATCCATATGGGACTGGATACAACAGACAGTGTACAGTTGTCAGAGTTGAATAGTCACTTGTTAGTTTATACATTCAGCTGTAGAAATCATTAGTTGATGAGGCCTAGTTGTCCCGTGTTAAAATATAGCATTTAAAAGTGTAGTGCCAAAAATATTCAGAAGATTAACTTAACTAAAAGTGTCAATGTCGCAATGTATATGCTTTAATAAAATTATAAATCCTGCTTTTAAATTAGGAGTGTACTCATCCATAAAACTGTTTCAGCTTGGCTTGCTTGTGAATATTCAATAACTGATCCTGGTGTGCCATCTAGTGATAGAATAATGTAACTGCGTGCATAAATTTGCAGCTTCATGTCCACTGGAATCAACATCTGGTCAGATACCCTGCCGAACACCGTTGTTCTTGAACGCACCAAATCCAGATAATCCTTATGATGAATTATTTTAATTTGTAACGAGTAACGAAGTGGCCAGTGTCAACGTTACGAAGTGAAAGTATACTTTTTATTTTTTAAAAGTAGTAGAGTAAAAGTTTAAGTCAAAACTCAAGTAAAGCACAAATCCTCAAAAAAAAAAAAAAAACTACTTAAGTAGGTACTGTTCATTACTATACACCTCTAACAATCACAAAGTGTGTTTGAACTAATTTTTTTGGATTTTTCATTTTTCTGGGATGGCAATTTTTCGAGCTTTAAGCCCTGTGGGTAATGTGTGAAAAGGCTGTCTTCGAAAAGTCAGTCTGCAGAAATAAGGGTGGGCGAAATCCGCCTATGCAATCATACGCATTTACACAATGACATTTACTCGTGTGCATTTGTGTATGTGCATAAGAGAGAGAGAGAATTCCCACAGAAAGTCTCTCAATGTTTACCCTGCTGTGAGTAATTAGTGGGTCTGATTTGAAAAATTCTAATTTTAAGAAACGGATCATGGGTAATGATTGTATTAACTATGTCTACTAAGTAGGAAAGGTTTAACTAAACCTATTTACTTAAAATTTTTTAATTAAACAACGTTAGCATCTCATTGGGTTCAGTGAGCCGATAAATTGAGCCTTTTAAGTCTTTCCAGCTGTCTGTGTGTGTGTGTTTGTGTGTGCATGTATATGTGTGTGTTTTTGTTTTCATATGAGTGTTCACATGTGCACTGTGCACAATGTGTGTGTTTGTGTGCTTGTGCGTGTGCGCGCGCGCGTGTGTGTGTGTGTGCGCGTGTGTGTGCGCGGGCTTGTGTGTCAGCCTGCTGAGCTGGAGAGGATGTGTGACTCAGGCCAGTCCGCTGCTGCCTCCCTCTTCCTCCCTTCTTCAGGCCCAATTGCTGTGGCTGCACTCCAGTATTAAACCAGTCTTAATGAAGAGCATCCTTCGCTGTATGTCAAAGAGCTCAACACCCCATGCCCCCACAACACACATACATACACACACTTGTATGCTATACCTGTGTGGACCTCATCTTCACCTGCACTTATTTCAATGGTAAACAAATCATGCCTCACCCAAACCTTAACCTTAGCTGGAGCCTATCTGCATCCGTAACCCTGACTTTACCCAACAAGCTGTAATCCTATGTTATCCTCACTTAGGACCGCCGATAATGTCCTCAACTTTGAATGTTGGTTCTCTCAAGAAAAGCTATACAAGCCAACACACATACACATACACATACACATACAGCTCATCCCATGCCAGCTCGATCGCACTGCTTGTTAGCGGGAGACTCAACCACAGAGACCTCTGGTGCAGCAGCGGTTTGGGCTTTGCTAGCGGATATGAAGCATAGCGCATCCAAAGCTGATGTTCAGTTTGATTGACGGGCCATATAAAATATTCATTTGTATATCTTATTCCAGTTTTGAAGGGCTGAATTCAATCACACAGCCTTGAGTGTGTGCGCGTGCACTGGTGGGAGAAATACTGTCTTCACGAATCTTGGCATTGAGTTGCTTCGGGTTGACGGGGATGTGGGGAGGGGGGAGTCATAGGGCCTCAATAAAAATCAATAACAACCTGAAAGCAGGGTGGACTACCCTGCAGTTTTATAAAGATATATGAGCTGAAGTAAATATAACTGCTGCAGAATGTTGGAATGGTATGGAAGTAACAGCAGAAAAACAAAACAAATGATTTTTAAATCATCTGTCACTCAATGAAGATAGTGCAAGACAAGATATTTCATGTTTTACCCCATAAACTTTTTTCTTGAAGTATATGCTCACTCTGAAATTGATACCCAAACATGTTCCAAAAAAGTAGAGACGAGAGCAGTATGAAACTTGGAAAGTGCTGGAATGCTAAAAATGGGTACACTGGTGCTAAACAGGTGATGCTATCGTGCCTGAGTGAAGGCTACTGTAGAAGGAGCTGTTGTTTACAAGCAACGAGTGGCTGAAGCTTGCAAATTTACAACACAAAACATGGCAGGATTGAATAATTCACCACTTCAAAACCAACATGTCTTCATGTACAGTTAAGAGAATTTTTGTGATTTCACCCACTACCAGAGGTGTATATTCCAGGGGTCAGAAAGTAAAAATCCTCCCATGTTTTCATTCCACCCGTAAACTCCTGTCAGCAGATTTCACTTGTTAGTTTTACCTCCCAGCTGAAGAGTAGGGCCAGCTGACAGGTCTTTTGTGGCTGGAACAATATCCTGGGATGGACTTTTACTTTCTGAACCTGGATTATACACCTCTTCCCACTACAGTGAATAATATTATATATAAAGACTTACAGAATGGGGAGGATCTCTTCATAATGGATGTGGGTGAAAATCAGTGCTGAGTGCCCCTAATGTTTGATCCCTCAGATGGCACTGCAATGAAAACGACATGCTTTAATGACAGATATATCCATGAGGGCTGGCACTACTTTATCAGCAAATGTTGCTAAACACCCCTCATAATTGTATTCACAAGTACAAGTGAGGCTGCTGGGTTTGCTCGCTCATTGCAGTGCAAAAGTGAGCAGCACGGTATTGGATCGAATCCAGCTGTGTCAGCGCTGACTATGGCTTTCAGCTTTGTGAGGGCATTGCACCATTGCCCTTGCTCTGCTCTTGAATATCAGAAGGATACAATCAGTTTGGGTTAGCATTGGTTTGTTGCTCAAGCACCTCCTACTGGCCATCCTGGCACAAGTCCGTTAGATTCTGAGCGAGTACATGCTGGGGCTTCCTCTGCCCTGGTTGTGAGCCTGAGGGTGCAAGCTGTGAGTGAAAAGAAGCAGCGGCTAAACTTGTGTTGCAGAGAAGGATCACAACCTGCTCTCTCCTGAGGGGGCCTGTGAGCCTACTTGCACATACGTCACTGATTTAAAATTCAGGCGGAATTGGAGATTCTAATTCATACAGTGCTGTGAGGAAGTACTTACCCCTTCCTGATTTCTTCTATTTTTGAATATTTTTCACTCTCAAATGTTTCAGATCCTAAAACTGATTTTAATATTAGACAGAGTTACGCCAATTGCAGTTTTCAAATGATGATTTCAATTAGCATAGGAAAAAAGCTATCAAATTCTACTTGACCCTATGTGAAAAAAAGTCATCCTCTTATTAACTCGACCAATTAAACAAATTAAACTGATAATTGAGTTCAAATTCACGAAATGCACCCAGGTATGATTACTGCAAGACCTGTAGAATCTACAAATCATTTAAATAGTACCAGTCTGGCAATGTGAATGAGCAAAAGAACAGCACGTGATGCCACATCCTACAGAAATTCAAGAACAGATGAGAAACGAGGTCATTAACATCTATCAGTCTGGAAAGGGTTACAGAGCTATTTATAAGGCTCTAGGACTCCAGTGAACCACAGTGGGAGCCATTATTTGGAAATGGGGAAAACTTGAACAGTCGTGAACCTTCCCAGGAGTGGCCGGCCAACTAAAATTCCTCCAGGAGAGAAATTGAAGACTCATCCAGGAGGTCAGATAGAACCCAGTATAATATATAAAAATACTGCAGGCCTGACTTTCCTCAGTTCAGGTCACTGTTTGCGATTACACAAAAAAGAAAGATGCTGAGCAAAAATGGTATCCACAAGAAAGCAGCGAGGCGAAAACCATGCCGACCAAAAAGAACACAAAGGCCCAACTCACTTTGCGCAAATGCATCTAAGAGAGATGAAGGAATGAACAAGCGAAGGAACAAGCCTGTCTGCTGTCCCCATCTGATACACAAGCTGTCAGTTGTCTTTAGCTGAGATCTTGTTTATCAGCTCAGTTGCTGATTCAAATTGGCTGAAGTCGTGAAATCTTGTGAATCACTGTCATTTGAAAGATTCTATGGCTGAAGTCCTGCTTTTGATCAGTTTTTCATCTCTAATCTTTGATCCTGATCCTTTGATCCTGTTGGCTCAGATCCTGTGGATTGATAGAGTGTTGGGTGATTCTAATTGGTTGAGATATTGCCATTTGGTGTTGGTTGAATTGTACTAGCTGAGATCATGCATCATGTGGCTGATTCTGCAAGGCAATTTTCATTGGCTTTGATCCAATAGATCATTGTCCTTGGAAGTTTGGAGCAGCTGAGATCTTTTGCATCAACTGTATGCATGAAACTGGGAGTGCAGGCATGATCCACTAATTCAGGCACCAGTTACCTAATGTCAATCAGCTGAGCATGTCCTTGTGTCTGTGATAAAAGCCTCAGATAACTGGGCCCGTTACTAACACCCCCTCCCCATGCTGTCCTGACAGCTGGATCGATTGATTAGTCTTGTGTTAAATTCAGTCGGCCAGTGAATTAATTAAGTTTCTGATGAAGCCCTTACAATGATGCCAATGAGGCTGGAGTCCATAGTTTTTTGTGTGACTGGCAGACTTCCCTGGTTTGACTGCTGAGACTATAGACCTCATAAAAATGATTTGCCTCCACAACTACAGCTTCTCGTGCTTCCATCCTTCAGCTATTTATACCAAGACCAGTTCATCGATTTTCTCTCATTTAGAGTAATTAATATTAATAAATTTTCATGCTCGTGTTTCACTAAAACCTACCAATGTCCATTTGGTAGGTTTTTATTTCCTTTCTCCACTATTTTTCCTGGGTTAATCGCACTAATGTGCGAACTTCTTCCTCCGGAACCAGGGTTTGTTCTAAAAATTTGTGGTTCTCCATAGAAACTGTCCTGGTCCAGACCGCTCCACCTCTCTCAGTGCAGGTAATCAGGACAGGATTTTCATGGCCAACTACACACTGCCATGTGTGCCTTTTATATCCAGGTTTGAATATTCCATTTTCATTCTCATTTGGGATAAAATGATCCCATAAATCTGTCTAGTTGGTTTTACTGCCTGTGTGCTTCTACTGCATATGCAGATTCACTGCCTGCGTGGTTATACTACTTATGACGGTTTCTGCCTTTGTGGTTCCACTGCCAACAGTTTTACTGTGTGTGTGTGATTCTGCAGCTTTTCCATTTTCACTGCCTGAAATGTTCTACTGCTTATGCAGGTTCACTGCGTGTGTGGTTCGGCTGCTTATGCAGAGTTACTGCCTGTCTGGTTCTTGTGCATATGCAGCTTCACTGGATGTCTGGTTCTACGGTCTATGATTTTACTGCCTGTATGGTTCCACTGCCTACAGTGTGCTGCCTGTGTGGTTATACTGTGTATACCAGTTTGCTGCCTGCATTGTTCTACTGCTTATGCAGGTTTACTGCCTGTGTGGTTCCACTGCTTCTGCAAATGTACTGTCTGTATGACTCTGCAGCTATTGCATTTTTACTACCTTTCTGGTTCTGCAGCTTGGATTTTTAGTTTCCATTTATTATGAACCTTTGGCAACTAATCCTTTTCCCTGAGAGGGAAAAATTTCTCCCACTTGCAGAGTAAACAAAGAAAACAAAAAAACAATGGTCCTTGTTCCTTTGTGAAAATGCAAAGGTTTCCAAATTCATCACAAAACTGGTTGCCTTTGCTATTACCAAAATAATCTCTCTTGCTCGTCAGTAAAGAATGGACTGAAAAGAAAGAATGTGACCTAAAGAAGGTCATGAAGGAGCAGGGAAAGTCTGAAGTTGCAGAGTGGTCACATGACTGGTGAGAGTCTGCAGGATCCTGGTGAGCTCAGCTTTTGACCACAGCAGAAAGACCTTACACATATGTGCTCTTTTTTAACCTTGTGTGCTTTAATATCCTCATAGGAGGTATAGTGGTTACTTTATTCCTGTCATTAAAAACACAACGGAGAGAGGTGATGCCCTGCCCTTTGTCTGATACGTGGTCTAGTATTGTACTGTATCTGTGTGACATTTATTTTGACAGGGAACCATTCTATACAGAAAAGGAAATGTCAGACATGTGTGGGCGTGTCTAAGTGTAAGCCAGTTCATTAAGCCCATTTAGACCTTTTAAGTACAACTCCAATTCTGAAATAGTTGGGACAAAGTGTAAATTGTGAATAAAATCAAAACGCAATGACTTTCAAATCACACCAGCCAGTATTTAACTCACAATAGAACAAAGATAATATAGCAAATGTTGAAACTGAGAAATTTTACAATTTTACCCAAAATTAGCTCATTTCAAATGTGATGGCTGCTACAGGTCCCAAAAAAGTTGGGACAGAGGCCTGTTTACCATGGTGTAGCTTCCCCTCTTCTTTTTAACACAGAGTGATAGCATCTGGGCATTGAGGAGACAAGTTTCTTGAGTTTAGCCATTGGAATTTGATCCCACTCTTGTTTAATACAGGCTTCCAGCTGCTGCAGCCAGGCCAGTTCAGCACATGGACTCTTGTACTACGAAGCCATGCTGTTGTAATAGCTGCAGTATGTGGTTTTGCATTGTCCTGCTGAAATACACAAGGCCTTTCCTGGAATAGATGCTGTCTGGAGGAGAGCATATGTTGGTCTAAAACCTTTATATACCTTTCAGTATTCATGGTGCTTTAAAAAACATGCAAGTGTCCCACACTATATGCACAAATGTATCCCCATACCATCAGAGATGCTGGCTTTTGAACTGAACGCTGATTACAAGAGGGGTGGTCTTTCTCCTCTTTAGTCCGGAGGACACGACACCCATGATTTCCAACAAGAATATCAAATTTGGACTCATCTGACCACAGGACACTTTGCCACTTTGCTACAGTCCATTTTAAATGAGTCTTGGCCCGCAGAACACGGCGGCGCTTCTGGATCATGCTCAACAATGGCTTCCTTTTTGCATGATTGAGTTTTAGGTGGCATCTGTGGATGGCACGTCGAACTGTATTTACTGACAGTGGTTTTTTGAAGTATTCCTGGGCCCATTTAGTGATGTCAATGACAGAATCATGCCGGTGGATGATGCAGTGGTGTCTGAGGGCCCAAAGATCACGGGCATCCAGTAAAGGCCTTTGGCCTTGTCCCTTACGCACAGAGATTTTTCCAGTTTCTCTGAATTTTTTGATGATGTTATGCACTGTCGGTGATGAGACTTTAAACGCCGTTACAATTTGATGTTGGGGAACATTGTTTTTAAAGTATTCTACAAGTTTTTTTTTTTTAAGCAAGACAGCACAGGATGGAGAGCCTCGGGCCATCTTTACTCCTGAAAGACTCAGCCTCTCTAAGACATCCCTTTTATAGCCAATCATGTCACACACCTGATGCCAGTTAACTTAATTACTTGCTAAATGTTCTTTCAGCTGGTTCTCTTATATAATAATTGCTTTTTCAGCCCTTTTTTGCCTATGTCCCAACTTTTTTGAGACCTGCTGCAGTCACAAAATTTTTAATGAGCTCATTTTGGGGATATTAATATAAAATGTCTCAGTTTCAACATTTGAAATGTTGAAATCTATGTTCTACTGTAAATAACATATTGGCTCATGTGATCTGAAAGTCATTTCGTTTTGATTTTATTCGCAATTTACACTTCGTCCAAACTATTTCAGAATTGGGGTTGTAATTGACTACTTTTTCTTGACCTCCGATGTCATTGGCTTCACCCTTTTTACCCTCTCCATGGTCATTGGCTCCATGCCGTTAACCACAGAGCTAAAGAACACTAGAGCAAACGTTGACTACCTTTTCATGACAGTATACGGCTGCTATCTTAGGGAGCAATACAATTCAATTTTAGAATGTATATCCTCACATAAAACATGTTGTAAGCGCTGGCTGCTGCTGTCCTCCTGGGCTGATGCGGTCCTGATCCAGTTCTGCACCATCCTCGGCATGCCACTTCCTCGAGCAACTGATGCCACTGTTTAGATGGACTTTAATGGAACTGTACTGTCATTATCCTATTTTGCTTTATCTTATTGACTAGCTAGCCCGCGGAGGACGGGCTTCCCCACTATAGCCAGGTTCCTCCTGAGATTTCTTCCCACTGGGGAGATTTTTTCTCACTACTGTTTAAGGATTTTTCTTCCTACTGGGAGTTTTTTGCCTCATTTGCTGTAGTGGGGAATAGGCTGGGCACTGCCCTTTCAGTAACTCATCTCTGACTGTAAAGCATCTTTGTGACAGTTTATCTGTGAAAAGTGCTATACAAATAAATTGAAATTGAAATTAAGCCTTTGTATAGAGTTAAAAAAATTTTTTTTAAATGTTTGTTTTTAAATGTTTGTTTTTTTTTTTGCAATGGAGAATGCATTGTAAGACATTTCAAATGTTATGTCATGTTCCATACAGGACACTATTATTGGTGCTTAGAGTGGGAACACCCTATTGCGCAATAAATATCACTGGTGTTACCGTATAATATGAAATACTGCCAGTTTGTGTTGTCGTTCATGTTATTACTCACAAACCAAATGTTTTCATTTCAAAATAAAATAATTGAAGGATTTTGCATTTGTCCGGTTGCTAGAATAAAAAAAAAAAACAGGAATTGTGTGGACAGTTGAAATGACCTCTGACCCCCATACATCCACCTCGCCCCGCCTTGCTGCATGAAGCAGTTCATGATTGGCACAGAGGTATTTCTCTGAACCAGAGCGCAGATAGTTTACTCACATCACTCGTATACACAGTTATGTCCAACTGTTCATTGAGTAAGAGGGACCACAGAAGGCTCACATCATTGGAAGACATTATTTTACCCAGCGCCGCATTATGCTGCAACGTCATCTGTTTTTTTTTGTTTTTTTTTATGAAAGGAGAAGGACCGACAGTTCACTGGTAGTGTGGCAGAAAATCGTATCAGTTTTAATCTTCAAAAATGGTAGCAATACAGAAATCGAATGTTTCTTTCTTGGCTTAATTAATTGATATGAACAGTAAATGCTGGATTACCTGACAGGAATACCAGTTCATTGTGGGTCATGGGGATATGCATTACATTCTACAATGTCACTCAAGATAAAATGATAGGGCAAACTGCACAGGCCATCAGATCAACAAATATGTAAAACAAATTCTGTATGTATTTTCTCATGTTTGAGTCAATTGTAGTTTTCCTCTCTTTAATTTTTATGATAGTTATTTAGAACGGGATCCGCAGAATTATCACGTAAAAGGAAAGTAATTGCCAATTATTCTTTCAAGTATATGTTAGAACAGGTTAACAAACTGTATACATAAAATGAAACATATGGAATAGAAAAAACTACATTGGTAAACTGAAATGTGCAAGTTTGCATGAGACATTTCTTTCCTCACTGTAAATGAAAACAACTTCTGCCTGTAATCTATCGGAAAATAGAAAAAATGGGCATATCACGTACTGAATTGACAGCTTGATGATTGGGGAAAACGAGGTGACTTTCATCCATTTTTGATAGATAATATTTTATTTTAGGGTTTATATACACTTGGCTACTTTGGAGCAATTGTTCAGACACAGGGAGCATTTTCCCCCAGTGATCGGTTCGTTTGGGCTGGTGTGAACACAGCAAATGCACTCTGATGCGGAACAAAACAAGCAGGCCGAGATTGCCAAAAAAGGGTGGTCTCGGCTCGCTTCCATTCAAACCCTGAAGCGGTTCGTTTGTAGTGAGAAAACAATCGTCTCAGTAACTGGCACAACTGACCCAGAGCTGTAGATGTTCGGGTTGTTGTTTCCTTGTAAAAGAAGAAGAAAAGCCCCTTCTTTTCTGGGTTAGATTTCTGACCAATGAGAGAACAGTTTGTTGGCGTATGGCATTTGTTTAACTTTGGACCAGTAGAGAGTGTTGCAGTGTGAACACAAACAAGCCAAAGGACAAATGTAACAATTGTATCATTTTTGCCCCTGAATCGGAACAAAGCAAGTGAGCCACGTGTGAATACACCCTTAACCACAATGTCTCACAACACTTAAGAAACACAAACTCATACTGTAATACTGTGTCTTTGTAAGTCACAATGATATACAGTATGTAGCTGGAATGTATGATAAACTTGTGCTCAAAATCTGCGTTATCTAAATTAAATTTGCCAAAAAATCAGTGTGCAGTAAAACTGAAATATGAACTGTATGTGTCACTGAATGTACTTTGTGGGAACTTCCTCACCATGGATTTTTTTTGTTTTTTAGTTTCCTAAGTTCTCTCCATGAATTTTTTGTCTTCTGAAATTAATGGCTGCACAGTCCCAATTAATTATTATGACAGCACAAAAATAAATATTAATGACAATAAATGAGTGAGTATTTCTCGGTGGCTCACTCTAGCCTACAGTGCCACTTCTCTGTTTCACAATAGTGACTCCTTTACATTCTATTTTCCAGTGGTTAACACTAAAACTGAAATTACTCACCCCATGGGTTTGCTTTGTTTTCACCCGTGATCGTAAACTGCTAAATTTAAGGGAGGCAAGATGAGAAGACAGTATCTTCTTTAGTGAATGATGTTAGAGCTTATCCATCCTACAGCAGTACTGTCAGAAATGGGCACTGACAATAAATCTGAAAAAGACCAGTATTATGCTACTTCAGAAAAGAGCCAGATCTCAGGGAGACAGACAGAGATACAGCTTCACTCAGGGCCACACCAGACTACAGCAGGTGGCCTCCTATAACTACTTAGGGGTTGAAATTAGTGCATGGGGAGTTTTGACCTGGCCATAAAAACTCTGTAATAAAGCTCGGAAAGCTTTGTATGCTATTAAATGTAAATTCAGGAAAAAAAACATCCCTACAAGAATTTGGATAAAAATATACAATTCTCTAATCCTACCAATTATGCTCTATGGAAGTGAGATATGGGGTCCAATTTCAAATTCAGAATTTACAAGTTGTGATAAAACTCCCCCTGAAAATTACAATTGGAATTTTGCAAAACCGTTCTAAAAGTTCGCCCAAATACCCAAAGTAATGCATGTATATACATACAGAACTGTATACTTGGTATATTCCCACTGATGATTGAAATCCAAAAAAGATCAATTATATTCTGGCAACATCTAAATCAGGCCGATCAACATTCACTAGCATACAAAGCTCTCCAAAGCAACCAACGGTCTCCTGGTGAGCAGCCGCTGGCCCAGGAGGCCCTGAGGTACTCTGAGATCATCACTGCAGTCTGTGAGCCTCAGAGCAGGACCAACTACGGACACAATACTCTTCTTTCAATCAAAAGATATGGGACAAAATTAAAAGAAGAATATACAGAGCAAGGGAGAAATGAAAATGAAAATTAAACACAATCCCTGAACATCAATTTGGCCGAATATCTGAAAAACAAATCAAAAAGAAAAACAAATTCTGACAAAATTCAGAGTCAGTGACCACAGACTCGAAATTGAGAGAGGTCGTCACTTAAAATCATGGAAACCAGGAGAGGAGAGTGTACACACTGCCACCAGGACATTAAAAATGAAGAACATTTTCCATGTGCTTGTCCAAAATATAAAGATATCAGAAATATATTTTTCACAAAATTTGAAAAAGTTTAACCAGGTTTTACTCCGTGCCCTGATGACAGAAAACTCATTTTTACGGGGGGAAGATAAAAATACAACATGGCTTGCAGCAAATTATGTTTTTTCCTGCCATAATTCGAGGCTAACGATCTAACTATTACAAAACCCAAAACCAGTGAAGTTGGCACGTTGTGTAAATCGTGAATAAAAACAGAATACAATGATTTCCAAATCCTTTTCGACCTATATTCAATTGAATACACTGTAAAGACAAGTTACTTAATGTTCGAACAGGTAAACTTTGTCATTTTTTGCAAATATTAGCTCATATGGAATTTGATGCCTGCAAAATGTTTCAAAAAAGCTGGCACAAGTGGCAAAAAAGACTGAGAGAGTTGAGGAATGCTCATCAAACACTTATTTGGAACATCCCACAGGTGAACGGGCTAATTGGGAACAGGTGGGTGCCATGATTGGGTATAAAAGCAGCTTCCCTGAAATGCCCAGTCATTCACAAACAAGGATGGGGCGAGGGTAGTGAACAAATGCGTGAGCTGATTGTCGGAACAGTTTAAAAACAACATTCCTCAACGAGCTATTGCAAGAAATTTAGGGATTTCATCTGCGGTCCGTAATATCGTCAAAAGGTTCAAAGAATCTGGAGAAATCACTGCACGCAAGCGACAAGGCCGAAGACCAACATTGAATGCCCGTGACCTTCGATCCATCAGGCGGTACTGCATCAAAAACCGATATCAGTGTGTAAAGGACATCACCACATGGGCTCAGGAACACTTCAGAAAATCACTGTCAGTAACTACAGTTCGTCGCTACATCTGCAAGTGCAAGTTAAAACTCTACAATGCAAAGCGAAAGCCATTTATCAACAGCACCCAGAAACCCCACCAGCTTCGCTGAGCCCAAGCTCATCTAAGATGGACTGATGCAAAGTGGAAAAGTGTTCTGTGGTCTGACAGGTCCACATTTCAAATAGTTTTTGGAAAATGTGGACGTCGTGTTCTCCGGACCAAAGAGGAAAAGAACCATTCAGACTGTTATAGGCGCAAAGTTCAAAAGCCAGCATCTGTGATGGTATGGGGGTGTATTAGTGCCCAAGGCATGGGCAACTTACACATATGTGAAGGCACCATTAATGCTAAAAGGTACATACAGGTTTTGGAGCAACATATGTTGCCATCCAAGCAACGTCTTTTTCATGGACGCCCCTGCTTATTTCAGCAAGACAATGCCAAGCCACATTCTGCACGTGTTACAACAGCATGGCTCCGTAGTAAAAGAGTGTGGGTACTAGACTGGCCTGCCTGTAGTCCAGACCTGTCTCCCATTGAAAATGTGTGGCGCATTATGAAGCGTAAAATACGACAATGGAGACCCCGGACTGTTGAACGACTTAAGCTGTACATCAAGCAAGAATGGGAAAGAGTTCCACCTAAAAAGCTTAAAAAATTGGTCTCCTCAGTTCCCTAACGTTTACTGAGTGACGTTAAAAGGAAAGGCGATGTAACACAGTGGTAAAAAGGCCCCTGTGCCAACTTTTTTGCAATGTGTTGCTGCCTTTAAATTCTAAGTTAATGATTATTTGCAAAAAAAATAATAAAGTTTCTCAGTTTGAACATTAAACATCTGGTCTTTGCAATGTATTCAATTGAATATAAGTTGAAAAGGATTTGCAAATCATTGTATTCTGTTTTTATCTACGATTCACATAACGTGCCAACTTCACTGGTTTTGGGTTTGTAGTATTTGTTCTTTGTTTTTGTAAATAATTATTCATTTATGTATATAGTTTTATTTTTGCTTATTTATGTACAGTACGTATATATGTTCTTATTTATATTATGTTTTGGCAACACAGATTTATCGATTTGTCATGCCAGTAAAGCTAATTGAAATTGAAATTGATGTCTGATTGAAATTTCAATGAGTCTGATGCATGAAATATGAGCACATTCAGTGAGCCATGGCCTTTACAGCATGTACATAATATTTGGGTTTCCAGAGGTATGGTGGCATGTGTCTTCAGTTTAAGCACAAATCAGACCATGATTAACATTATAATACAGTTCAAGACCTAAAAATAAAAACCTGATTCGTTTTTCTGTGTCTGTGCTTTTCCTCCGTACCTGCTCTCTCTCTCCTCCCCTCCCTGTAATGGTTTTGCCTTGCAGTCCCTCTCCCTCGCCTCCACTTCAAAGACCCACACCTATTGCTCGTTGAAGTGGAGGTCAAGTTAACAGTATTTAAGAGCTGCGCTGCCAATTGGCAGTTGCAGCTGCATTCTGGAGTTTTAACCCCATCATGTGTTGCTGCTGCTCCCCTGTCGTTTTGTTATTTTTGTTATTATCATAATTAAATGTTTTCTCTTTATTATATCAGCCTGGGCAGTTAGGTCCCTTTTTCTGCTTTTGGGTACATGGTCCCAATGCCCGGCAGGTTGCAGATTGCATCCGGCAGGACCAAACCATGACACTCCCTTGCAACAGTTTGTGTGCATCCGAGTGTGTGTGTGTGTGTGTGTGACACACTCCTATCTCTGTGGATGATGATGCACACCTGAAGCTCATTGACGCTCATCAGCTCTCCCTTAAAAGGTTGGTCTCGTCCTCCCTTCAGTGCCAGAGTATTCTGCCTCACTGGTTGAGTCTGTTGCCCTGTGCCTTCATCTTTGTCAGTTTGTCCATGAGCTTTGCATTGTACTTACATTCAGGTAATTTCCTTTTCCTTGTGTGCAGTTTACCTGGAGAGCTCGGTCCCTTGTCTCTCACTGCCACCTCCTTCAGAGACTGTTTTGTTCCGTCATCTGCAGTTTAGACCTTTTCCCTTTTTACCTTGTTTTGTGAGCCGCCTTTTAATTGCTACTTTGTTTTTCACTTACCTCATTTTTGAGACACTTTTGTTTGTACTTACTCGAAAGACTGCATAAACTATCCTTGCTTTAACTGACGTTGTCAGCCTGCTGCTTAGTTCTCCACCTTGGTTTAAAACAGCACAAAACCTTCACAATCAACTGACCATCAGTGAAGATCAATATGATGATTTACACTGATTATAAATATTGATATGTTTAGCATAGCCCCTAAAAAAAGCATGAGGCACTTGTACCATGCTCCTTACGCCCATGAAAAGAAATGGAAATAGGACTTAATATTCCACAAAATGGATAGTGGCGATTATAAAAATGAATAGATGAGTGAACCAACAAATAAATAACATTGATATTAGTGTACTAGTATTACAAGTAATAATCCTGTACAGTGGAGATGTTTATACTGCTTTGCGCCCAACATAACTGTTGCTCATGTATTTGTAAACAAGATGTATTTGTGAACTCACCATGGCTACACCCTCTTTACCTCCTTTACTGTCACTGGCTAAATCCTTTACCCCCTTCACTGTCATTGATTAGGAATAGCTGTGCTTTAGGTGAGGAGGTGCTGTTTTTTTAGGTAAGGAGTAGCTGCATTTTAAACCTGGAGTTCCAGTGTTTTTGACTGGGAGCAGCTGTATTTTAGGTTGGAGGTAACTGTGTTTTAATTAACCACTTGAGCCCTGAACTTAAAGGGATAGTTCACCCAAAAATAAAAATTCACTCATTATACACTCACCCCGAGGCAAATTGAAAGGTTGGTTAATTTCCTTTGTCCTCAAAACAGTTTTGGAGTTTCAAGGAAAAAAGCATTGAAAAGAAATCCAAATGAATGAAGTGACTTACCCACTGAACTATTACCAATTACACGTCGAATAATGCTTCATTGCCATGGGAAGAGTCAGCCGCAAAGGCGTGAAAACTGCCTTGTTGACGTCTGTTGATTATATGGTTAAAATTTATATATTTATATATATATAATTTATATATTGCTGTCGGTTCATTTCCTCCTGGAGTTGCACCGCACGGGGCCTCGGATCTTGCACTCTGCCCTTCATGGTGGTTGGGGGTTTGTGTCTGACATGGGGTGTGGGGTAGCTTGGGTGGAGGGGGTGGGGGGGTGAGAGTCGGGGGCTTCTGGGGCACCGATGCCCCATGGGGCCCCTCGGGCGGAGTTGGGGAAGACAGGCCCTGCCCTAGTCAATACATTCCACAGGAAAAACACATAGAACAGGGACAGCAACAGGGTTAGGGGTGCGGGTTGGGATAGATGTTGGAGGGGTACGGGGGGGGGGCAGACAGCAGGGCAGTGGTGCGCTGCAGCTCTCTCCCCCCCTTTCCCCGGCACCTCCCTCCCCGCACTCCTATTTTAAATGCATTACACAAGAATAGGAGACAGAGCAGGGAATAATAGGACTAGGAGGCTGGGTTAAGTAAGGTGTTGGAGGGGTAAATGGGGGGACAGACAGTAATGCAGTGGTGCAGTGATACTCTGCCACCCCCCCACCCCTCTCCTCCCTTCCTGCCCTCCTAGTTTAATGCACCTCACAAAATCAGAAAAAGGAGAAGAAGAGGAGAAGAAAAAAAACACAATATTAAGATAGGTACGGCAGGGCCTGGATTGCCGGACTTCGCTTGATGCCTCCTCTCTGCTGTCCCGGCCACTGTTGGACCTGGTCTGCGACTACCGGTGGGGGCAGGTCTATCTGATAGTCACCGTGCGGTTTCTTTCTGGGGGGTGGTGGATTTGGAGCCTTGGGGGTGTGATGCATCAACTGCTGGGGGGCCCGTCCATGCCCCCGGGTGCGGGGTGTGGGGCTGTGTGGGGCTGGGGGGATGGGGCGGAAATGCCCCACCCCCCCTCCTACTCAGGTGCGCGGGTAGGCTGGCCCTGGCCCCGGTCCTGGCCTGATCTGCCTGCTCATGGGCTCCGTGGGCTTGGGCGGCTTCTCAGGCTCCGCTGCGGGCGGGGGGGGGTGGTGGGGAGGGGCGGGTGACCGTGGAGTGGGCGGGGGTCTTGTACCCTTGCCCCTCCCTCCTGGTGCCCCGATGATTGGCCAGGGTGCACTGGCGTTACCCGACCTCACTCCGTATGGGTCCTCCTCTGAATCGGGGTATTTGGTCTCCTCCACTGGTTCGGGTCCTGCGGCCTGACTGCCCAGGTGATTCGGGTGTCGGGCTGTGCCACCTGGCTAATCTGACCCAAGTGGGATTGCATGCAACAGTGGTGATCTCATTAGCTAAATCGAATCCAATATGGTGACAGCCGTCTGTGACCCAAGCTTCACTAATGATTGTGGACCAAAGGGCTGCATCGCCCTTTGTATGGTTGTGCCCTCAGTATTCACACGTTTCTATAATAAAACGACTTTCAATATTTAGCAAATAATTTTTTCGAAAATATCACAAATAAACCTGTTAAGCATTTATATTGTCGCGCTATTTAAGTACATTCGAATGGCCCATGGACTCGGTTTGACTGACTGGGAACGCATGGCTTTAGCTCAGGCTAGCTTTGTGCGATAAAGCTGGTTCAGGGCTTGTTGTAAACATCAAAAGCCATAAAATCAAATGGCTATCAGCAAAGTCTTTCTGACAGCATCACAAGCCGATCGCAGAAAGGAAAATACTTTGCAAGCAAGCTGAATGCTGAGGAACTGAGATCTTTGAAGCAATGCTCGAGAAGAAAAACATGCTCGGATACTCGGCAGATCTAGTTTAGTTATAACAAGGACACGTTGGGCTAACAATAGCAAGCGTGGATTTACCCTCAAACTGTTATTTTTATAATAAAATAGCAAAAATAAGAAAAAAATTTTGCTCATCATCGTAGAATGTAAAGTGCATGCCTGCTGTTCTCTCAGTGTGGTGTCGGTTTAAAATGTCTATCTTTAGGTTAGATATTTTGTGTTTTTCCTTCACCATTAGTAATAAACTTTTTGTTTTTGTTACGGTTTGTAGACATTGCTTCCTTTTAGGCTGTTCTTTTTTGCTGAGCCGTAATTGTCCCCAGCTGGCCTCAGTTATTATTGCTCCCATTCACTAGTGGGATTTAGCTGACACAAGAACGGTGCATCTGATGTAACTGACGTACACTCTGATTTCCTTTGGCAGTTATCCTATACCTGTGCATTACCTGTATTCCACTGCTCAATCTCTCTGCACGTCCTGTAACTGCTTAGTAGCTGAGTTATTTCAAATGATTTCCTCCTACTGAGATGAGTTTGGCCTTTTTTGTGCACAGATGCAATGTTTTAATATACGTTTATTATGCCCATTAGACCAAAGGTCAATAACGTGTTCCTCGCCCAGGGAGAACACACTCATTTTAAAAACATGTTTCTGGGAGAATGAGAATTTTGCTGGATCTGTTCAACTGTGATGATTCTTGTACCACTGTGGCCATCAGTCTGAGTCAAAAACTGAATGTGTGTGTGCATGTTTGCGTGTGTGTGAGCACATTTGTATCCATGTATTTGTGTGTGTATTGGCTCAATCTGTGTGATCGTGTTTACGCGCATCTGTATTCATGTGTCTGTGTGTGTGTGTGTGTGGGTCTGTGTGTGTGTGCTGGCGCGCATCTGTGCCGATATGTCGGTTTCGATGTGTGCATCTGTGTCTGTTTGCATGTTTGTTGTTCTGATTGGTCAGTTTGTTTTTACAGTGCAGCCACAGTTTATATGTAATGTACCACACTGTTGTTTCAACAATCCAGCTAGAGTTGATGTGAAACCTATTACACTGTTGTCCCAATATTGTAACTGTAGTTTGTTGTACCATACTTTTGTGTCTACAGTACAGCTGTAGTTTATGTGTAAAGTATAACACTGTTGTTTTGACTGTGCAGATGTAGATTTACCAAATTGTTGTTTTTGCAGCCTAGCTGTCCATAAATGTGTAATTTACCACGCAGTTGTCTCCATAGTACAACTGTCCTTATGGGTAATGTATTACATTATTGTCTCCCTCAGTGCAGCGGTAATTTAACGTGTAAAGTACCACACTCACATTTGGCACATGATGCGAGATCAGGTAGACACCAGGAGCGAGGTGAAGGGGAATAAGGAATTTATTAACACAAAAGCAAACAGGCACGAGGGCCAACAAAAAACTCGGCCCAAAGGGTTGCAAAACACAAACTAAGTAGAGCTTCACAGAGCTATGAACTAAATAGCAAAAACAGCAAGAACAAAAAACCACTGGAAACTCCAGGCAGAAATCCAAGAACAAAAATAAATAGCAAGACTTGCAAACATGAACAAGAACTTGAGCAGACAAACTTGGCAACAAAACTTGAGACACTGTCTGCCAGCCAACTTCCACCGCATCCAGATGAAGTCTAAGAAATCAGAACACATGAGGGACAACACCTGGAGAAAGAGAAACAAGAGGCATGGCAAGATCATGACATGGACTAAGATTGGATGACAAGACTTGCTCATTAAGAGAATGAGCGTGCTCAGCTTAAGTACCAATTAAGTATGCAGTTTGAAAGCAGCATGAATGTTCAGAACAGAAAAGCACGGCAAGATCTTGAAATAGCAAAGCAGGAATCATGACAAAAAACTCCCTCTCTAAATTAGTAGTATTAGTAATGTGCCTATCTAAGAATTACACCACCCAGTGAATGTTAGTAAATGTTAGTAACTTAAAAACAGTTAAAGGCCAAAAGCCAGGACCCCAGAACACAACAGCTCATTTGAATAGACTTTGGGCCCTACTGTGATGACCTAAACACAGTCAGCAAACGCAAGTGCCAACTGTATTGTAGATCAAGGCTGGGCATGTCTTACTCCATTCCGGTAAATTCTTGACACGAGCTGATAGTGCAGCTGTGGTGCTGTATCAAAAGGGTCGGAATAAGGCAAATTAATTACACATGGATGTGATGGGGATATGGTTCCATGAAGGACAATCAGAAATGTTGTCATTCGCTTTAAAATCAGTATGTTAATAACAATAATAATGCATTTTATTTATAAAGCACTTTACATTTAAAACAAAATCTCAAAGTGCACAGTCAATAATAAAGTTAAGTATTTTAAGTATGTTAAGTATGTTAACACCATAGCAAACTGGCAATTTCTTCAGGAGGAGAACAACAGTCAACAAGGACACGAGCAGTGCCAGATTTAAAAAAAAGTAATTAATTATTTACAAATTATTATTATTATTGTTGTCATTTAGCACTACTGCCTCGCAGTGAGAAGGTCATGGGTTCGAATCTGGCCTGGGACCTTTTTGTACGTTCTCCCCTTGTTCGCATGGGTTTCCTCCAGCAGTCCAAAGACATGCATATCAAGCTAACTGGAGCCTTTAAATTGGCCATAAGTATGAGTGTGTGAGTGAATGGTTTGTGAATGGTGTTTGTGCCCTGGGATAGATTGGCAAGCTGTCCAGGGTCCTGCCTTTCACTCATAGTCAGCCGAGATAGGCTCCAACTCACCTACAACCCTAGTGAAGAAGAAGCAGTATCTAAACTAATAATAATAATCGTCTTCATCATCATCATCATCATCATCATTATAATCATCACCACCATCATAATTATAATACAGTGTGTGGAGGATTCAGCAAATGATACTCACCAGACCTGGAGTAATTAATGCTACAAAAATAATTTAGCAAAAGTGTTCACATGTACATGAAAAACAACAGGCGACTTGCGCTGGTATTTCGTTATCATGGCTTTCAGGTGGTTACAAACATTAGAAACTCTGGATCATTTAAAGCCACGTGCTCGACACAATCGCAACTATGCAAATTTTAACTCTAATGATCATAACGATGCCATAACTTACTAACTGACCAACTCAAACACAACAAAGAAAAATCGCTTATCACAACTATTACAGACTCAACAGGAAACATCACCAGTGACCCATAAACCATAAATAACACATTCAGACAATATTATGATGACTTATTTAGCAATAGTAAAGAAGAGGATCCAAAAGAAATAGGCAACGTTCTAAATAACCTCCAACAACCATCATTAACAAAAGAACAAGCAGACGTTTTAGAAGTTCCACTCACCCCCATAGAATTTGATAAAAAGCACTACAGTTCCTGACAAACAATAAAGCACCTGGACTAGATGGATATCCCACATAATGTTATAGACATTTTAGGAAAACAGTATGACCACTTTTAGTTAGAATGACAGATACAATTAAGAGCAATAAATCAATTTTATATCACATGAACACTAATTTCAGTATTACTCAAAACAAACAAAGACCCAACTCACTGCTCAAGTCACAGGCCCATTTCACTCATTAACACGGATATCAAAATAATCAGCAAAGCACTAACAACTCGTATTGAATCTGTCATCCCATCTCTTATTCACCCAGATCAAACAGGATTCATTAAAAGAAGACATTCATCAAACAACACACGCCGTCCATTCAATCTTATCCACTTTTCTCAACGAAGTCAACACAAAACAGTCATTCTTTAGACGCAGAAAACGTATTCTACAAGGTAAACTAGACATTTCTTATGAAAACATTGGAAAAATTTGGATTTGGACTGTCATATATTCAGTGGATAACAACACTCTACAACCAACCAAAAGCAGCAGTTTTTACAAACAACCTCATCTCACCTCACTTCACAGAGGCACCAGACAAGGATGTACACTATCACCATCACTATTCGCACTTTTCATTCAACCATTAGCTGCTGCAATCCGTCAAAACAACAATATTACTGGTATTCATACGAAAAACATAATGCATAAAATCAGTTTATACGCAGATGACATACTCCTGTTCATAAAAAATCCCGATAATTCAATCAAAGAACTTATCAAACTCATCAATTCATACTCCAGCATCTCAGACTACACAGTAAACTGGAATAAATCAACCACCCTCAGAATAAATGCAGATACATCCCTTTCTACACCAAACATACCCCAATTACCACCTACTACTGGCAACACATATTTAGGCATAAAATTCTCCGCCAAGCTGTCTAAGTTGTTTCACCTGAATTTCACACCACTTTTAAAAACAATACAAGATGACCTAAACCGATGAATGACACCACCAATCTCAATTATAGGACGCATCGCCACAATTAAAATGTTGATACTGCCAAAATTCACTTACCTATTTACAATGATCCCCATCCAACCCACATCAAAATGGTTTAAAATACTGGACACAATAATAACATCACTCTACTGGAAAAACAAAAAGCCCAGGTTAAAACTAACTACACTACAACAGTCAAAAATACAAGGAGGCCAAGAAGCACCAAATTTCTATCATTACTTCTTAGCCAATCAGTTACAGTACCTTTCCAAATGGATCAATTCAACCCATGACTATATCACCCCTGGTTAGACATAGAACAGACAGACTGCCAAGACATATCAATCAAAGACCTTCCATTTATCTGTTCTACAATCAGAAAACACAACTGTTTCAAAACCCCCCCAATCGCAGCAACTCAGACAGCTTGGTGGAAGATCAATAAAATAAGAAACAGTACATTCTCACCCATGACTCAAACACCCATTTGGAACAATCCAGACTTCACTGCTAACTAATCCCCCCTAATATGAACTAAATGGAAAGAAAAAGGAATCACACACCTCCACCACATCTTCTACAACTACACTTTACTAACATTCCAACAGCTGTCTGAAATGAACGATATCGACAAGAAACAATTCCTTCATTATATTCAACTCAAAGAATCAATAAAAACAAAAATAAATATCACAAATTTCCACCTAGAACATCCACCACTTTTATTTAGCATCAATAAAATAACACAGTCAAAGAAAAAACTACTCACAAAGCTATATAAACTCATCTCCTCCAACAACGATCCACATCACATACCAATAAACAAATGGGAACGAGACCTCATCATCCACACCAACAGTCAATTCTGGAACACAGTCTGCAACAACATATTCTCCATGTCTAGCAACACCAAAATTCAGTTAATACAGTAAAAAATCATCCATTGAACACACCTAACACAGCACAAGATGCACATCATTGGACTCACAGACACAGACATTTGCACCCACTGCACACTCAACACTATCGACGACCACCTGCACGCACTCTGGCTCTGCCCACCAATTCACAACTTCTGGAAACAAATATCCACCACCCTATCCCGATTTCTTGACCACGATATCCCACTATCCCTCACTGTCTGCATACTTGGAAATTTAGAAGAACTCAACACTAACTCAAAACAAATCATAATCCCCCTGCTTGTGGCCCTAACTATCGCCAAGAAAACTATACTGCTCAACTGGAAAAACAGAAAAAACATCACAACAACACAATGGTTAGATCTCTATGCTCAACATATATCAATGGAGCAACAGTCAGCAACCCACAAGAATCAATTAAAGAATTTAACAACATCTACTCCTCAACTCTCACTGTCATCTCAATGCCAGTGAGTTAATGCCACAGCATAGATATACAAAGGCTTGTTCACGGAGAGGAGAAGGGATATAAAAAAAAACAACTTGGGGAATTTGACATTTTTAATCTGTATAAATCCTTAAGGAAACTTATATAACAAACACATCATGAAATAACTGCCAAAATACAACTCTGTTTCATTTGGGATCATTTGGTTGCTACACTGTTTTGCCTTGTTCCCCTTTTTCCCTTGTCTTTCGGCTCTTATCTCTCTATATTATTATAATTATTACTCTGACTATTGTTATTATTTATCTGCTTTCTCTCCTTTTTCCTTCCTTTGTGGTTTTTCCCCCTTTTTTCCTCTTTCCTATTTTTTGTTTGTTATATTTTTCTCTTCTTTTCTATCCCTTTCGTTGACCTGTCTTTGTCTAATATTATTGTATGTGTATTACTCTATAAATCAACACCACAACTCGCTACCCATTTATTTGTCTGGTCTCATATTTGTTTGTATGCACTTTTGTGGAATACAGGTTTGAAAAAAAAAGAAGTTTACCACTTTCACATGTGTTACGGTGGATTTCGCCACTAATAATATGAGAACGCTTATGAATTCTCACGCTTTTCTTCACTTGAAAGGGGGTTGGAAGCAGTGAAATTGCATAAAAATGTTTCAAATGGTCTTATTTTATTTAAAAAATTTGAACGATAGTGAAACACGCATTTCGTTGATTGAATAATTACTGACTACAGCACAGGAACATGAATGAAGCACAAGTTCTCGCGGCGAATGCTTGAGAGTTGGCAGCCCTTTAAGTTAATCGATATACAATAATAGCCTAACATGTTACTGGAATGAGATGACGCTAATGGATGACTAATGTCACATAATTTTTACTTTAATTGAGTTCAATTGCCGTGCCAAATAGCATCTTTCCCGTCTTCAGGAGAGTTGAGGAGGCGTGGAACTGGTAAGAGCCGTCAATTTACCAACATAATACAGGCGACACTGTTGGGTCTTGATGAGAGTTATGGGAAATGAGGTCCAGAAGCGCACCTGCAATTACAGCTTACCGCCAAAGATTTCAATATAACCAAACCAGTTCAAATCTTACGGATTACTAGCCTGGTAAAACCAGACTCTGCTACTTCGCTTTGCTTCGTGTACAGAGTCTAGGTAGTCGTCATTGACAAGTATTTACTTCCTGGTAGGTGGGCGCTTGTCAGAAGTTTAAAATCATTGGTGTACCCATAAACTAATCACTAACGTTTGGTGACGACATATGTTATGCGCCGGCTCAGCCGCCTTGTACTTCCGCTGGAAACTACAATCCTTCATACCAGAAAACAAACTGATCAGTACATTAAAGTTAATACTGTACCCATACATATGCCCATCTACCAAGACATCTATCTAGCCTTCATTCATTCACTTAAAAGAACGAAAGGTGCTCTTTCTGTTCTCCATACAAGAAACAAACTGTTGAGATATCCTTTTCCCGCAGATACTGCTGTTGTTAAGAAAAAAAATGTAAGAGACCCGAAACCAACGGCAGAATTAGTGTGAATAACGCATTATTTACATCAAAACGAAATCTGCGTTGACGCAAAAACTGAACCGTTAACCATACTTGCGTAAACATCACACAGAGCTCGCTATTTAACTTTATAGCAACACAATTTGGCTCTAAGCGTTTGGCTGTCTCAGACAGCCATTTCATTCATGGATAATGACAGAATTATCCTATCATTTCCTAGTTTTATGAATGACGCATCTTATTAATGAAAATGCATGCCGGAGGGGGGAGGACGGGAGAGAGAGTGGGGGGGGGGGGGGGGGTAGAAGGAGAAGTCGTGACTGTAAATGAGGGATTAAATGTAAATAAAGGAGAGACAGAATTTGTGGCGACCGAGGGGCAGCAGAGTGAAAGGATAGAGGGGTGCTTTGGTTATCATGGCATGCCTGCTTCAGCCATTATGCTTCCTGATTGGAGGAGCAGAGCTGTGATGAGGAGTGATAAATAAGTGTTAGAGCCTCTCTTTCTGAGGCGTGAGGTCTCTGCATGAGGGAGCGTCTCCTCGCCATGGAGACCACGTCTGCACAACGTGATTTTGCTTCCCCACTGCCTCAAGGGATCGATGAGCTGTAGAATCTGCTGTACATGTAAATTTACTCAATTGTGAGCAATAGCTTTGTGTCTGTATGAGCTCTGCGTGAATGTGTGTGTGTGTGCGTGCGTGTGTGTGTGTCTGTGTGTGCGAGCACCTGTGTGTTTATGTATGCTCTGTGTCTGTGTGTTTGTGAGCTCTGTGTGCTCAAGTCTGAGCATTTGCTGTGTGCATCTGTGTATGAGCTATGTGGGTGAATCTGTGCGTTTGATTTGTATGTGTTAATGTGTGTGTGTGTGTATGAGCTCTGTGTTTGTGTGATTGTATGCATGTGTGTGAGAGCTCTGTGTGTGTGAACGTGTGTATGAGATCTCTGTTTGTGTGTATGCATAGGTGTGCAAGAGCCCTGTGTGCGTGTGTTTGTCTGTCTGTCTGTCTGTCTGTCTGTGTGTATGGGTGTGTGTGCTTGGGTTTGTGTGAGAGAGCTCTGGGTGTGTGCGCATGTGTGTGTATATAGTGATCTCCTGTATCGACCACTGGGCTTCAGCTCCGCGTGAGAGGGGAGATGGTATAAGTTGTGTGGTTGGTGAGACTGACATTGTTTCTCTATTATAATAAAGTGGCGTTCTATCAGTAGAAAAGTGACAAAATGAGGATCTGTCATCATTTCAGTGACTGATGGGCACTCTCCTGGTGTAGAAGTAAAAACTCTGACTCGGAGTCTCGGGAATGAATTTTGACGCCCATCTGCTGAAACGCATTAACCCAGTTGTGCTTTTTACCAATGCGTCATTTCATTTACTACAGGCTGGCTTTACCGTCTGTCTCTACAGTCCTCGGATTCGTTTTTTTTTTTTTTAGTATAATCAGCTGGCGGGTTTGAGCCCCACAGGACTGCGAATCACAGCCTTCTGTGGCAGAACTGACACAATTCACCAGTCACAGCGCTTCAGTGTATCCGACGCCCACTCCTTGGAAAACTTGTATTGAGTTAACTTTTTCCGATGGAGCTGCCGGAACTCCGAAGTTCAGTTTATAAAAGTACAAAATAATACCACTTGTTTTTCATGCATAGTGGACTGTGGGCAATAGAAGCCCTGCTCTAGCAGACATTAAAAGGGTTAATTGTAGTGGTTCAACATGCAAATGCGGGCTCTGAAATGCTCATTTATCTCCGCTAAGTGGATTACCAGGAACTGGCCAGCTCTGTCCCCTGATTGGCTGGATTTTCCTTAGCTTTTTATCAGGGGAGCGGCGCGTTGAGATGGCAGCTGTTTAAATAGTAACTCTAATCCACTGGATGCCGAGAAACAGCCCCGCCCATACTCATCTGCATAATGACACACCGGCCTGCCCAGGTAACATCCTGTAACTGACCTTTAAGTTATGAACTCACTTCCTGTTAACCTCTCTGTGGCAACATCAAGTGGTGCAATCACAGAATTCCAAGCAGTCCTGATTACACAGGCGCTGCTCCACATGAGGCAGCATGGTGTGAAATGCACCAATAATGTCACTACTTCACTACTCATCAGTCTTTCTTCACGGGAATGATGGACCCCCTCAGAGGCATTAGAGAAGCTCAGACTTTGTCCGGCGCAGCCAACTCTCGCACATCGAACGTGATACTCACGCAATCAAGCCTCTTCGCATGCTCTCAGGCTACTACACCAAACATTTATCACGCATTGGGAAAATAGAATAAAGAATACAAATTCTCACCTCTGGGAAATATAAAGAATGTGGTAATCATATGCACCACTGAAATTTGAGCTTCTGAAGTCATCCAGAAAACCTTGGAGAGTGATTGGCGCAAATTGCAGGGTTGCTATGGTGAACCATCAGATACATGAAATCACTCTGCTCGCTCTGCAATGCTGGGGGTTACTTTTTGTCCCACAGTCCCCCACTCACTCTTCATATAATAAAATACCATCTTCCACTGTTTTGATTGTTAGCAGAGGCACTACACTTCAGTGGCTCCATATGTGCATAGGACTCCAATAGCAGAAGATTTTTAAGCGATTAAGACCTGGTTCGCCATGATAATTTCTTCTCAGTGCCAGTCCTCCTTGATTCAATGCACATTTACCAACATTCCAATTCCAATTTGGTTGCTGCTCTGGAACAGCCACTGACACAAATGCACACACTCAACAAACACATATACTCGCACACAAAGATACACACGTGTTGACCCCCGAATACACATAAACGATGTCAGACACACACTCACTCGCAGACAGCAGACCCCAGACTGCAGAGCAGAGACAGAGGAGCAGGCCATGCTGCCGTGAGTGTGTTTTATGACAGCCCTTCTCCGCCTTCCATTAGTGATCATTAAGGAAGAGACGGATCTGAGATGTGATTTCTCTAGCAGAGAAACAGGCTTGGCTCTGCTCCACTCATTAGCGAGCTGGAAGTGCGTCAGCAGCTCTGAAGCTGCTGGCTGTGCTGTGCAGCGCCCCCTGTGGTCCTCAGTGAAGCTAAAGGCCTTCGATTCAGCAACAGCCCCCCCCCCCCCAACATTGAGCTGTTACTGTACTGGCTGACACAAAATTCCCTTCCATACCTTTGTTCTTCTTGTCATTTCTTCCTCAATACATTATATCACATTCAATTGGCAAATGCTTTTAACCAATTCGACACACAACGCGTGTGCAGAATAAGGTAACTGAAACATCTGCGCAACAGAGCAAACAAGGAACAATTCAATCGCATCAGTCAACTTAGTCATGAAAACGTTACATGTGCAACCTACTGCAGGCCTTCATCAGTAACTGCAGACATATGACAGGTAAGCAAATAAACCAAGGATCACAATTCAAAGACAATTAGTGCAAAGCAAACACTTCTTAGCAAGAAATACATTGTTGCACTTGTACTGGTGCAAGGGCAGATGATGGAAGGGGGGTTATTTGTATTAAGACATACTGACTGAGGTCAGGTGCTGTCGAAAGAGATGAGTTTTCAGGCCATAATGGTAGATTGGCAGTGTCTAGGGGTACAGGCACTGTACATCTCCACAGTTGGAGAAGTTTTAAGAATTGGGTTTTAAGAATTCATGCCCTGGGATTCTTTCTGCTTTGTAAATTGAACTCCATGCTCTCTGCTATCCTTTATGTAAATATTCTGCTAACGACTATTTCTTTTTGTCAAACTTCCAGGATCCAAAAGTCTTAATTAAGCCACGAACCATACCTGGCTAACTCATGTTGGGGTAATTTTGAGAATATGGGACTCTTCATTCCCAGCCTCCTGTGTCATCTAGAGTAACTGGCAAAAAAGTACATGCACTTTTTATGCAGGTTTTGGAAGCACTTTTGTTTCATTTAAAGTGAAACCTACCTCCTTCTGAAGAGGAACCATCATCTCCTGATTCATTCCGGACAAACTCTGGGTCTCTGTCATCTTTCCATTTACACCATTATAATCAATCATAGCAAGCAATTACTCATCAGCTAGATACCTAACTGCCATGTTTACAATGAATGATGGGAAAGTTGTAGGATGGCCTGTGGTGGCCAAGGCAGTGCATATGCACAGTGGCCAAGAAGACATTTGCTTGTAGAAACATTCCATGTGGGCAGATTGGGTTGGCCCATTCAGGACATGTAGATTTCAGTATTCTGCGCATACTGACTACCTACTAAAGATTGAGGGTCTAGATAAATTTCCAGGTCAGATTACAAAATGAAATGAAAGATTTTGTAAGTGATGGGAACGAAACCCCATTCCGTCGCCCACTTAAACTAAACAATAACCACTGACAACTGCCAGTGTGACAAGTAGTTTGTAACGGGCATGACTAGTTGATTCCCATTTAAAAATAATTTGTCTTCATTCATTCGGGTCAATCCTTGCTTCAATGAAGTTGATATGGTGCTTTTCTGAGTATATGTCATTTCGTTGTTGGACTGTGAATCCGTATTAATATTGAGTGTAAGAGGAGGAATGCAGATATGTAATCCAGACTCTTGCCTGAAAAGGTAATGCCTCGGGGATCCAGTTGGGAGATCAAACTCTCCTCTCCCTCATTCAATACAGATGAGGGAAGGTGAGAGACGTGTGGTTTTTTATTCATCTTTCTCCCATTTCTATTTCCCTTGTTTAAGGTAATTAACAAACATAAAGCACTGATACCTTGTACGTACACGGTAACAATATTTTTCTCTGTTTAAGAGTGGATTAATATGAAAGTGAGAACGTTTTATTAAGTTACATACCTGTTAAAGAGAAGTATGGCTGCCTCAGGCTATGTGCAAGCTAGCGGCTGGAGACACCGTGGTCCCGCTGTAGAGACTCACTCTTTTACAGTGTCATTAATATCATTTGAGCGACCTACTGTTACATTCACGTTCATGCTGTAAGGGTTGTACGTTTATTTTGTTATTCTGAGAATCTAGCTCATGCGATAGCAACATAATCTAAGAGTGTAAAAGCGTATCTCATCATTCGAATGCTGTGTAATAATTTAGTTTAAAAAAATATAAGGTCAGAATGGATTTCGTAATTAAAACATAAGATGATAATCCCGTTGAGAAAGGTAATTTAAATCATTCAGAAAATGTCAAATGGTACTACTGTCATGGTTATTATGGTTCTGAATCTTGATGTATTGATACTCAGAGGACATGAATGTTGCATTTGTTTTATAATGTGATTCAATACAGATAAGTGAAGGCGAGAGACTTGTGGCGTTTTCTTCATTTTTCTCCCATTACTATTTCCCTTGTTTAAGGGAAAAACACCAGAACATTGTACTGGCAGTATATGCTTTCCGTTTTTGTGTGTTTGAATGCTTCAATTAGACATTCCAGACTGGAAAAAAATTGACTCTGGGAGACAGACAAGATAAACCTGGAGATTAGGGTGTACTAAGGGGGTGATAGGAATGTAACAAGGAGATAATAAGGGGGTGATAATAAAGCAATAAAGTCTGTAATAAAGGACCAGTAAGGGGATGATTAGGCCATGACTTGCCAGTGAAGGAAACTTCTTTTTTACTACGGGAATTTTCAACTGTCAGAAATGATTATCAATTACCAATCAGTGGCAGCAAAAGATATGTTCTTGATACTCATTTTCTGTTGTTGATTTGCAGGAGATGTGTGACTCCCTCCAGATATTTAAGTGCAGGTTAGAAATTCCAGGAGACCCACAAACCTTCCGCAGAAGTTGGGATTTCTGTTAGCTGGAGCGCATTTAAACCTTGATTCATTAAATTTTTTTCTCTGGAGGAAGGCCTAAGTCACTCTTGCAAGTCTGTCACTGCGCATTTGATCCTCTGAGATATATTTCATATAAATTCAATCACTATCTGCCATGCAAGTCTCCAGACTATCAGACTCTGAAATCCTGTTATTAAATAATGCTGGTAATGACAATAAATCACCATCAAACTCGAGCTGACGCTGTATTTGGCTGAAGAGCAGAAAAATCTTTTGGGAGTAGGTGCTTTTTTGCCGCATGGTTAAGAGTGTTCATCAGTATCGATTACAGACCTGCGAAATACACCGAAGGTAAGGCAAGGAAAAAGTATGATGCAATACAATGTTGTATTAGGTCATAGTATATAATGTATAATGTAATGAATTGTTAGTTAAAGCAACGCAGGACAATTTAAGGAAATATAAGTAAATGTAAAGCAATGTAATACACGTAATGTTACATAAGCAAATGGAATGCAAGATAAGGCACTATAAGGTAATGTTGTTTGATGTAATATCGGATATGTAATAAGGTAATGTAAGATCATTTAAACTAAAAGAGGATGGCAAAGTGCAATGTAAGATCATGTCAATATATTTAATTCAGTGCAACGCTGAGGGGTTCATGTTTCTGCCAAATTATGGCAGTAATGACTGAAAGGCAGTTAACTTAGACATTCAGTTCAAAATAGCATTCCAATCCTACATCTCTCCTAGTGCCGACCTCCTACCCACACTCCCTTTACCCTGTCTCCTACCCACACACTCTCCCTTTACCCTGTCTCCTACCCACACTCCCTTTACCCTGTCTCCTACCCACACACTCTCCCTTTACCCTGTCTCCTACCCACACTCCCTTTACCCTGTCTCCTACCTACACTCCCTTTACCCTGTCTCCTACCCACTCTCCCTTTACCCTGTCTCCTACCCACACTCCCTTTACCCTGTCTCCTACCCACACTCCCTTTACCCTGTCTCCTACCCACACTCCCTGTACCCCACATCTTAAATACACTCTCTGTAGCCTACCTCCAACCCTCACTCCCTGCACTCCACCTCATATCATCACTCCCTGCCCCCTTAATCCCCCCCACATTCCCTTTACCCCACATCCTACATACACTCTCTGTACCCACACTCCCTGTACCCTACTTCCTACACTCAATCCATGTTCCCTCCCACCTCAAACCCTCTCTCCCTGCACTCCATCTCCTACTGTCATTCCCCACACCCTACTTGTGACATAGTCCTTGTACCCTCTAACCTCTTGCACTTACTCCCCGCACCCTACCTTCTACACACACGTCTTATACCTTACCTCATAAACTATCTCCCTGAGTCCCACCTCTTGCAATTACTCTCTATTCCATCAACAACCCTCTCATCTCTCTCGTTGCTTAGAAACAGCGGTTTTCTGTCTGAGATGGGGGGATAGACTCTGCCTCCTGCAACTAGTTTCTGCTGGGAAAATAATCTTTTATTATTCTACAGTCATCATCAGTCTTTATACTGCAAAATGTCTTCTAGTAGGTCTGATGAGCTACCACTTTGCTTCAATGGCGTCACGCTGAAAAGCGCTCCATTTCGACATGCTCTCTCTCCTGGAATCGAAATCTGCGGAGCGCTGTACTGCTGACCTCTGGTAGCTTTTTCCCACTCCCAGCCCCAAGCTCTCAGTACACAAGTTGGCCTCTGGGGCCCCTCTGTGATAACAGCTCCTCAGCCCTTCACCACCAACTGCTGACTGCCAGGGAGGCTTAATCCTGACAAACTGTCGGCACTGAGCTAGATTTTCTCCATTGTGAAGTAATGGACATATCAGTGATCCTACAACATTAAATTTATCACTCTTTTAAGAGCCAATAGTCCTTCACCTAACTTCATCTCAGAGTTTTATAGCACGTGATAAAATGTGTCGTAACGTGCAGAATGTGGCTTGGCATTGTCTTGCTGAAATAAGCAGGGACGTCTCTGAGAAAGATGTCATTTAGATGGCAAAATATGTTGCTCCAAAACCTGTATGTACCTTTCAGCATTAATGGCGCCTTCACAGATGTGCAAGTTACCCAAGTCATGGGCACTAACACATCCCCATACATCACAGATGACGGCTTTTGAACTTTGCGCTGATAACAATCTGGATGGTCTTTTTCCTGCTTAGCACTGAGGACATGACGTCCATGATTTCCAAAAACAATCTGAAATGTGGACTCGTCAGGCTACAGCACATTTTATAACTTTGCGTCAGTCCATCTCAGATGAGCTCGAGCCCGAAAAGCCAGCTGTGTTTCTGGGTGTTCTTGATCTTTGGCTTTCGCTTTGCATGGTAGAGTTTTAACTTGCACTGTAGCGACGTAGATGTAGCCACGAACTGTGTTAACAGACAAATGTTTTTCCAAAGTGTTCCTGAGCCCTCATAGTAATATCCTGTGCAGAATGTTGTTGGTCTTTTATGCAGCGCGGCCTGAGGGGACCGATGGTCGCGGGCATTCAATATTGGTTTTTGGCCTTGCCACTTACATGTAGAGGTTTCTCCAGATTCTCTGAATCTTTTGATAATATTATGGACTGTAGATGATGAAATTCCTAAATTCCTTGCAATTGCACATTGAGAAACATTCTTAAACTGTTGGACTATTTGCTCACGCAGTTGTTCACAAAGTGCCCGTCCTTGCTTGTGAACGACTTAGCCCATTGGGGATGCCCCTTTTATAGTTAATCATGACACCTGTTCACCTCTGGAATGTTCCAAACAGGTGTGTTATGAGCATTTCCCAACTTTCCCAGCCTTTCGTTGCCCCGTTCCCAGCTTTTTTGGAACGTGTTGCAGGCATCAAATTCAAAATGAGTGAATATTTCCAAAAAATAATGGTAACACTTTACAATAAGGGTACAACAATTAACATTAGTTTATGCAGTTATAAGAATTTACTAACAGGTAATTAACATTTGACTAATGCACCTGGTAATAATTTTCAAATGATGTTCACATCAACTAAGGTCTTAATTTATAAATTATGGTTTAATAGTTTGAAGTACTACATAGGGGATACTTAAGGGATGTTTTCAACTTCACAACAAGGAATACACAGAAAATTAATAAATGTTCAATCATGGTTACGTAATGCTTATTCAGCTGTTTAACGCATTAGTTACCCGCTAATTAACTGATAGTTAATGAACTAATGTTAATTAATGTTAATTGCTGTACCCTTTTGTAAAGTGGGTCACACTTTATTTGAAGTGTTGCTCTTAAAGGTTTTATACAGCATGTATAATGCCTTCATGAATGAGACATGATGTCTTCATAAATCATTCCTAAGCGAATGTCATGCTTTGTAAAGGGGGAAATAACACATCCTTATTCAATATGTGATTCCAAATGTGACAATGACAATGTCACTTAGCTGACAATCTCACCCTTTATCGCAATTAGCCTCTGGCTAAGTGGCATTGTCAGTTATATCACATCTGGCATCACATGCTGAAAAAGGATGTGTTATTTCATCCTTTACAAAGCATGACGTTTGCTTATGTATGATTTATGAAGACATTAAGTCACATTTATGAAGGCATTATATATACTCTATAAAGCCTTTTTGAGAAACACTTCAAATAAAGTGTGACCGTAAAGGGTTACCAAAACAATAAAGTTGATCAGTTCGAACATTAAATATCATGTCTTTGTAGCGCACTCAATTGAATATAGGTCGAAAAGGATTTGAAAATCGTTGCATTGTGTTTTTACTCACGTTTTACACAATGTTCCAACTTCATTGGAATTGGGGTTTATATTTCTTGTGGAGGGATTCATCGACTTAAAGGTGTACTTTGCCTCGCAAAATGCCTTGATTATGCATAAAATACCATACATGCAATGATTTGACATGCATTTCTCTTTTCGTGATTGATTTATTTTCTCCTTAGAAGACAGAAAGAAGAGATGAAGAGTAAGCCCATCATTGTCACACAGGACACTCGCCGCCTTGCGTGCTACTCGAGCTTTGGTTATTTTACACCAGAAAATTTAGCTGTAATGGAAACGTGACGTCACACCTTTCCCGTGCTATATCCTGGGTAGTTACATTTCACCAGAGGCAGTTCTAGGGACGGGGCCACAGGGGCATTGGCCCCATCTGAAATCTCATTGGCCCCCTGAAGTGCCCCTGTCCTGTCACTCGCTTTGTCCAAGAATGACGATCAGATTATAGGTGAATGCAATTCCATGCCCAACAGTTGGCGGCAGTACTGCGTCAAACAGGCAAACAACCGTCACCTAAGCTCACAGAAGAAGATGACAATTTGCATGAACCCTGCTTCACACTCCAACTACACAACAGCGACAGGTGGGCTATAAAGATGGAGAACTTCTCGATGGCAGTGAACGTTTTGAGTTGCAAATCCCCATGGTTGTCATTAATGTTTGAAAGAACATTAAATGCTGCTGTCACTCAGCTCAAGTCGAACAAACATTAGATTAAGAAGCAGTGGTCAGCTATTAGTTAGCATTAGCTTTAGCTAATACATGCTAATCAGTGCATGTTACTTTTTTGAAATTTGCATTTTTGCGTTAACATTAACCCATAATGTTTGGTAGCAGTTCAGTATGAAAAGAAAGGGTCGGTCTGAAGGCCCATTCACACCAAGCGCGAATTTATGTGCGGATTATTTGCCGGATATTAATAGAAGCTTATTTCATGAGTTCTAATGTAAGCTTGCACACCAAGGCGGAAGTTTCGTGTGGCAAACAATAACATCCGCACTGACTTACGCTTTGCGAAAATCCGTCTGCATAACTAGACTTTCATCCAATGAAATGCTTTGTTTCTATTCACGTTATAGCGTTCAAACCTCAAAGTCACATAAACTAGATACAAACTCAGTACATAGAATAGTACGGTGACAAATAAAGAGAACGTCGCATTAATATTCTTCTCCAGCATCCTGTCCTCTGTAAATAGAGGCGGGATGATTACTTGAACAACAAGCTGAAAGACAAGCTCCGAACATCAATAATGAAAACGCTCAGTGGCAACGGAGATGACAGTCTGTCACGCAAAAGAAGATGCGTGGCAAAGGTTATGGTTTTAGATACATACAAAAAATGTCATCGTTGCTGCTGCTGCTCTCATGGTCCAATTTGATTAAATATCACACGGATTTGTATGTCTGTTGTGCGAAATTGGAACGCAATTTCATGGAATTTCGCACTGAGTACGGTGGGCATGGTTTGACAAGGAATTTTCATGCAGCGAATATTCCGCAAATCCCTGCCGATTTTTTGCTTCGCCTTGGTCTGAATGGGCCTTTACGGTGGATTTCACCACTGGTAATATGGAAATTAATTATGATTCCGGACTTCTCACGCTTTTCTTCACTCAGGGGTAGGAAGCAATGGAATTGCATAAAAATGTTTCAAATTGTCTTATTTCATTTAAACAATTTGAACAATCGTGAAACACGCATTTCGTTGATTGCATATTTGCTGACTACAGCACGAGAACGTGAATGAAGCACTAAATCTCACGCTGAATATGTGAGAGTTGAGAGCCCTGCAGACAGCATCTATGTACTGCAACAACAGTAACTCTGTAATATGTCTGATATTGTGAGGTATCGTTCAGGAACCAATCGCGAGAACGCAGTATTGCAGATGAAGAGATTTTATTGCGTGAGGGGGATAACCCCCACAGGGCAGAAGGTAAAAGTGCAGAGTCCACAATCCAAAAGTCAAAATCCAGTGAGGCTGAATCAGAGTCGTAACCAGGGCAGCAAACACAGAATTCGTAGTCAGGCAAAACAGATTCGGTACACAGGAACAGGTTTGTCGAAGAAGCAAAAATCAAAAAACCAAAGGGCGTATCCGAATCATTACCAGGGCAGCAATCACAAAAATCGTAGTCGGGCAAAAAGGGTTCGTAAACACAGATGCGACAGTAATACAAGAAGGGCAAGGCAAAAAAATCAAAAGTCGGACGGTCCAGGCAGAAGAGAAACGCAATGAGTTCAAGGCGGATAATGAGCAGCACAGGTAAACACGAGAGACGTTCTGACAAGGAAGTTGTGTGAAGAGACACTTAATATACACTCTAGGGAGATCACAAGGTACATAGAAGACAGGTGAAGGAAATGAGGCTAATTACAAAGGGTGGAACAAAAGGGAGAACCTAATCACATAAAGTAGGCAAAAGCTAAAACGCGGACAGGGATCACGAGACAAGCCTATAGACAAACATACAGGTCCAGTCAAGGAGTTCTAACGTGCATAGATAATGAGAGAAAGGACAGTGCGAAACAGGTGTGGAAGATCCACAGGAATGCAGCTGAGAAGATAAGGGAAAGACAAGAGGCGGAGACTAGAACAGGGCGAGTGCTGAGAGCTTGTTAATCAATTAGTAAGTGCAGCTATACAATCCCTAGTGCTTGTTAGTAAGTTAGTATTATAGACAATGTTAGTTGAATTAGTAATCTTAGCAAAAGCAACAAACTGTTACTATTGGTTAGTAAAAACAAAGTAGAGTGAAAGTAGTAAGCGAGATGGGAAGGAAGGTTGAAATCCAGAAACCATTAAATCACCCGAAAGAGTGGCACGCAGTACTGGGGCTGTGAGTAATGACAACACAAGAGACCAGACAGGGGGAGACAAAGTGCAAAGCAAGGTGGAAGAAAAGAAAGAAACTATGGTTAAATGCGAAATATGGAAAAGTAAAACTAAGACAATGCAAGAACAAATTGAAGTACCAAATCACAATACACATACCAAAGAATAGACAGCAATGATTCAAATACCAATAAAACATAATATCAAAACACGGCAAATAGAACAAGACATGGCAAATCAGAGCATGAACATGGCGACACAGATCAGAATCATAACAGATATTTATATGAAAAGGCACAGAAGATAAATAATGGTCACACTGTTAAATCCCAATGGACATTGGCGCTAAATATTTGCACATTTTCTGCTTGAGCAACTTCAGCAATTAGCTGGTAACTTGAATGTCAAAACTCATAACATACTTGTTTGTACCATTTGAATAATAATTGAAATGAAGTGCTATTGTGAGAATCCACCACATTTTAATTAATGTGCACTCAATATTGTACTGTATCTCTGTTTGTGACTATTGTGAATAGTGAAATCAGTAAATGAATGTATCCTAAAGTAAAGGAACAGTGTAGAAATCAAAGTGCAGATCCACCTAATTTGACCACAGCTAAGTTTGTATGTATGTAGGCATTGCCTTGACATTTATCTGGATCTCTGTTTCACTGAAGATTAGACTACTTGCACATTGTGTAATCTCATGTTGTGTTTAGTCATGAAATTGTAGTATTTCAATATTACATTAAATACATTGGGCTCTAAAATCGTCGACTAGGCGCAGGCGTGGCGCACGCACGGCGAATGGGGGGTGCGCCGCGCCAACGGGGTGTGTCCAGGCGCATGTTGCTATTTCGTGCCCGGCGTAGCCTGGCGCAAGTACTCTTCTGTCCCGCCTTCCTGCGCAAGTGGCAAAGAAGGTATAACACAGCCGAGTCAAATCTTCACCAGTCAAATGAGCTCCTCTCCTCACCTTTATTGTGTTGGAATATAGAAGCCTCTAACCTACATCTGATGCGTTAATGTTGCATTTTACTTTGCTGCTTCAGGCATGTTTTCTGCACTGCTTATGTCTATATTAAGCATTACGAATATGAGTTCGCTGGCTAGCTTGGGCATTTGCGAATTATTACCATTAGCGAACTTGAATGGAATTTCAAAACGAAACTACGTCAGATCATTCAAACTTATGAAGTTGGAATGAAATATGATGGTTGCTCATTGGGAAGAGAAACGATGGATAGCGTGTTCCTATTATTACACCCTGTTGCTGCTTAAAATGTTGAGATTAACATGCATGGACAACAATGCAAGATACGTTACGCATTTATTTTCAATATGTGATCTTAACTCAGTACGACATCATAGCAATCAGGCTGTATTCCTTTCCCCCCATAAAAACGACCTAAGTGACAATAATAGTAGAGTATTGAGCTGCTTGCACACTGGAAGCGAAACAAATTTTTCGCGCGACAGATTGCGTTGAACGCAGTGTCTCGTGTCCGAAAGTCTGGCAGGATTTTATTATATCTCCGTGTCCGACAGTCGATTATTGTTTTAATTTCTTCAAATCTACTGACTCTTTTAGATATTAAACGTGAATGTTTTGATAAGAGGGCTCAGTTCTTCAAGATGAGTACCGAGAATATCAGTCAATGTTTCTGTTTAAGCTCTGCTCAATAAAGTGAGTCGACATTGGCACGGGACAATGTACAATGCCACCGTGTCTGACAAAAAAAAAAAAAAAAAAAGAGGACTATTAGAACAGATTGATAACGAAATAAAGAATAAAAAGAAATATTTTAACTACAGAGCATCCAATGAACACTACGATTTATTTATTTGCGGGTCATCTTTGTTGGATGTTCCTTTTGTTGGTGATATATTTAATTCTTTATTTCATTATAAATGTGTTCTCATATCAATACTTTTACTTTTCGCTGGCTGCTGGACATGGAGTATTATGCATTTCGCGTCTGGCAGTCTTGATCGTGCATGCGATAATTTATTCACACTGTCAATGGTCATGGAATTGATTTGCTCACTAACAACAAAAAAAGTACTATTTTATCTCTGGTGTGGAAATAAAGCGTGAATCTGTTCGATCCATCGGACTAATTTTCGAAAGAAAGACCGAATAAAGACTGTTGTCTACCTTCAACGGAAGAAAACAGACGAATAGGCTAAAAAGACCAAGAAAAGTCGATAGCTATCAATTTGCATTTTGTGAAGGTCGAACACAAAATTGGCCAAGTCTGCATGTCTAATAATTCCTGGAATACTCGGAAAAATTTGAACTTGTTTGACTTTCGGACACGGAGCTATATTAAAACCCTGTTCAACTATCGCGTCTTTGCATTGACTGTAATCAGTCATGCAAAAAATTTGTTTCCTGTCCAGTGTGCAGGCGGCTTTACTGAGCATAGTGCGCAAGCATATATATCCAGTTTGTGGTTGGCTGAGAAAGATGTGAAGTCGTTAGTTTGCATCACAGATTCAGCTGCGTTGTTTAAGCCAGGTCAAGTTTCCATTACGCGTGCCAACCGCCTTTAATCTGACATCAGGACTATCGATGTAGATACTATAATTTATGTCATTATTCAGATAGTCACGTTAAATAGTGCTTCCTGTAATTATTTATGGCATTGAAATGTGCCTGACATTCTGGAAACCTGCCTGTGAGATTTCGGTGACGTGTGTGCACTGTGCGCCGGTCAGCTAAATTACCACTGCAAAGTTTTCTGCGCAACTCCAGCGGATACTTTTTTTACAAAATTGTCACTGCGTCTTGATGAATATGTGACACCTCCCTCTACTACGCCGCCACACCCATCTCGGTGCACGTTCGTCTACCAAAGGCTGCGCACGGTGTTGTACCTCACGAAATTACCACTGCGCGGGCTGCACTGGACGAAATTACCACTGCGTGGGCTGCGCCACGCTAAGCCACGTGCGCTGCGCCAAGAAATTAGAGCCCATAGGACGTACAATATCACGGGCTATATGTTTAGCGAAAAAATTTGGAAACTGCTCAGTGAAGGATAATTTCAGTATTCTGAATACTTCAATTGTTGTGGTCTGATAGTTTGACAACATGGTTTCATCTTAAAGTTTTTGAATATTATTGCATTTCCATTGGAAATTAATGAATGATTAGGCAATCATGCTCAAATGTAAAATTGAAAAGGAGTTACTCTGTCTACACTTTTATAATGAAAGTGTTTGAAAAAGGTATAACTGGTGATTGTATATATACACACCTTATCATAAATGTGACTGTATGCATGAATGTTGGACAAATACTTGGCCCCTCAGTGAGAAATATGGCCCCTTGATGGCCCCTTACTTAGAAAAATCCTAGATCCCCACTGTAGTTCACACTGTTAGTTTTCAACAAACAAATACCTCAACTGCTATTTCTTGAATATTTTAGCGATTGCAACAGCTTCACTCGTGTTCATTTGCCAGGAGGCGCTGATGATTGATATGGTGAAATTTTAAGCGGGAGTTTTGATTTTGAAACACATCTGTGTATAATATTGGAGGAGAGATGGTGCATTATTCTTAATTCCAAGGGAGTTTTCAGGGGGAATCTCACACCCGAAACCTACCCTGAAATTGCTTTGAGTAAAACCCAGAATAACTGTTATTACCATTGTTCTGTTCCTGAGGTGGTCCACAGTTTTACTTGGTGCAGCCACCATGCAAACACACTTAATCTTTTTTTGTGAGTGTAACAGGCCCGAGTTGTGCTCAGAGAATATGTTTTGGGTTGAGGGAATAGATTTCCTCCGTAATGCAGGCAATACATAAATGCTAAGCACAGCCCTCGGGCCCAGTGTCATTGTTTATGGAAGAAATGATATTAACCACTGTGTTCTCTGTAGGTGAAAATGTAATTAAAGATGCTATTGCTTCAAGATAAAAGGTTATTTACAGTGGCAGTTTGGAATCTTAACCTTGGAGATCATTTATCCGCAGCAGCCCATTTGGGGAACGCAGCAGTGTCATTTAAAGCTGGAAAAACACAAACAAGCCCGATGAGACAAACTGCACACCTCCCAGCAAATAAAAAAGCACAACTCTGAACTTCCCGCCAACCTAAAGCATAAATCAAAGCCTTCCACCAAATTATACTGACTCTTCTCCTAAAAAATTGAAGCACAGTTCCGCACCTCCCTTCTTCCAAAAAAAAAGTAACAAACCTGCCCCCCCCATATTAAGACACAACTCTGCATTTCCTACCAAATTAAAACAAAATTCTGCATCTCTCTTCCAGCCAAATTAAATCAAAGCTCTGCTCTACCCACCAAAAAAGTAGGAAAACTCAGTAACTACCATCAAATTTAAACACAATTCTGCATCCCTGCCCTTGCCAAATGAAACCACAACTTTCAACCTCTCGCCAAATTAAAACGCAAGTTTGCACCTCCCCTTCTTCTGAATTAAAGCAGAACTGTGCACCTCCCATCAAATTATAACAAAAATTTGCACCTCCCCTTCCGCAAGATAAAAACACTACTCTGCACCTCCATGCCTAACTAAATCAAAGCATAAGACTGCACCTCCCCTACGACTAAAGTTAAACTCCTCACTTCGGTTAAATTAAATCTCAACTTTGTAACTCCCCTTTTGCCAATTTAAAACAAAATGCTTCGCCTCCCTTTCCAAAAAATTTAAATACATCACTGCATCTTCCCTCTCTCCAAATTGAAGCATAAATTGACACCTATCCTCTCATAAAATTAAAGCACGACTGCACCTCCCCTTCTGCCACATTAAAGCACAATTTGAGCAATCGTCAACACAGGAAAAAAAATGCCCTGATGTTGCAGTCATGCCCCATTTCCGATGCTGTATGGATAGTCCGGTGGTCGGGTCACTTCCGGCCTAGTGGAGCATCGGAAAGTTACTTCTGCGTGCGGATACTTGGCCGTACGATGAAGCTGTCTTACGAAGCTTTCAGCTGGGGATCTTTCATTTTCTCAAATTTCGAGAAGAGCTTTCCATGCCGATATTCAGGTGATTGATATGCAGTTTCTTCTATAAGTATTGGCATTGCCTTCAACAATCACAGATGTTTAGATCAGTGCCTCTCAAATCTCTCCTGGAGTACCACCTCTCACGCATGTTTTAGATCTCCCCCCGCTAGCACAGACGATTCTAATGATTTGCTCATTATCAAGCATCTTCACGGGTAACGAGCTGATTATTTGACTCAGCTGCGCTGGAGCAGGCAGAACTTTAAAAAATGTGCAGGAGAAGTGGTACTCCAGGAGAGGTTTGAAAAGCACTGATGCGGATGATACTATTCCAATCCCTCAATGTTATTATGTGCATGCAATTGACCAAAGCACTAGCAAGCTGCGCTCCAGAAGGGTAGTAGTCTCAGAAGTAGGAGAAACTCTGGCGAAAAAGCTACATCCGGCTATTTTTTTTTTTTTTTTGTGTGTGTGTGTATTGACGATTGCTCGAATTCTGCACCTCTCCTGCCACCAAATGAATGCACAACTCTTAACCTCCCCCTCACAAAATTTCAGCTCAAGTCTGCATTTCTCCTCCCACCAACTTAAAGGAAAAGAATAACAATAAAGAATAACTCTGCATCTCCTCTACCACCAAATTATAGCAAAACTCCTCACCCCCCCCCCCCCTTAAATTTAATCTCAGATCTGCACCTACACCTATGCCTAAATAAAACTCAAATCTGCACCTCCAACCAAATTAAAGCAGAAATACCTGCAGCCAACCCCCCCTCCCCCCTTTTGAAATGAAAACACAGACGTGGACCTCCCATTACCCTAAGTTAAAACACACCTCCCCACCCAACAAACTAACGATCAACTCAGCACTTCTCTTCCCACCAAGGAAGCACATTTGCTTCTCCCCTCCCGCCAAATTAAAGCACAACTCACTACACAAAGCGTCTTTTCCTGTTATGATGGAGGCAAGCACACATTTATTTCATGTATTAACTACTTCCCATAATTTGATGCTCGTCTTGCGTGAAATTAACTGATAAATGGTGCGGATATAAACAAATACACGGTGTGATTAGTAGCTTAATTAACACACAGGGTGAGAACAGACCAAATGAGCATGAACCAGCCTTAGGACAGCACTCACAGTGAAAACGAGCCCCTTATTTTGGATGCAAGTGTTAAACCAACTGAGGCTGCTGAGTTAGAAACGTCTCACTTAGAAACACTGTGAAATCTCTGCGAAACATATCAAATGTTTCTTAAAGGGGATCTATTATCATTATTATGATCCTTTTAATACATATTAGTAATGTTGTAATGTCAGTTGTCCATACTCAACCTCTGAAAAGTTTCTAAACAATACAGGGATTTTGCCGAAATCCAAGAACGTGATTTCAAGAACTTGATTTCCTCTCTGAACACCTCCTCCCGAGATCTTCGTGAGATCTGGGCAAAACCTGACATCAGGTTGTGCCGTCCAATTAGTACAGACCTAGCCAGAGCCAATCACGGCGCTGGACCTGCCCACACCGGAAACTATTCTAGCAGGCACTAACAACGGCAGATCATACTATGCCTTAGTACCGTCTACACTTTTGGAAATACAAAGGAAGAACCGCAGATCATTTGAGGTGCAGTTTTGTCAGTATCTCTCCCAAGGCTTCATGTCTGTTTACTTTTGGACGTGAAGAAAAACACTTATTTCTCTTCCAAAAGATGATGCCACCAAAATCAGTGGGTAGCTTTTTTTTGTTTGCTGGCAGCAAACAGCCACGGCCAAATGGAACGTTAGCTGTTTGTGCTCAGGATTTCACCAAAGACAGCTTTGTCAATAAAGGATAATTTGCTTCAGCTGCTTCTCAAACCTGAAGCAGTTTCATCGATCAGATGCTCGAAGCCACTAGCTGTAAATAGCGATATAACAGCAAATAATGTAAATGAATCTAACGTGTTAGGGGTGGCTAGCAGGACCACTAGCGATAGTTAGTACTAACAACTGGCCTCAAACGCAGGCTTTGTAAAATATCTGTGTCCGTGACTCACAGACACAGAAGCTGTAAGTTGATTTAACTGCATAAGCCAACTTGATGTGACAGCCAATTGATTGTGGCTGTAGCACAGTGGCTAACCTAGCCAAGTTACTGTTGCTAATGTTTGTGTCTTAAATATGCAAGAGTAATATCAGGGGAAATCCTACAGAAGGAGTGTCAACATAAACCTCATTTGAAGCAAACTTTGTATACTCATTTGTAATTTGGATGCTTAGTACAACTGTCAACGGTAACGGTTCTTGCTGTCCGTAAAACGTGTATTGCAAGGGTTTGTCTCTGTGGTAATGACTGCTAGGTTATGAGCTACTGCATGTTAGTTTGCTTGCTGCCCTGCTAATTAAAAATCCTCCTGGTTAACTTATATGCAGTAATTCTGATTGGTATGCTTGTTACTTTGGTAAGCATCAATGAGGCAGTTTTATCATAACATTGCCCCATTGTAGCCACTACAGTTGAATCGGCTGCTTGTGGTCGCTTCACTTATCCATGACCGGGATCAACCGGATCCCTATCAAAAATGTCTGGGCAAGCTCTCTCATTCTACCGTGAAAGCAATCGCGAAACGCAGAGGCTCTAATGTGTCTGGTATTACAAAGGATTTCTCTGCACTACCGTGACATAATTTCATCCCCATTTAGAAATTGTTGTAGGTAATAAAAAGCTGAAAAGGGCGGCGATTAAATAGGAAATTATTTCCAGTAGAAGAGATCAATTCGCTAGCTCCACATGAGCAACTTGTCTACGCTGACAGAACTTATGGTCTGCAAAATCTGTATTATGTTCATAGCATAACTGAGTTCTCTCTGCTTTCACATCGCCGAAACAAATTTTTCGCGGGGCAGATTACATTCAAACTCAATGCAAAGATGCCAATACACGCGTTATGGTCATGTTAAGCAGCTTTCACACCGGACGCGAAACTAATTTTTCACGCAAGAGATTACATTCAAAGTAAATGCAAAGACAATGCATGAAAAATTTGTTTCGCATCCAGTGGCAAAGCAGCTTTTTGCGCCCATTTTCTGCGAGCAAACTCTAGTCATTCCAAAGCAATAAGTAACCATTACCACGGGCAATTTCCAAAAAGGCCGTTTAGCCTGGAGCTTTCGCCCCTTCGTCATACACCAGTGCAGAAGCTGTTCATTACTCCATGCATTAATGACACACCACAGCAGGTCCTTATAATACACACTGAAGCAGTCTATAAGTTGTTGATCCACTTTTTGCTGCTCCTCACTGTCCATGTTCCCCTCTAAACTCAGACGCACCATATTTCTTTGGTCTCTGGTCTACACTTAGGTTCGTGTACCCGTTCTACAAATGTGTCTATATGGGGTGGATTCTAGCTTTCCCTCAATCCTAGCTATACAGTAGAAACACCAGTGTACTCACCATAGTAGCTGTTAGTCGACAGCAAATTTGAGCTTGAGCTGCCAGACATATACACTGCATCCTCCACTTTCGCCGTTGCGTTTCTCAGAACAAGTTAATTTCATGATACACATGTACTGCGTTTGATTGAGGAATATGCCCGTCGATCCCTTCGGGAGACGCATCTCAGTTTAGGAGGCGGACATGGCAAACTGCGTTCTGCTGCCTCGTTCCGCCTAGTTCTACCCTCCACAGAGCTGGCCAGTCAGAAGAAACTGGGCACACAGGGAGTGGGGGCCATGGCTGAAGAGCCACCCCAATGAAACGTTTCAAGCAAAGACTACAATGGACAACAAATGGGGTTTTTTGGGGATGGCAGGAACTCCTGGAGAGGCTTGAAAGCACTGATGTGGATGATACATCATCATCATTAGTACATGTCTGTGTAATATGAGAAAAGTATCTCTGCAGATGGTTCCACCACGGATGGAATCATGAAATCCCTCACCGCGTCCATACTCCCCACAATGTTTCTAATATGGACCCTGACATTAGTGCAAGATGGACATGGGATCCATATTCCTCCGAAAGGTTTCTGACACCAAACAATATCAATACCAAAGAAAGTACACTGAGGAATAGGGTAAAACTTTACTTTGACACCATCATCTGTTTTGTTCTCATGAGCCCATTGCTTACTTTGATTACATTGAATCCAAGGAAATTCTGGAGAGTCAACACACAGTTCCTAGAGGAATATGTGATGTCATAATGTCATTTAGTTATATAATGTTGCTTATTGTTTTTTCTGTTTGTTACAGTCTCCATCATTTCTGATGTCAAGTAAAGAGATTAGAAAACAGTAGTCGTCCCTACTCATTTATGATGGTGATGTTCTGATTGTAGTGATCATCCAACATGCCAGTACCGTAGTGCCCTATCCCAAACTGTGAATTTCAAACTGAAGACTTCGACACTGTGGTAATTGCTGTACTCCTCATGACACATACCATAGTGCTCAACACAGCCAGTGGTGGATCTGCTAAAGTTGAGAAAGCAAAGCGGCCCACAATCTATTCCGCTGGGACAAGTGAGGACTGGTCCTACTTCACCACCAGGTGGAAAGACTATGTTAAGGCACTAAAATCACAGGAAGTGAGCTGGTTGTAGAGCTTCTGGAATGCTGTGAGGAGACGCTCCGCAGAGACTTAACTCGATCTGCGGATGGTTCCCTCGCAGATAAAAGTGAGCAAGATGTCCTCAAGGCTATTAGAATTTTGGCTGTGCGTGAGGGGAACACTGTGGTGGCTTGTGTAACACTTCATATGTTGACACAAGACCGTGATGAAAAACAGTCTGCTCCTATGGTGCCAGACTTTGAGGCCAAGCAGGTGTGTGAAAGTTTGTCATCACGTGCCCTTCATCCAGTGAGAAAGTCCACTACAATGAGACCTTTCTTTTGGATGTTCTAATACATGGACTGAATGACCCCAAAATTCAGTTATACCTGCTTGGTGACAAAAACCAAGATATGACACTGGAGCAAGTCTTTTTGTTTGTGGAGGCCAAAGAAGCTGATAAACACTCTGCATCTAAGCAACTGGACTCATAAGAAGCAGCAGCCAGTTCTTACCGCCGCTCAAGAAGCCCAACACAGTCTGACACAAAGAAGGCTGACAAAAGTAGAATATGCTTAGACTGTGTCAAGGCAGGACATGGTAAATGAACACCCCCTCATGTCAAGAAAAAGGAATGTGAAGCATATAGCCAGACTTGCAAAGGATGCAAGCGTGGAGACTACTTTGAGTCTCAGTGTTGTAGGAAGGGCAAGCCAAAACCACCAGAGGACCATGAAGGTGCTGTCTTTGATTCCCTGTGTGCTGCATCTCACCGCCCATCACAGACCAGCAAGAGATCCCTCACTCTGGATCACCACTCCTACGACCAGCTGTCTGACAGCTAGAGGAAACAGCCTCAGCCATTCATCAAACTCACAACTAAAGTCCTTCATGAAGACTATAAGAGCTTAGGCTTTAGCCACATCAGTGTCCCCAGTAACCAGAGAGATGTGGCCCTGTCTTCCATGGCTGATTCCGAATGTCAGAGCTGCCTTACTGGTGTCAACATCCTTCACAAACTCAGTCTCAGAGAGCACAATCCCATCCCAGTGCCCATGAAGATGGACGCTGCCAAAAATGAGGGGATATCCATCCTTGCCGTGATCATCCTACATCTGTCTGACTCAGTTCCTGATGGTACCCTCTTTGAAACACGTTAGACTATCGACATCACTGATACATCCGACAAGATCAGCAAAGAGACATGCGTTGCCCTTGGCATGATCACAGATAGATTTCCTATGGTAGAGAAGGTCATCGGTACAACAGCTCCTGCTAGTAAACCGGTCAACTTGCCTACAGAGGGTAAAAGTTGTGGCGTGACCATTTGCGATTGTCCCAAATGGAGCCGACCACAGCCTGTTCCCACTGAACTCCCTTTTCCACCCACCATGGAGAGCTGAGGCAAGCAGGAAGAGTTTCTAAATGAACTTTATAAATCCAGCACCCTCAATAGATGTGAACACGAGCCACTCCCTCTCATGGATGTCCCACCCTTGAAACTGCAGGTGGATCCTGACGCCCCAGCTGTTGCCTCTCATAAGCCTATACCAGTACCCCTTCACTGGCAAGAAAATGTCAAGGCAGGTTTGGATTAGGACGTCCAACTGAGTGTCTTCAAACCAGTTCCAATTGGTGAACCTATCACCTAGTGCCACAGGATGCTCGTACGCACTAAAAAGACAGGAAAACCAAGACATACAGTTGACTTTCAGGCTCTCAACGTACACGCTGTCAGGGAAACTCATCACACAGTCTCCTTTTCACCAGGCTAGGTCAGTACCTCATGGCAAGAAAAAGACCGTATTTAACGCATGGAATGACAAGCACCTAACCACTTTCATTACTCCTTGGGGCAGGTACAGATACCGCACAGCACCACAGGGATACATAGCTTCAGGGGATGGTTATACCAGGTGCTTTGACGAAATAGTAGCGGACATTCCTAACAAGACTGTGTGGATGATGCACTCCTTTGAGCAGATGATCCTGAGCAGTGCTTCTTTTAAGCATGTCAATAGTTGGATATTTGTGACAGGAATGGTATCACTCTTAATCCTGACAAATTTGCCTTTTCTCAGGATACAGAGGAATTTGCTGACTTTGAGATCACACCTGACAGTGTTCAACCCTGCAAAATGTACCCCCAGGCCATCATAGACTTTCCCTCGCCAAAGAATGTCACAGATACGAGATCCTGGTTTGGTCTAGTCAATCAAGTCTGGTCAAAAGATGGTATTATCTCTTCCAGAAACACTGTCAGTGCAAAAAATTCGGCCTTCCTGTTGCTATGATGGTTGAAAAATCACATTAGTTGGCAGCCGTTTCACCCATGCAGCGGAATCACGATATGCACCGATTGAAGGGGAGGCATTAGCCATTGCTGCTGCTTAAGAGAAGGCACAATATTTTGTCCTTGGATGCTCATAATAGCAGTGGACCACAAATCACTCCTGAAGATCTTTGATGACCGTTCACTTGACCTTATCTCCGGTGCTTGTCTAAGCAACTTGAAGGAGGAAACCCAGTGCTACAAGTTTCAGATGACCCATGCACTAGGTGCAAAGCATCGTGCAGCTGATGTTGTATCACATCACCCAACAGGGGATCCTGAGTGACTGATACTGACTGATGATGTGGGCACAGTTGGTAGTGATGAAAGTAATCTACATCTGGGTGACCTTCTAAGTCTCAGTCGAACAGTCCCACGCTCAACTCAACAGATTGATGGACTTGATGCTGATAAAGATTAATCAGTTCTGCAGACAGTTGTAGCAGGTATCAGTTCTTTGCAGTGTGTTACTTAAGACAAGGTTTGGGTCACTACAAACAGTGATGCAGACATGTTGCAACTACTGAACATCATCCAATCTGGAATGCCTGAGTCTTGCCTTGCACTCCCACTTGAATTATGAGTGTATGACTAATTCTGAGAGGATTTGTACACAGTCGACGGTGTCATAGTTTACAAAGATTGCATTGTGATTCCACCGTCCTTACGAGATGCTATCCTGCAAGCTCTACATTCTGCACATCAAGGTGTAACGTCAATGATGTCCAGAGCTGAAGCATCTGTGTTCTGGCCAGAAATCACAAACAACATGAAACAACTGAGGAACAGCTGTAATCAAAGCAAACGAATGGCCCCATCCCAACCATTCACACCACCAACTGCCCTCACATATCCTGTCTACCCATTCCAGTGTGTATGTGCTGACTCCTCCAAGTACAAGGGTGTCAACTATCTGGTGGTCATGGAAAGATACTCCAACTAGTGTATCGTTGAGTGGAGTACTGAAGGTGCATCCAGTCTGATTGACTGCTTACCTCATACCGTTGTCATATTTGGCATCCCTGACGAACTGTCCACTGATGGTGGACCAGAATTCACAGCTTCGGCGACCAGACAGTTCCTACTAGACTGGGGAGTGGATCATTGCCTTTCCTCTGTTGCCTTCCCTCACAGTAACTGCAGAGTAGAGGTTGGTGTGAAAACTATCAAGCATCTGATCACTGACAACACCAGAACGAACGGCGAGCTTGACGCCAACAAGTTTCAGCATGCAATCCTCCAGTACAGGAATATACCTGACAGAGATACTAAGTTGTCACCTGGCATGTCTAAAAGTGATATCCTAGGAGATATCACCACTAATGCCCTCACTTTAAAATGCGAACCAAAAGAGAACGCACCCCCAAGGAGGGAAAATCTCCAACAGAGGTAGATATATCTGCTACTTAGCAGAGTCGCAAATAAGAGCTCAATAATCTTGCCAGAACCTCCCACGGAGAATACCGTGAAGGAAGAAGACGAAAGAAAAACGGACTGACTGCTAGAACACAGCTAGGCAGCCAGAGAAATAAATTTCCAAATGAAATATTCTATAAACAGGCTTAGAAGCTAAGTCCTCAATACCAGAGCTAAACTATAGTCAAAGTAAGACCATCACTTCAGGCACGTAGGATTGACACTGAAGTACCGGCCCGCAGTACTGAGGGAATTGAATAAGCTCCGTGCAGCTGGCACCAATGAGCAACACGATCCCCCCAAATCAGCCCTCCGATTAGCCACCATAGGAAAGGAACGACAGAGCTAACAAACATGAACCCACGACTGTGTGGTGCAAGTTTGTCAACATGATCAGTATGTTTAGCGAGTTGATGGATCAGGACGTGTCAATCATTGGAACAGGAAATTCCTCTGGAAATACACTCCAGTATATCCACCCATTGCTTGAGTGACACTTGACTCTAACCTGAGATACAACCCCCAGCCAAAGCAACAGATCCCACCAGACCTCTACAACTGGTCTTCACACCCAGACTCCAGTCAAGACCCAACCAGTAAAGCACCACACTGACAACAGATCACCAGAGGCTGAGCAATTGGTGCCTTCACCTGTTCCAACACAATCAGAGCATGACATACCTCCTCCAACACCCACCAGCCGACCTAGACCACCTCCAGCTTCTCCAAGAAAAACAAAGGCTGCCAATCCAGTGAAGAAGCCATCCGCAGATCCACCCATCCCTACAGATACGACACTGAGGCATTCTTCAGGTAGGAGAGCCAGGATGGCTAAGTGATTATATACATTGCATTGAGGCAGAATCATCCCCAGGGACTCAAGGGCAGTCTGTACCAAATGATAGTCCCCAGAGTTGTGTTTATTTTCATGATCCTGGTCCTTTTCAGCAACAGAGATCTCACTGACTATTGACATTTCTCTTCTTTCAAAGACAAATGACATCCTTAATTTCTCGTCCTTGCCAAATCTTACAGATGTGCCAATGACCGGTGGGGGGAATAGGAATATGTGATGTAAGAATGTCATTAACAATGACATTATATGATGTTGCTTATTGTTTGTATCCATATTCCCCAAGGGTCCATATTACCTCAACTTACCCCAAATACAAGTTTAACAAATACAGAAAAATAATTTCTCAAAGTCTAATTGGAACAGCAGAGCAAAAATGTTCATTTTTCCAATTTAATTGATAAATCGTGAGATGTGTGCACTTCAATTATTCCTGTTACACTTCATACATGTACATGATGGAGGAGATAAAAGCAAGAGTGTGCATTCCATTTGCCCTGGGGGCAGAAAAGAAAGATAAATGTATTAATATAGCAGGTACCTGACAATGCAGTTCAGAGAAATGAGTGCTTCAGAACTTCGAACAAATTTATTTGGAACCACTTTATTTTGATGGTCCTTAGATGCTCAACAGACAAGAAATAGCATGTTAACAACGTAAAGGTTGACTTTCAACAAAGGTTAATTTGTAGATAGTTAAAATACTATAAATAAAACTTTCATACTATCTACTAACTATCTTAGATATGACCTTAATATTTATGTTGACAGTCTACAATGAAATGTTAATAGACTTTCACTGAAGTATCAGCAGATGAACAGGTCAATACATAGGGAAATACTTGGAAATGCTCGACTATCAATAGTTTATCAATAGATGATCAGGTTAGTACATGGGGTGATGCTTGTAGATGCTCAACTGACTTTGAATAAACTTCCAGCAGATGATCAGGTATAAATTCAGGGACATACTCAATCGACCACCAACAAAATATGAATGCATAATCAGGTAAATATGATGCCTATATCAACGTTCATCCAAAGTGAGCAGATTATCAATATTTGCCAGTGCAGTCAGTACTTGATGATGCAATATGCAATATCAATAAATTGTCAGTAGATGATCGGGTAAATGCACAGGTTGATGCTTATAAATGCTCCCCTGATATCAAAAACGTGTAAACTGATACTTTAATGAAAGTTGATTGAGCATCTCTTCACATTTCACCGTAGATTGTCAAAATACATATTAAGATCATGTCTAAGATAGTCAGCAGACACTATGATAAAGTTTTGTGTATAATATTTGAACTGTCTACAAATCGACCTTAAGTCAATCATTCTGTAGTTAACATGCTATTTCTTGTCTGTTGAGCATCTATAAAGAACCATCAAAATAAAGTGGTACCTTGTACTTGAATTAGCTTGTGTTATTACCTTGGTGTTGTTAAAATGCTTATGTTACGAGTAAAACTGTTGGAAACTGAAAATAAGGTGCTCTAGGGTGGTCATTTTCACCAATGGAAGGTGCTTTACTTGTGGCTTTGGCCCAGTCTGAGTGTAAAACAGAACAGAGCCAAGACTGCTGTCCTTTTGCTGTGTTTGCAGTTTAATAAAATATCTGGCACCTGTGTGGAGGGTGCCCTCATGCAGTGCACGTGTGGCACAATTCACTGAGGGTAATTCATTTTGACTTGGCCTTTTTACTGAGTGCCACATTTACGGTTCGATGCATTTGAAACTCGTTGTGTTTTACGCCTTGTACGGGGTGTCAATCCAACAATTAAGATCCACACATTGACTATAAACTGGATAATTCACAATGGTACAGAAATACAACACGTGGCACCAGTTCTGTGTAAAAATAGTTTTAAAAAACACGCTCAACCCTCAAAAAAGGTGAATGGGTGCTGAATCCTCAAGTAATAACAGAGGCAAAAAATGGACAGGACAGCACTCCACTGAATAAACTTACATTGACATTGTCATTCAGTTTGTTGCTTGAAATACCCTGAGGAAGCATATCACCCGAAATGTTCATGTGGCAATAAAGTGAGTTTATAACCTCCGCCCAACGAAGTTGGAGGAGGTTATTTGATCATTGCCGTTTGTCTGTTAGTTGGTTTGTTTGTAAGCTGGATTATGCAAAAAGTTATGGATGGATTTCCCTCAAATTTGGTGGAATGATTAAGTATTGTTCAAGGAAGAGGTGATTTGGTTTTGGGTGGTCAAGGTCACGGGCATGCAAAAGGTCAAAAACACATTAAAAACATATTTACGCGAAGATTACAGGACTGCGTAAACACGGGGGTTGCTAGCTAATACTGGAAAAAATAACATTAGCGGAGGTACTTTTGTTCTCTGAGCGCAGCTCTAGTGCAGTGGAGTGCTGTCCTGTACATTTTTTGATACCATTTCTATGTAGAACAGGACATACAAAAGTGATGAGGGATTCCACCCTGGATTACCGATAATATTAATTAAAACAATTGCTCATATGATACAAATAACAGTTACACTGTATGTATTGCAATCGCCCCAGAAAAGAAGAAAAAACAAAGAAAGTTATGTGTGTAAGAGGAAACGGACAAGATACGCTGGTGGCAAATGGGCGGCCTTCAAAACCAGAGTATCCATGATTCAGTCACAGTTGGATTGAAAATGTCAGAAAACGTATGCACATGCGCATTTCAGAATTATGCTACCTTGGTCTTCGTGTCGAGTTTACAAGTGATGATTTGCAGTGGCCTTGCTAGGTGCAGGCCATGTGAGTCAGTGTACTCTGGAATTTGAAGGTAAGAGGGTTTGAGTCATTAATCCACAGTTGCAACAGAAATACAATACTTTTCATGTAAGCTAAAGGATGATATCATCAACTACAACTCTACAGTCTACCTAAACTCTAGGTCACCTCTGAATGAACCACATAATTCTTATCGATGCTTTGCAAGTTGCAACTTCATGTTTCCAAAGTATTGCTGCAGTCCTGAAATATGTAGCCAGCAAGCCTACACACACATTTTAATGTAAGCCAGCTAGATAGCTAGAAGATGTTAGCTCACGTGCAAGCACTGTCAACTGGTTTCTGTTTGCTTAAAAGTCAACATAAGATGTCATTCCAAATAGCTCCCTTTAAAAAGTTGAACTATGGACCACCACATCCTTCAACAATGCCAGCTAGCTCAGTTACCTAGTAACTACTTAGCTCACAGAGAAGTCAGCAGAACCAAGTTAGCTCTTTTCTGCATTATCTAAGCTTAATTAGTGATCATTAACCTCATTTCAAGTATGTGATAACGCAAGGAGCTTGGTCGCATGACATGTTGGTTTCCATTCATATAGTCTAAAACAGTGTTTCTCAAACTTTTTCACCCAAATACCACCTCATAAAAAATAAGTCTCTCTAAGTATCACCATTATCACCGACGTGAAAAATACAGTAGTGTTACCTACTCTATTCAGCCATACAGACTACTCTCTGTACTCTTTCAGGTTTATTCCCATCATTCCTATAATTTATTTTTTGTTGACCATAGTCAGCTACATCATGCAAAGGCGTAGCACGAGAACTGGTATCTCTGCCACACAACTTTCAGACATCAAAGAGCTACCCTCTTTCTCTAGATATCAGCAGGAGCATCTTGGCCACGTTAGGTTTAATTTATGATTGACGCATCTGTGATGATTGTGCGGCTTTGTGCTGCCATGTGATATCTCATCGGCAGACAAGGCTCTTCTCGTCTGGCCAAGCACATCCGCGATTTTGTCACTACATGGAGGCTGACGAGTAGAAAAAATGGCAGAATAGCAGAAGTCGTTGGTGGCGGAGGTGAAAAGGTATAGGTCTATGATGCGACTCACAAAGTCAAGTCATGTCACATTTATTTGTGTAGCACATTTAAAAATGAATGAAAGCAGTGAAGGTGCTGATGCCCCGGTGCTTACAGCAGTGACCAGTATGTCCCTTAATGAAGCTATAAAATTGGGTGTGGACATGTCAGACTGCCCTAGCTGTGCATCAATGCTTCACATATTCAAGTTTTTACCCACCAGAGGCAGTCTGATGAACATTAATGTACGCAAAGAAGAAACACACTCTATTCACAGAGCCACATGCTGACACATGTGCACCAACGCAGCTAAAGTACAACAGTACAGGGCTAAAAATGATTTTTTTGCTTCACTGCGCTCCGAAATTCAGAAAGTTAGGAGCGCGAGCCAAAATGTAGGACCGCACACACCAAAATCGAAGAAGCACCAATACATATTTTTTTAATGTTTAAAAAACTACAGTATATCACTCCACATTAACAATACAACTGTCTACAACAAATGAAAGTTATTAAACAATATGAAAGTTTTGAGTTCATTGATTAACAAAGGTTTCCACTACATTGGCTTTATACCAAATACAGAGGCAAGGATTTAAAATTGGGTCTCCTGGCTCTCTGTCCTTCCATCCATCTCTTCACTGCCTGTGAGGGATCAAATATGTGCAGAGGAGAACCCCCACACTGATCCGAATCAAATCTTCAACTGTGTTAGGGTTAGGCTAAATGCAGATCTGACGTAAAGTCGTAAAATCTTTGTTTTCGCCTTAATATTGCAACATGAATCAGTCTACAGATGAAACTTTGCTATTTGTTAGCTTATTATAACATAGGCAGATTTAGCAAGAAAGTCGCCAAGTTCGCAACACTAAGACTATTGCGAAATCAACAGTGCACATTTCATCGTTCATTTTCGGTGGTGACATGCTAAAATAAGTGAATTTACGAGAATGTGGATGTAACGGCTACGTCCTACAATTCATTGTCATACATTTGCTTTAACAATAACGTCATATTTGGAAGTTTTACTTACCAACCGAAGGAGACACGCCTGATTCCGCCATCTCTGAAAGAAGCCTGGGCCTGTACGCTCAAGTGCAGTAAATGGCAAAGACGGATGCGATAGAAAATGTTGCAGTTTCATTGTCTTATGCTACCGAGTCAACAGTTTATGTTGCTGTTTTTACAGTTTCGGTAGCATGGTTTAATTTTTCTGTTGCTATTTCCGCAATTAATGTGTGCATTTCAAAGTTTTTGTGCGCTGAGACTACGTTTTCTTTGGTAGGCCTGAATATTGCTCTGTAAAGAATGCCGAGTTAGCGCTGCCTGGCCAGGGACTGCTCACCGTGGGGATAAAGATGGCTTCTGAAGATTTTATCTCCCTCCAATTATTCACAAACAAGGCGACCTCAAAAATATGTAAACATCTAGTCAGGAAACCAGAACACTGGAGCGGTCCATTTATCAAGCAAAAGGACCAGCACTACTAATAAACGGCATACCTGTGTAGTGCATACTTGTGTCTCTGTTGTAAAAGTTTATCGTTACAGACTCATTTTAACAATCGGGAGTCACGTAAACATGACATTATCTGCGTCTTTTTCTGGTTAGTTGTCATGGAAACATGAAGCATCACTGGTCAGTCATCATGGAAACATGATGCCCACCAGTGTTGCATCGTTTGGGCCTGAGTGAAAACCAACGTGTGTACGAGCTGAAAAGCGAAACGACATATCACTGTATACCACCAGTATTTGTGAAAACACTGTGGCTTTTTAAATGAATTGTTATTTATTCCTAGATTTGTTATTTTTCAGTTGTGTCTGACTAAAACTAGACAATAAAAGAAAATTAAACGTTTTTCTTTTGCTGTATTCATTCATGTTTTACAGAGGATTTAACCTGAACTAGGCTTTGCAACAATCATAATCACATCATATTCATGCAGGCGTAGTAGCATATAACACAGACACACACAGCCAAGTAGGTTAGAGATGGCCATTTGTAAATAATTTACAGAAGATGACTTGATTCAAAATGTTGAAGTGATTAAGTGATGGCTTGGTGGCATTAAGTTTTCATGAGCTTGTTTTTATACAAGCAAGAGAATCAAGACGAGTTAAATATGACACTCTGCTCACCTCTTTCTGCCTCTCCTTTTATTTTCTTTCCTCAAGCCAGCCTTTGGATGTAGGCAAATCTTATGTGGGCTGAACCTCCGTACTGGTGTGCCACTAGATGTTCCTGGAACCACTAGCATACCTGGATAGATGATATGAAAAAAAAATGCTCGGCAAGGCTCAACATGCACATTTAAAGACTCACACACACACGCGCACACACAGACACAAAGTCTCACCATCTACAGGACTGGCTGACTCATGGGGATACAGCTCCAATGGGCTCGGGCTAGGTTAGTGGTGTCATAAGGGAGCGGGCGCTGGTGATGGAGCAGACATTGGTGATGAAGCGGACATCAGTGATGAAGAGGGCGCTGAAGACGGAGCTGGCACTGGCACTTAAGATGGAGCTGGTGCTGGTGCTGGTGTAGGACGGACGGTCACAAAAGCTGTAGCAAAGTCTGCCACTGAAAATATCTGGATTCAAGGGCCAGATACCGTTACACTCGAACCCAGACGAAATGCTGCTTGGTGTCGCAGCTTGAGGCAGAGCTTTAGCCACAAGACTTGGGATGTTGAAGATGCTCAAACATCTTCCAGGGTTCATTCGCATTCAATTGCCTGCTGTACTGTTAATGTAGTGCTTCCGACGGCCAAAGCACTTCGGTCTACCAGCAGAAGATGGTGGGAGCAGTGGGGTGGAAAAGACAGGAGTACAATGCCATCTGACTTGCAAAAGTCAATAGCTACCACAGAGAGGTGTGATGCATGATTATCTAAGAGTAGCAGCAACTTTGACTCTGGGGTCACGCGGGTGTGTCTTGAAAAATGCTGTAAAAAGGCCAAAAAAAAATCAGTCTCCTCCATCCACCCCGATCCATTGGCAGAACCAGTGCAGCCAGGGGGACCATCCCGGATGAAGTGGTCATGGAACTTCTTCCTTGGGAAGATAAAGTAAAGGGGAACAAAGTTGCCTTGTGCGTTGGCAGCAAAGGCAACGGTCACCAATGTCCCTCTTTCCCTGGAGGTCACAGCACCAACCTGGCGCTGGCCACTGGTGGCAATGACTTTGTCTGGCACTTGAACTGTTGTGGTACCTGAAATAATGAGTGAAATGAATTAGTGCTGGTGTAAATCACTGTTGCTTTTAAATTTATCTAAATATAAATTTTTACTTGTTTTATCCATGTTCCAGATATCATTTGCCTCAAAATTATAGCGGGTGGGGTCAGTCTTTAGGTTGTTAAAAAACTCGGTCACGTTCGTCTTGTTGAAGCTGGTGGAACGGGACATGCTGGTGGCTTGAGGTCGATGGATGGACAGGGTTTTGTTGCGCTCAAGGAAGGAGGTGAGCCAATCCTTCCCTGCCATTTGGTTTTTCTTCCATGAACATGGAGTTTTGAGGCCAAGATTTTCGGCCAGCTAATATGCAAACTTTCGCACTTAAAAAAAGCATAATGAAAGAGGTTAATTCCCAGATAGCAAGCACCTCTGCTCCGGATCTGCCCCGGCTCCAGCTGATCCGGCTCAGAGCCGGGGCAGATCCGGAGCAAAGGTGCTTGCTATACGACAGTAGTGGTGTAGCTCTGTCTGCGGTGTTACTCGCACCTCTTTAGGACTCAGGCCAAAATATATATCAGCTGCTCTCTTTATATATGCCTGCAGTCTCTTCTCCTGTTCTTCTGTGAAGGCTTTGTTGTGAGCCCAGTACCCCGGGGCCCTGGTCTGCTGCCCTCTTGCCTCTTTCCTCCTCTTGCAGTGCCTGAACAGGGTGACATGACAAACTCCATGCACCTCTGCTGCCTTCCTTATACTCTCGCCTCTTAGGACATCAAAAAAGGCCCTTGCGTAAACCTCCGGGTCAACCGTTCCTCTCTGGGTAGTTCTGACCCTAACTCTTGGCATTTTCTGTCGGTAAAACACAACACACATTTTTATTGAGCTTTTAGACACAAAATGCAGCCGCATTAGCAGAGAGGGACGAAAGTAACTGTTGCTACTTCAGTCCCGACAGTGACTCCTGACATTTGAACGAGGATTGCTTCCAAAGTGGAAAAATTCTGACATTTCAAACTTCACTATATGTTACGGAGCTAAATCACCTATTATTTCATCATAAATATCACAATTGGAGTGATAAAGAAAATCTTTAAATCGAAAAAGTTTACCATTAGTCTGAATTTAACTCACCACTGTGGAAAACGGTCTTCTCGGTCTTGTGCTGCGAGGAAGACTGGACTCTTCAAGAATGTTCGCAAGTCTAGAGAGGAGCGCGAGCTCTACGTGCTGACCTAGTATGACGCATTGAAGTGTGAATGGTGTGAGTAAATCGCCTTGTTACGTTCGTCCAGAGTTACTTTCCCACCGGAGCTCCCCTATGCTCATTTCTCACGACTTTTCACGATCATGTTTGCTATCAAAGTGTGCAATAAATGCTTTACAATGCATACAGTTCGTTTCTTCATCTTTTCATGATGACGAGTGCACAACAAATCAAGCCAACTGTAAGCATTCAATTTTATGCGGTGATCATGCTTTCTTTAAAGAAATCCTGAAATATTCATGTCAATGAAGACATCTGTTTTAATCATTTAAATAATATTTATTTGGCGGGGGGTTGGACAGATGAGATATTCATGCTTCTGGTGCTTCTGCAACTCTGAGAAGGAGGATGACAATAAGTTTTTTTTAAATTATTTTGTATGATTTAATTCTACAAAGTGAATCCCTGAATTTTTTTTACTAATATTTTAGGAGTAATATGGTTGTTTGCGAATTTTATTTGCCATTAGTGAATAAAAAATTAAACTTAATGCTCAGAGTGAAAACACGTGTTATAGAGGCTAATTTACACTGATATTAATACAGGTGTGCCTTGAGATTTTGGCTTGCCCTTTGGTGTGCCTTGGGCATAGATCAGGAGAGAGCTTCTCGGAAAGATAATGAAAATGTGAGGTTCATGTAGTGGCTGACATGCTTCTGAAGATAACAGCTCAGAGGAAATCAGCAGTCAAATTCAAAACCTTTGAACTGCTTAATGAGGCAATTGAGTCAGAGGACTCATAGTTCATGATTTGCACATTCTCTAAATTGAATGCTCACACAAATACAAGAGGCAGTTCTTAAATGTTTATACTTTATTTTTCTGTTTCATTTTGTGACAGAAAAAATGAAAATATGTAAATAGTATGTTGCACTTTACCTCTCTTTAATGTTTACTACAGCATATTTAGCATTTTTTGTACTGGAATTCAAAAACAAAAAAGTAAATAATATAAATAAATAAATACTTTTTTTAACCAGGGGTGGAAGTATCTCTTTAGAAGTACTCAATGTACTGTAATTAAATTGTTTTTTGGGGAGTAGTTTTACTTCATGTTGAATGAATGCAGTGAAATTACATCGTTGAAGTCCAGAGGCAGAATTATTTACAGTTTATTTTGTTTTTGTATCATTACTGAAGACCTGTAACATAACATAACATAACATAACATAACATAACATAACATGAATGGCAAGAACAGGCCTTTCAGCCCAACTAAGCTTGCCAGTTTCTTTATACTATTGTGAATATATCCCTTCAGATACTAAATGACTCAATGGTATCAAGCTTTAGGTCAAGCCTGCTCTTGAAAACCCCCAAGGTCTCTGCCTCAACAATATGGTCAGGTAAGCTATTCCACATTGAAATCACTCTTAGGGTGAATAAATATTTCCGAATATCAGTGCTAAATTTACCTTTGGTCAACTTCCATTTGTGAACCCGAGTTCTACTAACAACACTTGGCCGAAGGAATCCTACATGATTCACTTTGTTAATCCCTTTAACATATTTAAAGACCTCAATCAAATCACCCCTGAGTCTCCTTTTCCTAAGACTAAAGAGATTAAGGATTTTCAGCCTCTTCTCGTAACTTTCATCTTTTATACCTGGAATAAGCTTAGTGGCTCTTCTCTGAACTTTCTCTAGAACCTCTATATCTCTCTTAAAGTATGGTCCCCAGAACTGTACACAATACTCCAGGTGTGGTCTAACGAACGTGTTGTACAGAAGAAGCATCAACTACTTGGATTTGTACTCAATACTTTTGGCAATGTATCCTAGCAATTTTTAACTGCTACGGCACAATGGCTAGAATCTGTGAGGGTTTGGTTAACAATCACTCCCAGATCTTTCTCTAGTGCAGCACATTCCAGTTTTAAACCTCCCATGATGTAATCCCGTCTAATGTTTTTATTACCTACATGTACAACTTTACATTTTGCTAGATTAAATTTCATTTGCCACATTTCTGCCCAATTCTGGATTCTATCCAAATCGTCCTGAATCACTTTAGTGGACCCTTGACTATTTGCCAAACCCCCCAATTTAGTGTCATCTGCAAATTTAACCAATCTGCTCTCAATATTCCTATCAAGTTCATTAATGTAAATGAGGAATAGCAGGGGTCCCAACACCGATCCCTGGGGAATGCCACTCCCCACCATACCCAGCTCAGATGAGATATCACTGACCACTACTCTTTGTGTTCTGTCCTGTAACCATTTTTGAATCCACTTCATGACCTCCTGTAACTCCAATGGAGCTCATTTTAAAAATTAGTCGCTTCTGCGGTACTGTATCGAATGCTTTCTGAAAACCCAAGTATATGATGTCATAAGCCCTGCTCTGGTCGTAAGTCCTGGTGGCCCCTTTAAAAAATTCCAGAGGATTTGTTAGGAAACGTAAGAAATAAGTCCAGCTCATCTTTTATAATAGATTCCAATATTTTGCACGAAATGCAAGTTAAACTCACTGGCCTGTAGTTTCCTGGCTTGGTACGGTCCCCTTTCTTATATATTGGTATTATATTGCCCTGTTTCCAATCATTTGGTATTTCTCCAGTTTCTAAAGACCGTCTGAAGATGGCTGATAGCGGCTTAAAGATGAACTCACCAGCTTCCCTGAGCACTCTAGGATATAAGCCATCAGGACCCGCCGCCTTAGCTGCTTTTAGTTTATGCAACTTGTCTAATACTTCTTTATCCCGAACCTCAATTTCCGCGAAATAATCTTGAGCATTTGACATGCCCTCTGACCAAATAAAGACCTCCTCTGAGGTACAATTCTCAACAAAGTAACTGTTTAAGGCATCCGCAATATGCTTGTTATCATATAGCAGCGATCCATTTTTATTCTTTATGCACTTAAACTGCTCTTTAACTTTCCTTTTTCTGCTACAGTACTGAAAGAAGCGCATAGGGTTAGTTTTTGCCCCCTCTGCAATTTGTCTTTCTTACAGTCTTCTAGCCTTCCTCAGCTCTTTTTTTTACCACAGCCTGCATTTTACAGTATTCAGCCCTAGTATTCTCATTGTTATCCTTTATGTACATCATATAAAGATTCCTCTTTTCCCTCAACATCCTACGAATACTTTTGGTCATCCACTGAGGATTCTGCTTTTTCAGCTTACTTTTGCACACCTTCAGAATGAATCTGCATTGTGATTCAAATAAAGCCCCCTTAAATCTTTCCCACATCTCATTTACTGACTTACAGTCCAGGAGTGTCTCCCAATTTATTTCAGCTAGATATGAGCGCATCCTGTCAAAGTTTGCTCGCCCAAAATTGAAAATTTTTGTTCTAGAATGCACCTTTTTAACTTCCAATGAAACATCAAAATTAAGAGCAGAGTGATCACTTGTCCCAAGTGGCTCCAGTACCTCAACATTGCTAATTCTATCGGGGTCATTACAGAGCACTAAGTCTAAAATTGCCTTCTCTCTGGTAGGTTTATTAACATACTGCACCAAGAAATTATAATTTATAACATCTAGAAATTCTTCCTCCCCCCTGCCCTGTCCTTTCACCATTTCCCAATTGATACCAGGATAATTTTAGTCTCCCATGATAATAGTCCCACCACCTCTTCAAGCTTGCGTAATCCTCCTAAAAAGCATGTCATTGGTTGTACTGTCCAAAGCAGGTGGTCGATAGCATACTCCTATGTTTAAACCAGTCTCGTGTTTGCCAATGAGCCTGACCCAGATATCTTCACAGGAAAAAGAATGTTCAATTTCGGGAATTTCCTGTACATTAATGTTTTCGTTCACATAGAGTGCTACGCCTCCTCCTCACCTATCCTTCCTAAAGAGCTTATAACCTTCTATATTATATTCATCTCCATCCTCTTCACATAGTTGGGATTACAGAGACATGGCTATGTCATAGCCCTCACTGATCGCTACAGCCTCAAGTTCTGGAAATTTATTTCTTATGCTTCTTGCATTTAAATAAAAAATTTATTTACCTCTACCTGTAGTATAAGGCGGGCTCCTACTCATTAAAACTTAAATGCTAGAAATATGTGCATATTGAATATGACCTGAAACATAGGAATTTTTATTTCTTTCACCCTTCAATTCAGCATACCTTTCCTAGCTACACTCTCCTGCCCAGATAAAAGACCCTGGGCGGCACAGTGGCGTAGTGGTTAGCATTGTCACCCCACAGCAAGAGGTTTGTCGATTCGAATCTGGCCTGGGGGCATTTTCTGTGTGGAGTTTGCATGTTCTCCCTGTGTTTGCTTGAGTTTCTCCCCAAACTTACGCCCCTGAAAAATACAACTATCCCTTCCCTAAGTGCCTGTGTCCACCATGCTTAATTGATCATCTCTGTTACAGACTGCCATCAAGACAAGGGAATGTGTTCCTTTATAGTTAAAATAATCAATTTCTGCCTTTGGGGGTGTTTTGATGGTAACATGTTTCCCATTGATACAACCCAAAAAATTTGGGTAATTCCACACAGACCAGAAATCTGGTAATGGAACAAATTCACTGCAGAACACCATCCAAAGTGCCTTGCAGTCCTCCAAAGTGATGAGAGAAAGAGTGGTAGCTCCCAAAATGTACACAAGTGCATCCATCCAGACAAGTGCAAGCTGCAAAGAATTGGGCGAAAAGAGTTTGATACAGAGTACACCATGTTAGACAATAAGGGAGAGTCAATGAAACTTGGAGGCATCACTGCAGAAAAGGACATTGGTGCGACTGTTGACGAGCTGCTAACATTCAGCGATAACATAGCTTAGAAAGGTAACATAGCAAATAGAAATATGTGCATAATAAGAAGGACCTTCCAATTCCTTGATAAAGAAATGTTCCTCAACCTCTATTGTGCACAGGTGTGGCCACACATTGAATATGCAAATGTAGTATGGCAGCCATATAAAGTCAAGGACATGGAGACCATAGAGAGAGTCCAGAGACGGGCAACCAAACAAATCCCAGGTTTCAAAGACCTAACTTACTACCCCAATTCCGAAAAGTTGGGACAAAGTGTAAGTTGTGAATAAAATCCAATCGCAATGACTTAAAAATCACACCAGCCAGTATTAACAATAGAACAGAGATGACATAGTGAGAAATTTTACAATTTTATGTACAAAATATACTCATTTCAAATTTAATGGCTGCTACATGTCTAAAAAAAGTTGGAACAGGGGCCTGTTTACCATGGTGTAGCATCCCCTCTTCTTTTTAACACAGAGTGGAGGCGTCTGGGCATTGAGGAGACAAGTTTCTTGAGTTTAGCTATTGGAATTTGATCCCACTCTTGTTTAATACTGGTTTCCAGCTGCTGGAGAGTTTTGGGTCTCCTTTGACAGACTCCTCATTTAATAATGCGCCAAATGTTCTCAATTGGTGAAAGATCAGGAATGCAGGCAGGCCACTTCAGCACATGGACTCTTTTACTATGAAGCCATGCTGTTGTAATACCTGCAGTATGTGGTTTTGCATTGTCCTGCTGTAATACACAAGGCCTTGCCTGGAATAGATGTTGTCTAGAGGGGAGAATTTGTTGCTCTAAAACCTTTACATACCTTTCAGCATCCATGGTGCTTTTTAAAACAGGCAAGTGTCCCACAACATATACACTAATGCATCCCCATACCATCAGAGATGCTGGCTTTTGAACTGAACGCTGATAACAGGAGGGGTGGTCTTTCTCCCTTTTAGCCCGGAGGACACAACGCCCATGATTTCCAACAAGAATATCAAATTTGGACTCGTCTGAACACAGGACACTTTGGTACTTTTCTACAGTCCATTTTAAACGAGCCTTGGCCCACAGAACACGGCAGCGCTTCTGGATCTTGCTCAACAGTGGCTTCCTTTTTGCATGATACAGTTTTCGGTGGCATCTGTGGATGGCACAGCAGACTGTGTTTACTGACAGTGGTTTCTTGAAGTATTCCTGGGCCCATTTAGTAATGTCAATGACAGAATCATGCCGGTGAGTGATGCAGTGGTGTCTGAGTGCCCGAAGATCACGGGCATCCAGTAAAGGTATTTGAACTTGTCCCGTATTTGAACTTACGCACAGAGATTTTTCCAGTTTCTCTGAATCTTTTGATGATGTCATGCACTATCAATGATGAGACCTTCAAGGCCTTTGCAATTTGATGTTGAGGAACATTGTCTTTAAAGTATTCCACTATTTTTTTTACGCAAGCCTTCACAGATTGGAGAGCCTCTGACCATCCTTACTTCTGAGAGACTCAGCCTCTCTAAGACATCCATTTTATAACCAATCATGTTACAGACCTGATGCAAGTTAACTTAATTACTTGTTGAATGTTTTTTCAGCTGATTATCTTGTATATTAATTGCTTTCAGCCCTTTTCTGGCCTGTGCCCCAACTGTTTTGAGACCTGTAGCAGCCATCAAATTTGAAATGAGCTCATTTTGTGGATAAAATTGTAAAATTTCTCAGTTTCAACATTTGGTATGTTATCTCTGTTCTATTGTGAATAAAATACTGACTGGTGTGTTTTGTCATTGTGTTTTGATTTTCTTCACAATTTACACTTTGTCCCAACTATTTCGGAATTGGGGTTGTATGAGCAGCACCTATGTAAACTTGACCCAGCGACTGCACCAGACCTGCACCTGATAGGAGAAAAAAGTACTAGAGAGAATGGACGGAAGCTGGAAGTCAGACGAGCAGTGGGCCAACACAACCTCCGCCACAACTTCTTAATGATAAGAGTGGCCAAAGTGTGGAACGTGCTGCCAAGAGATGCGGTGTGGGTGAAGGCACTGGAAGCGTTCAAAAGTGCCTTGGACTGCCAGACAGCCATTCATCCACTGAGATGGGACTATCGCTATGATGAGAAGAACAGAGACTGACGAACATTCGGCAGAGGAGATGGATATATAGGCCCTGAGCCTGTGTCCGTTGTGATTCTGATTATTTAGCGATGTGCCACACTTTATTGACTGTTTCCTGAGGCAAGGATCCTTGAGTGACAGAAAGTCTCTCTGAGAATTTCAAAGGACAAGTGTGAGTACCAGAATAATTAATGTACGTTTGAATGCGATGCAACAAGCTCTCAAATTGTTGGCTGACATCTGAAAAGTCTTAAAGTGCACTTCTTCGTCTTCCCCAGGCGTCAGCCTAACACGAGGGCTGTATTGTTCCTCGTCTGGCCTCTTTTGATTTAATAGGCAGATGGACCATCTTCTCTTCCTTCTCTCATGGGTGCCGCCATGTTGTAAACGCTGAACAACTTCTAGTCTTGTATAGTAACCATGGTGTAGACGTGAGATGTGCAGGCATCTAAATCAGTGGTAGGCTGCGCGGATAAATAGCTGATGTTCAAGCATGCTTAACACTGGGAGATATTGCGTTTTGCTAAGGGCTGAATTAGGCATGGCAACCAGCCCGTGTAAAATGATCTTGTAGTCGTGGTTCAAAAATGTCCAAAGTGGCGTGTCTTGCATTTTGCGATACTTGTTAGTAGACAGAAGGACACAGACAGGTTGTTCATGTTGAGTTTTCTATTTGGAAAATTTATGCTCATTATTATTGCAGTCATTCAGCATTATTGGGCAAAGCGCTCACCGAAACTTGTTGTAGGGTGTGTGTTTGCCTGCGTGTATAAGCGCACAAATGCGTGAGTTATGTGTAAGAGAGATGTATATTATCCTACTGTAAGCCAGTCGTAACACTTTTTGGTGACTCAATTTCTGTATTATTTTATTGAATATATGTAAGCCTCTCTTTGGTATATGAAAAGTATTTTGTGCCATAACAGTCACAAAATGAACCTGCAGTCATGAGTGATCGTTGATGCATTACTGTATGGGAATGAATCATGGCTGATGTTTTGCAGGCGGGACAGGGACAGTTAAACATGGATGCAGTAATAATATGGTTTGGGGTTCAGTCTGCCCCAAAGGAGGCGGTGATCTCATAAAAATCGATGCAATCATGGATCAGAAGAAGAATCACAGCATCCTTGTGAGGCACGCATTCCAATCTTGAAAGAGACTGATGAGTCAGGTATTTTATTTTCAACAAGATTATGACCCTGAGCACACTTCTAAGTGCTGCAAGAATTATCTCAGTTAGAAAAAATCATCTGGTGACAGAAAGGTTATGACTTGGTCTGCTCAAAATTCAGACCATAATCCAATTGAGGAAATTTAGGATTTACTTGATACCAAGATCAGCCAATACGATGTGACTTCGGAGGAATCTCTTTGGAATTAACTTCAAACCATATGGAATGGTTTAGCGCAGGGGTTCCCAAACTTTTCCAAATCAGGGCCCACTTGAAAATCTAAAAAATGTCCGCGGCCCACCTTTGTCCTATAAACAGTACATAGACGAAATTATGCATTCTCAGAACACTTAACAGCAACAATAATTGTTTTTGTTGTAAAGAAAATAAAATAAATAAATAAAACAACAACAATAATTGTTGTTGTAGTTTTTTATTTATTATTATTATTATTATTATTATAAAGATTCAGGATTGAAATGAAAGCAGGGGGATAAAGGAAGCCCAAACTTTTAATCTGTCGTGTACACACAAGACAGAGGCCGTTTCTCAATATGCGTTCTTCTCTGTACTTCTGTTCTAGTGAACTTAAGAAACGTCATCCGTCTGAGACCAAGTACTTTCTCAATTCAAAGCTCGCATCTCGACGAGAACGGTTACCAGTCACGGAAGTATTCTTGACACGCCCATTTTGCCGAGGATGCATCGGATGGAAACTTGTGTGAACTTGACAGCACGCATAACCCAGAATTCTTTTCGGCATCCAAGCGCGAGCGGGGCGCAATATTTTTTTCCATAATGTTAATGTGTCGCTATTCTGGAATTCTGGTCCCCTACCGTTTGCCTGCAGTGTTACTCGCAAGCGAGCTGTCTGGCTACCTAGCTAGTAATAGTATAGCGAGCGCGTCAGTGTATTTGGCTACATAGGCAATTGGCTTGCGCACTGAAAAAGCTGCAGTTCGCTTTCAATGATCGATATATTCTCCGACATAATTACGCCGACAAAATAAGGCTGCAGTTTGCGTACACTGTCATACTCATTAGCGAGCTAGTTGGCTTCCTAGAAATCAAGCTCCTCCGCTCCGGATCTGCCCCGGCTCTGAGGCGGATCAGCTGGTGTCGGCACATAGCCGGGGCAGATCTGGAGCGGAGGTGCTTGCTATCTGGGTAGCGATTATTGAACTGTGTATCATAACAAGCACGCCAATGTAGTTACATGGCCAACTGGCTAGCGAGCTAAAAAGGCTACAGTTCGCTCACAATGGAATAGTCGCGAGCGAGCTATTTGGCTAGCTAGCTAGCAAGATAAAGAGACATCGATATCTACAATGTTATAGCTAGCATGCCAATGTATTTAACATCCTAAAGTCGCTTTCACATCGGACGCGAAATAAATAATTTTCTCAATAAATATAGGCACTGATTAGTAGGCCCCTGGATGGTGTAAGTGTGGACTTATGGCTACAAATACCCACCTGGTCGGTAAAGACAAGGCAATTTAAAATCGAGCCCAATAAAAACAAGGCAATGTACTTGGGACTCTATATACGTCAACATGCCTTTAATTTGGATTGTTAAATCCTGCCAGTAATTGTCTGCAATAAACAGTATTAAAAATACAGCTTTTATAAATGCCTTGTGGCTATTACTAATTCTGACAATGTGGCTGCAAAAGACATATAATCCCATTTAACGTTTAAAGTACCTGATTCAGAAAATTTTACTGCTGTTTAAGGAAGACTAGGTTTATGAGTCCACAGCTTTGCCACCCTTATAGTGAACAAGTGAGGTGTCGGGCAGTGTGGGGCACTTTCATCGATCATTAGGTCATTAATCTGGCTCAATTTGACACAATGTTCTATGTCTTCCCTTTTCAGCCTGTCTTTCGATCTCAACACCCTTACATTGTTACAAGGAGTGAAACAACAACTGTGTGATTCTTCCCAAATACCTGTCTTTCTGACCCACTTTAACTCCCATATTGCTCTCCTATCTCTTTTAGATTTCAGTCTCTATAATGAGGCATATAGCATAAGATGTTTCATGACAATTCAATTACAGTTTAGTAATGTATGGTGCCTTTTTGATCATCTCAAAATCAGTGCTGCAGTTGTCTTATTTCCACAGCAGCATGCCTAGATCATAATGCGCATGCAGGACCCTGGGAGAAAACTGGGCCAGTGTAAAATTCTGTTCCCTGTGAAAACACAGCGTAACCAGCATCCGGCTCCTATGGGCCTGGGAACTGTGGCTTAAAATCCTTCGTTGTTCATCTTTGACTTTTGGGTTGAAGGCTCTGCTGTAATGGCGGTGAAAGTTAGGATCCTAAATGGAATGACTCAACAGGAAAAAAAACCTGGCGAAAGAGAGAAAACTAGCCACTTAGATTTCTGGAAGGGTATAAAACTCTCGCAGCTCAGTAAAGCAGCTCAGCCACCGAGACGCAGGTGCTGAGCGAGGCGAGAGCCCGCAGACAGGGAGAAGAAAACTAGAAGCACGAAGCAAGGTAGCTTCTGAAATGTACCGTCCAGAGGGACAAGAAAAACCTCCTAAGGCACCAAATACCAGTGCTTTAACAGGAGTGCACGTAGGAAGAAACCTCTGAAAGATCTTTCTCAGAATACTCTAAAAATAAATGAGAAAGGTTTGCTAAATACCAAGAGTAGTTCTTTCCTGACTCTCATGAACATCAAAAGATAAGATGATCAAGCAAATAGGCATGGCGAACCTCCAGCTTAAATAGAGTCAGAGACAGGTGCCGCCCATTGCAAATCAACCAGCTGGTGAAAAGAATTTGATGTCATCCACGACAAGAGACACAGAGAAAGCCCTACACAAAAACACAGTCTCAAAAACCATGACCTGAAAAAACCCTAAATAACCTGTCATGTAGCTTCGCGTGTTGCCATGTGCGTGAATGTTCGATTTTGACTTTGTAATTTGTTTCATTTGTTTCCTGTTTTTATTATGTATTTTAGAACTTTAATGTACAGTATGTTCTATTGGTAAAATCACACATTTTGACTGTCTGACCTGGCGAATAAATGATTAAATGTTGGCATGTTGAGAATGGAGATGGCCAGTGTTGTCCTTTTCGGGCCCTTGAGCTGCTTAAAGAAGCGACTGAAGAAATGACATTCTTTGTGATCTTTGAGTCACCGCAGATATCTAGTCAGCTTAGGAGAACTGCACATTTCAGCAGGGGAGACATGTGGTGGCATTAACATAGAATGTTCTCATAGACACAAAAGATTAGGACTCTCACAGCAATCAAGTCCAAGGTACATTCTAGATTGTTAAACATGAATTCAAATTTGAGTCAGGTAAATGAAATAGAGTAAAAACGTGTCTTTAAACTGAGTTCATAAATAAGATCTCTTTCCCAGCAGTGTCAGGTGGATGCACATGCAGATAACTTTGCTCTGCTCTGCTAAAGTCCGTCACTGAGTTAGTAGGGGCTTGTACCTGATAGTGGTGGCTTCATAGAGTCCCAGCTTCATGGTTGGGAACCCCTAATACAAAGGATTGATAACATAACATAATATGAGTGGTGAGAACAGGCTGTTCAGCCCAACTAGGCTCGCCAGTTTCTGTACACTATTGTGAATATATCACTTCAGATACTCAATGACTCAATGGTATCTAGCTTTAAAGGAGAACTATCATGGCTGGGAAAGTTGGGTGTTATTACTTTAATATATCCTGAAAAAAGCTGCTACGACTTTGTTTTCTTTATTTTGCGATTTCTTTCATTTTTAAAGTGATTTTACAAAACTAGAAGACCGCGCCATTTTCGCCACAGCAGACAAAAATTCACCCTCGATGTGCTTGAATTGTGACGTCAGTGCGGCTGTCAGCGCCATGAATTTCCATTGTCCTGCCGTCCTGCATTGTGATTGTAGAATGACCGAGATATTCCCGCTTCCTCTATGGGGCAGAGAGACGAGCTTGATTATTACCTTTTTCTATCCGAAACAACTTTAATTTAGAGGTGAACTAACATCATCGGCCATTTGAAATGCTTCCGGAGAGAAATGTGCGATTTGAAGTCTGCTGATTGCCAGCGAGGCTGGACAGCTGCCGTCACCTTGGCATAATTCGCTCACCTTAAATCAATTCCCGCGCACTTTGCCTAACTTGTAATCAAGCCATTTATTTAGCGAACTGACCAATCAAGACCAAAATCAAGCCAATAATGATTTAGAAGAGATAATGAGGAGCAGACAAACTGAAACATGCATCCGTGCATGAAATAATGTCAGTAATCTGAATAAAAAGCAGACCTCTGAATTCCACCTCTCGTCGGAAAACTTTCATGTATTATTAAAAAAGATTTCTTAAAAATAAAAACCAGTACCATCTTAACATGATTGTAAGTATTTAAAAATATACGCGAAGTAGAAAACATTGTGTGAAGCGCATCGAACGTGAATGTGAGAGGAATTATTTTCGCATTGCAAGCAATGGACAAATGCACCGAAGACTGGGCAAGCACATTCAGGCAAATCTGTGCTGCAAATTTCAAACATTTTTTATTTAATAATTGAACAAGATTCGCACACAACGGCCAAATGTAATAATCAACCAAACACATTCAGGCAAACTGTGTGCTGAACTAATCAAAAATAAGGTCTTCAAAATCATCCTCCTCTACTAGACAATTGCTTTCACCCCCTTCCCATTTACTTTGCTCAATTTGCAATAAAACAGTTGATTCACTCAATGAACAATTTTAAATTGGTTGGTAGTCTAATTTATTTAGATATTCATGTATTCAGACATTTTGACCTTGCATGCATCATGCACGAATGCATGTGGCAGCCGCAGTGATGTTATGATTTCACAACTTCTCATGCTACTTGAGGCGTTAATGGTGGCCTCCTTGAAACTGCAATTCCGGCTAATTAATGGTCATTTAAAAGAACAGGGGGTATGTATGGAGAAAAAATTGACCATGAATATTATGTTGGAGTTAATTACTATAAGATTAAGTCCAAACATGTAGGTCATTATAGTCTTCCTTTAAGTCAAGCCTATTCTTGAAAACTCCCAAGGTCTCTGCCTCAACAATATTGTCAGGCAAGCCATTCCACATTGAAATTACTCTTTGTGTGAAGAAATATTTCCAAATATCAGAGCTAAATTTCCTTTTGGTCAACTTCCATTTGTGACCCCGAGTTCTACTAACAGCTCTTGGTCGAAGGAATCCTACATAATTCACTTTGTTAATCCCTTTAACATATTTAAAGAGCTCAATCAGATCACTCCTAAGTCTCCTTTCCCTAAGACTAAAGATATTAAGGATCTTCAGCCTCTTCTCATAGCTTTCATCTTTTATACCTGGAATTAGTTAGTGCAGAGGTCCTCAGTCTTTCCCAGAAAGAGCTGGTGTGGGTGCAGGCTTTCAATCTAACAAAGCAGTCACACACCTGTTGTCACTAATCAACCCCTAGAGTCCTTGCTAAAGACCTTGATTAGCAGAAACAGATGTGGCTTGGTGGCTCTTCTCTGAACTTTCTCAAGAGCTCTATATTCTTCTTAAAGTATGGTCCCCAGAACTGTACACAATACTCCAGATGTGGCCTGACAAATGTGTTTTACAAAAGAAGCATCACCTCCTTGGATTTGTACTCAATACTTTGGGCAATAGATCCCAGCATCCGATTGGCTTTTTTAACTGCTACGGCACAATAGCTATGATATCCTCACTAAAACCTGCGAGGATTTGGTCAACAATCACTCCCAGATCTTTTTTGTGTGGAGCACATTCCAATTTTAAAAAAGTAATCCCGTCTAATGTTTTTATTACCTACATGTACGACTTTACATTTCGCTGTATTAAATGATGACCTAGAGAGACAGAGAACTGAAGTACAAAACCCAAAACCAGTGAAGTTGGCACGTTGTGTAAATCGTAAATAAAAACAGAGTACAATGATTTGCAAATCCTTTTCATCCTATATTCAATTGAATACACTGCAAAGACAAGTTACTTAATGTTCAAACAGGTAAACTTTGTAATTTTTTTGCAAATATTAGCTCATTTGGAATTTGATGCCTGCAACATGTTTCAAAAAAGCTGACACAAGTGGCAAAAAAGACTGAGAGAGTTGAGGAATGCTCATCAAACACTTATTTGGAACATCCCACAGGTGAACGGGCTAATTGGGTACAGGTGGGTGCCATGAGTGGGTATAAAAGCAGCTTCCCTGAAATGCTCAGTCATTCACAAACAAGGATGGGGAGAGGGTCACCACTTAGTGAACAAATGCGTGAGCTGATTGTCAAATTGTTTAAAAACAACATTCCTCAACAAGCTATTGCAAGAAATTTAGGGATTTCATCACCTACGGTCCGTAATATCGTCAAAAGGTTCAGAGAATCTGGAGAAATCACTGCACGAAAGCGAAAAGGCCGAAAACCAACATTGAATGCCCGTGACCTTCGATCCCTCAGGCGGTACTGCATCAAAAACCAACATCAGTGTGAAAAGGACATCACCAAATGGGCTCAGGAACACTTCAGAAAACCACTGTCAGTAGCTACAGTTCGTCGCTACATCTGCAAGTGCAAGTTAAAACTCTACAACGCAAAGCGAAAGCCATTTATCAACAGCACCCAGAAATGCCGCCGGCTTCGCTGGGCCCAAGCTCATCTAAGATAGACTGATGCAAAGTGGAAAAGTGTTCTGTGGTCTGACGAGTCCACATTTCAAATTGTTTTTGGAAACTGTGGACGTCGTGTCCTCCGGACCAAAGAGGAAAATAACCGTCCGGACTGTTATAGGCGCAAAGTTCGAAAGCCAGCATCTGTGATGGTATGGGGGTGTATTCGTGCCCAAGGCAAGGGCAACTTACACATATGTGAAGGCACCATTAATGCTGAAAGGTACATACTGGTTTTGGAGCAACATATGTTGCCATCCAAGCAACGTCTTTTTCATGGACGCCCATGCTTATTTCAGCAAGACAATGCCAAGCCACATTCTGCACGTGTTACAACAGCATGGCTCCGTAGTAAAAGAGTGTGGGTACTAGACTGGCCTGCCTGCAGTCCAGACCTGTCTCCCATTGAAAATGTGTGGCGCATTATGAAGCGTAAAATACGACAAAGGAGACCCCGGACTGTACAACTTAAGCTGTACATCAAGCAAGAATGGGAAAGAGTTCTGCCTGAAAAGCTTCAAAAATTGGTCTCTTCAGTTCCCAAACGTTTACTGAGTGTCGTTAAAAGGAAAGGCGATGTAACACAGTGGTAAAAAGGCCCCTGTGCCAACTTTTTTGCAATGTGTTGCTGCCTTTAAATTCTAAGTTAATGATTATTTGCAAAAAAAAAAAAAGTTTCTCAGTTTGAACATTAAACATCTTGTCTTTGCAGTGTATTCAATTGAATATAAGTTGAAAAGGATTTGCAAATCATTGTATTCTGCTTTTATCTACGATTTACATAACGTGCCAACTTCCCTGGTTTTGGGTTTTGTATGTATGAGCCAATGCTTGATCTCAGAACTGATTTTCAGCACCTCCATTCCTCTACTTCATAGCAAATGAACAAACTGCAGATATGACACAATAATATATATAGTGCTTAACAAATTTATTAGACCATCTGTCATAAAAACAAAAAAACAAATATTTAATAAATTGGTCGAAAACTTATTTAAAACTAAAAATTTGATTGTAATTTCTTGGGCAAACTAGGCTTATGCCGTCGGAGGCGACGGCTGTGGTATATCCCCGAACGCCCCCAATCCTTGAATAGACCTTGAATAGACTTTCATTCGAACTTAATTTCAGGTCAATCGGTCAAATGGTTCTTAAGATATGGCCAAAATGGTAATTTTCCATCACAAAGTGCCACCTGGTGGCAAAATATTGAACCATACAGGTATGATGTCATCACGTGACACGTTGTGAGGTCATGACCTTGCAGTTGCACATAGTTTCATGTCAATTGGAGAAATACTTCCTCAGATACAGCAAAGAAATATTTCCAGAGCTATGATAAAAACAGTGATTTTTTTCAGTTTTTGGCCCCTGGTGGCCAACCTAGAAATTGTAAATTGTCCAAAATCGAATCAGTTCTTCCTCTTTATGATACTTACTTATATGCAAAACTTGGAATTTCTAATTGAAATATTACTGCAGTTATCGCGTTAACATGTAAATCAGTTTTTGGCCCCTGGTGGCCAATCTAGAGATTGTAAATTGTCCAAAATCGAATCAGTTCTTCCTCTTTATGATACTTACTTATGTGCAAAACTTGAAATTTGTAATTGAAATATTACTGAAGTTATCGCGGAACAGTGATTTTTTCAGTTTTTGGCCCCTGATGGCCAATCTAGAAATAGTGCATTTTCCAAAATCAAATCAGTTCTTCCTCTTTATGATACTTTTTTATATGCAAAAGTTGGAATTTCTTATTGAAATATTACTGCAGTTATTGCGTTAACAGTGAAATCAGTTTTTGGCCCCTGGTGGCTAGTCTAGACATGGTAAATTGTCCAAAATTGAATCAGTTCTTCCTCTTTTTGATGCTTACTTATGTGCAAAATTTGGAATTTGTAATTGAAATATTACTGAAGTTATCGCGTTAACACGTAGTGCGGCGGCGGCGGCTGGACCAAAAATATAATATCCCCCGGAACGCCATTTGGCGTTCGGGGATATAATAACAAACTGAAACAACTCAATTGTCCTTATTCACCGATAAAAACCAAAAGAAAAAAATAACGACATTTTGTTTAGCCTCTGTGGGGAAACAGATAAATTTGTCTTTGAATCCAGTGGAGAGACAGATTTGTGTATTAGGCCACCTCACATGAATATGTTAATGACTGCTGGCAGTTCCACCTTTGGGGATTTTCCACTAGCCGACAAGGGAAAAGAAGGCAAGACCCAACAACCATTTAGGACTTGAATAAGCCAATTGACTGTGCAAAACATGGCACATAACTGCGTACAACCAATCAGAGGTCAAAACTTATTTTACACACAAATTTGAAAATATGCAAATATAATGCTATAAACAGTGCTTCAATGAACATTTTTCTGAGAATTTTATTTCTGTGCTGGATCATGCAATAAATACTTTCATGTTTTTTTAATATGAACATCGGGTCTTCTTCGTTTGTACGACGGTCATAACATTTGTTCCTGGTAATACTTTGAATTAACTAACACCTCCTTTGGCCTAGATAACAGTTTACATTCTTGCATTCAACCACTAAAACTATTTTTTATCTTCAGGCATGCAAGTAAATAACTGTTATTTGGCATCTTTATCAAAAAATAATAATGCGCTTTAGTATTTTTTTCTTTTTTGTAAAACAGTAAATTCAAAAATGAATACATAACAACAATAATAATATTTTAGGATTAAAGAATATAATTTCAATTAAACAGCTTGCACAAATTGGTGGATTAACCATCACAGAAACATAAAAAAACAAGCGTACTCAGAGAGCACAGCACCTCCGCCATGCTAAGGCAACTCAGTGCATTAGTTTTTTTTGTTAGCTGATGTAGGGTATTGTTGCATTCCACCGCCAATTTGTTAAGCAGTGTGTGTGTGTGTGTGTGTGTGTATATATACAGTGCCCTCCATAATTATTGGCATCCCTGGTTAAGATGTGTTCTTTAGCTTCTAATAAATTCAGTTTTTTTTTCTAAATAATATAGGACCACAATGAAAAAAAGAGGAAAATCCAATCTTTAATTCAAGTGGATTTATTCAGTGTGAAAAAAAATCCCACATTAAGAAATAATTCTTTTATGTCAAATCATGTGTACCACAATTATTAGCACCCCTGATGTTAATACTTTGTACAACCCCCTTTTGCCAACAAAACAGCACCTAATCTCCTATAATGTTTCACAAGATGGGAGAATACGGAAAGAGGGATCTTCAACCATTCCTCTTTGCACAATCTCTCTAAATCATCCAGCGACCTGGGTCCTCTCCAGCTCACTCCACAAGGTTTTCAATGGGGTTGAGGTCTGGGGACTGAGATGGCCATGGGAGGAGCTTGATTCTGTGTCTGATGAACCATTTCTGTGTAGATTTGGCCACATGTTTAGGGTCATGATCTTGCTAAAAGACCCAGTGAGGACCCATCTCCAGCTTTCGGGCAGAGGCCACCAGATTTTGATTTAAAATATTCAGATATTTCAAAGCGTTCATGATGCCATGCACCCTAACAAGGTTCGCAGGGCCTCAGGAAGAGAAACAGGCCCACAGCATCACCGATCCTCCCCCATACTTCACAGTGGGCATGAGGTGCTTTTCTGCATACTCATCTTTTGTGTTCTGCCAGACCCACTTAGAGTGTTTGTTTCCAAAAAGCTCTATCTTGGTCTCATCTGACCAAAGCACATGGTCCCAGTTGAAGTCCCAATACCACTTAGCAAACTCCAGATGTTTGCATTTATGATTGTGAGTTTTTTCCGTGCATGCCTTCCAAACAGCTTGTTGTCATGTAGATAGCACCTGATGGTTGTTTTGGAGACTTTGTGACCCCAAGATGCTACCATTTCTTGCAATTCTTTAACAGTGAACTTTGGAGAACTTTTAATTTCTCTTACCATCCCCCTTACTGTGCATGGTGGCAAAATAACCTTGCGTCCTCGTCCAGGCTTGTTTACCACTGTTCCAGTTGTTTTAAACTTCTTAATGATTCCTCTGACAGTAGATATGGACAGATGCAGGCGAGTGGCTATTTTCTTGTAGCCATTGCCTGACTTGTGAAGGTCGACACACATCTGCCTTACTTGAATGGTGTGTTCCTTTGTCTTTCCCATGTTGAAGAGTGGATAAGAGAAATCGCCTCTGTGTCACGTCATATTTATACCACAGGGAAACAGGAATTGATGAATTACTAATTAAAGTAGATTCCTAGATACTCTGATCAACTTTGTAAACTACTGTAGAAATGACAGAAAAATTTCAATTGCATTTATTTCCTAGGAATTGTTAGGGGTGCCAATAATTGAGGAACAGGTGATTTAATGAAAATAATTATTTCTCAGGCAGGGATTTTTTTCCCTCAAAATTCACTTGAGTTGAAGGTTACATTTTTCTACAATGTTCAGTGTGAGAGTATGCCTCTACAAAACAATAAAAATTGAATTTATTTTAAGGCTTTAACATATCTTAACTAGGGGTGCCAATTATTATGGAGGGCGCTGTATAAATATATATATAAACACACACACACACACACACATGACCGGTTTTTGCAAAGCTTGTCAAATGTTGAAAAACCTTTCCTGAAGAAAATATTTTACACTCTTTGCTTTGTGGCAATTTGCATTATCATCCTGAAAAATGAATTCATCATTTCTAAACCTATTTACTATTGATGAAGTCAGAAAATGGTCCTAAATTTCAACATAAACCTGCTGATTGACTGTTGAGGAAATGATTATCATCTCTCCTGGTCCTTAAGCTGACATGCAACCCCATTTTATAAATGAAGTTGGAAACTTGCTTGTTTTTATAACGAGCAGTCATCTTCATGTTTCATTGGAATAACACCAGATTTGTTCTTTATTTTCTGCCAGTATAACAGCTATGCAGTTGTTGACAATGGAGGACCTGGAAGTGAAGACAAAGAAATTTTGATGGGAATGGATTTTCATTGTCCAGATTTACCATGCAGAGATCCAATTAACTGTCAGACTACTTCAATTGGCAAAAGTGTACAATGAAATTTTTGCTAAATAAAACACAAGAATTTTTACCAACTGCAACTTTAAGCAGGAACTGGGTGCAGGAGAGATTATGTGTAAATGGGGACTGAACAGCGATTACATGAAAAATCATTAACACTGCGTTAGAACGTCCACATAGTTCTGATTTGTTAATCCTGCAGGGGCACAGTGTATTTCTGCCTGTGCCATTAGAAGTACTGGGAGGGGCCACATTTACCTTCTTTTTTTTTAAATAAATTACCTGTCTCATGTATTACTGTCAGTATAGTGTGACAGTTTCAGGAAATATGAAAGAGGGTTATTTTTATGAGTTAAGCTTTAACCCATTTCACACCCAACCCCTCACCTTAACAACAACCACAAAAATTACATTTTTCGGCGTTATGACCCGACTGTGTTTCCCATGTGCACTGCTGGTCCCAGTAACGTCATTGTTTAGTCCAGAGAAGGTTCCCGATAGTTTACAAGAATGAATCCACACACACGCACGCACACACACACACGCACACACAGAAACAGTTGGTCACATTATTTGTTGGCAAATAATTGGTCATCAAACTAGTTTAGTTCTTCTATTGTTTGAATAGGACTTTGCTCTCTGAATTTTTCAGCCTGAATTTGGTTTTATTTTCTCACAGAAACTGTTGATTCTGTAGTCTCTCCGCGGCAGAATTAGTGCTTTACAGTTCCTTGATTTGCCTCAGACAATCTTGCTTTTTTTTGCAGACTATTGTGTTTAAAACTGTAAACACAGACTTGTATTAAATTGATGCTCTCCAACTCTCCTGTGAGCATTACAACCTCCAAAAATCCTGAGCGGTTTTCTCCAAAAGTGGCAGAGTTCTGTAGTGTGAGTGATTTGGTTAAATAAAGCTGAATTGGTTTGCTGAAAGAAAACAGTATCTGTGTGAAAGTTGCATTTTTTGTGTGTGTATTTTGAAGCAGAAGCATCTATGGATAATTGAAACTGTGGCCACATTTTCCTTTGGCCCTGCTGATTTTTTTCTTTCTGAACTGCAATCAACCGTAGTACATGCAGTCCTGACTTTTGCCAGCAGAAACCTGTGGGGTGTTGTTTATATAAATAGCTCCTCATTTTGACAGTATTGAGTGCCCATGTGGTGCTGGATCATGCTGCTTCCCTGCCTGGTGACTGCATGGCTGCCGTATCTTTGGATGGTCATTGCATTAGATAATCAGAAGAGTGACAGTTTGTGTTTCCACTCAGGCAGGCCATTCCTCCTCAGATGGACAGTTCACCCCAAAATCAACAATACATAGTTTTCCTCTAACCTATAATCCTATTCATTCATCTTGATTGTTTTGATGTGAATGACGAATTTTGGAGACGTCAGCCGAAACTCTCTAAAATAATGAAAGAAAATTGCCATTGTCTTGCGGTGCTCAAAGCTCCATAAAATACATCTGAAAAATTCAAAAGCAATGTTTCTTTCCAGAAATCTACACTCAGTTTCTCAAGGTTATCCAAACATCATGCTGTGAACAGTTTTACGTAGGTTGTATTTTCTTTAAACCATACTGTCCACCAAACTGTTCTTTTTGTACCAACCTGTACCCACCAACTGTACACCTTATTTATTTATTTACGTATTTGATAAAACCTCATAAATGGGGACAATGAGTGTACAATCTCATGTCTAATTCAGAAATAATAATAGAAATAAAAACACTTTACCACAAATTAGAAGAGAAAAATATGATCACATATTCCATGAAACTGTCATGGTTTGGAGGCGTTGCGAGCTTTTTTTTTTGTTGCTCTCGTCTGGGACGATATCGTTTTGCTCCCTATGGGATTCCTGGGCCAGCTGGCATCAATTGGGGGCGTGGCCCGGACTTTATTTAAGCTCTAGTTCCGCCTCGCTTGGTAGAGTGTCAGTGTTTCCTTTGTGCTTTAGCCGGTAAGGTCTCTAGAAAGAGAATTGTTAGGGACTTTAGCTGTATAATTGAGGTTAAGTTGTAGTGAGCAAGGGAATCTTTGTCTTATTTTCCCCTTTCTTTTTGTCCCTTTGAGCTCGCTTTGCTTTCTACCTCGGACTACTTCTTGGTCCGTTGGCGGCGTGAGTCTTGCATTATTATTCTGTTTGTGTCTCTCCTTTCTCTGCTGTTTTGCCTTTTAATTCTGGCCACTGCGTTTGGCATCTAATACTCCACACCCATCACAAAAATGGCTTGGAGTCAATAAAACATAACTTCTGCAACTTCAATAAAAGAGAGGTCATGCGAAGAGACAAAGGCGCCACGTTTGATGTAGTCATCCCTGTGAAGCACATACCGCAGCGTATCAGCTACGCCAGGGGTGTCGAACTGACCCGTAAACGGGCCAAGAGGCTGCAGGTCTTCAATCCTACCAAGCAGAAGCTCGCCTGAAAGCGAAAGCGTTTAATCAACTGATCTAGGCCTGCACAACTGATTAGTGGTATCAGGTGCGCTTCTGCATTGTTGGAGTGAAAACCTGCAGCCTCTTGGCCCGTTTACAGGTCAGTTTGACACCCCTGAGCTACGCCATCTGCCCCACATGGACCACCACTAGGTTTCAACTCGGCTCCTCCGAGCGCGATACTCACTGGTGACACTCCAAACGAAATAATACTATCCAGTAATGTACCTTTGACTCTGAGGCCTGTTAATAAATATTTGGCAAGCATGGAAATATTGAGACATTGAGCTGGTGCAGTATGCAAAAACATTCTTCTGTACAGTGAAACCACATCCCTATTCACAATATCACTTTACTTTAAGAATATCCAAGGCCTTTAAAAGCTTACTGTGGTGACATTATCGACAAATACCATTAGCTCCTTTAATTTTTGTACCCTGGGTTGTCTCAAGTTTCCTCATATCAACATAACTTAAATTCAGGCATTCCAGGCCATACGTCAGAGATGCAACACCAATTGATATCCAGAGGAGTGTTTTAGCCTCTGTCGTAAGACCTGGATGTCTCATACCAGCTAAGAAAAGACTAAAAATCGACCGGCGATAGCTAGAAACCCTACTTTCCACATGCTTGGTGCAAGATAAGTCACTAGAGAAGGTAATACCTAAAAGGACCATATCATCCACACTCTGAATTGGGGCACCACCTAGGTTCCAAGTTGGCTTGGGCATAAAATTTGTTTCACCAATTGTTATACTTTGGGTAGTCTATATCCCGAATGAAAATCTCCACATCTTTGAATAATTCACACAAATATCAATTAATCTTTGTAAACCCGGGACAGACGCAGAAAATATAGATACATCATCAGCATAAGCAGCTGAGTCATACAGCTCATCATTCAGCCTTAATCCGTCACCTAAGCTCACTAAACTCCTAAGCATATCATCCAGGAAAATATTAAACAGCACTGGCGACAGCATGCTGCCCTGTCTCATACCTGGGCTAATTGAAATGACATTAGTAAAATTGCTGTGAAACTTGACCACAATCTTTAGGTTCCTATACCACATAGAAGTAGCCAGTTGGCAATATTAATTTTTCCCCACAATTTCAAAAAGAGTCAAAGCATTTCTCTGCATCAAGACTACAAACAAAAACAGGTGCCAGAATTGGAGAAATACCCGAACATATCATGTACAAAGGAAGTAGCTGCAGCTGTACCCCTTCCTTCCCAGAAGCCAAATTGGTTATGATGTACTGTATCCTCCAGGATAAGCAATCTCCCTAACATTTTTGAAAGGGTTGTACTCAAAGTGACAGGCCTGTTATTATGCATCCCCCGACAGGAGGGGCATGTATGTATTCAGTAGCTTGAAGCTGCCACCACCGCAAATGTTTTTGCTAATATCTCCAAGAGTATTTTGAGCAGCCATTAGATATTGACCAACCATAGTGACCAGGCATGTGGAATTTTGTTGGGTATGGTGACCTTGACCTTGGCATGATTTTTTAAGGTTATCCAGCATTATGGGATTCTGGGGTTATGCACTCTCTAACTTTGGAGGGATTTGAACTAGACACTTGAAATCGATACCACAGATGTATCTCTGGAGGGGCTCGGACAAGTTCGAACATGGGTGACCTTCGCCTACTTTTTCAAGGTCATTTGATAGGTTGTCTAAATTTGGATTTTGGGGGTTTTGAGTTGCCATTACATATTGACCACCAATACTGATCAGGCCCAGGGGATTTTGTTGGGTATGGTGACCTTGACTTTGACCTGTTTTTTCAAGGTCACCTTATGACAGCATCAGCATAATTGGCTGTGACATATGTACTATCACTTTCCATCTCTATTGTTGATTTTCTTAGCCTAGGATGTCTCTAAGTTCAGCTGGGGATGGGCTTCTCGGGGGATGCATACCGTATGTTTTCGTTTGCGAAAACTAATATTTCTAGGTAGTGTAGCAGTAACGTTAGGCACATGTCACTATGTCGATTCAACTAAATTTTATGTTACAATCACAGCATGGGTTCATGTCTGGAGCTTGAATTATTAGCTTGTAAAAATTAACACCTTGCCTTGGCTTGCCATTGTCAACCCAAATACGCCACCAAAACAACTTTTTTCTTCTCAGCTCACTTAGCTCTGGGTACCAATATGGTTTAGGTTTATGCAATCCTTTTGAGATACACCCTGGTTCCAGGGCAGAATCAGGATTCACTCAAGATTCTGGACAAATGTGTGACAAGGTCAAGATCAAAATAGGCGTGCAATGCACGGAATACCCCTCAGCCCGATGTCGAAGTTTTAGGGGACGCCCGCCCGCCCAAACGCACGAAGGATAGCAATACCCCGTCAGCCTTGAGGGCTTAGGGGTAAAAAAAATGAGTAGTTTGTCGCTCACAAGCTTGCAATAGATGGCATTTTTTGTCTTTGTCATTCCACTTTTGGAAGGCTGAGTGAAACTGAGATGACATTGTCATATCTGCATCTTGTACAGCAGCTTTAAACGAATCACATAGCATAATTTCCCTCTTGACTCTGAACAGAAGATGGTCACTAACATTGCCACAATCAAGAGGAGAAATTTTACAATTGACAACTTGGTCCCGGAATCTAGCGGGAACCAGAATGTAATCAATTCAAGAGTTAATCCCCCTCACTGTACAAAAATATGTATATTCAGACTCCAGGTTAAATAACAAATCCCCCGCTAGAAAGTCATTGGAAGCCAGAAAATCATACATAATGCTACTGTGGACATTATGCCCCTTTCTCTTATACCAGTAGGTCTGCAATTTTACAGACATTGGTAACTGAACATTCATGTCTCCTCATAGTGGGATCTGACCACTATATCCATCAATAAGTTTATGCAGAGAGTGTAAGATTTCCATATATAGGGATATTTGATTAGCAGTACCATCAAAAAATGGCATACATACTTCTGCAGCAATTTGCACCAGATATCCAGGTCTGTCCTTCAAACCCTCCGCGACAACTCAGTCACTTTCTTCCTCAATTTCACAGAAGAAAATACACGTTTTTGGTTTACAAATAACAGACACCCATCCATAGGGATGCCCCTTATACTCATTGTCATTCAGGTCTTCTGGCATTATCACTACTATACAGGCCATTACTCAGCGAATCAAGTTCATATGGTCGTAACCAACTCTCCTGGAGACACAAAATATCACACCCTTTCAATCGTTAGGTGATATAATCATTGCTTTATTTTATCCCCTTACAGTTAAATGCCTCACAGGAAACTAAACAATCGTTATCATCAGTCATATTATGCCCAACACAGTGATTACTGCCACTCGTCACAGGCTTTGACTGCCAGCGGTAGAGATGCCCTCTTCGAGCTGGGCGCTAGATCTTGCCCTCCTGCGCCCTCCAATAAAATGTTCTATCCCCGCCATACCACTCTCATCTCTGGTTCTCCCAAGTCCGATTGAATGCCGCTGCACGCAACTTTGCCTGCTCTCGAAAGGGCCGATGGTCATGATGCAATTGGTGTCCTCATATATGGTTTCCTATTTGTGATTGAGCATAACATAGGACCTATCTCTGCTGATTTCCCAGTTACAGAGCCTCAAAATATGAAGGTCGGCTATTTTGATCTTTCAAGGTCACTTGAAGGTCAAGGTGACCATGCCATTAGTTTCCCCATATGACTTCCTATTAGACCCATAGTTACTATTGAAGACTATCTTGCATCGTTTGGCTGCTAGAGCACTCGGAAAAGTGGTGATGCTGAGTTTGACCATTCAAGGTCACTCGAAGGTGACGGTCTCAGCGCAATTAGATTCCCATATATGACTTACTATTACTAGTTAACAGTAATCATGTCTCCCTCTCCCACCATTTGGCCCCTAGAGCAGTCTGAGAAATGGGTGACCTTGAGTTTGACCTTTCAAGGTCGCTAAAGGTCATGACATTTGGGGTTAATACAATGTTCAGAAAGACTATCTTCATAATACAACCAAGTCATTGTTGCACACATCTATTTCTCAGTCAGCCTGAACTTTCGCCTGCCTAAATTTGACCCAAGCTTTGTCGCTTCCCCTAAACATAAAAACTCTTGTACCAATAAGTTCAGAGCAAACTCAGGGTGAGTGCCAACCCTTGACTTTTTCAAGCTTCCTTGGGCATGTCTGTCAATCACGTCAGTTAATTCAGAGTGAACCAAATCGAAAGCATCTTGAACATGAGTTATTAGTTAAAATCTATCCCAATTTATGGCAGGAAAAATTTTTGTAATAATTTGAATGCAAATTTTGCCTTCTCCATAAACAGAGATTACTGTGTTTATTTGATGTTTTTGATGGTGTGCAGCGAGATGCCTCTGTAATTTTATAGATCAATCATAGATTGATCGACTTGTTTTTCTATTTTGCATCCAAATACTTGTGATTAGTTTTTGATTGAAAATATGTTTCAGAAACAAAAGATAGCTATAACATCTAATGGAAAAAGCAGACGACCCCCCCCCCCCCCCCCTTTACTACACAGATATGAAAACTGTACATCAAAAATCATTAACAGATAGAAAGCCCACATTTTAATGTGGTTTCTAAGAAGGAGGGGAATGCTGATTGCTAGGCTTGTAAATGTCCGAAGCTATGAGCAATGACAACCTGTCTCTCATGAAACCAGGCACCGGTGTACGAAAATGCCCTTATGTTTTTAGTAGTTTTCTAATGAGTCCAAGCATAAATATTGCAGGAGATAATGTAGGTCAGTCATCAAATGCCTCCAAAATGTTTTACTACTGCTCCCAAGAACATAAGTCGTATTGGCAAATCTTGGGTGGCATTCAGGGTACAAAGAAAACAAAAATACAATAAAATAAATAAATGAATAGAAATATTGAACATGCTTTTGTACTGATGGTGGTCGCAAGGCTGTAATTTAGTGTTCTCTATTGTCTAAAGTATTGGGAGGGTGTGCATTCATAGTTTATGAACCTTTGTTTGACTTTCATGGCCCTAAAAGGGTCACGCCTGGAATGCCTGCAGCAATGCTTGCAGGGCAGAGATTCAGCAGACATAATCACTACAGATAAAGGGGGACAGTACCCATCACCAGTGAATGCAAAAGCAATTGCCAATCAAATTATTCTGACTCTCTTAAGTTTCATTCAAAACCACCAAAACTAAACAAGCTTCTTCTGCTTCTAGCAAGGGTGTCTATAGCAGGTCTTAGAACTGTACTGTCAAAAGTTATGAAATTTGGCACACTTATTGGGGACAGTCCCCTGACTCTACTCACAAAGTTTCAAGTCATTGCCTCAAGTGCATTAGCACCACCAATGGGTCAAAGACTGAGGTGTGGTTATGCATGTAATTTTTGAACTACATGCTCATTGGATTCCTTGGATCAAGCCAAGCTCAACGCTCCCTCTGATATTATTTCCCGCTGAATTTGAATTTTCAAATAAAGTTCAAAACCTTTTCATTGACTGCAAATTTTGTCTCAATTTTCACCAAAATCAGCACAGAGGATCTTAAGACCAGGCTCAAAAAATGTATCAGATGGGTTTTTAATTTTCAACAGCATTACCTCGTCAATGAGTATCGGCGGAAAGGCCACCTAACGAGAGGTCATGTCATATCTCAGCAATGAAAATTGGTACCTGGACTCAAGACCCCATAGTTCTGTAATAATAAAATGTGTTTTGGCTAATTACTATAGATGTTTTTAAGTGCCTGGTAATACCATGGGAGGTCCTAGGGCCAGCTGCAGAGATATAAAGAGAAGTTATTTTACGTGTAGAATATAAGCCAAACTCTGTGATAATGAGTGATAATCCATGAGATTTGAATTGGTTTGTTTATACTGACTTCTTTGGCAGTAAGCTGTTATTGCTGGTGCACTTCTGGACCTCATTTCCCATTATTCTTGTCAAGACCCAACAGCCTGTATGACATCGGTAAATTGACGGCTCTTACCAGTTCCACGCCTCCACAACTCTCATGCAGACGGGAAAGATGCCCTTTGACATGGTGATTGAACTTTATAAAAGTTAGAATTATGTGACCTTAGTCATCCATTAGCGTCATCTCATTCCAGTAACATGTTATGCTATTACGATAAATCGAATAACTTTTAGTGTAATTGATGAAAACGGTAGTTGGTTAACAGGTAACGTTATAACTCTTCTTTTAAAAAAAATAATAAAATTTGTTGAGGTGGTTAACATAGCTTTTTTCCCATTTACTTCCTGAAATTACGTTATAATGTTAGTTTCAGTAGTAGCCTCGACCAGTGACACGCAGTCGGAGGTTAGTTTGGTGGGGCAGAATCCTTAGCTTGATTAGCAATCAGACGAATAACGAGTTTAGTATTTTATTTGTTTTTATTTATTTATTTATTTATTAAGGTCTCACCGTTTACATTATAGACAACCAAATAATACACAAACTCTATTAAAAAACGCCACTCTATTAAGAGTTATGAGAGACCATACAAATTGTTACACATCACATCACAAATTAAAACAGAATTTAAAAAAAAAAAATAAAAAAACCTTAAAATTAAAAACACATGGAGCCGAGATCAAGGAGCAATAACCACAATTCCAGTATATTCTGTAAATCATGTCATCTATACAAGGAAAGCGACCTCCTATGAAGTATTTTTCGGCAGGCCTTTGCAGTATCAATTGCAACCTCTGAACTGCTCAAGATAATAACAAGCTTATCACTATCATCTCTAGAGTAAAAATCTGGGATTATCGTAGAGGCCGTAGTAAAAAGGTCTTCCCTAATATCAGCATACAGACCACATCTAATAAGGCAGTGCTCTTCATTCTCAATTTCATTTAGATCACACAACAAACATAGTCTATCCTGAACGTTTTCACCTGTGAAGCGACCGGTCTCTATTCTCAACGGTGCTACACCACATCTCAGTTTAGCTAAAGCTTGCCTATCTTTTCTAGACATAGTGATTAATAGATACGCTTCTGTTCCTAAAGTTTGTTTAAATGTTTTGTATGTTCTTAGTTTATTACCTCCTCGTCCAGAAGTCCCAACAATTTTGTTTATTTTACTTAGCCATTCCCTTTCAAAATAATTACCTAAACTAAGGTTAATGGAATCTTTAATATCTGAAAAGTAAATTGCCTGAGTAATATCACATAAATGTTCCATTTGAATATCATGACAGGTTTTTTTAATATGAAAAACAGCATTTTTATTCACACTCTGCGCGGCTCGATGTGCCCATTCGAACACCTTTCTATTAAGCCTGGTTCTACTCATCTGTGCATGTCTACACCAAAGGCGGAAGACACACAACCATTGTCGATGACGGGATACCGTCCAACCCATATCCCCCTGCATTGCGGCGACTGGTGTTCGTTTTCCAACTCCCATGAAATACCTCATGGCCCGGTTTTGGATGGTGTCTATACAGGAGAAAGATTTGTGGCCCCAAACTCCGGCCCCATAATTTATAATTGGTTGAACAAGAGTATCATAAAGTTTGGAAAACACCTGAAAGGGGAAACCCCCATGGGCCCTTCCCTTAGCGATGAGCATGCCTAGTGCTCTATGCGCAGCTTGGGCGGTGTATTTTGCTGTAATACTAAAATCTAAAAACTCTGTCAGTACCAGACCCAAATAACGATATCTATCCACAATTTCTAGATTATCCCCACCATAAACAAATGGGCCATTTGATCGGGGTACACTAGGACCACTCCGAAAATGCACTACCTTTGATTTATCTAAATTCACGGACATATCCGCACTCTCACACCACCGGTAGAGTACATTGAGCAAACATTGAAGGTCCTGTTGAGTTTCTGCTAGAAGCACAATATCATCCGCATAAAGTAAAATAGCAATTTTCTCACCATTAATATCAACGCCCAGACCTGACTCTTGAATGGAACTGACTAGTTCATTTATATACAGGTTAAACAGAGTTGGGGATATACAACAGCCCTGCTTTAGCCCAATAGACACTGGAAACCAATCAGTAAGTACACCATTTATTCTAACACTATACTGTATATTATGATAAAGTGATTGAATGGCATTTAGAAATTTTGTGGGAAGGCCAATACCCCTTAGGACTGACCATAATTTTTGTCGAGGGATACGGTCATAGGCCTTACTAAAATCTATAAATGCTACAAAGGTTTCGTTACGTAATTGTTTACGTGTATCCCCCATATAGGTCAGTGTGGTTAAATGATCATGACAGCTCCGCTTCTTACGAAAACCATTTTGATTATCTTGAATTTTACCATTAACATCAGACCATATTGTAAGCCTATGATTAAGGACAGAGGCATACAACTTATAAACCACCGACCCCAAACAGATACCTCTATAATTTAATGGGATCCGACCATCCTTGTTTGCGTCCTTAACTATTGGATTAATAATACATTTACCCCAGAGTTCAGGGGCAATTCCAGTTTCAAAACACATCTGGAACAGTTTATGCAAAAATGAAACAGCCTTATCATTGCATAAAACTTCAATAGGTAAACCATTGTAACCTTGAGCTTTCCCGCTTTTAGCTTTAGCAATGACTAATTGCACCTCAGACAAATATATAGGTACCGTAAGCCCGACATCGGCTTCACCCTGGCCCCTACCACCTGGAGTTATGTCTGACGTATCTTGATTCCCAGTCTCCTCATTAACAACCTGACCTGGCCCATTGAACAGCCCCTCGAATTCCGAGCGCCATGTATCCAGGACTACCTTGGGGTCCATACTGGTACTACCATCAGGGTTAATAATTTCCCAGGGTATTGCCTTACGTCTCTCAGTACCAATTCCTATATTTCCTATAAATTTCCAAAATTCTTGTTTATTTTCGGACTCGAGATTTATGATAGATTCCTGCATCCGTCGCCAGTGCTGACGTTTAGCTTTCTGAATTTCTTTATCAAATTTCTTTCTCTTCATAGCACGAAGGCTTTAGAGGCAGTTTCTTTCTGCACCACGTGCACGTGCCCATTTTCTATCTACATCCGGAAACTCATGATAAATAGTGCTCAGCTCTTGGTTCCAATATGGTTTCTTAACATGTTTTTTATGTTTATTCAAACCATTTCTAAATAATACATGTCTAACCTCCATCTGTTCATCCATTTCATTTTTAACTGCATTACAAAATTCTACAAAGACATCATCAATATCTTGCCTTATATTCTGACTGTTTTCTAGTAATTCAATTTTTTCTTCAAGAAACCTTAAACAATCATCACTTAAAAACCCCGGGGGGATTGCTGACAGATTATACTTTTTGACTGCTGCCTTAGGGGGGTCACATGGTGACTGGTGTTTAGGTAGAGTAGATACTGAAGAAATGTGACTCAAATCTAACTTCCATTGGAGCATATTGTGATCCGGCAATGATCTCAAAGGGTCACAGATTCCCATGCACCCCGCTTTTTCAAATAAATCGAGTGACCTCTCCACAGTAAACTCCTTATAATATAATAAATGCTCATGCGGAATCAATACATAGTCCACTACCGATGCATCTTTGCATGTGAAATCATTACGTATAAATTTCCTCCCATTAAGCATACACATATTGGCACTGAGCATGAGATCACACAACATTTCCCCCTGTTCATTGACAACATTATCAACAATATCACGAATGGGCACACCATCAACCCCCTCAATGAAATCCTTCATTGTACCACATCTTGCATTGAAATCTCCAAGGACACAAATAAGGCCATCATTCTGATATTTATATATTTGACCCAACAGAGTATCCATCCATTTCGCACCATTCACATATCGACACGAGCCCACCGGCGGCAGATAGCACGCACAAAGCAAAACATTACATTCAAAGTGTTTAGCATTAAGCTTGATCCAAAATATATCTTTGAACGATTTATCAAGCACCTCGACATTAAAATCATTTAGTAGACTTTGTTTAATGAAAAAGCCAACTCCACCGGAGCCACTTCGAGCATGAATATGAATTCTATTCCTGTTATGACCAAACCACTTATACCCAGGTAGAGCGTGATCAAGCGATTCATCTGCCCTCAGATAGGTCTCTACAATACCCAAAACATCCAGATTACAATAAAGACATATTTGTTTTCGCATTTTAAAGTTATCATTTTCTTGTTTCAGACTCCAGCTATTTACATTCCAAAAGCCTACCTTGAGACCCTAATGGTCTAAGTTCTGTCCATTGTACTGATTTCGTGTTTGCTGTCCATTACCACGTCCACTGCGCCGGCCAGCACCCCGGCTGCCACCTGGCCTTGTGCCGCCACGCTGCCTATTCTGTCGTTGATTTCCAGACACTTGTTGCCATGCCTGGTAATTTCCCTGCTGATCGGCGTCATAGGCTCCCCTGACTTGAACTCGCCCACGTCGAAACTCCAGGTCATCTTTAGCAACACTATTAATCAGTGTGATCATGTTAGCTTCCATCTGTCGCTCAAAGAGTGATTTATCACGGTGAATAATCACATCACAGTGATTATTGGAGTTCCTCAATTTTGATTTATTATTTAAAACCTGTTTTCTATCACTATCGTTTGCCATTGAAGCTATCACGACACCTGGCTTGTCATTAAAAGCAGCTTTCCTTTCCACTTTGTCCACCTGAACATTCAAATTCACCTCAGTTGACAAAATATGGTTCACTTTATCCTGTAGTTGCTCATTATCCGTGTGCGGTAAGTTTCTAATGACTATATTGTGACAGTCACTGGCTGGTTGCAAAACTACAGATTGCTGAAGTTCTTGAAATTGCCTCTTCAGCTCATTCAGCTCCGCGTCCATTTCCTGTCTAACTGCTTGTAATTCCTCACGCATCATATCTCGAAATCTATTTACTATCGAATCCTCAATTTTATCCATTCTGTCGCCCAACTTACGATCCAGTTTTTCAATGGCTTCATTAAACAGTTGCACCAGCATAGTGGAGCACATTAATGAAAAATCATTCACTTTGTGGTACAAGCGCCAAATTTGGTACACAAGTGCTTTTGGACCTACTATCTCATAAAAGTACGTTGCCCACTTGAACAAACAAAGTGGCCACCATTTTTCAAGATGGCCGCCATTCGAAGTGGTTTGAAACAGCGTTTGAACTATATTTTGATTGAATAGTCCTATTCTGATGGTTTATACATTGAAATATGTGTTTTTGCACATGAGAAATACAACTCTGCATTTAGAAAATCAAAATTATTGAATATTATGATGATACAATGCGAATTAAATGAAAAAAACACTCACAAACAAAGACATTAGTTTCACTTAAAGCTTTTGGACCTGTAAGCTACTTGTAGGGGAGGCCACGTAGAGGCTGTCTTTGTCTCCCCCATTTTTTTTATTTTTTTATTTTTTTTTTATTTTTAGATAACGGTATAAAAACACAGAAAAGGTGTCAAAGCATAGGCTGCATGTTTTACGATCCAGAACTTGAATCAACATAACTTAAAAAATAATAATACAAATATCCAACCCAAACATTCAACTTAAACTTGGTTGTTCTATTTTCTTAGCCCTCACATGCACAGGCACACAACTGTGTGCACTTCAGGCCGAAGCGATAGCATTTGCATCGTCCTTGGCATTCAGTCTTGCAGCCACATTTTGTCAACTGCTCACAAGTCTGAGCAATGGGTGGAAGGGTTGTCCAGAGAACTTGCCAGATCTGACCATCTTTTTGCCAGCCCCAGTTGGCAGGACTTTCAGTTTGCATTTTGCACACTGTTGCTTGGCCCCATATGCAGGCAGCTTGGAAAGCAGACCGTTTCACATGCTGAACGAGGGATGCGCTTGTTGGTGGAATGGCATCATAAGACCTTTGCTTCCGAGCAAACAAGTCCAGTCTTGCCTCATCAACCTTGCATGTAGTACTTTGCTTGTCATACATGGTGATGACAAACTTCTCAGCAGTTGTATTGAAGGAGCTGAGCCATTGCCAGATCATTTGTAGTCGCTCCAAATTTCAGCTGAGATTTTATATCTGCCCCATGTTCAATCATACAGACAAACTGAAGTAGAGCTGGAGGAAAGGAATCGTGCACTGAACTCTCATAGAGATTGCCCTCAAACTTAGACTTGTGATTCACCATGTGCCTGCGCTATATCTGGGCAGCTTTGGCGAGAATAATGGCATCAGCATCGGATGACGCTTCTGACAAGACTGGACCAACATCTTTTTCAAATGCCAGAAGTATATCTCGCCCTTTCTTGTAGGCTACAAGTCCAGGTATCTCTGCCAAAAGCCTTTCTTTCAGTCGGGTCGCATTCACATCAGGTAGGTCTGTCCCAAACTGCTTAAGTCTCTCCCTGTAAAGACTAACCAATTCAGCAAGTCGGAACACAGAAGGCCCATCACTGTTTGTTTTTTTTGCCTCAATGACATAGGTCAGAAGTTCAGAGAACACCAAATGAAAGGCTTCCTTTTCTTGAGACGACTGGATTTTTTCTTGTTTTTCCGCTTTAATGTGTGCCCTCTCTCTGTGATACAGGTCCGTTAAGCAAGACCAGTGGTATTTAAGTTCTAGGGCCACCACATCTCCGCCACTCAATAATGCCAGAAGCTTTCCGTCATTAAGGTTACGAGCACATTCATTGAGCCTCTCATTCAGCTGCATGGTCATGGCTTGTTGCATCTCTGATGTTGGTTCCATCTTTTCGCATAAGAAACACTGCTGTACTTCAGTGCTAGCCCTTCGAATTTTTTGATGTCCTTCACCAGGATCATTTTGAGTTTCAGCTGCTCTTTTAGTGGCACGCTTGAGTTTGTAGTTGCTAAACATTTTGCGACAATTTTGGTGATACATTGCACCGTTTCGCCTCAATGTATCCTCAATGCCACCTCCATCATCCAATCTGGATGTGTCTAACCTGATGGGCAACAGGTTGATTGCCTGAAATAGAGGTATGTTTTTGGCTATCATGGAATAGCCGTCAGAACTACACTCATAACGGGTAGGGGGAGACTTCAACGCTGCTTTTGTATCTGTCTGACAGAGGCAACGCTTGCTCCAGTCAGTTTTAGTAGCACAACTCAATGGATTATCTGCAGACATCTTATACAGTTGAAGGTCGAGGGATTATCCTTTTACCACCCAAACATACAAAATATCATAGCACATTGGAATATGGGATGCAACAAGGTTCAAGTATCTGGTGCCCTACACCTAGCCCGATCGTTCATCCAGTGCCATAAATCCCGTGCGATCTGTACACCATCCAGGTAACTAAAGCCCCGTTACCCTTGGCTCGGCTATCCCGCGCTGGCACATCCTGTCAATTCAGGTGCGGCTATTTAACTACAATACCACAACTAACTAAACTTCTAGTTGAGTCTATACAGGGGCTTATTAGATAGCATTTGGGACACTAAAGTATACTACAGCTACAGTGAGTACACCACTACAACAGTTAGTAAACTACAACTACAGTTAGTACACTACAAGCTGACACTGAACCCAATGCTGAGTCTCACAGCAGTGATGTCACCAGTGTGCCCTGGTTGTACTTTGACATCACTCTTATAAAAAATTACTAACCAATAAATGTTGACCACAGAATTTTAATGAATTATCATTTATATTGCTAAATTAGTACTTTTATTTCAGTAAAGAACGCTTGTGTTGCTGTATGTGTGTGTGTGTGCGTGTGTGTGTGGTGAGTGACAGTCAAAAGTTTGGACACATTTTCACAAATGATTCACACAAAAAACACATCCCTCAGAATTCTGCAGATTTTCACTTAAGATCATTGCAGAAAACTGAAGAAAAAACGCAAAAACGCGACTTTTTTGTCATTTAATAGCCATTATCTTGAAAATTGGTGGCCATATTGGAATTCAATTGACACCATCGAGTTAATCCAGTCATAATACATTCATTTTGATGCTTGGATCATTAACATTCTTCTGTTAATTCAAGTTCTACCTCGAAAACCTTTTTTGGCGTTTGACGAGGCGGCCATCTTGAAAACTGGCGGCCCTCTTGGATTTTCAGCTGGGCAACGTACTTTTATTAGAAGGTATGTCCTGGACATCATTTGTACCAAATTTGGTGCTTGTACCATGAAGTGAACGATTCGGCTCAAAAATGGACTTAAGCAGCCCCAGTAGCACTGTGTTTGGTCCCTGATCCTCTGCCATGTTGCTTTCTTCACCGCTACTGCCTTGCACAGACTGACTTTCATTCGGAGCCAAAATAACTTTGCCACTGGTTTTATCCATCTTGACGTTTCGCCCCTTACGTCCGGACATACTTTAGACGTTCCTTGGTTCACTTTTCAGTACTCCACAGGTTGAATAAAAACGCAAAAGTAATAAAACACAGAGCTCCGTTCGCACTCCAAGTTCGCTCCCAAGTGATGACTATATTTGGCAGAATGACAGGCTAGTTTAAGTTTCTGCGGCGTTATTGCTCAGTACATTGAACCTGAGATGCTCACGAAACTGTAGATTTGCTCATACTTGTTTCAAGGAAGCCAGAGACATGAGGTGAGGTGAGGAAGTGAACCAAACTTTTATCACAGGATTTTGTGAACCCCTTCCCATGTACTATGCCTGATTAACAATCAAACAATTAAAACCAAGCCTAAAGGAAGCCCACATACTGATTGAGGAGATAATGACAAAAAGATTTGTTCACGTACACGCTTCAATTCGAGACTTCAAGGATGGAAATAATCTGAATAATCAATTAGGAAAAATTCTTGGCTCTCGGTAATTCTGTATATCGTTTCAACATTTTGTTAATCAGATTATGAAAGAAGACTGAAAATAAAATCCTTTTTTTTGTTTGGGTGTAAAAACGCATATTTAAAGGAGAATACATTGTTTATTGATCAAGCATTGGACTCTGCATAAGTCTATCTGTTTTAATATTTGCTAATGACATTGCTTCGGCTTCCAGGAAGCAAGTAAGCGCAAATCTGCTGTCTAGTGAGCATTTCATGTTCAATGTTCTGAGTAATAATGCCGCGGAAACTTAAACTGGCCTGTCATTCTGCCGAATAGTCTTACTAAACTAGTTAATCATCTGATTGCTAATCAAGCAAAGGGATAGGATTCTGCCATACCAAACTAACCTCCAACCGCACATCACTGGGCCCTCAACAGAGACTCAACTAACGTTAGTTTCTACTGTGCACAGTATAGCCAGTGGTGGGCGGTGGACAGAGAACAAGGAGGGCGATAAACATGTCTTTAAACTGCTTATTAGTCTTGATCTGTTTTCAGTCAATTTCCCTGGTAAAAGACACTGTAACACTCCCCTCTTAGGTGTAGCTAATTGACTTTGTTAAGTAAAGAAATCAAACGCACTATTTGAACGCAAAAAAGAGCGCATTTCAATCTTTTTAAATTAAACAATCATTACGCACAGGTAGGACGACTTGCTTAGGATGTGACAAAATTTGACGCAGAAAATCCACAGTGGTTTTTTCATGAAGAGTTGCCTATTAAGGCATGTGAATTAAACATTTTATAGAATTTATTATTCACTTGCCTAAACATTTCATTTTAAGGGAAACTAACATGTTGACCAAGAACAATGATAGAAATCGGGTCACTAATCTCATCCGTTTCAAGGGATGTTATCCGCCTCCCAAGTTTTCCGTCCACCGCCTGCCACTGAGTATAGCTGCACAGTATGGTATTTGCTGTTACCTATGTAACGTTATAAGGCAAGCTGATATAAATGAACTACCGTATTTACAAGGTATTTCCTTCTTCTGACCAATTAGTTTTCATTTTCTTTGGCTCGTTTGCTCGTCGTTTCACCATTGTTTCTCACAGGGTTCCTTCAAGCTAGCTTGTGGCTACTCCAACCCTCTGGACAGACCAAACACTGCTTACTGACGTAAAAAAAGTATCACTAGATGTGCGCCTGTATTTGAATTTAGCGCGGGAATGTCGCTACAGACGCACTGATCGCTTTACCTGACAAAGAATGAAATACTGTACAAGTGCTTTCATCGGTGGGTCATAGGCCCAATCACCGTTGTTTTACTTTACTCTCTGATAGACACTGACTTAACAGACAGTAACGAAACGGAAACCTTATGGATTACCATTATGGATTAGGCTTACATTAACTAACCATTTGACTGGAAAACGGAATTCTTGTGGTAAACACATGAGAAATTTACCATAGTTAAACTGTAAAACTCTGCAGTGAAGGCCAGAGTGGGCGCAGGCTTTCATTTCCAACATGCAGTCACACAGCTGATTCTACTAATCAACCACTAGGTACACATATCTGTGAACATCTGCTATATTGCATTAAGGAAAGATCTGTTGAAGCCCTGGCAGAAAATTTCGCAACAAAATGGCAGATGCTGTAACAAATTTCTTACTGGAGGCAACAGTGCTTACTAAATGCCCATCTGCCAATGTTTTAAGTTGTATCTTTACTGTCATAATTGAAGCCCCCATTATGGATTCAACCTTGTCATCTCTGCCGCCGCATCCGTAGATACTTCCTTGTGGACGCTGCACAGGCTGTAATTTTTTATAAATTACTTTCATATTTGGTATGAACATTTGTCATACCTAAGTCATGACACCTATCAATTTTGGTTGCCATGGCAACAGTATTGATTAAATAATGAGCAAAAAAGGGGAGAATCGGTCTTTCAAGGGCTACACCCATGCGGTTGCAGTGATCGGATTGTCTTGTTCTACTTTTAAGATTTATGGCACATGAAGGTCTGATGTTTACAACAATGCCAAGTTAAGCTTGTGAGACGACTAACATCAACTAATCCTCTATCTTGGACAGGCAACAGCTTTCACCAGTATATTTGCTAGCTTGCAACATTTAGCGGTAGATGTTACATTGAATACCAAGGTGTGATGGTATTTCCACTGGTCTGATTTCTACACAGTGTAAAATATTTTTTTTTCCATTCTAGACAATACCCTCAGAAATGAGTACACAAAATGTTCTAAGACATGGTGTTTATCATTGTTAGTGCAAAGTACATGCTGCATCATTCGAGGCACAGCTCGTGATAACCACAATCAGGTGTGGAGCACTGTGGCTGGAATGAAAGCCTGCATCCACACCAGCCCTCTTTGCAAGGTTCAGAACACGTGCTTCAGCCGGTCAGTTCTGCAGAACAGAAATGAGTGGTGCAGTAATTACTTTAACCTCTTGCCTACTGCTGACCAAAAAAAGACTCCGGTATTATGGGCTCGTTATGTACTGGTATGTTGGTGCCGAACTATGTTCTACTTACATTCAATTCCTGTTTTAGTGTGTAGATGGCGACACTGGCGCTACTCTGGCGCTGAACCAGGAAGTGAAAACGGTAACACGTGGTCAATTCTGTGAACACAATAGCGCTGAATCTGGAAAACGTTTGTTGCTTTTGTTGGGTTTTTTTGAGGATATGAGCACGAGGGTGAGGTTTGGGGTTGATGAGGCCCTTGCACAAATCCTGAATGACAGTCAGGAATATGAAATATGATTAGTGATTGATTAGTGATTCATAATAAACAAATAAAAAGTAATACTTGACAAATAATATCTTTATTTGTTGAATTACAGGGTGAAAATCACAAAAAAAATCACAAAATCAATCAATCGATACTGGTTATTGATCATCAATGTATAGGTATACACTTTAAACCAATACTGATTGATAGCCCAGACAATACCCTTTCCAAAAATGGATAGTTTATGGGGTAATATTATGACAAATTTATCTGTGAAACCCACAAAATCTCGAGAAAAGCTCAGAGTGTATCAAAAGCTCTGGGAGCCAAGAGGTTAAGACAAAGATTTTGCAAAATGCGAGCTCCTGGACTAAACGCAAACAGGTGGAGATATATCGTTGAGGAGGGTGGTATGGATCAGAGTGAGGCATGGGTAGATCACCTCCACTCCAGCACATATGGTGGGTCTGTGGGGTAGTCTCTTAGCAGGGGCTGCTGGTTAGACAGCCATGCTGCTGTCAGCTGTGCTGTTCTTTAAAACTTAGAAGTTGTTTCATAATGTTTGGATCATGGTCATGAGCCTCAGCTGATCCCACTCAGTCAGGTTATGTGGCAAAGGTCATTAGCGTTGTTCTGAGTGTCGGCTCCCCCAAGCGCTGTGTAATTGCTGCACCTTATTAAGTGCACGCGGCTGAGCAACGATGTGTAGCACTCCAGACTCGGTAAACAAGCAGCCATTCACTTCTGTTGAGACAAGGATTATGTTCTTTTGTACACAATAGTGTGTACGTTTGACTCTGTGAGAAAGTGTGTGTACAGCACGTGTGTTTCTGTCAATCTGTGTATACAGTGTGAGTGAGTCTTTATGGTTGTGCAAATGTGTGCTTCTGTAAGTGTGTGGTATATTCGTATGTCTGTGTGTAAACAGAGTGTGTTTATGAGTGTATGTGAATATGTTTTCGTGTCAGTACGCATGTCTGTGTTTATACAGTGTATACGAGTGTATGTGTGTGGGTGTGTGTGTTTTGTCTCTGTTTGCAAGTCTATGAGTATATAGTGTGTGTTTATGTGCGTCTGCATGTTTTTGTCTACGTATGCATGTACATTCACACAGTGTGCACAGTGTGTTCTAGTTTGCGTGTGTGTGTGTGTGTGTGCGCGTGTGTGAGACAGTTTGTGCATTTTAATTTTTGCATGTATGTCTGTACTATACTAAGCCTGAGAGTGAGAGTAATTTATCACTCCGAGTAGCATAAAAATGGGAATTGCAAATTGATTTTTAGAAGTATGTCTCACATGTCTCATTTACCCCTGTGATAGATTGCTTGGGGGGAATTTAAGATGGTATTTAATTAGGGGGAGGGAACAGTCACACCCATCCTGCTCTCCGGTGACCAGAGGAGCCGCAGGGTCGAAAAAGCCTCCAGCCATTTCTGCTGATTTGGGAAATGTCCACATGCATTCCTCCCTACATCTAATCATTTAATCAACTTATTTAAACCAGACAGCCCATAAAAACAAATTTCTATTTTTTCTATTTTCAAGGATAGACTGGGGAAAATGCCAGGGATATTAACTCCATGTAGACAGATATATCTTTACATACAAACACCCAAACAGCACAGTAAAAAATAAAAAAGCAAATGAAAACAATGAGAATAGACTTTCATTTTTCAGAAATTCAGAGAGAGGGATTGGTGTACTACACTGAACCATACATCTCGTATCCCTGAACAGACAGAGAGAGAGAGAGAGAGGGAGAGAGAGAAGCCTCGCTCAAGAGGCTTTCCTGACCTCATCTCTCCACATGTAAGCCAGAATGGCATACTCCACAGGTACTCCAGTCAGCAACTCCACAGTTACCAGTTGAGCAGTCTACCACTAGCTCAAGCCATGCACACAGAATTAATTTTTCCACCTGCTTTCAATCTCCCAAAGTCAGTGAGTATAGGCTCTCACTAGAAACTGAGATTGTTCTCCCAATGCCAGGGTCTGGAGTAATGCTGGCCATGAGCAGAGGGAGAGAAGAACACAGGCAGCACTCTCGTGCTGTTTGAGCTCACAACCTTTACAGCTGCAGAATGAGTTTGAAGCTAATTGCTGAAAAACTGTAGTCGTTCAGCTGAAGGTCAGGCCCTTGCGAGAGTTATCTCTTCAAATGTGTGCGTGTCTGCACACATGCACGTGAATGTGCATATGAATTAATGTGTGAGTGTGTGTGAGGGAGAAAGAGTACGTCTTTGTGTCTCAATGTTTCTGTGTCATATCTGCATTTATACTCCTGTTTATGAACACCGGCCTTTTTAGAAATCACAATAGCTTATATTGCTCTAGTCATGAAATCACACACATAAGAGCAGATATGCTGAATTCCCAGTTGTAGCATCACTATGGCATAGCACAGCATATGGCTGATACTGGTTGTAGCAATTGAATTTGGTCATAGATGTCTTTCTGGCGGTAGAAGAGTGATATGAATGGTGATTATTGGAATATCATGGCAATAAAACACAATAATATAGTGGTGGTGGTAGATCAGGAAGCGGAGATGTGAATGAAATATGAATATGAAGTTTTATTATGAAATACATTCAGGCAATATTTCACAGAAATGTTAAAAATAAGATAATTCCAGTGGGTATGGTAGGAGCAGTAATCTCCTCCAGCAATGAGGATGATTTGGTTTCATGAAAACGCCACATTTGAGTGCAGTGTTCTTATATTAAAGGCTCTGTTCAGATTTGTCTCACTCATTTCTCACCAAAATCATTGTTCTGCTAAATTACATTGAAATGAAAGTCATTTTATTTATGAAATGATGCTTTCAGTGAAGGTGCCTGAACCCTCTGGGGTGTATCAGGGTGCTTATTGTTCCCAAAAGCCCTTTCATTACGCTGTCTGTGTCCATTAGGCTGCGAATCTCTCACGGCGCTCATAACAATCTCTCTGGCAAAGTTTAATTTCAGTCTTCTGGATTAAATAATATCAATCACCTTCCAGGTTGTGGCTTCCCTGAGTTTATCTCTCTTCCTCAGTCTGAAAACTGTGTGATATCACATTGCTTTCAGTTATTCAGTAATTTTCTGATTCAAACTGTTGTCTCCTTCAAACTTGTATCCAACGGGATTCAACACATCATGGCCGCCAAAATCTTGCCTCCGACTGGCTGCACGTTCCCTTGTGTTGCTGACCACTTTGATTGGCTAAGCGTACCTGCAAAACCCTGCAGTAAGGACATGCTGTACATCTGGTCACATCAAAGCCTCTTCCTAGCAAATTTAATGTGATGTTTGCATATGCAGAGTTCAGAGCCAAATAAATCAACACTGGAAATAATGATTAAGCACATGGTAGCTAAGAAATTCAGTGGGGGAACAACCTTTAAATATAGTGGTAAATGTTTATAAATTAAAAATTAGAAAACAGGCAGCTTTTGCAAACATTCATTGCAGGTGTAGTGGTCCCTAACGATGAGCGATAAATAGCAAAAATCTGCATTTACATTAACCTGGAATAAATGAAGGTCCTTTAACCTGGGAAAAATGCACTTCCTGTGGGGGACAGTGCTAATTATGCAGCAGTTTGATTAATTCCATCCTGCAGAAAGCAGCCATACTAATTTAAAGCCCTCAAACTGTTTACTTTTCCAATTCAAACTCCTTTAATCAGTTTACCTAAACTGAACACAATTCAAGCACCAGCAAGTAAATAATCATCCGGCAAAAGATAGGATAAAATAATGTCAGTGCTCTATTGCTAGCATTTCTACTGAACCTGTGCTATGCATACAGATGATATGTCAAAAGAAAGAGGAAAGTCCACAAAATCCAACAATATAAGCTGTGTTATTTTACACTGACACAACACTCAGAGAACCCAGGCCTACACTTCACATGATACAGCGATGAGCAAAAAGTTTCTTTCCTATTTTGTAATAAAAACCGTGTTTGAGGATAAATCTGCACTGGCTATTGTCAGCCTCATGTGTCTGTGTTATATTAAAACTTGATCTGTCAGTCTCCATGCATGTTATTGTCTGGTTATACATGCAATCTTATGGAGCAAGGGAAGCATGATTTTTATATAAATGAATACTGGGTGTTTCTTCTTTTTACTTCATATTTGTATTTATAATTTTGTTTATTTGCTTATTTTATTGAAAATAAATCAGTTCCAGTGGAGTAAAACTTAATTTCCATTGTTTTCTTGCTTGTCGGAAAAGCCATCTTTCTGGGTTACCTTCGCGGATCACGTGACATAACCGAGATTTACACCAGATGCGTGTGCAGTCCGCCTCCAGTCTGCTGCATGCATTGCCGTCTGTCAATTTACACTGACTGCATCTTCACTGCGAATCATCACCAAACGGCTTGAGTAGCGAGACCAATAAGCGAGCCTGACGAGATCAGATGGTAATTACAAAATCACGTGAGATCGCCTGAGATAAACTAGGCTTATGCCGTCGGAGGCGACGGCTGGGAGTATATCCCCGAATACCCCCAATACTCCAATTCCCCAATTCTTGAATAGACCTTGAATAGACTTTCATTTGAACTTTATTTCAGGTCAATCGGTGAAATGGTTCTGAAGATATGGCCAAAATGGTAATTTTCCATCACAAAGCGCCACCTGGTGGCAAAATATTGAACCGTACAGGTATGATGTCATCATGTGACACGTTGTGAGGTCATGACTTTGCAGTTGCACATAGTTTCATGTCAATTGGAGAAAAAATTCCAAAGATATAGCAAAAATGGTGAATTTTATGTGACAAAGCTCCACCTTGTATCAAAATTTTGAACCAAACAGGTATAATGTACAATGATTTCAGGTCAATCGGACAAATATTTCCAGAGATATGATAAAAACAGTGATTTTTTTCAGTTTTTGGCCCCTGGTGGCCAATCTAGAAATCGTAAACTGTCCAAAATCGAATCAGTTCTTCCCCTTTATGGTACTTGCTTATAAGCAAAACTTGGAATTTTTTAAGTGAAATATTACTGCAGTTATCGCGTTGACATGTAAATCAGTTTTTGGCTCCTGGTGGCCAATCTAGAGATCGTAAATTGTCCAAAATCGAATCAGTGTTTCCTCTTTATGATAGTTACTTATGTGCAAAATTTGAAATTTGTAATTGAAATATTACTGAAGTTATCGTGGAACAGTGATTTTTTTCGGTTTTTGGCCCCTGGTGGCCAATCTATAAATAGTAAATGGTCCAAAATCGAATCAGTTCTTCCTCTTTATGATACTTACTGATATGCAAAACTTGGATTTCTAATTGAAACATTATTGCAGTTATCGCGTTAACACTGAAATCAGTTTTTAGCCCCTGGTGGCCAATCTAGACATCGTAAATTGTCCAAAATTGAATCAGTTCTTCCTCTTTATGATGCTAACTTATGTGCAAAATTTGTAATTTTTAATTTATATATTACTGAAGTTATCACGTTAACACGTAGTGTGGCGGCGGCAGTCGGACCAAAAACATATAACATAATACCCCCCTATAAGTAATTATACAGGCATATAATTATACATGTTGTATTGTATTCAAAACGATCGTTTCACAGCAGCAGTAAACAAACCCAAGCACGTACCCTAAGCTCCGCAAAGCCTACTTTGCAAACATGAACAACACCTCTCCGTTTAGCTTCAACTGTAGTGGCTACGGTCAGGTAACGTTATGATGAAACTACCACATTGATGCTAACCAAAGTAACACAAGCGTACCGATCAGGATTACTGGAAACAAAAATATAAACGCCCCATGTCAAATGTTGATGCCACATGGAGTAAACAACTCTTAAGTGAGCATATGCTGACTTTTACTTGTACAATAGGGATATTTCTCTTTATTTGTGTACCATTTTTTAATCCATTTCTCTGTGTGTGAGCATTTGCTCAGTGATGCAGTGATTTCACTCAGTACATGGGTGTGGCATTTCCAGACGGTGATCAGACAGAATGAGCAGTACTCAGACACTCCTTACACTGGGGACAATGAAAGGCCACCCCAAAATGTCAAATTTTGTCAAAAGTCATCATGCCTCAAATATCTCAGGTCATGCGGGAATGTGCCATTGGCATTCTGGATCAAGGGATGTCCACCAGAGTGGTCTGCATGCAGTTCCTTGAAGCAGAGCACATTCCAGTTCTGGACTGGCTTGCGTATTCGCCGGACATAGAGCATATTTGGGATGATCTGGATCGACGTGTCCACGACCGTGTTCCAGTTCTGGATAATGTGCGCCAGCTCCGTGTGGCCCTCCGGGAAGAATGGAATAACATTCCACAGGCCACGATAGACAACTTGATCAACTCCATGCGAAGGAGATGTGTAGCCCTGAGAGACGCAAATAGTGGACTCACAAGATATTGAACATTCAATTTCTTCAACCTGACCCCCAACGTGTTCAAAGAATTGTCACTCCTTTGCAGAAGCTAATATCAAGACGTAATGGAGGGTGATCTGAGGATTAGTCAGGAACAAAAATGAATTTTGATTCACTTCATATATTGCATAACCCTAATGTGAATAAAAACTCAAAAATTTGACATTGAGCATTTATACTTTTGTTCAGTGTAAAGTAACCAGGAACATTTTTTAAATAGCACAGAACACGAATTAACATACTGTAGTAACCAAGCAGTCTTCATAACAACGGAGACAAACGTTATCCTGCAATACATGTTTTACAGACATTACCGTGAACAGTTGTACCAAGCATCCAAATTACAAAAAGTTAGCTTCAAATGAGGATTATGTTCACAAATATTCTGTTGAATGTCCCCTGATATTACTCTTGCATATTTAGGACACAAACATTAGCAACAGCAACTTAGCTCCACTAGCTGCAATGCTACAGCCACATTCAACAGGCTGTCAGGTTAGGTATGCTTATGCAATAAAACAACACAAATGGTGAAACTTACTGCCTCCGCGTCTGTGAGTCACGGACAGTTGCTACCAATCCAACCATTATCTTCAGATATTTAACAAAGCCGGCATTTGAGGCCACTTGTTCTGCTGTGTACGATTTGGCTCGGAAGTTGGAAGTCAGGGCTGGGAATAATGTCATACCCGAGCTGACTGCGTTCTATTAAGGGTAATTTCCTGACAAATCAACTAGGGGCTCCCAGGTCGCCCCCTCAGATTTTGATGAAAACCTGCCAAGATGAACATTACGGGGTGTAATCAAAACCACAAAGTTTTTTCGAGAAATTCCCACCCATCTCAAAGTTATGGCCCTGTCAAATTTAGGATCAAGAATCAGAAAGGAGTTTGGAGGAAGTACTTGGAAGTTATATACTTCAGAAAATCGGAATTTGGTTTGGCACCAGACCCTTTTTTCAAATTTTGACCCTGACCAGCGGGGGTCGTCTCTTGTCCTACACTCAATATTCTTTTGGATTATGGTTATTTTGGGGAGATACTCTAAGCAGATGCAAGATAACCCTAAATAAGCTTTTAATCTCTGATTTATTGTCATCTGAAAATGATAAGTCGAAAAACCAGTGCCGTACACCCTTCTTTGAGGCCACGGGTGACAATAAATGTAGATAGTTACCTATGACAGTGTAATTCACTGTTCTAAAGGATGTACATCTAAATCTTAATTGGTGCAAATATGAAGATCTCAACTCAACTCCTTCAATGTAAACTCAACCTGAGAAAAATGGCATATTTCTCTGGTTTCGGTAGGCAGTTTTGCCGCCTGTTGACGTTACAAGCTAAAAAGCCTTGCATATGCAGGTTTTTCACGTATCACTGCTGACAGATTCATCAAAAATTATTTGAGTAATATTAGCTGATCATCACACTCCAAATCAGTGTGTGTGCCAGTTTTTACTACAATCACAAATCAAAATATTACATGTTATCATAGAATCCGCATCAGGGGCCTGTACCATAGAGCTGAATTAAGATACCCAGGGTTTCTCTTAGTTATCTGGCTGCTCTTAACCAGACTTCCGCATTCCTGATAAGCGGCACCACAAAGGCAGTTATCAACTCGGTAACTGAACCCAGGGTTTTCCAGGCTAGGTATGTGCACGTTCACATTAAAGGGGCGGTATTTGAAGCAAATGTGTGAGGTACGAGAAAGCGAAATCCAAAAATCGTATGCATTCAATGGGGTCCGAGTCAAAGCCAGAAAACACAGGAATTGCCAAGCCACAATACGAAATCCGAAAACAGTATCAACTAGACAGGCAGGGGTCAGAACCAGTAAGACAGATGAGCAGAGGTACAAAAATGATGAGCAAAAAGTCGTAGGCGATGAGCAAAGCCAAGGGTCATACACAGGGCATCCAAACACAGAAATTGTGGTCATACAAAAACGGGTCGAAATCCAGAGAGACAAAAAAAATACAAAAGGACAAGGCGGAAAATCAAGGTCGGACAATCCAGTAGAAGCGAAACAATATTGTATGGCATACGAGGCGCTCTGCACAAAGAAATATTGATCAACGTTCTTACAAGAGCTGTGAGTGAAAAGACTGCTAATGTACACACAGGGAAGGTCACATGCTAAACAGAGGCAGGTGTAGGGAATAGAGCTTATTACATCGGGAGAATCACATAAGGCAAGCCCTGACCAAGAAAATTGGCGAAAGACAAAATACGAACGGGAATCACACAAACAGCCTATGACATTTAAACAGCTCCGGTCCAGGAGTTCTACGTGCACAGATAACAAACGCAGGAGAGTGATTAAGCAGGCGCAAGAGATTATCGCTGAAACTCAGGAGAGGACAGCGACAGACAAGAGGCGGAGAATAGAGCAGGGCGATTGCGGAGAGGGAATTAGTCTAAGTTAGTAGCGGTGCAACTTTACAAATTAGACTAGAGTGCTCATTAGTAAGTTAGTAATCTTATATATACACATGGATTAGTTATGTTAGTAGACTATGATACAAAATACAAATGTTAGTCTTGTTAGTAATCAGAACAGAAGGGCGAAGAAAGAAAACGAAATTCAAAGGAATCATTTAAATCACCCAAAGTAAGTGAGCACGCAGACAGGGAAGACAGACTGAACCAACTACATCACAAGACAGGGGAGAGAAGTGCAATGGAATTGAGACATGGAATGAACCAAAAACCTGAGAGAGTTACAATAACCGAAAAGAATAAATAAAAGACAACAATCATGAACACAAAACCAGCACATAAACATGACCAAAACCATGACCATGACAAAATGACCAATCGAAAACATGGACAAAGCTGCGTACTTTTCAAATGCGGAGCAAGAGCTCTTAATAAAAATGAGAAGAGAATAAACATATCATCCTGGCAAAAATGAACACTGTTGCAGCTGTCAAATACAGAAAGGACAGTTGGCAAAAAATCACCGACCATGTTAATGCGTACGTTAATTATAATGATAATATCACTGCAAATGACTCCTGTATTCATTATTGTATGTGGGCTATTACTGCAGTAGTGATGATTTAATTTTACTTCTGCTGCAATAAATCATGACAACAGACATTATGTAGGCTAGTGAGCGCATCTCTCCTTTTCTGCTTTACAGGATATGTCTGATCCAGCACAAAGGCTATTGGGTATAGAGATGCGCGTGTCTTATCATTTATAATGTCACTGTCCTATCATTAAAATTACAGTTGCGTATTTTATTAAATTGACGTGATGCAAGGATGTATTCTTATGGCGTGTACCGAACTCCGCTGAAACCACAACGGACGTTGATGCCATTTCTTCAGAGAACTGATTGGTCAGTAGGCGGTACTTTTGCACGCTGCGATCTGAATCTAAAACTAAACCTGCTTCGGAGCAGGTTAGCCTTTCAGCTTATGTTGCCGCGGTGATATTATATGTTATTAATTGCTTATTTCCTCGGCTTGCGGCCTCGGGCCAATACGGCAACCCTCAGGCCAATACTAGGCAATGCGAAAATAAGCAATTTACAGTATTTTTATTAATTGGTCACGTATGTCGTGCTATCATGATAATATTATCACTATGACTTCTAAAGTATGCAACTTTAGACTCATTAAAGAGTAAAATGCTAGGTCCACGACTGTCGTCTGCTTCTCTGAACAGAGCGAATGCCACAGTTGCCAATGGTTACCTGTGCACGTGCTGAACTCGGCCAATACTGGTCGGCCAAAACAAAATATATTGGCTGGCCGTTTTTACTGTATGCGGGCAATAACATACATAACCAATTAATGAACCTCGGTAAGAAGTGAGTCACCATTGTGGTACAGAAAACCCAGGGTTAAACCTGAAGTTACCGCGATAAGCCCAAATCCAGCTTTATGGTACAGGCCCCAGGACATGCTGGTCAGAATTAATCAATTACCTCTGAAGGTAGGGTTTTCACTGGGATCTGTTTCCCAATGGCACAAGCAGTGTTTTGTTTGTTAATGACATCAGGTGTGGACACTATGTTGACATTTGACATTTGTAACATTTTGATTTGTGATTGTATGAAAACCGACACACTCCCTGATTTGGAGTGTGATGATCATCTAACATCACTCTAATAAATCTAGCTGAATCTGTCAGCAGTGGTACCTGAAAAACCTGCATATGCAAGATTTTTTGGCTTTGTGGCTAAACCGCCCACCAAAAGCAGAGAAATATGCCATTTTTCTCAGGTTGAGCTTATATTGAAGAGTTGAGTTGTGATCTTTGTCTTTGCACCAATTAAGATTTAGAGACATACCTCCTTTAGGAAAATTAATTACCCTCTCATAGGTAACGATCTACACAGTCACCCATGCCCTCAAAGAAGGGGGTACGGTACTGGTTTTCTGAATCCTGACCATTTTCAGGTGACAATAAATCAGAGATTAAAAGCTTATTTGGGGTGATCTTGCCTCTGCTTATTGTATCTCCCCATATAACCATAATCCAAAAGAATATTGAGTGCAGAACAAGAAACGACCTCGCAGGTCAGGGTCGTAATTTGAAAAAAATAGTCTGGTGCCAAACCAAATTCTGATTTTTTGAAGCTTATAACTTCCAAGTGCTTCCTACAAACTCTTTTCTGATTCCAGATTCTGAAAGAACAGGAGAAACTGAGCCAGACTAGCAATTTTACAGCTTTCTCTCTTGTTTAGAAATGAAGATGTGGTCTTTCAAAAACCCCCCCGAATCATTTTCGCGATTCACAAGTGCAAAAGAAGGGCGTGACACCTACATTTGAAAGGGCCATTCCTCTGAGATGGGCGGGAATTTTTCATCAAAACTTTGTGGTTTTTTTACCCCTCAGCCCTAAAGGCTGACGGGGTGTTGCTATCCTTCGTGCGGTTGGGCGGGCGGTCGAGCGTCTCCAAAAACTTCGACCTCGGGCTGAGGGGTATTCCTTGCATTGGACGGCTATTTTCTGTGCACTGCATAAGGTTCATTTTGGCAGGTTTTCATCAAAATCCGAGGGGGTGACCTGGGAAGTTTTTCTGATATTGCTTTATTTAGCATGGAATGACCCTTAAGGCCTGAAGCCTATTCAAAAAATGCCTATGAAAACCTATGGGCGATTTTGAAAAGAATCCCTAAAACGAAAGTTACGAATGTAACTACGGTTCTATGAATCCCAAATGACCGCCAGAGGCGGTGCTTAAAGCACTGAATATTCCCCTTCACGCATGCGCAGTTTGAGTATGTATACCAACAATGTCACCTGTGACCTGCAGATGACCCGAAAAAATATTATATCTTCCGGCGTCACCTGAGGATCATTTCCTACAGAATCTTCTCGCGAGCACAAGAGGATTCTGAGTTGACAGAGAGCTCTGGCGCTCATTCGGGATTCATAGAACCGTAGTTACATTCGTAACTTTCGTTCTATTTTATCCCTGCTGACCGCCAGAGGCGGTGCTTAAAGCACTGAATGACTTATGCCAGCAAGGTCACGAAGAATCCGGATCACAGACCTTTAGTGTGCAGAGTCAGAGGACCCCGGCCGCAGAGCCACGGCTAAGGGGTGGGGTGTGGCCACGTTCACCCTGTTGAACCTGGAGAAAGTGTCTGGTGACGTCCATGAAGCTGCGGCACAAATGTCCTCCAAGGACACTCCCCTCAGGGCAGCCCATGAAGTAGCAACACTCCTGGTAGAGTGGCACCTCACGCCAGGTGGAAGGGGACGGTTACTCGCCTGATAGGCATGGGTGATGACATCAATAATCCAGTGGGACAAACGCTGCTTGGAGATGGCGCAACCCCTGTTAGGGCCACCGTAACAGAGAAAAAGTTGTTCAGACCTTCAAATGCATACAGTAGCTGCAGTGTAGACCCTCAGAGCCTTCAGGCTCGTCCCCTCTCTCCCCTGGAGAAGGGTCAAACCAAGCCAGCCGAATAGGCTGGTTACGGTGAGCGCGGGCCAACACTTTAGGGAGTGTAATGTGAATATAGGCCACTGGATGGCAGTATTTACCTTTTTTTTGTTAAGCCCAGACTGGTGTTATGTTTAGACATGTCCTGGGCATGTCTGGGGAAAGTCCCCGAAAATTAAAAAAAAGAGGTGTGGGTGGGGTCTGCAAAAGAGTATATAAGGAAAAGAATTGAGACAGTAGTAGAAGTAGAAATTGCAAGAAGAAGGATACACGTGACCAGACCTGTCATTTCTGTTCAAGACCTGTGAAGTTTCTTTTGTGAATTTTTGCCTGTAAAAGAGCCTTTTCCTCACCCAGCACATCACCAGAAAACCCACGAGGACTGTAAATATTTCTGTTTTTTTGTATTTATTCAATCTTAGTCTTTAGTTGTAGGTTAGTGTTAGTCTTTGTCTGTTAATTAAATGCGTTTAAGTTTTTAAATTGTGTCTGTCATCCCTTGCTGTTGCTGTTGCTATTGTGTTGTAAAAGTAATTACAAATTGGGGCCATAACAAAATTGGGGGCTCGTCCGGGATAGACCATTTTGTGAGTCATTTATTAAAAATCTAACATTTCAGATTGTAAAATTGTTTTTGTGAATTTTCCTATATAAATATATTGACAGATCAACAGCAATGGATGATTTCTTGGCATCACCAACCGTTGAGGTTTTGAAGTCTTTTAAAAAGACAGAACTGCTAGAAATTTGCAGACAGTTAGAGCTGACAGAGGTAAAACCAGCCATGCGAAAAGCAAGACTGGCTAGAGAGATAGTTGAATATTACATTGATGAAAATGTGTTTGCACCAGGAGATCTGGAACAGTTTCCAGTGGAAAATCCAAATATAGAGATGGAACTTAAACTAAAAATGCTAGAGATTGAAAGGGAGGAAAAAGAGAAAGAAAAGGAGGAAAGAGAGAAAGAAAGGGAGGAAAGAGAAAAAGAAAGGGAGGAAAAAGAGAAACAAACAGAATTTGAGAGGTCAGAAAAAGAAAAACAAAGACAGTTTGAGTTAGAAAAATTTGCAAGACAGAGAGATTTTGAATTAGAGAAATTCGATAGAGAAGAAAGACTCCAAATGGAGCAACTGAAAATAAAAATAGCAACAGAAAATAAATTTCGGGCTAGCCAGGAGGTAAAACTGGTGCCTCCATTTGCAGAAAAGGATGTTGACAACTATTTCCAGTGTTTTGAAAAGGTAGCAAAGAGTTGCCAGTGGCTAAAGGAACACTGGCCTCTGATGTTGCAAACTGTCCTCAAGGGTAAAGCTCAACAAGCCTATTCGGCTTTGTCTGCAGATGATTCCTCTGATTATGAGGTTGTCAAAAAGATTATTTTGAGAGCTTATGAGTTGGTTCCAGAGGCTTACCGACAGAAATTCAGAGGTCTGAAAAAATCTGAAAATCTGACTTATGTGGAATTTGCTAATGAGAAGAAGGTTTGCTTTGAGCGCTGGTGTACTTCTATGGAGGTCAAGGTTGATTTCAACTCACTAAAAGAGATGGTGTTAGTTGAAGAATTCAAGAACTGTGTTAAGGATGATATTAAGACCTACCTTAATGAGAAGCAAGCACTGAATTTGCAATCAGCTGCCAAATTTGCAGATGAATATGTTCTCACACATAAGTCCAAATTTCAGTCTAGGAGTAACAATAGATGGTCCCAATTTCAGAAAAAGGGTTACGGTGATACCCAAGATTCTTCACCCAAAGACAAAGACAAATCTGGTGATGGTGCTCAGAAATCCAGTAACAGGTCTGATCAAAGTGTGAAAGCTGACAGTGACAAAAGTGGTCTAGTTTGCAGTTATTGTAAGAAATCTGGTCATGTTACAACTAACTGTTGGTTCCTAAAAGCTAAGAAAGAAAAAGAAAAGGATAGCAAACCAAATGCCTTTGTGAAAACAAGGTTAGAAACTACCCCTGTAGTAGATAACCGATCTGCTAAATTACCTGCTTCTTGTGGGACTAAAAAGCCTGATACTGCTGACTTTGTGAGGGAGGAATTTCTTCCATTTGTGTCAGAGGGATTTGTGGCTCTGAATGAGCATACTACTCCTGTCCCCATATATATCTTAAGGGATACCGGAGCTTCTCAGTCACTTTTGTTGATGGACTCCTAGGAGTTACGTGATGAGACCGCTTCAGGGGATTTCATACTTGTACAAGGTATTGAAGGGAGGACTGTATCTGTACCCCTGCGCTCTATATTCTTGAAGTCAGATTTAGTTACAGGACAGGTAAAGGTGGGACTTATGTCAAGTCTACCTATAAAGGGTGTTTCTCTGTTGCTAGGCAATGACCTGGCTGGGGGCAAAGTAGTTCCCCCTGTACATCTTACTTCACAGCCGAGCACTGAAGATGGGGATGAGGACCCATCTCTGTATCCTTCTTGCGCAGTGACTCGTGCTATGGCCAAGAAGCCTAAAGAAGATGTTGTGGTGCCGCCCAGCACATTGAATAGTCAGGACTCAGGTGGTTTGCCTCATGACTCTGATTGGCCTACTATGGTTTCTCCGTTTGAGGACTTATCAGATACTTTTATCAGTTCTCTATTCAGCCAGCCGGATGGGTCTGGTGATTCTGATGTGTCTGGAGACTTGTCTCTGTCCAGAAAGCGGTTGATTGAGGAGCAAACTAATGATCCTGAAATTTGTTTACTAAAGAGGAGAGCCCTTCCTGATAAAGAAATAGACGCAATTCCAGTTGGGTATTATCTCAAGGATGGTGTGTTGATGCGGAAGTGGCGCCCTCCTGATATCCCTGCCAGTGCAGATTGGGCAGTGGTCAAGCAAATTGTTGTTCCGAAGGTCTACAGGAATGAGATCTTAACAATGACTCATAGCTTACCTTTAGGAGGTCATCTTAGTGTTAACAAGACTGTTGATAAGATCATGAAACACTTCTTTTGGCCTGGGCTTCGGAAAGACGTTTCCAACTTTTGCAAAACCTGTCACACTTGTCAGGTAGTTGGAAAACACCAGTTAGACCCACCTGTAGCTCCATTACAGCCTATCCCAGCATTTGGGGAGCCATTCTCTAAGGTCATTGTTGACTGTGTTGGTCCATTACCCAAGACTAGATCTGGAAATCAGTACTTGTTGACAATCATGTGTGCATCTACCAGATTCCCTGAAGCCATACCTCTACGTAGCATCAAGGCAACTGCAATCTCAAAGGCTTTGATAAAGTTCTTCACATTATTTGGCCTTCCCAGGGAAATTCAGTCAGACCAAGGTAGCAATTTCACTTCCGGATTGTTTCAGCAGGTTGTGTATGAACTAGGTGCAAAGCAGATTTTTTCTAGTGCCTATCATCCAGAAAGTCAGGGTGCCTTAGAGCGGTTTCATTCCACTCTCAAGACAATGATGAGGACTTATTGTTATGACCATGAGAAAGACTGGGATGAAGGTGTTCATTTGCTGTTGTTTGCAGCTAGAGAGGCAGTGCAGGAGTCTACTGGATTCAGTCCATTTGAGCTAGTGTTTGGTCGTGAAGTGAGAGGACCTTTGCTATTACTGAGTGAACAATGGCAAGAGGAAGAGCCGCACATTAGTCTGTTAGACTATGTTAGCAATTTCAAGGACAGATTGCATGCAGCTTGTGACCTAGCCAAAGAGAACTTGAAATCAAGTCAGGGAAAAATGAAAACTTGGTATGATCATAAGGCTAGAAGCCGTGAGTTTAAACCAGGAGACAAGGTTCTTGTGTTGTTTCCCTTGCAGTCCAATCCATTGCAGGCTAGATTTCATGGTCCTTATGAAATTCTGACAAAACTCAATGATCTCAATTACATTGTGAAGACTCCAGATAGGAGAAAACCAAAACAATTGTGTCACATTAACATGCTGAAGCCTTATCATGACAGAAATGCTAGAAATGCTATGGCTGAGATTTGTGAAGATGAGGGGGAGTTTCAAGATGATGAACCTAGAATTAAAGCTGAAGTTCTTTCATGCAAATTGTCAAATTCTGAAGTGTTGCAAAATCTTGCTGTAAAACTCCAGCACTTAAAACCCTCACAGAAAGATCAGTTTGAGAGGTTGATCAAGAAATATGAGGATCTGTTTCCTGATGTTCCAAAAAGAGTTTCTATAGCCTCTCATGATGTAGATGTTGGTGATGCCAAACCAATAAAACAGCATCTGTACCGGATGAATCCTGAAAAGAGAAAGATTGCTGAGAAAGAGGTTGAGTACATGTTAGATTATGATATTATCAGACCCTCCAACTCAGATTGGAGTTCACCCTGTGTGCTAGTTCCAAAACCTGATGGAAGTACTAGATTCTGTACAGATTATCGCAAAGTAAATGCTGTATCTAGAACCGATGTGTTTCCAATACCTAGGATTGATGATTGTATTGATAGAGTAGGGCAAGCAAAGTTTCTGACCAAGATTGATTTATTGAAGGGTTATTGGTGTGTGCCTTTAACTGAGAGGGCCAAGAGCATCTCTGCTTTTGCCACACCATCTGGATTGTACCAGTATGAAGTCCTACCCTTTGGCATGAAAAATGCCCCAGCCACGTTCCAAAGGATGATACAGTCTACAATCGCCGGATTGCCACACACCGGTGCGTACATCGATGACCTGATCACATGGAGTGACTCCTGGGAAGAACATCTAAAAGATGTAGAGACGTTGTTCCAGCGCCTGACCCGGGCTAACCTGACTGTTAACCTGAACAAGAGTGACTTTGGTTGTGCTACTGTCACCTATCTTGGCTACGTCATAGGCCAGGGTAAGGTGGCACCCATAAATGCTAAAGTCCAAGCCATCATGGACTTTCCAGTTCCTGACAATAAGAAAGCTTTGCGCCGCTTCCGTGGAATGATCGGGTACTACCGCAAGTTCTGCAAGAACTTTGCTGAGATTGCTCTCTTACCAACTGAAGAAAGGCATAAAGTTCACTTGGGATGATGCATGCCAGAGAGCCTTCGATCGCCTGAAGTCTCTGCTGTGTCACTTCCCCGTGCTCAAATCTCCTGACTTCAACAAACCGTTCTCCATCGCGGTCAATGCTAGCGACCAAGCTTGTGGATCTGTGCTCCTACAGAGAAGTGACTCTGATGACATTGAGCATCCCGTGGCATACTTCTCCAGGAAGTTCAATCGCCACCAAAGGAACTATTGGCTCTGGTCCTTTTTTTACAACACTTTGAGGTTTATGTTTGTACAGGACAAAAGCCAATGATTGTGTACACTGACCACAACCCGTTAATGTTTTTGAGTAAGATGAAAAACAAGAATCGGAGATTGTTGAATTGGAGTTTGATTTTACAGGAGTTTGACTTGGAAATTAAGCATGTAAAGGGTGCTGACAATGTGATTGCTGATTGCTTATCCCGTGTTTGAATATGTATATATATCATGTGTTTATTTGAATATTGTATGATATGTATATATAGACAAGTGTTCACTTAACCATTTTGTATTGAAAAGAAAAATTTTGCTTTTATGAGTCAAAATTTTTCCCTTTTGGAATGGAGGTGTAATGTGAATATAGGCCACTGGATGGCAGTATTTACCTTTTTTTTGTTAAGCCCAGACTGGTGTTATGTTTAGACATGTCCTGGGCATGTCTGGGGAAAGTCCCCGAAAATAAAAAAAAGAGGTCTGAATGTGGGTGGGGTCTGCAAAAGAGTATATAAGGAAAAGAATTGAGACAGTAGTAGAAGGAGAAATTGCAAGAAGAAGGATACACGTGACCAGACCTGTCATTTCTGTTCAAGACCTGTGAAGTTTCTGTTGTGGATTTTTGCCTGTAAAAGAGCCTTTTCCTCACCCAGCACATCACCAGAAAACCCACAAGGACTGTAAATATTTCTGTTTTTTTGTATTTATTCAATCTTGGTCTTTAGTTGTAGGTTAGTGTTAGTCTTTGTCTGTTAATTAAATGCGTTTAAGTTTTTAAATTGTGTCTGTCATCCCTTGCTGTTGCTGTTGCTATTGTGTTGTAAATGTAATAACACATTGGGGCCATAACAGGAGAAATGCTGTGTTCGGCCACAGATTGACCCCTGAGCCATCCGAGTTCCACCTCAAACACGAGTCACTGACCGAAAGGGCATGCAGCTCGCTGACACACTTTGCAGAGCAAATGGCCAGAAGCAACGCAGTCTTACAAGACACCCACTTCAGCTCTGCTTGTGTCTAGGGCTCAAATGGGGGCCGTCGTAGTGCATCCAGTACCAGGGGAAGATCCCATGCTGGAGCTCTTGGGGCACTCAGAGGGTGTAATCTCTGAGCCCCCTTCAAGAAGAGGGACACCAAACTATGGCTCCCCACAGTGCCATTGTCAATCCCCACATGACCACAAGATATTGCCCCTACATAGACTTTCAACATCGAATGAGACCGACCTTCGTCCAGAAGAGACAGAAGAAAGTCATGAATAGTTGGCACAGAGCAGCGCACAGGGTCCTCATCCCGACTCGCACACCAGTCGGAAAACAGTTTCCGTCTATTATCATATTGAAGACAAGTGGACGGCGCTCTTGCATTCATTATGGTATGTCTGACCTCCAGCAGCCAAACACACAGTTGGAGGCGTCGTGGATTGGGGTGCCAGATCCGCCCCGCCAGCTGAGACAGGAGAGATCTCCTGTCGGGAAGGCGCCACGGTACACCGCAACAGAGTCCGTGCAGCAGTGGGAACCAGCTCCTCCCTGGCCAGAAAGGAGCCACAAGTAGGACACTGTGACCCCCCTGAAGGACACTCTGAAATACCGGCCGAATCAGAGGAAGTGGGGGAAAGGCATACAGGAGGCCGTCCGGCTAAGGATGGGCTAATGCGTCCTGGCCCAAGGGACTGGTTGTCTCGGCTAAGGAGAGCCACAGAGGACAGTGGGTAGAAACTTCTGAAGCAAAGAGGTCCACGTCCGCTCTGCCGAAGAGGCTCAAAATAATGCTGACCACTTCCGGGTGGAGGCGCCACTCTCCTGACGGAGGTTTTTGACGGGAGAGGGAGTCTGCCAGGCTGTTCCACTCTCCCGGTAGATACATTGCCCGAAGGCTGATCAGATGGGGGGCCGCCCACGCGAGGAGCTCTTCTGTCACTCGCAGCAACCGCGCAGACTTGGTCCCGCCCTGATGATTTGTATGATATACAGTTGATGTGTTGTCTGACCTTACGAGGACATGCTTGCCCCTCAGGTGTGGCAGGAAGTGCCTGAGTGCCAGGTGAACCGCTCGCAGCTCCAGCACATTGATGTGTGCCTCCTGGTCTTCCACAGACCACTGCCCATAGGCCATCCTGCTCTGCCATACTGCACCCCATCCAGAGGGGCAGGCATCTGTGGTGACCGTCTCCCTGCGAGACAGAACAGAGCCCATGGGGACATCCCTGAGCATGTAGGCCCCATCCCTCCATGGAGCCAAGGCAAGGAGAGACTGTTGTGACACCCTGAGCTTCCTGTGTCTGTGTCGCTTGGCATCCAAGTGGAAGCTGTTCAGCCACCTCTGCAGGGGGCGTAGTGTCAGCAAGCCCAGCGGCACCACAGCTGAAATGGACGTTAGTTTGCCCATGAGGCGAAGAAATGTAAGAAAGGTCAGCTAACGGTCCTCTTGGAACAGGGCAAGAAGGTGAAGGATGTCGTCCACACGGTGGGGGGACGGTCTGGCTATCATGGCTACACTGTCCAATGCAATCCCAATGAAAGTTGTAGCCTGAGATGGCACCAGGCAACTCTTTTCCATATTTACCTTGAGTCCGAGGCAGGCCACGCGGGACAGGAGACGTGCTGCATCTCTGGACACCTGGGCACGGGATGGTGCACAGATCAGCCAGTCGTCCAGGTATGGGAGAATTTTCAAGCTTTGAGACTGTAGAGGCGCAAGGGCTGCGGCAACACACCTCGTGAAGACCGTTGGAGAGAGGGAGAGCCTAAAGGGTAGCACCCTGAACTGCCAGTGGCGGCCTCGATAGGCAAAGCGGAGAAACCGCCGATGTTTTTGAGTGATGGGGACGTGGAAGTCGTCCGTGGAGGTCGATGGATGTAAACCATTCTCCCTGTGCCACAGTTCGCAGGACATCTGCTGTAGTCAACATGTGGAAAGAAATGACCTTCATAAATTTGTTCAACCCTCTGAGGTCCAAGATTGGGCAAAATCCGCCAGTCTGTTTCGTCTACTATTCGTATGTTGAATAGTACCCTCGGGGACGTGACAGAGGGTCCACAGGCTCGATGGCACCTTTAGCCAGTAGGGTGGGTAACTCTGGTCCAACACGAGAGCTTTTGCCGGGTCGCTGATGGAGGTCATTTTGACCTGGCCAGATGTGAGGGGCTGGCGGCGGAATTGAAGGTTGTACCCGTGGGTTAAGGTGGCAACTACCCACGGGTCTGAAGTATGAGCAGCCCACTGTTGGAGCTGCTGATGTGAAAAATATCCGACCGCCGGCCTCAAGGCCTCAATGTCTGGCCCCCCGGCCTATAGGGGCCCTAAAGGGGGGGTGGACAGGCTCTGGAGCCTGAGGTTGTCTGGATAGCAGGCGGGCAGGGCCTCGAAAGTCCCAGGCTGGTCTTCGCATGGGACGCTGGACAACATGGCGGCCAGTGGAGTGGGTCGGCCGTGGTAAGCGGGTGTGAAAAGCAGCCGAGGAACACCTCGCTCTGCTGGCAGGAGGCCTATCAAAAGGAGGCATTCGCCTAAGGCCCGCAAGCTGCTGCCTGGTTTGCCCTGCCTGGATGGTCCGTTACAGTGCTTCCTGGGCTGCAGGCCCAAATATCTCCCCCGGTTCCACGGGGAGACTGCGAAGGAGTCTCCTGGATGCCTCTGTCAAGTTTGACTGAGATAGCCAAACCTGGCGACGAGCCTGAACCAGGATGGACATCATTCGTCCAAGTTCCCTGGACAGAAGACGGAATGCCTCCAGTGAGGCATCACAAAAAGTTACAGAATCAGCAGCCACGTTGCCCTCCTGCAGTGAAGCTGAGAGCGCCAACATGAGATGTGACAAAGAGTTCCCCATGCGGCCAGCACGTGCTCCAGCATCATAAGCCCTTGTGAGAAGGTCATCAGTGATTCAACACTGGGGTCGAGGGCACCTAGCATCCCTTCACAGAGCTTCATCTGGGGAAAGGATGAGAGAAGTGATGGCAGACTCAACGGCCGGCATGGAATCCAGGCCAACTCTTGCTGCATCGTGCATGGCTGCTAGGGTCCGCCCATCAGCAGAGAGGCCCTGCAACTCCTTCAGATAGTCCTTAGAGTGGGGAATAGCAAAGGCAGTGGGGGCTGGCCTGCGCCTGAAGAAGGCACTAGCAGGTGCAGCTTCTGCCTGCTGTGGTACATCCATGTGCAGTTGATCTAAAGCCATGCTCATGATTGCCCGCATGGAGCCATCCCCCAACTCAGCCACTGAACTCTGAGCCGAGGAGTGGGAGCCCCGCTAAGATGCCTGGGAACCCCCATCTTCCAAATCTCCCCCATAACCGTGGAAGTAGGTAGCCGAAGCTGCCAGGGAAAACGTATCCTCCTCGGGTACCAGCACTGGCATTGGAGGAGAGGGTGCCAAACCACCTTGCAATGGGGCATCAGGCTGGCGGTCTCTGAGCATGGACCTGACCTGGGCCAGCTCAGCAGACAGCTGATCGACTTTAGATGAGAGCCTGCTTTCTTTTGTTTCTTTTTGAGCAGACTTCGCCTTCTTCCTGGAGGGTGCGACTGCTGTAGCCGCAGCCCGCCGCTTAGAGCATCTCTGACAGGCCTGGGATTGTCTGACAATGCCTCCCGCAGGTGCTCAGGATCGAGGCATGCGGGGCATAGGTCATGGCCGTCCACTGGCTGTAGAGGAGCCTCACATGACGTACAGAAATGGGAGTCATCCATTGTGGTGGCGCTGGAGGCTAACACGACACTCACCTGTCCAAGTTAGCTCAGACGCTCCCGCTAGTATGCTACAGGACCTTGCACTGGAGGGAGGGAGCGCGTACACTGCCTATACCCGGTAAGGAACCCAGCTGGTATTTAATGAATACTCCTCGGATAACCTAAGCACGAACGCTATGGACAAACGCTATGGACACCGTAAGCTGGAGGGAGGGAGCGCGTACGCTGCCTATACCAGCAGAGGCTCAGTAACAAACCCAACAAAAAATAAAAATTACTAATTAACAATAAAAATAAATAATAATTATTTTCAGTGACAAAATAATAATGATTCAGGCTTTACACAAAAAAGAAAAACAACCACTGCACAGCGGTCCTCACCCAAATCGGGGCACAGCACGGGGGGAAGCAGCGTGCACGCAGCCTGTACCAACAGAGGTTAATGCAAACTCACCTGCAGGTGTAGCTATGCAAGCGTTACCGCGAATAATTATCCACGCTGGACACCGGGAAACGCTCACGCAACCCGCCAGCCAGCAAACAAAGTCAGCTCGATCGACTAAATTAAACATTGGGGCACAGCACGAACAAAAAAAACAAACCGTATGTTGGGGGGACGCAGCCTGTACCAACAGAGGTTAATGCAAACTCACCTGCAGGCGTAGCTATGCAAGTGTTACCGCTAATAATTATCCACGCTGGACACCGGGAAACGCTCACGCAACTTGCCAGCCAGCAAACAAAGTCAGCTCGATTGACTAAATTAAACATTGGGGCACAGCACGAACAAAAAAAACAAACCATATGCTGGGGGGACGCAGCCTGTACCAACAGAGGTTAATACAAACTCACCTGCAGGCTTAGCTATGCAAGCGTTACCGCTAATAATTATCCACGCTGGACACTGGGAAACGCTCACGCAACCCGCCAGCCAGCAGACAAAGTCAGCTTAACCGACTAAATTAAACGTCGGGATAAGGATGCGCGAACGCAACCGTCACTGACAAGTAATTAACAAACACAGCAAAGTGACGGAAAGTCGCTCTCAAACCAGAGAGACATCGCCATCGCAGCTCCTGGAGGGCGAACAATCGCTGCTCCGACCGAAAACGGTCGTGGAACTACTAGCAACGTTTAAAGTGGTTAGCAGTGAAGCAGTAGGCTTAATGCTTTCCTAGCAAGCAAACTACGTGCGAGAAGAAAATAAGGAAATAATCCTCAGGTGACACCGGAAGATATAATCTTCTTCGGGTCATCTGCGGGTCACAGGTGACATTTTTGGTATGCATACTCGAACTGCGCATGCGCGAAGGGGAATATTCAGTGCTTTAAGCACCGCCTCTAGCTGTCAGCAGGGATGAAATAGAACCTGAGGTTTTCTGGAAAACAGCACCCAGGTGTCAACACCTAGTAAAAAGCTGATATCTCAGCCTCTGTAGCAGATAGAAACTAAATTAAAAAAACTCTGCTTTTTTTCTTTCTCTGGAACAGGTGGCAGCAGTGGTGGAGCTACTGGGTGTGTGTGTGTGTGTGGGGGGGGGGGGTGGGGGGCGGGGTAGGTGAAGAGACGTCCCTTTTAGTCCTGGCTAGATCTCAGTCATTTTCCTTTATTGACGTCTTTTCCAATTATTATAATTGGCAACTGAAGAAAAAGAAAAATGATTGAGATCGAGCCAGGACTAAAAGGGACGTGTCTTCGCCCCCCCCCCCCCCCCCCCCTGTAGCTCCACTACTGGGTGGCAGGCATGAAGTGTCCGTTCAAATAAAATAAAAATAAACATAAAAATATAAAAAATAAAGTGTCTTAAAGTGTTACTATGGCATATGCCCTGATATAAAGCGCCAGTAAAAGAGCAGCTTTAAGCCTGGAAATGGTCAGAGAAGTAATGAAAATAACAAAATGGTGTTTCCGCTTTCCCGGCCTGAAGGGTAGAAATGCGTAACAGTGTCCCCGGTTTTAAAGGTAAAAATGCGCACATGCTGTTAAAATGGGTTCAGTAAGTCGGAATACTTGACTTGAGGTCAGCAGGGTGCCCCCTAGCTAGGATAGCCTTGATTTGCTACTCGAACGAATAGGAAGGATAGGGAAACAGATTGCAATCTATTCGTTCGTGCTCGTCAATTGACTTAATGTTACTTTCAAGATGGAGGCGACTGGAAACTACCTCAAAGTACTGCTTGCATAAATAGTCTTTTTTAATTAACTACCCGTGCATTTTCAAAGTTCTCAGTTCCTTGTTTTAAATGTCAGAACCCTCAGAATTTTACCAATGAAGTGCGGAGCTTCTTTGAGCCTTGTTAATGATGAATAAAATAGCGATTTCTTTGCATGGCAATGCTATGCCCGATTTGCTACCATTGTAAGCCTGTTGGAAGCTTCGGCTAAAAAGCCATTTAGTTTGGAGGTTATGTATGCTACTTGTATGAATAAAGGATTGGTATTTTGCCTTGTATTGCTTTGCATTAATTCATAGTTTTATTGAAGTCGTTCTTCCATATAGGTACTTCCAGTCTTTGCTTAATAAAATTTGTTATTTGAACCAAGTCTCAGTCTTTCTTTAACCCAAAGAACCTGGAATTTCTGCTCTACTAGTGACTTGAATGGTTATGTCTTTGACTATTACAAACGCTAAGTGGCTAAAAAAATAATGCTCGGAACAGATGCAATACTTAGTCACACAACTCTGCATAGTGTTTCACATTAAGGACAAATGTCCAGCTTTCAGTCCAAATTTTGGATCAATACTCAGAAGAGCCATCGGTATCGAGGCATATGAATGAATACAACATTTGTCTAGTCGTCAAGCTATCTTATTATGGTTTATGGTCATTGCGGTGCAGAATTATCCTGTTTAATTATGCTGACAGCCTTTGTACGACTCTTATCATTGATAACGAATACGAGGCATTGCAGTTATTCTTAGCTTGGGCTGCACTTTCTCGATAATTTCTGATTATTGAAATGGATCAAGGTAAATTTGCTTGATCGCAGAGAGTCAGAAAGCGCAACTGTATTCAATTATGCGTGAATGGCACGCAACGTTGCTGGTTTGCCTCACTTACATAGTCCAACATTACTCTAAACATAAAGCGAAGCATTACATGCCTGTTGTTAGACTTAAATGTAAGCAATACGTACCACATCGCAGGCTTTCTTGACCTCGAGTCAGTGTCGGCGCCAGAACTGGAATTTGGGGGAGCACAGACGCATCCTTTTTTTAAAAATTATTTTTACAACAATTAGTCCTGTCTAGTTGTTAATAAGGAAATTTATTGACAAGTTTTCAATCATGGTATAATGATCCATTGGCAATCGAAGACACACCTTCTCTCCATATGCAAACTAACAGCGGCAAAATAATGGGCTAAATTCAGTACTGAAAAATAAAAATGGGCCTAAGCTTTATGAAACTCAAACTGCTCTGGAACTTCTGAGCTACTTTATCAGCACATCAGGTGATCTAACATGCGCTCTATGAACATTTCAATTATTGAAATAAGATAGAGTGGGGGAAATAAGTATTTGACCCCTTGCTGATTTTGCAGGTTTGCCCACTAACAAAAAGTGCACCGGTCTATAATTTTAATGATAGGTTTATTTATTTTATACTTTATTTACAGTGAGTGACAGAATATCACCAAAAAAGTGGAATAAGACATTGTATGCATTTTAGGAATTTATTTGCATATTTTTGGTCGAAAATAAGTATTTGACCCCCTGGACAAACAGCATGTTCATATTTTGTCGAAAAGCCATTATTGGCCAGCACAGATGTCAAACAATTTTTATAGTTGTTGACAAGGTTTGTGCACATTTTGGCAGGGATGTTGGCCCACTCCTCCCTGCAGGCAGCCTCAAAATCATTCAGGTCCCGAGGCTGTCGCCATGCAACCTGAATTTTAAGTTCCCTCCAAAGAATTTCAATAGGATTCAGGTCTGGAGACTGGCTAAGCCACTCCAGACCCTTGATGTACTTCTTCTTCAGCCACTATTTTGTTGCTTTGGCGGTGCACTTAGGGTAGTTGTCATGCGGAAACACCCATCCTCGACCCATGTTCAGCTCTCTCACTGAGGGAAGGAGCTGTTGGTCCAGAATTCCACGGTATATGGCCCCGTCCATCCTCCCCTCAATGCAATGGAGTTCTGCCGTCCCCTTGGCTGAAAAGTACCACTGTAGGGATGGCGTTCTTTGGGTTGTACTCTGTGTTCTTTGCCCTCCAAACATGGCGAGTCGAGTTGAGCCCAAAAAGTTCTATTTTGGCCTCATCTGACCACATCACCTTCTTCCAGGCCTCTTCAGAGTCATCCAGGTGGTCAATGGCGAACTTCAGGCCGGCCTGTACATGTGCCTTCTTGAGCAGGGGGACCTTGCGTGTGCTGCAGGATTTCAATCCATGACCGCGTAGTCAAACAGTTACCAACTGTTTCTCTTGTAATTGTGGTCCCAGCAGCCTTCAGTTCATTAACCAGTTCCCCCCTTGAGATTCCTCACCGTTCGCATGATCAGAGACATCTCATGAGGCGAGACCTTGCATGGAGACCGAGGGAGGTTGACGGCAGTGTGGTACTTCTTCCATTTCCTGATAACTGCACTGACAGTTGATCTTTGCTCTCAAAGTTGCTTTCCGATTCTCTTGTAGCCCATCCCAGCCTTGTGTAGGTCAACAATCTTGTCCCTGATGTCCTTAGACAGCTCTTAGGTCTTGCCCATAGTGGAGATGTTGGAATCTGGTTGCTTGGGAGTGGACAGGTGTCTTTTATGCAGGTAATGAGGTGAGGCAGGTGTATTTGATGTTAATAATTAGTTGGGATTGGGGGTGTGTCTTAAAGAAAGACTTTCTGGCTTGTGGGACCCATAATACTTGCTGTTTGGCAGGGGGTCAAATACTTATTTTTCCTCATCAGATGGTTATCAATTTTTATAAATTCATATGATGTGATTTTCTGGAATTTTCTTTGTGATTCTGTCTCTCACTGTTAGAATGTATATACGATTAAAATTATAGATCGTTGCATTTGTTAGTGGGCAAACCTGCAAAATCAGCCAGGGGTCAAATACTTATTTCCCCCACTGTAAAATAGCATTGAAATGCCTTTGTGCAATTTTCAATTACACTGATTTAAATGCACCAAAGTGCGCGTCTGCATCGCCTAACTTTGACGGGGAGAACTAGCAACGCCTGATACTGTGGAGTGTTTTCAGAGTGAATGTATTGCTAATTAAGAAAACGATTAAGTACAAGTCAGGGCTAATAATTGCTTTAAAGGGATGCTGTGTCCCAGTTTAAGCTTCCAGTTCTGGCGCCACAGACATTGCCTTGAGTTGACGTGGTACCTTGCTTCTCCCAAGAGATCTTCAGCCCTTAGCTCTTATGAACACCCTGCCTGCTACAAGGTTGAGAATAGGCAGTTATATGATGGCAAACAGAAACACACGACCGCATTTGTCAGAATAAATAGGTTTTATTGGCAGTAAGCAAAGCAAGGTTTCATAGCCTGGAATCCATCCATATCAAGCTTTAGTCGCTTCCAACAGTCACTTGCTTGTATGTCTGGGCTCAGTTGGTAGACCAGCGTTTGACTTTCAAATATTCGCACAAAATCCATGCGAGATATGTGGCTCACAGTAGCAAGGGTGCCCTGCCCCTTTAGACTGACTTAAAAATAAATTAAATACCACAGTTCCACATTCAAAAGAAGTCCTGCCTCCCGGCTCTTGTTTATACGAGAAATCATCTGAGTGGCAGCAGAGTCTCTGGGCAATGAACGAAGCAGGAGGCGGGACTTTGTTGAATGCGTGAGCTTACTTGAAGCATAACATTGGTATTTTATTATTTTTAGCGAAAAATAACCACGTTTCGAGAGTTGTAAGGATACGAGTGGACAGAGCAGACTTGAATTATACTGGACGATGCTTTAGACGATGGTTTGAAAGTTTGTCAACGGACGTTTTGTGGAGTTTTCCCATTGCTACTGAGTGACCCCATTTGCTTCCAGCAAAAAAGGAATTTGGATAATTTTTCAAAACTCTCCAGTGGCCATAAAGTTGCGCCAGGTGAAGAACAACTTTGTCTGTTCAAGACATCTGATGGTGAGTAATTGATATACAAATTATAGTTTTTGGGTGGAGTATCACTTTCATCTTGCTGATGCAATCGTGCCCTTCGAGCTATAGCTAATGCCAATTACAGTGAAATATGTTACGTGATTTGAGTATTATTTAATTTAGCTTCTATTTAACCGGGGAATCCCACTGAAATAAACAAAATGCAGAGATGGCCAACCATTATCCTGTTCAAAACCTAACAACCCCTCCAGAAGTAAACGCAAGCAGGCCAAAATCTAATTTTTAAGCTCATGTAAAATAACATTCACAAATGCCGTTGCTGTCTTGCTAACTCATATTCGATAGGTGGTTCTTGCAGCCAAGAGCAGAAAACATGAATATTCATATATTCACTTCATTAGTGATGTAAGGATTAAACGCTGGCTATAGGACTGAGGCCAGACTGATCGTTGGGAGCGACCAGCACTTGATAAGTATGGATTCCAGGCTAAGGTTTCACAACTCAATATGAAAGACAAAATGTTGGCTATTTGACCCAGCCATGCTTACTACAGCTTTTTACACAATGGCCATCGTTGTGAAGTAATAGCAAGTTATCGGCAAGCTAAGCCAAGCCAGCGCACTCTTTTTTCGCAGGCAAAAAACCAAACAGGCATAGCTACCAAGGTCTCCAATAGCTGCATAATGGACATTCTGGCAGGAAATGTAAACGTAAACAAACGTGTGTTAAATGGACAGCCAGCGATAGACGTTTCACAGGACCAAACGACACAGTATACAAACAATATATGATAAGTTTAAAAATCAATCTAAAACTAAATCCGAAAAACAACATTCTCTAAGGTTAGAATGTTGTAAATAAATTGATTAGGATCAAAGTTACTTGCTAGTGACTTAGTTATGTAGCTGTTACCTGTTAGCCACCACTATCTGTATTTTACTATCATTAACCATTGTTATCATAAAAGAACTGCGCAAAAAATAACTTCCATCTCTTGTCCACCAAACATCTAAAGCCCAGTTCAATCCAAAGATTTGCGACAAGACGGGCTGAGACTTGCAACAACTTGCGACGCGCCGATCTGCAACGTACTGAAACCTGCCAGTTCTCACAAATGCAACAAGATTCATTCTAACAATTTAACTGCCGACTTTTCTGGGCTTTTTTCCAGTTGATACATTTGTTGCTGCGTTTGAAAAACGTGGATTATCGTGATGATGAGGTATTAGGCACAACAGTTGCATTTCTGCTATAAAAAAAAGAGCGCAGACATGCAAAAAAAGAAGGCTGATGTTATTCGCGCTTATACATGTGGCCAATGCTGAATTTTTTTCTTGGCCACACTTATAAGGCGCCACTTGATGATCATTCTAGTGCAGCTTAGAAAGTACTGCTTGAAATAAGTTTGGCCAAGAAAAAAATTTTAGCTTTGAACACACTTCAAATAAGTGTGGGCAATGGAGCAATGTGCATCTTGGTCACACTTATAAGTGCGTCTTACACGAATCTCGATCAATTTTTGTGTTTGGACGCACTTAAATAAGTGCGAATAGTCACTTTGAAAAAAGAAAGGGCTGGGAATTTGGAGCCATCCAGCGCAGTGGCGTAGCCAGAACTGAAAATTGGGTGGGCACTAAACATCTTTTTAAAACATTTATTCGTTCTGACTTGATCGCAGTCATTTTTTTTTCTAATTAACTATACATTCAATCTGAAAACATTCATTATCTTTGAAGCGCAATTTTGTGCATTTAAAATCAGTGGCATAGCCACACCTGAAAATTGAGTGCCTACACAACATTGATTTACTGCAATTATTATACCTAACTTATTTTCAGCCATTTTCATTTGTTAAAGCAATTTCCACTTATATGAATAATCAATTGGCAATTTAAGACACAGCTTCTTTTGTGATGCAATCTAAGGACGACTAATCAATGTGCAATATAAAAATTGCGCGTCCAGATGAATGATTGTTGTTTTGCCTGAAGGAGGTGGACAAGCAACACCTGAGAGTGCGGAGTGTTTTCGGATTGAAGGCATAGTTAATTAGAACAAATGATAGCGATCGAGTCAGAACTAATAATTGTTTTAGAGATTTGCTTAATACCCACGCAGTTTGAAATTCTGTGCCGAGGGCTCTGCCCTCTTTTTTAAATTTCTCTGTTATTCTCGGTGCAGTTCCGACCAGCTGATAGTTTGTTACTCCTGAGACTCCTGAATTCGCTAGGACCTGATTGGCTGTTGAGACGGTTTAGTGCTTAATGTTCTAAAACCAGCCTCTAACGATTTCACAAGCTGAATCACTGGCAATGCCAACAGCTGGCTTGCAACTAGCTGAGGCGGGTCAGTTCACACTGCGAATCTTTGGTCTGAACTGGGCATAAGAAATAATTATAACCACATTAGTGTAGTGAAACAAAGCATTTAGAGAAATTCCCCGGCCTCATGCAGACCAGTCCTGTATTCGAACAACAGCTATAGATGCTAACCGGAAAAAGAAGGCGCCCGCATCCGTTTTACAGACTCGGAAATGTGAAATAGGCATATGTAGCAATGAAGTGTGTTCACTGACAATAATTTTCAGAAATATTCCTGAGCCAATGCAGTGATTTGCATTATGGAATTCTGCCTGTTTTTAATTCAGTACCACCTGAGGGGCTTAAAGATCACATCAAATCAATATTAGTTTTCAGCTCTGCCCCGTGTCTACAGAGATTTCTGCAAATTCTCTTAATATTTTAATACTATTATGTACTGGAGATGATGAAATCTCCCAATTCTTATATTGAGAAATGTTATTCTTAAATTGTTGAATTATTTGCCCACACACTGTTTCACAGAGTGATTAATGTTTCACCGGGAGTAGTTTTTAACATCATAAAACCTTTAAAGTCTTTTGTTGCCCTGGCCCTGTCCCAAATTTTCTGACATGTGTTGTTGGCATCAAATTCAAAATGGGCAGCTATTTGTCCAAAAAAAAAAAAAAAACAGTATAAATGATCACTTTTAACATTTGATATGTTGTCCTTGTACTATTTTCAATTAAATATTGGGTTTCAATGATTAGCAAGTCATTGATTTCTGCTTTTATTTCCATTTTACACTGTCTCAGCTTCTTTGGAAACAGAGTTGTACTTGACTGGATTGAACACACCCAACAGACTATTAAGCAAATAATTCTGTATCATAAGGTCACCTGGAACAGTTCAGAACCTGGTAACACCACATGACGTGGTCACCCTTGTGGCAGGTTGTATGATTGTCGAGTTTCTGGTTTGAAACTCGGATGGGGCCAGGGATTCTCACATCAGCAGTAAAGAAGACAGAAAAAAGCAGAGATCCATTAAAATGGCTTCAATCTCTGCTCCTGCTTACTCCCAGTTATTCTCTCAGTCATTTGTCCATCAGCATCTTTGAAGTGAGATATGTTTTCCATGGACATGCCTTGTTGTGTAAAAGAATGGCAAAAATTACATCAAAAAATTGAAAGCCCTAAGCCCATGGTAGAAGTAGAACTGGGCTGTGGAGGAAGGTGCCGATGTCCTATCACGAGGGGCTTGTCCTGATAGGCTGTAACGAGGCCCTTTAGCACGGTGTGGTCAGGTTGTGTAATGGCTTTGCTGGGACTGAAGTCCTCACTCGACTGGAATGTCGGCACTGATTCTTATCTCTCAGCGTGTGTACGGCTGATGAGCTGGGCCTAATCATACTGTCGTGCAATTTTAGTGGGGCTCGGCCAATACAATGACTCTTCAATTCTGAAAGAGCGGATAATCACCCAGAATACATGAAAACAAATCCTGTGGTGGGGAGAATTCAGCTATCAATCCTCAGCCTTAGCGACCCCACCCCACCACCAACAGTACGGTCAGCCCTGACTCATCCTCGTCGTCTATATGGAGGGGTGGTGCTGGGTTCGTGACATTTTCAGAATAATTTTGAAATGAATAAAGGATTCCTTGTCAGCTTCTTTGGGGTCCAACGTCACCACACAGCTTTGAGTGACAGCTCCTATCTATTGCTATCCCTATGTGTCTCTCTTGAAAGAAATGTTATTAAGATCAGGCAGTATGTGATGAGCATAGGCACTCAAGCGGTGTGATTAAAGTGGCACATATTGAAACTGCCGCAGGGTGTGTGCGCATCAGAGCCAGAAAGACAGAACAACTGGAGCTCACAACTCATCAAAGGAAAAAACGGACCACTGGAGAAAACTCCAGCATCCAGAGCAAAGGCTCATTTAAAGCAGGATCAAACTTCAGCATACTTACCCGAATACTTACCCATCTGTATTTGTTCATGCATGTCCCTTTGTATCCCTAGTTAAGACCTTTTTTTTTTTAAAAGGCTAAACTGTCTCCTGCCTACTGTCTGCTTATTGCGTGAACACAATGGTAGACGGACTGTAGAGCCTGCAAATGTCGAAATTGCCCACAAATGTCAAAATACCCGCATATGTCAAAATACCTGCATTTCAAAACACTTCAACCGCAAATGTCAAAATTTCCATTTGCGGGTATTTTGACATTTGCGGTAGACATGTTCTGACATTTGCGGGTATTATGACATTTGCGGTTGACGCGTTATGACATTTGCGGGTATTATGACATTTGGGGTTGATGTGTTATGACATTTGCGGGTATTATGACATTTGCGGTTGACGCGTTATGACATTTGCGGGTTTTTTGACATTAGTGGGCAATTTTGACATTTGCAGGCTCTACAAGGACATTTTAGTTGCCTCCATAATTGGCAGAATAGACGTAATTCTGAACACATTTCACAATCAGCTGTAAATGCATGCAACATTTAAACATCCTTGCAGTATCAACAAAGGGTAATTTCTGCAGTGTTTTAAAAACACAACAATCGTGTTTGTTGGGTCATATAGCAGAGCAATTGTTGTTTTGGTGGACACAATTCCTCTCAGATCATTAAAATGCCAGCGTGCTCAGCTGTTGGGTGTCAGAACACTCGCAGGAAAGCAGACACTGCTGGTCCTCAGCAAGAGCTTTTTTTATCTGCCACTGTAGTGAAAAAGGACATTTGACATCGATTAAGATTGCTATTTATGCAAACATAGTGGTTACCTTCAGTGTTTTGATTTAGTTGATTAAGTATTGATTGTTTAGCAAACTCCAGCATCCACAGTGAGTGCTCATTTGAACCATGAGCAAACTCCAGGATCCAGGAAGACGGCTCATTTAAAGCAAGTGAAAACTCTAGCATACGGAACCAGGGCTTATTTGCAGCAGGAGCAAACTCGAGCATCCAAAGAGATTAGTTTAAATGGTCAAGGCTCACGTAAAGCAGGACCAAACCCTAGCACCTAGGCCCAAGGATCATTTCAAGCTGGAGCAAACTACAGCATCCACAGTGAGGGATCATTTAAACCATGAGCAAACTCCAGCATGCAGAACCAGGGCTTATTTACAGCAGGAGCAAACTCCAGCATCCAGAAAGTGCGCTCATTTACAGCAAGTGAAAACTCCAGCATCCAGAGTGAGGGCTTATTTAAAGCAGGAGCAATTTTCTGTATCCAGGGCCATGGCTCATTTAAAGCAGAAGCCAAACCCCAGCATGAAGAACCAGGGCATAATTAAAGCAGGAGCAAACTCTAGCATCCAGAAAGGAAATTCATTCAAAGCAGGAACAAACTCCAGTATCCAGAGCGACAGAATCCATGATGGAATGGATTAAACGGAGATGTCAAACTCAGTAGCTGTGTTTCCATTATAGTTTTGCGCAAAACAAAATCGATATTTCTCAAATTTTGATAAAGTACAATTGCGACTTGCTGCTGTTTCCATTTAAAGGTAATTTGCGTAATTTACGATAATTCTCGTTAAGTCATGCGTCCCGCGATACTGCGCACAGTATGGACGGCCAAAACATTGTGCACTTTGGTACAGTAATGGTTGCTGCTACTGCTGCTGCTGTAGCGATTTTTAACAAAAGGCGAAGGCAGTGGGTCATTTTTCAGCGACAGAGTCCTCATGTACTGCAGCGGCCAGGAATGAGGGATTCTGTGAGGTGATGGTGACCGAGGAGTCAGATAAACTCTGGGTCAAGAGCTTCAGGACGACCCACAAAACGCTCCATCAGCTCTGAGGTTATCGAACCAGATGTGGCAGCAGACGTGTCCCGTCCCAGGGAAGTGGTTCCAGCTCGGAAGCAAGCAGCTATTGCCCTTTACAAACTCGCAACCTGCGCTGAGTACAGGGTAATAGGTGAAACCTTCGGTGTGAGTAAACCCATGTGCGGTGACGTCACATTTAGCGAAAAAAGCATTTCCACTACACTTTCGTGATAAATTTCTTTATCGACATGTCCGAAAAACCACCTCATGAGAGCGTAAAAACTTTTTATCGATATTTGAGAGTTTTTTCTAAAATGAGGCGTTGCCATTACCAGTTTTTTATTGCGATGTTTAGGATTTGCGCATTTCCAGTGGTAATTAAAAAACAGCTAGTAAAATGCTTTTCAGTTCAAAGGAAGTTTAAAGAAGAAGTGTTTGAAATCTATAACAGGGAAGAGGGGGGAATTGACGTAAACTGATGAGATGATTGTGGGGAGGGGGGGATTCTGAGAGAGACTAGTGTTTGTTTTAGTTGTATTGATTCTGTATTGTGCTGTCTGGGGGTTGGAAATACACTGCCCTCAATAATTATGGACACCCCTGGTTAAGATCTGTTCTTTAGCTTCTCATATATTCAGTTTTTTTTCTAAATAATATGGGACCACAATGAAAAAAAGAGGAAAATCCAACCTTTAATTCAAATGCATTTATTCAGTGGGAAAAAAATCCCACATTTAAGAAATAATTCTTTTACATCAAATCATGTGATTATTAGCACTCCTGATGGTAATACTATGTACAACCCCCTTTTGCCAACAAAACAGCATCTAATCTTCTCCTATAATGTTTCACAAGATGGGAGAATACAGAAAGAGGGATCTTCGACCATTCCTCTTCGCACAATCTCGTTATATCATCCAGCGACCTGGGTCCTCTCCTCTGCACTCTCCTCTTCAGCTCACTCCACAGGTTTTCAATGGGGTTGAGGTCTGGGGACTGAGATGGCCATGGGAGCAGCTTGATTCTGTCTGGTGAACCATTTCTGTGCAGATTTGGCCACATGCTTAGGGTTGTTATCTTGCTGAAAGACTCAGTGACGACCCATCTTCAGCTTTCGGGCAGAGGCCTCCAGATTTTGATTTAAAACGTCCTGGTATTTCAAAGCGTTCATGATACCATGCACCCTAACAAGGTTCCCAGGGCCTCTGGAAGAGAAACAGGCCCACAGCATCACCGATCCTCCCCCATACTTCACAGTGGGCATGAGGTGCTTTTCTGCATACTCATCTTTTGTGTTCCGCCAGACCCCCTTAGTGTTTGTTTCCAAAAAGCTCTATCTTGGTCTCATCTGAGAAAAGCACACGGTCCCAGTTGAAGTCCCAGTACCGCTTAGCGACTCCAAACATTTGCGTTTATGATTGTGAGTGAGAAAAGGTTTTTTCCGCGCATGCCTCCCAAACAGCTTGTTGGCATGTAGATAGCGCCTGATGGTTGTTTTGGAAACTTTGTGACCCCAAGATGCTACCATTTGTTGCAATTCTTTAACAGTGAGCTTTGGAGAATTTTTATTTTTCTTAACATCCTCCTCACTGTGCGTGGAGGCAAAATAACCTTGCATCCCGGTCCAGGCTTGTTCACCTCTGTTCCAGTTGTTTTAAACTTCTTAATGATTCCTCTGACAGTGGATATGGGCAGGTGCAGGTGAGTGGCTGTTTTCTTGTAGCCATTGTCTGACTTGTGAAGGTCGACACGCATCTGCCTTACTTGAATGGTGTGTTCCTTTGTCTTCCCCATGTTGAATAGTGGATAAGAGAAATGGCCTCAGTGTCACGTCATATTTATACCCCAGGGAAACAGGAAGTGATGAATTACTAATTAAATGTTCCTAGAGACTCTGATCAACTTTGTAAACTACTGTAGAAATGACAGAAATACTTCCATTACATGTATTTCCTAGGTATTGTTAGGGGTGCCAATAATTGTAGAACAGGTGATTTTATGAAAAATAATTATTTCTTAGTCAGGGATTCCCCCCCCCCCCCTTAAGATTCACTTGAGTTGACGGTTTCATTTTTCTTTTTTTTACAATTTTCAGTGAGAGTACACTTCTGCAATAAAAATTGAATTTATTTTAAGGCTTTTAACACATCTTAACCAGGGGTGCCAAAAATTATGGAGGGCACTGTAGATAAGATGTGCCTCTTCCATCCCCTTTTTAAACTCTGTTGTTGTTTGATTGTAGTTGTTAGATTTTTTGTTATCAGTGGTGTCTTGTGGATTTGTTTCATTGTATGTATGGTATTTTGGTTTGAAATAAATCTTTTGAAAATGAATCTGAATCTGAAAACTCCAGCATCCAGAGCAAGGGCTCATTAAGAGCAGAAGCAAATTTCAGCATCCAGAGAGAGAGGGTTCATTTAAACCCTGAGCAAACCGCAGAATTCTGAGTCAGGCCTTATTTAAAGCATGAATGATCACCACCATTCAGAGCAGAGCTCATTGAAAGCAAGAGCTAACTCCAGCATCCAGGGAGAACGTCCAGTTAATTCAGGAGCAAATTCCAGCAACCAGAGAGATGGCTCATTTAAAGCAGGAGCAGGACTCAGCCAGCTTAACAGTAGTGTGGCCTGGACCTGTAAGCTCTCTTTTGGTCTCTCCCTTTTATTTTCAAGCGTAATGGAATCCAGGCATTTGCGCCTTTCTCTTTAGCATATTCAGAATTGGCTGGTAGGTTATAACAAACTGTCGTGGTTTTCATTCAGACATATTTTCAGATTATGAAGTTCCCCCATCCTCAAGCAATTGGAGAGAGACAGATTCTTCGGAAAATTAGGCTTTATTGTGGTATGTTGATAAATGTAAAGCCGAGTAATTTTTGTGCAAGAAGAACTCGGCCTTACATTTATTAACATGCCACAACAAAGCCTAATTGTCTGAAGAATCTGTCTCTCTCCAATTATTTGAAGATGGGGGAACCTCATGATTTCAAAATATGTCTGAATGAAATCCACAACATATTTGGTGAGCCAGCGGCAGGAGTCGACAAAGCTCTGTTACACTCATAAGGGTGGACGGTCTTCTGGTGCTCGGAGATGGTGCAGGGAGCACACACACACACACACACCCTAAGATGCCAGCAAAGTAAGGATAAGGTGAGCAATTTAATTAATTTGCTTTCATTATCTTGCTCAGTTAGATAAGTGAGGGTGTTGTTTTGTGTTGTCCTGGCCCTGATCTGGAGCACTGGAGACAAGTGACCTTTCGACTCAAAGAATCTAGACACTAAATTGGGGAAATTAAAAGTAGAGGGACAGAATCTGCAGAATTGATATGTGACTACTAACCACTAACTCTGCATTTGCAACAAGATTACTGTGAGTAATTGTTTGGAATTTGGACCGCATTCTGTCACTGGTTTGGTGTATGACTCTTTGTTATATGTGAGACCTGTGCTGCGACCCTAAGGGAGGGAATAAACCTGCAGGCCTTCCCCGCTTGAGATTGGGATAAAGCCTGGATGACCTAGAGAGGTACTGGGATCTGTTTTTCAGTGTTGTCTGTCTTGTTGTTTATTATTTTTATAAAAGGGTTCGCAGCACATTTGGCGTATGGAGCTAGCTGACAATGGGTCTGTGAGGACATTGACTGGAGGTAAGGGTTGCTGGGTCCTGAGGCTGGACTGACGGGAAGTTTGTTGGGTGGGTGTGGTTCCCTTTTTGTATGCATGTAGAGTAGATGTGGATATGAACATTGGTCTTGTGGCGTATTGCATTAGTTGGGAGTGTTAAGAGTGCAGTAAGTATAAATAAATAACCCCTAGTTTACATGCAGTGAATTAAATTTATTATTAATGGTCATTACTATTTGGCAGATTAAAAGAGGTAGCAAATTGCATGTATTAAAAGATGATTATTTTAGCATTATTTTGATTGGTGTACTATCATCATTGAATAGTTGGAAAAAAAAAATAAACCATTCCGCCGAGAAAAGAGTGTAACTAGTTCAGGCAGGAAACTCGAGAAGAGCTACATCAGCTGACAGCAGCCTGGTAAGCTACCAGCACGTCAGCATCAGCAGGCACACAATTGGAGGAAATACATCACGAGGTCATACAGCGGTCTATTTGAAAAACGTCAAGCTCACTTGCTTCCGCTGCTGTTTGCAATGACTTTTTGTGCGATGCAACATGCTGTTTGGTTTTTTGCTCGATGTTCATACTGGCGCTTGCAGCAGTCCCTCGCTACGCAGATTGCATTTGCACCTCATTTCGGTCTTTGTTGGTTATTATGCTGCTATTTTGTTTCTGCTCAGTTTACAATATGTTGTTGCTTGCGCTTTTTCTTGGCTTTTGGCGTGTATTCTCTCAGTGTTCCAGGATTAATGGGTGCCTGATGAAATTGAATTACTACTGCAATCATATTTTATTTTGTTTGTGTTGCGACTGGTTAAGTGCGTGTGAACGCCCCTCAAACGTTATTTTCAAATCGAAAACCCAAGATAATTCTGTTTCAAGTGAGGTTTTTCCTATTAGTCAAAATGACGGTCAATGGACTGATTCAGTTGGAGACCTGGTTCCTGTCTAGACGCAGAACGCCAATTTCTCCAAACCGACGGAGTCCGTTTACCACATCGGCAGCTTCTGTACAACACAGGAATCCAAATATGCAGGCAATTTAAATTTTGCGATTAATTCTGCTTTATGTGCTACATTGTTGACTGAGGGCTGCTTAATTGTGGATATAATTCTGTTCCTTTTAGTTGTTAAGCATGTCTCTGTCTCTCATAAATTAAATAAATGAATAAAATACAAACACTGGACTTTAATAGCACGAGGGCAGTGCATGGATACGTATGCGATCTTTTCCTTCAAAATTCATGAATTGTGCGCCGACCTAGTGTTTGTTTTGCCTCACGGAGGAGGTGGTATTTTAACTCATAACCCTAGTTTTTCTGTGAAGCGTTTTGTACTGGGACTGGCAAACTTGAATGGTTTGGCAGTCACGCTCAGGCTGTAGTTTGCGGACTACGTCAGAGAACTGAAAATTGCTAAATTCCATGCTTTTATGCCTCTTGAAATGGTGTGGTTATATTGTGATGTTCGGATGATCAACAGTGAACATAACGTCAGAAAGTGCTTAGCGTCGTGGTGATACATTTTTGCAGATGGATGTTTGACAGAAACATTAACAGGGTATATGGGCAACAATGTTGACTATACTGCCTGGATTGCTGCTATTCTTAAAAAGTAACGGGTGGAAACTTTATGAATACTCACTCATACGACTACGCGGCGCGAAGAAGTCCTGTTTCCTCAATTCTACAATCTTTCTGGCCAACTGATTTATAAAAAATAAAAAAAAACCAAGTCATTGCTTCAACTGTATGCAAAATTAGTCCGCGTTTATTTTTCGCTGTCGAATGGATACATGATTTATCGAGTTGAGTTAGGTTTTGTCAATTGTAAATGAGCGTAAGACCCAACTGAGCATGAATGGTCGTATCCGTCTATGGTTTGTTCAGTACCAGAGCATTAAGCAATGTTTCCATTAATACGGCTCAAGTCCGGCTGCAACAGGCTGCGGAGCAGACACGGGACATCGCATGCGCCCCATGGTGCGTCCTCTGTGTTCCCTCTAAACGGCTGAACTACGCTATTCCTCCGTTTTCGTCCACATGGCAGGACCCGACACAGCACTACTTAAACAGCACCTCATGGAGGACGAAGAGCTCATCATAATAATTAAAAGCTACACTTTAATACAGAAGAAGAAATGAACTCAAAGAAATCACCGTTAAAGATGGCTGGAATTATGTTCTGTTGAAAAATAGTCTGATTCTGAAGATTCGGCTTCATCCTCTGAATTGCAAGAATTAGATAACATTATGTTAGTATGTCACATTAAAACCACCAGGCCTACTTTGTTATCATCTCCTAACAAATTTAAGCGCGTGACACGCATGAACACTTCTGCTTTACAGAAATCACACGAGTATCGTGGCATTACAAAGCTCAGATCATAATTTAAAACGGCAGCATGCATTTGATTCACTGAGAACGGTAAATACATGTATGTTGCTGCTGAAACTTCGGCTCTGCTCTGAGCAGAGCAATAAATACACATTGCTTCAAAGAAGGCACTCATTTGTTAACAAAATAAAGTGTGGAGACCCCTTTGAACTTAAGGAAATTCCTCGTGCGATTCGTGTGCGTTGGAGCTAGAATCGCTCCCTTAAGAGAACTCGGAGGGTATTATCAGTGTCTGAGATCCTTGCACATTATAACCTTCTTGCAGTGTAAAATATGGCGTCATGGTTGGCTCGGTAATCGTTCATAAGTGTTTACTCGTCGCTCATGTCTGCTGCAGCTGGCCTCTTGTGGTTCAGTGTTCTATTAAGACTCGCAAACTTGCAGCCTTTTACATTAGCTGTCGGTACTGTTTTAAATATAAAAATCAAAGTTCATGGATGGTATTGCACATTAGAATACAATGTGCATTTCCGAAGGCAATTTACTGAGCTTTTTCCAAAATTTGCGATTGGACTGCTGTCTGAAGCAAAGTTGCTCAACTGCGAACTTGTATCCAATCCAGTTTCGTTCTCTTCATGACTCAGAATTCCAAGGATTTGTAAGATTTATAGTAAAGCAGCTGGTTTTTTTTTTTGGATTTTATTCCTAAGTCTGGGACAATTGATGGAATAACCTACCATTCAAATGTTGCTGTCAGAAATGTAATGTTTTGCTTTGTTATCGTGTGCATTATCAAATCTGTACTAGAGAGCAGCTCACTGGTCACACCAGGAGTAGCAGCTGCTACTCAATGCTGTTCAGTAGTTTTGACAGTTTAGTTCCTTCATTAACCAAGACATGCAACTAATGTCATCCTAAAGCTGTGAACATGCTGGGTCTGTAAAATGATGCTGCTGGTAGCTTTGACTTTTTCATCATGCCTCAGACCAGACCTAATATCAAGGTTCCTTTGGGTGCTAGAAATCCCTGAAAATGCCAATGTGATGTTAATGAGCTAGGTTTGGATTACTGCTTGAAATTGCACCAAATTAATGTGCATGCATAATCATAGTACATCACATTCCGCTCAGATTGACTATCTTAAAGGGAGAGTACTCGTATTTTAGAGTTTGGGGAATGGGGGCCATATCTGTCCCAGTTTTTGCTCCCTTTCTGGCCTTTAATTAGTTAATTGCCTTAATTGCCAAAAGCACTCTTTAAAATCTGAAGTGTCTGCGGCATTTCTAATTTCACACGAAACTACTTAAATTTTGGGTTTTATGTATTTCTTCAGGCAACATATTGAATAAGAGTGAACTTAAATAAGAAAAGCTGAGTTTCATGAATCCTGTTTTAGGTTTGTGAAGGTTTAATTTACTTTCATGATTTCTAAAGTTCAGTCAGAAAACTGAATTGATTTAAATATTTTGTGGAGCATAAATACTTTGCATAATGGAAGCAAGTTTGGCGGCAGGCTCTGTCTCAATTTATTAATTCCCTGAAAATGATGTGCCAGATTCATTTCAGGGAATGATAGCAAGACCCCTGCAGGGGATCGTAGAAACAGAGCCCACAGGTGGATGCTGGGGGGGGGGGTTGGATTGCAAAACTTCATGGGCAGCAGCACAGAGCAGCAGCAGCAGCAGTAACTGAGCAGAACGAGCAGCAATAACAACAGCAGCAGCAGAACGAGCAGCAATAACAACAGCAGCAGCAGCACGAGCAGAAGCAGCAGCAGTACTGAGCATCAGTAGCAGCAGCAGTACTGAGCATCAGTAGCAGCAGTGCAGCACGGAGCAGAATGGGCAGCAGGGAATGATCAGGTAGGCAGGGAGGTTTAAATAACCCGCCCTATTTAGATGAAGAGAGCATGTGACTGATCAGGGTTTGGCGCCGCATTGAGTTGTCTGCCTGAACTAGCTCTGCAGGCTTCGCATCATTTATAGGTGCTATGTCAGATTTGGAGTTTAGATATTCAGTGGAACACCAATGTGCAAGTTATTGCTGCTAAAGGTTGTTCTACAAGCTATGAAATCAAGGAGTGTACTTAGTTTTCCACACATGGCTTCTGCATTTTGGCTGAATTTTCGTCAAATAAATAATGGCGCGGTGCAATCTTATTTTTTGTTTTACACCTGATGTTAGATTTGCATGATTTTAGGACTTTGAAAGAACCAGCTGATTTTTTTAATTAAATAATTTGGCATCTCCAATCCCTCCCGAATCTGGAATGCCCAATTCAAGAAGTATGTACAAGTTTGCGTATGCAACCCCTTGTTGCCAAATTGGGAGAGAGGGACAGTTCACGGCTCTCCTCCAAAGCACACATCCGTCAACAACTGCTTCTTTACACTCACAAGTCGAAACTTTGCAAGTTCAGAACGAGAGCGGAGGATACTCGAACGTGAGCAATCTTAGAATCTTATTGATGAGCGCCCAGCCGGCCAACAGGAGGCACTTGTGCAACAAACAAAGCTTTCATTTTTAATACCCCAACCCGGCAATCCCTTCCCAATTTGCATCCCTGCGGCAAAAACCCAATGGCGCACTGCTCTGAAAAAGCTGCAACCACTGCCGGCTGGAATGACTGGGGATCGAACCAGCGCCATGGTTGTACTGCTGCGCAATGTGAGCTGATTTTCTTATGTCCTGAATGGAATGACTGTTTACATTGATCTTTGTGTTTTTGTTGGCTTCATTAACCTTGTTAGAGTTTCATTTTGCACTGTGACCATTAAGATTCTGAAGAACATGCCCTCTTGTTTATGAGATTGTCATCAATATCTGGCTCTTACATGCAATTAGTAAGCCCACTAGCAGTATCCTAAGGCAGATTAAGGTGGTGAAATTTATTGAGCAAGAATAACATTATTTAGAACGCTGCCAATTTTTACCTACTGCAATATTCATAACCACTATTTCAATAATGAAAATCAATTCTCCTCAACTCTATAAGCACCATTCCAGACATAGTCACTGCGAAATTCTACACTGGTATTTACTAATTATGCTCTGGTTTGTTCAATACACATCTTAGCGTTCTTCATAGTAATCAGTCTAAAGCAGAATAAGCACCACTTAATGTACTTTTTTTTAATAGTAAAACATTTTTTTGGTCCTTAACATTAAGGAAATACTTGTGCGCGCGCGCGCGCGTGTGTGTGTGTGTGTGTGTGTGTGTAAGTGTGAGACTGTGTATGAATGTGTGTTCTTATGCATGTGCACGTATGTGTAGCGGTCTGAAAAGTATTAACCCCCTTCCCAATATCTTCAATTTTTGCATATTTGTCACACTAAAATGTTTCAGATCATCAAATTAATTTTACTATAGGACAAAGAGAACCAAAGTGAACAGGAAATGCAGCATTGAAATTAAGGGTGTTCCCAATAACGTAGGTGAATGAACAGGGCCACTCCCAATGCGCCGTCCTATTCGTCCTTACGCCTATATATACCTCCTACATTCCCACAATCCCCGCTCGTCTCGTTTCTACGTACCTCCCAACCTTCTCCTCTCCAAGAAGAAAGCGAGAAACAGCCACCACCTGGGACTCCAAGGGGCTTGGGAGTCACATGGACTCCGATAAGAGATGTGAGCCCCACCCTCGCCACCCGGGGTGCGCCCAATTTCCGCACAATCGCAGACCAAGGCCAACACTACACCAGCCCCGATCTCCTATCTGCCCGATCTCTGATCCGCAATCCCACCTAATACTCTCCTCTACTTTCTGAGTGGTCCAGAATTCATTAATTTCATTTGCTGTAGGTAGAAAAGTATCCAACCCTACCTGTTCCTATGTGAGAAAGTAATTACCACCTTTGTTACTAAATTAACCAATTAAACAAATTAATTGATCATTGGGTTCAATTTCACAGGACAAACCAGGTATGATTACTGCTCGTGTTACGGGCCTCACGCAGGAACGGTCCGTGAGCAGAAGAAAGTTTGTTAATTGTCCTGTTTTCGTACAAGAAATCAGAGACGAGAGACATTAGTTGCGTTCTCCTTGCAAGCAGTCCTCAATCTTTATTTAACAAATTTCTTTGTTGACAAACATCTTTTTTTTTCCCGTTTGTACAATCTTTCTTTTACCAGGTTCACATTTCACTCATTAATACGCGGGCTTCAACTAATCTGCTGGGATAAAGTAGATTACTACATTTACATACATAGATCTGCCACTTGGAAGCAGAGACCGTTAAAATATCACAATTATCCTTTGTGATGCTCACCATGTATTAAAGCTGATTTTAAGCCATTAAAACACATTTCACCAGTACTTTAATACTGTAGTTTAGCTTGCTTTTTCCCGGAATAACGCGCGTACAATATCGTCAACTCGAAAACAAATGCATAGGGCTATTTTACACAAACGTATTTAGCCATTTATCACTTGCAATACATCGTCTCAGTTACAATTTTATCACAGTCAACATTTAAAATTTCTTACAGTAACCACATTTTACTCAAAACCTGGATAAAACAACTGCAGTAATAAAAGAAGACGCGTCACGGAGCTTCCACAGAAAAGAATGAAAACTTTTAACATGAGGCCGCCATGTTATCACATTGTTCTAATGGAAACAAAATTATAAGTTTCTCGAGTGACAAAACTCGTGATTTATCCATTGGAATTAATTCAAACAATGACGGGATCGTTTCCTTTTAAACCTCAGATGTGCTTTGCGAAGAGAACTCACTTTACTAACCTGTTTTCGTACAAGAAATCAGAGACGAGAGACATTAGTTGCGTTCTCCTTGCAAGCAGTCTTCAATCTGAGGAACGAAAGCCTAACGCAACTCCAACAAAACTAGAGTCTGCTTAAAAAACTGCTCCCTCTTGAGAAAGGATTATTGAACTGCACCTTCAGATGATAACACTGAAACCCATTAATACAATTAATTGATAAGGGCCCCTTTTTTTTCTTTTTCCACATAATAAATTAACAATTGTGACAATACAATTGTGGTGTCACACACTCCCCAACAAAAAGAAATGGCTCCGGACGTTTTAACTCTGAACTCATACTTTACCTTACCGCAAAAATTCCCATCTCAACATACCCTTCTCAGCTTTCTAAAATGCGTAAATAGGCCTGTTATAAAGTATTGGCAGAGTGTGAGGGTGTCGTAAATATGAGAAGTTATACGGCACTGGAAAAGGTAACGCTGTGAGGTGGTATGGTAGTAGACCCCAAGGTGCCATATTTGGTACTTCTTGAACCTCTACACTACTAACTGATGGAAGTACCTGAACAGAGGGCTGGCCTAGTGCATTGTAAGTGAATATTGTTGCTGGACGCCTGTCTCTAGTAGACCGTCTGGGCATATATTCATCAGTGTCCTGGATCAAGTCAGTACGTGTCCCCTCTGGGCAAGGCTGCTCTATTTCACTTTCACTCCCAGTGGTTGGTGCGTGTAAGACCCCAGGCTCCTCAGTCCTTGCGTGTTCCTCTTCTCCACCGTCTCTATTCAGGTCTATGGCTTCATATTCACCATGCTGTACTGGTTCCATTTCTCTTTGTCTTCTGGCTACTTCTATAGGTGTCTTCTCCATGGGTACTGATCCTCTTCTCCTCGAGGGCTGCCCGCAGTCGGAGGTTTGTCTGGACTCAATGAGAGCTGGACTCCTGAAAGGAGCGCTAATAAGTTCCTGGTTAAGTGGAACGTCTCTTTGGCCTTCACTTCTCTGGTTATATCTTAGTTCATAGTAGGTAGAGTTGTCATCGTCATCAGAACTCGTCTCGGGGTCGATGGATTTCGACTTTCCCCTTTTCTCGGATGGTGTTTTAGTTCCCTTTTTCACGGCTGGTAGGTCAACAGGAAGGTCATTCACAAGATGCAGCAGATTGCGATGCAGGACACGTGACTTTCTCCCATCCATTTCTGTGACCACTTTGTAGACTGGGCTGTCGCCGATCTGTTCTTTCACAACATAGATAGTGTTTTCCCAATATGACCTTAATTTTCCCGGGCCGCCCCTTTCAGTCAAGTTTCGTACCAGTACTCGATCACCTTGTTGCAACATGACTCCTTTTGCGTGTCGGTCATAATATTTCTTACCATGAGCACTCGACCTTCTACTGTTCTCTGATGCTATCCGGTAAGCCTCTGCCATCCGCTCTGCCCACTTTTCGGCATAACCCCTTGCTGTCAGTGGTTCCTCATCGCTAGTCATCCTGAACAACAAATCCACTGGCAACCGTGGATGCCGGCCAAAGAGCAGGAAAAAAGGTGAGTAACCAGTCGCTTCATGGCGGGTACAGTTGTACGCATGGATGATTTGAGGGAGGTAATCCTTCCATTTGTCCTTTTTCTCCTCACTCAGGGTCCGCAGCATCTGTAACATCGTACGGTTAAACCGTTCAGCTGGATTGCCCTGAGGATGATAAGGAGTCGTGCGCGAGTGTCCTACTCTGCTCAGTTGTTGCAAAGTCCGAAAAAGTTCATTCTCGAACTCGCGCCCTTGGTCGTGATGCAGCTTTAAGGGGTAGCCAAACCTGGGAATATAATCATTAAAAATCTTCTCCGCTGCCGTTTTCCCACTCTTATTGCGGGTTGGGTAGGCCTGAGCATACCTAGTGAAGTGGTCTACTACAACTAGTATGTACTGGTACCCTCCCCTACTTGGTTCTAAATGCAAATAGTCGATGGAAACAAGCTCCATGGGGGAACTGGTGGCTATGCTAGACATTGGGGCTCGTGTGTGAGTCACTGGCTTCTTTTGCTTGATGCAAGGACACTGTCTTGTCACATAAGCCTCAATCTCTCGCCTCATGTAGGGCCAGTAAAACCTTTGCCGTGCCAAATGGAGGACTCTTTCAGCCCCAACGTGGCCCATATCGTCATGCAAATGCCTGAGAACTAGAGACTTGAAACAAGTAGGCAAGACTAACTGGCGTCTGTCTGCTGTCTTTCGGTAAAGAACCCCATCCTCAATGTGAAGCCTTGTCCATTCATGCATCATTTTCCTGCTAGTGCCTCTCACACTACGTTTCATGTCATCTGTGACTGTTTTGTTCAACTCTTTCATTTTCAGGATTTCACCTATCACTGGATCTGTTCTCTGAGCTTTTTGCAGGTCAGCTAGATCTATGGGTAATACCACTTCTCTACCACTTAGTTCAAGCTGATCCCCTTGCACCAGAGCCAGGGCAGCAACCCAAGCAACATCTCCACGCTTACCTACACCACAGCCTTCCCATACGGCAGTGACAGCCTCTTTAGGGAGTTCCTGTGTGCACTCAGTGACATATTTGTTTACCTCAAGGGGGCACCTTGAAAGAGTGTCAGCGTCAACATTCACTCTACCGGGTCGGTACCGAATGTCAAATCTAAAATCAGACAGTTCTGCCACCCACCTGAAGCCCACTGCATTTAACTTGGCGGTACTCATGACATACGTTAAGGGATTATTGTCTGTGTAGATTGTAAACTGTGGCGCATAGAACAAATAATCCCGAAATTTCTCACAAACGGCCCACTTTAAGGCGAGAAATTCAAGTTTGCCAGAGTGGAGTCTGTAATTCTGTTCAGCTGGTGTGAGGGTTCTCGAGCCATATCCAATGACCCTCAGCTTCCCACTTTGTTTCTGGTAAAGGACAGCTCCAAGTCCCTTATCTGAAGCATCCGTGTGTAGTACAAAAGGGAGCTCAAAGTCGGGATAGGCGAGAACAGGGGGATTTGCCAGCATGTCGATCAGCTTACACAGTGTCTCCCGGTGTTTCTCAGTCCATTCAACTGGAGTTCTGGATGGTAACTGTGCACCCTTACCCTTCTGCCTCCCCTGCTTCCCCTGAAGCGCTTTGTTTTTCTTGGGCTGCAGAAGCTCATAGATGGGTGATGCCATCCTGGAGAAATCTTGGATGTAAGAGCGGTAATAGCCCAAAAATCCCACAATCCTCCGAACATCTCCAACAGTGGCAGGTGTCTCATCCTTCAGAGCATATACTGCCTCTAGATCTTTGGGGTCGATGCGCACGCCCTCAGCTGAAACCAGACGGCCTACGTATCTCACCTCTCGCTTAAACAGGTCACATTTTGTGGGCCTGAGTTTAACTCCTTGACTCTGTAGAGCCCTCAGGACCCTTCTCAGCCCTTCAACGTGGTCTTCAAATGTCCTGGCATAACACAGTATATCATCCAGGTATGGTATACAACATTCATCACGAAGGGGAGCTAGCATCTCCTCCATACTGCGTTGAAACGCAGCGGGAGCATTAGTCAATCCAAAGGGGATACGCACCCACTCATATAAACCCCAGGGGGTGATGAATGCCGTCAGGTGGCGAGACCCCTCCGCTATGAACCCCTGGTGATACGCCTTCCCCTGATCTAGAATGGAGAACCAGCTGTACCCACCTAAGGTATCTGTGAGATCTTGGATTCTTGGCAATGGGTGTCGGTCAGGGACAGTACGCTGATTTAAGAGACGATAATCGACACAGAGTCTGAGTGTTCCATCTTTTTTCCGCACGCATACAACCGGTGCTGAGTAAGAAGATTTGGACTTTACAATCCACCCTCTCGCCAGAAGATCCTCAATATACTCTTTTACCTCCTTGTAAAGGGGTTTTGGGATGGAAGTATAAGATTTCTGAATTGGAGTATAGTCTTTGAGGGTGATCGACATTTCCAGACTAGATATACAGCCCATATCGTCGTCATCTCGGGCAAATACTCTCGACTCCTCTCGCAACATTTTCCTCACAATTTTCTGCTGATCGTCACTCAAATGGTAAAGATCTACTGGTGGGTCCCACTCCTGGGCCATGCTACACACTTGGTCCTGCTGAATGTCAGCAGATCCTTCCCAGTTGACTGCCAGGGGAGCGCTCAACTTTGTCATGTTCGGTTCGTCTGTCTGTACAATTTTAGATATTGGCTCCACGCTCCCAAGAGCGGTCTTACAGAACAGGGTCACATCATGTTTGGTGTGGTTACCAATTGGGACTCTTACAAAGGGAACTTTCGACTGACATATCTCTAGGAGACTGTCGCCAACATCCAGCTGTTGTAACTGTGGATTACTCTCACTGGGTTCAAAAAGCACAAGTGGATTAGCCAAGTCAAGGGAAGACGGTACTTTACACCTGATGTGTCTCACCTGACCAGCTGGAATGATGACATTGTGCACGCCTACTTTCAGCACTCCTTGACTAACATCATTATTACTGGTAAGTTTTGTCTGAATATAATTTACTAATGCCGTGGCTTTGTCATCCTGCAGATTCATTGCACCACGAAGGAGGTTCACAATGGTGGGTATGAGATCTGTGCTCTCCGTTGGTCCCAATACCAGCTGCTCAATCACATTGAAACCAAGCAGAGGACAGTCCATGGGCATAGTACTCACTAGAAAGGGCACCTGTATCGACAGGTTTGGGTCGCTGTTGTCTGGAAGACTCACCATCACTCCTACCCAACCATCAAATGGTAATGGCTGACCATTCACAGCCAACACACTGAGGCCCTTTGGTCCTATAAGCTCAGCCAACGGCCGTAGTTTCTGGTCAGGAAGGTACGTCTTTACCCACTGTTGATCCAGAAGACTCACTTGGGCACCAGTGTCCAATAAACAGTCCACTGCAAAACCATGAATGTAACATTTTATCTTGCATCTCCTCCCCACTAGCTGAGCAACCCTTTCATCAGCTTCAGCCGGTGTGGCCGTCACATAATTAGTCTTTACATCGGCAGGTTTTTCCGTATGCATCTCTGACTTTGTGGAGACCTGCTGTCCGCTGTTGCTTAATGACTGGTTATCAGCAGACAGCTGACTAACGTTGCTTGATTGCCCCCGCTTCAGACATCCAACTGCCCTGTGACCCAACTCCCCACAAATGAAGCAATGATTGCATGAGCTAGCATTCTTTTCAATACACATAGGACAGCCATATTTTTTTGTTGGTTTGGGCTTTCGGGTGGTGTGGCTACACTGACAAGCCTGTTCTGGGGCCTTAAGGGCTGTGATAGACTCCACCACTTTAGCCAGAGCATCGAGCTTGGCACTCAGTTCTTCTATGCCTTTATTTTTATTCTTGGCTTTGTGATCAGATGGTGTCTCGGTACCTACATTAGAATCAAGTTGAACACTGTGAGCATGTGTTACCTTTTGTCGCGAACAATGTCCTAGTCTCCGCAGTCTCTCACTCTCCTCGCTTGACACTTTATTTACCCGTCTAATCAGTGCTTCATCTGAAATGGTATAATCACCAAGGAGAGGCTTGAGTTCATTGCGAATATCACTGAACTTGGGGAGTAGGCCCTGTTGGATTGTTCGCAAAAACACATTCTGTATCGTACGAGGCTCATACTCAATGTCCATGCTATCTTGTCTAGATGCAAAAATTACTTTTTGTTTTAGTCCTATCATCCTGTACAGGAACTGTTGGGGACTCTCAAAATCATATTGCTTGGTGCTCATTAACTCCTGAAATAACTCACTACCACTCTTTTCACTCAGGTGTGAACGCATAAAACTTTTAAGCTCACTGAGGGTCAAGTCGTCTTTGTTGATCAGCATGTCCTTGAACTGTCCTGGTTTGACGATGCGGAGCACACCCTGAATTATCTCGCCCTCTGTGTGGTTCACTTTGAGCCCCTCTTCAATCTGCTTACAAAGTCCGTGGTAACTGATATCAGATGCATTGTCCCCCACCTGACCCCCATATACTTTGAATTCTCTACGCTGGAGGAATGATAGATCTCTCAGAGAAACCATTTTATCAGGTGTTATGTGGTTTGGTTCTGTTGTCGAGTGATTATGAGCCATGCCCACAGCTCTAGAGCCTGGCGCGTGTATAGCACGGGGGGAAGGAGTGTGTTGAGCTTGAGGTGTTGTTCTGAACTCCGCTAACCTCCTACCCAAAGCCTCATAGTTAGACCTCAGCGTTTCGTACTCAACAGCTTGTGGATCAGCAGAGTCAATACAAAACGCATCTATAGGATTACTCTCAACACATTTTTGTTCAACCTCAACAGTAGGGGTGAGTTTTGGAGTCATAGTAATAACATCATCATCTGACACTATAGGCTGACTCACTCCAGTGCCTCGGTTAGCGATAAATCCAGTCATTGCATCCCTCAAAGACAGTAAATGAGAAAATCCTTGGTCCTCTAAGTCAAGTAATGTTTTACAATTTAGATAAGTGTAAATGTAATCATAACAGCTTTCCTCATCGCCCTGAGTCACCTTCAACGGATCAAGGTCAGGCACTGGTGTGATATTCTCAACCACCCAAAAAAGCTCCTCAGCTGTCAAAGTGTGAAGAGTTTTCTTTATCTCCCAGGTCAGCTGCTTTCTGTCACAATCCGCCATGTTCTTTCGTTTGGTCAGCAGTATCTCACAGTACAGTCACCTCGAGCAAGCAGGACAGCGCTCCTCCAGTTGGGGTCCCTCTCACAACCTGTGGTCCCTAAGCTGCCTCAACCGCCCATCTGCCGCTCCACTCCGCCGGTCCTGTGATGGCTGTTTTGGGTTCGTAGATTTTAGGATCAGCATCAACGCGCACCAGACGCCGATCCCAGCGGTGCCTCCAAAATTCTGTTACGGGCCTCACGCAGGAACGGTCCGTGAGCAGAAGAAAGTTTGTTAATTGTCCTGTTTTCGTACAAGAAATCAGAGACGAGAGACATTAGTTGCGTTCTCCTTGCAAGCAGTCCTCAATCTTTATTTAACAAATTTCTTTGTTGACAAACATCTTTTTTTTTCCCGTTTGTACAATCTTTCTTTTACCAGGTTCACATTTCACTCATTAATACGCGGGCTTCAACTAATCTGCTGGGATAAAGTAGATTACTACATTTACATACATAGATCTGCCACTTGGAAGCAGAGACCGTTAAAATATCACAATTATCCTTTGTGATGCTCACCATGTATTAAAGCTGATTTTAAGCCATTAAAACACATTTCACCAGTACTTTAATACTGTAGTTTAGCTTGCTTTTTCCCGGAATAACGCGCGTACAATATCGTCAACTCGAAAACAAATGCATAGGGCTATTTTACACAAACGTATTTAGCCATTTATCACTTGCAATACATCGTCTCAGTTACAATTTTATCACAGTCAACATTTAAAATTTCTTACAGTAACCACATTTTACTCAAAACCTGGATAAAACAACTGCAGTAATAAAAGAAGACGCGTCACGGAGCTTCCACAGAAAAGAATGAAAACTTTTAACATGAGGCCGCCATGTTATCACATTGTTCTAATGGAAACAAAATTATAAGTTTCTCGAGTGACAAAACTCGTGATTTATCCATTGGAATTAATTCAAACAATGACGGGATCGTTTCCTTTTAAACCTCAGATGTGCTTTGCGAAGAGAACTCACTTTACTAACCTGTTTTCGTACAAGAAATCAGAGACGAGAGACATTAGTTGCGTTCTCCTTGCAAGCAGTCTTCAATCTGAGGAACGAAAGCCTAACGCAACTCCAACAAAACTAGAGTCTGCTTAAAAAACTGCTCCCTCTTGAGAAAGGATTATTGAACTGCACCTTCAGATGATAACACTGAAACCCATTAATACAATTAATTGATAAGGGCCCCTTTTTTTTCTTTTTCCACATAATAAATTAACAATTGTGACAATACAATTGTGGTGTCACACTCGCCCTTTCGAATCTAAACATCACTTTATATTCCTGTCTGGCAATGTGAAGTAGGCAAAAAGCAGCACAGGCCACAATCAAGCAATTCTAGAACAAATAAGAAACAAAGTGCTTGACTTCTATTGGGCTGGAAAGGGTTATAAACATATATATACTGTATATATAGAACACTAGATCGCTGATAGGGTACATTCTAGTGAAGCATCAGTCCTAGGAGCTATTACACCCGGAAGTAAAATTTGCACGTAGACTCCCATTCATTTTTGTCTATGTTAAAATCATATTTTCGAACTTGCATGCGAGTAGGTGTTATTTTGGTATTGTTGTGCAGAGCAACATTTTGTCTCCCTAAATATGTGCTTTTTGGAGGATGGAAAGTGGCACACTAACTTAAGGGAAATATGACTCGATATTAACGTTAAAGTGCAGCAGAGAAGTGACGTTAACATGACCGAGGCTTTTTCCTCTGATAAGATAATTTCTTGAAAGTTATCGCCGTTATAGGAAACAAGGATGAATTTCTGTATACGTTATCAAATTACACTCTGGTTTCCTCACTTCATTGTACCCTGGTTGACTATTTGACATCAACTGAATTGTTAATATTCAATCATATGGCTAATGCCAACGTTGATAAAAGGAAGCGCAAGTAAAGCCTTTCTCCCCTCCTTGTCTTTTGGAGCTCTGTATAAAACAGACAAAGCGACTTGTCCACTGTTTTAAAAATTATGCGGGTAAGAAGTATTGTCGTTGAATGTCAATGACAAGTGGCTAGCTAGCTTGTTAGCCACCGTGTTCATTTTATTTACGACTAAGTCAATGCAGTCCCCCCGACGGTAAGGGAGCCGAGGTAGCTTGCCGGTAACAATTGGTAGCGTTCGATTTCAGTCAGCGGTCTGTTCAAGTCAATGGGACGGCTAATTAGCTAGCTAGCACGGAATGCGAATTTTTTCTATTAAAGTCATAACTTTGCATTTAAATGTTAACTTACACATGAATAATTTTATTACAGCTCTTCAAATAAATATTGCTGCAAAAGGCAGCCTCACATCTCGGCATTTTCACGCTTGTATCGAGTTATTTGAAATTGGCCTTATAGGAAACCATTCATTTTTGTTAAGAAGTTGGGTGTATCAATATGGCGGCCGGGTGCTCCACTTTGGATAATGTAAATATGAAGACATCAGCAATCTAGTGTTCTAAATAACATTTCTAAAGTTCTGGAACTCCTGCAATCCAGGTTGAGAGAAATTATCTACAGATAGAGGATATTTAGAAGAGTGGTGAAGCATCCTAGGAGATGGTCGGCCTACAAGAGCGAATTGATAAGTCATCTAGGAGGTCATAAAAGAACCCAAACTAACGTCTAAGAAACTGCATGTCTCATTTGCCTCTTTCAGGTCAGAGTTCACTTTTCCATTGCAAGAAAAAGATAGGGCAAAGATCACGTGCAGTGAGAGCAGGAAGGCAAAAACCACTGCTGATCGAAAAGAACACAAAGGCTTGGCCTATATTTCCCCAAAAAACATCTTGATGACCCGGAGACTTTTGAGTTAATATTTGGCAGTCTGATGAGTTTAAAGTGAAATTTTTTGGAAGACGGGTCCTGTTACATCAGCCATAAAGCTAACACAGCATTCAATTATGAAAAACATGCCAACAGTCAAACATGGTGGTGGCAGTGTGATGTTCTTGGGCAGATTTGCTGCTTCAGGATCTGATTCATGTGCCATTATTGATGAAACCATGAATTCAACTGAAAATCTGGAAGGAGAACACCGACTATCAGTTTGTGACCTAAAGCTCAAGTGCAGTCAAGACAAATTTCTGCATGCACACTTGGGTGGTAAGCTGGAATAGTGGGTATCACCATCACATTTCTGCATGGACTATGCTGCTTCTCTCTGGTTTCCTCCAGGTGCTCAATTTTCCTCCCACAATCAAGAGACAATCATCATAGCTTAATTAGAGACTGTGGATTGCCTACAGATGTGACTTTGTGAGTGCATGGTGCTTTTGTGAGTGATTGTATGAATGGCTTTGGGTTTAATGGTGACGGCTATATTGATGGATGCCCTTTATTCTCTCGGCAGTATATATAAGCAATGTAATCATATCCATTATTTAGGTAGACTCTGTGTTAGATGTACCTTATTAGAGAGCATTCTTTATGTTAGCTAGCAGCGGGTTATATTTAATCGCCTGTCTTGAAAGACTAATATAGCTTCACCTTCAATAGACTTTACTATGATCATGATCTTCTGGTCAATTAGCTTTTCTTCTCTGGCCTTTCTAATCTCCTCCAGGGAGAAAAATGAGTGCTAAAAAAAGTGTGTGTGTGTCAGCTGGCTTTGAATGAGCACAGGAAAACCACAGAAAAAGCTAAAGAAAAATCAAACCAAGTCACGCTCTTTGGAAATGTCAGCCCTGCATTATTTATTGAAAGTGAAAAAGAGCTCCTTTCTCTCCGTCTTTTATCAAAACTGAATAGAAAAGGTTCCTTGAACAAACACGCCGATCATTGCTCAACCAGCGCTGGAGCCAAAGTCAAACCGTCCATCACAAAGAGCGATGAACATACAATACTGGGGCGTAATGCAGGGGAGTCATTTCGGTTTCATTTGTGTGTGCCTGAGTGTGTGTTGGAGTTTCTATCACTGAGTATGTAAAATACCAGCCCTCCCCTCCATCCCCCCATAAGTTGTGCCAATGCTGCAGTGTAGTCTCTGTGGGTTGACTTGTTTCTGGGGGGGGGGGGGGGGCAAAGACACACCCCTTTATGACAATAATTAGTCCTGGCTAGTTCTCAATCATTTTCCTTTAGTGATGCATTTTCCAATTATTGAAATTGGCAACTCAAGACACGGTTTCTCTCCATATGTGATCTACCAGCGATGTAATTGTGGGCTAAATTCAGTGCAGAAAAATAATTTACTTATTAATAGGCCCATGCTTCGCGTTGATTGAACTGGTCCATGTTCCAATGAAATATCGTCTTTCAGTCTCCGTATTGTGTGGGTTGATAAATTTAAAAAAGCGGCACTTGGCAATTAAACAGGGAACATGCGGCTCAAGCTATTTGCATGAGAGTCGACAGGTCTGCACTTTTGAATAACGTTGATTTACACTGAACAAAAATATAAACTCCCCGTGTCAAATTTCTATTTATTAACATTAGGGTTATGCAATATATGAAGCGAATCATAATTCATTTTTGTTCATGACTAATCTTCAGATCACCGTCCATTACATCTTGATATTGGCTTCTGCAAAGGAGTGACAATCCTTCAAACACTTTGGGGGTCAGGTAGAAGAAATTGAATGTTCAATGTCTTGTGTGTCCACCATTTGCATCTCTCAGAGCAACACATCTCCTTCGCATGGAGTTGATCAGGTTGTCTGTCGTGGCCTGTGGAATGTTATTCCATTCTTCCTGGAGGGCCACTTGGAGCTGGAAAAGCACATTATCCAGAATTGGACCATGGTCGCGGACACGTTGATCCAGATCATCCCAACGATGCTCTATGGGCAACATGTCCGGCGAATACACAGGCCAGTCCAGAACTGGAATGTGCTCTGCTTCAAGAAACTGCATGCAGACCGCTCTGGTGAACATCCCTACATCCAGCATGCCAGTGGCACGTTCCCGCATGACCTGAGACATCTGAGGCATGAAGACTTTTGACAAAATTTGACATTTTGGGGTGGCCTTTTATTGTCCCCAGTATAAGGAGTATCTGGGTACTGCTCATTCTGTCTGATCACCGTCTGGAAATGCCACACCCATGTACTGAGTGAAATCACTGCATCAACTGAGCAAATGCTCACTGACAGAGAGATGGATTAAAAAATAATACACAAATCAAGAGAAATGTCCCTATTGTACAAGTAAAAGTCAGCATATGCTCACTTAGAGTTGATAACTCCATGTGGCATCAATATTTGACATGGGGCATTTATATTTTTGTTCAGTGTACAGCAAGTACTGTATGCATCCAGATGAATGATTGTCATCTTACCTAATCAGGGTAATTCGGGCGAACAAGTGGCACCTGTTCGGTGTGGAGTGTTTTGTGCAACCCAGTTCTCTGTTCTTGTTCTGCCGCTGTACTGAATTTTGGCCATGATTTAATTGCTGTTAGATTGCATATGGAGAGAAACCGTGTCTTCTATTGCAAATTACGATAATTGGAAAAGCGTCAATAAAGGCAAATGATTGAGAACTAGTCAGGACTATTTTTTGTCATAAAGTGATGTGTCTTCCCCCCTCCCCCCACTAGCTACACCACTGGTGCCAAGTGCACTGTACTGAGTGTGTAATGCCCATTGTAGAGTGCGTAATGTGCAGACTGAAGTGTGTAAAGCATAGTGTGGAGTGGTTAGTGCTCAGAGTGGAGAGTGTAGCGAGCAGTGTGGAGTGAGTATAGCAAAATACGGTGCATGTAGAGCGCAGTGTGGAGTGTAGTGTTGGGCATAGTACAGATTGTGTAGCGTGCAGCGTGGAGTTTGTAGTGCACAGTAAGAAGTGTGTATTGAGCAGTGTATTGTGTGTAGTGCACAGTATAGAGCGAATAGTGTGCAGTATAAATTGTGTTGTGTCTTTTTTTTACTTTTTAGTGTACAGTATGGGGTGCAGTGCACAGTGTGGAGTCAGTAGTGTAGTATACTGCCATGCTGTATTTAATTTGATAATGTGCAGCATGCCAAAGTTACCCTGTACGCTGATCATCATCCCCACCTGACTCCACCTGCAATCTGAGCCGCTATCTCAGAACTGCCACCAAATGGCATAATTTTTACTCCATTGAGATTAACGCAGGCTGACTGAGAATGGTGGTCACTGAACCTCACACCTCGGTAATGCACCTCCCAATGATTGAGTCTTATTTATCACGGGGACCTGACTGCTATCAGGGTGTTTTCCTCGCTCCTGCTGCCTCTTGTCACGCTTGAGCCAGGGCTCTCTGTAAAGTGCTATGTGACCAGACTTTGTGAAATGCGCTTTGTAAATAGATTGGGATTAGATTAAGCGCAGTTATTTTTGGTTACGAGTTTTCATTGTGTTTATTTTTGTTTTCTAAAGCTGGATTTCTCATTGAGAATACCACAGGTCACTTTTTTCCTGCTTTGAACAATTTCCCTGTAGACTTGAACTCAACAGAACTAAATAAAGAAACAATTTTGTGAGAAAATAATTGTTCAGTAAAATGCCTGGCTCTAAATGAGCATAAATGTTATGCTGTGTCCTGGACATTAGTCATTTACTGCACCGCAGCTGGCATTATTATTATTATTTTTTTTAAATCATTAGTTCCAGGAAAGGAGCTGCATGTCTTGCTGAAAAGAGCAAGTAGACAGAGTACAAGTCTAGTGAAAAGGGCACATCAGCATCACAGCCAACTGCACATTAGCCTGCTTCACCAATCAAATGCCCCTCAAACATTTACAAACGTTTATGCTGTTCAGGCTGGATATCAACAATGGCTTTTTAAATCGATTGTAATTATGATAATTACAATTTCATTGTTTTAATCATGCAGGCTCTTGAAAGCAGGCCGTGTTCCAAAAGTATTTATAAACCCTTACTTTGCCACTGCGAACGGGCATGCTAATTTCAATCTATGTCATTTGATGACGGTAAAAAAAAATGTTATGAAAGTGCCACTGGATTCGATCTCTCATTGGCTAAATGTCAATTACCAGTCAATGCCGTTCCTGTCAGGTTTGTATGTTGCTACTCATAGTCTTGCTATAGAACTTAAGTAGGTGTGTAAATATGAGAGCGCAAACTGTCCCAGCCAATGAGGAGGTCTACAGGGAGACTGATCTCAAGTGAGGAAGAGATAAGGGTGCACGTGCGCACACACACTCACTCACACACACACACACCCACACATATACATGCAAGCACACAAACACACACACGTACATACACACACAGATTCCATTTCATATTTCATAATCTTGTGCATTTAGGGTGTGCAGGGTTATTATCATCGAGCTCTTGTAATTACCATCATGGGTCTGACAAAAAAGTAAATCTCATTACGAATTTATTTATTTGTTCAGGGGACACTATTTAATCTGAAGCGGCTCACTGTTAATTGCATTGAGCAGGACCCAATCCCCTCAGGAGCAGTGTGGGGTTAATGGCTTTGCTCAAGGGCCCAACCACTGCACTGATCGTATTGTGGCTCCGCTGGGGCTCCTACCACTAATGACCTGAGTCCCAGTCGAATACTGACACCAGGCCTTAGGCCATCCCATGTTTGGCAAACACAGCACTCACAAACACACAAATGTACACACACACTTACCCACAAAAACACACACGCGCACGCATACACACGCACACGCGTGCACACACACCCCAACACACACACACTCCTATAATACAGTGTGGTGGACATTGCAGTGGCAGTGTGTCCACTATAGTACTTCATTTCACCGCCACTTTCATCCAAAGTGACTTTTGGTTCATCCTGTGCTGTGCAAGTACATTGGGTCATGCTGTATGTGCCTGCTTTGTCTCAAGATGAGTTACTGACCAGCCGTAATGGGAGTTCAGCCCTGATGAAGGTAGAGGGGAGTTCAAGCCTGACGGAGGCCAGATGTGAGCAGTAAGGCCGAGGTCGTTCAGAGGAAGTCTTCACAAATCAGACGTATTCTTATAGGACTTTGACTTTGCCCTCAATGCAAACGCTGCCGCCCTCTGATGCTATTCCCTGGGGTCCTGATTTGTACATGGGGCCTCCCATAAATATCCCTGGTGAAATCCGCACTATGAGGTGGGGCACTTGAAATGAACTCAGCATTGATAGGAATGATGTGGGTGTCTTTCTGCGGACGTGGAGGGTAAATCTTCTCAAAAGATTTACACACTGTCTTGTCAACCGCCTGTAGGCCCACTGGAGCAGCTGTGTGCTGCATTATATATATATATATATCACACAGGCTGGTAACTGGGTAAAATAAATTTGAACCCGACTCTGACTGCGGTCGGTAGGTCAAACCCCAGTGTGGCCAAAATCAGAACAGTGTAACTCATGGGCCTGTGAAACCTTTAATCCTGCGTTGCTCTGGGGGATTGGCTGTTATGTAGCCTAATCAACAGTAATTAACTTTTTTTTACCATGCAGTCATTTAGCTTAAGTGTTCATACTGCATTATACAGCACAAACTCTTCAGAGCTGCACACGGCACACCCCAGTACCCAGTTTCTCATGCTGTTATCAGTGCACCTCCTCTGCTCCTGGATTTCCTCTTTCACCTTCTGTTATTTCTGTAAAATAAACTGCAGAACTTTGTCTTCCATTGTCAAAAGTGGGAAAAACTTTCACAAAAGCCTGATGGCATTTTAAATGCATCTGGCAACAATATGCAGCTCCTGAGTAATGAGGCTCTTAAGCAGTTATGGAAAGTTGGTTAATTACTCTCCATCTGGTGTGAACATTAGAACGGGGCTGTGCGAGTGCTCTGACAGCAGACTCTCAGTTCTCATGATGGCAGGGGGCGGGGCTGACTAGTGTCAGGCTTCTTGAATGGCAACTGTACTGTAACTGTTTTGCATTCTGACCTGCATCGGGAGGGATGAAGTTGGGAGGAACTCCACCATTAGGCTCTTGAGCAAAGCCCTTAACCCCAATCTGTGAAAAATCACACCAATAAAATTGTGACACAAAGTAAGTCGTAACAGCAACATGAAATGTGTGTTTAAAAGTGACTTTTTTTTTTTTTGTTTTTATAATGGGAGTGTAAACGAAAGTTCAATCACGAGACGTAGGACGCAAGCAATCAGTCTTACCCAATCATAACCATTTATCTTCTATATAAATGCCAGTGACACATTCCATTTTGCTGTTTCAGAGATTCCGCATCGCGTACGCTAGCCTACGTTATGTCTGAATCCGGTGCAGCTCGGTCCTTTCAAGGAACTCCCCGTACCTATCAGGCAGAAGTCCTAGATCGGGCTCCTCAAAGCGAAAATCCAAGAAGAAGTAAACGCTTAGCAGCAGTGGCAATTGGTTCGAATCTTCAAAGTTTTTCCGACAATCGACTCCACGCAGCCTTGGAAGAATTCTGTATTCCGGTTAACCCCGAACTTCCTTGTTCGAAGTTATTAGTGCTGTTCGATAATCTCAAATACCGGCGCTATTCCTGTCGTCATCAGTGGCGGTTTGTCGGCCGTAACAAAGGGAAGCCAAAACCTTGCCCTTCAAAGCTTAATGACTTAAACCTTTCGCCGTTTACTTTTCTTGATCAGCAGTTGCTCATATGACTTGGAAGGACAGTCAAATTTATTTTCGATAGCATTTTTATAGCCTACATTGCACCACGAAATTATGAGGGGATTACTTTCATACATAAATTATGACGTGAATGACCATAGGCCTATGTCTTTATAAATTCCGCACTCGCGTAGCTTATGAGACGGCATAGATTCGCAAATTGATTATTGAAGCTCATTAAGCAATAAGCTGTGCAACATCAAATTCTTTATTTCTATATTAAGATTGTAGAAAACGGATTCTCGTGGCTTCTTGTGAAAGAAGCCTCGCAAACTAATTTTATAAAGACGTGTTGATCATTTGTGTTGTCATTTGCTATCGAAAATAAATTTGACTGTCCTACCAATTCTTATGAGCAACTGCTGATCAAGGAAAGTAAACTGCGAAAGGTGTAAGTCATTAAGCTTTGAAGGGCAAGGTTTTGGCTTCCCTTTGTTCGGGCTAACGAGCCGCCACTGGTCGTCATGCCGACGGATTACGAAGATGTTAACTCTTCGTTGGTTCCCGTACAAGACGGTACTCCTTCTGTGTCACATCGCGGAAAGGGAAAGAAAAGAGCAGCAAAATCATCCTCTCCAGGTCCCAGTCGCTTAGCAAAAGTTCAAAGTTAAGTTGTTTCCCCTACAACTTGCATCTCCCCTAATATTCGTTCGCAAGTTCTGCAAGGTAAGGGCGTCAATCTCATTTCATTCCTGTCGCCTTCACCCGAATGCGACAGACGTGTACTTGATTGAGGGGACATTTCTGTGTTGTTAAAGGCTGCAGACCCACCTCTACAGAGGTCTCTATCTATCGGCGAGTTTGTCTTAGCATTTGGCATTTATCGAGACATTATTTGTTCAGTCTACCCCGAGCAACGCCAGGAATTGGACTCGTATATCGCTATTATTTGCGACCTGCAGCTGCGTTACGGAGAGGCTTTATTTTATGAATATCACAAGTCTTTTTCTGCGAAAGCGGCCCTGCAGTTCTCATTTTAATATTTGCGTTGATTGGTCCAGTCTGGATATCAAACTGCTTATTCATCATTTCGGAGGTCACCAAGCCCTCACTTGCATCTTATGCAGCAGCATCGGACACACTGCTGAACTTTTCCATAAGACAGTCATTCAAGCTTCTGCTTCTTCTCAAGCTTGGTCCAGTGAAACTAATGGGAAATATGTCACTGAGCGCACTGTTTATGAATCAAAAGGGCGTGAGGTCTTATTTTAATGGAGCTCCAATTTGCAATAACTTTAATGAAAGAGTCTGTGCTTGGTCTAAGTGCAAATGTTTTCATATTTGCAGTTTTAGCAAGGATGCCCATCCAAAATCTGTATGCCCTCGCAGAACACGTCGGAACCAACCCCTGAAGAGAAATGCCAAAATGCAGCACATGCCTTAAAAAAAAATCCTTCAACTCCTATTAATATTCCAGCTTGGTCATCCGCATTGTCTTCACACCCTGATTCTGTATTTGTTGATTACCTATTCACTGGTCTTCATACGAACCCTATTGGTATCGCTACATGCAAATTCTCTGGGAAAAAAAGACTAATTTTTGACATGCCATCCCCATGGGACGAACCTAAGTGTAAATAGCTTAATTCCCCTCAATCCATTTTCAATGCATTATGCTACAGTCGATCGTGCTATTCAGCTGATTAAACTTGCTGACCTCGGAGCCTGGTTAGCTAAACTGGATATCGGAATGGTCCATGTTCAGTATTCGCTGGGACGGTGAGTTTTATTTTGCTGTCAGGCTTACATTCGGTTGCCGGAGTAGCCCACAAATTTTTAATCACCTATCAGAAGCGCTTTGTTGGATTTTGTTAAACAATGATCATCTTCCTTTTGGTCTGCATTTATTAGATGATTTTCTTATCGATTTTCCCTCCAAACTCCCAAGTCCCATGCTTGATACGCTCAAAAGCACTTTTTCGTGTATTGGGTGTCCCTTTATAGGATGAGAAAAAAATTGGTCCGTCTACTTCCCTGGAATTCCAGAGAATACGTTTGGATAGTGTTTCTGAGGAAGCATTGCTTCCTTTAGAGAAAGTGAAAAACATGGCGCAATCTCACCTAAATTTGTCTCGCATTTCAAAACAAGAGCTACTTTCATTGTTGGGTCATTTAAATTTCACCATGCGCATAATTCCTCAAGGGAGGTCATTTATATCTCAGCTTTTGGATTTGAGCAAATCGGTAAGTTCCCTATCTGATACGATAATTTTAGATGATGGGTGCCGATCTGACATTAGTTTTTGGTTCTCCTTTCTGGATCAATGGAATGGAATTTCTTTTAATCATGATGAAGAATCCTCAGAGTCACTCTAACTTTTCACTGATGCTGCTCCATCCATAGGTTTTGGGGTTTTTTTTCCCCAAGGTGAGTGGTTTGCAGGGGAATGGCCGTCTAAATTTTTAAATTTTTCTGTCTGTAAGTCCGTTGCTCTGTTTGTGGCAGGCCATCGTTGTGGCATGCTTCGTGTGGGGTTCCATGTGTCATCAAAAAAGAATCTTATTTCGCTGTGATAACGAGGCAGTGGTTGAAATTATAAATAAAGGGCGTTCTAAATCTTGCGACAATATGCCCCTGGTTAGACGCTTGACATGGTTGTCCGGAACAAATGATTTTATTTTTAGAGCTCAGCATATCCCAGGTGGCAAAAACGGTATAGCTGACTCTGTTTCCCGATTCCGGTCTCAGGAATTTCGTCAACTTTGTCCAACAGCCAACTTGAAGCCTGTACTCATTCCTCCTCTATCAGAACTGCTCCTCAATTGAACAGTAATATGACTGAATGGATTGAATCTGCAAAAAAATACATGCGGAAAGGTTTAGCCTCTTCCACTTTAAAGCTTATCATGCCACTTGAAGATTATTTTATTTATTTTGTTTTTCCCTAGGTATTCCTTTGTATCCTCTTCAAATTGCTACTGTCTGTGCATTTATTGTTTTTAATTTTGATGATAGTCATGTACAACCTTATCTCCACAGTATGGTGGCGGGTATCCAATTTCACTGTCGGTGTCACGACCCTAATTTTGGAAGTCTCTTTTGTAACCCGGCTCTTAAATTGCTATTAAAAGGAATAAAAAGGGCCTCTCCATCTTCACCTGATAGACTTTCTATCACACTTGGTGTTTTACATCGTTTATTAACTGTTCTTCGGTCTGGGTGTTTTACAAAGTACGCAGACATTCTACTGGAATCCATTTTTTTTGTTAGCATTTTACAGATTTCTTCATTGTGGGGAATTCACTGCTCATTCTGCCTCTTTTCTTCCTTCACATGATGTTTGTTTTTCAGATGTATCGTTTTATTCTGATCATTATCGCCTTTTCCTTAAACACTCAAAAGCTGATTCTGCAGGTAATGGGATTCATGTCGTAATATCTCGTATCAATTCTTCTTCCTGTCCTTATTCATCCATGATCACTTATCTTCGCATGAGGCCTCCTACAGAAAGAAAAACCTTTGCTTCTAACATTATCTGGTTTGCCTGTCAGCCGCCATTGGTTCAATTATCACCTCAGTGCTGTTCTGAAGCGTGGTATTCCACGGGGACGCTTTTCTGGACATTCATTCAGGATCGGAGCTGCGACTTAAGCAGCCCAACGTGGTTTAAATGCTCTGATTTTGCAAGTCCTTGGGGCGCTGGTCATCCTCTGCAAATGCCTCATACATACAGCCATCTATCTCATCTATAATCACCGCGCAGCTTTCCATGGCATCTTTAAAGTGATATCCCTACTTCTAGGTTGGTGATGGTTGTAATGTTGAGTCTACGGAATTAGGTGTCGGGTGATGCACACATGGTTAATACGCCGTGAATTGCATGATTACGGGTCATTGGGTGCCTTGTTAGCATGTCTTGGCGTGTGTTGTTATTTTGATGGTATATCTATGATTTTGAGTTTTCATTGCTGTTGGACTGTCTCATGGATTTTGCCTTCACTTGCTGCAGCTCTGTTCACGTGCTGCCTAGCTGGCCAGCCATCACAGAAACCACGCGGGTATCCTCCTCACGCCACTTGCCGTGGCTCAGTTCACAAGCGCTTAGCTAGCGCTTTGGTTTGGGTGCACCTTGCCTAGCTGGCAAGCAGCCACAGATACTACACAAGTATCTACTTGACGTCATTAGCTGTAACAGTTCTCATGCGCTTAAGTAATATGGTAGAGAGTGAGTAACCATTCTGGTAAGTAAGCACAGGTACTTCGTCTGTATCCCCTCATGCCCACTAGCAGTGACATTGCTCATAAGAGCTGTGGTTTTGGGTGCACGTTGCCTAGCTGGCACATCATCACAGATGCTCCGCGAGCATCTCCTCACGTCCACTAGCAGTGGCATTGCTCATTAGAGCTATGGTTATGGGTGCACGTTGCCAAGCTGGCACATCCTCACAGATGCTATGCAAGCATCTCCTCATGTCTACTCGCAGTGGCAGTACACGTGCTTTCATTAGCACAAGGCTTTCAAGATAAAAGCCTAACAAGCAAGTATTCTCATATCCTGCACAACCGCTAGCTTTGGTCATTTCACAAGTACTTGGCTAGCACTTTGGTATTGGGATTACATCGCCTAGCTGGTGCTCTTCACGTCCACTAGCAGCAGCACAATCCATCTGCGCTTAGCTAGCGCAAAATGCTCGTAATTTTTCTGATGCGTGTATTTGTCTTTCAGGTATGTTCATTGCGACCTTCAGGTCTCTCCTTTTGGGGGGCGGCATCACCTCTGCCTACTACCTAGGCAGATCAGCACCCCTCCTTGCTGGAGGGTCCATGAGGACGGAGTCATCGCCAAAGACTTTGTCAAATTAATTTAATTGTTAATTCCATTGTCAAATAAACCTTTTACATATTAATTCCAAAGTCTTCGTGATTGAACTGCAGTTATGAGAATAATCATGGTAAACTGGGAGCTGAGGTGATTTAGTGGTTTTGCATATATCATTCATTATCTTTTGCTTATGTTAGGTTCACAAGCTACACCCTCAAATAATCATGTCAGTCATGCTCTCACTATAAAACCTTGTTTTTGTTGTTTTTATCCAGATATTTTGATAATGACACAGGGGAAGTATAAAACCGGCAAAACAGGGAGTGCTGTTTGCTACAAGGTCAGCCTGAAAAGCTTTTCAATTTAATATAGCCAAATAATATCAAGTACATTCTGAATCATTACCGACCTTGAAGTTGCTTTTAAAAACTTTTTTTCCCCAAAACACTAAAAAGAAAAGTGCACAGCAAGTAAAACCCTGACATTAAATTATTATTTGTATTCTCGTCTCCAGCATCCTTGCTGACTTGCACAGAAAATTTGAGACAAAATTGACAGAACAAAATATTAATGATTCTCATAACGTAGTGCGATGAGACATTCCAAACTATTTTTTGGGGTGAATGATTGGCAGTGGCGCAGTGCTGCTGAGACACACAGTGGCTGCTCGACCTCCTCTTCACAATTTACTTCCTCTCTCTCTGTTTATCTTCAGAGGCTGTTTGTATGCTCAAAGTGCAATGCCTTTGAGAGTTGACTTTGACTTCCTCTTCCTTTGAGCTCTTCAACATTCTACTCCCAGCCTCTGTATGTGGCAACACCTCTCTGCTGAAGTTTTTCAACCGCTTGGCAAGACTGCTTTCCTTTAGAATATCTATGAAGCTCGCCTCATGGAGGGTCTTTTGCTTTGGAGAGGAACTCAGTGGGATGACCTAAAACGCAAAGGGGCCAAATGACACAGTAAAATGTAATTTTGGGCATCACTTTACTTTAGAGGTCTGCAAAGTTCATGGTTAGTTGCGGATAATTAGTACGTTTGGACAACCCCAATTCCAAAATAGTTGAGACGAAGTGTAAATTGTGAATAAAATCAAAGTGCAATGACTTTCAGATCACATGAGCCAATATGTTATTTACAAAACAACATAGATAACATTTTAAATGTTTAAAGTGAGACATTTTACATTTTTATCCACAAAATGAGCTTATTTAAAATTTTCTGGCTGCAACAGGTCTCAAAAAAGTTGGGAGACAGGCAAAAAAGGGCTGAAAGAGCAATTAATGTATAATAAAATCCTGCTGAAAGGACATTTAGCAAGTAATTAAGTTAACTGGCATCAGGTATGTAACATCATTGGCTACAAAAGGGATGACTTAGAGAGGCTGAGGCTCTCAGAAGTAAAGATGGCCAGAGGCTCTCCAACCTGAGAAGGCTTGCGTAAAAAAATGTGGAAAACCAACATCAAATTGCAAAGGCTTTGAAGGTCTCATCATCGACACTTCATTACAATCATCAAAAGATTCAGAGAAACTGGAAAAATCTCTGTGTGTAAGGGACAAGGCCGAAGACCTTTAATGGATGCCCGTGATGTTGAGGCCCTTAGACGCCACTGCATCACTCATCGGCATGATTCTGTCATTGACTTTACTTAATGGGCCCAGGAATACTTCAGGAAACCACTGTCTGTAAACACAAGCCACTGTTCCATCCACAGATGCCACCTAAATCTATATCATGCAAAAAGGAAGTCATTATTGAGCATGATCCAGAAGCGCCGCCATGTTCAGTGGGCCAAGGCTCATTTAAAATGGACGGTAGTGAAGTGGCAAAATGTCCTGTGGTCAGACAAGTCAAATTTGATATTCTTGTTGGAAATCATGGGTGTCGTGTCCCCCGAGCTAAAGAGGAGAAAGACCACCCCTCCTGTTACCAGCGTTCAGTTCAAAAGCCAGCATCTATGATGGTATAGGGATGCATTGGTGCATATGGTGGGGGACACTTGCATGTTTTAAAAAGCACCATGAGAGTTGAAAGGTATATGAAGGTTTTAGAGCAACATATTGTAATGCGAATAGAAGCCACTAGATAACATTGACCTTTCTCACGTTAAGCCCAGACTGGAGCTAGGTTTGGGCATGTCTTGGGCATGTCGGGGACAAGTCCCAGAGAATAAAAAAAAAGAGGTCTACATGTGGGAGGGGCTGCAAAAGAGTACATAAGGAGGAAAATTGAGAGAGTGAAGTAGTATGAGAAATGCAAGGAGAAGGATACATGTGACCAGACCTGTCATTCTGTTCAAGACCTGTGGAGCTTTTAGTGGATTTTTCCCTGAGTTAGAGCATTTTCCTCACCCAGGACATCACCAAGCAACACAACCAAAGGGACTGTAAATATTTTTTTTAATGTATATAATCAATCTTGGTCATTAGAGTAGATAGTAGATTAGTTAAAGTGTTTGTTTAATGAAACCTGTTTAAGTTTTAAAATTTTGTCTGTCATCCCTTGCTGTCATTTATATATTATAACAAATTGGGGCCATAACAATATACTTTCCTCCAGACGACATCTATTCCAGGGAAGGCCTTGTGTATTTCAGCAGGACAGTGTAAAACCACATACTGCAGCTATAACAACAGCATGGCTTCATAGTAGAAGAGTCCGTGTGCTGAACTGGCCTGCCTGCAGTCCTGATCTTTTACCAGTTGAGAACATTTAGTGCAACGAAACGAAAAACGAAAAGTCCATCAAAGGAGACCCAAAACTCTCCAACAGCTGGAAGCCTTTATTAAACAATAGTGGGATCAAATTCCAATGGCTAAACTCAAGAAACGTGTCTCCTCAATGCCCAGACACTCTGTTAAAAAGAAGAGGGGATGCTGCATCATGGTAAACAGACCCCAGTCCAAACTTTTTTGAGACCTGTAGCAGCCATCAAATTTAAATGAGCTCATTTTATGGATGAAATTGTAAAATATCTCAGATTCAACATTTGCCAGGTTATCTCTGTACTATTGTGAATAAAATACTGGCTGGTGTGATTTGAAAGTCGTTGTGTTTATATTTTATTCTCAATTTACAATTTGTCCAAACTATTTTGGAATTTGGGTTGTAGATTGCCCCCAAAAATCCCAAAACATTTACCTCACAATTACCCAAACATTATTTTATAATTTCATGATAAGTGAGAAGAGCAGGCCACCAAACTGACATGAGCTGTTGCTGCTTATAACTCACTTAACTTTATTAGCCTGCTCAACAGAAGATACACAGAAACTAGTTGGAGATTCAGTTGGCATGAACGGCAAAAGTCTGATGGAATCTGGTTGGAAACTAAGCTGCAACAACACGCTTCAATCAGGTAGTGGCTATCAATTTTGCATTATTTTCCTTTAACTGAAGTCAAGAAATTACCAGCTATTTATCACTCACTTCTGGTGGCAAGCAATTATTAAATAATGTTTGGGTAATTTTGTAAAATACGGGGGTAATTTAGTGGAAGCTTCAAAGAAATTTGAAATACTTTATTTTCTTTAGGGAGTACCCGATAACGGCGGTTTATGAACAGGACCACTCCCAATGCGCCTTCCTATTCATCCTTATGCTTATATATACCACCTATAATCCCATAATCCTCACTTGTCTCGCTTCTATATTGTAGACGCTCCGCGCCAAGAATTCCAGCTGGCAGTCTTCAGCGCCGTCTCGCTGCAGCTACGCCCCTCGTAAACTGCGACGCCCAGAAGCCGAAGCCCGTGGCTCCTCAGCAAGGCTTACCACAGCTCGCACTTCAAGCTCATCTGAGGCTCCATGTCGGACCGTCGCCAGACTCCATTGGGCACTCAAGTAGAGGAAAGTCCCCTTCCACTGCCCCGACAACAAGGCCAGACTACTAAAAACTATACAACGACTCCCTCGGCAATGCAGCTGATCCTCCCCATGAGCAGACCAGACGTGTGCAGACCACCAAGCACTTCACGTCATCACGCACAGCGACGTCCTCCCCACTCCAGATTTGATAGAAATCACTCCTTCTGCAAACCAGCCAGTGCCCCCCCGTGACCAGCTCCCTCCGTTAACGACCTCTTTGGTCTCCTTCCGTCCCCAGTTTCGTCCCTGTGTTCGCAGGCTGCACTTTTACCCGGTGCACGTGCGTCCCATCCCTCCCCCTCCCCCCCTCCTCTTCCACATATTGACAACAGATTTATTCGGGTATGCACGTCGACCTGGCCCAGCTCATTCAACCATCCTATTTCCCCATTCATATTTTAGTTGTTAAAATACAACCGTCATCGACCTAGCACAGCTCAAACACCCAACCCCTACTCGTTTTGAGGAGCTCACGCGAGCCAAGTTCATCTGTTGCTGTCCCACTCTACCGAGACACAATCCACCAATCCTGTCTCAATGAAGGCAAGAAATGGACGATAACCGTACACTTATTCTCGATCTCGCCTAACACTTTGGTGATTCGGGTTTTCATCACTACCACAAACTTTTTCCCCCTATTTCCACATAAATATTTCAGTCGCAAACCGAGTTCACCATTCGCCTTCCCACTCTACAAGATGCAATCCACCAATCCTTCCCTCATCGGAGGTAAGAGCTGGACGATTACTTTACGCTCGCTCTTGATCTCCCTTTATGCCTCTGCTGTACGGTAAGCGATTGCCTGTTAGCTATGTTGATATAATTGATGTGACTCCACATGGATGACAATCTGCAAAAATCTGAAACTTTCGCTGACTTTACAACAATTATATTTGCCATCACTTAGCTGTGCATCGTACCTTACAACGCCCTTTAGCTGTCACTTCATTCAGACTGTAGAACAGATTCTCACGGCTTATTGCTCCATGAGCCTCACACACTAATTTACACAAATCTGTGTTGTTTCGAGAGCTACGAGAGCACAGAAATAATAAAGACGTATCAATATTTTTCGTACTCATCTATGCGCGCTTCGGTTATGGGTGCACTTTGCCTTGCCGGCAAACATTCACTGATACTACGCGCATTGTCCTCACGGCCACTCACAGTGGCGCAGCCCAGTAGCGCTTTGCTAGCGCTTCGTTTATTGGTGCACTTTGCTTTGTCAGCAAACATTCACGGAAAACTATGCGTATCCACCTCACAGCCACTTGCAGCGGCAAGGTACATGCTCTCGGCCAACTTTCAGTCTCGCAATCCACCATCCCGCCACACCCGCACACCGTCCATCTGTCGTCTCCATGATCAAGCATGCCGGTTTGTGCAATCCGATTGGCTGCTTGCCCAACAGTGGTTAACCCACCACCCTCATCTGCATTGCCGATCCCGGTGCCTGGTTAGCTTAAGGCAAGATCGCAAACGCTTAGGGTTGTCCTGTGAGATAAATTTAGTTTCAAATTGCTTAGGCTATTAAGTTATAAGTTGCTCATCCTTGATTGACCAAGGTCGTGACATAGGTCTGCGTGATTGCTAACTTTGCAAATCTAGCTTGTGTGTAAGTAGAAGCATCAGAAGATGTGTTTGTTATGTGTTCATTTTATCTGAGCCTTGAGCTATGGGACCAAGTGCACTGTCTGAGTTGTAAGTATTCTCAGGAGAGAGTGCCTGTGGAGCCTGTTGGACTGCGAGCTATGCCCTGAGTGAGATAACAGTGGAGAGAATCTCCTCTCTACTGCGGACTGGTGATGTTGCCAGGGTCAGGCATTCATGGGATATATGCACTCAGCCACGAAATGCTGAGAACAACATACTGATGTATGAATCAGTCCCAAGAGGAAGAGATTATGACATTGTGCTCAGACAAATATCCAAGCAAAAGGGAATCTCTTTATCCTTGTTCCTGCCTGTAATTTGGACCTTATATGCATATAGTAAAGACTGGATCATATTTACTTTCTCTGTCTCTGCGTGATTTCTTACAGGAATAATATCAAAATTTCTACCACAGTCCCACTCAACCCATGTTTTTGTGGGTTCCTCTGGCGTTCCCTGGAAGAGGCGCTATTACGTCGCCGTTCGCCTCACGGTATCCCATTATCGTTTCCTCCCTCATTCAGAGACATAGCGCTGTTATCACTAAATAAACGTTATAGCTCATCTTATAGTTAATCCATTAGCACTGCATATAGCAGACAGTGTACAGTCTGTTTCTATCACTTTTTTGATCCCCACACCGAGGAGCACCGGAAGGTTTTTTTGAATTTTCTTTCTATCATGTTTTAATATTTATTTACTTGTCCTTAGTTAATACACGGGTAAAAAAATATGAGCGAAAGTATACCGCGTGTCCTAACGTTCACGGAGTACGGTGCCTTCACCAGTTTTCATACTGATTTTTGTACACCAAGCAGCCTTGCATATGACACATTAATGACTACACAAGCAAGACTTGTCATTTCATAGTTTTGCATTTTTATTGGCTTTTACCCCATATTCACACTTTATTTCTTCACAAATGTTAAACATTGCTGGTAATAAACACGTGAGACCCGAAACCAAAGCCAGAATCGGCGAGAATAACACATCTTTCACATAAGCACGAAATCTGTGCTAACACGAAAACTGAACAGTTCAACCATACATCATATTATTGTGTTCGGAGCTCCAGACAACGACTATGGTGCGTAAAAACCCTGCCAATCTCAAGAACATGAGCAGTGACCAGATGCCCAGATTTCCCCTCACATTCGTACACAGGATTTTAACTTGCAAAACAGTGAAATCCTGATACGAAGCCCCTGAAACACTCCATTTCGACATTAACGTTGGCTGGCCAGTTCAACAGTTCTCTCTGGGCTTAATTGGTGCTAAGTTAACGAACACGAAGACAGCTAATGTAACTAGCAATGAAATGAAAAGTCATGGTAACATTAACGCACATTTACACTTTTCCCACCAACTTTGAGGTTACACAATTCCTTCTTCAGAGAAAAATACCTCTCTTAAGGCTTTTACCTTTTCTTAACCCATAAACTGAAACTGTATAGTGTTAGCTGGGCAAATTGGCATTTCATGGCGTTTTTAGTTGGTGGTTTATTTTGTGTCAACGAATGCCTCACAGCAAAACAGTTGTGGGTTCGAATCTGGCCTGGGGCCTTTCTGTGTGGAGTTTGCATGTTCTCCCCTTGTTTGCGTGGGTTTTCTCCAGGTACTCCCACAGTCCAAAGACATGCATATCAGGTTAATGAGACACTAAATTGCCCGAAGGTATGAGTGTGAGAGTGAATGGTCTGTGAATGGTGTGTGCGCCCTGCGATGGATTGGCAAGCTGTCCAGGGTGGGTCCCTGCTTTTGCCCGTAGTCAGCTGGGATAGGCTCCAGCTCGCCCTGCGACCCTAGTGAGGAATAAGCGGGTATAGAACATGAATGAACGATAGAACACTAAGTGCAGTGACTGCTCTGTCATCGCTGCAGTCCGGGTTGGAATATCCCACTTGGGTTGAAAAGCGGGTGGACAATAATTTAAATACGATTATTTAAATGCAAATAAAATGTATTTATTTTGGCTTTAATTAAGTATTATGCTAAATATATTCAGTGTAATGTTATGTAAGAATGCTGTGACTTAAAAATAGCAGAAAAAAGTAGGTGTAGGCGCCGGAGGCATAAGCACAACCAGAGCCATGTAGAGAGAAAGTTGCGTCAACTCCAATTTTTTACAGTAATGGCGGGTCGTGGAGCCTCCCAATAGATCCCGGAAGTTAGCGATGAAGACTAGTCCAGCAGCTGAGATGAAGCGGAATGGACCGTTAGTGATGATCTTTCCAAAGGTAAGACGATTAAAGAATTACGCTGTATATTGTCTGCACATCTGAATTAAATTAATAAGAACAGTATAGTGTTTTCCTGGATTATCCCCTGTACAATTCCAGATATATTGAACGTTTAAGGGCAGAAAATTAGGCTAGGATAGTAGCTAGTGACAGTTAGCGACACAGTTACTAGCGGTAACCATGAGCAGCAGCATAATGGAAAACTCCGTTCTCTCAGTGTCATTTCATCCAAGGACGCAATATTAGAGAAAAAGGCCTCTTTAATTGATTTTTTTGCGGAGTGGGGTGGAGGAGTGAAACGTTAGAGAATAAACGTAAAGATAACATCAGACTGGCTATAGTAGTGGAGGTGGTGAAGTAAGGCTCTCTTTGAGTACAAGGTAGCTAACGTTAGCAATCATAATAAAGTTGACGTTACACAATGTTAAAGCAGAAAGCCATCGGTTGCTGATACATCGCTATTAATATTGCTTGTTAGAGCTCATTTTTTTACTGCTATTCACTGAACTAAAACATAATCTATAGTTAAAGTTTTTAGGATTTGAGATTCTATTGACCACTACTTGTCAATATTATGTTGCTGCTCATTTTGCTAATTTTGGCCAAATAGGCCAAACAATTTGGAAAATTAAACATAGAAGACTAAGTGGGGAATCATACTGAATAGTATAAATATTGAGCTGTACTGTATTACTTGTCTGAAAGAGAGCAAAGAACATGATCCATCTTTATACTAATTCCTGTTACATGTTACTGATGCCACTCACCATTCTTTCTTAAACATCAGCAGCAAAAGCTGATCACAACTACTTAAGTTCCATAAGCTAAGTTGGGAAACAAAGACCAGCCTCATCTCTCAGCACCATTTCCCATCCAAGCCCATATAGGCGTGTCTAACCCTTTCTCCTGTCTTTTTCTCCCCCTCTCTCAGCAGAAGAACTGCAGGCGACTCGATAAGAGCCAGAGAACTCCCTGCAATGAGACAGATGACACTCACCCTGCACCCTGAGTCTTAACTCCCTAAGATGTGCAAGCCTTTCCCCGTTCCTTAATTTTAATAAACTAGACAATAAGCTTCCAAATCGTGTGGTCTTTGGTTGTGAAAAAACGCATGTGCTGTGATTGAATGTGACTTTTTGTAACTTTGAATAATTGTTAGATTTCTCCTGCTGAATTGAGCCTACAAACTGTAAATTTGTACTCAACCCCCCAGTGATTGGAGCATCCCCACGCAGCACGGCAAACCATGGCAGAGATTATATACAAGGACAAAATGGAGGAGAGCGCTCTGACAAACTGCCTCACATGCTATTCATGTTTCTAATTTTATTCAAGATTTGTTTCATGAAGTAATTGTAGTACATAAGAGCGAAATAAAAAGATATACAGAAAATGTGTTTGTGTATAACAATATAAGTTTGTATGTTAATGTGTCTTGTTCTGTCTGGATATATAGTGTTTAATGAACCCTTCCTAAAAATATCAATATACATGCAAGCCTTGTTGTGTTGCAATCAGGAACCAGATGCAAGAACCAGGAAATGCAGTAGAGCTTGTTTTATTGGTAAAGAGGGGTGACCCCCGCAGGGCGAACAGTACAAAGTCCCCAATCCAAAAGTCGAAATCCAGTTGGGCAAAAATAGTATCAAAAACCAGGGCAGCAAATCACAGTAATCGTAGTCGGACAGAAATGGGTCTGGTACACAGGAATAGTACCATCAGAGAGACAAGCCAGAATCCACAGGACGTAATCCGAATCCTTACCAGGGCAGCAAACAGATCTCGTAGTCGGGCAAAAAAATGGTCAAAACACACAGATGCAACAGTAATCCAAAAATCACAAAGCCAAAAATCAAAAGTCAGGCAATCCAGTCAGAAAGATAAACACTGAGAAATCGAGGCGAGAAACGTCGCACAAGAAAACTAGGGAGAACGATCTGACACTGGAAGTGCTTGAACAGACATCTTAAATACACATCCGGGGTGAGCACATGACCAGGGAAAACAAGTGTGATCAATGAAACAATAATCAGGACTGACACATGAGGAATAATCCAATTACATGAATTTCGCTAATGCCAAGACGCAGACAGGGATCACAAGACAATCATATGAACAAACAACAGCTCCGATTAAGGAGTACTAAAGTGTATAGTCTAAAGAAAAGGAGAGCAAGAGATATAAGTGGAAAACTGCAGCAGAGATAATTAGGGATAGGCAAGGAGGCGGAGATTAGAATTGGGCGACTGCTGAGAGATCATTAGTCAATTAGTATGTGCAGCTATACAATCCCGAGTGCATGTTAGTAAGTTAGTAAAAATATACAATGTTAATAAGGGTTAGTAATTATTGAAAACAATAAACAGTTAGTATGGTTAGTAGATAGTAAAAGAGAGAGGAAGGAAGCACACGAGATAATGAAGGAAGATTGAAAACCCAGAAACCAATAAATCACCCGAATGAGTGGCACGCAAGACTAGGGACCGTGGGCAAAGACCTACATAAGACAAGACAGGGTAGACGAAGTGCAATGCATGGAAAAGAAAACATGGCAAGATAACTAATGATCTAAACATGAAAAATAATAAAACAAGGAAATCCAAACTACAAAAATACAATACATAATCCTAAGAATGGTCAGTCAGAGCAATGGTCACTAAACACAGAAATCCATAAACATGGCAAAGCCAGGCACAGAACTTCAACATGACACGAGCATAATCAGAATCACAACAAGCCTCGATAAATTCATACCTTCTGCATACAAAAAGTCAATGAAAAAGTCGTTTTTAACTTATGTATTGGTGTTTAATGATAAGTGCAGATGTGCATAAAAATTATGAGCTTTTAAATAATAATTATGAGCTGTTTTAAATAATGCAGGGACTAATTGTGCTGTCAGTTGATACTCATTGATCGTCACTTGTCAGTCCTCTGTCCTTTATGAAAGTCAGGAGATTACATTAGTTAACTACTGACTTGATAACTTAGATCCTCCAGTAGAAATGGTTGAAAATGAAACAATTTTGAAATGTTCCTTCCCCTCCCTCTGCATAACTAACAGTAGGATGGGATTAAACAAGCATTGTAGTTAAAAGCAAAAACCAAGAATTCAAAGCAATCGACAACAGGACCACGCTCTTTAAAATGACTAAATCTCATTTTAGTCATCTTAATTATTTAAATATTGCTAAGGCACTAAAACTGCTCGAATACTGCCTATATTGAGTGCAAATGTTCAAAATTCTGCCGTTTAATGGAGCTTTTTCGCGAAAGGAATATGGGCTGAGAAATGCCGAACTGATCTGTTTACTACTATTTTATCTTGAACATGAGGCAGTCGGCGGAGTCGAATGAGATGTTAAGGCTGGCATGACGAAAAGGATAATAATTAGCGGAAAGTGGAGCGAACTCCGCACAAAAAAAAACAAAGAAGGCCAATAGAAACGCTGCTTCTAGAGTGGAATCCGTGGAAGGAGAATGGTACCCTGAACACAGCGTCTGGATGCAGTGAGAGAGGAGGTCTGCCGTTAGAGGTAAGTGTTTGGTAAGAGCAGGATGTTCTTGTTTACGTAAACCTCAGCAGTGTTTACACGTGAGAGTAGGAAATAGATGAGCACGGATAACCAGTGGCCAATTTGACATAGAAGTTGATGCTGCTTAGGAACACTTGTATTGGGGCTGGTCGAACGTGGTTTATGTAGTGAATGTACAAAATGAAGCTCCTTAAGGAAACGATGTGAAGTGCCGGGAATGGCAGTCTGAGGGCTCAATGGACTTTCTTGAATTGCTTCTGTTGTGCGAGGTATGGGGAAATTACACATGGAGTAAACCCGTTTAGAATGTTATCTCGAGATAAAGCGGCAAATGGCTCGGGTTGTGGTATAAGGGTTGATAGTCAAGGAAAACGGAGGAACTGGAGTGGGGTGAAGGTCCTAGTGCAGTGCTAAGCGTCTGATTCTCTGCCAGGAGAAATGAGGAGAGGCATCAGCGATGGCACTTTATGGTCGGGAATAAGTGTGGCTTTGAGCATGGACTGGAGCTTTGTGGAAATTAGGGTTAGTTTCCTCAGGAACGGCATGATCGAGTGGGAGCGAGAACAGCCTTTATTTACGGTGTCTACTGTGGTCGGTTGCCATTATGTACAGATATACATTTGGTGGCCTGTTCATGACTCTGAATGAGGGAAGAAGCGCTGATGGGATATAGTGTAGTGAACAGCGAAGTAATAGCTCTCCTTCTCGGAAACGCCAAAGGAACCCCCAAAAAAGTGTGGGTCGAGTGGGACAGCCCTATGCATTTACGATACATAGTGAACTAGGCGCCGTGACCAGCGAGGCGGATGAGTCTGATGAGACAGCGGATAGTCAGTAAAAGGTTAGCCACTGTTGGGCAAGCGGCCAGTCGGATTGCATGGAGCGACATGGTTGAGCGTGGAGATGGCAGGTAGACGGTATGCAGGCAAGGCGGAATGATGGATGGCGGGACTGAAAGTCTGCCATGAGCGTGAACTTTGTCACTGCAGGTGGCCGTGTGGAGGAGACATTTATTTTTCGTGAATGTTTGCCGGCGAGGCGACGTGCTCCAACAACCAAATTGCTAGCGAAGCGCTAGTGGGCTGTGCCACTGCGAGTGGTCGTGAGGAGCATTCACGCAGTATCCGTGAATGTTTGCCGGCAAGGCAAAGTGCAGCAATTACCAAAACATTAGCGAAGCGTTAGTGGGCTGCACCACTGCTAGTAGCAGTGAGGAGGTTATGTGTAGTATCTCTAAATGTTTACTGGTGAGGCAAAGTGCACCAATAACCGAAGCGCTAGTGGGCTGCGCCACTGTTAGTGGTTGTAAGGTGGATACTTGTGCAGTATTCGTGGATGTTTGCTGATGAGGCAAAGTGCACCAATAACTGAAGTGCTAGCGGGCTGCGCCACTGTTAGTGGTTGTAATGTGGATACTCGTGCAGTATTCGTCAATGTTTGCCGGTGTGGCAAAGTGCACCAATAACCGAAGCACTAGTGAAGCGGTAGTGGGCTGCGCCACTGCTAATGGCTGTCAGGTGGATACTCGTGCAGTATCCATGGATGTTTGCAACGAGGCAAAGTGCACCAATAACTGAAGCGCTGGTGGGCAGCGCCAATGCGAGTGGGTGTGAGCTGGATGTGCATACTATCTGTTAATGTTTGCATACGCGGCATAGAGCACCAATAACCAAAGCGCTAGCAAGCTGCGCCACTACCAGCAGCTGTAAGGTGGATACACATGCAGTATCTCTGAATATATGCGAGTAGCCGTGATGTGGACGCGCAGTGTCCGCGAATGTTTGCCAGCCAGGCAAAAAACATTAGCATTTGTAATGATTTAAAAATTTTGGGAATAAACATTGCAATCATTCAACAGCACCATAAATGTGCGGCATTTAATTTGCGAAGAACACAACGTTAGTATATAGCAAGAGTTGCTTGGAGTAAATGGTAGAACCAAGGAAAGTCTAATATATTTTTATATATATATATATATTGTTTTTTTAAAGATTATTTTTTTGGGAACTTTTTCCTTTATTTGACAGCTATACAGTATAGAGAGACAGTTAAGTTGAAGGGTGTCATATCCTTGTATTCCAGTTATCTGCTCACTGCAGAACATCAGCTGCACCTGTTGCTCAATTGGAGACAGAGGGTTCTCCTCTGCCAGTCCCCCACCTGTTTCACTCGCCGAGGTTTTATTATAAGCAATTTTTTCCTTTGTTCTTCTTCATGTCTTGCCATCTTAATTTCATCTGTGGTTCTTCTTGTTTTCCCCACAGCATTGACCTTGTCACAGATAGCCTCCCATATTGCGATTCTCCTGGTTATTTTAAGATTACTTTGCTGTAACTCCAAATTATGTTTATTCGCCTCCTGCACTAACACCTCCAATTCCATGGCGTTAAATTTAATTTTGCGCTTGCGTTCAGTCTGCTCTCTCAGATTCTCCATGCGGTCTGTCTCCTCTCTCACAGTCTCTATGGTGAAAACCATTGACTCGCGCAAAATCCTCATTTAAATAGGGCTGTCTCAACCACTTTGGCGCCTTTTGTCATTTGCGCAGGCAGTCAAGTAGATCAACACACAAACCAACAACATACGCAATCTATAAGCATGCACACGCAATTTAGCGCTCTTTATTTGGGATCTTAGTATGCCCTATGTCAGTATTTTAGTGGTAACCCACAATGGCTGTTGTAAGGCCCCAAAAAACAATACCAACGACGGACATTGCAGTGAGATGAAGGACTCACGTGTTCTTATTGACTAACTTTAATTCGAGCATTTTCCTGGCTGGTGTGGATCACAATATAATGGATATTTTTCTCCGGGCAAAGATGGGGCATTGAAACGCAACGGTTACGATTAATCTGACTCCATAAAACAGTTAAAATACCAAATTTAGTTGTATCCTCGTTAAATATCTGACTCCAAATTAGAATTAGAATTGATAATTTTGGAACAGATGCGTGAATCTCAAGGCAGTGATAACCAGTTACTCAGACTCCAGGGAAAAACATGAAGTGATAATACCTTGAATTCCTAACAGACAACCACATTACATTACTGTTCCCGGGTTTTAACACCATGTCCGAATCCTAGGTTCGTTGGTTAGATTAGAGGTTGGAAGTCAACCATCACTGCAATAGCCTCAGCTGGCATATAAACAATGAACCCAGATTATATGCACGCCCATAGGCTCCTTTAGAGAATTTTAACGGATAACCAACTTTACATCCATGGGTTTCCTATAGGTTAAAAACTCAAAGCCAGCATACATCAATCCTTTCAGTAGGTAGGTCATGGTCGCCTAAACCAACTTTACCAACCAATTACCACACCGGGCCGCTGGCCAGTCGTTCATCAGTGGGGATAATGCCCCTAGGTATCCGCCGAGACGGGCTGGGAAGAATAAAAAGATTAAAAGACACGGAGACCACACAAGCTGGAAAAGGAATAACAATAATTTAACTACCAGGTAGGCACAAACTTGGATCAAACAAATCAACGTTAAGCCAATTATCAGTTACATATAATTTAGATTAAATTTTTACACCTGGAGTGGATAATGGCCACATGGAACTAAAGCCGTCCCACGTGGCCGGGGAGAATTCAGATGCCCCCTCGCTCCGCAGAGCAAGGCGTCATGTGACTTCCCCCACTCACCCTTCGTGTCTCTGATCTTGATTGAAGAAGCCAAAAAGAAGAAGAGAGAGCCCCCTTCGGTTAGAATCGCGTACCTTTAAAGATTCCAAACCATGCCTCCGAACAAGGTGGGCCGTCCCCCATCGAGGTGTGATCACCAGGGCAATTGCCCGCGCAAATTCTAACCAACTTTTCAGGAGCTTTCAATAAAGAGAGTGAAAAATAATCTCAAGGGAAATGAAACATGTTTCACTCAACTCCTTAGATTCCCCCGAGAATAAAAACACCAAACATGATAGGAATATGTGCTAAAATGATGCAGTTGTCATGGAAAAGCCTTAAAATGGAATATTATAGTCCAATTGTGTTATAAATATATAAGTGGTTCCTTTATAGGATATTGAACATAAACATATTATGAATTTCACAGAGATTTAGATGTAGATAGTTTTAAAGGGATAGTTCAGGATTTTTCACATGAATCTGTATGGCATCACCGTCTTTAGTCTCGTGCACACACACTGACTTTCCCCTGACAGTGTCCTGTGAGCCAAGTTCTGTCCAGTTTTGGTCAAAGCGAAAGTAGTTCCGGCTGGTTTCCTGGGGTCTGCAAAGTAAAACGTTTTTCTTCTCAAAACAGTATGTGTTCGAACAAGTGATTTATTTGCATAACAAAACCCTGGTAATCCAAAAAGTCACATCTTGTGATTGCTTGAGGCTACTTTCTCCCAATAGAGATCACTGCACGCTGTCACTGCTAACAGCTGTGCGCACTAGCCAACTACTTTCATCAGTTGTTCGACAGTGTTTACCAACTACAGACCTACGACGCTAACGAGCTAGTTCGAGAGCTAGAGTGAGAATTTCATCAGCTTCTCCAGAAAATAGTTTATTTGATAAAAAAGGTGCGCACTTGCCATTATCCAGGCTGTGCCAACAAAGACGTGAGTGAGTCTCCTCACACATTCCATCGCTTCCCTGTGACGGACGTAGCTCCGAGGCAACTTTTACTACTTGCTCTGGGCTTCCAAGTGGACATCAAACTACTTAATATGAAAAAGCTTCGCGTTTGCAGTGTGCACTTCAGCGAGGACGACTACTTTCCTTCAGGACAGAGGAAGAGACGGGTTTTGAAGAGCTCTGCTGTCCCTACACCCCAGGTAGACAAAATTGTACTAAATATTTTCTATAGCATCCGTGCATAGCCTTGTGGTGATGCACCGAGGGCTATGTAAGCGCAACATAGATTCATGGCCAGGGGCTTTCCAACCTGTGAAGGCTTGAGTAAAAAAAAATTGAGTAATACTTCAAAAACAATGTTCCTCAACATCAGATTGCAAAGGCTTTGAAGGTCTCATCATCGACAGTGAATAACATCATCAAAAGACTCAGAGAAACTGGAAAAATCTCTGTACGTAAGGGAAAAGGCCAAAGACCTTTACTGGATGCCCGTGATCTTCGGGCCCTCAGACGCCGCTGCATCACTCACCGGCATGATTCTGTCATTAACATTACTAAATGGGCCCAGGAATACTTCAAGAAACCACTGTCTGTAGGGTGACCAGATCTGAGTTAATGAAAAAGAGGACATCTCTGCCCGAGGGGGGGGGGGGGTGTTGGGGGTTGGCGGAGCACCATGACCATGTTAAGTGTGTCGACAGTCAGGCCTAAAGCGATACAAGGAGCTTTATTGGTCCTTAAAAACACTGTGCCCTACATGGGCCTGCATTGCACTGAACTTTTGAACTTTTTCACTGTTAGGCTTGACAACATAAAACAACTATTTTCTCTTTTTATAGCCAAGATCAAAATAAAGTCTGAATGTGTGAAATTAAAAAAAAAAAATCCTCCTCAAACTTTCACTTCAGGGCTTCTGAAAGTGGACTAACAAAGGCCACAATGTGTTGTGGAGCTTCAAACTACTTTGAGTAGAAATCTAGAAATGTCCCTGATGATAGTTGGTGGACATATTTTTTAAATCTACAACGTACAAACTTTCTTTTTTATACAAAGATGAAAATAAACTCAGGATGTGTGGGGGAAAAAAATCCTCCTGAAGCATTCAATCTATGGCTTCGGTGGCCTTCAGTCCACTTTCAATGTGTTGTGGAGCTTCAATCTATTTTCAGTAAAAAACTTGGTCTAGAAATGTCCCCAATGAAAAAAAATATGTACACCAATTAAAATTCACAACATAAAACTTTCTTTTTTACGAAAAGATGAAAATAAAGTCAGAATGTGTGAAAAAAATCCTCCTGAAGCATTCAATCTATGGCTTCCGTGGCCTTCTGTCCACTTGACACTCCTCAGTCATCCTGAGGTGGCTGGGCAAATTTTTCTGAGGAATGGATCTTTCCCAGTAGCTGCCGATTGCTCATCACATATGTATGAAAGTCCTTGCATGTCATATGCTGTAGGTTGTATTGGGTGCACAGGATCCCTTTCAATGAGTCAAAAGTCAAGTGATTCCTATCCTTGGTCCATTGGGCTGGCATCAGATTTAAAAACTTGCTCAATATTAGCATTGTGTGCAGGTATGGCAAAAAAAAAAAAAAAAAAAAAAACTGTACCATCTTCAGCAGCTCTGAGTGAAAATCAATTCTTTTTGACCTTTCAAAATATTGGGTCCATTTCTGGTGAGCCTTGAAACCACAGAAATCAGCATCATCTGTTTTCCTCTCAATGAATTTCTTGAGACTAGTGACTTGATCAAAGCATTTTGAATCATTAATGTGTATACTCTTATCAGCTAGATGACTGACGGATCTTTCCACATCTCTCCAGTCTGGAGCCTAACTCAGATCCATCCACACGAAGGGCGCAAACTCCTCCACAGGCCCCATCCACTTTTCTAGATAATCAATAGATGTTTTGAACAGGCCCTGACCTTGATTACAGAAATGGTCACACATCTCAGCGAATCCTTCGTTGCGCTTTTGTGCCAGCATACTCTTGAATTTCAGAGGCATGAAGTTGCTTGTCGTGCGTTCATGGAGCATGGTGAGGACATTGTCCAGAATCTTCTTGACTTCCACAATGGAATTATCCTCCCTTTCCATCTTCTGAAAGTTTCACTGAAATACACTCATGGGTGAATGCATTTGCCAAAGATAAATCTCACTGAACTCATCTTCAAAAAATTTCTTAATCAATACAGGTGGTCTTTCCTGAGACAGAATGAATGCTTTCAGAGCTGGATACATCTGTAGTAATCGCTCAATTCCTGGGAATAATGACAACCATCGTGTCTTGCTGTGAGAGAGGAGAGTTCTATATTCAACATCTGCAAACTCACAGTACTCCTTTAGACTCTCTGTGCGCCTAGTGTAGATGTGGAAGTGGCGATAAATTTTGAAGATGATGTTATCAATGTCAACCTCCAGTGTGTCTGCTCTATGGCGAACAAAATTGTTCAGGATGTGTGCTGAGCAGCCTATGCCAATAAGAAACTTGTTCTGCAAGGACTTTTTTAAATTTGCAAAAACATTTCTCCCTTCCATATGACGCTGGATTCCCCCAAACATTGTATTGCAGTTGTCTCCTGTAAATGCTATGCATTTTGAAAATATCCCTTTCTTTTCCAGTGTTTCATTGATATATTGTGCAATATTGTCAACTGATTCATTTGGAGTGCTTTTAATTTCAAGTAATTTACTTTGCACACCGCCATTCTTCCAATCTAAATATTGAATCAGTAGAGGGAATATTTTCACAGCTCCATGAATGCTACCATCAGTAGACACACCACAGTGAGGAATTTCTTTAAGGGCTTCCAGAGCTGAATTCAACAGAATGAGGGGCTATCACGGCATTAGCAATGGCTTCTGTCTTAGTGCGAGCACTGGAGAATTTTTGAGCTGTCTGAGTCTGAGAAGACCTTCCTTAACAATCCGGAAGTACAGTCCATGGACCTAAAGCTGTCATGATGTTTAACGGTATGAAATGCAAATGTACTTTCCGCTGCAGCAACAGCAGCACTGTCCTTTTTACTCACAAAATACTCGGACACTTTATTGGAGGAGTTCTCTGCCTTTGCAGCAGTTTTGTGTTTTGCCGACTGCATGTGCGTTTCCAGATCGCTGGCACCCTTATTAGACACTGACATGTAAGTGCCTGCTTTGGATGTCATGCAATCAGCTCCCCATGCATCGCCACTGAGACGAAAACATTGGTATTTTTTCCGTAGTTCGTCCGTGAATTTACATCGACGTTTCGGCATTTTAAGCTGCAGATATCGTGCGCCATGTGCTTGATATAAACACGGAAAATGGGGCTGAGGGCAATGAGTGGTGTTAGTCGAGGTCCTGCTGACCAATTGGATGTTTATATAAGACGATCAACCAATGATAGGCTACTACAGAAATCCAAAGCGGTAGAAACCGTGCGTGGTGAAACATAGGGAGATATCCGAAACACGAAACTGCTACCTTGCTCGCCCCTACCCCTGCTCACTTCACTCGCAGAGCAAAAACAAGTAGAGCGAGTGGACGTGATCTGGACATGTTGGGTGCAACTACTAGTTTGTGAAACACCTATGAAATGCAACGGATGTTTAGGGCAGAGCAAAATCTCGGACAATTCTGAAATTCTGACCAGACGCATTTCCTAGGTCTCAAAAGGAGGACATGTCCAGGAAAAAGAGGACGGCTGGTCATCCTAATTGTCTGTAAACACAGTCCGCTGCGCCATCCACAGATGCCACCTAAAACTCTATTATGCAAAAAGGAAGCCATTGTTGAGCATGATCCAGAAGCACTGCCGTGTTCTGTGGGTCAAGGCTCATTTAAAATGGACTGTTGCAAAGTGTCCTGTGGTCAGACGAGTCCGAATTTGACATTCTTGTTGGAACTCATGGGCCTTGTGTCCTCTGGGCTAAAGAGGAAAAATAACAGGAGTGGTGGTCTCAGTTTTCAGTTCAAAAGCCAGTATCTCTGATGGTATGGGGATGCATTACTGCATATGGTGTGGGACCCTTGCATGTTTTAAAAAGCACCATGAATGCTGAAAGGTATATAAAGGTTTCAAGGCAACATGTCCTCCCCTCCAGATGACATCTGTTCCAAGGAAGTCCTTGTGTATTTCAGCAGGACAATGCAAAACCACATACTGCAGCTATTACAACAGCATGGCTTCATAGTAAGAGTCCGTGTGCAGAACTGGCCTGCCTGGAGTCCTGATCTTTCACGGACTGAAAACATTTGGCGCATAATTAAACAAAAAGTCCGTCAAGGGAGACCCAAAACTCTCCAGCAGCTGGAAGCCTGTATTAAACAAGAGTGGGATCAAATTCCGATGGCTAAATTCAAGAAACTTGTCTCCTCAATGCCCAGACGCCTCCACTCTGTGTTAAAAAAAGGGGGGATGCTACAACATGGTAAATAGGCCTCTATCCCAACTTTTTTGAGACCTGTAGCAGCCATGAAATTTGAAATAAGCTCATTTTGTGGATAAAATTGTAATATTTCTCAGTTTCAATATTTGCTGAATTATCTCTTTTCTGTGATTTTATTCACAATTTACACTTTGTCCCAACTATTTCAGAATTGGGCTTGTAGTACAATGCAGCGTTTGCCTTCAAATTTAACCAACTTCCGACTTATGATTTTGGAAAGTATTTTCACAATTTAGAGTGCCAACAGTCAGAATCTGATTAAGAATAAAATAATCTTCATAGCTTTAGAAATCCTAGTCCTCCCTCAGTAGGGATCATTATTTTCTAGAAATGAGTCTAACTAGTTCAGGCAGGAAACTCGAGAAGAGCTACATCAGCTGACAGCAGCCTGGTAAGCTATCAGCACGTCAGCATCAGCAGGCACACAATCGGAGCAAACACATCACGAGGTCATACAGCGGTCTATTTGAAAGACGTCAAGCTCACTTACTTCCGCGGCTGTTTACAATGACTTTTCATGCTACGCGACATGCTGTTTGGTTTTTTTGCTTGCAGCCTCCTCCCCAGCTTCCACCTGTTTGGTTCTGTTCACATTGGGGGGATTTTGATTTCTGTTCACGACTATGTTTGTATTTTTGCTGTGCCTAGGTAGGACATTCCCCCTGAGCAGAACCGCCGCCAAAATACAATGTAATGCTTATACCCATTAATAAATTCTATTCTAAATTCTATTTTATTGAAACGTGAGTTTTCCTGACTGAACTATAGCAGATTCACGGCCTTGGCCCACCTCCTGTCTGGCTGAACGGAGATGACTGCTGTATGCAGACCCCTCAGTATATATCGTAGAGAATATATTCCTGTGAAATATATATGTATCTTAAGAAAGCAGCTTTCCTCAGCTCTCGTTGATGGTTTGTTCAGTGCTGCAGTTATGAAAGACTGTTGCCTAGCAGGAGCAAAGAGTGCATTTGTGACATTTCCGTGAACCGAAAATTATATTCTTCAGAGGTACAGCTTAAGGGTTGATCTGTAATAGGAAAACAGTTGATATAAACAGTTTCCTTAAAATAAATATGCTCAATATCAACATGAATAAGTGGCATGAGTGGCTGCCTCCTTGCCCCACTTAGTATGTAAATTCTCTGTGGCAATTTTAATAAGAACAATCTTCCAGCCAATTTTCTCTCAATGAGAATGGCTCATTGAAACCTACTCCCATTGTTTTCATTAATGTGCCTTTATTAGGGAGTGAAAGCGCTTTAGTCTGAGGCATTGTTATCTGCCCACGAGTACAGCTTGTTTAAATTGTTAATCTGTGTGAACAGTCAGATCTCATCTGCGCTCATAAGCTTGTTTTGTTTTTTTCTGTTTCCAGCCGGCTATCCTCTATCTTCTGTTTCACTCACTCATCTCACAACCACAGATCTCTTTCTCACTCTGCTCATCACAGAAACTCACAACTCTGCCACTGGTAGACTCACAAACTCATGACTCTCTTTCACTCTGGTGTTCTTACAATGTCAGAACTCTCTCATCTGCTCATCTCACAATATCACAACCTTTTCTCATACTATAGATCATCTTCATAACCTCACAACTCTTTCACTCAGCTCATCTCACAACGTCACAACTCTCTCCCATTCGACTGTCACGCTAGCTCAAAACTCTCTCTGCTTATCTTGCTACCTCAGAACTCTCATTCTGCTCATCCCCCAACCTCACGAGTCTCTCACTCAGCCATCTCACTAGCTCATCACTCTTTCTGTGCTCATCTCACAACTAAGGATCGACCGATACATTGGCCGGCCGATATATTAGGGCGATATTTGCATTTTTTTTACTTGAACCGGCATCGGCCAATTCGCGCGTGGCTTCGTCGATATATATTTCTGCGCATGATTTACAGACAGGCAAGCCTGTGTTGCCGGAAGACCCTGCAGGGCATGCAGACGCATTACCCCTCCCCCACTGGAAGAGCGGTGAACGCAGTGGCTGCTTCAGAACAAGGTGTTTGAAAATTTCAGTTAGCCTCTCACTGTTAAACTTAGTTGAAATATGGCCACCCACTTTGAAATAGGAAACATGAATGCCAAGTAATTGCCATGTATTACACGTGCTTGCAAACATAGTTAAGTTTGTGGGTCAGACAAAAGGGAATGCTGCTGAATGCTTCGTCTTGAAAAGTGCTTACCATTGCATTTAGGGGGCTTTTGACGTAGTTGTAGGCTAATATGTACAGATGTAACCAACACCGGTTTAAGGATTAAGTAATGTCAATGTTGTCAATTCAGTTCCATGGTGTTTGTAGGAGTTTAATTCAGCGAACACCGGGCTGAGGTTAAATGCGTTTTGTGTCGTGTGTGTATGTGCAGGGCTCGAAATTGCGACCAAAATCAATCAAAATTTAGCGGCGTCATATAAGTTGTGTCCAGCGGGGCAGTTAACTATAGGTACTCAAGCGATAATGACCCGAGATATTATAGCAGCGAAGTAATCAGGCTTTATTCATTAAACAATGTAATTGGGTACGGTTACAAAGGAAGCTAACGTGTCCACTTCATGTTTCAGCAACTGATGACAGTTCGCTAGGTACGTGCTGTGCCAGCTGACTTCAGCTCGCTGACTGCGGAAACTGTCGTAAGTTCATTGTAATTGTGGGTAGCAAGTTAGCTACAGTCTGCATAATCGCACATAATGTTGCATTATGAATAATCTCCATTTCAGCTGGAATCCGTTATCAAATCAGCTGGTAAACGGATGTTAGCGTGTGCAAAAAATTCTTTCTCCATGAACGTAAGATGAACTAAGATAGCTGGTTCAATTTAACTTGGCCTATAACTTGGCCTATAGTAGGCTACTGGGTATGAGAAGGCGCGGTGCCTGTTTAATGATTACCAGTTCGTTTTTTTTTTTTTTTTCAGTGCAAAACTTTCACCAAAAATTTCTGAATGCTGCGAGTTGATATCGCTGGCAAATGACCATGGTATAAACGGGATAATCAACTCGAAGATGAGCATTCCTCGGTTTTAATGCACTTCATGCATTAAACCGTGGAATGCACGCCTTCTCGTTAATTATCCCTTACATAACTTGTGAGAGGCAGATGCGGTATGGAGATTTGGACGACAAAGGATGCTCAGTGTTCATTTCACTCCATCATATCAAGATGACACTGTGTGCACAAAAGAATAACGTTGCAGATCCTACTTACCAGGCAAGTGTTTTGCTATCTCGGCCGTCTCGGGTCTTCGGTTTATCAAGTCGCTGCAGTTCCGCCAGCTGGGTATGTGTGGGCACGTCGGGGCAGTTGTGGACGTCATGTGACCGACCCAGGTAGATCTTTATTATTATTTTTTTAAATTAATATTATTATTCTATTATATTTTCGGAAACACAACCTGACTTTTATACACTCATAGCCTAAAAAAAAAAAAAAAAACCTCTGACAAAAGGGCACTTTGGGTGTGAAGGGGCGAAGGGGCAAAGGGGCAGGTGCTCAAGCACCCTCTCCCCCCCCCCCCCCCCCCTGCACGTGCCTGGGTACTCTATACACTTGCTTCATGCGCACCCTGTTGGGTTTGAGGACACGGTCAATGGTGGAAAGGCTGACTGAATTGATTCCTTCAAAATTGACAATGTCTTCAATCACTCGTTGTTGTATTTCACAGCGTCTAATGGTGTTGTTTTGAAGGACCATTTCAACTATCAGGGCCTCCGGCTGCTGAGAGAACATAGGGGTCCTTCCACCTCCTCCTGGCAGTCTACATAAGTGAATATACAGTCACAGAAAGGCAAACAGGACAGTGATAATCTTTGTCCCAGTGTTCTGAAACATCTGCTGTAACTGTGGACTTTGTACTGGGTACTGCATACAGTAATGAACATTTACACTATACCTGTTCTCTTGTCTGAATCTCCGGATTATTGAAGCCACAGAGAAGCGGCTGATGTTAGGTTGGACTCAAAGTCCCGCTTCTCTCATCGACATCCCATAAACCAGAACATGGTCAATGATTGTTGCCCGAATTTCACCATTTACTGTAACTCTTTGTCTTCCTCTTCCACCTACCCCACCTCTAACACGCACTCCTCCCCTGCGCCTCTGGTTTCTGTCCATTGTTGAAATGAAACCCCAACCAGCCTGTTTCAACTCTGAACTGGCTTATAATGGTTGTCAAATCATTAGACACATGTGTTACCAATTTTGAGTTGTAGGGCTCTAATTTCGTAGACCAGGCGCAGGCGCAGCGCATGGTGGGTGCGCCGCGCCAACGGGGTGTGTCCATGCGTATGTGGCAATTTCGTGCTCGGCGTAGCCTAGCGCAAGTACTCCTCTGTCCCGCCTCTGCCCCTCCTTCCAGCGCAAGTTGGCAAAGAAGGCGACACAGCCGAGTCAAATCTTGCTCACTGGCAAGAGAAAAGATGTATAGCGTGTTCCTATTATTACAAATAGTTGCTGCTTTAAATTTTGGGATTAACATGCATGAACAACAATGCAAGATACGTAACACATTTATTTTCAATATGTGATCTTAACTCAGTACGAAATCATAGCAATCAAAATGTATTCCTTTGCTCCTCTAAAGACGATAAAACCCAAGTGACAATAATAGTAGCCTAGTATTAAGCCGTTTGCACACTGGACGTGAAACAAATTTTTTCACTCGACAGATTGCGTCTTGTGTCCGAAAGTCTGACAGGGTTTTAATAAATCTCCGTGTCTGCGGTCTATTATTGTTTTTAATTTCTTCAAATCTACCGACTCTTTTAGATATTAAACGTGAATGTTTTGATAAGAGGGCTCAGTTCTTCAAGATGAGTACCGAGAATTTCAATCAATGTTTCTGTTTAAGCTCTGCTCAATAAAGCGAGTCGACACTGGCGTGAGACAATGTACAATGCCTCCATGTCTGACAGCCAAAAAAAAAAAAAAGAGGACGATTAGAACAGATTGATAACGAAATATAGAATAAAAAGAAACATTTTAACAACAGAACATCCAATGAACACTGCGATTTATTTATTGGCGGGTCATCTTTGTTGGATATCCCGTTTGTAGGTGATATATTTTTATTCTTTATTTCATTATAAATCTGTTCTCATATCAATACTTTTACTTTTTGCTGGCTGGTGGACATATAGTATTTTGCATTTTGCGTCAGACAGTCTTGATCGTGCATGCAACAATTTATTCACACTGTTAATGGTCATGGAATTGATTTGCTCTCTGATTGCAAGCACTATTTTATCTCTGCTGTGGAAATAAAGCGCGAATCTGTTCGATCCATCTGACTAATTTTCAAAAGAAAGACCGAATAAAGACTGCTGTCTATCTTCAACTGAAGAAAACAGACGAATAGGCTAAAAAGACCAAGAAATAGCAATCAATTTGCATTTTGTGAAGGTCGAACACAAACATAAGTTTGTGCGTCTAATAATTCCTGGAATACTAGGAGAAAATAGAACTTTTATGACTTTCGGACACAGAGCTTATTCAGATAGTTACATTAAATAGTGCTTCCTGTAATTATATTTTGCACTGAAATGTACGTGACATTCTGGAAACCTGCCTGTGAGGTTTCGGTCATGTGTGCGCACTCTGCGCCGGTCAGCCAAATTACCACTACACAGAAATTAAACCGGTTTGGAGATGGCGAGCTTTCTGCGCAACTCCAGCAGAGACATTTTTCTACGAAATTGTCACTGCAGCTTGATGAATATGTGACACCTCCCCCTACTACGCCGCCACACACATCTCGGAGCACGTTCGTCTACCAAAGGCTGCGCACCTCACGAAATTACCACTGTGCGGGCTGCGCCGGACGAAATTACCACTGCACGGGCTGCGGCGGACGAAATTACCACTGCACTGGCTGCGCCACGCTACGCCACCTGCGCTGCGCCAGGAAATTAGAGCCCCTAGTGTCTAATTTGCGACAGTTGTGCTTTAATTGTGTCCATCTTCCGCCTTGTTTGATTGACAGTATAAACTAGAAGAGCACTCAGAGAGCGCAGAACCTCCGCCGCCAGGGGGCAGCAAAGCCAAAAGCACGGCAATTGGAACTCTGGCCCATTGGAAAGACTTGAAATCTTGAACTTTGGAGTATATCTCAGCAGTATTTTGGCCTAGATATGCCAAAATTTAATCACCTCTTTCTTGACTTAATACCCACCTACCCTGAAAATTTCATTAAATTCCGATCATTAGTTTTTGAGTTATCTTGTACGCAGACAAACAAACTAACAAACAAACGGCACCGAAAACATAAACCTCCTCGGCGGAGGTTAATAAGATATCATAAAAATGCACAATGTGTTTTATTGTATGAGAATGTGTTTAAAGTTTTGCAAAAAGAGTGAATGAGTTTTGCAAAATGCACCTACCTAGGTGAAAGTAGTGTATGGCTTTGCCAAAAGGGTTGTTGATGCTCATCAGGGTGGAAGAGGTTACAAAAACATCTCTAAAGTGTTTGGACTCAACCAGTCCACAATCAGACAGATTGTGTACAAATGGAGGAAATTCATGACCATTGTTACCCTCCCCAGGAGTGGTCGACCAACAAAGATCACTCCAAGAGGAAGACGTGTAATAGTCGGCAAGGTCACAAAGGACCCGGGGGTAACTTCTAAGCGACTGAAGGCCTCTCTCTTGCAGGCTAATGTTAATGCTCATGAGTCCACCATCAGGAGAACACTGACACAACAATGGTGTGCATGGCAGGGTTGCAAGGAGCCACTGCTCTCTAAAAAGAGCATTGCTGCTTGTCTGCAGTTTGCTAAAGATCACATGGACAAGCCAGAAAGCTATTGGAAAAATGTTTTGTGGACAGATGAGACCAAAGTAGAACTTTTTTGTTTAAATGAGAAGCGTTATGTTTGGAGAAAGGAAAACACTGCTTTCCAGCATAAGAACCTTACCCATCTGTGAAACATGGTGGTGTTTCATCATGGTTTGGGCCTGTTTTGCTGCGTCTGGGTCAGGACGGCTTGCTATCATTGATGAAACAATGAATTCTGAATTATACCAGCGAATTCTGAAGGAAAATGCCAGGACATTTGTCCATGAACTGACTGTCAAGAGAAGGTGGGTCATGCAGCAAGACAACGAACCGAAGCACACAAGTTGTTCTACCAAAGAATGGTTAAAGAACAATAAAGTTAATGTTCTGGAATGGCCAAGTCAAAGTCCTGACCTTAATCCAATCAAAATGTTGTGGTCATGTGAGGAAACCCACCAACATCCCAGAGTTGAAGTTGTTCTGTATGGAGGAATGGGCTAAAATTCAATAATTAAATGACCAAGTATAATATTTTTGTCTCATTTGTTTAACTGGGTTCTCTTTATCTACTTTCAGGACTTGTGTGAAAATCTGAAGTCATATTTATGCAGAAATATAGAAAATTCTAAAGGGTTCACAAACTTTCAAGCACCACTGCATATATGAAGAGTTTGTTTCCAAAATGCAGTAAGCGCCAAAATAAAAAAAACTGAGATAATACGATGGAGCGATAGCCCTGTGCTTCTTACAATATGGTGCAAAAATCCATTTTTAAAAATTCATCCTATAACCAGGGCCGGATTAACACAGTGCTATGCCCTAGTGTGACCAATCATGAAATGCCCCCTCCCGCAAAAACTTTACTTAACATGGATCATGGAACACAGCAATGGATGCCTCTTCTCTTTGATATAGCATTTCATTTATTAACAACTTCACTGGCATACAGCAATAATGACAGCTAAAGCAAAGCTGAACAAGCCTTCAAAAGAAGATTGCCAATGGTGATAATAACGGTACCTTCAAGGACAGTGTGACAACCCTGCTGCCTTCAGGGACCGTGCCCAAAATCTCATTTATGAGTACTTTCCATCCAGTCACTAAAAAGGCACTTAATTGGGTATTGAAATTTATGGCAACAAAGGCCAGACATTTACATTTGCTCAAAACAAAGAACTGAAATTCTATGGCAGAGGGTTTTAAAAAGGGAAAGGCTTGGTGCAGTGAACTCATTATTGTCTGCTTCTGCGATCATGCTAATGTTCTCCGTCCCCGAGTTTAGCTGTTGCCGTCAGCCCACCTGCGACCATAGAATGTTATGCGCTGCTGCATCTGCCTCATTAGCATTAGCCTCTAACGTACATGGCTAACTTCTGTAATGTAAGAACTTCCTCTAGCGCTGTAGGAACGGAATTGATGGGCGGAGCAGTTGCCTCTCTACCGACAGCTTCTTGGCCACGAGTAATGAAAGCAAAATGTTTCTGGTACATTCGGTAGCGAGGATATCTCTCGTACTTTTTTCTTCTGCTATTTTCCGATTAGCACAACCCCTCCGTTGCTTCCCCCGCTGCTCAGTGTGTTGTAGCATGTGATGTCAGAACGAAAGCACATCGTTGTGATCAACAACTGATTACAGATTAGTGCCCATTCAGTTTCTAAGTGGCGGGATTCTAGCTCAGCTTGCAACTCTGCTCTGGGACCAGTTTGGCCTTTCTGTGACTTTGGCAGGGCAGTTCCAAATCGCAGTTTTTTATTTGTTTTCTTTTTTTTATATTCTCTTTTCATATCAACAGTTAAGTTTGAATTTGTTCATAATATGCATACGCATCTCCTCCGATTAAAAAAATAAAAAACCGAGGATTCGTGATTAACTAGTTACGATTAAGTACCGCACTATTAACTAGTTTAGCATGACTATTCTGCAGAATGACGGGCCAGTTTAAGTTTCCGCAGGGATATTACTCTGTACATCAAACCTGAAATGCTCAACAGCAGATTTGCGCGCACTTGGTTCCAGGGAGCCGAAGCAATGTCATCAACAAATACTAAAACAGTTTGACTTATGCAGAGTTCAATGCTTAATCAAGATAGAATGTATTTTCCTTCAAATACGAGGTTTTACACCCAAACAAAAAGCGGCCGTTTCTCTTCAGTCGTCTTTCATAATCCAATTAACAAAATGTTTAAACAATATATAGAATTATCGAGAGCCGAGAATTTTTCCTGATTGATTATTCAGATTATTCAGAAGTGTATACATGAATAAATCTTTTTGTCATTATCTCCTCTATCAGTATCAGGCTTCCTACAGGCTTGGTCTTAATTGTTTTGATTGTCAATCAGGAATAGTACGTGGGAACAAGTTTACAAAATCCTGTGATAAAAGTTTGGGTCACTGCCTCACCTCACTGCATGTTCCTGGCTTCCTGTAAGCAAATACTCGCAAATCTGCAGTTTCGTGAGCATTTTAAGTTCGATGTAGCCTACTGAGTAATTATGCCACGGAAACGTAAACTGGCCCGTCATTCTGCCAAATAGTCTTACTAAACTGATTGCTAATCATCTGATTGCTAATCAAGCAAAGGGGAGGTTTCTGCCTCACCAAACTAACCTCCACCGCATTCATTGCATATAACATATATTTTTTCGTGGTCAAAGTTTTTGTTTTTCTCTGAAACACAATGGGCGCCAGCATAGAAAAAGCTGATATACTCAACATGAGTAAAACGGATATACTGCATTTTGGAAACAAACTCTTCATATGCACTCTCTCCCTCAGCTAATTGCGAAGTCTAATTTGTTAGCATTCGCGCATTTGTGCAAGACGCTATCCCTCTCATATCCTTTTATTGTTCCTGATTGTCACCCCAGTTTGTCCGGACTGTTTTCCCACTTGGCAACGATATTAAAGAAAGCCTTATTTCAACTTACCAGCACATCCAGTCATTCCTGTCACACTCAACACTCAAGCCTACCATTCATTATACTTTCACAATGTTAACCATGTCTTCAAAGGCTTTCTGGCAGAAAGCCATCAGGGCTCACTTCTTCCATGTGCCATTAATCCAACACCATGATACCAAAATCCAACAACACAGCTCAAGAGGAAACCACCCATACTGCAAAACAACCTAGCATTAGAGAATAATTACTAAATAACACAGAATAATAACAACCCAGCAGCACAGCAAAGACCCAACAACACATTTCAACACCTCAAAGCTCATCACCCATTATTACTTTTAATAATCACAGTCATCACCCCCTCCAAAAAACCACCCACACACACACAATTGCACGTATACAAACACACACATATTTTCTGTTAATTTTGAGGGCAGCAGCAGGGCTGCGCCATCATTCTGCAGTCTGGGTTTATCACTTTGTTCCTGACAGACCTGAGAGAGTGAGAACAGACTTACTGCTCTTCATTATTGTGAAGGGATTTGCTGTATTAGTAAGGCTGTATTAATACTGTTCCTTCATGCTGGTGCAGCCTCTGATCTGCAGTGAGAGACAGAGAGGCCGCAGCTGAGGTGAAGCACTGTACCCAGATCAGTCCCACCTTTCCAATCGGTCAATGAAGTATCCGGAAAAACAGAGATGGTAGCGGTAATCAGCCCTCGCTGTGTACGCATGTCTCAGAGAACATATTGCTGTGAAATATAAGTTGCTTGGCCCTCCTCAGTGTGATTGTGGGTGGTTCAGTTCTGTGGGAATTATGCGTCAGTGTGTAAAAGACTGGAGATGAGCGCCTAGAGACAGAGAACTAGAGGCTAACAGGCTTATCCATGAGAAAGTGATCATAAGGAGTAAGTTTCGTAAGTATTACAAACATCCATTCACATACTCTGTAGCACTGAAAGTCCAAATTACTGTGATGTTAGCCATTCACTTCCCTCAGGCTTGGGGAAAAGCATTTCAGAACATGGAAGTTCAACTTTCAGTCACCTCCATGCTGTAGAGTTTGACCACCGTCATGTTGTACTGAGCCTATGCAATACGGTCACCAAGTCTGAGATCATCATGTGCAGTGACAAAACCTGCTCCTGATTAATCTGTGAAACATTTCTCTACTGTTTAAGCAGCACAGGAACCTTACAAATTGGCACACAGGGACAAAATTAGGCAAAGAAAAAAAAATATATGTATAGCATGTACTTTTACTTGCAGGAAAATTTGTCTTCACTGGAAAAATGTTGTCTTTTGTATTTTTATATTGAAGTCACCATTGATTTGAATGGCAATTATAGAATTTTTGAACTATAATTGAGGCAGCCAGGGTGGGCGTAGTGTGCAACATATCTCAATATGATCTGGATATGCAGTTCAAGAGCACGTTAGGTCTTATTGCATCCACTTGCTGTTCCTTCTACAAGTAAAGGTAGATGGCAGAACCAGAATTTTTGGATACTGCAGAGAGAAAATATTGCAAATATGCTAACCGTTTTCTGGGCAATTCTCTTCCAGCTATGCCGCATCACCTGGTGTATTATTTATTTTTTAACAAATAAAATTTTAGAATAAATGAAGCAAGAATTCCTTTTAATATCAAATAATACACATTTTTGTATTGACAATTTATTAACCTCTGTGGTTACTTCAGCAAGTGTTTGAATAATGCCACTCTATTGGTAAGCTAATGGTGACAGAAATGTCTATTGGCTGGAAGAAGAGTTAAACATGGGTAGTAAAAGGAAGATTGTGCTTTGTTTGCAGCTCATTATCTACAACCACAATTCCAAAATAGTTGGGACGAAGTGTAAATTGTGAATAAAATCAAAATGCAATGACTTTCAGATCACATGAGCCCATGTGTTATTTACAGTAGAACATGAATAACATTTCAAATGTTGAAACTGAGACATTTTAATCCACAAAATGAGCTTATTTCAAATGCAATATTATTCTGGCTTATTTCTGGCTGCAATAGGTCTCAAAAAAAGTTGGGGCACAGGCAAAAAAGGGCTGAAAAAGTAATTAATATATAAGACTCAGCTGAAAGAACATTTAGCAAGTAATTAAGTTAACTGGCTTTAGGTGTGTAACATGATTGGCGATAAAAGGAATGTCTTAGAGAGGCTGAGTCTCTCAGAAGTAAAGATGGCCAGAGGCTCTCGAACCCGTGAAGGCTTGCATTAAAAAAAAACCTAGATCTGAATGAGATATTATTAAATACTTTGTTCTTTACATAGTTGAATGTGCTGACAACAAAATCACAAAAATTATCAGACCTCCTCATGGAGATCTGGATTTGGAGTCGCTCAAAATTAAAGTGGAAAAACACGCTACAGGCTGATCCAACTTTGATGTAACTGTGATAGCTGCTGACGGTGGACGTCAAGAGCAACAGCCAAATATTTAAAAAGGCAAACCTCACAGCGTGTAGAGACTAAATAGCGAGGCTCGCGCTACCAACGGACAGCCGTCCATGGTAAAAAAAACAAGCAAGCTCGAGGAAAACAAAAGAAAAGGGAAATAAATCAAAGATTCCCTTACTCACTCGCACTGATTCTCTTATGCAGCTAAGTCCCTAAACAATAATCTCACAAGAGACCTTACCGGATAAAGCGCCAAAGATGAACTGACACTCTAGCAACGGGAGCGAGGCGAAATAGGAGCTTAATTAGAGTCCAGGCCACGCCCCCAATCAATGCCAGCTGGCCCAGGAATCCGATAGGGAGCAAAACGATATCGTCTTGAACGAGAGCAACAACCAGCTCTCAAAGCTCCCAAACCATGACAGTAATGTCCTTAAAACAAGTCATAATGAGGGTCAGTAGTACGTGTGGCCTCCACGTACCTGTATGACCTCCCTACAACGCCTGGGCATGCTCCTGCTGAGATGGCAGATGGTCTCCTAAGGGATCTTCTCCCAGACCTAGACTAAAGCATCCGCCAACTCCTGGACAGTCTGTGGTGCAACGTGGCGTTGGTGGATGGAGTGAGACATGATGTCCCAGATGTGCCCAGTTGGATTCAGGTCTGGCGAATGGGCGGGCCAGTCCATAGCATCATTCCCTGTGTCTCGCAGGAACTACTGACACTCCAGCCACATGAGATCTAGCATTGTCTTGCATTAGGAGGAACCCAGGGCCAACCACATCAGCATATGGTCTCACAAGGGGTCTGAGGATCTCATCTCAGTACCTAATGGCAGTCAGGCTACCTCTAGTGAGCACATGGAGGGCTGTGCGGCCCTCCAAAGAAATGCCACCCCACACCATTACGGACCCACTGCCAAACCAGTCATGCTGGAGGATGTTGCAGGCAGAACATTCTCCACGGTGTCTCCAGACTGTCACATGTGCTCAGTGTGAACCTGCTTTCATCTGAAGAGCACAGGGCGCCAGTGGTGAATTTGCCAATCTTGGTGTTCTGGCAAATGCCAAACGTCCAGCACGGTGTTGGGCTGTAAGCACAACCCCCACCTGTAGACGTCGGGCCCTCATACCATCCTCATGGAGTCGGTTTCTAACTGTTTGAGCAGACACACACACACACACACATTTGTGGCCTGCTGGAGGTCATTTTGCAGGGCTCTGGCAGTGCTCCTCCTGTTCCGCCTTTGCAAGGAGGAGGTAGCGGTCCTGCTGCTGGGTTGTTGCCCTCCTCCACATCTCCTGGTGTACTGGCCTGTCTCCTGATAGCGCCTCCATGCTCTGGACACTACGCTGACAGACACAGCAAACCTTCTTGCCACAGCTCGCATTGATGTGCCATCCTGGATGAGCTGCACCACCTCAGCCACTTGTGTGGGTCGTAGAGTTCGTCTCATGCTACCACTAGAGTAAAAGCACCGCCAGCATTCAAAAGTAACCAAAACATCAGCCAGAAAGCATAGGAACTGAGAAGTGGTCTGTGGTCACCATCTGCAGAACGACTCCTTTATTGGGGGTGTCTTGCTAATTGCCTATAATTTCCACCTGTTGCCTATTCCATTTGCACAACAGCATGTGAAATTGATTGTCAGTGTTGCTTCCTAAGTGGACAGTTTGATTTCACAGAAGTGTGATTGACTTGGAGTTACATTGTGTTGTTTCAGTGTTCCCTTTATTTTTTTGAGCAGTGTAAATGGGCCCAGGAATACTTTAAGAAACCACTGTCTGTAAATACAGTCCACCGTGTCAAACAGACCCAGCTGTGTTCAGTGAATGGACTAATTAAAATCAGCCAGTTCAAGCTCCCTTGAAAAACACATGGAATAAACTTACCTTTCAGTAATCGGCAGAAGTGGTTGGTTTGGAGCTGATTGCTGTTCCAGGATTATAATCTTTTTTGTTGTGCTGTTGAGCTGCATCTCTGCCCTGTTCAAAGCCACACTGTCAATGTTCTGGGCTGCAAATGTCTGCTCTTTGTGTAAAGTCCCCAACACAGCGCTGAGTGTGTGTGTGCGCGTGTACCTGCATGTGTGTGTGTGTGTGTGTGTGTGTGTGTGTGTGTGTGTATGAGGCTCCCTGCCTGTCTGTCTGTCCATCTGTATGTGAGTCATTATAGTTCAGCATCCTTATTCTAATTGCGTCATTCATCCACGCATGAACTTGCATTATTTATATAATTAATGGCAGGGCTTGTATGCGCATTATACTTTTAATTTGGTACTATATGTTTTTCTCTGGATGCTATCTCAATGAGTCTGCATCTCTCCTCCACACTGCGCCATAAATTCTAAACTCAAATAATTTATTTCCTTTTTTTCCTTTTTACGATGGGAAGATGACTTTCATGCAGGAGTGTTTTATTTTAGCATTGAGGCACATCAAATACAAAAACATATGTTCATCTGATGTCCATTGTACATCAAGGGCTTTGCTTCCCTCCATAATTCTTGTTTAATTTTTCAGTTCCCTGCCCTGCCAGGAGCGAAATATGCTTTTCCACACACTTTATATGGGCGGCTTCTGCTTCTTATATTAATGAATAATGCCCTTTACTACCACAAATACTCTCTCTGAAAACCAGCAGGACTATTTACAGGCTTCACTGTCTGTGAAATAAGTACAGGTCTCCTCATTTATGCCCTTTCACGTGTCCCGAAGTTAACAGTCCAATTTTTACACAAAGTAAGCTTTTTATCTTGTGTTTGCAGTTATACTTGAGAGAAAGCCAAATGCTCGCCTACTCAGATGGTAAAATGGCTCAAAAAACCCCCTTTGATATGCTTTCTCTGGACTTCCTGTCAGTATAATGTTATCAGTCATCCTGTGCAATGGTAGGTCTTGCGTCTGGAGATTCTTTTTAAATTGCTGCTTGTTATTACTTTCCACATACTGTTTGTTATTTGGTTTCCAGCTGCTTGTATTTTTTTCATGGTCACCCTGGTGTTATTCGCTGCTGTGCAATGCTCATTAACTTATAAGAAATTATTTTAATTTTTGATCACAATTATGATCATATCTTGCAGTTTAATATTGGTCTCAATACATTTCATGAGGCTCCTTTGAAATAAACAACACTCTCTCCCAGACATACACTTATTGGCTTCTAGCACACCCTTTACTGCGCACGCACTGGTTTATTACTGTAAATTACAGGATAGTATATAAACAAATTTAGTGCTCCATTAGAGGACGTAGCTGTTGCATAAAAGAGCAATGTGTCCTCAATACTTTTTTCCCCCAAATTACTGAGTATACTAATGGATGGAAATTAAGTTTAAAAGTGGGAATACTGCTTGGACTGTTTCTGATAAACACTGATTTTTCCACGTTCAAAATCTTAGCTGTCAAATATCATGATGAACTTTTTTAATGATATACTGAGAGTAAGCCTGTTACGAGCCAAGTGGCCCATTGGGACGGCGCTTAACTGCGGTTTCCATGGCATGAAGCCCTGGATGGGATGCCAGTGAATCGCAGGTACACCCACAGCTCTTTGTCAAGTTTCCCTGACTATTTGCTGGTACCATTTATACACCTGGGTGGAGTGAGGCGTGGAGTGTGGGAGTGAAGTGTTTTGCCCAAAAACACTCTGTGAAGGTCTTGGCTGGGGCTTCAACTCAGGACCTTATGATCTCAAGTCAAGCCAGCAGGATTATGGACAATACCTTGTGCAATCATGGGGGGTGCTTGATTATGGACAGTACCAAGTATAATCATAGGTGGAACAGGATTCTGGGCAGTACAAAGCAACATTTCTGGGAGTGCAGGATAATGGGCAGTACCAAGCAAAATCACGGGGGGTGCAAGATTATGGACTGTACCAAGCATAATTGCAGGCAGTGCAGGATTAAGGACAGTACCAAGCATAATCAAAGGGGGGGAGGAGGATATTGCAGCATTTGTGGCCCGCAGTTGGTTGTTTCACAGTGAACTGTAGAGTTGCTGTTTTAAGATGCTAGTGGGACTTCTGAATCGCATCTGAGAGGTGAAATCATGACAAACTCCGCTGTGGAGACTTTGAGCAAGAAGCCCCTGTACTTCAAATCAACTCCATGGGCTTTACTTCATGTTTGTCTTGGGCTTTCTCCCTAGCTGTTACTCATTAGCCCAAGCTTTTTTATGCATGATATGATTCTATACCAGTGCCTTATATTATTCCACTTAAAATTGTAGTGGGATGGTGAGGGCGCGGAACTATAGATGGTGCTCAATATGGTGAAAATGCAAAAATAAGGGTATTCTGCAGATGTAGATCTCTATGCGCCCCCATCAGATTTGAATGAAATCTGTTTTATTTGATAGCTCTACATGTCCAATATGTGTATGTAGTGCTGTTACTGCACATAAGTCAGCATAGGTGTCAGTTGGAATTCAATGCCAATGCATGATTTTTAGTGGAGCAATCAGCAATTCAAAGCTCTCTTCTGAACCATGGATAAGGTCCGGCTTTCTGCTGACTTCCTTTGGAAAGTTTAGAAGATTGTAGGCAGGGCCAGATGGATTGCACACTTCACCGCTCATGAATGAATTAAAAAAAAAATTGTTTACTTCTTTTGTCATGCTAATTTCAGGAAAATAAATCACTCATTATCTCCATCATCCCTACTTTGTTAGAGAAAACTCAGGTGGAAGTATGATGTCAGACACTTTTTTTCCCCCCTAGTCTGTTATTTTTTGGGGATAACAATGGAAAATATGAAACGAGCCAAGAGTTAGAAAGTAAAAATTATGTTCATTGTCCGGTGAAACTGAAAGCACACAGTGCAACAGCTTGATGCATACAGATGTGAATGAGAAAATGTGGTGACTCCATCTATTCCACCTTCTGCTCAGCAGAGAGTTCCATCTGATCCCCCGTCCTGGGCCCACCCACATGTATGCAGTTACATGTATTGCTTATTTTGTCCCAGTCTCATTGCTGCTCAATTGGATGAATAAATTTTTATTTCAGGCCCTCCAGCTAATGATATAACCCTTGGCCAAGTGTGTGCACCTTCAGTTGGTTACCTTTCCATCATGCCTTGTTGCCTTCATCCCTTTATTCAATCCACAGACCATATATTGTACTAATTTGCATTGAAATCTGATGGGGCCGCATGGAGATCTACAGCCGCAGAATACCCCTATTTTTGCATTTTCACCGAATTGAGCATCACCGATAATTTTGTGCCTTCAGCATCCCACTACAATTTTAACGGAAATATCACAAGGCACTGTTATAGAATCATATCATGCATAAATAAGCTTGGGCTCCTGAGGGCGCAGTCAAAGAATGCCTCAAGCGTAAGTGCTACTTGGGCTCAAAGTGGTGTTTTCAAGTGCCCCCTATGGGTGGTGCCCTCAACGGCCCACCAAAATTTTGTGATTTTCCAAAACTCCTCCCATCACCACACGAAACTCTGAGCTGAGGGATACCGTCACCACACAAAACTCTGAGCAGAGGAGATACTATCACCACACAAAACTCTGAGCAGGGGGATACCATCACCACACAAAACTCTGAGCAGGGGGATACCATCACCATACAAAACTCTGAGCAGGGGGATACCATCAGCACACAAAACTCTGAGCAGGGGGGATACCATCACCACAGGAAACTTTGAGCAGGGGGGATACCATCACCACACAAAACTCTGAGCAGGGGGATACCATCACCACACAAAACTCTGAGCAGGGGGGATACCATCACCACACAAAACTCTGAGCAGGGGGGATACCATCACCACACAAAACTCTGAACAGGGGGGATACCATCACCACACAAAACTCTGAACAGGGGAGATACCATCACCACAGGAAACTCTGAGCAGGGGGGATACCATCACCACACAAAACTCTAAACAGGGGAGATACCATCACCACACAAAACTCTGAGCAGGGGGAATACCATCACCACACAAAACTCCGAGCAGGGGGATACCATCACCACACAAAACTCCGAGCAGGGGGATACCATCACCACACAAAACTCCGAGCAGGGGGATACCATCACCACACAAAACTCTGAGCAGGGGGGATACCATCACCACACAAAACTCTGAGCAGGGGGGATACCATCACCACACAAAACTCTGAGCAGGGGAGATACCATCACCACAGGAAACTCTGAGCAGGGGGGATACCATCACCACACAAAACTCTGAGCAGGGGGATACCATCACCACACAAAACTCTGAACAGGGGAGATACCATCACCACACAAAACTCTGAGCAGGGGGATACCATCACCACACAAAACTCTGAGCAGGGGGGATACCATCACCACACAAAACTCTGAGCAGGGGGATACCATCACCACACAAAACTCCGAGCAGGGGAGATACCATCACCACAGGAAACTCTGAGCAGGGGAGATACCATCACCACAGGAAACTCTGAAGAGGGGGGATACCATCACCACACAAAACTCTGAACAGGGGAGATACCATCACCACAGGAAAGTCTGAGCAGTGTTTTATTGACAATGTGTGATGTGTACAATGGACATGGGCTATATCGCCAAGCAAAGACCAAGACAAAGACCTTGGGCCAGTGCTTGCGAAAGGGTTAATCATTCAACCTACTATGGGGCCTTCATTGCCACGTATATTGCTTCCTAATTAGCAGTAACATTTTTACTCGGACACTGTGAAGGACGGCAGGCAGGCCAATTAGCACCTGCATTCTGCTTACGCAGCCACGTACTTGTTATCTGAGCAAAATCTGAATTGACGTGTATACGCTGTAATATTCAAGGGTAATGGCAACATATGTTGCTCCAAGACATAATCTCCTACATTAATGGAGCCCTTGTCTTTGGTTTGAAAAATATGGCAGCTGGTTGTTTTCTTTGTTTTTTTTTTTTTTTCAAAAATCACCTGAATTACTGACCTCTTGGACTAGAAAACTGTTCAATTGTCAATGTCAGATGACATGAAAACCAAAGAGCTTGACAGCGCTTTTGAGCAGTGCTCTTATATGGCTTTTGCGGCATAATGCAATGTAATAATGTAACTTGTCTCTGGATGCAGCAGTAAATGGTGTTGCCTGACATAAGCTGTACCAAAATATTTTCCAGCCCATTTCATGATATCCATTACAATTGCCTAGCAAATTTTAAGCAAGTGACATCCGCAGGATCGGAGCTCATGCCCAATCAGAAGAGATTTTCAGACTTTTCCTTTACATGGAAAGATTATACTAAATTCCTTTTTATATTATAGAGCAGGGGTGTCAAACTGACCTGTAAACGGGCCAAGAGGCTGCAGGTTTTCACTCCAACAATGCAGAAGTGCACCTGATACAACTAATCAGTTGTGCAGGCCTAGATCAGTTTATTAAATCAGTACTTTCAGGTGAGCTTCTGCTTGGTAGGATTGAAGACCCGCAGCCTCTTGGCCCGTTTACGGGTCAGTTTGACACCCCTGTTGTAGAGGATGAAATCTTATAGTCCTGGATAATGAGCTCATGCATCTATTGGCAGAGCGGACAGCCTTGACCCATTTTCCTCTTGAGGGTTATAAGGCATTTTTTGGAGGCTCCTTCTGAACGATTAACCCTTACCACTCCGGTAACATTTACTTGAAATGCCTATAAAGGATGTCAAATTAAATCTTTTCTTGTTTTTAACTTCCCTGATGGGCCCGTATACGAGCCGTCGGAGAGGTAAGGGGTTAATATTATTAGCTCACCTGTTTCACATTACCAATCCTTCCAACTTTTTAAAGCATAATTAGCCATACTTTTTTTGGAGTCTGCTGCAGTCCTAAGACCAAAAATAAGGAAATATTTTTCAAGAAACTTTGCATATTAACCCTATAATGCCCCCTGCATCATGTATGATACACCAAATTTGAAGGACCATTTCCACCTGGTAAGATGCAACACAACCACGACTGCTCACTGTATCATATCTGATACACAGTGCTGCCACCTGGAAGGAAGAAGTGAGATACAGGAGTATCTCTCCCCTAGTCACTCACTTCAAGGTAGTAGCTCCCATAGGTGTGATGGTCCTGCCCTGCAGGCCCTCCCCTGTTGCATTCTTCGCCTCGGCCTTGGCAGGCAACAAGTGTGGCTCGTTAAGGTGGAGGCGAACTGCTGTTATATAAGGGCTGGCTGCACCTCATTTTGGTGCAGCAGGATTCTGTTTCCTGGAGCTCTGTTTGTGATCATTTGTGCTGCTGCTCCCCTCCGCAGTTTGTTTTATATTTTAATTAAAGAATTTTATATTTTTACTCAGCCTGTGCGTTTGGGGCCCTGATCTTCCTTTTGGGTACATGGTCCCAGTCCCCGCCAGTTTCTGATCTTTTGCCGGCAGGGGCAAATCCATGACAATATGAATGGGAATTCATGAATTTCCTTGGACTTTGGCAGTGAAGTTCAGCATTCCAAGGTTAATGTTACACAAAAACTTATTCTTATACATGTGAAGGTATAGCTATAGATAGTAGAGTAGTATAAATAATTTGAAATTTCTGTCATGGTTTGGAGGCTTTGAGAGCTTTCTTTGTTGCTCTTGTCCAGGACGATATCGTTTTGCTCTCAATCGGATTCCTGGGCCAGCTGGTATTAATTGAGGGCGTCGACCGGATTCTATTTAAGCCCTAGTTCCGCCTCATTTCCCTTGCTAGAGTGTCAGTGTTATGTTTGCGCTTTAGCCGGTAAGGTTTCTAGTGACAGAGTTGTTGAGGGTTTAGCTGCATATTTGAGGAGAAGTTCTAGATAGCGAGGGAATCTTTCTGTTTTTTCCCTTTCTTTTCGTCCTGTCGAGCTCGCCTTGCTTCCTTGCCTTGGATGACATCAAGGTCCGTTGGAAACGCGAGTCTCGCTCTCTAATTTTATTTGTGTCTCTCTCTCATCTGCGGTTCCCCCTTTTATCCTGACCGCTGCGTTTGGCGTCTCAAACTCACCAGCCATCACAATTTCGAGTGTTGAGTTCTAGAGGGGTGCAGATTTTTGGCTGTATCAGATATGATACTCCTGGAATTACCTTTTGTAGAAGAAGTTCTGTTCTGCAATGTATATTTTGCTGTCACAAAACCTAATGATGAACAGTGGATCTAAATACTACCCTTCAATACTTAAAAAATATCACTGAGTCATATTTTTCCTATAATGATGTCTGTGTCTGGGCATTATAGGGTTAAGACATTAAATAATGTGTTGCTGTGTTTTCAATATACTAGAGGGTGAAACAGATTCTTCAAATTATTCCATTTTGATTTTCTTAGCATTTTTTGTAATGTTCCAACTTTTGCAGAATGGGGTCATCCATGTGAAATTCACATAGAAAAAGATATATAATAATTGTAAAAATAATAATGACTCCTTTAATAATTGTCATAATATTTGTTCTCAGGAATTGTTTTCAGATTAGAACTGTCTCTCTCTCTTCCACCCTCTTTGTATTTCAAGAAGACTTTAATCAATAAGCCCAAGAGCTGTCTTCTCCCCCGCCTGTTGTCAGCTCTGCCTGCTTAATGAGGCGCTCTTATCTGCTATGGGAAGCTTGACCCTTTTCCTCCGTTCTGAAAGCTACATTTGCCGGTGTAAAAACCACCACTAAAAACACAGAGAGCAAGCAGTTAGGGAGTTAGAGAAAATCTAATCTGTGGTGCAGAAAGCAGAACGCCTCTTACAGTAAAACCCCAAAAGCAGGCTCTCTGTTACCATAGTTTCATGTAGAAATACATTTATTTGAGTCCTTGGGTCCATGTTGCAGACATTTACAATGAGTCATTAGAAGGTTTTTGATGGAACTATAATGGGATACTGTGTGGTTTACTAAGGCATATATGGATTTAAAAATGGTAATCTGGGATTTTAGATGTTTATTAGGGGTTTATTATGGTTTATATGGTGCTCATAAGGGCGAACATGTGTTCATATGAACTTTTATGAAGAGTTGAGAAGAGTACTGATGTTATACTTTGGCTTTTTTTTGTGTGTGTGTGTGTGTGTGTGTGTGTGTGTTTGCAAGTGTCTGTGTGTGTGCATACGTGTGTGTGCATGAGTCAGCAAGTTTGCTCTCTGCTTAAGAGGCCGCATAGTTTAACAGAAGCAGAATTACCTTAAATGAATTACAATCCATGAGTTCATGATTTTAATGTTTCAGTGTGTACCAAGGAAATGAATAAATTCTCAATAATTTCTTTGTTAAATAATGGCAGTGAATGAGCCAGGGTGCAGCCGCCCTGACTCTGACAGAGCAGCAGTAACTCCGGAGCAGCAAGCAAAAGTTGTTGCGAATTGGTCCCACAAGATATCTGTATTCTGTAACTTTCACTCCAGTGTGTCCAGAGGTGGGCTCATTCCGTGTGTGCTCCTACAGCAGGGCACTTCAGAAACACTTGCAGCTCTGAGCCTAAATCACGCTCTGAGTGAACTTTACTGTGGGGTTACTAAGGCTGCAATCTGTGAGCTAATTTGAAACACTCTTTTGGAAAAAGGGATAGCGGGGGCTTTATAAGACCCCTTCTCTGACCCTGGCAAATAGAAAAACACTTCAGATGGCATCTATCTCTCAGCCAACCTTCTACCAGTTCACCCACAAAAGATGGAATCAAGACAAACCATGAACCTCGAACAAAGACCCACTGTTGCACATATTGTCTAAAAGCATAAAACTGTTGCCCTATAAATAGGGCATTATTATAATAATATTAATGGTTATTTTTGTAGTTATTATTATTAGTCATACTACTGAAAGTACTAGTGCTAGTATTGTTAGTTGTCGTTGTCATAGTATTAGCAGTTGTTGTAGAAGTTACTGTGATAGTAGTTGTGGTGGTAATAGATGCCATGGCATAGTTCTAAGCATGGATGTATTATAAGAACTGGATACTGAATGGCAAAATGGCCGCCCATTCATTTCAATGGAAATGAACACAATAAAAACAATAAAATTCCGAAAATAAAATATTCTCAGCAATGTAAAACTTTTTCCCACTGTAAACCAATGGGAAATGTTAAGATGGTACAGATGGCTGAGATGATGGAATTAGTACAGTTAACGAGACAGTTTTTCATAGAGTAAGACAAACCACACAAGTTCCCCAAAAGACCTGAGAGAATTACAGACAAACATAGCACTTGCGCAGCAGCACCAAGGGAGAGACATAAGTCTCCTAAACATATTATTGTAAGCAAGTTAATTTTCGCAGGGAACTTTCTGAAAAATGACACCACAAGGGGGCACAATACAGACTGTTACAGTAGGCAGAAAATAAATGTGATTTAAAATTCTACACAGCATAAACTAAAATTGCAAACAAGGTAGTTACACCGGATATAGAATGAACACATTTGTCAATTGATATCAGCATTATCACAAAAACCACAATTAAGATAAACACCAAGATATTTATATTGATCCACCATTTTTAACTGTTTACCGTATAACTTGAACTCAGGAATGTTGAACAATTTGTGCTTCTTTGACAAAGCTGACATACACACTGTCTTATCCCAATTATAAGTAATATTATTCAAATCACCATATGACTGACATATACTCAGCAACAAAAGTTTCTGTGACACCATTTATGTGTATGTTATAAATGACAAGCAAAGATCTCAATGCAATCAATATGTTTATTTAACAGGAGAAACACTGACTTTTCAGTGCCAACGTCACTCAAAACGAAAAATGTCATTTTCATGCGTCATGAAGCACTTGTCTGACGTCTAACCAATTGTGACCTTCACACTTCAATACCGGGTGTGACTTCCTCGTGCCATGATGCAAGCAACGCATCTCCGGCGCATGGACCGAATCAGATGTGCCAGAAATTGCTGTGGGATGTCATTCCAAATCTGACGTAGACGTTGTCGCAATTCCTGGAGTGTAGCTGGCAGGTTATCCAACCGCCGCAAACGTCGATCCATCTCGTCCCAAAGATGCTCGATTGGGGACATGTCTGGGGATCTGGCTGGCCATGGCAGGACATTGACATGTTGTTGCATCAGATACTGCTGTACAATCCTTGCAATGTGTGGTCTGGCGTTATCATGTTGCAGCGTTATTCCGGGACCATGTTGCATCAAAAACGGTACCACCAATGGCCGTAGCACTTCATCGCGATATCTTTGACCTGTCAGATTTCCATCAATAACAAGCAAATCTGTTCTGTTTCTAGCCGTGATCCCTCCCCAAATCATGACACTACCACCTCCAAAACGATCAAATTCCTGAACACAGTTGTTGGCATAACGTTCTCCACGTCGACGGTATACACGTAAACGACCATCACATCGGTTAAGCATGAATCTTGATTCATCAGTGAAGAGTACAAGATCCCACTGACGTTGGATCCACCGTCGATGTTGTTGTGCCCACTGTAGACGCAGTCGTTAGTGTTGTACTGTGAGTATTGGACGTCTTGCTGGCCGACGTGGGACAATGCCAAAATGACGGAGACGGCGACGGATTGTCTGTGCAGACAGTCGCCTCAAACCAGGTATCGTTCTTGCAGTTATGGTTGCAGGTTGGAATCGATTTCGGAGATGGGTTGTTCGAATCCAGTTGTCCTGTCTGGGAGTGGTTACTCGTGGACGGCCGCTGCGAGGACGGTCTCTGACATGTCTTGTCTGCTGATGACGCTGCCATAAGTTCCAAATGGTGTTTCGGTGGACATTCAGGCGATGAGCAACTTCCCTCTGCGAGGTTCCGGATTCAATCATCCCAATGGCCCTCCACCGATCATTTTCAGACAGTCTTGGCATTTAGAGGGTAGAGTTCCTGATCCGAAATGGCTGAGTTTTCGATAAGTGATGCTTCCGTCGTTCATCAGGCACAATGTGAACATTCCAAAAATTCTCCTCTTTTATTGCCATCCACAAGCATGATTTACGCACATTTTCACGTGCAAAGTCATTTTCTCGCATTTTCATGATTTCCATTTCAATGTTGTGTTTACGTGTACTGTTTCAGTCTGATATCATCATGTATGACAATTTCATAATTGCGTTATGAAAAATAATTAACAATATTGGTGTCACAGAAACTTTTGTTGCTGAGTATATATTAATAAGTTTCTGTTACCCTTTCACAGAAGGGCTCAATAGCACCAGATCATCTGCATAGGCAAGACGATTAACAAGAGTATAACCAACAGAACAACCAGCGGACACAGAGTTAAGAGCAATACCAAGATCAATGATATAGAAATTAAACAATTTACGTGAGGGGATACCTCCCTGCCTAACACCTTTCCTAACTGGGAATGGAACTGAAAGGGATGAACCCCACCTTACTTGAGCTTCTTGTGCGGTATACCAGATACCTAACAGTCTTACAATTACCAGAGGAACACCTTTATCTATAAGTTTACTAAATAGAGTCCAATTGTTAATCATATCAAAAGCCTTCCTGGCATCCATAAACTAAAACATGACTAGAATTGGATTTATAATAACTGATAATCTCTTTAAGACCATAAATGCGCATGTCTGTAGAAGACCCATCCTTGAAACCAAACTGAGGATCGGCATAATCAAGGTAATTTTCACATCAGGACAACGGCTATTGGCCTATAGTTTTTTGCATCAGACATATTACCTGTATTAATCTTTATTTAACAGGGAAGTCACAGTATTTGCCAAGTCACAAAAATGTCAGCAATACAGATTACTTGCTGCTCTAAAACAAGAGATCGTTCAATCTTGCTTTCCACACAGTTAAAAACTAAGTGTATTTGTAGAAAATGAGACAATTCAAGCTTGTTAGCTTGTGTAGAAACTGAATGTTTGGTTGATCTGGCGCAATCCAGAGCCAGCAGTAAACTTTTATAACCTAGAATGTTCTTGCAGCCAGGCTGTGGGGGTAGCATCTCTATTTTGGCAAGGCAAGGGGCCGGAGCCACAAGAGTTCTGCGGGTCTCATGTCTCCTGTAAAAGTCAAACCACTATCCCCACTGAAGTTAAAGTCCAGTTACATTAATCTGTTTAAAAGATTAGATAAAAAGATAGAAAGATAATCCAAAACCTTTGTGAAATTCATAATATGTTTATGTTCAGTATCCTGTGAAGAAATCACTTATATATTTATAACACAATAGACTATAATACTCCATTTTAAGGCTTTTCCATGACAACCGCATCATTTTAGTGCATATTCCTATCATGTTTGGTCTTGTTATTCTCGGGGGAATCCAAGGAGTTAAATGAGGCACGTTTCATTTCCCTTGAAATTACGGATGATCCTGTTTGGACACACTTGAAAGTTGGTCGGATCCTGCTCACCTCTCTATACAAAATAACCTTATCACCTCAGTGATTAAAAGTCAGATTCGGCCATCACTTCCTCCACCTTGATCGGAGGCGTGGTCTTGGGTGCTTAAAGGCAAGAGATTCTAACCGGAGGGTCTTCTCCTTTTCTCTTCTTCTCTTCTTCTTCAAGATCTGACACGCAAAGGTGAGTTCGGGAGAATCACATTCCACCTTGTTCCGCCCGCTTAGGCCTGTGCGTGGACGGCGGATCGGGGTGGCATCTGAATTCTTCCCGGCCACGTGGTGCGGCCTTGTACCTAGAGGCCGCCATCTTTTCCAGGTATGAATTTATTCTCTCTTTCTAAATTGTGTTTAATGGAGAATTGGCGTAGCGTTGATTTGTTTGATCCAAGTTTGTGCCGATCTGGTAATTAAACTGTTGTTATTCCTTTTCCAGCTTGTGTGGTCTCTATGACTCTAAACACTGGTATATTCTCTCTTGCCTTGTTGCGACCGGTACTTAAGGGGCGATTCCAACAAAGACATGTAAAGGTAACGATATTTCTAAGTTAAATTTGGAATTACGGTCTACCCCTCAAGGGTTTGTGTAATACCGACCCAGGAGATTTAGCTCTTAAAAGGTACCCTTGGGCACATAAGCCAGTACCCGGTTAAATATCCTTAAGGGGCCCTTGGGTATACATAAACCTGGGTTCGTGATACGTTCATGCTCAGTGCTACTTTGTTTATGTTTATTTTTGTCTACTCGATGCTGCTATCATGGTAATTCCCTCTACCCACTGGACTTATCGTCGAATTAAGTTACGACAGTGACGCTTATTAACCCTGGGGGCGTTTTTGCTGAGCAACGATGGTTTCCACTGCCAAGTCTGATGTCATAGCTGTCTCGAGATTCACGCACGCTGTCCCAAAACTATCAATTCTAATTCTAATTTGGAGTCAGATATTTAACGAGGATACAACTAAGTTTGGTATTCTAACTGTTTTATGGAGTCAGATTAATTGTAACCGTTGTGTTTTTATGCCCCGTCTTTGGGCGGAGAAAAATATCCATTTTATTGTGATTCACACCAGCCAGGAAATTGCTCGAATTAAAGTTAGCCAAGAAGTACACGTGAAACCTTCAACCCACCGCAATGTCCGTCCTTGGTATTGTTTTGTGGGGCTTTACACTTGCAACCTCCTCTATCCTTACCGGATTCAAAATGATAAACCAACTGCACAGAGCACTGCCTGTGCTTTGAGAACTGATAAATCATAAAGTTGATGATGTTAATTAAAGTATTTGACCATTCTGACAAGCAAAATTACCTTTAGCTTACGTATGTTCAAAGCAATGAATACTTTTTTTTATCGAATGTATGACCAGAGAATGGATACAATTTCACAATGTTTTCTACTTTCAGCTGTTTTTACTGTCTCTAAAATACAAATTTTGTTATGATTTGTTGTTTCTTCCTGTTGTGGTTTATGTTTATTTCCACTTTGTTTGTTTAGTTTATACTTTCAACATCATCGACCAGTTTTTGCACCTCATTTTTCCCCTGAGATGTCTTGTGTTTCTATGTTCTTTGCCAGTACGAGCCCCTGTCCGCAAGCTGTCACAGTTCGCATGATTACGGACGTTTCTGGTGTTTCACAAGTTCCTTCATGCCTCGTTTACTTCCTTCAACACTGATTACTAATTAAGTACAATCACAAGGTTTTGTCTAGTTTATCTACGAACCCTTTCTAATATACTGATTGTGTAAATGACTAATTTACTAACTTGCACGATTCAAGTAAAATTGTTACTACACTAACTACTAAAATGACTAATTGAATCTCTCGCTTTCCACACAATCTGTAACTCTGCCCTCTCTTTGCTATCCTGCTCGTTGCCTGAGTTTCTGCAGAAACCTATTTATCTGTTTCTTCCATCTCTCCCCAATTAGGCACTTCAGGAGTGGAGCCGTTGTTGTTTAAGGAAGTCCTGTGCAATCTTGTCTTTGTCATTGTTTCCCATTTTGTATTGTTTAATTACCTTGTGTTTTTCCCCTTTCAGTTAATGTGTAGATTATTCCTCACACCTGTTGCCCCGCCTAGCTTGTAACCTCCGTTGTGTATATATAGTCCCACACTTCTGCTTAGCTTTGTCAGACTGTTGATAAACTTTTCTCTACGCTGAGCACCGTGTACCCTAGTGATCTGTTTGTTATTCTGTGACATCTTTTTGCCCGATTCCGATATTTGTCTGTGCCTGCCTGGGTATGTTTGCTCTCTGATTACGATCCATTTTCTGCCCGACCACGATTTCTGTGTTTTGCTTCCCTGGTTTGTGAATTCAGATTTCCGACACTCTACTCTCCTACTGCGTAATGATTTGGTACTCTCACCTCTGATTTTTGGTTTTGAACCCCCGTCTGTCTTTGCCCTTCAGTACCGTCACTATGTTTATCTGGTTTTTTTTGACTCGAACCGAATAAAGACCACGAATTTTGCACTTAGGACGACTGGCAGTTGGTTCCTTTCACCAGACATAACAAACTTTATATTAACCTTAGAGCACATCTGTTTTATCCTCCTATTGTTTACGTTTTACATACGCTGGACTCCTTGCGCTTTTACAGGGTTAGTATATTCGTAAGTTATCTAATCAGCAGCCCAGTTTTAAAATTTACATCAAAACGATCTTTGTTATGCATTTTCTTTGTGCCGATGGAGTGCAGCCTCATCTTAGAACTTTCGTAGCGTCACTCCCATGGAACAATGCTGCCCACAAACACTGTGTCTACATTTCATCTTATCTACGTTTCCTACCAACTGAATTTCTGGCTGAACAACAAATACTGTGTATGTTTGTTCAGTGCTATCATGGAAGTTTGGCTCATACAAAAACTAATAGTCACTTAATATTTTGGATTTTATCTGAAAAGATACGACATCCAGTGGCCACATCTGCAATTGGTTTAAGAATTAAAAAGGTGCATCCAATGGTAAATAAATGACTGGTGGTCTGGGTATGTGTCCGGCCATGCTTCGGAGTGGGAATTCCCATTGTTGGCTCGTTGGCTGCCGTCGGACTATGTTGTAAAATTGACATGCGCATTCAATCGCTTCCTAGCTAGCACTACAGTTTAACAGTCCTTGTTCATAGTGCAGTGAAGTGTTCAGGATGTAGTGGCCATTGCAGGTTTACCTTAACTGTCTTAGTCTTTTTGCCCAGCCTTGAAAATATACTGATTAACATCATGTCAGTAGCCGGGTTGCTCGTGTTGTCAGCTACACTTAGTATGGCTTGGCTAGATTACAAGTTGGCTAAATTTGCTTAACTCGCAGCTGGGGATCATTAGTATATGGTGAATAGAAATTAATTGCGATAAGTACATTGGAATTATTCAGCTAGCTGGCAAGGTGGCTTGGGTGCTGGCTGGCTCAGCCAGTTGGATCAGCAATGCATTTTCAAGTTTGAGTAGTTGGCTGCAGGTAACGAGCGATATCTATTTTAAGCGCAAGCAAACAGCGGCCTACAAGACTTGTTTATTATTAATGTTAAGGACTTGGCTGAAGCGCCTCTGAGTTCAATGAGGAGATGTTAGCGTTGCACATCAAGTTAATATATAGTCCTAGGCTGCACTGGAAGTCTCTTGTTTGTTTAGGAAGGTTCCTTACTCCTTGAAAATGACCTGGAATTATTTACGTGGCAGCCATGATAAGTGTGTTTGAATTCTCTAAATGTGAAAGAAAGGTACCTCAGTGCTTCCTAACTTATCACCTTAAGCATAGGGTACACCAAACCATCCTTTTTGAAAAGAAAGGAGAAAACACTATCCGTGCGGCAGCAACAGACTACCATCCAGTCGGCCAACCACGAAAACAAATGAGCAAGACAGGCGAGAGACGCACGATCACGTCGCCCAGTGTTAGTGCATTCAGATTCTCTTATTAGCACGGTTGTCTTCCTAAGCCCTTATGAAATCAACTTTACTCCTTTACCTCACAACATTTTCATCTAGGGTAACCCCTTTGCGCAAAAGCCAAATCTGGCTTTTTAGGTGTTACCTGATTTAAGGCTTTATAATTCAAGATTGCAGCTTTACAGACAGAAAAAAATTGGCTCAATTGATTCTAGACACTAGACACTCCCATCGCATTTCAGTTTATTTTTATGATTTTGGTGGAGAAAAGGGGCTGCAAACACAAAAAATCTTCATGAAAATTCACCATTGAAATTACAAAAAAATAATACTGACAATTGAAAAACTGCTGGGGCTTGAATCTATACATTTCTGGGATCATAAACTTCTTAACCACAAGAACAATTCATCTTGAACATTACATTCTATCTTACCTGCTTGCTATGAGCCAAATTAGACAGCTATCCAGGTGTCTCCCCAAAGTCTGAGATCCATCAAAATAGTTCACTGTCAAATTATGCATTAATCATATATTTAACACAAATTAACTTTTGGGGCATGAAATTCAGCATGAACTAATGATTTTATGGTTGAGTTTAGCATGAATTTATCAATATCAGTGCAGTTGAACATCATTGGTCACCAGTAACCTCTCCAAACACAAAACATGCCTTTTCTCCATAATAAAGTTAACAATATTGTCCATTTTTTTTAATTGTCCCCCAAGCATTAAATAAAATGCCGATTAAACAGCTATACCATTCACGCTGCAATGAAAAGCTAACCGCTCTCACATCCAAGCTCATAACCTTACATCTTATAAGGGTAAAAACTCACTAACTCAGTAATATCTGAATTCTGAAATATACCTTATTTTAACAGAACAGAAATATCACTTTCAGGAATAGTCAAACGACATATGCCTCCGTATTCAACAGAATGGTGTAATGAACGTACCGAGGGATCTACCGACGTGCGTGGGCTGCATGCATTTGGAGAAACGAAAACCTCAGCATTCTATGTCTTTAAACGTGGTATAAATTCTAAAGCAAAAAGCTATATTGAGCAAAATGCAAACGGAGTAGAAGTATAACCTGTTTTATTCATTGATGCCCTCATCCAGAGACAGATGTATCGGGTGGAAGGAACCCGCCAGTACTGTTTCATTCAGAATAATTCCCATTGACCGCGTCCATACAACATTTAAATCTCGTAAATTAAACTGAACACTTCAGGCCGGTTTCGAGTGTCTTTGTTTCTTTGATATCGCATCATTTTCAGCTGCGCGACCGTGGCCAACATTCGAAGAATACAACCAACCTTACTTTAACGCTTAGCTTTATATCCTATTCTTATTGTCCGATCAATGTATTTCAGTTATTGAGGAAAGTTTAAACACTCGGGAATTGGATAAGAAAGGAGTCTATCAATACATCGTTACCGGGGAAGCTTCACGTGGGCGTGAACTATAACTGTAGAGTTACGCAAATGAATCTGAGAATATAAATGAGTGACTGGCTATCGACACCAGTACTTGGGTGGATAGAAGGGAGCGCTGAATTTGTCAATGGAGGAATATACGCATTAATCCATGGGAGGGAACTACGCAAATTTTGTGTTTGATTACTGTAATTGACAGTAGAATGTGAGAGAGTCAACACTATGTCAGATTTTTTGCTTCACAAAACGTATTTTTTTAACCACTAGTTGGAATACTGTTGGCTCACAGTAGCTAAAATGGTTGCTACAGAGTACTAAGTTTTTTTCTGTCGTAAGTGATAATTTTTTAAAACTACTGGATCGATATTATGGGCAAGGATATTGACCAGTTTGCATATCAGGCTTAGCTGAGGAATTTAATTCATGCAACTCCTGAAAAACAGGGATTGGAGGGAACTTCACCTAACTCTAAATCGCGTTTCAGCTCTGCCTGCTTGTGAATATTCAATAGCTGATAGGGGGGTGCCATCTCGTGGTCGAGTACTATAACTAAGCGCTTAAATTAACAATTCTATAGACGCGAGCGTCTACATCTGCCGAAAGGGGTTGAAAAAGACTATTTATGCAAACAGTACCTTGAGGTAGTTTCCAGTCGGCTTCATGTTGAAAGTTACAATAAGTCGATTGACGAGCACGAACGAATAGATTTCAATCTGTTCCCCTGTCCTTCCTATTCGTTCGTGCTCGAATAGGCACTGTTATATTGTTTTGTGATAACCATGCCAATGTAACTACTCATTAATTATTCCATAAATCTCTGAGTATCAGACATGTATCATGTATCAGACAGCGCAGGTGGGGAGTAATCGGCGGATAGCAAGGCTGGGAGAAATATCACAGACGGTGCAGGATTTAACCAGAGAGGTCAGATCTCGAAAGGACACCGTGAAGCCGTGAAGCTGTTAAAGAACCAGTTACACTGCAAGGAGAGGCATAACACTAAGTTGGGAGAAGAACTTGCTGAGGTTAAAGCTCATTCTATGGGCGATAACCTAATCTTTTCGTGCAATCATCCGGACAACCAGGAAGCCCAAGGAGAAGACTCCGTGGCAGTGGTTAGAGAGTTCTTGATTATCGTTATGGGGATTGGAAATGCAAAGGAATTTTTTATTCCCATGGCACATCGGCTGGGATCCCGGGGAAGAGGAACTTGTTCACGCCAGATAATTGCACAAATACCCGTGGCCAAGCAGGGGGAGAAAATCCTGACGAACATGGTGCGTCTGAAGGGCACCAAACACTTCATGTCCAGATAATTGCGAAAGGCGATAAAGGCGAACAATGCAAATACAAAAAACGGATGAAAAAGGGACAGGTTCAATCACAGTTTTTTGCACAAAAACCGCCCCTCAGTGCCGACGAGCCCCCAGAGATCTGTTTTTCGCTGAGGGCTCCATTGTGGACGAGGCCAGGAGTAAGTTCGCTGGCTTCGCTGCCCATGTGGAATCCCAAGATGTCAGGACTGTCCGGGAACAGTTGCTGAGGCGCTCGGCAGAAGCGACCACCTCCGACATCATCTATGCTTACCGGATCAAGATGAAGAAAGGTATGAAAGAGAACTTTGACTCTGATTTTGATTATGGTGTTGGACTTGAGCAGTGGCGGATCTAGAAAATTTCACATGGGGTGGCAAAGGGGTGGCAAGAGGTCTGGGAGGAGTGGCATGGGACGTCCTCAGAGTGGTATTAGGAAATCCCCAATTCCAATGAAGTTGGGACATTGTGTAAAATGTGCATAAAAACAATACAATGATTTGCAAATCTCATAAACCCATATTGTATTCACAATAGAGCATAGACAACATATCAGATGTTGTAAGTAAAGACAGGCAGAGGCTCCCCAATCAGCAAAAACACTCCATCTAAAAATTGGGGAACAATTTCAGAAAAATATTCTTCAATGTACAAATTTATTGTACAGTATGTCCCAAAAAAGGAAAGCAAGAATAAATGGTTAATTCTATAGCAATTACTTAACATTCTTTGATGGAAAATGGCATTTGGTGTTATATAACTATATCTTCTATCCAATGATGTAAAGTAAGTGGAGCTTGTAACGTAACATAACATAACATAACATAACATAACAGGACTGGCAAGATCGGGCCTTTCAGCCCAACTAAGCTCGCCAGTTTCTTTATACTATTGTGAATATATCCCTTCAGATACTCAGTGACTCAATGGTATCTAGCTTTAAGTCATATTAGTCATATATTATATAATATTATATGTACCTTTGGTCAACTTCCATTTGTGACCTCGAGTTTTACTCACAACACTTGGTTGAAGGAATCCTACATAATTCACTTTGTTAATCCCTTTAACATATTTAAAGACCTCAATCAAATCACCGCTTAGTCTTGTTTTCCTAAGACTAAAGAGATTAAGGATCTTCAGCCACTTCTCATAGCTTTCATCTTTTACACCTGGAATAAGCTTAGTGGCTCTTCTCTAAACTTTCTCTAGAGCCTCTATATCTTTCTTTAAGTATGGTCCCCAGAACTGTACACAATACTCCAGATCTCCAGATCCACAATACTCCTTGTCGCGCGAACAGACTAAGCTATCTATTCCTCTAAGTATTGAGTCCCCCACTATCACTAACTCTCTTTTCTGAGGGGTAGAGGCCAACAGGGTGCCCTGCTGCTCATCAGTCCCCTCACTCTCAGGGTCAGGGGCCAAGTCGAGTTCCTGCAAGGGCCGTAAACCGTTGGACACCTCAACCACTGGAGGAGCTGTCGCTGTACGGCGTTCACGCCCTTTCCTGCGCTGTCGACCTACAGTCACCCAACTTTCTCTCCCTGCCTGCTCTGGGATCCCAGCACCACCCTGCTTCGGCGTACACACCATTTCTCTAAACGACATACTACATAGTTCCTCTAGGAACTCTACTGATTGCAAACTATTTTGCGCCGCCAACTGGCCCTGAAGATCAAGGATCTTGCTCTCCAGATGCTCAATTAGCTGGCACCGTTTAAATTCTCCGCTTCAATCCCACAGGCTTGTGCCACACTCAACTGACCAACAATGACACTTTTGGAGTAATTCAGTAACCACTTTGCGCCAGATTACATAAAATGATGACAAGCCTAAACAAGGATGAACCTGCATGATCAGTTTCAACTTTACATTATCATCATGACTATTAGTGCTTTAGGTTATGTAATGTGGAGGGGAGACTGGGGTCTGATGAGCCATGGTGACCAATGAGCCATATCACTATTTTGCCTATTTTAAACACCTTTGGCATTGATTGATCGCAAAATAGTGACGCGGCTCATTGGTCCACCAGTCTCCCTGCTACTGCTTTAAATGCAAACCCTACTAGCTGCATGACAGATGTGCTCAAATCATGCTGCTGACAACAGAACAATGAGTTCTGACAGCGATGCTTGACTAATTTTGTTTTCTTTTGTATGATGTATAAAGTACACAGTTGTGTAATTAATAGTCCTAATTAGTTTTATAGACACTAAGTTTCTATTGAATACTTAAGTATAGGTTTTCACGGTCAATTTCATAATTCTGTCATTCAAGTTCATATTCCGGCCATTAAATTTCACGCATTTCACGCTCGCAGCACTGAATCAGCTTTCAAATTCCCAATCTGGTCATTCAAATTCACTATCCAAGCAATCAATTGTTAATTAGCCTCATTAAAATTCAAAACAAGAGCATGCATTTCAGCAATGAGCATTGAAATTCATTTCAAGCTGGCGACGGAACCTCGTTGGTCATTCATATTCGTGAAAAGGCAACCATGTTCCAAATAAGTGCATTCAATTTATGTGAATCATTGCATTTAGTGAGCTTGGGGTCTATGTGTGGATTTTTTTTTTTCATTTAGTTTTGAATAAATTGGCTTCATCATCAATACAGCTGCTTTGGGTAGGGCCTATACCTGTTCATTCTCAAGTGTGAACTCATTTGGGTACAATGGCAGCTCAACGCGTACGCTACAGGCGCATTACAAACGAGGATAGGGGAAGGTTGATCAATGCCTTCGAGAACGACAATCTTGACTACATTGCTTTGGCAGACACCCTTGGAGTAAATCGAGAAAAACGGCAAGGTCGATAGTTTGTATCTTCGTAGGAGGGTTTCACACTGGAGACGTCTTTGAACATATTGAGCAATGTATTGTTATGGCCCCAATTTTTTATGACCTATCGGACAGCAAAGGATGACAGACAAAATTTTAAAACTTAAACAGATTTAATGAAACAAAGCACTGACCAAGATTAAAATATTTAAAAAAATGAGATAGTTACAATTCCTTTGGTAATTGAGATGGGGGTTGCTATTTTGCGATGTTCTGGGACAGGAAAATGCTCCAACACAGGCAAAAATCCACAAAAAGCTTCACAAGTCTTAAAAAGAGTGACAGGTCTGGTCAAATGTATCCATCCACTATTTCTCCTTGCAATTTCTCCTACTACTTTACTCTCTGAATTTCTCTCCTTATATACTCCCTTGCAGTCCCCTCTCACCTTCCAGACTTTTTTCCATTCTCTGGGACTTTCCCCTTTCAGGCATACCCAGGACATGCCCAAAAACCTAGCTCCAAACTGGGCTTAACAAAAAAATGCCAATACTGCCACTGCCGCCCCCCCCCCCCCACATTACAGTATAACTAATGTTATTTTCCTTGTTTTAGTTCAATATCTTTAAAGAATTATGCAATAAATGTTTTTGTTAAAAGTCATAACACAAACATCTGTTGATTGGAATCTTTCTTACTTTCCACCCGTGAGATTGTGATATCATGTTGTTTATCAGTTGTTCTTCAGATTGACGCATTGTGTGGAAGTTGTCTTTGTTATGTGTTGTGTTATGTAAATTTGTATGAAGAATGTAAATTTGAATTTGCTGTTCCTGACAGATTTGAAATTGAAAAAACTATTGTCTGCCCTAAATTGTAACAAACCCAGCGGTGTAAATAATCTTGATTGTAGACTTTTAAAGCTCTCCGCTGGTATGGTAGCTAGTCCGATTTGCTATATTGTCAACATGTTTTAATCAAGGAATTTACCCAAATGGATGGAAGATAGCCAAGGTCATTCCATTACCAAAAAATAAATTTGAATCATCACTGGACCAAACAGCAGATCAATCAGTATCTTACCAGTACTAGGGAAACTCATGGAAACAATTGTATTTACACAAATCCAAAACTATTTTCCTGTTGATGGTATAAATTCTGATACTCAACATGCATATAAAAGGGACTATTCAACATGCACAGGTCTCACAAAAGTGACAGATGACTGGCTGAGGCAAATTGACAGTAAACTACTAGTGGGAACAGTGCTGCTAGATTTTAGCGCAGCCTTTGGTATAATCGATCATGACCTGCTATTAAAAAAAACTAGAATCCTATGGATTCAAGCCCTCTGCTATCAATTGGATGAAAAGCTATTTATTTAACGGACAGCAATGTGTCATGTTTAATGGAGCTTTTTCAAGCTTGAAAACAGTTCAGTGTGGCCTGCCTCAAGGAAGTTGCCTTGGTCCTCTATTATACTCCACTTTTGTAACTTATATGCCGTTCGTTTTGAAGAATGCTCACTCTGTTATTTATGCAGTGGACACTACAATATACGCATCTGCAAAGAATATGAAAGATCTGAGCAATATTCTTCAAAATGAGTTACTGCTGATCTCAAACTGGGTTGCTGAGAATAAGCTGAAACTAAATGCATCCAAAACTAAATGTCTTGTAATTTGCTCCAGGAATGCTCAGTGAGAGAAGCATAGATTGGGTATGTCCTTGCTTGGTGTTGATATTGAGCAGGTTGCAGAAGCCAAATTGTTGGGAGTTATAATGGATGAAACATTCTCTTGGGCTACTCACATTAATAACGTTATAATTAAAATGAGCAGAGTCATTTCAATCATCAGGAGTGGCTACTTTCTTACTAACACAGCTAGAAAACAAGTCATACAATCCCTTGACTTGTCACATCTGGACTACTGCTCCACAATCTGGTCAAACGCATCCAAATACGAATTTTAAAAAATCCAACTTGCCCAAAATAGAGCAGCGAGGCTTGCCTTGCACTGCTCAGTCAGAAATAGTATTGAAACAATGCATAATAAACTGGCATGGCTGAGTGTCAATGATCGATTCGCCTGTTCCTTGGTTGTGTTTTTGAAAAACATTTATAAATCCCTTAAACCTGCTTGTCTCTTTTCTCAGATATTGCCCATTCAAGATAGTCACATTTATGGCACTAGAAAGGCTTTGAATGGTCATTTCACTCTTCTCAAACTCAGAACGGAAGCCTTGGAAAGGACTGTTATGTGTTGGGCTATCATTTTTTGGAACAGTCTTCCACGGCATTTGCATCAATTATCAGCAGAGTTGGTTGTAAGAAGAGACTGAGAAGAGACATAATGCAGAGAGAGATTGTGTTATCTTCTTTCTAATTTCTGTCTATTTATTGAATTCTGATGAGTTGTGTCTACTTTATCATGTGTAAATGTGTATGTATGCACATGTGTGTGTATGTGTGTGTATATATACAGTGTGTATATATGTGTGTATGCGTGTGTATATATATATATATATATATATATATATATATGTGTGGTGGTTTATGTATGTGTATGTATATAATATGTGCGTCCATATGTCGTTTATTTTAACTGACTTGTATGTATTTTCTTATTTCTATATTAATGTAGTGCTATAGTAATGCTATAATTTTTAACTGTGTTGATTGTTGTCTGTTGTTATATTTTTAATGCTAACCCCAGGAAGAATGGGGTTCAGAAATAAAGTAGTAGCTTAACATACTGTAGTCATTGTAATAACCGTAGTAATAGCAGCACTTATGGTAGTAATGGTAGTTTTATCAGAAATCGTAGCATTAGTAGTTCTGATAGCATTATTTGCACAGTATTTTTTGGTTTGGTGGATTTTGCCAGCTGATAGACTCATTAGGGATTCCTGACTGCCATTGCTCCAGCACACTGCTGCACTCTCTATTGCTGTAGCCTCCTGTGGAGAGCATTAACACAGCATTATGACCTGTGATATGGATTAGCTTTTCCATCTGACAAGCTGAAATATGGCTGAACTTTAGAGCTGCGCTGAGCAAATCAGCAGAGCAACTGTAACACTGCCAGCTCTTTTCGCCGTCCGCCAGCTAGCTTTCTTTCAGCTGACGCAAGAGCAATTATGTAAACAACGTGGACAAGAAACACTTTAATGGGAAAAATAATCTGTTACCTTTTGAACTGCTCATGAATTAAACATTGCAATCTAGAGGTTAGTGGCCTGGATAAGCATATGTGGGATGTGTATCTAATTAGTTTCACTGCAGGGCTATTGACGAGCATCTTTTACTCGGTATTCATGAACATGTCTCCTGATAGCTAGGCCCAGAATCTCGCTATGAGGGCAGTAACAATGTTACAGGAGGTGTGGAATACTCTACCAAGATCAAAACACAGGCTGTGCACATGCTTTTCCTTGTATTGTCCTGAGCAATAAATGAAGAATAGAAATGGGGCTATAAAATGGGACAGCCTGTAGCACAGCATGCAGCATAGTGACATAGACCTGCCTATAGCGTAACACACAACATAGTGACAGGAGACCTGTCTGTAGCATAGCATGCAGCACAGTGAAAACAGGCCTGTCAGTGGGATGGAGACCATGTGATTGAGTTGAAGCTGAATTGAAGTTCTCAGTAATTTTCCGTCTGCGCACATCCCCACTAGTCACTCCTTTAGCCCTCGTTTGGGCCTCGATCTGCATGGAGGTCCACTTTCCTACAGTGCGTTGTTATGAAGGGAAGGCATTCAAGTTTTAAAACATAACATTTATAATATTGATTATCATCTTGTGACACCCGGTGCAGTTATACAATGCAGTAAAATCCCTGTTCCGCTGACAGCCACCAAGGCTGCTATATATGCGTGTTGTGTGCGTGGGAGACACAGCCAAAGACTGTATTGGGACATTGCTCAAAAACTAAAATGACAAACCTTTAAAAGAAATATTTCAACAACAAAAGGAAAAAAAATACACCACCTTTCAGGCAGAAAGCGTTCAGGTTATCGACCTTCAACGCATGTCCCTCTCCCTCCCACTAAATCCCTGCTCATCTTGCCTCTCAGCACTATCCTCTGCAATAAATCGGAAAGAGTGCTATAAAATATATTTGAAAAAATGGAGTGTGGAGGGGCAGATTTGAGCTGTCGTTAGCCCACCCACCCACTACTCTCAATCCCTTTTCCTATTGACTTCTGAAGGAAATGGCTCGCTAAATTTTGTTGGCTATAACCTGAGGTCACGTATTAAAGGTGACATGAATCATATTGATTTCTTGTCCACATCACAAGTCAGAGTCACCTAAAAAAGGGTGTGCTAACTTTTTACATACAGTGTGATCAAGCTAAGGTAGCTGAGGTATACAAAAGGAAATTGTAAAGCATTTGCATTTAGACCAGTAATATCAAAAGATATACGCATAAATGTAGGGTAGTTTTAGATATTTGCCCTGCAGGGTCTGAGCCGCTCCAGTCTCATACTATGCTCTTCCATACCAGCACGAAATGGCTGCTATACATTATGTACATACAATGGATCCCACTGTTGAATGCATTTAATTAATCACTATTTGAATAAAAAAAACAAAATAACCTCTAAAACACAGAGTTAACTACTCCGCACGTGCTCGTGCACACACACATACACACACACACACACACACACACACAAACATACAGCAACACTTACATGCAGTCACATACACACAGTAGCACACGAACATACATACTCAAATGCAGCAACACACAAACATACTCTCACATGCAGTCTCTCTCTCTCTCTCTCTCGCAGCAGAGGGACTGAGTTTACGATCTGGTTCCTTTGATATGTTTAGTGAAATATTTGCGGTTCTGAGGGCCATCCCATTGTTTGAATGTACATACCTGAAATGGTAGCCATGATATACTTCACCTCTTATGTAAAATTAGCATTTCCCCCTTTTTTCTGTTTCTCATCAGATGCACATTGGATGTTTCTTCCATTTTAATGTTACTGCGACTAGGCTTACCTTTGCATCATCAGCAGGCCAATAGGCTTGCATAGTCTTCTGATGGATGAGAAGGGAAAGTGTCTGCGGTGCACCGCACTGGATTTACAGGACAGCACAGGACTACAGAGGCATGTTTTTATTGGGGGTGTAGAGATGCTGGGAAGGTATTATTTTAGTTTTGGTTATCTTTCTTGTCTTATGGCTGTTGTTGGGATTATTTGTTTTGTTAATACCAAAAATCATATTTAAATAAACATATTCTGCTCAGTGGATTGGGTCCCCATACCTATGTGGGCCTATAAGCTCTCGCCATAGCAATACCTGAGAATTCCTTTTGGACGAGTAGATTCAATCTGTTATATCAGAGACACACCGCCGTGGAGGCAGCTGTGAGTACACCAAGTCATTCAGCTGTGGTGCACGCCGCAGCCAAAGTTCCTTGTCGCTACCACTCTGCTTTCTTAAAGAGGTCATATTACATATTCAGATTTTTCTTTTCCTTTTGAGTTTTTTTTTTTTGTGCATGCAAAACAGAAAAATTACAGAACCCCAAGTTCATGCCAAAGTTATTCTCTATGACTGAAAATGCAGCTCCTGAACTGTTTGAAATACCTTGTTTGTAGTCCAGCATTTTACTCCTTATCATGTCTAAGTCATAATATGATGCATTTGCATAATGCCCATCTAATGGCCATTTTGACACACCTTTAAACAAGCCTAGGTAGAGCAAAGGCCAGGATGGGATTGGTTAGTGCAGTTCGCCATTGTTGACAAAAATGTTGCTTTCTTCAGTGGAGAGGCAAATTCCCTTTGTATGAACATTAAAGGAAGATGCAGTGAAGAATCAGTGGTTCATTTTTTACCATTATTCCTCAGCTGTACCCTTTATTGTCTTCGCTGCGTTTTTATACAGCACTGCCTCCTGAACCATGGTTGGCCAATCACAACAGAGTAAGCTTTAAGGAGAGGGAGCTTTTAGCCCCAGCGGCCAAAACGGCCTGTTCCAGGCTGAGTGAGTCTTAGATATTGTATACTGAGAATTCACAGTTATAACTAGGTGCTTTATGACCACAAAACATTCAAATTTTCGTAAATAGACCACGAATATGAAAACATTAAACTGGGAAATAAGCCTAATATGACCCCTGGAAAAAAACACGACCCATTTGCAACCTGTTTTTGGAAGTAAGCAATAAACCACCTTTGTGGTAAAATGATACGCGTCTACCATCTTGTGGCCAATTTCAGAACCGCAGTGGTGCAGTCACCGCGTCTTGATGTTACAGCTGACCCTGTGGTAAAATATTTCTTCCAAATTTTTGCTTTCTTAGGCAAAATATGCGTTGCCTTTGAAGATATAAATACCGTTATTTTCCGAGTTGATGGGAAGGTGTGACGCGAATGAGCCTCTGATTTAAATAGAGAAAGTTCTTGATACGCGAGATGCATCGGCTACGCGCAAATATTCTATTCGATCTTTTTCGATGCTTTGTAGAAGCAGTGCTCTCTAGAGGCGAAGCCCAAAAACCACGTAAATAAGCATAGAAATACGATCTTGTTCTTAATTCAGTCAAAATGCACGCATTTTCTGCTATGTTATAAACAAGGTTCCGACGGCAGTTAAATTCACGGCACATTCGTGATCATAGGCTACCGGTATTGCTTATGGAAAAGATCATGAAAAAAGTTATGTCATAAACCGATTCCCAAGAAGCTACGCTGTCGCTACGGTTAAAACCATTTTTTTAACGCCAATTGCATCATGTGGACACTCACTGACAGCAATCATAATCTTTCCTTTCGGTCTTACAGAACCAAGGCTTGGCGGCCGGAACTAGTTGCGCTACGTATTCTGATAAATATTTCCATGCATATTTTTAACGACCACACTCGGCCTCTTATGCTTCCCCGTTGTTCCGCACATTTGGAGGTGGCAACACCTCTGAATTTATCTAGTGACATTCCAAATGTTTCCTAACAAACTTATCCATGCACTTACTCCTTGCTGAAATGAATGCGCCAGCAGGTTATGGTCGCATGAAGTTTGATCATTTGAACCACTCGAATTACCAACTGTCTCCAATGCTGAGTCGTGCGCTGATTGGAATGGCCTGAGGTTTTGAGTAGCTAATGCTTTCATTCTGCGTATGCTTTACGTGTTCACAGTGCGCTTGCATCTGGTGAGTGTTCACCACTGCTGAATGAGAACACCCTGATTACTTGCTGCTTTGAAGATGCACTGACCCACTCTCCTGGCCATAGCATTTTGGCTCTCTTCAAAGTCACACAGGGTCAATTTCTCGCTTATCCAGCTCGTCGAATATAAGAATCGACTGTTTGCTTACCATCTGCGGTCTGTCTGAAGACCTAGATATGCACCAGTGTTTGAAGATAATCATTGTGAGTGATTTAACTGTTTTGGCTCATTGTTGTATATGCAGTGCAATAAAAGTCACGATTTTATGAAAATTTTTTTTATGATTTTATGAAGTTGCAAATAAATATAGTAAAATAAAGTCAGTACATTGACTGATACTGAAGATACTTGACTGCCCCAGATACTGAAGTTGCCAAAAGAAGGCCAGTTTTGTTGCTTCCTTAAACAGCACAGTGGTCTTCAGTTGTACTTACTTCGTGGCAGCCTTTCATTGATTGTGTGCGCCCCTGCCTTTATGCCAAGTTTCATAAGAATGGAGGCAATTCCTCATTGGCCATCGTTGAAAGTCACCACATTCATAGCTGTTCCAGCCTTGAAGACAGTGTTAGTGACAAATGTTTCCTTTGGAACACGACTCCATATTATGGAATATTTGAAGGACCACTTCATGTTCTTACCTCAAAACTGAAATTTTGAACCAGAATTGGCATTTTGCTTAGCTATTGGTGCCCTTAATTACATCATTTAATCTTTCAGGCATTGTTTTCACATATTTTTTGATTTCCCCACTTTCCATATGATTTGAAGTTCACCACAAAGAGATTTGTTGATGTTACAACAACTTTACTCAATCAGGATATGGTCAAGACTTTGAGCAGGCCAAGTCATAACTTTTATGTCACCAGATGTTTCTTTCAGACTGTAATAATTTTTGCACAACTTAGAAGTGTGTTTAGGGTCATGATCTTGATGAAAATACAATCCCCGACCGATCAGTCTCTTTCCAAATGGCAATGTGTGTCTCACAAGAATGCTGTGATTCTTCTTTTGATCCATGATTCCATCGATTTTTATGAAATACCCGGCTCCTTTCAACAGACTGAACCCCAGACCATGATGTCACCACGTCCATATTTTACTGAAGGGGTTAAAAAAAACATTTTTGAAACATTCTCCCACACTACGGTGCGCAGAAGTTCTGCACTTGGTCAAGAACATTTTGAATTTTGATTAATTGGAGCAAAAACTTCTCAGTCAATTGGTGTCCAATCCTTGAATTTCTTGGCAAAATCAAGATTTTTTTTCGCCTTTGCCAGCTCTTGGCAGCAACATGAGCAATCAGATCATTTTCATAGAAGCACCTGGAAATGTTACAACCCCATTTCCAGAAAAGTTGGGACGCTGTGTAAAATGTAAATAAGAACCGAATGCAATGATTTGGAAATCATATAAACGCTATATTTAATTGAATATAGAGCAAAGACAACATATCAAATGTGGAAACTGAGAAATTAACGTTTTTTGAAAAATATTTGCTTTTGTTGAATTTTATGACAGCAACATGTCTCAAGAAAGATGGGACAAGGGCAATGTTTACCACTGTGTTGCCTCACCTTTCCTTTTAACAATACTCTGAATGCATTTGGGAACTAAGGTCACTAACTGCTATTGTTTTGGAAGCAAAACATTTTCCTATTTTTGCCTGATATGGGCTTTCAGCTGATCAACACTTTGCAGACTCCTTTGTAATATATTTTCATAGAGCACCAAATACAACCCCAATTCTGAAATAGTTGGGACAAAGTGTAAATTGTGAATAAAATCAAAACGAAATTACTTTCAAATCACAACAGCCAGTATTTTATTCACAATAGAACAGAGATAACACAGCAAATGTTGAAACTGAGAAATTTAACAATTTTATCCACAAAATGAGCTCATTTCAAGTTTGATGGCTGCTACAGATCTCTAAAAAGTTGGGACAGGGGCCTGTTTACCATGGTGTAGCATCCCCTCTTCTTTCTAACACAGAGTGGAGGTGTCTGGGGATTGAGGAGACAGGTTTCTTGAGTTAAGCCATTGGAATTTGATCCCACTTGTTTAATACAGGCTTCCAGCAGCTGGAGAGTTTTGGGTCTTCTTTGATGGACTTTCATTTAATTATGCGCCAAATGTTCTCAATTAGTGAAAGATATGGACTGCAGGCAGGCCAGTTCAGCACACGGACTCTTCTACTACGAAGCCATGCTGTTGTAATAGCTGCAGTATGTGGTTTTGCATTGTCCTGGTGAAATGCACAAGGCCTTCCTTGGAATAGATGTCATCTGGAGGGGATCTCCTCTTTAGCCGAAGGATACAACGCCCAAGATTTCCAATATGAATGTGAAATTTGGACTCGTCTGACCACAGGACACTTTGCTACAGTCCATTTTAAATGAGCCTTGGCCCACAGAACACGGTGGCGCTTCTGGACCATGCTCAACAATGGCTTCCTTTTTGCATGATGGAGTTTTAGGTGGCATCTGTGGATGGCACGGCGAACTGTGTTTACAGACAGTGGTTTGAAGTATTCCTGGGCCCATTTAGTAATGTCAATGACAGAATCATGCCGGAGAGTGAAGCAGTGGCGTCTGAGGGCCCGAAGATCATGGGCATCCTGTAAAGGTCTTCGGCCCTGTTCCTTATACACAGTGATTTTTCCAGTTTCTCTGAATCTTTGGATGATGTTATGCACTGTTGATGATGAGACCTTTAAAGCCTTCGCCATTTGATGTTGAGGAAAAAAGTTTTTAAAGTAGTCCACAATTTTTTCCGTAAGCCTTCACAGGTTGGAGAGCCTCTGGCCATCTTTACTTCTGAGAGACTCCGCCTCTCTAAGACATCCCTTTTATAGCCAATCATGTTACACACCTGATGCCAGTTAACTTAATTACTTGCTAAATGTTCATTCAGCTGGTTCTCTTAAACATTAATTGGTTTTTCATCCCCTTTTTTGCCTGCGTCCCAACTTTCTTGATACCTGTTGCCGCCAGAAAATTTGAAATAAGCTCATTTTGTGGATAAAAATGTAAAATTTCTCAGTTACAACATTTGAAATGTTATCTATATTCTATTGTAAATAATATTGGCTCATGTGATCTGAAAGTCATTGCATTTTGATTTTATTCACTATTTGCACTTTGTCCCAACTATTCTGGAATTGGGGTTGTACTTTCAGTGGGTGGCAGACACCCAGCGTCTTCTACTTTTGAGCCATGTTGTTGTAATATGTGCAGAATGTTGTGTTTGCCATCGTTTTGCTGAAATGAGCAAGCCCTTACCAGTCAAAGATGTCTGGATGGCAGCATATGAAACTCCAAAACCTGTATATGTTGTTTAGCATTAATGATGTCTTTACAGATGTGGAAGTGACCCATACCATGCGCAATAATGCACCCCCATAGTATTATGGATGGTGGCATTTGAACTGTGCACAGATAACAAGCTGAATAGTCCTTCTCCTCTTTAGCCCAGAGGATGCGGCGTCCATAATTTTTCAAAATAATTTCACATTTTTGATCGGTCAGACCTCAGGACAGTTTCCCACTTTGCCTCAGTCCATCTCAAATGAGCTCTGGCCCAGCAAAAGCTGTAGCATTTCTAAATCTTGGTTTAATATTTGCATGGCAGAGTTTTAACTTGCATTTGTGGATACAGCGATACATAGTGTACACTAACAATGATTTACTGCCACTGCCAATGCAGTGATTTCCACTTCAGAATCCTGTCTGTTTTTTAAAGCAGAGCTGCCTGAGAGCCTTAAAGGTGCAGTGTGTAACTTATATGGCTTTTTATTGGCAAAAATCTAATATTGCTTTCATGAATACATATTTACTGAAGTCTAATAACAATCGCATACAAATGAAAGCTTTCTCGTAGCTTAGAATGAGTTGTTTACAAATACATAGGTGGCGCTGCACCCACTGGAGGCTGCCATGTTGCATTGCCATCTTTGAATGCGGTGGCCTAAAGGGGACAAACTTGGTTCACCTTTCGTTTTTCACCTTTAAATCCCCGTGTGTAGCCGAGGGTGGGGAGGAGAAACACGCAAAGATGACCGTGTTGGTGAAAGCGCCCTGCGGTTCATATGCTTATCCTTCTCTTTGAAATGGAGGACCATGGATACTCTTTGCCCCATGAGAGGGAAAGAAAACCACCAGTGGTGGGCGGTGGACGGAAAACTGGGAGGGCGGACAACATCCCTTGAAACGGATGAGATCAGTGGCCTGATTTCAATCATTGTTCTTGGTCAAAATAGTTTAGTTTCCCTTATAATGATATATTTAGGCGAGTGAATAATAAATTCTAAAACATGTTTACTTTACATGCCTTAATAGGCAACTCTTCTAAAAAAAAAACACTTTGGATTTTCCACGGTAAATTTTGTCACATCGTAAGCAAGTCGTCAAACCTGTGCGTAATGATTGTTTCTCTTTTTTGCATTCAACTGTTGCCTTTAATTTCTCCTCTTAACGAAGACAATTAGCGACACCTGAGGGGGTAGAGTTCAAGTGTCTTTTACCAGGGAAACTGACTGAAAACAGGTCAAGACTAATAAGCAGTTTAAAGACAGGTTTATCGCCCTCCTTGTTCTCTGTCCACCGCCCGCCACTGAAAACCACCCAAGAAAAGAAAAAGAAAACATTACCAAGATTAGAGAGGCTACATCGGCGTAGCTTTTCCCAGGTGGATACAACCCATGAGCGAGAAGGACTTGAAAACGAACGCGGAGGTTGCAACCTTTCTGCTAGACAGGTAATAAAATCTAACCGTTAAGTTTATTTGGTGACCAGGGCAGTGTAGTCCAGCAACTACTTTATCCTCCTGTTTGTCGGATAATCTGCTGTTACTTGCAATATAAAACGGCAGAGACAGCTAGTTTGTTAGTTAGTTTACATTGGAAAATCTCTGCTGAAACGGTTTTCAGTTGCTGTTACTCTGCACATAAGTCATAGTAGTAGGCGACCGTGTGTGATGTAACTCTTTCAGCCGAATTTTCTGAGTTCTTCTTGTGTTTCATGCTAATTTATTTTAGCTGATTTGCCAAGAGGGGGTGCTGATGTCCTCCCTCTTGTTAGACAGAATAGACCAAAGTGATACAAGTTTAACATCTTAGTGACTAAATGAATTAATCACGAGAACTGCAAGCATTCTAACGCTAAAAGTATCTCCAGACAATAATTATTTCGAATTGCCACATGAATGTAAACAGCGGATTAATATGCTCCTGTCAATTATTCTACATCTGGTTTTCCAGACGAACACGGTAATGATTGCTCAAATTTCGAGTTTTCGTGTAATGTTGTACTTGGTTGTCTAAAGCAAAGAAACACGCGGAGTATTTTAATTGCCGATTTTGAGCTGTGCGATTGAAACAGTTTTGTTTGTCTTATCGTTTTCACGGTGCTCCATGTAACTCACTTGGAAAAATAAAGCTGGTTTCACACCAGATGCGGAACAAATTTTTCGCATGACAGATTAGCTACATTCAAAGTCAATGCAAAGAGGTGAATACACGCAAGACACGTGTATTGGCGTCTTTGGATTTACTTTGAATGTAATCTGTCGTGCGAAAAATTTGTTCTGTGTCTGGTGTGACAGTGGCTTAAATGTAAATTTGGACATCAGTAAGAAGTGAGGACTCTTCTGTGACCAGTGTAGTCATAGACATATTGACACATTCTTGACTCTTCGCGGCTTCCATAGTATCTTCAGTATCATGTAAGGCCTTAGTGCGGCTACGAACAATCTCAGAGAGCTCTTACCGTCATGGCATCGTATTTAACACTGTGACACTGCTTTAAGTTGGTGTCACCGTATACACTGGTACAACTGACCATTAGGGGTAATTATGCTATATAATGTTGCTTCAAACCAGTTTAATTTTTTTTTTTTTTTTAGCACAGAGAATCATGGAATGAGCCTCCAAACATGCATTCATACTATGCATGAAACAAAAATAATTGTGACACCTTTCAATTGAAATAAAAAATGGATGGCGTTCCTCGCAGCCACACAGCCTCGAAAACTTCAGTGTGCTCCATGCAACCACAAGAGGGAGCAGCAGCATCCTGACTTGTCTAAAGAGCGGGCCCTGCTTTCCCCGCTGGTAAGTGCATGAGGGCCAGAGAGTTCTGCCTGGTATAGCTTGTTCCATCTGCAGCCACCTCTGCAATGAACACGGTGCGTCCTATATTGATTATGAGTGTGTAAGCACGAATTGCAGATGTATACGCGTGCACGTTTGTATGTCTGAACACAGAAAAATCCTTATAGATTATATGAAAATAAGGAATTGATCCCAACAGCATACAGATTTGTTTCTTAATAAAAGGCTCTTTATTTTCCTCTGAAAACGATTATTATACAAAATTGAAAAAAAATTTCTTCCAATTACATTTTCTGGCAGTTTGTTGCGTCTGTTAATTGATTCTTCCTGCCTGAATGAAATTCTCCAGCACAGAGTCTGTTGCCAGGTACACAGTGTTAGCTGATTTTCACAGAATAAAAATTCACTGATTGATGAATAAAAAATGTACAAATACACCATTTCAAAGAGGAAAAGATTTTCTCATTAAAACTCTGCTTAAAACACCAACAAAACTTAATTCTTTGGGAATATTAAACCACAGAATGTTCTCCAGACAAGATTGAGGATTTGATGTGCTATTACTCCAGAAATCAATTCTCTATCAACATAGCAGTCATCAAATCTTACACAAGGGCACCAATAGTGTAAATTACATTCTTGAGATTGGAAACAGTCACAGACTTCTGCATGCTCCCAAAAAGGAGAACATAAGTGGCTGCAGACATTGATATGCAAGCATTCCATTTAGCTGATAATTTGTCACCAATGGCTATTTAATTGAAATGGAGGCCACCCTAGAGGTTCATTTTTCACTGAGAAGACAGTATCAGGAATTTTACCATTAGACGTAACCCATATACAGTATTGTGCAAAAGTTTTAGGCACATTTAAAGCGATTCCGTGAGGCAAAGATGCTTCCAAAAATCATTAAAGGTTTCTAAATATTGAAAAATGTACTATAAAGAGCAGTGAACTGTTAAAAACTAATTTAAATGAATATTTGGTATGACATTTGCCTAAAAAATTTGGGAGGCTGGTATGCAGTTTTGTAGTTTTATAAGATCACTGACAGTTCGGTTTTTCTAAGCATACTGCAGAATATGCCACAGGTCCTCTGTAGGCTCTCAGTCTCACTTGAGTCTGTCACCCCGGGTATTCCCAGGCAGCCTGGATGATGTTGAGATCAGAGCTCTGTCATAGAGTATAATTTGTATCGACTGTATTTAGTGCAATGGGAAGTCATTTTGAATAATTTTTCTTAGTAATAAACAAATGTGCTTTTTATCAGCAGCACCACTAATATGGACAACAAAATTAAACATCCAACATCAAATGCAAATAAAAGTAAATTAGGGTGCTTAAGACTTTCGCACAGTTCTGTATGATTGCTCAGCGGCAGTGAATTTCAAAAGCTGAATGATTGTCAAATTATACTCCAAGCAGCTTCCTTGTGATAAACCATTTTGTTCACACAGTACCTTATTATCTTCTTTGCTGATTTTCATGGGGGACAAGAAAAACAATGCAAACATTAGCCATCTAAGGACCACAGGTCTGTTCAGAGAGACCCTTCCAAACACAGATTGAATGTGGCCCAGTCTTTGTGCACTGAGGCTCTTTAAGAATGCAGCCCTTTCTCTGAGTTCTCACTGCAATTCAGCTCAATCCAAACTGCATGCAGTCAACATGAACATTTTTTAAAATGCATGTACACATTAAAATTCTACATCTATTAGTCAATGCCACCACAAATTTCTACATGGATCCTCCTCGGTATAAAATAATTATATTTGGTGGGAGAAACATGACTGGAAAACAGCAGGACCTCGTTTCCATCAGCAGAACTGTAAAACAAAAACAGAGCCATGATTGCAGGCAGATGTTTAAAAGGCACACTCACAGGTCTGAAAACGGACATTTTCAGGTGTAAAAATGGACAGAAATAAGAATTCACTATGAAAGGCACAAAAACAGATCGTTACAGGTGTAAAAAAATGGACACTGATAGGTGTAAAAATATGGTGATAGGTATGAGAATGGACCTAACAGGTGTAAAAATGGCCAGCAAGCACAGTAAAATAGGACAATGACAGGTCTAAAATGACCAGCGTAAAAACGGACACTAAATATACTCAGCAACAAAAGTTTCTGTGACACCATTTATGTATATGTTATAAATGACACGCAAAGATCTCAATGCAATCAATATGTTTATTTAACAGGAGAAACACTGACTTTTCAGTGCCAACGTCACTCAAAACGAAAAATGTCATTTTCATGCGTCATGAAGCACTTGTCTGACGTCTAACCAATTGTGACATTCACACTTCAATACCGGGTGTGACTTCCTCGTGCCATGATGCAAGCAACGCATCTCCGGCGCATGGACCGAATCAGATGTGCCAGAAATTGCTGTGGGATGTCATTCCAAATCTGACGTAGACGTTGTCGCAATTCCTGGAGTGTAGCTGGCGGGTTATCCAACCGCCGCAAACGTCGATCCATCTCGTCCCAAAGATGCTCGATTGGGGACATGTCTGGGGATCTGGCTGGCCATGGCAGGACATTGACATGTTGTTGCATCAGATACTGCTGTACAATCCTTGCAACGTGTGGTCTGGCGTTATCATGTTGCAGCGTTATTCCGGGACCATGTTGCATCAAAAACGGTACCACCAATGGCCATAGCACTTCATCCAATATCTTTGACCTGTCAGATTTCCATCAATAACAAGCAAATCTGTTCTGTTTCTAGCCGTGATCCCTCCCCAAATCATGACACTACCACCTCCAAAACGATCAAATTCCTGAACACAGTTGTTGGCATAACGTTCTCCACGTCGACGGTATACACGTAAACGACCATCACATCGGTTAAGCATGAATCTTGATTCATCAGTGAAGAGTACAAGATCCCACTGACGTTGGATCCACCGTCGATGTTGTTGTGCCCACTGTAGACGCAGTCGTCGGTGTTGTACTGTGAGTATTGGACGTCTTGCTGGCCGACGTGGGACAATGCCAAAATGACGGAGACGGCGACGGATTGTCTGTGCAGACAGTCGCCTCAAACCAGGTATCATTCTTGCAGTTATGGTTGCAGGTTGGAATCGATTTCGGAGATGGGTTGTTCGAATCCAGTTGTCCTGTCTGGGAGTGGTTACTCGTGGACGGCCACTGCGAGGACGGTCTCTGACATGTCTTGTCTGCTGATGACGCTGCCATAAGTTCCAAATGGTGTTTCGGTGGACATTCAGGCGATGAGCAACTTCCCTCTGCGAGGTTCCGGATTCAATCATCCCAATGGCCCTCCACCGATCATTTTCAGACAGTCTTGGCATTTAGAGGGTAGAGTTCCTGATCCGAAATGGCTGTGTTTTCGATAAGTGATGCTTCCGTCGTTCATCAGGCACAATGTGAACATTCCAAAAATTCTCCTCTTTTATTGCCATCCACAAGCATGATTTACGCACATTTTCACGTGCAAAGTCATTTTCTCGCATTTTCATGATTTCCATTTCAATGTTGTGTTTACGTGTACTGTTTCAGTCTGATATCACCATGTATGACAATTTCATAATTGCGTTATGAAAAATAATTAACAATATTGGTGTCACAGAAACTTTTGTTGCTGAGTATATGAATGCTGACTGGTATAAATTGGATAGTGAAAATAGCATCAGGAGTAAAAAAGAGCAGCGACTAATATAAAGATGAACACAAAGAGGTGTAAATTTGAGAGTTAAATTGAAGGTGATGTAGATGTAAAAATGGACAGTGACAGAGATACAGGGCTATAAAACGGTCGAGTAGAAATGGTTATTGACGGGTGTAAAAATAGTGTCATAGAAATGGTTATTGATTGGTGTAAAAATAGTGTCATAGAAATGGTTATTGACAGGAGTAAAAATAGTGTAGTAGAAATGGTTATTGACGGGAGTAAAAATGGTGTCATGTAGAAATGGTTACTGACGGGAATAAAAATAGTGTCGTAGAAATGGTTATTGACGGGAGTAAAAAAACTGTTGTAGAAATGGTTATTGATGGGAGTAAAAATAGTGTCGTAGAAATGGTTGTTGATGGGAGTAAAAATAGTGTCGTGCAGAAACGGTAATTGATAGGTGTAAAAATATTGTCTTGCAGAAACGGTAATTGATAGGTGTAAAAATAGTGTCGTAGAAATGGTTATTGATGGGAGTAAAAATAGTGTCATAGAAATGGTTATTGACGGGAGTAAAAATAGTGTCATGTAGAAATGGTTATTGATAGGTGTAAAAATAGTGTTGTGCAGAAACGGTAATTGATAGGTGTAAAAATAGTGTCTTAGAAATGGTTATTGATAGGTGTAAAAATAGTGTCGTAGAAATGGTTATTGACGGGAGTAAAAATATTGTCGTAGAAATGGTTATTGACGGGTGTAAAAATAGTGTCGTAGAAATGGTTATTGATAGGTGTAAAAATAGTGTCATAGAAATGGTTATTGACGGGAGTAAAAATAGTGTCGTAGAAATGGTTATTGACGGGAGTAAAAATGGTGTCATGTAGAAATGGTTACTGACGGGAATAAAAATAGTGTCGTAGAAATGGTTATTGACGGGAGTAAAAAAAGTGTTGTAGAAATGGTTATTGATGGGAGTAAAAATAGTGTCGTAGAAATGGTTGTTGACGGGAGTAAAAATATTGTCTTGCAGTAACGGTAATTGGTAGGTGGAAAAATAGTGTCTTAGAAATGGTTATTGATGGGAGTAAAAATTGTGACGTAGAAATGGTTATTGAGGGGTGTAAAAATAGTGTCGTAGAAATGGTTATTGATAGGTGTTAAAATAGTGTCGTGCAGAAACGGTAATTGATAGGTGTAAAAATAGTGTCATGTAGAAATAATTATTGACGGGTGTAAAAATAGGGTCGTATAAATGGTTATTGACGGGTGCAAAAATAGTGTCATAGAAATGGTTATTGACGCGAGTAAATATAGTGTCGTAGAAATGGTTATTGACGGGAGTAAAAATAGCGTCGTAGAAATGGTAATTGATGGGAGTAAAAATAGTGTCGTTGAAATGGTTGTTGACGGGAGTAAAAACAGTGTCGTGCAGAAACGGTAATTGATAGGTGTAAAAATATTGTCGTGCAGAGACGGTAATTCATAGGTGTAAAAATAGTGTCTTAGAAATGGTTATTGATGGGAGTAAAAATTGTGTCGTAGAAATGGTTATTGACGGGTGTAAAAATAGTGTCATAGAAATGGTTATTGACGGGTGTAAAAATAGTGTCGTAGAAATGGTTATTGACGGGAGTAAAAATAGTGTTGTAGAAATGGTTATTGATGGGAGTAAAAATAGTGTCATAGAAATGGTTATTGATAGGTGTAAAAAAAGTGTCTTAGAAATGGTTATTGATGGAAGTAAAAATTGTGTCGTAGAAATGGTTATTGACAGGTGTAAAAATAGTGTCGTAGAAATGGTTATTGATGGGAGTAAAAATAGTGTCATAGAAATGGTTATTGACAGGAGTAAAAATAGTGTCATGTAGAAATGGTTATTGATAGGTGTAAAAATAGTGTCGTGCAGAAACGGTAATTGATAAGTGTAAAAATAGTGTCTTAGAAATGGTTATTGATGGGAGTAAAAATTGTGTCGTAGAAATGGTTATTGACGGGTGTAAAAATAGTGTAATAGAAATGGTTATTGACGGGAGTAAAAATAGTGTCATGTAGAAATGGTTATTGATAGGTGTAAAAATAGTGTCGTAGAAATGGTTATTGACGGGAGTAAAAATAGTGTCATGTAGAAATGGTTATTGATAGGTGTAAAAATAGTGTCATAGAAATGGTTATTGACAGGAGTAAAAATAGTGCCGTGTAGAAATGGTTATTGACGGTTGTAAAAATAGTGTCGTAGAAATGGTTATTGATGGGAGTAAAAATAGTGTCGTAGAAATGGTTATTGACAGGAGTAAAAATAGTGTCATGTTGAAATGGTTATTGATAGGTGTAAAAATAGTGTCGTAGAAATGGTTATTGACGGGAGTAAAAATAGTGTCGTAGAAATGGTTATTGACGGGAGTACAAATAGTGTCGTAGAAATGGTTATTGACGGGAATGAAAATAATGTTGTAGAAATGGTTATTGATAGGTAAAAAAATAGTGTCGTAGAAATGGTTATTGATGGGAGTAAAAATAGTGTCATGTAGAAATGGTTATTGACGGGAGTAAAAATAGTGTCATGTAGAAATACTTACTGATAGGTGTAAAAATAGTGTTGCGTAGAAATGGTTATTGATAGGTGTAAAAATAGTGTCGTGAAGAAATGCTTATTGATAGGTGTAAAAATAGTGTCTTGTAGAAATGGTTATTGACGGGTGCAAAAATAGACTGATAGAAATGGTTATTGACAGGAGTAAAAATAGTGTCATATTAATGGTTATTGACGCGAGTAAATATAGTGTCGTAGAAATGGTTGTTGACGGGAGTAAAAATAGTGTCATGTAGAAATGGTTTTGGACGGGAATAAAAATAATGTAGAAATGGTTATTGATGGGAGTAAAAATAGTGTCGTAGAAATGGTTATTGACAGGAATAAAAATAATGTCGTAGAAATGGTTATTGATGGGAGTAAAAATAGTGTCGTAGAAATGGTTATTGACGGGAGTAAAAATAGTGTCGTAGAAATGGTTATTGACGGGAGTAAAAATAGTGTCATGTAGAAATGCTTATTGAAAGGTGTAAAAATAGTGCAGTGTAGAAATGGTTATTGATAGGTGTAAAAATAGTGTCGTGTAGAAATGGTTATTGACGGGTGTAAAAATAGTGTCATTGGAATGGTTATTGACGGGAGTAAAAATAGTGTCGTAGAAATGGTTATTGACGGGAGTAAAAATAGTGTTGTAGAAATGGTTATTGATGGGAGTAAAAATAGTGTCGTAGAAATGGTTATTGATGGGAGTAAAAATAGTGTCATGTAGAGATGGTTATTGATAGGTGTAAAAATAGTATCGTGTAGAAATGGTTATTGATAGGTGTAAAACTAGTGTCATGTAGAAATGGTTATTAATAGGTGTAAAAATGGTGTCGTAGAAATGGTTATTGATGGGAGTAAAAATAGTGTCGTAGAAATGGTTATTGACGGGAGTAAAAATAGGGTCATGTAGAAATGGTTATTGATAGGTGTAAAAATAGTGTCGTGCAGAAACGGTAATTGATAGGTGTAAAAATAGTGTCTTAGAAATGGTTATTGATAGGTGTTAAAATAGTGTCGTGCAGAAACGGTAATTGATAGGTGTAAAAATAGTGTTGTAGAAATGGTTATTGATAGGTGTAAAAATAGTGTCTTAGAAAGGGTTATTGATAGGTGTAAAAATTGTGTCGTGCAGAAACGGTAATTGATAGGTGTAAAAATAGTGGCTTAGAAATGGTTATTGATAGGTGTAAAAATAGTGTCGTAGAAATGGTTATTGACGGGTGTAAAAATAGTGTCGTAGAAATGGTTATTGATAGGTGTAAAAATAGTGTCATAGAAATGGTTATTGACGGGAGTAAAAATAGTGTCGTAGAAATGGTTATTGACGGGAGTAAAAATGGTGTCATGTAGAAATGGTTACTGACGGGAATAAAAATAGTGTCGTAGAAATGGTTATTGACGGGAGTAAAAAAAGTGTTGTAGAAATGGTTATTGATGGGAGTAAAAATAGTGTCGTAAAAATGGTTGTTGACGGGAGTAAAAATAGTGTCGTGCAGAAACGGTAATTGATAGGTGTAAAAATATTGTCGTGCAGAAACGGTAATTGATAGGTGTAAAAATAGTGTCTTTGAAATGTTTATTGATGGGAGTAAAAATTGTGACGTAGAAATGGTTATTGACGGGTGTAAAAATAGTGTCGTAGAAATGGTTATTGGCGGGAGTAAAAATAGTGTTGCAGAAATGGTTATTGATGGGAGTAAAAATAGTGTCGTAGAAATGGTTATTGACGGGAGTAAAAATAGGGTCATGTAGAAATGGTTATTGATAGGTGTAGAAATAGTGTCGTGCAGAAACGGTAATTGATAGGTGTAAAAATAGTGTCTTAGAAATGGTTATTGATAGGTGTAAAAATAGTGTCGTAGAAATGGTTATTGACGGGTGTAAAAATAGTGTCGTAGAAATGGTTATTGATAGGTGTAAAAATAGTGTCGTAGAAATGGTTATTGACGGGAGTAAAAATAGTGTCGTAGAAATGGTTATTGACGGGAGTAAAAATAGTGTCATGTAGAAATGGTTATTGATAGGTGTAAAAATAGTGTCGTGCAGAAACGGTAATTGATAGGTGTAAAAATAGTGTCGTAGAAATGGTTATTGACGGGTGTAAAAATAGTGTAATAGAAATGGTTATTGACGGGAGTGAAAATAGTGACAGACAGAAAGACAGAAGCGTTCATAGAGCTGCTTGGTCGCAGCTAAAAGTAGTGTCATGTAGAAATGGTTATTGGTAGGTGTAAAAATAGTGTCGTGCAGAAATGGTAATAGATAGGTGTAAAAATAGTGTCTTAGAAATGGTTATTGACGGGAGTAAAAATTGTGTCGTAGAAATGGTTATTGACGGGTGTAAAAATAGTGTAATAGAAATGGTTATTGACGGGAGTGAAAATAGTGACAGACAGAAAGACAGAAGCGTTCATAGAGCTGCTTGGTCGCAGCTAAAAGTAGTGTCATGTAGAAATGGTTATTGACGGGAGTAAAAATAGTGTCGTGTAGAAATGGTTATTGATGGGAGTAAAAATAGTGTTGTAGAAATGGTTATTGACGGGAGTAAAAATAGTGTCATGTAGAAATGGTTATTGATAAGTGTAAAAATAGTGTCGTAGAAATGGTTATTGACGGGAGTCAAAATAGTGTCGTGTAGAAATGGTTATTGACGGTTGTAAAAATAGTGTCGTAGAAATGGTTATTGACGGGAGTAAAAAAAGTGTTGTAGAAATGGTTATTGATGGGAGTAAAAATAGTGTCGTAGAAATGGTTGTTGACGGGAGTAAAAATAGTGTCGTGCAGAAACGGTAATTGATAGGTGTAAAAATATTGTCGTGCAGAAACGGTAATTGATAGGTGTAAAAATAGTGCCTTAGAAATGGTTATTGATGGGAGTAAAAATTGTGACGTAGAAATGGTTATTGACGGTTGTAAAAATAGTGTCGTAGAAATGGTTATTGACGGGAGTAAAAAAAGTGTTGTAGAAATGGTTATTGACGGGAGTAAAAAAAGTGTTGTAGAAATGGTTATTGATGGGAGTAAAAATAGTGTCGTAGAAATGGTTGTTGACGGGAGTAAAAATAGTGTCGTGCAGAAACGGTAATTGATAGGTGTAAAAAGATTGTCGTGCAGAAACGGTAATTGATATGTGTAAAAATAGTGTCTTAGAGATGGTTATTGATGGGAGTAAAAATTGTGACGTAGAAATGGTTATTGACGGGTGTAAAAATAGTGTCGTAGAAATGGTTATTGATAGGTGTAAAAACAGTGTCGTAGAAATGGTTATTGACGGGAGTAAAAATAGTGTTGTAGAAATGGTTATTGATGGGAGTAAAAATAGTGTCATGTAGAAATGGTTATTGATAGGTGTAGAAAGAGTGTCTTAGAAATGGGTATTGATAGGTGTAAAAATAGTGTCGTAGAAATGGTTATTGACGGGTGTAAAAATAGTGTCGTAGAAATGGTTATTGATAAGTGTAAAAATAGTGTCGTAGAAATGGTTATTGACGGGAGTAAAAATTGTGTCATTGAAATGGTTGTTGACGGGAGTAAAAACAGTGTGGTGCAGAAACGGTAATTGATAGGTGTAAAAATATTGTCGTGCAGAGACGGTAATTGATAGGTGTAAAAATAGTGTCTTAGAAATGGTTATTGATTGGACTAAAAATTGTGTCGTAGAAATGGTTATTGACGGGTGTAAAAATAGTGTCGAAGAAATGGTTATTGATAGGTGTAAAAATAGTGTCGTAGAAATGGTTATTGACGGGAGTAAAAATAGTGTTGCAGAAATGGTTATTGATGGGAGTAAAAATAGTGTCATAGAAATGGTTATTGATAGGTGTAAAAATAGTGTCTTAGAAATGGTTATTGATGGGAGTAAAAATTGTGTCGTAGAAATGGTTATTGACGGGTGTAAAAATAGTGTCGTAGAAATGGTTATTGATAGGTGTAAAAATAGTGTCGTAGAAATGGTTATTGACGGGAGTAAAAATTGTGTCGTAGAAATGGTTATTGACGGGTGTAAAAATAGTGTCGTAGAAATGGTTATTGATAGGAGTTAAAATAGTGTCGTAGAAATGGTTATTGACGGGAGTAAAAATAGTGTTGTAGATATGGTTATTGATGGGAGTAAAAATAGTGTCATAGAAATGGTTATTGACGGGAGTAAAAATAGTGTCATGATGAAATGGTTATTGATAGGTGTAAAAATAGTGCCGTGCAGAAACGGTAATTGATAGGTGTAAAAATAGTGTCTTAGAAATGGTTATTGATGGGAGTAAAAATTGTGTCGTAGAAATGGTTATTGACGGGTGTAAAAATAGTGTAATAGAAATGGTTATTGACGGGAGTGAAAATAGTGACAGACAGACAGAAGCGTTCATAGAGCTGCTTGGTCGCAGCTAAAAATAGTGTCATTTAGAAATGGTTATTGGTAGGTGTAAAAATAGTGTCGTAAAATGGTTATTGACGGGAGTAAAAATAGTGTCTTGTAGAAATGGTTATTGGTGGGAGTAAAAATAGTGTCATAGAAATGGTTATTGACGGGAGTAAAAATAGTGTCACGTAGAAATGGTTATTGATAGGTGTAAAAATAGTGTCGTAGAAATGGTTATTGACGGGAGTAAAAATAGTGTCATGTAGAAATGGTTATTGACGGTTGTAAAAATAGTGTCGTAGAAATGGTTATTGATGGGAGTTCAAATAGTGTCGTAGAAATAGTTATTGACGGGAGTAAAAATATTGTCATGTAGAAATGGTTATTGATAGGTAAAAAAATAGTGTTGTAGAAATGGTTATTGAGGGGAGTAAAAATAGTGTCATGTAGAAATGGTTATTGACGGGAGTAAAAATAGTGTCATGTAGAAATGCTAACTGATAGGTGTAAAAATAGTGTTGCGTAGAAATGGTTATTGATAGGTGTAAAAATAGTTTCGTGTAGAAATGGTTATTGATAGGTGTAAAAATAGTGTCTTGTAGAAATGGTTATTGACGGGTGCAAAAATAGTGTCATAGAAATGGTAATTGACAGGTGTAAAAATAGTGTCATAGAAATGGTTATTGACGCGAGTAAAATGGCATTTTCAAGATGTTCATCACGGCAACTTTTTACTTATCCGATTGGAATGGAGCAGACACACTTGAATTCCAGTTTGGACATACTGAACAAATCCAACATCTCCAAATAGGCAAGATGTCTGTAAATTTTCGGTTTCATTGATTAAGAATTTTTGGAGATGATGAATTTTAAATATTCAATTACCGGAAAATACTAATGGCAGAGGTCTAATGAAGCTCGAAATGCACTGCACAGCAAAAACGGCATGCAATGCATGCCTGCTATGCACTGTCCAAGTTTTGCACCCATACAATAGCCAAAACCGTCAAAAAGGTTGCCAAAACCACTGCTCAGTACACTTTGATCTTGGTTGCAGTGCAGTTACCACTGCGATACCAGAAAGGTGAACAGAGTCTTCCAACATTCATACTGGCTCTTACAATTCTATTGTCAGCTTCCTCATCTATCACTACATTATTAGACAGTACCAAGGTAAGTAAACTAGTGAACAGCCTCAAGGCTGCCTAAACTCCCTTTATGGTTATTGAAGGTTTGTCATAGAGCTGGTCAGGGGCTGGCAGAGAAATGACCTCAGTTTTGTTGATGTTGAAAGTGAGACCATAGTTATTACATGCAAACGAGAAGCTTTCCATTGTGGTCTGAATTTCAGGTTCAGTCTGGGTGATAAGAGCACAGTCATCAGCAAAGAGGAAGTCTCTCAACACAGACTCTTTGATCTTAGTGATAGCTTGAAGACGACAAAGGTTTTTTTTGTTTTGTTTTTTTTTTTTAAATTTGGCACCTCCAATCCCACCCGAACCTGGAATACCCAATTGGTGAACTATGAACAAGGTTTGCTTGTATGCAACCCCCTGTTGCCAATTCAGGAGAGAGAGACGGTTCACGGCTCTCCTCCGAAGCGCGTGCCCGTCAACTACTGCACCTTTACACTCATTGGTTGAATCCTCGCAAGTTCAGAACAAGGGCGGAGCATACCCGAACATGAACAGGCTTAGAATCTTCCTCACAAGCACCCGTCTGGCCAACAGGAGGCACTTGAGCAACAAACAAAGCAACAATAATATTCCCTTCCCGGCAGACCCTTCCCAATTTGCTACCCTGTAGTGCAATGGCCAATTTTGCGCTACTCTGAAAAACCTGCCGACCACTGCCGATTGGTAGGGGCGGGGCTCGTCCCGCGCCGTGATAGTCACTTCTGCTCCGCAATGCTGTGCTTTAACCGAGTGAGCTATCCAGCAGCAAAGATGACAAAGGTCAAATAACTTTCCATCAGTTCTGTACTTGATGAGAATTCTGGGATCATCATCTTGGTAGGCAACGGACAGCATGGCTGCGAACATCATACTAAACGGTGTAGGTGCGAGAACGCAGCCTTGCTTCACCCCATTTGTCACATGAAAAGACACAGACTTTTCTCCGTCATCAAGCACTTTAGCTTCCATGCCATCATGTAGCTGTCTAACCATTGTGATAACGGTCTCTGGACACCAAAATTTAGCCATTGTTTTCCATGACTGTGTAGCCATGTTGATTGAGCAATCAGCTACTGATAGATATCCATGAGACTCCGGACAAACATAAAGCTTGCAAAATTCCAAGTTGATTGGGCAATTTGTTTTGGGGTTATCAGTAATTGCTTGCTGTGGCACCACCTCTGGACAGATTTACACCAAATTCTTTAGGCTTGAGCCTAATGGCACGTAAATGAAATATGTCAATTACGTAATGATTGGACATGAAGGTGGTCTGGTCTGGTCTGGTCTGAAGGTGCTGTGTTCCAAATTTCATACTAATTGATCGCACCATGTAGGAGGACATAGAGTTTAAAGGTTTCGTAAGTATTCTAAATTGCGAAAAATCCACCCAAATGCAAATGAGTGAGGCATATATGGATAGATTCATGTTAGGGGTGGATCCAGATCTTGAAATGAGAAGTTTCCATGAGTAGTTTGGGACATGAATAGCCAACCAGAATGAGGTCTGAGTGAGTTCCAACACAATGAAAGTGTTTCCAGCTAATCAATGAGGTGTTTGAGTGAGTTCCGGCAACTACTTTAACTACCCTGGATCTGCCCCTGCATGTAACCCACTGAATCCAGCAACAAAAAAAAAGTTTCTAAGATCTACAGTTGGTTGTTATTCTGCCACTTAGTGGTAAATGTGAAAACTCCAAAATTGCAGAGAAGCATTACTCCAGTACATGGTTGATGCGTGTAACCAAATTTTATGGGAAAATATTGAACGGTTTACAAATTATTTTACAGGCAAAAATGTTAACAGGCAGACAGATGGATCCAACTGTATTGTTTGCTGGGGGATAGAAAATAAATGAAAAGTCATTCAGAGTATGACAAGTTGCCGATATTTGGATATTGACAGTGACCGACGTCAAACATCAATTATATCATTCCGGTTGACCAAATTCTCCAAAATTGACCTGTGGGGTATTTGCCGCATGGTGCCCGTGCCTCGTTGCGCTTGCGCTCAAAGTGAGGCCCTGGTGACAATGACTCAATGGCTGCCTCCAGTGAAGGAAATCGAAGTTGGCGGACCAGGTAGTATTGGGTTGCACAAAACTTCAGTTTAGAACAATTATTAGTCCTGACCTGTTCCTAATCGGGGAGAACAAGCCGGACCTGTTAACTGTGGAGTGCTCTCGGAGTGAACCTCCTGTTAATTATGAAAATGACTGAGAACAGGTCAGGACTAATAATTGTTTTAAACGGAAATTTCAACCCAATTCTCTGTTCGTGTTCCGCAGCTGGACTGAAATAAGCCCATGATTTAATCACTGTTAGATCGCATACGGAGAGAAACCGTGTCTTCGGTTGCCAATTACGATAATTGGAAAACGCGTCGACAAATGAAAATGATTGAGAACTACGAATTGCAGTCAAAAAGGGACGTGTCTCAGCAATCCCGCTGGCTACGCCACTGTCGGCAAGTACACATGCCAAAATTAAATGATCCCTTTGTTCTAAAAATTTATAGAGATCGGTAATCAACATGGTATATTGAAAAGTATTTAAGACCAAAATGACGTTTCATGACACCTAGAAATATGAAAACGAAGACATTTCAATGATAAACCTACCTGGTCTGCCATCTTCGATTTCCTTCAGTGGAGGCAGCCATTGAGTCATTTTTACCAGGGCCTCACTTCGAGCGCAAGCGCAACGAGGCATGGACACCAGGCTGGGGTATTTGCCGCATGCAAAACACGACTCCATTGTCAAATTCTATCATTTCGAAAATTCCTAATTTACATCAACATTGTGTAATCATTCTGACCTCAACTGCTGGAATGGACAACGTTAGTAGAAAAGAATGGCATTGGTTTGAAGTTTCTATCACAGTTAGAGGTAAAGTCATTTACCAAAATGTGTTTTGATGTTTCTGGTTACCTTAGCCTTTACCTTTCTACTAGGATTGCAAAAAGCGACCCTGATCAACTGTACTTGACAAGACGATTAAATCTTTGAAGAAAGATGATAATTGATGCAAAACTGCGGGCACTAGAGTGCAAACTAACGGACAGACGAACAATTTTGAATTTCAGCGACTAATGAGCTCTGACAGGTGTAAAATGGACTGCAAAAGATATAAAAAAGGGTAGCGACAGATATAACATGGACACTGATAGACTTCTTTGGCCATTGTCTTGGAGCTTTACCTTCCAACGGTTTCCGCACTCATTACAAAGCACAAAGGTGGTCATGGGCTCATCAGCGCTGCGAGTTTGAACCTGGACAAATAAAACACACACAGTCAATACATTACCAGACTCTAGTTGTTGTTTCTGTGCCTGATCGTAAATAAATGATGGATATATCCATGTTTTTAGGTGGGAGCAGGTTCTGCACCTAGTTGTAGTTAGATGTAAGTTCCAATTATGGTTGCAGGTATGGGTTGGTTCTTTACCTGGTTGAAGCTGGGTACAGGTGCTGTACTTAATTGTATGTGGATTTAGGTTCTGTTCCCAGCAGCAGGTTGGTAGAGGATCTGTACCTGATTGTAAATAGGGGAAGGATTTCTCCCAGAATGTAGGTGGGTGTAGTTTCTGAACCTGGTTGCTGGACAGTGTTGGTTTTGTTTCTGGTTGTAGGTATGTAGGTTTTGCATCTGACTATAGGTGAGTCAAAGAGCTGTGCTTAGTTGTATGGGGGTGCATGCTCCGTTCCTTGCGGCAGGAGGGTGTAGGATCTCTACCTGGTTGTAGAGTCTGTCCCTGCGTGTAGGTGGGTACAGTTTCTGAAACTGGTTGTAGGGCAGTATGTTTTCTACCTGGTTGTAGGCATGTAGGTTTTGCATCTGACTGTAGGTGGGTGTAGGCGCTGTGGTTAATTGTACGTGTGTGCAGGTTCTGTGTCCTGTTGCAGGTTGGTGTAGGATCTGTAACTGGTCGTGGGTGGGTATAGACTACGTACCTGGTTGTAGAAGGTGAAGATATTTCACTTGGTTTTAGGTGGGCGTAGGTTCTTTACCTGGTTGTAGGTGCAGTTTTTCTTCTTGCACTTCGGGCACTGCAACAGGTCAGTGGTGGTGCCACCTGTTTTGGCCATCTGATGCTCCCTGATCGCCTCCAGAGTCAGTGTGCTCCGCAGCTGCTTCAGCTCATCACTGGCCATCTCCTGCAACAGTCACATATGCAGTATTATTAAGAGCACCAACTCCTCTGGCTGGAATAACACAGATACTATTCTAAACACCAACATCTCCTGCAAGAGTCACATTGAGGCTATTATGACCAACAACAACAACAAGTTTATTCACACACACAAATTAGGCAGGAAGGTGCAAATTGAGGATCATACCAATAAACGTGTGAAAAGGGATCACCCCAAGAAAGCTAATTAAGCTTATAGTAGGGGGCCCAGTCCTAGACAAACAAAAATCATATGACAATACAAACATAACATAAATCCCAGAAAACCGTCTCTGCAGCAGTCATTCAGATCAGAGATTTCACTAAAACAAAAGGAAATTCTGGTCACAATAGGAACCCCTGTGTGGTTGTAGGTTGTTGGGCTCCCTTGGTCAAAAATCACGTCTTATTTCTTCAAGATACCAAGGATTATCCCAATAGGACTAAACAAAGGCTGATTCTGGAATTAAATAACAAAAAATAGAAGATAGCCAAACTGTTTAATAATGGCCGGGTAAGTTGAAACAGAATCTTAAAAAGGTATCAGCGCGTCACTTGGGCTACACCAACAACCAGCCAAGAGGTTCCCAGAAGTGGCAGCAAAACACAAAAGGAATTATAGTAAAAAACAAAAGATAGGTAGCCAACTATTTGCAATACAGAGCACTTAGCAGTAGGCAGAATAAATTACCCAACTTCATTGTAGAACAAGAGGAGATATTGTTTTAACCTTTTCTTAAATAAGGAAAATGAATGTGACATTTTAATATCGTCGTCAAGCTCATTCCAAATCTGTGGACCCCTGCACACGACACTCAGACTAGTTCTTACTAACCAGCGATTCTTACCAAAAATAAAATGCTTATTCTTGGTGCCATATGTGTGCAGTGGGGAACATATTGGAACAAGGTCACATAGTCGGGCATTTAATCCATTAATAACCAAATACATTGTACAAGCATTATGAAAAATATTTTATTCAGTAAGTCGCAATAAACCAAAAGCAAAAAAAAGTGGTTTCGTGGGTGCATGGTAAGGTGACCATGTTAATGCAGGCAGGACTTTCTTTTGGAGAACAAGTCATTTCTGTAGGTGACCAGGAAAGGTGTTGCTCCATATGATATTGCAATAATTTAAATGAGGTTCAAATAAAGTTTTGTACAAGGTAAATAGTGCAGAAACGGGAAGAAAATGCCTCAGTTTAAAAAACAAGCCCACATATTTAGACAGATCCCTGATCAAACGATTAATATGCTCTTTGAAATTCAGGAACTCATCGATATGGACCCCCAGGAATTTAGTGGAGTAAACCCTTTCAATATCTTCCCCATTAATGCTAAGAGTAATTGGCAAATCATCAAAGTGATTTCTACTGGAGTGGAAAAAAATGTAGTTTGTCTTCTTAATATTTAGGGATAATTTATAACACTTAAAACATGCATCCACTTTTACCAACTCATTGTTAAGGAGGTCTTGTAATTCGTATGGACTCTTGAGGGACAGGAACAGAGTGGTCCATCAGCAAACAATACTTTGTGAAGAACAGAAGAAGAATGGATAAAATCATTGACATACAGAAGAAACAGGAGTGGTCCCAATATAGAACCTTGTGGGACCCCATATTTGATGAATTTACACAACGATTTATGACCATTAATGCAAACATATTGTTGTCTCCCGTACATGTAGCTTTTGAACCAGCAGAGAGCGACACCTCTGACACCATAATACTGCAATTTGTATAATAAAATCTCAAAATCAATTGTGTCAAAGGCCTTAGATTAATCCAAGAACACACTTGTGCCACATTCACCTTTATCAATGGCATCATTTATCCTTTCAGTGAGATCCAATACTGCCATACATGTCGTTCTGTTTCCTGAAGCCATACTGCGATGGAGCCTAAATGTTTAATTTATCGAGGTAACCATTCAGTCGATTATATACGACTCTCTCCAGGACCTTAGAGAGTGTGGGCAGAACTGATATAGGTCGGTAGTTGCTTAGGTCATTTTTGTCTCCAGACTTAAATACTGGCACGACCCTAGCGATCTTTGCCATTTTTGGTACAGTTCTGGATGATAGAGAGAGATTTATACAATAGACGAGAGGGTCAACGATTTTGATGTCATCAACCTCAGCTGAGGTTGTGCTTTTCATATTAAAAATAATTTTTAGGACTTCATTTTTGTCTGTAGGCTTCATAAAAAATGAATTTAAGTAATTTCCATTCAGGTAATGTTAAAACGAAACACCACAAGGGTGACTAATTTTACTTGATAGATTTCTAGCAGCAGAAAGAAAATAATCGTTGAAGCCATTTGCAAGATCATCGGTTTTTGGAAACACAGCATTTTTTTGGTCTCTGTTACTTTATTTAGCACTTGCCAAGATTGTTTAGTGTCACCCTGAGATGCCTTTAAAAGTTCAGTATAATAATTTCTTTTGCCATGTCTCATTATGTGTGTCAGTTTATTCCTATATTTAGTGTATTTTTCCTTATTAGTGTTACTTTGGTTCTTTAAATATTGCCTGTAAAATTGGTTTTTATGTTTAATTGATTTTAATATCCCCTTTGTAAGCCAGGGGTTCTGATCGGTAGCATAGCATCTGACAGTCTTCTCCAGTATGGTACTCCGAATTGAATCAGTGAGAGTTTTAATCAGAGTCATATGCGGTTTCAGAATTTGTGCAACAGTAAACAGAGTCAAATGTTTTGGCTTTCAGGCTTTGACATAATCTCAGGAGGTTCTTCTGATTTAGAACTGTAGTTTTATTTAGACCACTTAGATTTATCATTGAACAATCAGAGTCGAGGAATAGTACAATTGGAAAATGGTCAGAAATATCAGTGAGCACTACACCAGAATTTAGGCAGATATTCTGGATGTTTGTGATAATGTTGTCAATGGATGACTGCGTGGAGTGTGTTACTCTAGTATATAAATTAATAGTAGGGAAAAAAGAGGTGGAATATAAAGTACTAATGAAATCATATTTTGCACCATCATTCTTGGAGATATCTATATTGAAATCTACAAGGATGACACACGCTTTACCTTTTCTGTTTATAGATAGCAAAAGCTCATCCAGCTTGACCATGAAGGTATTTAGGTCAGAGTGAGGGGGGCGATAAATTACACCAACAATAAGTTTTTTCCCCATCATTTAAATTGGTCTCAATAAAGAGAGAGTCGGAGAAGTCATCATTAATATCAAGATCATTGCAAATTGTTACCTGGTACATTGTCTTTAAGTTAAAACACACACCCCCTCCAATTCGACCAAGAGAATGGGAGAACAGATCTTGCCACCCATCATCGAACACTGGCGACTTGACTAAACAATGCAAATTAGTGACACCCTCAGATTCATGAGATTTATAAAATATTAAAAAAGCATTACTGACCATATGTATTATACATTTTTAGTTGGTTTCAGTACAGTATAAATATAACAGGTGATCAGAAAATGTAACAGTGACTAAAATCTGTGCTTGCAATACTATGTCAATTTTTGTTTTTGCTTCATTGAAGCCTTAAATATCTAACCTAGTTATTAGAATAAGCTATAGGAAATAATGCAGAAGAACTGTACACTCAGAGTGAAGTAGGAAATCTTTTGAGCTGCCCATCAGCCATTTTGAATATGAAAATGTGGTCAAAATTCACTTATTGTAAAACTGCACTCCAGAGGAAACCAGTATATATAATACTAGAGAAAGATTACTTGCACAAGTTTCACAGGAATGGCAGTAAAAAACTTAATAGCAGAATTCAAGATGTAAGGATAGTGGCCATTTTGAATAAGCGAATTAAAATAATATGCACACAAAATTTGAGAAAAATCCATCCGGCAGTTTTATGAATATCAGTGACAAACTTCGAAGACAAAATTTAAGATGGAGCCTGGGTTGCCATTTTGAATAAGCAGATGACTTACATCACACACAACTAGAGAGTAGGGGGAACCTGCATGCAGGATTTGCTGATGATCTACGTCGTAGTTTTCTTGGAATAGCAATAACAATTTCATCCAACATGACCATCTGGCAGCCATTTTGAATACGCAAATGTGGCTAAAATGATGCGCTACTATACACCCAGGGAAACCTGTACACTGACTTTGTTGAATATTGACTCAGCAGTTTTCTTTGAATAGCAATAACAAGAATTGTTCATGTACAAACGGCGGATGACAGATGATGTGGAAGGACCACGAACAAAAAGCAACTCGATCAGCTCAAAATTAACATGATGTTTAGCTAAAAACATCAATGATGCAGAATAATTGAATGCATAAAAACAACCAACATGTAAACACGCATATTAAAAACAATCAAAATATAAAAACCTACAATATACACACACATCATGTTCTGCCAAACCCACAAAATATATACCAATGAGCCAAAAAAATGACCATTTTCCCAATATGCTATTGCTGCATGATGCCGCAGCAGCTCCGACCTGCTGATGTGTGAACTCTGCAAGGCCTCTGCAGGTGTCCTGAGGCAACTGGCACTGAGATGTTTAGCAAGAAATTGTTTAAGTAGTGAAAGCTGTGAGCTGGAACCACCATGAAATGGACTTGAAGTTCCAGCATATCTGACGGATGCCTGATCACATTGCGAACTGGGGAATTTGGAGGCTGGGCAACAACTTGAACTCTGTCATGTCCCTCAAACTATTTCTGTACGATATGTGCTGAGAGAGTCTACTGCCATTGGGGAATACCACTGCCATTAAGGGGTTGATCAGGTCCATAATGATGCTTCGGTAGGTGGCACATGTGAAACTGACATCCACATGAACGCTCTAATCCATGTTTTACCGGCAGAACATCTGCCAAAGCATCATGTTCCCTCCAGAAGTTTGTCTTCTTCCCACAGTGCATCCTAATGCAATCTCTTCTCCAGGTATAAGGTGCACACATAACCGGCCAATGTACATCTACATCGTTAGACCAGGCAATTTGCTTCAATTGCTCCAGGGTCCAGTTCCAATGTTCACGTGCCCAAAGCAGGCACTTTTGACAGTGGACAGAGGTTAGCATGGGCACTCTGACCAATCTGATGCCACAAAGCGCCATACACTGCAGGCTGCGATGCATTATGTGTCGTGACTCATTCGCACAGCAATCATCATTAAAACTTTCAGTAACTTGTGCGACAGCAGCCCTTAAGTTGGTCTGGACCAGAAGGAATAGCCTTCATTACCCACACTAATCAATGAACCTTGCCTGCCCAATACCCTGCAGCTGGTTTGTGGTTTGTCCCTCCTCAAACCACTGTCGGAAGGTACTCACCACTTTTGATGGAAGCATCTCACAAACCAGGCCATTTTTGAGATGCTCCGCCCAGTTGTCTAAAAATGATTTGGCCTTTTCAAAGTCACTCAGGTCTACACACCCGCCCATTGCTGTTTACTAACTGCTTTGTACATCTCAGACCGTGTCATGTGCCTTTGTTAGGAGATAACGTCATTCTTTTCCTATGTGATTTGTCTGAATTTATTCTGCTCTTCGGTGTATACACCCACAATGTAAGTACCCAAATTATAATCACCCGAATTTTGAAAAAGCATCATAAAAACACCCAAAATACAAATAGCCGCTATTATAAGCATTCAAAACATACACACCCACATTAAAAATACCTCGAAAACAACCACCTTACTAACATCCACACCATAATCACCCAAATTATGAAAAACCATAATGTGAATACCAAAAATAAAAAAAAGTCATTATATAAGCACAAAAAAATCCATACACCCACAAAATAAAAACACATATTACACACATTGTAAAACAATCACTTTATAAACACTCACTTTATACGCACTCAGATACAACTACCAATATACAAACACCCACAATACAGTCATTGAGTTAAAGAAGGAGACAGCACCTCGGCAAAGTGTATTTCTACAGAAAGTAGAATTCTTGAAGTGTCTAAAATGCATAGTTTTATGAATTTTAATTTGGTAATGATCCAGTGCGGCGCATTTTAAAGCCAGCAAGTCTTCAATATCGGCGTCAATATCAGGGCCAGACATTTTTACTTGGGAAATCTAAGGCTGCGCTGAGAATGCACACTTGTCCACTTGCTCACTCACTCTCTCATTAAACAGTGCCCTATATAGTGGGTGAGTGTACATCAAACGCCAGTGCCGTGGCACTTGTGGCGTCAGTTATTCTCTTTCGTGATGTCAGTTGTTCTCTTTCCTTTCATCCAGGCCATGGAGGAGTTCAGAGGGCCTTCAGTAAGCTCACCCTTTACGGCTTGACTGCCTGCAAGCTGTTTTTATTTATTTGGCCAGATTAACAATCAAAAAATGTATTGACTAAGCGACCAAGACCAATGCTGTACATGACATTTAATTAGAAATGATAATGAAAAGGTAAATTCGTATTGCCTACATTTAAATAATTGATGTGGCATTGTAAATCCAAAACATTCGCTGACTTTACAGCATTTATTTTCGCTGTCTTTAGGATTGTCAGACAGCTGTGCAACCTGCCTTACAGTGCCCTTTAGCTGTGACAACATTCAGAATAAAGAACGGATTCTCGCAGCCTCGCAAACTAATTTACGCAAATCTGTGCTGCTTAACGTGCAACACAAGCGCTGAAATTATAAAGACATATTGAAATTTTACGTTGTCATTTATATGCAGAGGAAGACGCTTCATAATGTTGTGGTGCTATACATAATCCTATCAAAAGTAAATTAGATGGTCATCAGTTTTTACCAATTAGTCTGAGCAAGTGTGGCTAATCGGGAGATGTAAACTATGAGAGGTTTAGGTTATTAAGCATTTAAAGATGAGGTTTCTGAATAACAAATTCAAAGTCAGAAGATTCCCCAAGTAAAAATGTCTGCCCCCTGATATTGAAGCCAATTTGAAGACTCACTGGTTTAAAAATGCATTGCACTGGACTATTGTCAAATTAAAATATGCGTTTTAGGCACTTCAGAACTCAAGTTTCCGCTGAAATATACTTCTCTGAAGTGCGGTCTCCTCCGTTTACAGTATCCCCGATAATTATTTCATGCATTTCCATGGTAAACATGTACCTCGGCAGTCATACTGGCAATGCGCTGGAGCTCTATGGATCCCGCCAGCACGTTCTTCCTTAGGCCTGGGTTCTTTGGGTCTTTCAGGTTACTGATGCGGCTCCGAACCCGGTTCTTATACTTCATATCTGTGGCTTTGATCTCCTGGTAGATATGTGTGTCGCTAAGGAATCATTCTTAAACTTCTGGTGGAGACACTGGCTTGGCCACAACCATATGGAGACTCCTTATTCAGGGACTGTTTTCCATGGTTTTCTGCAAGGCCTCTCAGCTCAACTGATGGAAAATCCTGATATTTAGCATACATTCTAGATCATGCAGGACTTCCACCAGTATGGACAGAGCTTTTTTTGTCCCTGCATATACAACTCAGTCCATAAAAGGTTTATCAAAGTCATTCTAGGAGAGCTTGCGTGGCCTGCACGGAGCCCTGACCACATCAAACACCACTGGGACCAACTGAACAATCGACTTCTAGTCAAGCCTCAACAGCGAACATTTCTGCCTGACCTCATGAATGATTGGATCGGAAGCAAATTCACCAAGAAATGTTCTAACATCTAATAATAAGCCTTCCTCCAAGAGGACATGCTTTCGGCCAAACAGTGCATATTGTATATTGCATGTACATACTGAATGTGTGGGTCCAAAGAACATAAAGGATATAATCTTCAATTTCAGCTGCCATGGAGTCACAGTTTGTACCATATTCTTTGTAATCATCTGAGGATGAGAGAAAGAAGGTTTGTATCACAAGGAATAGAGGTCAGCTGGTCTTGTACAATGTATACATAGCTATAAACTGCATCAATAATACCATTAAGGGCAAAAAATATGTACATAGAACTGCCAAACCTCATGCCAAGTGGCGACAGGCTATTCCACCACAATTATATAATCATTATCAAACAAAATTTACATTGTGTTGATTGAAAGCTAGAGGCAAAAGTCATTTAATTCTTTAAAGGCCAATGAGTCAATTTAACCATTTTCAATGCTAAATCATAATGTTTATGTTTCATAATATCAGCCAAGAAGACAAAATATCACGGTATATTGCAGATGAACCTAAAACAATGCTTGAATCATTAATCAACTTCATCCAATTGTATGATTGGAAGCACAACAGAATTTTTGAAACAGGCTTAACGTAGTAATTTGCCTGAAGGCAAGATTCTTACCATCAGAGTGTGTGTGCATGTGTGTGTGTGTGTGTGTGTGTGTGTGTGTGTGAGTACATACCCTCAGTGCGTAAGGCTGCTGAAAGCATTTCGATGCACTTGTCCCGAATGCTGTCGCCAGTGAGCAGGTAGGGGGGCAGAGGCCCCCCCGCTGGGCTGAAGGGGGGGGTGAGTGGGCTGATGGGTGTCTTTGGGGTGTCTGGTTTCTCCTTACCACTCACGCTTAACATCAGAGACAGAGAGAGATCATTACACACTGAACACGTCACCTCTCACACTTAACAGATGAGAGAGAGAGCAAGGGAGAGAGGGAGAGTTACACACCGAGCACCTTACCTCACACACTTAAAGGGAAATTTCATTCGTCACAATGATTTAAGTAATGTGATGCTCCACTACATATATTATTTCCCAAGTTTTCCGGCAATTCGAATGACATGGGGTTCAGAGAATAGTGTTTTTTGGGAGAAAAAGAAGTTTCCATGGATGCAGCCATTCTGACCAATCACATAATCAGAAGTAGCTAATATGACGTCATCAGGGCACTTCACTGCAGTAGTGAGAGAATTCCATTGTGTTCTTGTTATTAATGAGTTGATTTACCGCGGGCAAAGTATCATATCTCAGATCCAAAAAACCCCAAGAATGATCATTTTCGCAAAATCCCATCAAAGGCGTTGAGACAAAGCCAGTGGCTTGCAAAATGTTGCAGGAGTTCTGACGATTTCTGTTGCCTTGTCTAGTTAAAGTGACACCATCGTTAACTCCTGGATAAGTCTTTAATGAATTAGGGACTGGTCATCCACGACAAGATCATTTTTATCTTACCACTCATGGTCGTGCTGACGGCAAATTGGTTGATTAGTGAGTGACAACTTCCTTCTGAAGCTTTGCTTATCCAGGAGTTAACACGCTACTTGCAGGGCGGTCGTAAAGTCTTTGTTTTCGCTTTAATATTGCAATACGAATCAGCCTACTGTAGCAACTTTGATATTTGTTAGCTTATTGTATATAATGAGTCAGATAAGTTTGATTTTAAGACAGCACGCCGCACACTACGATCGTCAATTTTGGCATTTTCAGGAAAAGCCAGTGTGTACATGCAATTATTTGCCAATGAGTCAAAAAGCACTCTGAAAAAACTGTATTTTCAATATTTTTCATGATACCTATTTAAAGTGACCCTTCTATACATAGCCCGACATTTTGTGTTAATCCCCAAATCCCAAAAGTGATTTGGATCGCTTATTTCATTACCTTTTTACCATCACTGAAAGGCAGTCTGAGAAGACAGGTGAGTTCCATCATGAATATCCAGCGTTTAAATGAGCTTGGCGCTGTTTGGATAGTTACATTCATGAATATTCAATATGTAAACAGCCCAACAGCCCCAATGCCCTACTGGCCCATAGCCTAGCTAGCCACAACCATGAACGGTGAAAGACAACAGATTTTACAGGCAGCATGGTAAGACTTCTGCAAGCAATGCTACACAAATTTACAAAAATTGCCTTTTTTTAAAATTTGACCCCGAATCTGAAGAGCAGGCTGAGGAAATGCAGTAAATGCCATCAACACGTCAAACAATGAACGTTTCAGAGTGGTAATTTTACTAGCCTATCTAATAAATCAGATAAAATGTCTCGCAGCCCTCTCAACTGCAGAGCTACCAACTCTAATGCATTAGTTCAAAGTGGCATTCGCGTTCCTGTGCTGTAGTCAGCAATTGTTCAATTCATGCGCATGTAGGAGATTCTCTTGCAGAATTACAGTCCTTGTGCATGAAAGTTGATCAGTTTCACGTGCATTACGGTTCATTTCCCCACTACATGGAAATCGATTATGACTCTGGGAATTCTCACACTTTTCTTTACTCGGGAATTGGAAGCAATGGACTGGCATATAGACACTTCAAGTAGTTTTATTCCATTCACACAATCAAAACTATTTTGAAACGCATGCATTGCTTTCAATCCCCAAGTAAAAAAAGCTAAAGAGGTCCAGAGACATAATCGCTTTCCGTGTTACTATTGGTGAAATCCACCTTTATGCAAGTGAAACTGCCATGCACAAGGACTTCAATTATGCATAAGAATCTCATTAATATACACGCTGATCGAACAATTGCTGACTTTGGTGAATATGCCTTAAAATACGTGAGGCCTACGCCGTATGCTTGAGAGAAAGTTGGCAGCCCCGCAATTAGGCGATTCATTTTTTAAACCATTCTAAAATAACTAACTGGCCTAACTCTCGGAATATCTCCAAATCGCCAAAATAAGCAATATTTTGTTTGAAAGAATAAAATAAATAGTCGCTATTAATTTTTTTCAAAGCTACAGGGAGCCACTGTAGATAGAAGGGCTCCGGAGCCACGGGTTCCCGACCCCTGCCATAGACTGTGGATGACACTGACAGTTGGCACGTTGCTTGAATCTTCGTGTGGGCGTTCGTCAACATATTTTGCTTAATCTCATCAAGAATTTCAGTCACAGGCTCCTAATTTTTACTGGACATGCATCTCATAAAGGCCTACAAATGAAGTGCCTAAAGGTGACCTTGGCCCATTTTTTTCAAGGTCACTGGCCTAAAAATATCACCAAAAAACTTCGACATTTTGCTTTATCTCATCAACTGTTTCAGTTAAAGGCTCCTAATTTTCACTGGACATGCATCTCATGAAGACATACAAATGACGTGCCTAAAGGTGACCTTGCCCTATTTTTCAAGGTCACTGGCCTATAAATATCACCAAAAACTTCAACATTTTGCATCGTCTCATCAACAATTTCAGTTACAGGCTTCTAATTTTTACTGGATATTCATCTCATAAACGCCTACAAATATCGCGCCTAAAGGTGACCTTGGTCTATTTTTCAAGGTCATTGGCCTAAAAATATCACCAAAAATATCAATATTTTGCTTTATCTCATCAACTATTTCAGTTACAGGCTCCTAATATTTACTTGTCATGCATCTCATAAAGGCCTACAAATGACGTGCCTAAAGGTGACCTTGGCCTATTTTTTCAAGGTCACTGGCCCAAACATATCACCAAAAATTTTGATATTTTGCTTTATCTCATCAACATTTTTAGTTACAGGCTCCTAATTAGCTCCCGCCGCCCGAGTGGCACGGGAGCTATGGTATCAGGCTCCAGCCGTGCGTGTGTCTGTCTATGCGTGCGTCTGTCAACATAAAACTTTGACATTTTGTTTATCTTTACGGCAGGAGCTTCTGCGGCTGCCAGTGCTCTATATTTATCATACTATTGCATATCCAAAAAGGCAGTTCAAAAATTATTTAGCAAAAAACCCCATAAAAATCCATAATTTCACAGGCATTTGGCTGCCTGTTATTCTCTCCTTTCAGAAGAACAGGCTTTTTTGAGTTGATGTCCCATCTAAGATGATGAGCTCTGCACTGATTTGCAAAGAACAAAGATAAACATGGAAATGTAACGTCAGTGCTTAGAAGTTGAGAAAGGCTTGGAGGTCGAATGAGGCTGTGGGAGCAAGCAGGGCACACAGAGGGAGCTGGTAGGAAAGAACGATGCACAGCTCGTCTGTTGGTGATGTAGAAAATGGCAGTAATTACAAACCATGAAGTTAAAACGCTTCAGTGATCTACAAAGTCATCTTTCTCTTGGCTGTTAGATACAGCAAATACAAATGCACAAGTGGACTGAACTGGTAAATAGTAATTTCCATAATATGAATACCATTCATACCTGTCTGTTGAGCTCTTTCTCTGCGGGAGTCCAAGATTAGGAGTTTTAGAGCCAAGGGAATCCCTCCTAGAGTTGACAAGCACACAGACAGACAAGATGTACAGCCAGGCAGAGACCGACCACCAGAACAGTGGTTGGACAGAGAACAAATGAAAGAAAATCAACTGATGAATCAGCACTAGAACAGTGTTTATAGAAGTATGCAGGATATCCGTCCTTGTTGATGCTGGGCTATAACTCGCAACCCAGCGAACACAGCAGCAACACTCTCATGCTCACCTCCTCAAACAGGCCACATACCTTTCAGATAGAGCACATAAAAACAAGAGGATCATGCCCAGAAACAACCCAGGCACGAATTACAATAACAAATTCAGGGGGGAGAAGCCAGGCATGGCACAAATATGAACAGAGAGACAAGTTACAAGCGTATCATAACAATGACTGATCATGGCTGCTTTACAATATTTTCAAGGGGAAAATCCGGCTCAGTTTGTCTAAAAGTGCCAGGGGAATACTACAGCAATGGCTGTTTTCTCCAATCAGCAGAGGTCACATGTCAGCTGACCTGTCTCCACAGAGCTTCTTGGCAGGAGGGGAACTCGCTGGCGTCAACTCCACGTCTCTCCTGCAAGATAAAAACACACAACCAGGGATGAGATCAATGCTCACCCAGCAAGCAGGAGCATGCCTGTGCAAAATTCCTTTATCTCTACATTAATCAAACTCTGCCAGCGGGAACACGGGCAAAATCAAGACAGTGAGAAAGAAAGGTATCATGAGAGCAACACAGTTTTACAAGTGGAACAACAAAATCCAGCAAAAGGGTGAGAGCTACATTAATATGCTTTCATTTCAGAAATGAACCTGCTAGCGGAAGGTCTTTCAAAAGGCAGACTCAGCATTAATTTGAGGACCTAGTCGTCCATTCTGAATGAACCACGTAGAAAACACTGACCTGCAAAACTGTACTATTGTACTAATACTTGGGGAAAATATTATGAGTCTTTGATGGACATCCCAACTGACACACAGAGAGGACATAATATTCAACACAATCTTGAAAGAGTTTCTGAGATCCTTTAGAATGACATGGCTGCATTTCTAATCATGTGCAATGTTGAGCTCTGTCACATCAACAATCTGCAAGGAATTCTGTGCTTAAATCCCAACAAAATTTATTCATTCGTTCATCTCCTCTATCCGCTTATTCCTCACTAAGGTCGCAGGGTCCAAACAAAATTAAAAATTAAAAAATGTGCAAAGACCTTTTTCACTTGTGAAAAAGATGCAAAGAAACACCCATGCGTTTTCATCCGGATAATTATTTCCATAATACACAGCCAAAGTGGACATTTTTTTATGTCAGACACTCAAAAGAGATATTTATGGTGAGACATTTCTTAATTGGAGAAGATGCTCTGCTGACTTTGAGCAAGAATTCTCTCCTGTTAACCAGAGAAATGCAGTCACGCAACAATTAAGAAGACCCTGGTTTAGATTGTAGGTTATAACAGAGAGCACAAAACATACGTCCCTAATTTTGAATTCCATGAGCAGGAATCCTAACTGAAGTGAACCAATCCAGGTAGGGAATGGGGGATTTGCTCAGAAAATGGGATTACATAACCAATGTAAATTATTTTGTCTAAATTCAAAAGCATAGGAATAAGTCCTACAGCAACCAGCTGACAGTTAAACTAACACAGGTAGAATTGACTACGCAGGAGTATCTAAGCAGGCTCTTTAAATTACAGCTGTTTATCAGATTTTTTATCCTCAGTGACCTACAGCTGATCAGGGGTCTTGTTCAAGGGCTCAACAACTGCACTGATCGATCTCACTGTGGCTGTACTGAGGTTTGAACCACCAATCTTTCAGTTCCAAATCGAGCACCTTCGTCTGCAGGGAAGATTCAGAGCAGGATTATGGTGACCTTACAGCATTACCTCTCAGATTTTCCATCGCTTGACAGCCTCTTCGTAACATGGCTGGGCCGGGAATCAGAGGACTCCTTCCTACAACAGATAACATCAAACTCTGTACTGCAGCAGTGTAATCCATCTTTGGTTCAGCGCTGTCTACAACAGGCCCTGGAAGGCCACAGTGTCTGCCGAAATTTCATGTGTTCATTGAAGTCACGGATGGATAAAGAATCTAAACACCTTATTTCCTGGTATTAGAGTCTGCAGACGTGGATTCTAAGATCTAAATTCGCTGCTGATTGAATGTAAATCCCAAAACCCAGCTGAGACATGCCCTTCTGTCAAAAAGATTCAGGGATCAAGCTTCCCCTCGGCTCTGTTTTACCACAGAACACACCGCTATGGTAGGCAGAATTAAACATATAGTCTTCAAACATTGAAATATTCTCAAAAGTGACCCATCTCTTCAGGAGATTTCTGTTCAACCCCCTTGGATTACTTTAAAATGTACGTTACAAGTAATCTTAGAGATTTCATTCGTACATCGCCCCTCTCTTCCTGGCTTCCTACTCATCCTATAGGTTTTTACTGCTGTGGGCACTGCACTCACTTCTCAAACTCCTTTGACATTACAGAATTCCCTCAGCCACGCACAAGCAAAAATTCCAAAGCAATTACTTTATCACCTGCAAGTGTACTCATGTTATTTACATGTTAAAATGCCCGAGGGGTTTAGTGAATATGGGGCATAAGAAGCGGCCGCTTAAGGTCAGAATAGCCGAACATAGGACTGCTATCTACAGGAGAAACTTAAACTATGCCATGGCTCGTCGTTACAAACAAACTGATCACCATGAGTGGCGTCTTAAATTTTGGGGGATAGAGAAAATCACCCCACCTTCATGAGGCGAAGACACTGTCAACAAATTCTTCCGTAGAGAGGCTTTTTGGATTTTTACACTTAATACTATAGAGCAGGGGTCCCCAATCTTTCCCAGAAAGGGCCGGTGTGGGTGCAGGCTTTCATTGCAACCAAGCAGCTACACACCTGATGCTACTAATCAAGCTTATTAGCAGAGAGCCCAGGGGTTGATTAGCAGTATCAGGTGTGTAGCTGCTTGGTTGCAATGAAAGCCTGCACCCATAGTGGCCCTTTATGGGAAAGACTGGGGACCCCTGCTGTAGAGCTTTTTGGTTTAAATGAGAAAATGAATTTCTCCTGTTTCCTGAAGTTGTCTTCTACTGCTCTGTGAATTCCTATGAGTGATTGTATTACTGCTCATTCACGGCACGTACTTTTCTCCAGCCAATGAGATGATATAGTTTGGTAATGGGAGGGGCTTTCTAACTTGTTCATTCATTCTTGAATGTGAGTGTGTGTGTGTGTGTGTGTTAGGATTATTGCCTATATTATTTGAACATACTCCCTTTGTCCAGTGAGAAACTCAAGTCCTGGTCTCTGACTTTGTGTCGAAATGCCAGTCACCTACACCACAATAAATCTTCTATTATAACTGTGTGCTCCAGGACTCTTTACGCTGAAATTTTATCATTTATTCATTTTCCTGAGAGGCACGGGTTTTTGGCTATAGTTTGTTAGTAGGGGTGTGAATTTCTCCAAGGTTTCACGGTTTTATTTTACTGTTACTAATTGAATCTTTTGGAGATTTTTGTTTTTGTATTTAAATTTTGGGCCTAGTGTTGTGTAATTAGTCCATCTCTGAAACTGTAATGTGCGGAACTTGGGACGTAACAATGTTTCCAGAAAATTTAACAACATCCCTAATTTATTGTAAACTCAAAGGCAGAGTTGCCTGGTGTTGGTAATGTGCAGTCAATGTTGCTAGCATGCAAAGGCTAAACCACTTTCTTGTCTCTTCTGTTTTAATGTGACCCTGATCCATGACTACAACTGACCGGATTGCCATATAGATCTCAGTTCCTCAATGAATGTGGTGATGGGATACACGCTCTTCAGAACTTCATTTCTGACCAATAATTCCTATGAATATTCACTGTGAATGTCAATAGACCCCCGCCGAAGTTTTCGCTGCACTGCGTTCGGCAGACCCCTACAATTTACAGCATGGACAGGTGATTTCAAAAGTGTGGAAAACACGGCATGGGGATTTGATTTGATTTTGATTTATTTCATTCATTCATACACCAAGAAATCAACAGGGATCCAACAGGGATGGGTGGGCCATGGGACAAATGAACCAAAAGGTAGGCGCTGTGATTTAGCAACATAATTTTAAAGAGGAAACCTGCCGCCACACCAAACCAGGAGAAAGGACCATGGTAAAACATTTTTCCTTTGTGCACATCTCCCAAATTCAGTAATTTTGCTTTGAGAAGTAAATGAATCTCTCAAGCCAGCCTGCCTCTAATTCAGCCCATTAAAAATTAAGAAGCAGCTGTCATCTTCCACCTCAAAAACTCTTCTGTCTGACACGTTGTATAAGTCAATGTTAGGTCAAGCAATACCTCTCCTTTTGCTAAGCACCTTGCATGTTAAGCATGGTACTTAGTCAAATGGCTGAACATGCCGAGGAGGGCCCACAGTGACTTCATCCCCTGTAGGAAAATGGGCAATAACATCCCAGGGGTTTTTTTAAAACCCCGCAAACACAGCCGCTGAAGGTCTTTGAGATTAGTCATGGAACAAATTTTGTCAAGTTCCAAAACAGTTGATTCAAAAATATCTTAACCAATTTTCATTTCTGCTGAGGAGCTAGCTGGCTAGGCTTCAACTAATTTAGTTTCCAGAAGAAGTTTTTTTTTTTTTTTTTTTTAAATTTGGCATCTCCAATCCCACCCGAATCTGGAATGCCCAATTAGTGAACTATGTACAAAGCTTGCTCGTATGTGACCCCTTGCTGCCAACTCAGGATAGTGAAGACAGCTCACGGCTCTCCTCCGAAGCACGTGTCCGTCAGCCACTGATTCTTATACACTCATTGGTCGAATCCGCGTAAGTTCCGAACGAGGGCGGAGGATACCCGGACGTGAACAAACCCAGAGTCTTCCTGACGAGCGCCCGTCTGGCCAACAGGAGGCGCTGGAGCAACGAACAAAGCTGATATTCTTAACCCAAATCCGGCAGTCCCTTCCCAATTTGAAACCCTGTAGCGCGATCGCCAATTGTGCGCTACTCTGAAAAAGCTGCCGACCCCTGCCGGTGGGTACGCCGGGGCTCGAACCCGCGACGTGATAGACACCTCTGCACTGCAGCGCAGTGCCTTAACCGAGTGAGCTATCCGGCAGCCCCTAGAAGTTTTTTTTTTTTTTACAAGTTTGCATAGGGGATACTGTAGTTAGAAAATGACTCAATATCAGCCCAAATTCTCTTAATTTTCAGTGCTTCAGTATCACAGGCTGCAAGGTGGAAGCGTTTGGAAATTGTGGAAACCACAACATCTGGCTTGAGACTTAAGTCAAAACATACACACACGCGCGCGCGCCCACAGACGGGAAAAAGACAGATGCTCACTCACACAAGTACAAGCATGCAGTCATGCTCAAGACCATGCAAGCATACACACACAGTCGCATTTGCCTATACACACAGATGCATGCTCACACTATCAGACTCACCCAAACACACACATGCATGCACACACAATCACATTTGCCCGAAAATACATTTACAACTCGCCCAAACGCACACATGTACAAACAAGAAACGGCGGCGTTTCAACACCCTCGGCCTGACTTATGAAGTGTCCCAGAACAATTACACGATAACCAAAGTAGAATTCCACAGAACATACATTTACAAATACAAAAATGCCCGAAGTCCCACAAAAATTTTGGAAAATTCAAATTTTTTTCACTAATGTAGAGCCCCGCATATATATGATCGTTCCCCCAGGTATAAACCCCCTGGCTCAAATGCTTCATCAAAATCAGTCCACGACAAAGTTTCTTTCAAAAATGCCGAAAATGCCATTTTTTCCCCAAAAAATCCGGTCCAATCTGAAAAATTCTTTCCTGACCTGGATTCCCTACATTACCACGAATGTTTTGGCATGGGTAACTAGTTTATTGATGCTGACTTTAAAGGTGCACACAAGGACGGACAGACAGACGAACAGACGACGAACTGATGACAATACCCTTCAGCCTGAAGTCGGGCCGAGGGTAACAAAAAGAAACCACACTCACCAAAATGCATTTATGCACACTCACACGCACTCGTTCAATCACACACATGCAAAAACACACAATCCCACTTTCCCATACACAAGAACGCTCTCACACACAATCACACTTCACACAACACAAAATCACTCTCGCCCAAAAACACAATCACAACAGTGTACACACACACACCTGCATGCAGACACGTATCAGCAAACCTTTCTTTCTTGCGATCCGTTGAGATGTTTTTATGGATTGATGCTTTGGAATCTGAGGAGTCTTTTCTGAAGACAAGAGACGTTCATTTTCAGAGAAAAAGCTTAAGTTAGCAGACTCAGAAGCTGCTACTCAGCATATTAAAGCTACAGTTGATTAGAAACCAGACCACTGCTGAATTATCACTGAAAAACACCTGCATACACACACATACACATTAAAACACACACACGCGCGTGCGCTAGGGGGGCATTTTATGCCAGCGAACCATACTTAAACGCGTGTACAGCGCCTATGCAATCAAACCTCTAACGTGCACGTGTAAATTCCATTCACTTTCAATGGCCAGACGAGCATCACGTAGGCGTCGCGCAGACGCTGCTCACGCGTTTTTGCGCATACGCCTACATGACCGGTGAATTACGCCTCAAATACGTGACATGAAGACCACGCGCGACTGTTAAGTACAATTCTACATGAGCGTACAGGCACGGGCTGTGTAGTGTTCATGGAAATCATAGCGAGGGGTTATTCGTGTCGTGCCACGCGCAACCGCAGCAAACGCCTGTGTGCACGCTCGTCCCAACGAACAAATAATTATTTACTTTTTGATGATGAATTTTGAGTTTAACTGCTGCTTCGCCTCACAATTCAAGCAGTCCATATTACCAAGAGAGATAGATGACACAATTTAGGCTATTTCAGTCTACACGTGCACACGTTAAGGCGTCTGAAGCGTTGGCTTTAGAACAGAGACACGCGCTAACGCCCATAACGTGTGCACACCTATAACAGGATGTTGAGGGGACTGTACCATTGCTCAGGCGCGAAACTGAGGAAGAGGCTGTGCGCATTTACGCACGAGGTACATTGGCTCATCAGGACCTGACAGTTATTCATTTTCAATGTTCTGCAGTATATCTACACAGATCAGCTGTTACACATAGTCTCAGGTTCATACGGGATTGTTTGTAAGAAAGCATAACTTATAGATGAACCCCAAGCCCCATCAGAGCTTTCAGGATATTTTTAATTAGCTGAAATTATTTTAATTAACACCCTTGCTATCATTAAATATCAATTTGATATCACTGAAACCTTGAGAGAGAGCAAGAGAGAGAGAGAGAGACATTGCTACGTTTATACATGTAATAATTGCCGGAATACTCGAAAAATTAGAACTTTTATCGCTGTGGGACATGGAGTATTTTAGGATCTCTGTCCGATAGTCGCTAAATTCCTCATAAATGCAATAAGTCCCGCGCCAATGTCGACTCACTATGTTGAGCAGAGCTTAAACAGAGCTTATCAGCTTATCGGTGCTCATCTTGAAGAACTGAGCCGTCTTATCAAAACATTTACATTTAATGTCTAAAAGATTCAGAAGATTTGAAGAAATTATAAACAATAATCGATTGTCGGACACGGAGTTATATTGAAACCATCCGACTGTCGGACACGGAGATATATTAAAACCCTGTCCGACTTTCGGACACGTAGACACTGCGCAGTAATAAAGCAACATCTTCACTTTCTCCTAACACAGATCTAGATACAATGTAATTACTACTTCGGCTGTGCACATATTTGATATAGGCTATTCTGTAAAAATAGCTAGTAGTTGAACACACCTCATCCCCTTTCTTCCGCTGTCAAAACCTGACAAAAACATTTATTTTCCAGAGAGAAATGATTTAATGGAATGGCCTTAACATTAAGCTTTGGTATTTTTATCTATCAGATATCGGATAGGATACTGTTTTTGTGTTGGGAAATATTAAATAGACTACATAGGCTAATTCAAAGAAAACCTCAGACGTAAAAAATTGACAACATTTGGGCAGTGGGTCTTCTGGGCTGCTCGCAGGAATTGTAAAAATAAAAATATATGAACAAAAACAAGAATAAACTCTAATTAAATATTGAGTCGTAATTTCTTTACTATCTCACCACCTGTTGTGACACTGTGTTGGTCTAGACACACGTGGGGTCGATAGTCCGTTATGTGTTGTCTGTGAAAAGAAAGACCAAGGAGACAAAGGCAAGAACTTCCCAAACTCTTGTTTTTTTATGAATGAATTTTTAAAAAAAGGTAAGTGAGTGGATGGGGGCAATGGGGCGGAGTTATTTCCCTGAGAGCATGACGTCACTCGGGATTCCCCTGGTCGTCCAGTTGTTTTGTTTTTTCATTCTTCACAATGACAGACATTATAGTGAAATAAGTGGTCATGATGCGCTAAAAGTGAGATACTGGCGATGTAGGCGTGATATCAGGTAAATTGGGCCACTTTTTGGTAAATCGCTCAAGACACCAACAAAAAAGCATATATGCCATTTACATCTGCTCTTAAGATTAAAAATAATTGTTTTTGATAATTTTCTGTTGAAATGATGCAATAAAATACAGTTGTTTAGGCCCTACAGGTCTTGATACATCAGCCGTGCCAACTGTTTTCATGAGCAGTATTCAGGTAAAATGGGTCACTTATCAGGTAAGATGGGCCAGTCAAATTGCAAAGGGAAAGAGTCATTTATCATAAACTTTCATTTTAAAACACAACTGCTAATACAGCAACATAACATTTAAATTGCATTAAATTCACACATCACCCACAAAATATTAAAACTCTTGGAAAAGTTCATTGATGAACTGATATCACTGGTGTGTGTGTGTGTGTGTGTGTGTTAAAACAACAACACATTTATAAACAAATTATCTTGGAAAAGCAAAGATCAATGCCAAAGATCAAAGCAAAGATCAACTCATATCACTGGTGTGTGTGCGCATGATGAAAAGGTTTTTCAAACAGTCTTTGCAAATGAAGCCATCGTCATCACAAATACCAGTCTCTTCAGCACAGCTCTCATGGAACCAGGCAGAACACGGCTCACATTTCACCCATTCTTCAGTAGCCTTAGAATCACTTGGGTCACCGTGGTGGGTCTTGCAGACTTTGCAGGGTGATTTCTCTCTTATCATTCTTGTTGTCCAGCTTTTTTTCTTTTGTTTGCTTGCTGGCTTGTTTCTTACTGGCCGGCTTTTTAGTTCTGATACATTCAATGTGTTGCTCACTTATGAGGTTACATGATGGTGGCTTCGCTCTCTTTCTGATGGCCCTCTCCCTTCGCAGCACTGGGATCAAGTCAGTGAATGTGACCAATCTCACAGATTAAAAGGAAAGAAAATAATAAACAGAAATAGCCTATGTTATTGCAAGAAATAATATCTTTATTGTACATTTGAAAGGGATTTTACTGTTTGTGTAAGCATGCATGTTCATGTAGTCTATGTTTTACAGTAGCCTTGAATAAAATATCACTTACTGAGGAGGAGGGAGGGAGGAGGGTCCCTCATCCTGGGAGTGGGTTTCTCCCTGTGGTGTGAATAGACTGAAGAGTCACCATCTTCCTCCGGTACAAACAATACCTGCTCCTGGTCATTTTGGAAAAAGTAGAGGGGTTCCACAGGTAGCAGGGGTGTCAGGGTAACAGGGGACTGAGGTATTGTTGGCGGATCGGCAGGTGACAGTGGTCTGGCTGGAGGGTGGGAGGGCTGATGTCTGCTAGGCAGATTGCATCGAGGTCAGCAGGGGTGACCGTGGTCCAGTGGGCGGGGTGGGAGAGTGGATGGCAGCACTCTTTTGGTGGTCTTGCTGGGGGCAAAAGCCGTCACAGGAAGGATATCTTTGTTGACAGGGAACATCCCCGTCCCCCGGAACCTTGCCTGGGCATTTTCAATTGGTGGCAGCCTATGCCCAAGCCCTGCTGAACACTGCAAAGAATTCCTTCCTGGGCAGCTTCTGTCCAGCCATCAACCTTGTCCACTTCCTCCCCTCCTGGTCCCAGTGGTGTTTCAGACACTTGAAGAGGGCCTTGTCTGCCGGTTGCAGTGCATGGGTTGTGTGGGGAGGGTAGCACATAATGTGCACGTTCTTGCTCTTCAGTAGCCTGATGAACTCCAGGTTGTACACATGGCTACTGTGGCCGTCGAGGAGGAGAAGGTGAGGCCTGGGGTCGTCCCTAGGGAGGGAGTGAATGAACATTTGACCCCACTCCAGAAAGAGGTCAGAGGTAATCCAGCAATTGTCTGAACACTTTACACTGGTGATCTCCGGGCATCCCTAAAGCCACTCCTTACGCACACGCTTCCCCTTAAAAATGACCACGGTGCAGCTGTATGTTCCTTCTGCGTTAAATGCTGCCAGACAAGTCTTTGTCTCCCCCTTCTCCCCAGCACACACCTCCACATATGGCTGGCCAACTTGTCCAACGACTTTTGTTGAGCTGAACTGGTCCTGAGGCCCGGACTCGTCGCAGTTCCATAAATGTGAGGGTGTGCCCTCAATTCCCAGCTCGACCAAAAGACTATCATACTGGTTAAACCACTTTGTTCAGGTCAGCAGCCCGTGCCGCAGAGAGAACCTCTGACTTGCACATCCCGAGCTCTGGGTAGCATTTTAGGAAGTTTGTAAACCAATAATATCTGGCCCTTCCCACTGTCATGGAAAAACCAGCTTTGATCTTGGCTGCAAAATCAAAGGCCACCTGCTAGACATCAAATTTTGTTAAGGGAAACCCCTTCTGCGCCAAAGTCTTGAGAGTGACAGCAAGCTCCTTTTCCACCTCCTCTGGAAGGAAGGGCTTCCGGCCTGACACATAGGGTGCATCTCAAAGCGTAGGCTGCATACTTTGAAGGCTGCATTTTTAGGGGACATCACTTACTTCCATCCACTAGACTGACATTTAGAGTGAGGGACAAGATTAAATTTAGGATTAGGTTTTGGGTTAAGGGTTAGATTTAAGGTAAGGTTAGGGAAACCAGTGACAACTCACTGAAACCAAAGCCTGAAACGGAGATGAAATGACATTACATCAGTTCGGCAGATGGAATTACGCGATGACCCCTAAAAATGCTGCGTTCAAAGAAAGCAGCCTACGGATTGAGATGCACTCATGGTCACTGTAGGTCACCTTTCAACTGATGCAGTGTGGTCCGGGGCACATTCCCTGCTCATGAAAAGGAGCGCACACTCTCAGGGATTCCTTTCTCCGCTCCCTCTTAGTATTTGTCTAAAGCTCCCTTCATCCTCTCCTCTTCCCACCTATTGTAGTTTTTTGGCCATCCTTTTTCTCCCCGTTTTATCCGTGTGTCCTCTCCTCTCTGGTCCCTGCTCCACCTCTCTTCGCTCTCATTCTGTCTCCTCTCATTTCCTCTCTGTTCCATTCTCCTCACCTATTCTCTCGCTTCCCGTCTCCTCTGCTTCTCTCCTCCTCTCACTTTCTCATCCTTCCTCTTCCTCTCACTTCCTCTCTCTTTTCTTTCCACCTCTCACTTCCTTCTCGTTTGCTATATTCACTGTAGGCTGAATAAAATGTATTGTTACTTTACCAAAAACATCCACCACTTATTTTTGGGCTGATGCATGCCTCTTTCACATACAGCGCCCTCCATAATTATGGGCACCCCTGGTTAAGATGTGTTAAAAGCCATAAAATATATTCAGTTTTTATTGCAGAAGCTTAAAATTGTTGAAAAATGTAACCTTCAACTCAAGTGAATTTTAAGGGGGAAAAAAAAATCCCTGACTAAGAAATTATTATTTTTCATAAATCACCTGTTCCATAATTATTGGCACCCCTAACAATTCCTAGGAATTAAATGTAATTGAAGTATTTCTGTCATTTCTACAGAAGATAACAAAGTTGATCAGAATATCAAGGAACATTTAATTAGTAATTCATCACTTCCTGTTTCCCTGGGGTGTAAATATGACGTGACACAGAGGCCATTTCTCTTATCCACTATTCAACATGGGAAAGACAAAGCAATACACCATTCAAGTAAGGCAAATGTGTGTCGATCTTCACAAGTTAGGCGATGGCTACAAGGAAATAGCCACTCGCCTGCACCTGCCCATATCAACTGTCAGAGGAATCATTAAGAAGTTTAAAACAACTGGAACAGTGGTAAATAAGCCTGGACGAGGTCGCAAGGTTATTTTGCCACCAGGCACAATGAGGAGGATGGTAAGAGAAATAAAAAGTTCTCCAAAGCTCACTGTTAAAGAATTGCAACAAATGGTAGCATCTTGGGGTCACAAAGTCTCCAAAACAACCATCAGGTGCTATCTACATGCCAACAAGCTGTCTGGGAGGCGTGCACGGAAAAAACCTTTTCTCACTCACAATCATAAACGCAAATGTCTGGAGTTCGCCACGCGGGACTTCAACTGGAACTGTGTGCTTTGGTCAGATGAGACCAAGATAAAGCTTTTTGGCGAAAAACACTCTAAGTGGGTCATGCAGAACACAAAAGATGAGTATGCAGAAAAGCACCTCACGCCCACTGTGAAGTATGGGGGAGGATCGGTGATGCTGTGGACCTGTTTCTCTTCCAGAGGCCCTGAGAACCTTGTTAGGGTGCATGGCATCTTGAATGCTTTGAAATGCCAGGACATTTCAAATCAAAATCTGGTGGCCTCTGCCCGAAAGCTGAAGATGGGTCATCACTGGGTCTTTCAGCAAGATAATGACCCTAAACATGTGGCCAAATCTACACAGAAATGGTTCACCAGACACAGAATCAAGCTCCTCCCATGGCCATCTCAGTCCCCAGACCTCAACCCGATTGAAAACCAGTGGAGAGTGCAGAGGAGAGGACCCAGGTCGCTGGATGATTTAGAGAGATTGTGCAAAGAGGAGTGGACGAAGATCCCTCTTTCTGTATTCTCCCATCTTGTGAAACATTATAGAAGATTTGGTGTTTTGTTGGCAAAAGGGGGTTGTACAAACTATAAACATCAGGGGTGCTAATAATTGTGGCACACATGATTTGATGTAAAAGAATTATTTCTTAACGTGGGATTTTTTTCCTACTGAAAAAATGCACTTGAATTAAAGGTTGGATTTTCCTCTTTTTCATTGCAGTCCTATATTATTTAGAAAAAAACTGAATTTATTAGGAGCCAAGGAACACATCTTAACCAATAATTATGGAGGGCGCTGTATATCCCATTTCCTTTTAAGAATGTATGCGTGTGTGTTAATGAGTGACACAGAGGATGGCCCATTTAAGCTGAAACCATGTGGCCCAACTTACCTCAGTAAGGTAAATTGGGCCACTAACAAAAATCTCACTTTTTCATAAAGTATGCTCATATGGCAAATTAACAGCATTATTTCTGATGGATGTCATCAAACCAGATATTATGCGTCATTATGTTTATTTATAAACTTGTTTTTTTTATTGATTTATCATCCTTATCATTGTTTAGTAAGATTTGGTATGCCATGCTACTCAGCATGCAGCATTCTGGTGTAGTGTTGATCTGAGGCATTGCTCCACCCACCATAGCAACCATAGACCATTCAAATCAGTTACTACTTGTCAAGTACAGTTGTGGCAACAGTTTGAAATCATTTGCAGTCATTGGCTCTAAATTCCAGAGGGGCTAGGACCCCCAAACTTTAAATGGCCCAATTTACCTGATATCACCCTAAGGGAATTATAAATTAATACATTCATGAAAATGAGTAGCTAGAGGCTACGTCCCATGGAAAAAAACAGATAAATGAAAGAATCACTTCGTAAATGTAACCTCTTAGACTTTTCACCAATAGCCTAAATCACTGAATATTCACAGAAAAATAATAAAGACAAAAAATCCTGTCCGTGTGAAGCCTGTTGAAAAAACGAAAACGTAACCAAGCAACATAATCCGTAGTAAATGACAAAACTTTGTATTCATACAATATTGCGGAGGGTTGATATTCCAGACATGCATGTATGTGTATATATATATGTATAAGTATTTTTTTGGTTAAAACAAAATATTAAACTGACAAAAGGTAGGCCTACATGGACCTGTTAGTAGCCCCTGTATCTTGGTGAACCAGTCTGAGGGAGATAATGATGCGCCTAAGCAATTGTACAGTCCCTGATATACCTCAACATCCCGTTTTTGGCGTGCACACGTTATAGGCGTTAGCGCATGTGTCACTGTTGTACTAAAGTCAAAGCTTCAGACACCTTAATGCGTGCACCTTAAGACTGAAATAGCCTAAACTGTGTCATCGGTCTCTCTTGGTAATACATGGACTGCTTGAATTGTGAAGCGAAGCAGCTGTTAAACTCAAAATTTGTCATCATTAAGTGAATAATTATTTGTACATTGAGACGTGCGTGCACAAAGGCTTCTGCTGCGTTTGCACATGGCATGACCCTTGTCACCCGTCACCCCTCATCATTTGGTGAACTCGCAATATGCGTGCCTGTATGCACGCGTATTTATCAGTCTTTCATGCAGGCGTAGGCAACGCAGTTAAGGTGTTTTAGTATAGTTCGCTGGCATAAAATGCCCCTTGTACGCGTGAGCGCACACACAAAAAGTTACTACCCAAGTCGAAATACAGCAGAGACTTTACTGCACTTTCTATTGGGTCACTAGTGTGGAGCTCCTCTCAAATTAGTCACTGTCATGAGGCTGCTCTCGCACTGGTCACTGTAATGCGGCTGTGCACCCACTGGTCACCGTTTGTGAGGGTATATGGTTCATCTAACCTGTCACTTCTGCTCTCTGTTGAAGGATGTTTCATAGGTTTTCCATGCGTAGAGTTGCTTCTGAAAAGGAGAAACAATTTCAGCCCTTCCCTGCGCATGAATCTCTTTAGGGCAACCACCACAGCCACTGTACTGCTCCGTAAAACCAGCCATAGACTTGGTTTACATCAGAGGACTCCCACACAACATTACCTGACAGTGTGATCACTAAAGTGATCGGAGCTTCATTACAGCACACATCAAAATCCTGAAGGAGAACACCGTTATACTGTCACATCCCAGTAACTTTGCAAAAAACAACACGAAGTTACACAATTAACTATTCAGATGCAGTGATATCACAGAAAGAGCCACAGAAGACTGTACAACAAAAACTCGCATCATAAAAGACAGTATTGCCTTAATGTTAAAACACTACAGGCTGATGCCATGTAACAGAACACTGCACTGCACTGTACCATCACAGTGCATGCATTCCCTGACCTTTCCCTGCATGCCTCCTCTGCAGAGCGCTATGGAGGAGCAAGAAGATGGAGAGAGAGAGAGGAGGAGAGGAGAATTTGGATCCAGAGCTTCTTTATTGCCAGAGATAAACATCCCCCCACTACGCCAGCCTCTACTCATTTTTTGACAGTACCACTGCAGAATTAACAAGTCTTCAGAAGATGACTTAGCCCCCGGCCTGCGCAATCTCTTAATTTAACTAATCACAGAAAAAGTAAAAATCTCAGAAATCCCAAAATATCAAAAGGCACCAGTCTAGAACCTGATTAACAGCAAGTTTTGTTAAAAAATACTGAACGTTATTGGAGTTCTGCTCTGGAAACAAAATGATTACAGACGGACGGACGCGCAGACATACCGATGATCCCTGCCCCGTATCATATGCCAGGGGGATAACGAAACACTAAAGGCACATCAGCATTATAACTATTATTGATAGCCATAATGACAATGACTTGAGCATCCAACCTGATAAACAATATTGGGGTGAAAATTGTCTTTCGTCCACCTTGTCTTTACTACAGGATGGATACAGTTTAGCCACCAGTGTTTCTACCATTCTTACAGGTTGAAAACATTAACTCTGAAACAGATCCCAAAGACATTATCATTCATCTTTGCTAGTGTTGAGGTTTTTGTGTGAACTTGGCCATCCACTTAAGTGATAAGAATTTTTAAAACAATAGATGACTCATTATTGTTTTAGTTAACGATCTTTAAAGGTCCCCTACTGTGAAAAACATGTTTATCTTTGCCTATGCATATATAACACGGTCATCCTTCAGCTGAGCAATCCAGAGACAGAAATGCCAAAGCCCCTCCACAGTTTGGAAAGACCGCCTACTGGGTGGGCACATGCCTCAGCAGGCGGTTTTGAATTGGGTCCCATTATCACGTCAAGACAGGAGTCTGACTGGGTTTTCACACCATATGCGAAATCGCGAAATCACGCTGAGCAAGACCACTGTTTTCAATGAAGGATGCGACACTGCTCGACTGAACAGTGGTGCAACCTTAAGTAGCGTGAAGCAGCTTGATTTTCTGCAAGGTTTCGCATCCAAAGGTCAACTGCATTGAACCTTGACCTCAAATTGCGCTGACCTCTCCAAAGCGCATCCAATGACATTGCAGAATTTGCGGGAGTACATTTGCAGAAGTGTCCTGGCAACAATTAAAATAAAGAAAAAATCCGTTATTTACATATTTCACGTTCTGATGCTAAAGGAGCCAGACAGCAGCATTGCCAAATAATTTAAAGCGACACAACAGCCATCTGCGAAAATGTTAAGTTTGTAGCATTAAACCGTGGAACATTGAATATATTTATCCAATAAATGCACAAGGAGGCAATCTGGTGAGAAAAAAAAATCCCTATCATAATTTATCGGCTTTAGCTACATTTAGTTAAAGTTATCCCTTCATGCTAACATGCTTCCTCATGACATAATGCGCTTGATCTTGCTCTCAACTTCACGCAAACTATGTGCGTTGGTGTTCTTGGTGTGAAAGCCCTGTGAGGCTAATTCCCATCCAGGTGCCCGCCTCCGTGCCCAGCCCTGTGAACGACCACCCCCAATCTCCTTCACTGTTAGTGCGGGCCGGCATTTTCATTCTTTGCTACTGATTATGGGGTTGGTACGATATACTAACTGTTATTTGGTTGGCTGCTGAAACCAGCGCAAATGTCTATATTCTCTTCCAGCATTGGAGGATATAAAGAAACAGTGGTTAAATTTTATTTTCAGTGACAATGTTCCAGCCGCAGTTGTTGCTAATAAGTAGGTCTGCGCTCACCACTTCACCTCTGACTCCTTCAGCAAGGAGGCTCAGTACAACGCCATCTTTGCCTCAAAACTGACCCTAAAAGATTCATTTGTCCCGACGATACATGACACAACCTGCATTCAGTAAGTGTCGCCACTTTGTGATTATACAGTATCTCACAAAAGTGAGTACACTCCTCAGATTTCGACAATTAATTTATTATATCTTTTCAAGGGACAATGTCACAAAAATGAAACTTAAATATATTCTAGAGTAGTCATTGTACAATAAGTGTAGCAGTGTAGATTTACTGCACTATCCAAATAACTGAACAAACAGTAACTATTTCCAAAATTGGAGGCAACAAAAGTGAGGACACACCCCAATTGGTAATGGTCAACCATGCAATGAAACATGTCTCATTCATCATGTTAATGCTTTTGTCTGCTCGACTGGGCCATATGAGGTTGTGTAACATGTGCTGAAGATTTAAATTATGGTGCTTTGGGCGCTATGCTTTCATTCTGGTCACTGGATGGTCAACATGGCACCTCATGGGAAAGAACTCTCTGAGGATCTGAGAAAGAGAATGGTTGTTCTCCACAAAGACGGTCTAAGCTACAAGAATATCTGTGAAACCATGAAACCGAGCTACAGCACGGTGACCAAGGTTATCCAGCGGTTTTCCAAGACGGGTTCTCCTCGGAACAGGCCTTGTCAGGGTCAACCGAAGAGGTTGAGTCCTTGTGCTCTGTGTCAGGTGAACAAGTTCGCTTCAGAAGACAGATGCAGGAGTGCTGGCAGCATTGCGAACAGGTTACAGCAGTGAGAGAACAGCCTGTCAGTGCTCAGACCATACGCCGTGCACTGCACCGAGTCAGCTATTCTTCAACGTCGTCATTGATCAATTCATCAGCTGGACACAATTACATGAGGTTTGAGCTAATAAGGCGTTACTCCTGTTTAAATTTGATTGAGGATACAAGTTTCCAATTCCTTCCTTTCTCCAGGGGGGACATGGTTATGTGTGCTTGATTTGGGATCAAATGGTCCTCAGTCCTTACCACAGATTTTGCAGTGTGTTTTTGGGCAAAAACACTTCACTCCATCAAAGTGTATAATAGGGTATCAGCAAATTGTCTGGGAAACCTGACTAAGAGCTGGCAAGTAACCTGTGATGGAATAGCATCTCGTCCAGGGGGAGTAGCAATACTCCCAATTGCTTCATGCAACAGAAACCGGAGTTATGCACCAGCCCGACGAGTCACATGGGCTCGGGACAGACTTTGCTTTTCCTTTCTCTCGATTCACTACCCTAAATAGCACATCATGAGCATAAAATCTGAAAATGTATTGAATAAATTCCAATCATTGACCCATTGTTCAAGGCACTGACTGATAAGTCAAAGTTAGTTTTTTTTTCCTTTTTAAGAAAAATAGCTGATGCTTGAAAAGCAGTTGGCTCCAGTCTTGCTAGACATTTTTATCTCATTTTGATTCGCCATAGTATTAAGCCCACTGACAAATGATGTGAATAACTGAATGTGCTATTGTACATAATTGTTGACAGTCATTTCTGCAAGGACCAATTAAGTTGAGCATAGGTGCTTTTTTTCTCTTGCACCTCAAAATGGAATGGAACAGGATTTTTAATGCAGCTTTATTTCCTCACTTTATACTTCAGCACAAAATAATTAAGGCTTTACAATAAATTAAGCTGACTGAGTATCTCAATAAATACCAGAGGAAAACAATTAAATCTAAATAGTGCCTGGTCAAGGTAATCGGGAAGCCTAATACAATGACAAAATATTTTATACCGCACAAAATTTCTACTTGTCTTACCGAGCAAGGTGTCAGATGATATGACCTGTCCGAATCTGCATTTTACTTGACCCAGACAATCAGACAAGCTTCAATTATCGATCCCTGCAAGGATGTCGAGGCACAGTTAGAGGTTAGAGTAACCCAACAGGAGGAATTTCGGAGCTTTTGCAGTTAGAAAACACTGAGCAGACTTCAATGAACTCGCAGGAGTCTTTCTCCTAGGTAGGCAACCAGAAGCCTTGCCAAAATAAGGCCACAGCGCGTTGGACCTCGTGATGGCTTGAGAGGCAGGAGTGACCCCATTGAAGGACCTGCAAGTGGACTGGTTGGAGCCCAAAGAAACAGTTCTCCTGGCAGGCACTGGGAGCTGGACCTGCCAGTTGCATGGAGCCAACAACAGTCTCAACGTCCCGTAGTGCCATTACAGCCTAACAGTGGGACATAAGGATGGTAGCACACTTCACCTCACCCTGAGTGTGCTCATGGACTCTAGACAGCATACTGGGCTGTACGTCCTTGGCTACAGGGTGGTAGGACATATTTGAATCAATTGAAGAACATTGACCATCTAGTTTAACGGGGGTTGAGGTGCCTGACTGACTTGAGGTACTCCAGATTACTATGATCAATCCAGACCCGAAAGAGTACTTCAGATTCCGCAAGCCAGTGGCGCCAGTCTTCACGGGCCAGCTGAATTGCTGGAACCTCTTTGTCGCCGATAGAGTAATTGAGATGCCTTAGTTACAAACAATTAAGCCCAGAAAGGTGATAGATTGTCAAAAGAATTCACATTTTCTTCTTTTCTTTTCACATTGCCTTCACAAACAAACAGCGCTCAAGGAGGCATTGAAGGACTTTGCGAATGTGATGGATATGTTCAGAGAGCATGCTGGAGAAGATCAGAATGGCATCGAGGTGCACGCAGAAGATCCAGCCCAGCATATTCCATAAAACATTGGCCAAATTCTGGAAGACCTCTGGGAAGTTGATGAGTCCAAAGGGTATCAATAGGTGCTTGTAATGGCTGATGGAGACGTTCAAAGCAGTTTTCCACTCATTACCTTCTAAGATGTGCACCAAGTGATAAGTATTGCATAAGTCCAGCCTGGTGAAGAGTTCAGACTGGGCAAAAATGCAGATGCTCACATGCCACCTTGTGACCATGGGTGAACCAGTCCAAAACCACATCTGTTTCATGAAGTTGCTCAGTGTGCTGCAAACCGTGGAACTTGCATGCCATACCTGCACCCCATTCCCCACCTCTCGAGCTCGGTCTGTCATAAGTGTCACTATATAGGTGAAGCAAACTTGATCCAAACAGAGTGGGAGGTTGAATTTTAAAGGTCAGGGAGCACTGTGATAGGAAAGACCTGCAGTTGCCAGGACGATCATCATCTGAGCTGGGAGGAGGCAGGCATGGACTGGCAACAGAAGCAGCAATGCATGGATCTGGAACAGACTTTGGTTGTAACTGGTGCTGTTGAAGGTGACCAGAGAGAGTTCATGCTGTAGGCGAAAGACTTGAAGGTATTGCTAGTATTCTCCAGCTACAGCCAGTTCCTTGTTGTTTCAGGATCGAGCGAAATCGGCCGCTAACCACTGAGTCCCTCCTGACGAGTCTATATTGACAAACAGTAGACCCAGGACTCAGATTAAGACAGAGGATCAATTTCACAAGCTTTATTGACCATGAAGGCGAGGTTGTAAAATGCCATTCATAAGCAATCAGGAGTAATGTAGCACAAACACGAATATCCAAATTGGGGTCAGCCAAAATGTGGGACATCCAAACCAGGAAGCAGAAAGTCTCATAAGTTGATAACCATCCAAAATTATCTCCAGAAGTAACACAATACACTTGATACTAGGCAAACAGTAGACAAAAAGCAATCAGAACCGGAAAATACACTCAGAATGCAGAAGGCTCGTAAGTAACTCAGAAAAACCAACAGACTCAGTTTCTTGTTTCTCCATTCAGTTTGCTTGATTCTAAAGCAAACAAATGAATAGGGAAAACTCAAACAGGTTCGGGGAGAACAAGGAAGCATGATGAAGGATGCGGTTATAAACAAGGAAATGAAATGAACCAATTAGCAAACAGAATGGAGACACCTAGTGCAGGAGCGAAATGAAAATGAAGACATGACACAGCCACACAACATGGTAAATAAATATGCCTGAATTTTTCTGGAATGAGTTGGAAACATGAGATTAACTTTCTACTGTTTATTGCCCTAATGTAAAAGCTGCTCCACAAATTTTCTCAGATTTTTTTCTAGCGTTTCCACATGACCAAGTCATGCCTTGAATTTAGCCATTTTATTCATCATAAGCACATTCAGATGCAAGTTACTCCTAAACTAGAGACAGGAAATTGAATTGGGTTTAAGGGGACAGTATGCTGTAGCTGCTGAGGATGAGGCTGCTATATGACCCCATGATTATGCATACTTCGGTCAAGGGGACCAACTAAAAATCTATTTGGTTCTGTAAAAATGGTCATTTTCAACAGCCTATTACAGGGAAATCAAATGAGATATGCCAAATCTGATAGCAGATCATAAATTCCAGGTATTCTCACCAAACACCCCTTGACATTAATTTAGGAGCACTAGAAAGTGTATTTGTATCCCTTCAAAAATGCTTCCAAGTCATTACTACATTTGCGAATGACTAGACACACCCTTCATAACTTGGTTTTACTCCATGAAATATTGGAATTGTAACTTAAGATTTGGGATTTGACCACTTGAAGTGATGGCAAACACCCATGATTTTTTTTCTAATTTTTCTGAAGACCCTGGCCCTCTTGGCACGGAATGACCCATAAATGTAATTCAGAAAATGTTTCATTCACAAAGACTACGCTTAACAAAAACTAGAATTAACTGTTTATTTTCTGAAATGGCTTGTAACGTACTGTCGGCTGCAGTGCATCCCATTGTACCTTAAGAATAATCAAACTATAAATACATATTAGCTACATATACACAAGTGAATAATGTTTCATATATTCTGCCCTCAGTAGTGGTCCGTCAGTAGTAACAAAGGCTTTCGGAAACCTTTCAATTCTAAATAACCAAACCTCTCAGTTTACTTTTCTGGATCAGCAACAGTTGCTCAAACTGATAGAATGACAGTCTAATTTATTTTCCATAGCATTGTTATACATTGCACCACAAAATAATGAGATGTTTTCTTCTGCACATGAATGACAACATAAAATATCAATGTCTTAATAAATTCTGCACTCATGTAGCTCAAATTTGTGTAAATTAGTTTGCAAGGGTAATTAAGCAACTAGAGCCCTCGGCAACTGAGTACATGTATCCCCCGAAGGCCCCCCAGTTGGGCCCAGATGGTCCCAGAGTACCCAAAATCAATAGGTGTCGTGAACTTACCAGAATACATGTCCCTGCAAAATTTGAAAAGAATCGGTGCACTTCTGTGGGCTGTAGAGCGTTCACAAGAAAATCTCTGCGGACGCGGACGCATGACGAGGCCAAATCCATAGTATCCTCCGAACTCGTTCGGGGATACAATTGGCCATGAGAATCTGTTCTAAAATCGGAATGTAGTCAAGGCTAAAGGGCGTTGTTAGGCACAATGCACAGCAGAGTGACAATGGTAAGGATGGCAAAAATAAATGTGGCTAAGTGAGCAAAAGTTTTGAATTTTTTGCATTTATATTGCCATCCTCATAATGCAATATTAATTATATAAATGTAGCTAATAGGCAATCACTCTTTGATTTAATTCCTTATTCATTATACATTATGTATTGGTCTTGGTTGCTCAGTCAATAAATTGTTTGATTATTAATCAGGCAAACTTAAACTGGAACAGCTTGCAGGCAATCGCATTGTAAAGGGTGAGGTTGCTGATGGCATTCTGAACATCTGACGGCACGCCACTGGCCCTACTGCTCTTGTAAATTGAAGGATAATTCTCGCCTTACCATAACAAGAACTGACTACATCCAATTGTGTTGCCTGTTTTCGGAGAGAACATGCCGTTACAAACAAAACAACTGAAACCAGGTCAAAACTAATCATACTGTATGTTTGAAGGGATTTCACTGTATGCGTTTCCTCTATCATCATCAAAGCGTTCACTTCTATGTTCGAATTGTTGGTGTACTCCAAGTTTAAATACACCTGAATATTTTTTTCTCCATCAACTTACAAATACATTAGTTCAAATAAAATCTGGTTTAATTGTCTTCCAAGTTTATTTTCTAATTCATACTGCAAAACATTAACCCATTTAATCCCACTGGTCACATTTGTAACCAATTTTTATTTATTTATTTATTTTTATTTCTAGACGCTCTAAAAATGTTATTGTTGGCTTTGGGCAAAAAAATGCCATTTTGAATTTAACCATCATGAAACCAAAAATACTTACAGTTTATGTGTTTGGGGGTCAGGGGAGTAAAATGAATGCACTTACATTGCAAAGAGTACTTTGGGATTGAATGGGTTAATGTTCCCCTCTCACACTCTCTAAGACTCTTGCTGGTTTGTTGAGAATCTATTTAGCAAACTGTTGATTTATAACTCAGCACTATAGAGGTCATATACAGTAGACCCTACCATACCAGCGACATCACTGCCACTGGTTGCAGCCTAGTTATGAAACAGAAAACACAGTTTTCTCCCTTTAGAAGCACTTGGGCATGTTTTAGCCCTGGACCCCAATAACACCTAATAACATCATTGATATCAGGCATACTTCCATTCTCATTTCAGGTCCCCTTTTAAATCCACATTGCTCCAGGGGGAAGTTGCCTCTGCTCAGCTGAATCAACTAAGTTGCTATGGCTAAAAGTGGCAGCAGAAATACCTAATGTAATGCCTACTCTGGGAACTCCCACAGACCAAACACAGGCAAGCTCAGCAGTGTGTGGATAGGCAGTGCCTACTGGGAAAGAGAATACGTGCTCACTCAACCAACACCGTGTACATAAAAGTTTATTACAAAAAACCGGTTAACCCTAAGCAGGCCATGGACAAATGTAATCTTATTTTGGCTTCAAAGACTTTCTGCTGAAATCATCAGGTGTATTGGAGTATATGAAATGATCTCAGAATGTACGGAGCTTCTGGTCATTTTGCTGGGCACAAATGCACCAGGAAAGATTAAATGAGTACAGAAATGGATTTAAATCCAAAGTCATCACATAATTGATCCCAATCTCCTCTCAATCTCTCATGTCTAACTGTCATTCACTGAAACCCCCAGCACTGATATTTGCACAGATGCAATCAAACCACAAGGAAAGCAGGGGATGCGGCCCCTTTGGTTTTCACCAAGTTTTAAGCAGTAATGTCAGAAAATCATCGACGTTACAGAACACTGCAGTTTATGCAAAGGTGAAAAGAAATGCTCATCTCTGGCAACCATAAACTTCATGTATATGCACGCAGCACACGGTTTATACGCATTTACCACACAGTTCAGTTCTCTTAATGGTGTTGTGGGGTCCATTGGTGAGGCAAATCTCACCTCTTACTAAATGCAGTGACATTGCAGAGGACATAACTAGAAATGGTTTTTACACGTAAAAACCCCCTTCCCCCATTTCACATTTTAGAGATATGGTCCGGAAACGAGTCCCACCCTTCAATATGCCTAAGTCCAAATTGTTACCATGGAAACAGAAAAAATATTAAAGCTGCAAGCAGCGTTGGACAGGCCCTCGCCCTCCCGCGCATGTCGAAACGGGGACGAGACGCGTTCGATCGCCGTCAAGCATTGTCATTCGTTGGACAGCACGAGACTGAGGAAAATGTTTTATGTTGAGTTGACTGCAAACCCCTTTACTGAAAGAGATTTTTCGTTAGTATTATGGAGCTATGACCCATGCGACCTGGTCAAACTTTCAGAAGCAGATTTTATCACTGCTGTTTATTGTGCAATCTTCCCCCATTCATGAACTTTGTGAGGGAGATGAACCATGAGATCCTACTGCCACCCGGTGGTCAGAATGTGTAGCAGCACAAAGAAAAACACTGAAAATCAATAATAATCAAGAAATTAATAAATGCTTCTTCCAGGTAAATCGTAGAAAGCTGAAATTTCAGGAGCGTGTTCACTGAAGAAAGACGAAAGTTTTATACACTGCAACTTATGGTGAATTAAGAAGTGCGTCACTCTATATTTTTCAAAATATGAATATTCATAACATGTTTATATGTCAAGAAATATCACTTGAAATGGGACCACACTTGGCAGTTAGTTTGGCGACATGGAGATTATGAATTATACCAACGGACATTTTGATACGATGAACGGTTTGTCCACAGCAAGAATGTACATCTTACTAAACAGTGTATTATGTACGTAAAAATTTTCATTTCAAAAAGTCTGAGATGGATTTTCACGAAATTAGGTAACAGTACAGGGCATGGTACAGCAATGATGAGTGATATTTTTCAGAATTTTATGACATTGCAACAGGCTGTGGTGAAAGCGAAAGTCCCATTTTGGCGTATTTAGGTGGCGCTAGAGAGCCATTTTTTCTCTTTGGTGGAGAATTTTCAGATTGTAAAAATATTTGAAGCCATGTAGAAATTACTGCAAGATTTGGTTTGTTTTTGAGGATGTTTAAGGGGTCAAATGAAGGTTGGAAATTGCCTACGCATCGAGAAAAGGCAGTCAAAGTGGCTGGGGACCCCATCTTTGACACCTCATAAAATCCAAACCGTTCGACTTTTGAAAAAGTTGTACAGTAGTTTTTATCGAAAGAGGTGTGCTTTGTCATCTATTAGCATTTGGGGTCAATAGGATGAACGCCCTTAAAGGAGTTTGCGTTTGTTCCAGGGCAAGTTTTGGACAAATTTAGGGGAAAAAGGAAATTTTGATATGCAAATTGCGGACTTCCTGTTCGATTTAGGTAATGGGAGTCGATTGTTCATTTTTAGGCCTTGATGAGATGAACAATATAGTGTTGGTTCCATGTCTCTAGGACTTTCCTACCGGTCGTGGTGGCCGTCTAAGTGCAAATGAAATGTTTCTTGGTGGCTCAAGAGAGCCATTTAAATTCAAACCCTCAAAAGGCACATCTACATGCTATGGAGAGACACTATATGAGATTTGGTGATAATCGGTCAAACAGTTTCAGAGTTATGCTCGGAAACAAATGGGAACGCCCACGGGATTTCAGGCAAAAACAATATGTCTCTTACCCCCCCCAGAAAGGGGGAGACATAATAATTGGGCCCAAAGCTGCAATGACATGGCTGCAGACACTATGTCACCCATGCAGTAAAACATCACACATGCAACTAGAAGAGCACTCAGAGAGCGCAGAACCTCCGCCGCCAGGGGGCAGCAAAGCCAAAAGCACGGCGATTGGTACTCCGGCCCATTGGAAAGACTTGAAATCTTGAACTTTGGAGTATATCTCAGCAGTACTTTGACCTAGATAAGCCAACATTTAATCACCTCTTCCTTGACTTAATACCCACCTACCCTGAAAATTTCATCAAAATCCGGCCATCAGTTTTTGAGTTATCTTGTACACAAACAAACAAACCAACAAACAAACGGCACCGAAAACATAAACCTCCTCGGCGGAGGTCAATTATGTCACAGCAGACATTATTGCATCTCATACACGCTGACACCACTGCAGACATTAAGTTCCACATGCAGTGACATCATAGCAGATTTTATACTGTCACATGCAGTGACATTACAGTTGACGTCATTATATCACATGCAATGACAGCACACTTCCCTGACCTCTCCTTTTTCAGTTCACTTTGTGGGCGTTTGGGAGGGGGAGGAGGATGAAGATGGAGCGGAAGAGGAGGGAAGGGAGCTTTGGGGTCGGGAGCCTCCTTCCTACAGGAGAGATACACATCTTGTGTGGGTTACAAAGCTTGCCACTTCAGAAACCATTTCAGTTTATAATGAGCACATACTTACCAAACCTTACCAACTTTAAGCCATAACAATTATTAACCAACCCTGCCATTTCAGAGATTTGTAACAAATACATACAGTATTAACCAAACCCACGATGTCAAAAGCCTGTGAAGAAAATAATTTACCAAACCTTCAATTTCAGAAGTCTATAACTAAAAATAGGACCACAGGTCCTGTATTCCAATGTCCAAAGACAGAGAATTTTGAAGGAAAATTCTGGCAAAAAAGTGGCACTTTCAAAGGTCATGGGACAAACTATATTGTCAATACTTTCAACAGTAATGGGTGAAAATATCAATGTGTGTACATTTTTCCACATGATAAATTACAAAGACTTTTAAAGGCCTTCAAAATCACTCAAGGTGAAAGGGCATGATATCAAAGACTGCGCTTATGTGACAATCTATCTGTTGTCAATACTAATTGTTCCAATATATCCAATCGATGCCATGTTATAGCCCATTGAAATATGCTCAGTATTGAGATAGAGGAGAATTAATAATTTATAAAATTCATAAAAAATTCTAAGATCATCATTTACAAATTCTTTGAAAATCACACAATCACAACGATGTGTCAAAACAAATATCAAGTAACTGGTGGACAGTTCTTGAAAAATTGCTGCTGACGACGACGGATGGACGACGGATACCGGACGCCGCACGATCCCGGTAGTCCATCGGTCCTTCCGGCGCCATTGGACTAAAACTGGAAACCCTTCATTTCAGGAGCTTATATAAGCACATATAGCGCACATGTTCACCAAACGTGCCATTTCAGGAGCTTAGACAGATTTTCATACAGACACTGACATCACAGCAAACTTTATAAAGTAGTACATGCAGTGACATCACAGGAAGCACAATCATGTCACACGCAGTGGCATCACAGCACACTGGCCTGACCTCTCCTTCTTCTGTTCAACAGAGGGGCGTTTGGGAGGGGGAGGAGGATGATGATGGAGAGTAAGAGGACAACAGAGAGCTTTGGGGCTCGGATCCCCCTTCCTACTGAAGAAACAAACATCCTGCGTGTGTAACCAATATTGCAATTTTAAAACTTTTAACAAGCACAAACAGTATTTACCAAACACGACATTTCAGAAGCTTATTAAGAGAAAGTATTCACTAAACCAACCATTTAAGCAGCTCAAATCCAACCCACATTTACCAATCATGCCATTTCCAAAGCTCAGAGCAAGCACACATGTACCAAACCAGTCATTTCTGAAGTCTAAAACCAAAAGGTATTTCACCAAGCCTGCCATTAGGGAAGTTTATACTGAGCAAATATTTATCAAACCTGTAATTTTAGAAGTTTACAAACAGAAGGTATTAACCAAACCATCAATTTCAGAAACTTAGGGCCACCTCGTGTACCAAACGTGCCACTTCAAAAGCTCAGACAAACAGCCACAAAGGCAGTGACATTATGGCAGACGTTATTACGTCACACAAGCAGTGACATCACTGCACACTTTCCTGACCTCTCCTTCTTCAGTTCAACTGTGGGACATTTGGGAGGGGGAGGAGGATGAAGATGGAGAGGAAGAGGAGGGAGGAGAGCTTTGGGGTCGGTTGCCTCCTTCCTACAGGAGAAATAAACATCCTGCCATTTCAGAAGCTGGTAACAAGCACATATTTACCAAACCTGCCACTTCAGAGGGTTACAAAGAGCATAATCTGCATTCACCAAATGTGTAATTTCAGAGGCTTATAAACAAAGGTATTTACCAAACATGAGATTTTTCAGAAGTTTATAAAGAGGAGGTATTTACCAAACCAGCCATTTCAGCAGTGCTACCACATATTTACTAGATTTACTATTTTCAAAAGTTTAAAAAGACAGCCTCGCAGGCAGTGACATTATGGCAAATGGTATGAGATCACAGTGACATGACAGTAGATGCTACAACAACACACAAGCAGTGATATCACAGCGCACTGCCCTGACCTCTCCTTCAGCTCAGCTGTGGGGCGTTTGGGAGGCGGAGGAGGATGAAGATGGAGAGAAAGAGGAGGGAAGAGAGCTTTAGGGTCAGGTGCCTGCTTCCTACAGGAGAGAGAGAAATCCTGTGTGTGTACCAAGCCTTCTATTTTAGAAGTTTATAACAAGCACATAGTGACCAAACCTGCAATTTCAGAGGTTTATAACAAACGCATATTTACCAAACCCGCCGTTTCAGAAATGTAAAACAAGAAAATATTTACCTAATGTGCAATTACAAATATGTACAGAAAAAAAAATATATATTTATCACACAGCCTATTACCAAACCTGCCATTTCAGAAGTTTATAATGAGCACATTTTGACCAAACCTGCTATTTCAGAGGTTCATAGCAAGCACAGATTTAACAAATCTGCCATTTCAGATTTATAACCAGCACATTACCAAACCTAGCAATTCAGAAGCTTAGTGCCAGCAGACCAGCAGATATTTACCAAACATGCCATTTAAAGCGTTTAAAAAACAGAGGGCATTCAATAAACCAGCCAATTCTCCAGCTCAGAACAAGCCCGCTTAAGAGCCAATGACTTAAATTCTTAATATGGGATCTCATCAGGAACATCGCCGTGACTAATGGGAAAATTGCGGACCACACTTTTTATTCGAGCAGTAATTACTACCTCAGTTGTGGGAATATTATTTTTGCTTGCATTACATGCACTGACTGCTAAATATAGCCACGTAAAAACACCATTTCTAATACAAAATTCTCCTTCGCTTTGAATTAGTCACAGATAAATCCATGTGACTACTGGGACAAGGTGAACAGAGAAATTCAAGGTCACATTAGTGCATGTTCTTATAATGGCATATATTGCATGTTGAAGGGTGGTTACCCAAGGCCACATGATCAGTGGAGTAGAAGAAATATAAAATGCACCAAATTAAGATAAAAAATAAAGAAAAAAAACCCTGAAAAAGTAATGATTGATAATTCATGTGTGGAAATTGATATCAAAGAGGTTTAACTTTAACAAGCTGGAACCCTATATATTTATTTTTTGTACAAATTTGAATAGACTAAATCATTGTAAGAATTTTATTAACTGTTGAAAATGCAACAGTTCTTTGGAACTGACCATTTACTGAGCCAATAATATCAGGTCTATAACAAAAAAGGTATTTTTTCCAAGCCTGCCATCACTGAAGTTAATAACGAGCATAGTTATCAAACTTGCAATTTCAGAAGTTTATGAACAGTGTTGGGATGGGCAATAAATTCAATACAAAAATATTTTGAAGTGCAGTAATACTGACTCCCATCATGGGGCGAACAGATGAGCTTGCTCCTTCGGTTTCCCACATATCATACCTGATCCAGTCTTGAAAGGCCTCTTAATTGGGGAGATATGCACTAACAAACTTTGAGCTAATTAGTAATACCAGGCATATCACTGAAAGTATAGCACCGAAAGAGCTGCTTCTGAAGTCATTTTGAAGCTTCTTCCAAGCCCTATAAGCCCTGTACATGCTATCTCTAGAGGCAAACTAGAAAAAAGTTATCACAAATTATATTTCAAAGATGCAACCCCCAAAAAAAATATAAAGTTGAAATGTATTGTACAAGCTTGCAATTTCAGAGGCTCATGTCCAGCACACATTTGCCAAATTTTCCATTTCAAAAGCTTGTTCCTTTAGCGCCCGCATATGGAAATCTCCATATCTTGCCAATTGACTCCTTTGCCCAAATAGAGATTTTTCCATGTCTTTTGATTGCCTTGGGATCCTTAATCTTATGCAGAAAGGGCCGGTGTGGGTGCAGGCTTTTTGGAGGAACCAAGCCAAGGGCAGAGAACAGCTTGTCAATATCATTGGACTCGGTGATTCGTAATTGGGGATTATTACCGGAGGAAAATGCCACTTATCTTCTTTGTTTATGGCTGCAACAATAAGGCCGATGCAAGCAGAGGCATCAGGGTCCATTGATTAAAAAAAAAAAATCCCACAATTCTAAAGGCATGGTTGCATTTTGTGTTAAAAGAAGTTATTAGCCTTCATGAGCCGAATTTTAAAGGAAATACCCAAGTGTGCCATGAAGAATCAAAGACCCTTATACATATTGGGTTTTTTTTAAAGTTTCATCAATTAGGAACCTATTGATTGCTTACTTTGATTAGATTTTTTCCCCCTGTTTTTATGCAGTTCTTGCTAATACAAAACCCAAAACCAGTGAAGTCGGCACGTTATGTAACTCGTAGATAAAAACAGAATACAATGATTTGCAAATCCTTTTCAACTTATATTCAACTGCATACACTGCAAAGACAAGATGTTTTATGTTCAAACTGAGAAACATTATATATATATTTTTGCAAATAATCATTAACTTAGAATTTAAAGGCAGCAACATATTGCAAAAAAGTTGGCACAGGGGCCTTTTTACCACTGTGTTACATCGCCTTTCCTTTTAACGACACTTAAGTAAACGTTTGGGAACTGAGGAGACCAATTTTAGAAGCTTTTCAGGTGGAACTCTTTCCCATTCTCACTTGATGTACAGCTTAAGTTGTTCAACAGTCCGGGGTCTCCGTTGTCGTATTTTACGCTTCATAATGCACCACACATTTTCAATGGGAGACAGGCCTGGACTACAGGCAGGTCAGTCTAGTACCCGCACTCTTTTACTACGGAGCCATGCTGTTGTAACACGTGCAGAATGTGGCTTGGCATTGTCTTGCTGAAATAAGCAGGGGCGTCCATGAAAAAGACTTTGCTTGGATGGCAACATATGTTGCTCCAAAACCTGTATGTACCTTTCAGCATTATTGGTGCCTTCACATATGTGTAAGTTGCCCATGCCTTGGGCACTAATACACCCCCATACCATCACAGATGCTGGCTTTTGAACTTTGCGCCTATAACAGTCTGGATGGTTCTTTTCCTCTTTGGTCCGGAGGACACGACGTCCACAGTTTCCAAAAACAATTTGAAATGTGGACTCGTCAGACCACAGAACACTTTTCCACTTTGCATCAGTCCATCTTAGATGAGCTTGGGCCCAGCGAAGCCGGCGACGTTTCTGGGTGCTGTTGATAAATGGCTTTCGCTTTGCATTGTAGAGTTTTAACTTGCCCTTGCAGATGTAGCAACGAACTGTCGTTACTGACAGTGGTTTTCTGAAGTGTTCCTGAGCCCATGTGGTGATGTCCTTTACACACTCAGGCCTACCAAAGAAAACGTAGCCTCAGCACACAAAAACTTTGAAATGCCTACATTAATCGCGGAAATAGCAACAGAAAAATAATACCCCGCTACCGAAACTGCAAAAACCGCAACATAAACTGTTGACTCGTAGCATAAGACTATGAAACTGCAACATCTTCATTCGCATCCGTCTTTGCCATTTACTGCGCTTGCGCGTACCGGCCCAGGCTGCTTTCAGAGACAGCGGAATCAGACGTGTCTCCTTCGGTTGGTAAGTAAAACTTCCAAATATGACGTTATTGTTAATGCAGATGTTTAACAATGGATTGTAAGACGTAGCTGTTACATCCACATTCTCGTAAATTCGCTTATTTTAGCATGTCATTCTGCCGAAAATGAACGATGCACTGTCGATTTCGCTAAAGTCTTAGAGTTGCCAACTTGACGACTTTCTCGCTTAATCTGGCGACTTTCCAAATCGGGATTGTTTGTCTTGAGAAAGTCGTCAAGAGAATGTGGATGTAACAGCTACGTCCTACAATTCATTGTTAAACATCTGCATTAACAATAACGTCATATTTGGAAGTTTTACTTACCAACCGAAGGAGACACGCCTGATTCCGCTATCTCTGAAAGCAGCCTGGGCCGGTACGCGCAAGCGCAGTAAATGGCAAAGACAGATGCGATAGAAGATGTTGCAGTTTCATAGTCTTATGCCACGAGTCAACAGTTTATGTTGCGGTTTTTGCAGTTTCGGTAGCGGGGTATTATTTTTCTGTTGCTATTTCCGCGATTAATGTAGGCATTTCGAAGTTTTTGTGTGCTGAGGCTACGTTTTCTTTGGTAGGCCTGACACTGATGTCGGTTTTTGATGCAGTACCGCCTGAGGGATAGAAGGTCAAGGGCATTCAATGTTGGTTTTCAGCCTTGTCGCTTACGTGCAGTGATTTCTCCAGATTCTCTAAACCTTTTGACGATATTACGGACCGTAGATGATGAAATCCCAAAATTTCTTGCAATAGCTCGTTGAGGAAAGTTGTTTTTAAACTGTTCGACAATCAGTTCACGCATTTGTTCACTAAGTGGTGACCCTCGCCCCATCCTTGTTTGTGAATGACTGAGAATTTCAGGGAAGCTGTTTTTATACCCAATCATGGCACCCACCTGTTCCCAATTAGCCCATTCACCTGTGGGATGTTCCAAATAAGTGTTTGATGAGCATTCCTCAACTCTCTGTCTTTTTTGCCACTTGTGCCAGCTTTTTTGAAACAAGTTGCAGGCATCAAATTCCAAATGAGCTAATATTTGCAAAAAATTACAAAGTTTACCTGTTCGAACATTAAGTAACTTGTCTTTGCAGTGTATTCAATTGAATATAGGTTGAATAGGATTTGCAAATCATTGTATTCTGTTTTTATTTACGATTTACAAAACGTGCCAACTTCACTGGTTTTGGGTTTTGTATATAACAGTGTGGATATGGAATTTACTCTTCACTCCGTGTGTGCATATCCAACAAAATATGTCTTCAGAGAATAAATAACTGCTCTTCAAAATAAATTTTATTTGTTTATTGTATCCCCGAACGAGTTCGGAGGATACTATGGATTTGGCCTCGTCACGCGTCCGCCGCATCCGCAGAGATTTTCTTGTGAACGCTCTACAGCCCACATAAGTGCACCAATTCTTTTCAAATTTTGCAGGGACATGTATTATGGTAAGTACACGACACCTATTGATTTTTGGTACTCTGGGCCCAACTGGGGGGCCTTCGGGGGATACATGTACTCGGTTGCCGAGTGCTCTAGTTTAACCTTAATTTCACCAGATAACCAGGTAAGTCCCGTTGAGACTGAAATTTCTTTTTCAAGGGAGCCCTAGGGGGTTGAGGTGGAGAGGGAGAGGGCAAGTTGCACAGCCAATTAGATCAGGGGATGATTAGGTGGGGCCATTCCATGTCAAATGGACCAGTAGCCTGGGCATTTGAAACCATCATCTCTCAGATTGTCCTGATTTTTCCACCAGCAGTAGCTATATGTACATGGACAAAAATCCCAAAATTTTGGCTGCCGACTCCAACTGGTTACAAAATGGCAGCCATTTAAAAAAATCGCCTTTTTACTTGCATCGCAATGTGCCCTCCCACATTTTTCAAACACATTTTTTTACAATAAATCAAAAACTATAACACTTAAATTGGCTTAAAATTGGTTTTACTTAATTTTTCATGATGATTCTGAATATGCAGTCAAATAGGTGATAGCTAATATGGTTTGGAAACTATTGGATGAAAACCCTTTTTGGGGGAACCAAGCTTTGGCCCCATTTATCTCAATGCTACCACCTGATATCAAAATATGTAAAGTAGATATTTTGTGAAAACAATATTGCCATGTACAGAGTAGTATCTATAGGGATATTGAAAAACTACGGCCGAAGGTCAGCAGTATGTAGCCTAGTAATCGAGCATGGATTTGATCTGTACAAGCTGTACCCAGGTACCTTGCGGACTCTGTAAGAGGTCACATACACAGCACTTGTTTACTGGCTTGAAACAAAAACATAGCATCAGTTGAAGTGGGCTCTCTCATTTATTAAGCCAGTGGTCTTCATCTTCGTTCCTGGGGACCCACTGTGTATGCTGGTTTTTGTTCCAACCGCAATTATAATTGCAGCTTTTTAAACACCGAAAAAAGGTGATTTTTAAAACAGCAGCCATTTTGTAACCAGTTGGAGATGGCAGCAAAAATTGTGGGATTTTTGTCAATGTACATATAGCAACTATTGGAGCAAAAATCAACTAAATCTGTGACGGGGAGGTGTCACCCCCTCTGTCCATTTGAGATGGAATGGCTCGCTGGCAGGTTGAAAGAGGCAGGCTGGGAATTAAACCACGACACCGGGGAACCCCCAACTCTTGTCGAAGAGTATCATAGGATGTTTAATGACCACAGTGAATCAGAGCCTTGGTTTAACATCTTATCAGAAAGGCGGCATCTCCTTCAGTACAGTATCCCCATCAGAGCACTGGGGCATTGGGGATTATTCTACCAGAGGGAGGACCACAACCTACTGCCCCACCTCTTCCTGCAGCAACTTGGTTTTCCCAGGTGGTCTCCAATCCTAGTACTTACCAAGCCCACACCTGCTTAGCTCAGCCACGCAGCTGGTGGTATGGTGGTTGAGCAGTGGTATGGCTGCAGCGCCAAATTAATTGCTTGTTAAAATCCTACAATTGCAGTTGTGGTTGGAACAAAAACCACTATAACCAAGTTTGGGAAGGGAACCGATGATCTTGTCTATTCAAATCAGTGGGCTAAAAAATTCACTAGCTAGCATGCTCATGCTTTTTGCATTAAATGAATGAATGTAAGTTTCGACAACAACTGTCACACATGTAACTTAATACTTTAATTGCGAAAAGCTTAATCATTCTAGCCAGACAGGGGTGTTTTTCCCAAAAGCATAGTTGCTAAGTTAGCAACTTACATAGTTTGTCCATTCAGTCAATGGTACCAACTATGTAAGTTATGATCTGTGATTTCAGGAAAATGTAACCTAACTGCAAAAAGAGCCTCATTTGACCTGCATGGGCCATGTAGTTTGTCGTTTGCCTTTTCCCCGTCTGATGTGAAAAATATTTGTTTTCATCATTTATGGAGATTATATTCTTTGACATCATCTTGTTCTCCTATTGTTTTCAGCTTTACTTTTGAGTTTTGATCACTTCTTGCTATGCCACTTCCGCCAATTGCCAAATTTAGGTTAATCTTCATGTTTTTGGAAATCTCCACTTAGACCACAACTAAAGGCTCATTTTTCGAGAAAAAGCAGTAAATTTGGGGCATTTAACTGGCAGCATACTGTTCATGAACTGTTTGGTCAAAGGTATACCAGATGGGTTTATAATTTGAGAAAATGCAGTGAATTTGCACTATGAGTACATGTTCACCAAACCTGCCATTTCAGAAGCTTGACTGTCATGCACATGCAGATATTATAGCTGACGTTATGATGTCATCACACATGCAGCAAAATCACAGGAGACATAATTACGTCACACATGCAGAGACATCTCAGTACACTGCCCCGACCTCTCCTTCTTCAGCTCAGCTGCAGGGCATTTGGAAGGGGGAGGAGGATAAAGATCGAGAGGAAGAGGAGAGTACAGAGTGCTGGGATTGGGAGACTCCTTCCGACATTAAAACCAACACCTCTGAGCCTCAGGCCAAACAGAGGGCTCAAACATTCACTGATTCTTCACCTGCTTCCTTCCTTTCCTCATCTGCTTTCCTTCCTCCATGCTCCTCCCACAGGGGAAATGAGGAAAAGGTGATAATCAAAGAAAGGAGAAAAAGGCAAAAGGGATGCCATTGCTACTTGAAGGCACGCAAAAAGAGTTGGAACTTCTGCCCTAATAGTGGAGCTCCATCAATTTTAGGCTCAAGGAACAAGGAAAGGAAGGAGTTGCTCCTGAGAGATGCACAGGAGCAGACCATGATCGGCAGTCTCTCACCTCTCTTTCTCAGCCTTGTGCTCGGCCGAGTGTCGCTCCTTCCTGTGCTCTGCAGACAGCTTCCTGAGGGACTCTGCACTCTGTCTGGTATCACCACACGACCGCTTGTGGCTTATAAAACAAACAGGAGCCCTCTGACCTAAGGTGCCATCCTGGTCCAACATATACACTCAAGCACACATGCACACACAGTGACACACACATAAACACAAACATACACAAACAAATACGCAATCACGAATGCGAACACTTAAAGACACGCACAAAGAAGCCTTACACCATACAACGTAACACACTGTTTCACCTAACTCAAAGCTGGAAAGATTGATAAATAAGCCTGCATTTGGTTTTACATATTACTCTTTCCATTTACCTTTACACAATATAAACATCTTACATACAGCTTTGCACACTACTCACGCCTACAGCTGTAAAGAGGACATGAAACAACAGAATAGACACCAACATGGGATAGGTGTATATATTTACAACATACTACCAAAATAGAAAAATCAGCCGTTTCAAAGAAAATCTACTTTTTAAAGGCATTTATGATACATTTTGAGGCATAATCTCCACCATCTTTATTTTACGTCACTGCCTACGTCTTCGGAGTGGTTTGTTGGCAGTCAGGTGGTTTGAATATAGAGTTTTCGCGAATTGTAGAAGGAGTAAAAATGTCAGAGGACAAGGCAGAAAGGGTTATTTTTCTGTCATCTAACCCAATGGCTTACGCATTTGAGCCGGTGATGAGAAGGAGGGATTAGAGACCCGTTTTGTAATTCCGACAAGTGTGGAGTCTGTGTGCTGCCATGAAGCGGATTTGGATAGTGTGCTAGGGGAGCTATCCTGCATCACCCTGTCTCGCACCTTCTAGAACGCTTATTAATGAGATAAATCCTTGTCCATTGAAGTGTCAGTTTCACTTGCGTAAAGGTGGACAGTCACTGCAAGTTCCAGGTGCTGGCCAGTAAATTAGAATATCATCAGATCGTTGAATTATTTCAGTTATTCCATTCAAAAAGTGAAACTTGTATCCTGTATACTTTCCTTCCACACAGACTGATATATTTCAAGTGTTTATTCATTTTAGTTTTGATTATTATAACTGACAGCTAATGAAAACACCAAATTCACTATCTCAGAAAATTAGAATATTTTGACAAGGTTCAATATAGAAGACACCTGGTGCCACACTAATCAGCTGATTAACTCAAAACACCTGCGAAGGCCTTTAAATGGTCTCTCAGTGTTGTTCTGACCTACGCAATCATGGGGAAGACTTCTGACTTGACAGTTGTCCAGAAGACGACATTGACATCTTGCACAAGGAGGGCAAGACACAAAAGGTGATTGCTAAAGAGGCTGGCTGTTCGCAGAGCTCTGTGTCCAAGCACATTAATAGACAGGTGAAGGGACGGAAGAAATGTGGTAGAAAAAAGTGCACAAGTGATAGAGATAACCGCACCCTGCAGAGAATTGTGAAGCAAAACCCATTCAAGAATATTGGGGAGATTCACAAAGAGTGGACTGCAGCTGGAGTCAGCGCTTTAAGAACCACCACGAAGAGACGCATGACAGACATGGGTTTCAGCTGTCGCATTCCTTGTGTCAAGCCTCTCTTGAACAGGAAACAGCGTAAGAAGTGTCTCACCTGGGCTAAGGACAAAAAGGACTGGACTGCTAATGAGTGGTCCAGAGTTATGTTCTCTGATGAGAGTAAATTTTGCATTTCCTTTGGAAATCAAGGGCCCAGAGTCTGGAGGAAGAGCGGAGAAGCACAGAATCCATGTTGCATGACGTCCAGTGTGAAGTTTCCACCGTCAGTGATGGTGTGGGGTGCTATGTCATCTGCCGGTGTTGGCCCACTCTGTTTTCTGAGGTCCAAAGTCAATGCAGCAGTCTACCAGGAGGTTTTAGAGCACTTCATGCTTCCTGCTGCTGACCAACTTTATGGAGATACAGATTTTACTTTCCAACAGGACTTGGCACCTGCACACAGTGCCAAAACCGCCAGTACCTGGTTTAAGGACCATGGTATCCCTGTCCTTGATTGGCCAGCAAACTCGCCTGACCTTAACCCCATAGAAAATCTGTGGGGTATTGTTAAGAGGAAGATGCAATACGCTAGACCCAACAATGCAGAGGAGCTGAAGGCCACTATCAGAGCAACCTGGGCTCTCATAACACCTGAGCAGTGCCACCAACTGATCGACTCCATGCCACGCCGCATTAATGCTGTAATTGAGGCAAAAGGAGCCCCGACCAAGTATTGAGTGCTGTACATGCTCATACTTTTCATTTTCATACTCTTCAGTTGGCCAACATTTCTAAAAATCCTTTTTTTCATTGGCCTTAAGTAATATTCTAATTTTTTGAGATACCGAATTTGGAGTTTTCATTAGTTGTCACTTATAAATATCAAAATGAAAAGAAATAAACATTTGAAATACATCAGTCTGTGTGCAATGCATGAATATAATGTACAAGTTTCACTTTTTGAACGGAATAACTGAAATAATTCAACTCTTTGATGATATTCTAATTTACTGGCCAGCACCTGTACATGGCAAACGATTATGACTTCTCGTGCTTCTGTTTACTCAGAGATTGGAAACAATGCAAGCGTTTTTTATGATCGTTTAAATTGTTTAAATGAAATAAGACCATATGAATAGTCTTTTGGCAATTCCATTGCTGTCAATCCCTCAGTAAAGACAAGCCTGAGAATTCCCGAGTCATAATCAATTTCCGTGTCCCTAGTAGGGAAATTCACCGTAATGCACGTGAAACTGGTTTGAACAATGACTTCGATTACGCAAGTGACTTTCTTCAGTGCGCGTTAACAGAATAATTGCCTACTACAGCACAGGAACGTGAATGCCAGAGATGTGAGACTTGGCATCTCTGCAGATACTTTTGTACTGCTGTGCTACGAACTGCTATGAACAGGATCACGGACAAAGAAACGCATTTCATAAATGCAGCAGCTTCAGTGAATAAACGCCTTGTTTGAAAAGTAAGGCAACGCACAGTATATTTATCAAGCTGCCTAAAACAACACACGTTTCAAAACCACAATCTGAAGACTTGTTTCAGTGATGGAAAGAGAAGCCTGTTTCCTACTGATTATGCGGAAGCGAGTGGTCTTTCGCAGCCAATTCTCTCTGACCAATCAGTGGGCTGCTGTTGTCGTCACGTAACATATTTTACAATTTTTCAGCAGCCAGTAACAGACCAGCCAGTTATAGGCCTGTAGTTTATTCATGAGTGGGGCCAAGTTAAACATTTTATTAATTATTTCATTTTATAATGTGCTTTTGTTGGAATGTCAATGCTTATTAAATATTTTCATAATTTTGTAATTGATTTATTCTTTGAAGCATGAGTATTAATTTATGCCATTGCAATGCCTTCACTTTAGTTAGGTAAGTACTCAGTCATACCCATAAATGCAATGGTACTAAAAATTGGCATAATAATTTCTTTCGATGTTTCGGTTTTCGGCCAAGCGTTTCTCATTTTCGGTTTCGGCCAAAAATGTTCATTTCGGTGCATCCTTAGTTGCAATGATGCCTGTACCCACTCTGGATAATGTTGAATACCCCTGCCTTACAGCTTTACACCCTACTCACACCTTGCAGCTCACACTACTCATCTTACACACAGATTTACAAGCGACTTACACCATACAGACTCATAAACTGCTCAAACCTTAGACACACCTTTACATAGTACTCATACCATATAAAAAGCTTCATGCAATACTCAAACAGTACAACACATATTTACACACTTCTCACACCTTAAACACCATTTCACACTATTCTCTCCTTACACATGCCATTACACAAAACTCAGCTTACGCACAACTGTACAAAGCTATCACAACTTACATCCAAACATACACAGACTTCTATATACAACTCACAATGTACAGATTTACACACTATTCACACCTTACATACACCTTTACATACTATTCAGGGCTTACACATAGCTATAAACGCTACTCATGCTATACAGATTTCCAAACAACTCACACAAACACCACTCACACCTTACACAAAGCTTTAGACAATTATTCGCACCTTACTCCATGCAGAACTGTAGCGGTACGCAGACCTAGTGCATAAGTAGCAGTGATGCATTGTGTGTGTGAGGTGGGCTGTTGAGTGTATGCCCTGCTCTGGCTCCTACCTAGGCACCTCTTCCGGGAAGATTTTGATTGACATCCTCTCCTCCACGGTGGATTTGGTGGGATCGCTCTCCTTCTCCTCTGTAATTCTGGAGGGAACTCTCTCCTTCTCCCCTGTTATTTTGGAGGGAACTCCCTCCTTCTCCCCTGTTATTTTGGAGGGAACTCTCTCCTTCTCCCCTGTTATTTTGGAGGGAACTCTCTCCTTCTCTCCTGTTATTTTGGAGGGAACTCTCTCCTTCTCCCCTGTTATTTTGGAGGGAACTCTCTCCTTCTCCCCTGTTATTTTGGAGGGAACTCTCTCCTTCTCCCCTGTTATTTTGATGGGAATTCTCTCCTTGTCCGCTGTTATTTTGATGGGAATTCTCTCCTTGTCCACTGTTATATTTGAGGGAGCTCTTTCCATCTCTGGAGCATTTTTGGAGGAAGCTGCCACTATCTCTGATGCAGTTTTCACTAGGGCCCGCTCCATTTCAGGAGCGGTATTTGTAGGCGATCCGTTTAGCTCTGACTCTGTCTCAGGGGGTGCGCAGTGATTTTTCTTGTGTGGCAGAGTGCTGGACTCAGCCCCATTTTTCCCGTCATAATGTTTCTCCTCTTTCGGAGTCTGTCCCGATTCTGAGGGGGTGGAAACCAGGACCAGTCAAACATACGCCCAGTCTACTCAGGAAATACAGGAAAACAGGAAATACAGGAAAACCAACTGAACTTAACTTGGATGGACACCTGATAAAGGACCCAATGGAAGTAGCAGCTGCTCTTAATCAATATTTTGTTGAGTCTGTGGCAACTACTGCACAAAGCTTTCCAGCTAGGCATACTATTACTAATGTTTGTTTAGCAAATACAACAGAACCAGCCTTCAGCATTCAGCCTGCCCCTGAATCAAAGATCTTAAGTATAATTAGATCCCTCAAATCATCAAAAGTGCAGGATGCGTTTGGAATGGATACAAACATGTTTAAAAATTTTCAATTAATATCAGCCAAGCCTATTACTAAAATTATTAATCTCTCAATATCTCTAGGAGAGTTTCCAAGTGTCTGGAAATCTGCAATTGTTGCACCAGTTTTCAAAGCTGGGTATCCACAGTCCATCTGCAACTATTGGCCCATCAGTATTCTTCCGGTAATGTCTAAAGTGGCAGAAAAATGGGCGGCTGAGCAAATCATACAATATCTGAATTACAGTCTCTTTCCTCTTCATTCCATGCAATTTGGCTTTAGAACCAATCATTTAACAGACACGGCTAACTGTTTTCTCATAGAAAAAATAAAATTCCTGTTAGATAAAGGTGGCACTGTTGGTGCTGTATTTCTGGATCTTAAGAAAGCCTTTGATACTGTTAACCATAGAGTTCTTCTGTCCAAGTTATCTGCCATTAATTTTTCTGTTAATTCTCTGAAATGGATTGAATCATATCTCGCAAACCGCTCCAAACTGTTCGAATTAACAACCAACAATCGAATGCTCTATGTTTGTTGACTGGTGTCCCACAGGGATCCATATTGGGCCCTCTGCTATTTTGTATATTTATCAAAGACTTACCATCTGCATGTCCTGATGATCACATACAAATCTATGCTGATGACACGGTGGTATATGTACATGGCACCACAAAAGCAGAAGTGACGGCCAAACTCACAATGGATATGGTTAAAATTACGACATGGTTAAGTCTATGCTGTCTCCAATTAAATGTTTCAAAAACAGTGGGCATGTACTTTACTAAAACAAATGATGTTTGTGTGGATCCTGATATTTTTGTGTCTGGAGAGAAATTACAGATTGTAAAAGAATTCAAATACCTTGGCATTCTTCTAGAATCCAATCTTAATTTTAGGGGCAAAGGTTAAAAATGTTTGTAAATGGCTCAAAATGAGTCTTGCTAATTTTAGGTTCATACGCAACTTTATGTCAATTGAAGCGCCTAAGGTGTACATGTATTCAATGCTTTTCTCTCATATGAATTACTGCTTGACAAGTTGGTCACAAGCCAATTCCACCACACTTGAGCCACTGCAGTCCCTGCAAAAACAGATGCTTAAATCTTTACATAAAAAGCCAAAACAATTTCACCATTGTGGAATCTTAAAGAAAGCCTGTTGAACTGGGAAAATATGATTAGGTATGCAGATATATGTCTTGTTTACAAAATCATACATGATTTGGCTCCTCCTCCTCTTGGATCTTTTGTTAGGATAAAAACAAATGCAAATCGAATCGCAAGGGGGGTTTTGAGAGGGGACTGTGTTATTCCACTGCGGAAAAGTATCTTAGTCAGTCAGCATTTTCTGTTAAAGCCGCACGAGAGTGGAACAATATCCCATCACATATTAGGGAGCTTGACACATATGTGATGTTTAAATCTCTTTTAAAACAGTGGCTCATTAGTTGCCAAATCTGTCAACAGTAAAAATCTTGTCAGCTGCTGCCATCTTGTTAAAATCAGGTTGTCGTTTTGTCTGCATGTCCTTTTAAAATGCTTACTTAAATGCCTTATCTTACAAAACCCAAAACCAGTGAAGTTGGCACGTTATGTAAATCGTAGATAAAAACAGAATACAATGATTAGCAAATCCTTTTCAACTTATATCCAATTGAATACACTGCAAAGACAAGATGTTTAAGGTTCAAACTGAGAAACTTTTTTTTTTTTTGCAAAAAATCATAAACTTAGAATTTAAAGGCAGCAACACATTGCAAAAAAGTTGACACAGGGGCCTTTTTACCACTGTGTTACATCGCCTTTCCTTTTAACGACACTCAGTAAACGTTTGGGAACTGGGGAGACCAATTTTAGAAGCTTTTCAGGTGGAACTCTTTCCCATTCTTGCTTGATGTACAGCTTAAGTTGTTCAACAGTCCGGGGTCTCCGTTGTCGTATTTCACGCTTCATAATGCGCCACACATTTTCAATGGGAGACAGGTCTGGACTTCAGGCAGGCCAGTCTAGTACCCGCACTCTTTCACTACGGAGCCATGCTGTTGTAACACGTGCAGAATGTGGCTTGGCATTGTCTTGCTGAAATAAGCAGGGGCGTCCATGAAAAAGACTTTGCTTGGATGGCAACATATGTTGCTCCAAAACCTGAATGTACCTTTCAGCATTAATGGTGCCTTCACATATGTGTAAGTTGCCCATGCCTTGAGCACTAATACACCACCATACCATCACAGATACTGGCTTTTGAGCTTTGCGCCTATTACAGTCCGGATGGTTCTTTTCCTCTTTGGTCCGGAGGACACGACGTCCACAGTTTCCAAAAACAATATAAAATGTGGACTCGTCAGACCACAGAACACTTTTCCACTTTGCATCAGTCCATCTTAGATGAGCTTGGGCCCAGCGAAGCCGGCGGCGTTTCTGGGTGCTGTTGATAAATGGCTTTCGCTTTGCATTGTAGCGTTTTAACTTGCACTTACAGATGTAGTGATGAACTGTAGTTACTGACAGTGGTTTTCTGAAGTGATCCTGAACCCATGTGGTGATGTCCTTTACACACTGATGTCGGTTTTTGATGCAGTACCACCTGAGGGATTGAAGGTCACGGGCATTCAATGTTGGTTTTCTGCCTTGTCGCTTACGTGCAGTGATTTCTCCAGATTCTCTGAACCTTTTGACGATATTACGGACCGTAGATGATGAAATCCCAAAATTTCTTGCAATAGCTCGTTGAGGAATGTTGTTTTTAAACTGTTCGACAATCAGCTCACGCATTTGTTCACTAAGTGAGTGACCCTCGCCCCATCCTTGTTTGTGAATGACTGAGCATTTCAGGGAAGCTGCTTTTATACCCAATCATGGCATCCACCTGTTCCCAATTAGCCCGTTCACCTGTGGGATGTTCCAAATAAGTGTTTGATGAGCATTCCTCAACTCTCTCAGTCTTTTTTGCCACTTGTGCCAGCTTTTTTGAAACAAGTTGCAGGCACCAAATGAGCTAATATTTGCAAAAAATTACAAAGTTTACCTGTTCGAACATTAAGTAACTTGTCTTTGCAGTGTATTCAATTGAATATAGGTTGAAAAGGATTTGCAAATCATTGTATTCTGTTTTTATTTACGATTTACACAACGTGCCAACTTCACTGGTTTTGGGTTTTGTAAATACATTATACTTCTTATGTAGAGCCCTAATTGAGATTCTGCTGTTTTATATGTATTCTGAGATTATTATTCCTACTCTTCTTAATGATGTCCAGATGATGATGCAACTTGAATACGCTAATGCACTGCTTATTGTTCTATTTATGTTACATGTGCTTTGATGCATGCATATATGGACTGCTGCCTGCATGTCATATCTGCTTATTGCCTTGCTTGGATATTTTAACTGCTTTTCTGCATGCTTGTTCTAACTGCTTTTCTGCATGCATGTTGGTTGTCATGCTTGTTTTGTCTACCTGATATGTATCTGTTTCAGGGTTGTCTTGTTTTGTAATTTATAGTGTTGTCTAGCTTTTTCTTCACACTAGCATGTCAATTTTAACAATATGTTATCATTAATTGGTATTTATACTGTAACCTGTTTTAACAATTTGTTTCCAATTGTTTATTGTTGCTAGACAGATTGTTGTTTTTCTTACAATTTCTTGTTTCATTTTAGGGAGCCTTGTAATATCTGGCCAGGGACAACAGATGAAAACTAGCCTTTTGGCTAAATCTGGCATATTTGCAGAAATGTTTATTATTATGCTCTGTCCCAGTCCATTAAACTAGTAAATAAAAATACAATAAATAAATAAATACTCCAAAGTAACTCCAACATATATTAACTTTTTTAGCCTTTAAACACCTAGGGAACTAGTTAATTACAAACCATTTAGAAGAACAGTCAGGAGAGAATTGCCAAAAAGTTCTATTACTATAGGATGAGTGCAGGAAACAAAGGCCCCTGGAGCATTTTTACAGTAAAGGACCTCACTCAAGGGTCTAACAACAGAGTTCTTCTGGACGAAATCTCTACACAAGCAAGCCACAATGCCAAAAACCACCAGGTGTAGGAGCTAGTTAAGGTACAGTTACCTAAAACAACCTAACATGAGGCCACCTAGCCACCAAAAATCATGGAGCAACTCTTCTAGGCACACCAAAGTTTTATCCTGAATAACTTCAGTCATCAAAACAACTTTAGTTCCTTGCTTTTTCTGCTGGGTTCCAGCAGTCCACGTAGCGAATCACAATCACATAATGATGTACATTATACCGTTTGGAATTTTCACGGCTTGCCCAAAAGTGCCCCAATTCCCATTTTAATTCTGAGGAATAGTCGGTAGGAATTCTTTACCCAAAAGCCTCTTCCAGTTCTTGATGAGGAACTTAGCAAGACTGATGACCTGCTCATCTGTGCAATGCTTCCGAATCGCGTTGACTGACATGCCAATCCGAGTGTTCTGAGCATGCAGAGAGAGGGAGACACAAGGAGAAAGCACAGGAGTCAGAATACAGGCATACAGCCACAGTGGGAGAGTTCTTCCATTTTCTTTAGGGCATGTCTTTTTCCATGTTTTAGATGTTTGCCAGGTCTGTTCAAGATTTTTATACACACTTAGCGAAACTTAAAATGCATGCATGAGGTATCTTACTTGTGGCTGCCCTAGGTGGGATCTGTCAGCAACACTGCCTGTTTCCCGCTCTCAGACACATAGCTTACTGATTGTTGAGCGATGACAGTGTAGATGACATGCCACCACAGCTAAGACCTGTCTGTAACATGCCGATGGCTCTATCTTTTTTGAAGCCATAGAGTTTTTTCTTGGTTTTATATAGGCAATTGACTACACCCAAAAGAACAAGTCAAGCGTCACTGTACACATCACAAACAACTAAATGTTCATCATGGAAGAGCTCACCGAGTCCACATGGCATTCATTGGGATTACAATACCACCTGCTTGTCTTTCTTCCACTTACATCTCCCTGTAATAGCAATAAAAACTGATTTGATCCTTCAATTTGCAACAAATACAATAGATACCTCTAGCATTCATTTTCAATGGCGTTAATTATACATTTTTCCTGGAGATATCCAATGAAAGTAAAGGATATCTAATGATAAAATTTGCATGTTCATTGTGGATTCGCCAGAGTACGTTTGTTTTACATTTGTAGACAGTATTTGCAGCATTTGATTATCAGAAGACACTTCTCATGTTTGTCTGATGTTTACTGAAATATTCACTGAATTTTTTGTGTTGGTATTTGCTGGTGGAAATTTTCAGGGTTCTCCAGCAAATGTTTGCCAAGTTCACCAATAGATATTGGTTCAGTTCTCAGCAGATGTTTGATAAGTCTGCCAAATTTGGCAGAGGATGCTAGCAGAGTTCACCAAGGGATGTTTGCCAAGTTCAATAGATGTTTGTTGAATTGAGCAGGAGACGTATGCAGCATTTAGCAGCACGTAGCTGCTTTGAGCAGATAGCTGTTGTATTCAGCATAGGGTGTTTGCTAAGGTTACCAGTAGATTTTTGCAAAAATCACCCATGAATATTTGTTCAGTTCAATAGTTTTAACAGTTTGTGCCAGGTCACGCCTTGTGATCTGCTAGTAAGCCGCATACATCTGCTACAACCTGTTTCATGGGTTGGGTGGCCGGCGACTACGCTGGCCCCTCCCACTAGCTTTTAATTGGTGTGGCGGGTGGGTGGACACCCTTGAGAAGTAAAAACAAGACCTGAAAAGGGCTTGGTGAGCTCTTTGGGGCCAATGGCCATCCACCAAAACCCCAGTCTGCCAGTATTCTTTGGCCAGTCAGTCAGATGTCAGCCCCACTGACTCTTTGATAATGACCTTGATTGCTATATCACACTATGTAGCTCTTGTGGTCCCACTTTGTGAAAACACAGCCAGGAGGGCACAAGCACAAAGGAGCCTGCTGGTTCTATGCATCAGAGGTCAGTCCCCTCCAACATGTTATATTCTTTTAACTGCTATGGACCCTAAAACAGATAACCATCATGAACATGGATGCTGTAGTCTTGGGAAGCCCCGTGGCAAGAATGATGAGTTACAGGCAAATCCATCTCAAACCTGTTCCTCTGATCCACCCTGATGTACCTGTAAATACATTTCCCTGGTTTCACTATTTGCCTGCCTTGGTGAATGACGCATCCCTGGGGATGGAGAAATCACTGATGACAATGACATATTCCTTCATTCAGGCCAAGACAGTAACCAGCTGAAACTTGAGAGCATGGCTATATCACGAAAATTGCACCAACAACCATCTGTTGTTAGCTGGAAAGGGCTCGGCTCAAGACTCATGACGTTGAGGATTAAACTAAACAGTCGTGCTACAGTTCTATGTGTGTATGTACCCACCTTCAAACGCCTCCAGGGAGATGAGATCCTCTTCTATGACCAGCTGTCAACAGTACTTGAATCAATACCAAACAGGGACAGAATCTTTCTTTTAGGAGACTTCAACTCCCGTGTTGGAACTGATTCCATAACCTGCCCCAACATCATCGATCCCCATAGTCTAGAAGAGGCCAACGCCTAAGGTCTCATGCTTCTCGAGCTTAGCACAAGATTCAGGCTTACCATCTCTAACACACTATTCTCCCATGCCAACGTATAAAAAGGGACATGGAAGGATCCTAGATCCAACAGGTGGCATTTGATGGATTACACACTGGTTGGCCATCACTTCAAAAGCAAATGACGAGACTTGCAAGTACGCCATAGCGCAGATCGCTGTTGGTTTAGTTGTGGCTACTACAGAGGTATTGCTTTGCTAGCCACAGTTGGGAAGCTTCTGGTGGGAGTCATCCTCAAAAGGATTTAGCCCTGCGTCAAAAAATATCTTCCAGAGGCCAAATGCAGTTCCTAAGGCAACCGCTCCACTAATGACGTTTGTCCTGCGGCAGCTTTTAGACAAGTGCCGAGAACAACAACAAATGCTTCATGTGTTTTTCCTGGATCTGGTAAAAGCCTTCGATACTGTAAATCAGGAGCTGTTATCGGGCCTCCTTCTCAAAGTTGGTATTCCTCCAAAAGTTATGAATATCACCCGCAGTTTTAGTGACCAAATGCATGCACAGATCTCCATCAATGGAGAGCTCACTGGACCCTTCGAGGTGACAGCCGGGCTGCGACAGGGATGCATCCTCGCGCCTGCACTGTTTATCCCGTTCTTCACCTTCATACTACACCTTTTCTTTGAAGACTTTCCCCTACTAGAGCAGTGTGGTGTCCTGCGATGCCACTCCGGATGCTGAGATCAATAGAAGGATCTCTCATGCAGCCGCCTCATACAAATCCCGAGCAGACAGGAGTTGGAAGTGCCCTGGGTTGTCAATCTCTACCAAACTCGTACTGTGCAAAGCCATTGTACTCCTCACCTTACTAAATGGCAGTGAGACGTGGGCCACCCTTGCCACTCACACCCATAGGCTGGAGTTGTTCAAACAGTAATCTCTCAGGAAGATAATGAACATCCAGTGGTGGCAACGTGTAACAAAATATCGAGGTGCTTTACAGAGCTATATCCACAACCATCGAGACTAAGCTACGTGACAATCGATTGCGATGGCTGGGCCATGTTTTGGGAATGGACCACCACAGCACATCCAAACAGCTTCGTTTTGGTGAGCTAACAAACGACATGCCTGGCACAAGCGCTGGAAGGACTTTGTGGAGGATGACTTCAAAAGCTTTGAGATCTTCAGTTCGACGTGGTAGGATACAGAGTAGATGGAGATAAGTGGGAAAGTATCCTGAGTAGAGGTAAGACCTTCTCAGAGGAGCGGCTTGCTGATCAAGCCAAGAGGCAACGCTTCACGCAGCATGCAGCTGCTACACATGGGGTCTCCCATTGTCACATTTGCTGTTTAGACCCAAAGATGTTTGTCAACATATAATCACACAGTAGGCCCACCTGCAACAGTTTTAAGGTCATGTTGAAACCCTTTAGTTCTTGCAGCAGGTCCAGAGCACCATCCTGCACACACACAGACACACAAACAAATAGAGCGTTAGTCCTACCGTTTGGAAAATTACACAGGGGTTCACAATAAGCCAGCCAGATATAATCAGCATTTGCAGGTTTGTTATTAACGATAGCTTGATTGGAATCAGGTGATCCTGATGACATGCGAAAGCCAGATGAGGGCAGGTAGTTAAGTTGGGAATCTATAGTCTGTATTTGCTTATTTTTTAGCCAGATATGTAAAGTTAAGAAGGTTAATGATTGTAGCCTAATCTTTCATTAATTGTGCTGTCTGACTCCAGACTTTAAATGGAGGTTTTTAATCCATGTCTGCCACCGTTTCTCCGTGAGCTTTTTGAATTTCTGGCCTGTCTGTGTCACTACTTTTGGGACTCGCTTGTTTTCTTCCCTGATTTTATCAGTTGGCACAGCCGTAAGCAGCACAAAACTGCCATTTTGATAGCGCTTCTCTATGGACAAATCGCTTCCTGCCTCCCAGCTGCAGTTCTCGCCGTGACGTGATGTATTCTGCAAACTGAGTTTTATACAAGAAAAAATATACCATTCTCTTCGTAATTCAATTACATACAATATATGTGCTAAGCAAGTTCGTTTTCAGTGTGACTTCAGAAAAATTGCTCAGGGAAAGCCTCCCGACAGCTGAAAGCAAGCAAACCGCACGTATCAGGTGCGACGGCACGCTCCAGGGCTTCTTCGGGTATTGGTCCCTGCATTTGCCACGCGTAATACGACTAGGGATGCGAACCATACAACAAGATGGGAATGAAAATTTTAGCGTATGTAACCAGTGGGGCTTATGCTAAAAAGAAATTGTCACGACTGTAGGCTGAAAAATGGAAAATAACCACTTTGAAAAGCAAGAAAGTTTAAGTTTTTCTTTCCTTTTATTTAAAACTGTCCATTGTGGCAGGACATATACAAAATCATAGCAGTAAAGCATATCTTTTCTTTCTAAATTAGATGCCAACTACATGGTGTGCAGTCAAGGGCTGTGCAAATGGCTCATACCATTTTCGTGCGTGAAAAAGGAAGATCTGTTTAAAACATGCTTGCTTGTTCGGTCAAGGCACATGTGATTGCCCTCCACCATTCCAAATGTTACGCTTACTAGCTGACAACGAGCTAAGACGAGAGTAGGTAAAAGCTGTCAACAGAGTTGATGTTAGAACTGGTATGTGTCCAGATTTTTAGCTTGATCCGAGCTTCATTCATAGAGATAGCGGTTTCTGTTGGGCTATAAAATCAACTCTTCTTTGCTTTTCGAAGAGGTTATTTTCCATTTCTCTGCCTACAGTCTTGACAATTTCTTTTTAAAATAAACCCCACTGGTTACATACACTAAAATTTTCATTCCCATCTCGCTGTAAGGTTCGCAAGCATATTACAAAATGAAAGTGAATGTATGCAGCCACTTCATTCATCCCATACTTCAACCTTTTAAACTCCCTAAGACTTTATCAGACAAACACCACCAAACTGTGTCCTTTCCATGTCGTTGTTGCTCTGCAACTTCTGACAAAAAAGCAAGTATCACGTAAAAATGGTAGGGATGAACATGGTGTAAGTGGTTGCCAATATAAATCTTTATGAGATATGGCAGAGTTTATACCCCTTGCCGAAAATGCGTCATATCACGCGCAATGGATAATGGGCATTACTGGCTAAACCCAATGTCGTCTATTAAACACCTCAGCCAAGCCTGATGTGCAAACTGTCATATTGACATAAATGCCAGCATTTCACCACACTGCCGATTGTGTGTCTGTTACAAGCATGAAACAACAAAAAAAAAAACTGAACTCCACACTTCTGATATGTTTGTCAAATTAAAAGCCAATGAATATGGACAGAATCCCTTCATTTTATGTCAGCAATGCTTTAATTGTGAAATGATGATGTAGTTAGAAATTCACAACTTTCAATGTGCGAAACACTGTTATAGTACCGTCATTTAAGGGAATATATACAAAATTTCTCATTCTTAACTTATTTTTTGTAATCTTTATTTACTCTTCTGCTAGTTTTATTTTGTTATCAGATGATAGAAATAAAGATAACATAACATAAATGGCAAGAACAGGCCTTTTAGCCCAACTTAGCTCGCCAGTTTCTTTATACTATTGTGAATATATCCCTTCAGATACTTAATGACTCAATGGTATCTAGCTTTAAGTCAAGCCTGCTCTTGAAAACCCCCAAGGTCTCTGCCTCAACAATATGGTCAGGCAAGCTATTCCACACTGAAATTACTCATTGGGTGAAGAAATATTTCTGAATATCAGTGCTACATTTACCTTCAGTCAACTTCCATTTGTGACCCCGAGTTCTACTCACAACACTTGGTCGAAGGAATCCTATGTAATTCACTTAGTTAAACCCTTTAACATATTTAAAGACCTCAATCAAATCACCCCCGAGTCTCCTTTTCCTAAGACTAAAGAGATTAAGGATCTTCAGCCTCTTCTCGTAGCTTTCATCTTTTATAATGGAATTAGCTCAGTGGCTCTTCTCTGAACTTTCTCTAGAGCATCTATATCTCTCTTAAAGTATGGTCCCCAGAACTGTACACAATACTCCAGATGAGGACTAATGAACGTGTTGTACAAAAGAAGCATCACCTCCTTAGATTTGTACTCAATACTTTTGGCAATGTATCCCAACATTCGATTAGCTTTTTTAACTGCTACGGCACAATGGCGAGAACCTGTGAGGGTTTGGTCAACATTCACTCCCAGATCTTTCTCATGTGCAGCACATTCCAGTTTTAAACCTCCCATGAAGTAATCCCGTCTAATGTTTTTACTGCCTACATGTGCAACTTTACATTTTGCTAGATTAAATTTCATTTGCCACATTTCTGCCCAATTCTGGATTCTATCCAAATTCCCCAATTTAGTATCATCTGCAAATTTAACCAATCTGCGCTCAATATTCCTATCAAGGTCATTAATGTAGATGAGGAACAGCAGGAGTCCCAACACCGACCCCAGGGGGACGCCACTCTCCACCATACCCAGCTCAGATGAGATACCACTGACCACCACTCTGTGTGTTCTGTCCTGTAACCAGTTTTGAATCATCTTCAGAATACCTCCTGTAACTCCAAAGGAGCTCATTAAAAAAAAAAAAGTCTCTTATGCAGTACTGTATCGAATGCTTTCTGAAAATCCAAGTAAATGATGTCATAAGCACGGGTGGCCTCTTCAAAAAATTCCAGAAGGTTTGTGATGCAAGGCTGACACTTGCACGATTCTGCGGCACGCATTGGCACGACTCGAGTCGTGCCAGAACGCAAACTGGTCGTAAACTGGCGTGAAGAGTGCGTAGACCCGTCGTGACAAAAATGTTCAAAATTTTGGTCACGACAAAATTTCGCGACCGAGTCGTGAACTATGCGCAAACTGTTCGTGAACTTGCCGTGAACTCGTCGGGACGCTGCGGGAGGATGCGTGCCAGTGCGCGCCATGCCATGGCTGTCACAAACTGCCACGAATAGTTCACGAACAGCTCACATCGAGTTCAAGAGTAGTTCACATGTTCACGAATTGGTGCGCGTCGCAGCGTGGCCGTGCCTTCCCACTGACACGGTCACGTTTACTTCACGCATTGATGGCACGAGCAGTTCACGACTAGTTTACGCACTTCACGAACAGTTTGCGCATGGCACGAGCAATTCACGACGAGTTCACAAACAGTTCACGACTACTGCGCGACAGTGGTGCTCGCGTCGGTGCGGGGGTACATATAGGGCTTCCTGGACACTGCTCGCCATTCCAGAGATCGCCAGTGAAGAGGCAACTTATATCACAGAGACAACAAACCTAAAATAAAACAGACACGAGGAAGAGCAAAGCAGAGAAGGCCAGAAGCCGACAGGCCAGAGGCAGAGACCGCTTTTTCTATAATAATAATAATACATCAATTTTATATAGCGCTTTTCTGCTTTCAGGGCACTCAAAGACGCTTCACAAGGATACATTATTCATTCACTCACACATTCACACTCTGATGGTGGTAAACTACGTTTTTGTAGCCACAGCTGCCCTGGGGCAGACCGACGGAAGCGTGGCAGCCAGTATGCACCTACGGCCCCTCCGACCACCACCAAACATTCATACACTATGTATGTGTATACTATGTGTATACACCTATATTGCTTGTTTTATGGCGTGCCCAAGTCGGCACGACACCGTCCGAATTGCACAAACTCGTCGTGCCAATGCGGGAAGAGCGTAAACTGTGCGCAAACTATGCGTGAACTCGTCGTGCCAGTTCGTGTCAATGTGGACTCTGATGGGCACGCATTCGTGAACCATTCGTGAACTATGCGTGAACTAATCGTGAACAGTGCGGGAGCCTCCCAGTTCGTGCCCCAAAATGGCACAACTTGCCACGAAAAAATCGTGGCCAAAAGTCGTGCAAGTGTCAGCCTTGCATTAGGCATGACCTTCCCTTCCGAAAACCATGTTGGCTATCCCTCAAGATACTGTTACGTTCAAGAAATAAGTCCAGCTCATCTTTTATGATAGATTCCAATATTTTGCACGTAATGCAAGTTAAACTGACTGGCCTGTAATTTCCTGGCTCAGTACGGTCCCCTTTCTTATATAGTGGTATTATATTGCCCTGTTTCCAATCATTTTGTATTTCTCCAGTTTCTAAAGACCATCTGAAGATGGCGGATAGCTGCTTAAAGATTATCTCATCAACTTCCCTGGGCACTCTAGGATATAAGCCATCAGGACCCGCCGCCTTATCTACCTTTAGTTAATGCAACTTGTCTAATACTTTGTTATCCCGAACCTCAATTTCCCCTAAATAATCTTAAGCATTTGACATGCCCTCTGGCCAAATAAAGACCCCCGCTGAGGTAAAATTCTCAACAAAGTAACTGTTTAAGGCATCCGCAATATGCTTGTTATCATATAGCAGCGATCCATTTTTATTCTTTATGCACTTAACCTGCTCTTTAACTTTCCTTTTTCTGCTACAGTACTGAAAGAAGCGCTTGGCGTAAGTTTTTGCCCCCTCAGCAATTTGTCTTTCTTACAGTCTTCTAGCATTCCTCAGCTCTTTTTTGACCACAGCCGCATTTTACAGTATTCAGCCTCAGTGTTCTCATTGTTATCCTTTATGTACATCTTATAAAGATTCCTCTTTTCCCTCAAAATCCTACAAATACTTTTGGTCATCCACTGAGGATTCTGCTTTTTCAGCTTACTTTTGGACACCTTAGGAATGAATCTGCATTGTGATTCAAGTAAAACCCCCTTTAATCTTTCCCACATCTCATTTACAGACTCACAGTCCAGGAGTGTCTCCCATTTTATTTCACCTAGATATGAGCGCATCCTGTCAAAGTTTGCTCGCCTAAAATTGAAAATTTTTTTTTAGAACATACTTTTTTAACTTCCCATGAAACATCAAAATTAACAGCAGAGTAAACGCTTGTCCCAAGTGGCTCCAGTACCTCAACATTGCTAATTCTATCAGGGTCATTACAGAGCACTAAGTCTAAAATTGCCTGCTCTCTGGTAGGTTTATTAACATACTGCACCAGGAAATTATCATTTATAACATCTAGAAATTCTTCCTCCGCCCTACACTGTCCTTTCACCATTTCCCAATTGATACCAGGATCATTGAAGTCTCCCATGATAATAGTCCCACCACCGCTACAAGCTTGCGTCATCCTCCTAAAAAGCATTTCATTGACTGTACTGTCCAAAGCTGGTGGTCGATAGCATACTCCAATGTTTAAACCTGTCTCGTGATTGCCAATGAGCCTGACCCAGATATCTTCACAGGAAAGGAAATGTTCAATTTTGGGAATTTCCTGTAATGTTTTCGTTCACATAGAGTGCTACGCCCCCTCCTAGCTGATTACATTTATCCTTCCAAAAGAGCTTATAACCTTCTATATTATATCCATCCTCTTCACTTAGCCATGTCTCTGTAATCCCAACTATGTCATAGCCCTCACTAATCATTACAGCGTCAAGTTCTGGAAATTAATTTTTTATGCTTCTTGCATTTAAATAAAAACATTTCAGGTTATTACTAATGCTCTTCCCCCTTGATTTCCAATGTGGCCGCTGCTTCAAGCCCTCCACTACGCTTTGTTGCTTTAAAAGTAAATCATCGATAGTGCATGTAATGCCGTCTGCTTCTATTGGGGCAGTCTTCATTTCCCTCTGTGTAACACTCACTATCCTCCCTGCCCCCCAAGTCCCTGGTTTAAATAATCCTGTGCTACCCTCAACTTACGCTGGCCCAGTGCAAAGGTACCCCTCAGCTTCAGGTGCAGCCCATCAGGATTAAACAGGTCACCCCTGTCCCAGAAAAAGTTCCAGTGCCCCATAAACCTATACCCCTCTTTCCTACACCAGGTTCGTAGCCACGTGTTAAACCTCCAGATGAAATTCTGCTTTCCTCTGCTGGCACGTGGTACCGGTAGAATCCCAGAGAAAACTACCGTTGAGGATCTGCTCCTAAGCTTCTCAGCTAATTCCACAAATTTGCCTTGCAGAACCTCAAACCTACCCGTACCTCTGTCATTTGTCCCAACATGGACCATGACAACTGGATCCCTCCCCGCTCTGGCCAGGAGCTTGTCCGCACGCTCCAGGAGGTCTCCTACCTGGACACCAGACAGGCAACACACCGTACGAGACCCCTTGTCGCGCAAACAGACTAAGCTATCTATTCCTCTAAGTATTGAGTAATAATAGATCTATATATATTTTGGGGAAATATGCCACTACTTACAGAGCCAAGACTATGAAAAAGGATCTATTATGTTAATAAGTTGGAGTATCAGGATTGCTGTGTATTTTGAATCTTATTGTTCAGTTAAATTATCTATGGGTCATTCCACTGAGGTGATGCACGATTTGTGACATGCAAGAAAAACTGAATCCAAGTTGAATGATAAGGACTAAAATATGTGCGTAACCATGACCACATCCCCGACACTGCGGCGACTCATCAAAATTACGAGCTAGTGATCAGTGCAGTCAGGAGAGACAAACACGGCCTGTGCACTAGCGATAGAAAACGGACGAAATTCAACATTCAGTTATCCTTCAATGAATCAAATAATATGCCATTCAATTCTATACAATTCGCTTTTTATCATCGCTAGTAACTTGACCGTTTGAGGGTTGAAGTTCGTAACATTTTGACATCCTTTTCTAGAAAACACTTACCTGGCTCTCCCGCCGCCGCCATGTTCTCTGTAAGGTCAAATGCTTCCGTATGCTGGTTGTTCGGAAGCCGAGAAGGTTTTGGGTGATCGATGTCGCAATTCAGTCGAACGTTTTCCTTATACTTTCCATGACGCTCGAACGATAATTTGGCCAACACTTAAAAACATTCGTCAATATTGCCTCCTACTTATTCTGAAGCAATGGATTGAACCTTCTATAATTATTTTTGGGGAGTTATTGCATCAATTTCAAATGGCCGTCGTAAAATGGTCGTTGTTTGTTTACAATCCTGAGCTTGAGTAGCCGTTCGCTCGTAACACGTTTTGACCGACAAAGTTACGAGCACTAGGGCTATTTTTAATTAGTGCCTCTAAAAAGACTCACCGCAGAATGGCATGAGCTTCCGTTGAGCGGTAGGTGCACCCTTTTTGCAGATATTGCCGAAGTATTTGCATGATTTTGGCCATTTTTTTCACACTGAGCCTATTTCCGTTGTTGAGTGGTAAAATGTCACACTGCAGCACCGGTTAAAAACCACTAAAGTGCGTTTGACATGGTTTATTGCAAAATAATTATGGGTGGAAAATTCTTGAAACGATATTATTTTATATCTACTTGATGATACTTTATTACTGACGAAATTGGCATGTGTTAATCATGGATGCCTTTCAATATATTTTGTCATATATAATTGCTTGTAACATTTCATCACCCCCGTGGAATGACCCATATATTATTTTTTCAATGCTCAAGCATGCTTCCCCTACTGTCAAAACAAAATATAAATTACATTTATTTTGAGATGAAAATGAAATATTACATTATTATGGTGGTTTCTAAGGGCTCATCCACACAAAAATATTTTTTTTGAAGACACATAAATATTTTATCGTTTCAGCCTTGCATCCACATGGAGACGGTGAAAATGAAGCCCGAAAACGGAATTTTTTGAAAACGGGTTCCAGAGTGTGAAAATCTGAAAACACCACCCCAGCATTTTCGTCTGGACAACCTAAACAGATTTTTTTTTTTTTAAACGATGACGTTATAGCCCCCAACCCCTCTAGTCTGTACACGGAGTGCATGTAGGGATGCACAATATTATCGGTACGTTATTGGTATTGGCCGATATTGGTTTTAAAATTTAGTATAGGACATCAGCCATTCCATCGATATCCGCTGATATAATTAACCGATAAGGTCGAGTGAAGGAAAAAAAAAAAAAACACTTTTGTTTATCGTCCGGGAGGTTGCCCAAAATTGGCACGGGGCACTTTTTTTATTTTTCTTTATAACATTACTGGGTAATCTGGCAGGATCAAGCGCCAATTTAGGTGACAGCATTGTGGCTCTGTAAATACGGTGTTTTTGCAAATGAAAGGTAAATTCAACACACACAATGCTGCCAAACAATGGCCAGCTCATCGAGAAGCCGGGACACGCTGGTATTAAGTCTCAGGGCTCTCAAGTTTTGAATGCAGGCTAGAGTGAGATTTTCTCCGGGGGATGCATGATACTCCCGTTTTCAAAGGTGCATAGTATTTAAGTAGCCTAGATTTTTTAAGATTTATACTTTACTTAAAGGTTCACTCAGTTAGGAAATTTTTTGGCTATTTTTCGAAGAAATCGATCATATGTAGCAAATTAATATGCATCACACATTTGTAAATGCTTTCTGTAACTTTTTATCATTATTTGAAAACTAAGATTTGGCTGCTTTGTACAGTCTTAAGCCCCACCCCTCAAAAAAGTGGTTGCACACGGTCCTCGTAGTCATATGACCTGTGACTGTGAAAAGTAAGTTGCAAAGTTCCCAGCTGATTGACCAGTGGTTTGTTTTATACTGATAATTTATTTCACCTTGATCAATCCTTGATTTTGTGAAAACATTCATCAACATGGCAAATAGGTGTGTAGTGGTACGCTGTAACAAGACTCCAAACGATGGTATGAGTTTACATCACTTCCAAAAAAGAGATGCTAAGTCTCACGCATTCGGTAGTCTCTTAGTGGCACTCACCTTCCTGTGCCGCATTTTGCAATTTTCCAACCAGCGTGCACTGGAGAAATTCACTCGCGGAATTTATGTCATTATGCATTAAGTTAATCAGTTTCATGTGCATTACGGCGGATTTCCCCACTAGTGTCAAGGAAATCTATTATGACTTGGGAATTCTCACGCTTGTCTTTACTGAGAGATTGAAAGCAATGGAATTGCAATATAGACGTTTCAGACAGCGGCAGAGCTAGAAATGGGAATTGGGGCTGCACACACACATCCCTTTATGACAATTAGGATAGCCCTGGCTAGTTCTCAATAATTTTTCTTTATTGATGCGTTTTCCAATTATCGTAATTGGCAACTGAAGACACGGTTTCTCTCCATACGCGATCTAACAGCGATGAAATCATGGGCTAAATTCAGTAGAACTGAGAACTGGGGTGGACAAAACATCCGTTTTAAACAATTATTAGTCCTGACCTGTTCTCAGTCATTTTCATGATTAACAAAAGGTTCACTCCGAGAGTACTCCACACTGAACAGGTGCTGCTTGCTCTCCCCGATTAGGTAAGACGACAATCATTCATCTGGACGCGTATTTGCTGAATTTAAATCAATGTCAAATACTTTGAGCCACATGCTTTTTATAGCCTATTTCACTGCCAAGTGCCACTTTTTTCACTCAATACCAAGAGTAATTCTGAATAACGTTGATTTAAATTAAGCAAACGCGTCCAGATGAATGATTGTCGTCTTACGTTTTGTTTAAAAACAACTGTCATGAAAAAATATGACGTCTTACCTAACGTAAGTTGAAGTATTTTTCCTATTTTGCACAAGGAATTATTACTGATGTTACATCATTTTCAGCTTTGTCTTATGTCTGCAATTGCCAGCAGGCCAACATGATAAAGAGTACGCAGAATAATTCTGTATGTTAATGCCACGACAGAACCTAGATGATTTCAGCAATTAGGTGTGGGGGAAAAAATATCGGTATTTGTTATCGGCCAAATGAGTTGTAAAATATCGGGATCTCGGATATCGGCCAAAACTCCAGTATAGTGCATCCCTAAGTGCAAGGTTTATATGCTTGCCGCCTTCTTCTCAGTTTTTGGTCAATTTCCGCATACATGCTACAGCGCCATGCATAGGCCTGGAATATTCACTACAGCATTTTGTGATTTTTTTAGAAACGGCAAAAAAAAAAAACGATGTTCGAAAATCTCTGTCTCCGTGTGGACGAGGCCCAAGGGGAAAGTTGCAGAAAGATAGCACAGGCAGGAAGCGCCTACAGCAGTGCCACAGCTGACACGCAGCATGTGTGAACAGACAGACGCGGGAGAAGTCACATCTCAGCACACAGCTACCAAGCACTATACACGCATCCAAGGCGTTCCAGGCCATACTTATCCCAGGGTCCACAGGGCCAACTTTTGATCATTCAGAATGGTAGATTAGTCCACAAATAGTTGTTGAATATGCAGATTCCATGAGAAAAATCAAGATGAGGCAAGACACAAGCCACACTACACCAGTAGTCGAAGTTACGCGTCGGCCTACCATACAAACTATAAGACAGATTACACCTGCAGTGCCATATTTTAAATTCATTTTTTATTTCACCGCATATAGTTTCTTTTGAGTTAGAATTTTAACCGCTTAAATCCTATTTTTCTCCTTAACTGGACATAAAGTGTAAAAATGTTTTTCTCATATTGTAGGACAAAGTTACATACATATTCTGTATCAGTTGATCGCAATGCTTCACTTAAGAAACATCAGTTTTTATGGCCACAGCATTACATCAAATGAACATATCTTGTGCATCATTTCATACACATTTCCCTAAAAGTCAGCAGAACATATTTGAGATCATTGGAGACCCCAGGATCTCCCTTAGAATTCAAAATACGCCAGAAGTTTCGCAAGTTTAAATAAAACAGCTGCATGGGTCCGTAGGTTTCACTGGGTTAATACTCTCTGGGTGTAGTACCTCACACTGTAGTAGCCCCATTTAATAACGTGCTGATGTCACACTGAAGTCAAACGTAAAGATTCACAAATTGACGCAATTCTGTTATTATCGCTAAAACTGTTGTGCGATATGAATACAAACAGTCGCATGCCTGCACTCGTACGACCTTGCTGCTGTTTACTTTCCAGTCGTTGAAGGGAAAACTGTGACCACTCCTGATATGGATATCGCTTTACCCATGACTATGCCTGGGTCACAACACTATATCAACAGTGACGAAATATTTAAGATTTGGAGTACTATAATCCTCAGCAGCGAGAAAATATTCTGGTTGCGTGCAGCCCCCCACGAAAAACACCTGTTGAGCAGTTGCTGCAATTGTGCTTTGAAAGTAGCGCAGAAACCAATCGAATGGCAACGACATTATTACACGGAAAGGTACAGATATCCGCAGGAAGGTGCAAGAGCACCACAGAACGTCATTTGTCGAGATCCAACTGAACCTTTCCATGCCATGCAGCTGCAGCACACACATACAGAACAGCACACGCGGCGCAAGGTGGTGGCACACTCGTGTCAAACTTCTCACCATGTTACTTCTAGACACCATTTTGTCTAGTTTTTTTGCAATCCGAAACAGATCCTCTTCGCGCGTCATGGTGGTTTCTGTGGCATGAATTCAACGTCTCAGATTGCAGGTACAAAGTCAGAAAAGTTTAATTAAAAAATATAAATACGAAATGTTTAAAGTTTTGTTCCCACAGCGGAGTTTAGGAGTCTGTCCGGGTCCCGTGGTCGCGCGTCCGAGGGGGCGTTTCTTCAGCTGTTACAGTCAAGGCGGGCGCTCGGATCCGAGGTCAAAATACTCAACTCATGGCGCTACCTAAATAAAAATCAAGCATAAGACTTAACTTCAACCTGATCTAAAAGCTGATAAGTATAATTATTGCAATATGTTCCTGGCCCTTTTTGTGCAACCCAGAAAGACGTGTTTTTTTACTTCAACAAAGTGAGGGCTGATGGCAATCAGCAACACACGCACTGTAAGTTAATGATGAATTCCAAGGGACACATCTCGTACACGCTACAGTGCTGGAGCGTTGCGGTATGGAATTATTTTATTTGATTTTTGCTTGTTTGCATTGCAGGGGTCCTAGATCAAGTAGGTTTAATTAACCCTGCAAAATCTTTTCACAATGGTCAGATCCTCCCATCAATTGGACGCGTGCAGTGCGCGTGGGATCACTGAATGATCTAGGCCGTCCAGTATAGCGGTGCCCGCGCACAGATTGGAGTGGAAAATGCCGGAACAGGACGCGCAAAAATTCGCAGTCTAGTCTCGGCAAGTCAGTTTTATTCAACGCTTTTCACCGAAGATTTTTGCGATTTAAAGAGTAACTAAGGGCAGAAGACACGGGGACTCATTTATTGACGGATAGTAGGCATAGAAATGCTGCATATGCGTCAATTCTGTACGGATTTCGTATTTATGAAGGCATAGAAATGATGCACATACGCCACTTCTGTAGGGATTTACTCTTTATAAAAACTAACTTGACATTGAAGAACTCGCAAAATCAATATGTACACATGAAAAATTAGGCGTAAATCCTGATAAAAATCAATTTCATGCTGTTCATCTTACCCCCGGTTTTATAAATTGGGTTTTTTTCACCTAAGGCCTACGCACACACACACACACACACATATATATATATATATATATATATATATATATATATATTTTTTTTTTTTTTTTTTTTGGGGGGGGGTGTCAATGCAACATGCATTATTTGTGTTTGAAATCCGCACAAGAAATACAAACCCCCAAACAACATTCAGCATTGCATGGGGTTATAAAACTCCTCCGTGGGGATTTAAATGATGCACAATATATCAGCCTAAGATCAACTAATTTGCAGCCATTATTTTCTTTCTTAAAGCTGCTTACGTTTTTGGAGAAAAATATATTGGCTTTATTACATATGAGTTAATCATTAAATACCATCACAATCGCTTGAACGAATTTACTTCATGAATCATACCGGAAGAAAAAATCCCAGCAGGTATTAGCCTGGTCACGTGCTCTTACTTCTTTCTGAAGTGCTTCTTACTATATCCAGTAGGGGTTGCTAGTGAATCGCAAACCTGTAGCAAGACTAAAAGTTTACACCAACGTCACATCAACCAGCGAGAGTGCGCACCAAATCAGTTATAATTTGTTATTCTTGCGAACAAGCATTTGATGATGATATACAGAAAGGGCTTAATTTTCTGGAGGAATATCTGTTAGTATTTCTCCCTCACCTGTCCTTCCTGAAGACAGCTGGGCACACAGTACTGTGCTCAGGGGTGTAAAGGTAACACATCAAGAAGTCTAAGTCCCACCACGTGTCTTTCCACCTATGAACTCAGCCAGCTGATTTCTCACATTTGTGTGGGGAGGACTAGGACTACGACTTCCTAAACCTGGATTTGACACCTCCGGAAAGGTGGAGGTTGGGGGCGGGGGGCAGAGAGGGCATTAGGGAAGAGGGGAAGATCTGTGAAGTTATATTTGTCCAGCGCTGGCAGTAGGCCTCTACCCATCTATTTACAGCACCTCATTCCACCTGCTCCTGTTCCCCGGCAACAGTGGGGAATGTGGCCGCAAAGCAACCTTAAAGGGAGCAGGAGGGGTCAAACCATGCCCTATGGCATTGTAAACTACCAATCCCAGAATCCATCACTGCTGTTGAGGCATCTGCAGCACAGAGTCGAGCAAAGCAATTTACAACCTGCAGTGGTCTACAAAGCAGCTAACTTGCTGTTGGCTGTATCATCCCATGAATTCTTGGGTGTTGCTATTTTGTATTGTAGAGAAAACATTTGCTCAGTTCAATGCTAAATAAATGATAGTATGACCTTATTTAGTTTTGTGAGGTATCCTGCAAACTGTTTGCTCTCTGCCAGGCACAATTTATAAGCCACCAACTTCAGGCCATGATACATCACTTGCATGGGTATGGGGCTTTAGTTCTATTTCCAGTTTGAAGAATTTAGCCTTGCGGCAAAGCCAGTAGAATGGATCAAAATGCAGAGGACTTTTGCCTTCTGGTCCTGGGAATTTAGAGATGAAAATAAGATCAGGGCAAAACCCTGACGAAGGCCGACAGAGGCCGAAACATGTTGGCATTTTATCCTTTTTATATGGATTTAGTCACCTATTAAAAATTTTTGGATTGACTGAGTGCCTTGGATTGCCTCATTTTTTTCTGTCTTTTTATGCTTCTTCGTGGGAGACCAAAGAGCACCTTTTTTTAATCTTCTTTGAACACCATTGCCCTCCTACCTTTGTCTTTTCATGAAAATAAGATAATTTGGGGTGCTGTTCGTTATTTCTTGCGGAAAAATAGTCAATAAGGGGTGCTGTTTCTGCCAAACATTTCTCCTATAGCAAAAAAAAAATAAAAAAAAGGAAAAGAACAGTCTATTTACCTTAATCACTGCAGAATCAAAGATGTCGGGCAGCTAGACACAGCATTTTGTGAATGAACTTCTGTTTTGGCACGTGACTCAGTTCAGAGCAGTCTAGTGGCAGCAAACAGGAACACACTGATCCCTCTATTTTTCCCTGCTAGCTTGGTAAGTTTAACATTGATTCTTAAAAACAGAGCTTTATGGAGAGTTTATTGTGTGGTGCAAGAAGCTGTCTTAACATTTTGCATTCTGTTCATTTCCTTGGCAAGCTAGCCTCCAACAACAATGTTTCTGTATTTACCTGAACTGGCTTTTTGTTGCACCGGAAATGAAGCTGCAAAACAGAAGTGGGAAAAGTGTGCGGGGCTGCACAGGGCAAGTGCTGTTTCAGATGCTTGTCTCTCCTGAGCTGCAGCAAGGACTGTGCGTTGGATGACTGGAAACAGAATGAATATTATTCACCTGAAAATTAATAAATTAGATTAATATATTGTTTCTAATGCAGAAATATTTTCAGATTAAAAGTGATGCATAGAAGCAGTAATTTTGCATAATCTCAAATAAAATATTTTGAACGAGTGTCTTCTGGGCCTGAATTCTGCAAGCTTCGACGCAGCCCAGGCGGTTCTCAAATTTTGAGTGCATCTCGATGCTGTCCGACTCCCTGGCATTACTGAGTAAATCTCACCCCACACCCTGGCTCATATCAAACTTCAGCTGATTTACAAGGGGGAAAAGACTGACCCTGCTGAGGGACACTGTCAACGGCCCTGCACTAGGACTCTGCCCTGAGAGCTGTATGTGTTGACTGAATGTATAAAGGAGTCAGGCTGAGAAACAATTTATTTAAATAATCATTCAGCCAAAGAGAGTGAGAGAGAGACCTTGCACTGTCCACAGCAGAGCCTGTGCCAGAGGCAAGACTGGACCTCCAGCTGCAGATTTCCATCTCACATATTTCAATCCCATCGTCACCATTGGCCCTCCATGGAGGTGTCTGTCTTTGGAGTAATCATGTGAGGAATCGTGCAGAACACGGTTTCAGGACTAACCCAAAATTAAATCAAACTAACAAAATTTCTGCCAAGAGCTCCACGGCAACATGTCTCTGATAAAAATATGATGGCGAGCTTCATTTTTGCGGTTCAGAGAGTTCTGCCAGTTTCCTTTTAAGGGTTATGTGTCTGGCCGGGCTTGCGTGCTCGTGGCAGACGCTTCTGCTTAGCGGCTGCCGGGTCAAGCAGTATCGCATGAAGCAAAGTGAAACTGGCAGTCCGAGACACATCTGTGCCTCAGGTCTTTGATGAAAAATGACTGTAATGCTACAGACCGGCGGCCAGGAATCTGCATGCGGCCATAACTCAACAAGTTCAAACAGTCAAACCAAATTCAGAAAGCCTTAATCTGAGTGAGCATGCTGTGTTCAATCAGCTCAGGAAGATCAATCAATCCTAGAACTGGGGAACGCAGAACTGCTCACTTTGGCACCAGCCATTAGTCGGAGTGCAGCCAATCAGGGTCTAGTGCCCTGTTTGAGTAAATTTAAAGCAAAATTAAAGCTAACAGTGCTTCACAGTTGCAAGCATTGTCTACCTTCTGAAGTTTTTATGGTTGCATTGATGCAACTATGGGTACATCTCAAAGCATAAGCTGCATCCTTCGAAGGCTGCATTATTAGGGGTCGCCACTTATTTCACTCCACCCAACTGGCACTCAGGGTTAAATTTTGGGCTAGGTTTAGGTTTGGGGGTTAGTGTTTAGGGTAAGATTTGGGAAATCAGCGACAATTTACTTAAACCAAAGCTGTTAAATGGAGCTGAAATGAAGTTAGGTCAGTTTTGCAGATAGAAGTAAGTGACGACCCCTAAAAATACAGCCTTTGAAGGATGCAGCCTACGCTTTGAGATGCACCCAATGTGTTTCACTGCTCTCCACTGGTGAGACAGAAGTAATGCCTTGTTGTTTAGATCCACAAATATATATCCAGAGTTATTGGACTGCAAAATTAACCTTTCGGTCAGCTGGTGATTCTAATGACAGCCAATTAATGTTTTTTCAGGGAAAAAAAAAAACAAAAAGACAAATATCTTTTAATCTCATACTTTCAATGTCTGCCTTATGTCCTTGTACACTGCCTGTCCAAAAATGTTTGCCATTTGGATTTAAATAGAAAATAATCAAGAGCCGATAACTGAATCATCAAATCATACAGCGAGGAATATGTTTCACCTGGATATAATTCTTTTAATCCCGAGTAATTCAGTGCGTAACTTCTTATTTCTTAAAAAAAACATGTTGAAAGACGTATCTTATAGTTGTTGAATAGAAGTTACTGAGTTTCAAGAGGGGCAGATCATTTGCCAGCATCAAGCAATGAAAACAGCTTAGGAGATTGCTGAAAGTGCTAGAATTGGGTTGGGAATTCTCCTACAACTTATTATTATTTATTATTTATTATTATTAAAATCACATCAGGGATTTTGATGGTCATGTCAGGCTAAGAAAGGACATCCATGAAGCGATGCACCAGTCATGCATAGTGCCCACTGTTCAAACCTCTGGAGGCAGTGTTATGATCTAGGGTTGCTTCAGTTGGTCAGGTCTAGGCTCAGTATTGTTTTGCAGCAACTCATGAATTCAGCAGACTTCATGAATATACTGAATGACCACTAATCCATATGGAGAGAAACCGTGTCTTCAGTTGCCAATGACGATAATTGGAAAACGCATCAATAAAGGAAAATGATTGAGAACTAGCCAGGACTATCCAAATTGTCATAAAGGGACGTGTCTGTGCCACCCCAATTCCCAGTTCTAGTACCGCCACTGAATCCATCAATGGAGTTTTTAAATCCCAAATGGCACAGGAATTTTCCAGAATGGCAATGCCAAGATTCATTGGGCTAAAATTGTGAAAGAGTGATTCATTGAGCATGAGGAATCATTTTCTCATATGAATTGGCCACCTCAGAGTCTGGACCTTAACCAATTGGAAGTCATTGGGATGTGGTGGGGAAGCCTGAACAGAGTGGTTTGACTCGCCCATTGCAATACAATATCTCAGCCAAAAATGAATGGAGATCTGGTCGGAAATAGGTGTTGTAACATTGTATAAGATTGTCCAAACTATACCACAACAAATGTGCGCCGTGATCAAAGCTAAAGATGTCCCAACAAAATATTAAAAGTGCAACTTTTTATTTAAATTTTTTTTGGACGGGTTGTGTATTTTCTTTTTTTTTCATTTAAATTTTTATTGGTGGCCAGAAAGTCAAAGATGATAAGACACAGTCAAATTAGAGCATATTTGCTAATACACTTTTCAATTCATACAAAGTAAAAGTCAGAAGAATGAAAAACAAAAACAAAGAAAAAATAATAAAAAAGAGGAAAAAAAGATCCCAAAACAGTAAAACCCAGGCAAACATAAAACAAACGCATACAAAACTCAAGAAATTATGTGGAACATATACAATAACGAAATTAATTTAGTTGGGCAGAAAGAAAGAAAAATGAAAAGAGAACAACATAAACAAAAACAACCAAAACAAAAAACCCCCAAAAAAACAAGGTGATAGTGTACAGAGATTCTGTTTTTTCAGTAGTTCAGTGGGGAGGGGGGATACAATTTGTGAACGGTTATGGACCAGGCATGAGCAGTCTGTTTGAACTCAAACCCAACCAGGGGCTTGAGGATCTTTCAGGATCCTCTGGAAAGAGGGTAACCTACGTATCATATTAATTATTTCTCTCCATTAGAGCTGTTCCTCATTACGCATTTCCAGGAGATTTGAGGCGGCTCCTTCCATAGAAACTGTCTCTAGGAAAGTCTGAGGCCATCTTCCTATTTCCAGGTGGTCAGCGTCCATTCAGTTAGTGGCAGTGAGTCTTTTGGCTGTCATACATCTATGTTATTATAATTTGTTTGTCATATCTGGGCCATGATCCATTGTCCTTCTAATTTAGCAAATATAGTTCCGGGTCACAAACAGCATAGTGACCGATAATTCCCCCCAGGGACTGTGTTACATTTTTCCAGAACGCTTTTATTTTTGGACAAGTCCGTACCATGTGGTAAAATGTACCTTTTTCTTGTTGACAGTGCCAACACCGATCAGAGACAGAGGCACTCATACTATGCAATCGAATGGGGATAAAATATGTTCTATGCATAATACAAAAGTATTGTAATTTATCATTTTGTTCTTAACTGATTTTGATATTTTGTGTAAATTTTTCCAAATTTGATTCCATTTTTCCATTCCTTATGGTCTTTCCAGATCAGTTTCCCAATTTCTTTGTAACACATTCCAGTTATTTCTTGTTGAGTTGTTTAACAATTTATTAAGTTTTGAGGCAATCTTATATTTCTGTTTGACCATTAATTCAAGTATGATTTCCACCTCTGTCGTTGTAGATATTTTAACCACTTCACAGAGAAAAGAAGTCAGGTGAGATCTTATTTGCATGTAAGTTAGGTAATCCTTGTCATCAATTCTGAAAGTTCAGCAAAAGATTCGTGTTCTGTCCCTGGGGTTTACCAAGTCGCCAATAGTTCTTATACCTTTACTTTCCCAAAGGTCATTTTTAAGAGGTTTGCCATTTAAAGTTAACTTATAGTTACTCCACAAGGGGGCATTTGGAGAGTTATTAACCTCCGCCGAGGAGTTTTATGTTTTCGGTGCTGTTTGTTTGTTGGTTTGTTTGTTTGTGTACAAGATAACTCAAAAACTAATGGGCGGATTTTTATGAAATTTTCAGGGTAGGTGCGTATTAATTCAAGGAAGAGGTGATTAAATTTTGGCATATCTAGGCCAAAGTACTGCTGAGATATACTCCAAAGTTCAAGATTTTAAGTCTTTCCAATGGGCCACAGTTCCAATTGCCGTGCTTTTGGCTTTGCTGCCCCCTGGCGGCGGAGGTTCTGCGCTCTCTGAGTGCTGTTCTAGTGAACTCTAAAATTGATCGTATCCTGTCTTTTTTTCACCACAGAGCAAGAAAAATGAATCTATTGACAATTTTTTACATACAGGAGCGTACCACAACCCTTGCTTTGAAAGCTTGTCTTTTTGCATATCTAAGGCTTCCTGTTCAATGCTTTCCCAGCTAGTGTCTCTAAATTTGACCCCGTAACCCCACTTCAAGGGATATCTGGCATTAAATGCTGTATAGTATTCATATACATTTGGGAGGCCGAGGCCCCCCATTCCCATGTCCACGTACAGGTTTTTAACTCTGACCCGAGGGGTCTTATCATTCCAGATAAAATTTCTAAAAAGAACATCAATCTCTTTGAAGTAGTGTAGTGTAGTATATTTTCAGCAAGATTGGAGAACATATTGGACTGTCTTACGAGAGCCACGCTCACAGAGCCTATTTGGATATTTCTCTATAGCCATTGGCATTTATTTAGTCAACTGTATCCCAGCTTAAGCCTTGTAATTTTGACCTGGTCAGACACTCTGAGGATGTCTCCAAATGTCCGTATTACATATGTACACAGCGAATCTGGTTTGAAACCTACTATGTTACTTTGTTAGTGCAGTATCTACAGCATTAGCACTGTGTGCAAAAAATCAGACATACTATAAGGGGGCCATTTCATTAATTTCCTGACCTGATTGTTCATCCATGAGTCTAACCCTCTCCCCATAAAAATTTTGACACAATTTTACCTTTAGAATTGGTGGCATTTGTAATTCATTATTTGTAAATCATTTTTTACAATACAAGTTAATATTGTGTTCCTCTTAATTTAATTTAATGTATTGTTTTCTACTTAGATTTACTGAGAACTATTGCTTCCTTCATCATCTTATAAACAATTTCTCATCTCATGTGTTTCCAGAAGCCTAATGAGACAGCGTAGTGTGCTTTGGTCACATAGAGCCGCATTCTGCTGAGAGCAGTAGGCCGTTTAGTTATTGTTAGCCTACAGTTTGATCCATTCAGATGGTCGGATGCTCTACAGCTCTGTCTGAAGGAGGCTCTGGTGACTAATTTGGCACTTGGTCAGCAGGCTAAATCACTGGATTGCGCAGTTTGTTTGCTGAAGGAGACACTGGTTGGACAGTCAGCATGTGGCCTGTTGCTCATAGGACCACATTTTTGCTGGAGGAGTTGGTCATTGGGCAGTCCATCTGCAGACTTTTACCAATTGAACAGGTGTCATGTTAGAAGGTTTTTGTTCTTGGGCAGGTTTCTTGGGTGTTATTGGGCAAATGGATTCTGGCCCTGAGACTCCCAGTTCCTTTAGCAGTGTTTGCTTCAGGAGCAGAGCAAGAGAGCTCAGCTTCTCTGACTTTAACACAAAAGACAGAGAGAAAGAAAACTAGAGTAAGAGAAAGGAAAGCAGTAGAAGAAAGAGTATGAGGAGGTCATGAGGGAAACTCAGCCTCCCAGTCATGCGGCTGGTTTATTGCATCCACATATGACTCCAGCAGCTTGCAGGGAGTGACTCCTTGCAGCGCTGTCGGGGGGGGCTTGTCCCGGGGTCAACCGGAACCGGCCAATTAAAAGGCAGGTGATGTAATGGATGCAGGGGGGATCACATTTGAAAAAGAAAGGAGGGGGTGATAGCCGCATGCAGAAACAGACACACACAATCTTACACACACATGCACTCACACTCTCTCTCTCAGACACACGCACAGAGGTCTCAGATACCTTTACGATCATCCACACAGTCTCTCGTATGCACACATTCTTATACACATGCAAAAACACTGTCTCATACACACACATTCTTTCATACACACACTCTCATACTTTTATCTCTCATGCACAGACCGTTGCTCAAACACATCCACATACTTGCACACATTTTCTTGGACACACACTGACACATTTTCTCCTCTGTCCTCAAACAAAGCTTGAGCTTCTCTTCACAAAGAGAGCCTCAGTAACTCCTCTCTTTCTGATGTTGTTTTGGTTTTTTGGCAACTGCGGGTGTGAAGGCAGTGTTAGGAAGGGCTGGGGATTAAGTATATTGACAATATTACGCTTTTCCAGGCTCAGGTCTTTCCAAATTCATCACAAAGAAAGTTGCCATGGTTACAGGAAGGGACAAAGGACTTCTACCGGACACTAACATTGAAAACATTTACAGCAGTGGCATATGGCCTGGACTCAGAGGGTTTGTTGTTTAAGCCTTGGTGTGGCCAGTGCAGCCCTAGAGCACAGTGTTAACTTCACATACCTCCAGAGAAAGTCCTGCTTTGTTTGATAAACTGTCAGTTAGTTTCGTAAAACTGTCGTGTATTATCAGCAAACCATGTCTGCAAAAGACCGGGCCAAAATCTGCAAGTGTAATTTGATATTAATGACACAAAAGATGATATGAACAGAATGTCAGTGGATCTTGTGAGCACACCTATAATCTTGTCTTAAACCCCTTCGATCAGAGACATTGCCCCCCGCAGGAAAGGAGGGATACAAATTAGCCACGTATCTGTCATACACTTATGGTTTTGTACCCTTAGAACCTTTATATAACCCATATTAAACGGTTCCTAAGCCCTACATCTGATTTGTATTTCCATGGCAGGCAGTACTCTTACATGTAAATGGAGGTTGCGAATAGATGACGGTAGCCGCCTCAATCACAACAGTGGCGTAACATCGCTTTTTCTTTTCACTATCCTCCATCCAGTTCTTGCGGTATTTCCTCTTCTCACAGATGATGCAGAGGAACGTCTCCAACTCCTCGACTGTTCAAGGAATGAGGTTGCGCACTAACTTTTTCATTATGAAAAAAATGCTGGAATAGGCTGGAAGCTGTTGTCAACTTTGATGCAATCAACGGAATATTTAAAAATTGTGGGTTTGTGTTTAGTCCATGTGAAGTGAGAGTGATGATTCTCTCTTCACCAATCAATGGACTGGAGTGTTGCCTGCCCTACCTTTAAGTATTAGATAAGTGCTCTAAGTACCTCAATAGAGGGCTAACAAAAAAAAAATGCGTTGAGTCGGAGTGCTTCTTTTGGTACCATCCACAATGTTTAACAATGGAAATGCATAGAGCTGCCAGATAGCTCACTCGGTTAAGGCACTGCATTGCAGTGCAGAAGTGACTATCACATTGCAGGTTCGACCCCCGGTCGTACCAGTCGGCAGCTTTTTCAGCGTAGCACACAATTGGTTACAGGGTTTCAAATTGGGAAGGGACTGTCGGAAATGGGAAATATAATAAATAGCTTTGTTCGTTGCTCAAGCGCCTCCTGTTGGCCAGACGGGCGCTCGTCAGGAAGACTCTAAGCCTGTTCATGTCCGGGTATCCTCCGCCCTCGCTCTGAACTTTCAACAAATGAGGGTATAAGAGGCGGTGGCTGACAGGCACGTGCTTCGGAGGAGAGCCGTGAACTGTCTTCACTCTCCTGAATTGGCAACAAAGGGTCGCAAACGAGCAAGACTTTCACCAATTGGGCATTCCAGATTCGGGTAGGATTGGAGATACCAAATTTATATTAAAAAAAAAACCAATGGAAATACATCTGTTTTGTAATGTTTAACGAACTGAACTCAACCAGACTGTACGGTGGAAACAAGTCTATTAGGAGCATAGCTGGGTCCTAATGGTATTAATTTTGTCTCAAAATACTTTTAATCTTGTGATCTCATCTTTCGCTATTGAGCCTGCTTGGAGGAGTGGATGGCTAGGGTTTATAGTTTTGGGGTTACTGGGCAAGGTTGATAGAGAAAAGAGTTTGAATCCATTAAAAATACTCTTTCAACCTCGGTCTGATTGTAAGTGTGTTAGAGTAGTGCTTTGAGGCTAAGGTGACAGTGTGAGGTATTACTTCAGATATCATTTACAGTCCCCAAGTATCTGATTCCTGTAATACAGCCTGTCTCATTGTCTCAGATTCCTTTGTCTACAGACTGAGGGGGCACATCCTACAGTGTTGTTTTAAGAGATGGTAGTTGCCTTGTTAAAGTTGTAATCCTGGCATCTTTGCAATTAAATTTTGTAGAAAAATAGAAAATATTTATGCCTGCCACAGTAGAAGGGAGGCTAATGGTGTTGGTGGTCCCAGAACTAGTCCTGTGTTAAATGAAATATTTGCTGGAAGACTATTCCAGAGCATGTCCAAATGTTTAATGGGTATTTGTGTATTAAAACCCCAAACAGATGGGCAAATCAGTCTGCAAGGTCTGGATGGCATTCACTCTAACCTTGGTGAAAAGAGGCATCCCTATTCCTGGGAAGATTCTTAGTCAGAATGGTCTTGTGAAAGGGATACACAACGCTTAGTCCAACAGGGATTCCAGCAAAATGGTGGCACATTCTTTTACTCATGCAGATGAAGGCAACCAATGCAACAAACACGTTTATCTAGCAAATAAACACTGCGAAAAGGGCCAGAAATCAGAATGCTGATGCAGATGGGGATAATGATTATGGAAGGAAAACAAACACTGGATCAAACACAGGTATGAGCAATCAATGAATATCTGCACAAGAAGTTTCTTTTTTTGTACAGGAAGAGGAAGTGTTGATTCTACTGGGCAGGATAAGCCTTCGTTTGTTGATCCACAGCAAATTAAGTTTGCGTTTTAGCGTATGTAGGTTGTGGGAGATTATTTCCATTTTTGGCAGCTGCCATTTTTTGGTTGTTTAAGATTCGTTTTTTCCTTTCTCCCTCAGTCTTTTGAGCAGACTCCTCAGCCCCCCCAAAAAAGGTACAGTGCTGTGAAAAAGTATTTGCCCCCTTCCTGATTCCTTTTTTTTTTTTTTTTGCATATTTGTCTCACTTGTTTCAGATCATCAAACAAATTTTTATATATTAAAATATAATTTTAAGACAAAGATAACTTAAGTAAATACAAAATGCAGTTTTTAAATGATAATAGCTTTTTTCTTCAATAAAAGAAATCCAAACCTACCAGACCCTATGTGAAAATGTAATTGCCCCCTAAACCTAATAACTGGTTGTGCCACCCTTGGCGAGAACAAGAGCAGTCAACCGTTTGCGAAAACTGCCAATGAGTCTTTAACATCACTGCAGAGTTTTGGCTCACTCTTCTTTGCTGAATTGTTTTAATTCAGCCACACTGGAGGGTTTTTGAGCATGAACAGCCTGTTTGAGGTCATGCCACAGCATCTCAATTCGGATTTAAGTCCGGACTTCGACTGGGTCACTCCAAAGCCTTCATTTTATTTTTTTTTTAAGCCACTCAGAGGTGGACTTTCTAGTGTGTTTCGGATCATTGTCCTGCTGCATAACCCAAGTGCGCGCGAGCTTGAGGACACAAACAGATGGTTGGACATACTCCTTCAGAATTTTCTGTTAGAGAGTAGAATTTATGGTTCCACCAATTACGAAAAGTCGTCCAGGTTCTCAAGTAGCAAACCAGCCCCAGACCATCACACTATGTTTGACTGTTGGTATAATGTTCTTTTCATGAAATGGTGTGTTAGTTTTATGCCAGATGTAACGGGACACACACCCTCCAAAAAGTTCAACTTATGCCTCGTCAGTCCGCAGAATTTTTTTCCAACAGTCATGGGGATCATCAAGATGTTTTTTGGCAAATGTGAGACGAGTCTTTGTGTTCTTTTTGGTCAGCAGTGGTTTTTGCCTTGGAACTCTCCCATGGATGCCATTTTTGCCCAGTCTCTTTCTTATTGTTGAATCATGAATACTAACTTTAGCTGAGGCAAGTGAGGCCTGCAGTTCTTTAGATGTTGTTCTGGCTTCTTTTGTGATCTCCTGGATAAGTCATCAATGCACTCTTGGAGTAATTTTGGTAGGCCAGCCACTCCTGGGAAGGTTCACCACAGTTCCAAGTTTTCTACATTTGTGGCTCATGGCTCTCACCATGGTTTGCTGCTGTCCCAAAGCCTTAGAAATGGATTTGTAACCCTTTCCAGACTGAGATGTCAATGACTTTGTTTCTCAAACGTTCTTGAATTTCCTCAGTTCGCGGCATGATGTGTTTCTTTTTGAGATCTTTCAGCCTACTTCACTTTGTCAGATGGGCTCTATTTAAGTGATTTCTTGATTCGACACACCTTGCAGTAATCAGGCCTGGGTGTGGCTAGTGAAATTGAACTCAAAAAATGTGGTTAATCAGAGTTAATTCATGATTTAACAAGGGGGGACTATTACGTTTTCACATACAGCCAGGTAGGTTGGGATAGCCTTTTTCCCTTAATAAATGAATTCATTTTTTAAAAACTGCATTTTGTGTTTACTCGGGGTATATTTGTCTAATATTATAAATTGTTTAATGATTTGAAACAGTAAAGTGTAACAAATATGCAAAAAAAAAAGAAATCAGAAAGGGGGCAAATACTTTTTCACAGCGCTGTAAATGTGCATGACATGAACTGGGAAGTTATATAACAGGGACATGGTGTGAGGGGGTGTGCGTGCGCTTGCTTAGGGTGTAAAGACAGGGTGTAAAAACAGGCACTGATGCAATGAAAAAGTTGTCATATATTTCAGTTTGAAGTGATGCGCAAACCTTAAACCTTCGCCAATATTTCAGTATTAGAAATCACCCAGATGTTTTTGGGTATCACTTCATGAAAATGAGGCTACGCACCCGTTTTTCATCTTGGTCAAGGGTTGGCCATGTGTACACCTAGTTGGCGTCTAGTTTCCTGTATAAGGCATGCTGATAAAGTGGATACAATGCAAATATTTAGTCCCTGGGTCACCCATGATTCTGAGGATCCAGAAAATTATCTTTCATCAGTGGAATAATCTGTACTTTTTCATACTGCACTCAGAATAGCAAGAAAAATTGTTGCACACCAGTAAGTAGACAGGTGCGTAGGAGAAAGGCCGACTAAGGACTAAAGTAACTAAAAAAACTCCTGCACACTGTCTTCTCATTTGCAATTGATTTATTAGTCAATGTTTTGGTCAACCGACCGTCCTCAGGACAACAAACATATACTGGAGAGCATATCTTAAATGCAGGCTGGTAGGCCTACATGGCCCAGTCAGGTAAAATCGCATGACCACTAGTCAAACGCATCTCAAAAGTAAAAACGTCAATACAAATAACCATATACCAAGGTAATAATAACCCCATTTAGGGAAACAATAATACAATGTTTGCAATACATAGCAAAATAGGAAAAAGTCTTCAAGCCAAAAGATTAACCACACGTTTACAGTACAATCATGAGAATGACAACATGAATGAAAATGCAGAATAATGTTTGCAAAAACATTTTGCCGCCTCCCAATCGTCCCAACCTCTGAAAATAGGAGAGGAGACCAGATAAGAAAGGCTTTGTCATAAAATAGGTGTGCAATGCACGGAATACCCCTCAGGACGATGTCGAAGTTTTTGGAGACGCCCGCCCGCCCACCCACCTGCCCAACCGCACGAAGGATAGCAATACTCCCGTCAGCCTTGAGGGCTGAGGGGTAATTATAAGTAAAAACTGTAAATCTAAACAGTGAACAAAATAAAGAAATACAATCAATTAAAGAGAAGTATTCTATAGTGGAAGAGTCCCAACAAAATTTGGAAACAACATTCACAACATAACGTTGAGGGGAAGTTCATCATTCAATCCATCAGGTGTTAAAGTCTGTAAAGTGAATATCCAATACACTTCATTACGTTTGAGCAGCAAATCAAGATCACCACCTCTCCGTGGAAGGCTGACTTTTTCAAGGCCTCAGAAACGTAAGGTGGAAATGTCATGTTTTTTATCATTAAAATGAACAGCCACAGGATCATTTCTGTCATTTCTGCGTATGGAGCTTTTGTGTTCACTAATGCGCTGTTTTAATTGCCTGGATGTCTTACCCACATATGCTGAACCACAGGGACAACGCAGCATGTATATCACACGTGTAGATGCACAAGTTATTACCTCTTTTATGGAAAATTTCTTATTAGTATGGGGATGATAAATAAGTTGGTTATAAAGGTATTATTGCACTGTGCACAATTTCTACAGCGATAATTTCCCGCAGGTAAAGGGGATAAAAGCAGCTGAGTGGGCAGCTTGGGCTTGTAAGTGGTAAAGTCAGCATGAACAAGGAGGTCTCTCAGATTTCTCCCTCGCTTGTTCACAAAAAAAGGCTGAAATTTAAAATCGGGGGCCAATTCACGGTCGGAAGTCAAAGTGTGCTTTGTATGAATTATTGACTGACAAAGACATTGTTATAAAACCTGCTGACAAAGGTGGAGGGATTTGTATTCAAGATGCAGACAAATATGAATCTGAAATTATGTCACAGTTGTCTAATACCAGATTTTACAAACATTTGCAAACGGATCCCACAAGCTCATTCCAACTGGAGCTACGTCTTTTTCTAAAAGATGCCAAACAATAAGGTTGGATTACACAAGCTGAATATGATTTTTTGTACTGTCAGCATCCCATTTGTCCAGTCTTCTACACATTGCTTTAAGTCCATAAGTCTCTGTCCAAACCTCCAGGCCGTCCCATAGTAGCCCAGACAAATTCTTTATTATCACCATTGTCTCAGTATGTGGACTATTTCATTAAACCTTACGTCCAGACACTGCCAGCATATATAAAAGACTCCACTGATGTTATCATTAATATTTTAAGTCTTACCGACTTACCTGATGACATTCTGTTGGTGAACTATGACATTGCCAGTCTTTACACAAATATTCCGCATGATGGAGGCATTGAGGGTTTACAATTCTATCTTCAGAACCGAGATCATTCAGCTATGCCTCCCAATGAGTTCATTATTGATGGAACCTTTATTAAACCAGGCAAGACAGATTAAGAGTCACCAACGACCTTCTGATGACCTCTGACTCCGGCGCTACATCCCTCCTTATTCTTCTCGACCTCTCTGCTGCATTTGACACCGTAGACCACCACATCCTCCTTCAACGCCTGCAACATTACACTGGTATCTCTGGCACTGCTCTTCACTGGTTTCATTCGTACCTCACAGGAAGGACCGAGTTCGTAGCCCTGGGTGATGCTAAATCTCGCCCCCACACTGTCACCTGTGGGGTCCCCCAGGGCTCCGTGCTCGGTCCAACCCTCTTCACCATTTATATGCTTCCCCTCGGTCGTGTCGTCAGTAGACATGAAATACAATTCCATTGCTATGCAGACGACACACAACTACACCTCAAAATCAATCCCAGCCCCACTCCCTCCTCCTCTGTCACTCAACTGGTCTCCTGCCTGGAGGAGATAAAGGCATGGATGAGTGAAAACTTTTTACAACTAAACAGCTCAAAAACCGAAGCCATTCAAATTGGCACCCCCCATCAGCTCCGTTCCTCCCCCATTTGCTCCATCTCCTTTCTTGGTCACAACTTTTCCCTCTCTTCATCTGTAATTAACCTGGGTGTCAGGTTTGATCCCCATCTTACCTTTGACAGTCACATCACCTACACCTGCAAAACCCCCTTCTTTCACCTCCGAAATATCGCCAAACTCCGGCCATCTCTCTCTCGTCCCGCTGCAGAAAAGCTCGTCCATGCCTTTGTCTCCTCCAGGTTGGACTACTGCAATGCACTCCTCATCGGGATCCCTGGCAAGAGCCTCCAAAGGCTCCAATACGTTCAAAACAGCGCTGCCAGGGTCCTGATGGGGGTGCGTAAACATGAGCACATCACCCCCATCCTCCACTCTCTGCACTGGCTCCCCATCCACCTCCGCATTGAATACAAAATCCTCCTGCACACCCATCACTGTCTGCACGGTGTGGCCCCCACTTACCTCACAGAACTCCTCAGCCCACATACCTCAGACAGAACCCGGTCAGGCCAACTGCACCGTCTGTGCCCACCCAGGACTCGGCTCAAGACCATGGGCGACAGGGCCTTTGAAGCTGTTGCTCTTAGTCTGTGGAATGCCCTCCCGGACCATCTCAGGGCTCCACAGACAGTGGAAGTTTTTAAAAAAAATCTCAAAACCTTCCTGTTTAGAAATGCTTATTAATCTGAATTCTTGTTCTCTTTTTATTGCTTGTTTCTACTTTAATTATATATTATTGACTGTGCACTTTGAGATTTTGTTTTAAATGTAAAGTGCTTTATAAATAAAATGCATTATTATTATTATTATTATTAAGAACAAGTTCTTATTTACAACTGCGGCCTGGCAAAGGCAGAGCCTCTTGAGGGAAAGGAGAGAAGGATTATGTATATATATATATATATATATATATATATATATATATATATATATATATATATATTTTAAAAAAACAAGCAAACAGTATAAACACTACACTATGTAAACATATTAACAAAGACATATACAAAGACACAGCTAAACAACACACAAAGACATCAAGCAGCAACAAAAAGACAGGCATCATTCTGTGTTACAAGAGCACACACCTTTAAAAAGGTCTACGATCAAGGCTTTAAGGTCACCTTAGAGATAAAAGAGTCCAGCTTGATAGTTTTTTGTAACTCATTCCAATCTCTGGCTGCTGCAGACTGAAAGGACCAAGAACCTAATGCAGAGTTAGTTTTTGGGACTGACAACAGAATCAAATTTATTATTATTGAATTAGCCACTCTTGTGATGAAGAAAAATTATTTTAATTTAAATGGAGAGTTGTATTTACAAACGTCTGGCACAGCATGGGTTCAATTTTTGCACCTAATTATGCCAATTCATATGTTGGTTACTTTGAAAGAAATTTTGTTTTTAATCCAGAGTGTAACATTTTTCTGCCTTAAGTTTTGAAGTGGTCCAGATTTATTGATGATGTGTTCTGCCTGGTCCAAGCTGATGCCAATGAGCGACAAGATTTTTTCACTTTACTGAGCAGCTTTAATTGTAATTTGCAATTTACCAGGAGTTACAGTAGTGAAAAAGTTCCTTTTTTGGATATGTGGGTTATTAAAAATAATGGCACCTTATCCACCACTCTTTACTGCAAAGAAACCGATAAGAACACACTTCTTCTGGCAAGTAGTTCTCACCCCACCCCTCTGAAGAGAGGTTTGCCCAAAAGTCAATTCTTTAGGCTTAGACAAATTAGCAGTACTACAAAAGATTTTATAGAGAAGGCATCTGAGATGAGGTCTAGATTAGTCCAACGGGGATATCCAAATGATTGGCTACAGAAGACTTATGATGCAGCACTGAGGAAACCACGCTCAGAATTGTTACAACAAACCAAGAGAAAAGAAAAAAGTTCTCTGTTACTTGTATCACCTCTTATTCTCCTCTCTCTATCACTGTCAAATCTACTTTTAAGCAGCACTGGCATATTTTGACTTCAGACCCTGAATTGGCCCCCATTTTAAATTCCATCCTCTTTGTGAACAAGCGAGGGAGAAATCTGAGAGACCTCCTTGTTCATGCTGACTTTACCACTTACAAGCCCAAGCTGCCCACTCAGCGGCTTTTATCCCCTTTACCTGCGGAAAATTATCGCTGTGGAAATTGTGCACAGTGCAATAACACCTTTATAACCAACTTTTTTATCATCCCCATACTAATAAGAAATTTTCCATAAAAGAGGTAAAAACTTGTGCATCTACACGTGTGATATACATGCTGCGTTGTCCCTGTGGTTCAGCATATGTGGGTAAGACATCCAGGCAATTAAAACAGCGCATTAGTGAACACAAAAGCTCCATACGCAGAAATGACAGAAATGATCCTGTGGCTGTTCATTTTAATGATAAAAAACATGACATTTCCACCTTACATTTCTGAGGCCTTGAAAAAGTCAGCCTTCCACGGAGAGGTGGTGATCTTGATTTGCTGCTCAAACGTAATGAAGTGTATTGGATATTCACTTTACAGACTTTAACACCTGATGGATTGAATGATGAACTTCCCCTCAACGTTATGTTGTGAATGTTGTTTCCAAATTTTGTTGGGACTCTTCCACTATAGAATACTTCTCTTTAATTGATTGTATTTCTTTATTTTGTTCACTGTTTAAATTTACAGTTTTTGCTTATATGACAAAGCCTTTCTAATCTGGTCTCCTCTCCTATTTTCAGAGGTTGGGACGATTGGGAGGCGGCAAAATGTTTTTGCAAAAATTATTCCGCATTTTCATTCATGTTGTCATTCTCATGATTGTACTGTAAACGTGTGGTTACTTTTTTGGCTTGAAGACTTTTTTCTATTTTGCTATGTATTGCAAACATTGTATTATTGTTTCCCTAAATGGGGTTATTATTACCTTGGTATATGGTTATTTGTATTGATGTTTTTACTATTGAGATGCGTCTGACTAGTGGTCATCTGATTTTACCAGACTGGGCCATGTAGGCCTACCAGCCTGCATTTAAGATATGCTCTCCAGTACATTCTGTTTGTTGTCCTGAGGAAGGTCGGTTGACCGAAACGTTGACTAATAAATCAATTGCAAGTGAGAAGACCATGTGCGGGATTTTTTTTCATACTGCACTCAGAAAAAAATGGTTCTGCAAGCAACACTATGATTCCATGGAGCTCACCAGCATTTTGTTGAGTGAAAAGGCTCTCTGTCAGATAGCTTTCCCACTTCAACTATGATAAAGGGCTCTGTAACGAACTGCATATGGCTTTTGACCCATGGTTGTCTGAGAGTGTGAGCTTGACTTTGCAGCCCTGTGTAGAGCGGTGAAAGGGTTGGGCAATTTGTTTGACACTTGGCACCCTTCAAACTCTACCCTAGTGATTTGGGGAGTAAGGGGCCCATCTTAAGCTACTATGATCAGCTCAGAAGCTATTTTGTATAAGGGATCTGAATCTTGGCAGGCTGTCAGCTAGCAGCCTGTTCCCTGCTTGGGCCCCTGGGGTCCCGAGCTGAATTTTTAATTGTTCAGGCCCATTAGAGTAACCCGGGCTGTGATTACCGCATTGTGTGCACTCTGTGTCTTTCTCAGATGAGCTGGCAAGCAGATCAACGCTATCGTATTTCAGCTTGCGCCCTTCAAACTATTGATGTTTTTCAAACTGTTGTAATGGGCGGAGCTTTTTCAGGGTTCCAGAGCCAAAGCAAGAGGGGGTAGACAGGGCGGGTGGTCAGGGCTGGGGGGGGGGGGGGGGGGGGGGGGTGTTTCCAGGCCCCACAGGGAAAGCTCGTATTCTCAGAATAATATTTTGAAATATGACCCTACTCTACCAACCCCCCACCCCCGCTCCCCCCCTTGGCCTCCGTGAGCCACTCGCAGAGTTTTTCCCAGAAACATTTGGCACGAGTGCCATTAACCACTTTAAGTGGGTTTCCACTCCGTCAGGCCATGTGACCCATAGCATAGCGATCTGTACACTCATCAGCTCCAGGGCTCTGATCCAGCTTGGCTGTTTGCCTCCTCAGGCGGCCGCGTCTCATGCGGGAGCCCAGAAAGTTCCACCTCCAAATTGTGCGTCCAGTCCAAGGAATTAAGTGAATCCTGCATGGCCCCTCTCCAGGCCAGAAACAGGGGGATGGAGGAACAAATCTGAGTATTCCCTCCACAATTCTTATCCATTGATCCGTATCACGACCAAATATACTACACTGTTTCTCTACGGGTGGGTTTGGCGCTGGGTGGAATTTTTTTTCCTCTTGGAGCAACTTAACCAGCACTCCAGTCTCCCTGGCAGGAGTTCAACATTCTTCCTCTCCTCTCAGAAATGAGACCAATTCTCAGAGCTATGAGGACGGTGTGATTTCCTCCACTGCTGCAACCCAGCTAACGAGGTGACAATATTATACAAAGTGACTGATGATTAATTGGATCAATTATTGGCTTGAATGGAGCAATGTGCGGTTAAGCGCCTTGTTATAGGACCCAGCAGCTGGTTATTGGTTGATTATGTTCTAAGTTGATGTGCTGTGTTGGTTGAATTTGGTGACTGTACTGGGCTCTATTTAAACAGCTTGTGGGTGGCATGGTGTTGTTTACCGGTGTGCTCAGGTGCAGTGACCTGGCTCTGAGTGGCCTGGGAACATGATGTCTTCATTGGAGAAGAACAGCCCATCAGAAAGGCACAGGGTAAAACAGTACTGGTGGTGTTTCCTCATAAAGCGCACAGCTGTCACTAACAACAAAACAGAACTCTGTGTGTGTGTGTGTGTGTGTGTGTGTGTGTGTGTGTAAATGTGCTTGTGTTTGTGTATATGTGTCTGCATGTGTGAGTGTGCACATTTGTTCTGTGTGTGTTAATGTGTGTGCATGTAAATGTGTGCAGTAGAGCGTGTTTGTGTAGAAGTGTGTGTACGCGTGCGCGCGTGTGTGTTCATGTATTTGTATGCAAGTGTTTGCACATGCCTATTTGTTCTGTGTGTGTTAATGCGCGTGCATGTAAATGTGTGTGTGTATGTGTGTGTGTTTCTGTGCTATCGTGTTTCCTCGCTTTCTTGGTTGGGCAGTGGGGGTAAAGGTGTTACTCCCACACAGGATGACATCCCGTCAGATTAATGTGTCTGACAGGCTGGCCAGTGCAGTCTCGCTGGCATATTTCACCACCTCACACCTCTGGGTCACACTCAGTTCAATGTAAAGCCCAGGCACATTATTACACGGAGACATATTACATTACCTATAGTACATTACCGCACTGACTCATATTACATTATTACACATAACTATATTACTCAATCAAATAGAAAGTAGCAAACCAATTCATATTACATTATTACACATACTCATTACATTATTATTCAAACATCATTATCACACTGACACATATCACATTATTACACATATGTGTCAGTTTATCACATTAACACATTACATTATTTCAGCAGTGATGGTTGCTCAGCTGAAATTAGAGGAGGGTACAAAAATCCATTCTTGTTAATTAGTAGTCTTGACCTTTTTTTTTTAAATAATTTTCCTTGATTGACTACTTCTCCAATGATGATAGTAATCGTCAGTAGTTGAACACAGAGCTTCCTCCTGAATGCAATTCTAAACAACTAAACAGCAAAATCAATTCAGGAAAAAATGTTAATCTCTTTACAAAAGGACTCTGCTAACTACTCTGTTAACTTCCACATTTGCTTTTAGCTCATCCTGCTGCTATACAGACTATCTAACCTGCGCTTTGTGATTTTTTTCATCATTATTTTTTTACAACACAGAAACCATTAGCAACAAGGATCCACAACTGAATAACATTGATTGAACAGTAATTTTGCATCAAAATTATGTGTTTTACTTCTTTGTAGGAGAACTAGCCATCCCTGGTGGTGTTGAGTGTTTAGGAGTTCATGTTATGTTAATTTAAAGAACAAGATCAAGTCCAGGACCAGTCACGGGTTTAAAAGTATGATCTCTTCCTCCCAAATTTTAAGCTCACTGGCTGCCACTTTCACACATGCATTATTGCATAGACTCATTACTTCATTACGCAAACACATTTTGTATTCTTAAACTAATTGCAGTGTTAAACAGATGTATGTTACATTATGGAAACCAATTACGTTAAAACAAAGACAAACTGTTCCCTTTTCACCTGACTGAACCTGTCACTAAAATACTAGCCCACCATTCACAGAGTCAATTTAACTGGAATCCAAGACTCACAGAGTCATTCTAATCCAACACTCACAGAGTCAAGCTAATCTAGCGCTCACTGAGTCACTTGAACCCAACACACAGAGTAACTATACCCTACATGCACTGAGTCAATCTAACCAAAACCCAACACGCACAGAGTCACTATATGATCGCACACTCTCAAGAGTCAATCAAACTAACAAACACTCATGGAGTCACTCGAACCCAACACACTGAGTAACTATACCCCACATCAGGGCTACTCAACATTATCCTGCAAGGGCCAGTGTGGGTGCAGGCTTTCATTCCAACCCAGCACTTACACACCTGACACCACTAATCAACCCCAAGAGTCTTGGCTAAAGAGATTGATTAGTAGTACCAGGTGTGTAAGTGCTTGGTAGGAATGAAAGCCTGCACCCACACCGGCCCTTGTTGAATAGCCCTGCCCTACATGCTCAGAGTCAATCTAACTGAAACCCAACACTCACAGTCACAATATGATTGCTACCTCTCAACAGTCAATCTAACTGAAACCCAACACTCACAGTCACAATATGATTGCTAACTCTCAACAGTCAATCTAACTAACCCAACACTCACGAAGTTACTCAACCTGACACTCACAGTCACTACAACCCTATCACTCAGAAAATCAGTGTAACTGAACACACGCAGAGTCTCTTTAATTCTAGTCCAGCACCGACAGGACTCCGTAACCAAACATAGAGACACTCAAACCCAACACCCAATGCGTCACTCCAACTCTATCCCTACACTCAGAGTCCCTCCGCCCCCTAATATAACCTGACCGTATAAGAGAGAAACTTGCTGACCCGCTGACGAAAGATGTGGTGTCTGTGGTCCAGCAGTGTTTCCTTAAGGCTCAGAGCTGCCAAGGCAAACACTGTGAACATCAGTCTAAACACAGGCCCACTGCGTGGATTCTCCAGCCTGCTGCCGCGAGAAACTCCTGTCTAACTGCAGGTAATATCTCCTGAACCACTGAGCCCTTCAGCCCAGAGGAAGAACTTCCACATGCTGTGCTCAGCTCCCAACGCTGCAGGTAATATCTCCTGAACCACTAAGCCCTTCAGCCCAGAGGAAACATTACCACACACTGTGCTCGGCTCCGGAATATCAAGACATTTTTCCAATACACGCTACTGGCTCTACTCTACTCGCCTTTTTTGCTTTTCTCTTAGGAAAAAGTATCAAGTACTTGGTACCTGGTACCACCTTTTCTGGTACCTGCTCTCCTGGGATTCCAAAAAAAGCCAACTGAGTATTAGTAGGCGCTAGAAAATGTGACATGACAACACCGCATCCCACTCATTAGTCAGAGAGAATTGTCACAGTGAAAGACGACTCCGTAGTTGACATCTCATTCGCATTAGATTGATGAGTCTCAACATTGGCGACTTCATCGTTCATTGATCATTGACTTACGTATATCGTTTAAGGCAACTTGTTCGATATACTGTGCGTTGCCTTACCCTTCAAACATTTCTCTTTGTCTGTGACCCTGTTCGTGGCAAAATTAAGTGAAGGTATTGTGTCATGTTCCGCTAACTAATTCCCCTTGAGTAGGGGAGAGCCGGGCAAACAGATCAGCAGGGCAAGCGGATCACGGACATTTTTCCCCGACTGTAGTCCGTAAGTTTCTGTTTTGTACACAGGCACGGTATCCCGCCATCTGGTGCAGGGAAGGATCTCACAAGAGCAGTTTCTTGAACATGAATTCAAGCTTTATTGCCTATTAGTCTGCAATACTAATTTGAATTGTGCGGGGAAGGGAATGGGGACACAGGCAGTAGGAGTCCTTTGTTGTGCTCGCTTGCGTTGCGCGTCCTTGTCGTCTTTTATTCTTAAGCGTTGGTTCGACCGCGCCCACTTCGCAAGGTGTAGTACTCTGGCCCATTAATTGGAACAGCGCGTCATCCGGTGGAGTTAACCCTTTACTTTCCAGGCCTTTTCTCCAATGATGAGCTGTAGCGAGAACAATGTTAGTGACAGGTTTGGATAGCCACAACACGGCATTTAAATTTCAGAGCGATTGGACCTATCTTAGCAGAGCGATGACAAAACAGGATTTTTCCCTCGGTGAGTAAAAAATTGAGAGAGAGAATTTTCTGTTTTCAAGGTTTATGTTTATTTGTTGAGGACTGTAAATGTATAGCATATAAAATACCTATACCTATATGTATGCTAACTATCAGTGAATGTTTCATTTCTCATGCAAGCCTATGTAAGATGCTCGCCGGCAAAATATGTAGGGAGACTGTACCGGGGGAAAACGGATCACTGCAATCTATTCGTCCCTTCACGTTCTCGGTTATTAAAAATGGTTTTCTTGGCTCTCTTTTTGTAGAAATAAGGGAGCTGGTTTAAGTTCAGGAAGTAGTGGAGCTGTGCATAAAGCCCATAAAGCCAGTAGATGGAGGTTATAAATTGGTTTAAACAGGTTACCAGACTATTCTATTCCCATGTTTACACAGCCATTTATTGATGAATATTTTGTCATTACCCCTTAATGACAAGAGAAAATATCTTGTGGGCTCATAAGAACAGAAAAACATTATATGAAACAACCTGCCTCAACTGAAGCAGCTGGATGACTTGCCTCAACTTGCCTTGCTGTTAATAGCGGCCTTGCCAGATGCAATACCCTCGATCGCCAGATGGCGCTAATTCTGTATCCGGGGCAGTTCAGACCCGTGCGGCAGATCGTTGTTTGTCCGGATCACATTCAGATACATAAAGAAACACTGTCTATTAGCGAACCCCCCAGGATTTCTTGAATTGTTTGTATAATTTCGAAAGCACAGCATGGTAAGATCACCAAGTATACATTAGAGATTACAGCTGTCAATGTGAAGTGACTTAAAACTGAAGGATTCTTATCTATATGCCCGTTTTAATGCAGGAAGTTCCCACGTCCCTGCAAGGCGAAAGCCGTCTATCATCGCCATTTTGCGATCATCTCCGACCAAACAATACTTTCAACATGCTGATTTTTGGTACATCCCACCCTGGACAGAAAATATTTTTGCTTTGTTTGCAATAGATATTAACCATAGCAGTGGCGTAGCCAGCGGGTGTGCCAAAACATATCCCTTTATGACAGCAATTAGTCCTAGCTAGTTCTCAATCATTTTCCTTAATCGTTTTCAGCAACTGAAGACACGGTTTCTCTCCATATGCGATCTAACAGCGATGAAACCATGGGGTAAATTCCTTAGAACTTAGAAACGGTGTGGACAAAACATCCATTTCAAACAATTATTAGTCCTGACCCGTTCTCAGTCATTTTCATGTTGAACAAAAGGTTCACTCTGAGAGCACTCCACTCTTAACAGATGTTGATTGTTCTCCTGGATTAGGTAGGACGACAATCATTAATCTGGACGCGTAAGTTATTTGCTGAATTTAAATCAACGCTATTCAAAATTGCATACCTGTGCAAATAGCTTGAGCCGCATGCTTTTAATAGCCCATTTCACTGCCCAATGTCACTTTTTTTCACTCAATACTGAGAGTATGGCACCGCACGGCTTATGGCCGAATATCCTACTTTTTTAAATAACGTAAACAAAGCGGAGATTTGGCTGTTCTCCGCTACTGTGCCTCTGCATATTCGTTACTCGGGGGTTAGCCTACTTGGACTGTCATTATGACAGTCCACGAACGATGTGGGTAAAAAAAGCTTATAACTTTTTAGGAAAGTGATAGCGCCTTCTGTATACTGCTGACTGCAAAAACGTTGTCACCGCCCGATAGTTCTAATGTTCCTCTAGTAAATAGCGAACAAATTAAAACGATTAGCTGCTTTACTCACCGAATAAATCCAGGTTTTCTCCACAAATCCAATAATCTTCTCAAACAAACTAGGCATGCGCGGTAGAAACATCTTCGCATTAAATTGCTCTGCTTGCCTTAAACATTGTCCCTCGAAGATCAATAAAGTTTCATGAATCTTACCTCTTTGTTAATTTACGCATGCGCAGGTGTGATTTTGGTCAAGAGGAAGAGCACCTGGGCTACCCGGGGGTGTTTATCAGCAGAGAAATGCATTTAATACTCCAAAATGCCCATTTTTCTGCCAAGAAGTTGATAGTTGGAGTCTTTATTCATGTATACCTCACTTATCAGATGTCTCTGTTATACGAACGACGATAGAGAAGTCGATGAAGCTAACAACAAAATTTCTCCCATTGATACGTAATGGCAGTTCGTACATGCTGGACGGCCGACCGCCCCGGATATCGTGAAGGAAGGTGAGGACATCTAGTGGCAGAAAGCTGAACCGCACATCTGGCAAGGCCGCTATTGAAGGAGGGACGTGCGGTAAGTGCCGATGAAGGCGAGCAAAATGCAGAATGTAGACTAGTAACAAGATAACTAAACTGGTATGATATGAATTCAACATCTTCATTTTCTCAGAGGACTCAACTCAAGCTTAAATGAGCGTTATATGCAAATAATATTATGTAGGCTACTTGTTTTGTGGCCGGTTTATGCTGCCGATCCGTTAAACCCCGTCACATGATCCGTTCGTCCCCACAGACAGGGGCAAACGGATCAACGCGCAGCTGCATTTTCCTGTCCGATTACATCATACTCGTTCATCCAATCTTAGCGGACTTGTTGGGATTTGTAGAAGACATATGGAGCCTACGTTGTTCATAAAAAAAAGGTTTCCTAAAAAATGCGTCTCTCTGCAGAGAGGGAAATACGAAAAAGTGATCCATTTGCCCCCGCTCTCCCCCAAGTTATGTGATGCTACCCCCGTTTTAAGAAAATTGCGCAGAAAAATAACTTTACTGGTGTTGACGAATCATTTATCTCTTAAAGTCATCACAGATGAAGACTCCGGCTTGGTTCATGTCCGGGTATACTCCGCCCTAGTTCTGAACTTGCGAAGATTCAACCAGTGAGAGTGTATACACTAATCCGGCGCGAATTCTATGGGCGCCGCCATCTTGCCTGCCGCCATTGTTGCGTGGCTTCGTCTGCGACTTGCCGGTGCCACCTAATGGACTTTAACTGCATCCTGCATCCTGCTCGTGAAAATGTGAGGTGACAGATATATAAACAATGGCAAAGGAAAGAGATCATTGGGTAGATGACGTCAGGCAGTGGCCAAAACTTACCGATGCAGGTAATTTATTGACAGCGTAATGTATTAAGACATGTATGTGATGATAATAAAACGGATATTAACCCCTTCAGAACTGAGATCCTTAAGAACACCGGTACCGGGGACGGTTATTACGCGTTATAAATACAGCATTTTTTTAAATCGCGACATGAGGAGCGGCATATCCACATTTCGCGAAGAAACTCGGCCAAAAGCTCATGTAAACAATTTTTACCTCAACCGAACACAATTCAAGCACCAAGCAAGTAAATAAGCATGCAGCAGAACATAAGCTAAAATCATATCAGCGCTGCATCGCCAGGATTTCTGCTGAATTCGTGGTATGCATAAAAACCATACCTCAAATAAAAGAGGAAAGTCCGCAGAATGCAACGATATGAGCCCGGTCATTTTAAACCGACAACACATTGAAAGAACAGCAGGCATACACTTTACAGTCTACAGAGATGAGCAGAAAAAAAATCTTACCTTTGACATTTTGCAATAATAAAACTGCGCGAGGGTGAATCTGCGCTTGCTAATGTTACCCCAACGGGTTCGTGTTATAACGAAACTAGTCCTGCCCGGATCCTCGCGTGTTGCTCCCCTGGGCGTTGCTTCAAGTATCTCAACTCAGTAGCCTTTCGCTTCATGACAATGTACTTTCTTAGCATCGTAAGCCGATAGCAGATGTCAGGAAGATTATCCTCCGCTCGACCAGGAAACCTATGTAATCCGTAAGGCCGTAAACATGGGCAGTCAATGTGCAGTAAAGGTTTGTGAATTTCACAAGCGGTTTTATTCCAGGCCTGTAATTTCACACCGTTGTTAAAACAGCCGAACACACAACACGTTCTTCCCGGCATTACTGAATAGCATACGAACTAAAAAAAAAAAAGAAATTGAAGAACATTTTCGCAACTACAGCTAACGTCTGCAACAACCGCTACGAGACCAATACGCTACTTCCTGCAGCAGGGCAACGCAGCAATGGCGGCACTGATTTACTTCCGTGTTTCGCCGGATTGGTGTATAAGAATCAGTGGCAGACAGGCACGTGCTTCGGAGGAGAGCCGTGAACTGTCTCACTATCCTGAGTTGGCAGCAAGGGGTCGCATACGAGCAAGCTTTGTACATAGTTCCCCAATTGGGCATTCCAGATTCGGGTGGGAATGGAGATGCCAAATAATAAAAAAAAAGTTATCACAGATGAGATGACACATCATAAAGCAATGAATTCTGATTCTCTGCAATCTCTTGCAATTTGCAAAGAGGAGCTCTGCTCTGCAACAGTCACTTAATTATCCCATGCTTTAACAATTCGTTTGTTTTCCGTCAAATTCAGAGTGAGATATAGGCTACATTCGCTCGCTTTTCCATGCCTTTTACGGATATAATTGCTTTGCGTTGTTAGGTGGTACGCAATTTTATGTGCAACTCAATCAGACACGACAATGTCAAACAGAAAATACAATTCAACACTCGCCAGACTTTTGTGCCATAACGTGGTGACGGTAGTGCGCGTTCCGATTTGAACATCTTTAACCAGATCGACGGAATAAATGTAAACTTCATATAACAGCAGCTACATTGTGTGTCGTGTTGAGGATGACGTTGCGGAAGTTTGGTGCTGCGCCGCTATGATGACCAGCTACACTGAGGCAATACTATCCTCTGATGGAAAACGACCCCCCAGAAAAGTACCCGGTACCAAGGCGGGTGGGGCAGAGTAGAGCAGAGCCGATACCATGGAGTGGAAAAGCGCCAATACTGTACACACCAACTCGACTTTGCTCCTGATCATTACCACACACACTGGCTGTGCTTAGCTCTTGAATATCACCGCACACACTTACTGTTCTCGGTTGCTTATAAGACAGGACATTACCACACACATTAACCATGTCCTGCTCCAGAGTCTTACTACGCACTTACTGCGTTGACCTTGATAATACCAAAAATTAAACAAACAGATATGGCGCGCTACGGCCACTATGTCCCCAATATTGATGCCCCCCCCCCCCCCCCCCCCCCAAACAGCTGCTGACCACACAGAAAATAAATAAGGGAGAAAGAACAGAAAGATCTAAAGGAGACATTTATGAAAAGTGCTGATTCTGCACTGGCCGGTTCCTAATTTACATCCCCCCACCCCCCCCACCCCCCCCCCCCAAACAGACACACACAAACAGACACACACACACACACACACACACACACACACACCACAAAATGGCTTATTACAGAACACAGCTCTCTCTGTCCCTTTCTAGATATGGGGGGGGAGGTTCTGCAATCCTGCCCTCAAAGAAAAAAAACCCTCCAGCCCTCCTTCCCACTTCCTACAGCTGAGGGAATGCACATGCTTTTGGATTGGTCAGAAATTACATCACCTGGGCCCTGGTGTATTGGAGACATATTTGAGTGACGCAAAGTAGAACTCAGTAAGACAGTGGGACTCCTGTATCCAGCCTAATTTTACTGTTTTCTGCATGTTGCTCTTCGTGTGTGCAGCATAACATTTAAAAGCCCGTTTCCCAATCTCAGTCCTAACTGTTATTCTCAAGAAATAAAATATGTATTAACAAGAACTTTTTTTGTCTCATCTGACTTGAAACATTCCCTTTCTTTCATCCAGTACTGTTTATATCAAATAAAAAAGCAAAATACTGGACACAGGATAGTGAAGACAACAACACAAATGTGTGATAAGACATCGGGTAAATTTACAGATGCTCCTCCTCTCTCTGAGAGGAGAACATTAACTTCCTTTTTCTCGTAAGTCTCATGACAGTGTTGTGCCTCTGTGGTGTAGTGTCATTTTTCGCAGTTTGGGAATCACACACAAAGTCCAGGTATCATATTTATGAGCAGGTGAGGGTGGAGGTGCTGATCCTCTGTGTTTTCTCCCCTGTCTTTCAGATGCACCGGCTCACATGCAGTGTAAAAGCTATGGCTCATATTACTGTCACACTGCTCATTATCTCTCCTCGGGCTGATTAAGAAGTATTTCAGCACTCGACAGCGTGAGATTTTGCCAACGCCAAGATATACAATTTGGAGCCAGTGTCTGCGCATTATGCTGCAGAGTCCACATCATTGACTGAGCATGTTAGGTTACTGTACACACATTGTATCAGATTAACTTGGCATATCTGACTCACAGAGACATTAGATGAAGAAAACATGCAGCTCGAAAGGGTTTTTTTCCTTTGGGAAAAAATGACTGACCTTGTATGGCCACTTCACTGTTACTGCTGACTTGAATGGAGAACGGGGTCTCAATGTTGTAAACTACCTTGGTGGTGCTAATGGTCTACGTCTCTGAGCTTAAACTGAAAGTGAGCCTCCAGAACGATTGCCGAATTTTTTTTTTTAATCTGCTTGTGCCGAGAGCGGTTCACAGGGGCACATGTGCAGGCAGCCTATTGACCAGCAGTTAGCATGTTTGACTGTGACTCACATGGTCAGTGGTTCAAGCACCATTGTAGCCACAGTAAGATTAGTGAGGCTGTTGGGTGCTTTAGCAAGGCCCCAATCCCAAGATTTCCTCAGGCCCTGCTGATACTAATCAACTGCAAGTCCATTTGACTCAAAACGTTTCGGGGAAATAGTCAACTGAGAGCAGTTGATTGCCTGGTGGCTCTGTGGGGAGCGCTGTTGCCTCACAGCAAGAAGGTACTGAGTTCACTATTTAGAAGCCCTTCCGCGTGCAGTTTTCATGCCCTCCTCCTAGAAACAGTTCAAAAAACAAATACTGAAAAATGAACAAAATTCTGAGATGAGCATAATCCAAAATAAGGAACAAAACCAATTTCAACCGTTCTGGAGTGAAAACGCTGATCTCTGTCTTAGATAAGTCAATAATGTTATCTTACTAATCATTTTTTCTCAAAATATTTTTGACGGTAAATTTAGAAAGGAAATTCTATTCTGGAAGGGATTTACTCATTGCCAGCGCGAATGTTCCTTGGGCGACTTATAGGCTAATGTCAGATTTTATGAACCTGCTTATGTCCTAAGCAATGGCGAGGTGGTATGATTGATTATCTATCCCACATTAGCAGTACTTACCTTTTACAAATAATGAAAATTACTGACACCGCGTGGAAAAAACCAACCAGAGACACTTAAAAAATTCATTTTTACATACAATTAGTAAATTTGTTAAATGCTAACTGTCATATCTCAAACGTTAATTTAAGCTTTTAGTTCTAAGCTTAATGTTGTTCAGATAAAATCTTTTTGCACCACGTGCCATAAATAAATGGACGCAATACTGCATGGTTCAACAATAAGGACTGCTCGCCTCATCGGGCTAATAAATTTAGCTACGCTTAAATCATTAATGGAACATTCTGAATCAAACAAGTCGTTTTTTCCAAAACATGATGATGGGAGTAGCTAATGAGGGTTGTGGCTGGAGGGGATCTGATTTCTATCCCATTTGATGTTTTTTCCTCAGTATGTCCTGCTGCCTGTGAAGGAAAGTTGGGTATCACACCTGGCCACATTGAGTTTGCATGACCTTGCTGTCATTTGTTCGTATGAAAATTCAACATATAGCCATGATGGTCATTTTATTCACATTTTCTGCATCTAGCTAGGTAGCTAGCCAGTTAATTGTCCGCTGTTATTTATTAACTTTTGCTCGCTGTCCCTTGTTAGGATTTTGAATGAATTAGCTTACAATAAAAATTCGAGTTTCATGTCCACTGCGGTGATTTTTACCCCTGCGAAATACTCCCATTGTGTAACATTAGTAGTGCACAAAACATCTTGAGCCAATGAGCTGTAGTATAAAGCTACAGGCATGAATCTTACTCGGACAATTTTATAAATTTATCTAGACCATTTTTTTACTTTATTTAATCAGACACTTTTCTATTTGAATCCCCTACAGATTTGTAACTGATATGGACGATTTTCAGCAACATAGAGGGGGCTATCTGGGCCACCTCTTGCAATTCTTATACAAGTAATATTGATGTTATTCACCCCTTTCTGCAGAAGCCAAATCTGGCAATTAACATGTTCCCCTATTTAAAGGTTTATAATTCGAGATTTGAGCATCACAGTGAGTTGAAAAATAACTTAAATGAAAAAAAGACACTTGGATTTAAGAACCATCTTAATTCAGTTTGATTTTAGTACAGAAAAAGGGGTGTAAACATAAAAAATCATGAAAATTCAACATGGGAGTTGTAGAAAAAATATAATGAATTTAAAAATGGCTTGGAGGTAGCACGGTACATTTCTGGGATCATAAACTCCTTGATTGCAAGTGTGTTTCATCCAATTGTGATATTTAAAATCACCAGCTGTCCATGAGCCAAATAAGATCGCTATCCAAATGGCTTTCTAAGCGCTGAAACTTGTAACCTGTGAAATCATAAAATAATCACATTTTTAAAACAAATCATCTTTTGACTAATGATGCTGAATATGAATGAATGATTTTCAAATGGGAATTGGGATTAGTTCATCAATTTAGGTAGGGATGGACATTTTGAAGTATTTAAATATGTCCATTTTTCTTCAGAGCCCCATCAGCCAGCACACATACCCATTACAAAACAGCGTACTTTACAGTTAGAATATTTACCCCACAACAATACAGTGCACCGTTGCACTGCTCGAGCACACGAGCAAAAAGCAAGCTTGTATAAAGGCTTTTCACGCCTTATAAAGAGGAAATATAACTCACTACCACAGTCATGTCTGAAATATACCTTATTTTTTACAAATATAAAAACCAAAAGCACAGATTTTTCTCCAAGATATTGGCCTCCAAAACCTGCTTCAAATTAAAGTATGCAAAAGAGTTGGCATGGCCCCTCTCATTTATGAAGGGGCATATCTGAGAAACCTTAGAGAGTCAAAGCCTAAAATTTTGCATGAGGTCATTATATATAGGCACTCCAACATTTTTTTCTTTGAGCCTCATCACTTCTCAAGAGAGATGGAGAGAGACAGGGGAGGAAAGAGAGGAAACTGTCTGAGGAGGCAAGAGAGGAGGCAATCTGTCATCACCACTGATGCTAACCATTATCTGCCAACACCTGATGTAAAATATACAGGTACACCTGTTTACCAATTTTTTTCATTGTGTCATTCAACTGACAGAATGTGTATGTTGTAGATCATGTAGCTTGCCTGTATGTGTACATTAGTTTACGGGTTGTTGAGTTGATTTTTTTTATTTCATTATTGCTGCTCTTTCAAATACAACCCTAATTCCGAAATAGTTGGTACAAAGTGTAAATTGTGAATAAAATCAAGATGCAATGACTTTCAAATCACACCAGCCAGTATTTTATTCACAATAGAACAGAAATCACTTAGCAAAAGCTGAAATGGAGAAATTCTTAAATTTTATCCACAAAATGAGCTCAGTTCAAATTAGATGGCTGCTACAGGTCTCAAAGAAGTTGGGACAGGGGCCTGTTCACCATAGTGTAGCTTCCCCTCTCCTTTTTAACACAGAGCGGAGGCATGTGGGCCTTGAGGAGACAAGTTTCTTGAGTTTAGCCATTCGAATTTGATCCCACTCTTGTTTAATGCAGGCTTCCAGCTGCTGGAGAGTTTTGGGTCTTCTTTGATGGACTTTCATTTAATTATGTGCCAAATGTTCTCAATCAGTGAAAGATATGGACTGCAGGCAGGCCAGTTCAGCACACGGACTCTTCTACTACAAAGCCATGCTGTTGTAATAGCTGCAGTATGTGGTTTTGCATTGTCCTGCTGAAATGCACAAGGCCTTCCTTGGAATAGATGTCATCTGGAGGGGAGCATATGTTGCTCTAAAACCTTTATATACCTATCAGCATTCATGGTGCTTTTTAAAACATGCAAGTGGCCCACACCATATGCACTAATGCATCCCAATACCACCAGAGATGCTGGCTTTCGAACTGAACGCTGATAACAGGAGGGGTGGTCTTTCTTCTCTTTAGCCTGGAGGACAAGACGCCCATGATTTCCAACAAGAATGTCAAATTTGGACTCATCTGACCACAGGACACTTTGCTGCTTTGCTACAGTCCATTTTAAATGAGCCTTGGCCCACAGAACACGGCGGCCCTTCTGGATCATGCTCAACAATGGCTTCCTTTTTGCATGATAGAGTTTTAGGTGGCATGGCAGACTATGTTTATAGACAGTGGTTTCTTGAAGTATTCCTGGGCCCATTTAGTAATGTCAATGACAGTATCATCACCAGTGAGTGATGCAGTGGCGTCTGAGGGTTTCAGTTTCTCTGAATCTTTTGATGATGTTATGCACTACCGATGATGAGACCTTCAAAGCCTTTGCAATTTGACATTGAGGAACATTGTTTTCAAAGTATTCCAAAATTTTTTTACGTAAGCCTTCACAGGTTGGAGAGACTCTGGTCATCTTTACTTCTGAGAAACTCAGCCTCTCTAAGACATCCGTTGTATAGCCGATCATGTTACATACCTCATGCCAGTTAACTTTATTACCTGCTAAATGTTCTTTCAGCTATATATTTTAAATATAAAATGGCTCATTTTCAACATTTGAAATGTTATCTATCTTCTATTGTAAATAACATATTCACTCATGTGATCTGAAAGTCATTGCATTTTGATTTTATTCACAATTTACACTTCGTCCCAACTATTTCGGAATTAGGGTTGTACTTCAACTTGACTCAAACTTTATTTTCATTTCCACTACTGGGTCCACCATCATTTACAAGTTTCTGATCTGATAAATGAGTTAGGGGAAGAGAATTAGTCTGTTCCTATAGAGCAAGGGAAGGCGAGACCATTCTCTACAGAGGTACTGAGGACACAACAAGACACTCCATCATAATTTCCTTCTCCTTGCTCCTCCAGACTATGGCTAGGAACTAGAAAAGGAAGGACAGAAGGAGGGGTGAGATATTGGAATGAGCCCAGGTATACGAAGCAAGGGGTCAAACAGTGTAAAGGGTTAAAGGGAAAATGCTGGGGTGCTTCAATGCAAGACATCATTTATATCTTTTAATCCTTGGAAAAATCTGTGAGACAATTGAGTCTTAAATCGAAATGCACATTGAATGCACAGCTGTAACAACAAAAACATCAAACAGGTTTCCAAACAGAAAAGGGGGGGGAAAAAAACAACCCAGAGTATTTATTGTCATTGTCACAAGTACAACGAAATTGCGTTTGGAGCATCCGTACAAACACCCACTAAAATACCCTTAAATAGCCCCGTGTAAACATTGACCCAGCATATACATAGTGCAACACATAAACTACAGCAGCATAAAGTATATCCATGATAAAGTGCAGAGCGGGAAATTCAGATACAGTTGGGGGGTGGAGGGTGAGGGTGGGTGACAGGAGAGTAGTGGATAATAGACACAAAATGGGTTTTTAAAATGGCACCTATGGCAGCCGTATTTGAAATCGTATCAGAATCCCATTTTTTTTGGTGTCCTCATGGGTTGAAACAAACATGCAAAGTTTCAGCTTCATCGGATTAGCAGTTTCTAAGACAAAGACGTTCATAGCTTTCATGGGTGTGGTCCAAGTGCAAAGGCCAAATCAAGGTCAAATGTCAAAATTTAGCCAAAAACAGAATATTTATGTTGAATTGCATGGAAAGCAACCCAAATTTGGCTGCAATACCTGCAAAATGAGCTGCAAAGTGACCACAGTGGTAATTTCAAGATGGCTGCCATGGCGGCCATAATTAAAATCAGTTCGGTACAAAATGTACAAATTTTATTGTCCTTAAGGGCTGCAACATGCATACCCAGTTTCAGCTTAATCGGTTCAGCAGTCCTTGTTAAGAGGACGTTTAAAGCTTTCATGGGCATGGCCCAAGTGCAAAGGTCAAATAAAGGTTAAATGTCAAAAAGCAGCAAAACCCAAAATACTTATGTCAAACTCCACAGAAAGCTACCAACTCTGGCCGCAATATCTCCAAAATTAGCTGCAAAATGGTCAAAATGTTTTTTTTTTAAAGATGGCTGCCATGGTGGCCATATTTGAGATTGGATTAGTACTCATTGGGCCACATGCAGCAACATTCTCTTAAATTTCTCTTACATTTTCTCTTATTTCTAAACTCCAGATGCACCCAAACGCTCACCATCTAAATCTGCTCTTACCCATGCGTGCTGAATGTTGAATCCCACTTGATCGTAAATTGGCAGCACGTGGCTGGTTGTTTTAAATGAGCATATATGACACCCACTAAACACCATATAAGGGCAGGTAACGTGCCGTGTGCAAAGAGCCGATTGGTCATGGCAATCTAGGGCGCTTTCAAACTAGGTACGATTGTTCCGTGCCTTGCCTCAGTACGATTGTCCCCCCTCCCCTCTCCCCCCGCTGGTCAGCTTTCACACTAGTAATATCCTAACGTACCCGAGTACATTTGCATACATATCAAGATTCCAATACAGTGCGTTGCAGTATGCACCTCGGTGGTTTTATATAGGGAATGCTTTTGAAAGGAGGCGCCAATATATTTCAGGGAGTTTTATTATTGAGAAGTGAGTTTAGAATATTATTGTCTTTACACATCCGAATCTTTCACTGGGTATCCAAACATCAAGGTAAGCAAAAAATGTACTGATTGAATTCGCTATAAGTGGATGTTGCATATGGAATTCTTTCGCCCTTATGTTTTTGACCGATTGTGCTGTCTACTGCCTCATACCATGAAAATTTATCTATCTCGTAACTTGAGCTGCCAGACTTTCGCACCACGTCCCGCACTTTGAAATATGGCAGCCGCATTTTCTTCAGTTTGTCACGGCACTGATCTATTATTCTGTGATAACTGAATGTAACTACTCACAAATTATTCCATAAATCTCTGAATTTTTGCGTGTAATATCCAGTTGTGATTGTATGTTTTCGTCCGCCTACATTTCGAGCAAGCATTGAATTTCTTCGTTTGAATGGAGATATCTTTTCGCCGCTGCATTTGTTAGAACAAGAGAGCCGTAATACATAACAGTCATCTTCCGTGCTCAAGTATGGTTGCTTTTGCATTCGGTACAAGTAGCCATTCATCTGTCTCAGCAAACAGATCGGCGCGATCTCTAAAAACGTGCTCTCTGCGCAAGGCCTGGATGGCAAAAGCGTCCAGCAGCAATAGGTAAGCCATTCAGAAGCAGAACACACGCAAGTATCCAAGGGCTTTTATAGCTTAGTCCTAATTAGGATTCAACTGGCCAAACTCTTTAGCCCAAGAATTAAATAATAAAATCAATATAATTTCTCAAAAAGATAAAACAATCAAAATTTGATTATACACTGCCCGTCCAAAAAAAAAGTCGCACAGTCAAATATTTAGTTGGAACCCCTGTAGCTTCGATTACAGTGCAAATTCATCTTGACATTGTTTTGACAGCCATATGCAATGCCCAAACATTTATTTTCGCTCAGAAATGCCGTAAGTTTTAGCTTGAGATCTTGTCTTCTCGACAAAATGGTTGAACCACTCGTTGGTCTTTCTTGAGCACATCCCAATAACTTTAAATGTGTTTAAGGTCAGGTCTTTGTGGTGGCAGATTTGTTTGTGAAAATAATTCCTCATACTTGCTTTTCTCATTCATTGTTTTCTTTGCTAAATACAGGCCAATTACTTGCCCGTTCTGAAATACTGTAACATCTTTTCCACCATCAAGGGATGCGTCTTCCGACGTGATTTTTTACGAAATGACTACCAACGCACTTCATCAGTCAGGGTTAAAATGATTATTGTCTGCTGAAATATATTAATAACCGCAATAATGATCCAATCATGGTATTTGTGCATTTATTTCCAAACGGTGACTTTTTTTTTGGACATGCAGTGTATAATGCATTTTTAATGTTTAGGTTTTAGGTCTGTCCAGTGGAGTCAGAGAAGAAGATGTTTACAGTGGCTGCTGTAAAAGTGGGCATGGTCAAAGCCAAAGGGTCAGATTTAGGTCAAAATGGAAAATTTCACAGAACCCCTCTGATATGTTTTACAGTTTCCTACTAGCTACCCATATTCCAAATTTTAGCTGAATTGCTGCAAAAATGGCTGACTAATGGCTCTAAATGATATTTAAATACAGCTGCCTGACGGCCATATTTGAAATCAAATTGGAACGCCTCAATCAAACTGTTGTCCTCATAGGAGACATGCATACCAAGTTTCAGCTTCATTTGCTTGGTTGTTTCTGAGAAAAACATGCTGACAGATGGACAATGTTGACGATGACGAACGACGCACAAGCAGCCCACGGCATAAGCACACTAGATCTTTGGTCCAGGTGAGCTAAAAAGCAGAACTTGCCATAGTAAATCTTTTAAACAAAACAAACAAGGGTGAAAATAGTGAAAATGGAAGCAACCCACGTGTCAGAAATTGGTTGACCACCTCTTATAGCAGTCCATGTGTGTTTTGCATTTGTCTCCATTGATTGAGCTTTAGTGTCAGTTCAGTCAGGCACAGAAGTCAGCTGGACACAATCCCTTTCTGACCAATCATTCTTCACTTCAGAATCTTCCACCCAAGTGGCAAGCTTTTATAACCAGGGCAGCGTTCGGTCAATTGTCCAGCTCCATTCCCTCCACACCGCTCCTGCTCCTGCTCCAAAATTTGCATCTCACCTGTAAGCAGTGTGACAATTTCTTTTGGTTCTGCGCAGATGACTGCTCCCAAGGTAAACCTTTGTCACCATTATGGGGCAGAGAGAGGCTTTGGACTCTTCAGGTAATTACATGCTAAAGTTTAACTGGATGAAGGAGCTGGTACTCCTCTCTAATGTCTGTTTAAAGTGTTCCTGCTCATCAGCAGCAAACTGGGGATCCTAACCGGTTATTTTCTGCTCTGAAACGCATTGCTTGGATCTCCGACTAATCATGGTTAATATGTGCCATTGTGTAACCGCTAGTAAATTACATTCTGTTCTCTCCAAACCATACAGAATGGAGGGTGAGAGCATTTCACTTACTTCACATAACTTGTGACTTTATTTTCATTGAACAGCCTTTGCATTACATTCAGCTCTGACTAACTCGCATTATCTTGGTGTGTGTCTCACTGAAATTGGTCCCCGGAACAACATGAACCAAGAACAACAATTCTATCGTTACCCAGTGCATTCAATTAATTCCCATATGGACTTGTTTGAAAGGCCGTATTTACACCATGCAGTTTAGTCTGAGTTTGAAAACGTTTTTAATGACAAAATAAAGTGTATAATTGTATATGTATAATTTCCACATTTTTTTTTTCAATGCGACAAGACTTTTGTCCAAGCAAAATCTGACCTTTCTGTAGTAATTAAATAATGAAACTCAATGAATGACACACAACTCTATTTTGGTATATTTTGCATAATCTAGAGGGCTTTGCCTTTCATATAAGCCATTTTTGATTCCAATTGATCAACTACAAGTCAGGTTATTATTTGTCGTTCCTACAACTTGGATAAGTGACAAGACTTTTGTCAGGCACTGTATTTGAAAACGGCCAATTAAAACTTCAGCATCCCCCCCCCCTTTGGCATTTTCAATCCCACCCAAATCTGGGATATCCAATTAGGGAACTATGTACAAATCTTTAGGTTTATTTGCATATGGAACCCCCAGAGGACAGTTCAGGGGAGGGTGCACAGACCGCGACCATTAGCAATGGCTTATTGATACATGGGCTGGGCAAAACATCGTGAAGGAGGGCAAAGGACAATTACATGGTCAGGATCTTATTTATGAACACCCATCTAGGCAACAGGATGCGCCTATAGGAACTCTAATCTACATAACCCTTCCCAGCAGGGCCTTTGCAATTTGCATCCCTGTAGCACATTGGCCAATTGCGCGCTACTTCTGAAAACAGCTGTAGACCACTGCTGGTTGCCCCAAGGCAGGAGATTAAAACCTATATGTTTATATAGGGTCTTTCCATGTGGTTATTTTAGAATCCTTGTTATTTCATCCCTGTAGGAAAAAGTCTGGGACGTTCAGTTGCTATACAAGCATCTCAAATAAAAGTGTCTGTTCATTAAAACTGTGAACGGAAATGTTGACTTAGTCTTCAAATTCATTTAACCACAGTGAAATACCCAAATGATGTGGTGTTGAAAATGACTTTTGAAAGGCATGTTTACTTGAATGTATGTTCGTCTGTGTACTTTTATTTTGTTATTTTTGTTTTATTTTGCTACATTTAGACTAAGCACCTCCAAGCCATATTCATCTAGAATCTGCATTACAGACAAGATAGAAAACATTGCATTTGGTGGATGTAACAGTGTAGTGTATAACCTTTCAGTGGATGTGTATGAGCTGTAATGATATGAATCCAATTTTATCTAATGTGGTGAATCTGGCAGTGACTTAAACTTTAAAAAATGCTTAATTGATATAATAAACATAATCAAACCATTTTGTTTTTATACATTTATACATTTATACATCCTTCTCTTCCACAATACACAACTCAGTCTTCATAGAATGGAAATAAGTATGGTCAAGAAAGAATTCACGATGTCGGGCCCACTTCCTGTGAGGGTGACGCGGTGAAAACAAAACCCACATGGCCCGTGAAAGTGAATTGAAAATTATGCGAACAAAGTAATAATCTATCAAAAAACACACCCAAGTCCTGTGTAGCGTTTGGTTGTTTGAATCACAACATGAAACAGGGAGGGGAGAGAAATTCATTTCACGTATTTCCAAAAGAAAGTAAGCGGCGTGAAGCATGGATACAAGCTGTCAACAGACAGAACCCTGATCCTTACATGCCAACTCTACCGCTTTTGCCGGTAGACTACTGCTTTCAGGGCGTTTCATTCTGGATTTAAAAAAAAAAAAAACCACCTCAAAAGTGGTTGAGTTGGCATGTATGCGGCAGCAAGTGGGAACCATCAGCTCATGCAGTGCTGTGTGGGAAGCATTTAATCTGAGGTGAAATAGTAAATAGTTAAATATTTCGTTAGATGGGAATAAATTGGGAATTTACTTTTGCCATTTGCTCTCATGCTTTTAATTTACAACTCTAAGTACTTGCAGTATTTAGTTTCTGTGACGCAATGATGATCAAAATAATCAAATGACATCTCTAGTACCTTATAATAACTCCTACATGCTGTATTAACTGGCAGAAAAGAAAAATCGCTGATACAAATACTAGTAAGGTGGATTAGAAAGTGACATTTGTTGATGAGATAACACAAAGACGAACACACAAGGTTAATTGTTTTCATCGAGTGCCTAATTGGGCCAGCCAGAAGTGACGACACCGCGACTTTGAGAATTGATGAGCTTGTTATTGTTAATGTTTCAGGAAAAAAAATTAACAAATAGTATTAGATATTTGTGTTGATATCATAGCTTTTTGTCTCCTCTCACTTGCCATAGTTAATAATGACTGGTTTACACATAACATGACATTGTCACATGTCAACATGTATTTAGGATCAAATGTGATGCCAATTTCACATGTTCACATGCAATTAATAAGTTATTGCATGAAATTCTTGTTATTTCTATAAGGTACTTTGGACTAATATGCAAATATTACCTTGAGAATAAAAATATGAGCTAGGCATTATGTATGACCGTTGCAAAAGTGAGATATGAGCTATACAAGAGGTATGACAAAAAGAACCTGCCACTGGGTATACAAGCTATATAGGAGACCTATATGCCCTCTATGAGCGCACATGTACTGAATTTGGCCTATATGTGGCATATATGCGTATATATGTTCATATAGATTCTTTCAATGTGGGTTGGGTCTGCGGCTATTTTAGCCAGCACTCTGAATAGCAGTGGGAATTGTTTATGGTCATTATTGATTATTATGCCGTAATGTGAGTGATGGTCGGCCCATCAGTCTTAGCACTTCAGGACATATGGCTGTGCTATAAAGTACTGGACTGAATTGTCTACATCACTCCTACTCTGGTCTACAAAAATTCTGCATCTCATGTACCCTCCTCCCCTTCCACCTGGTTGCTGCTGTGGGACGGCTGCTGGCCTGGGTACGGACACGTCCCTACTCTATCCAGTCATTACCAACTTAGCTGGACTGCCCCTCTAATGCAACTGTGTTCTTGTTAATAAATTCTAATTTGTGGACCGAACCCTGAATCTGCATTTTGTTTCTTGTTTGGATCATTACACATAATTGTTGTAATAATGATTGACAAGTCTGCTATAGCACAGGTATTAATGTGTATGATGAGCAAGTACATACATAAGTGCATACATACATAAACAAATAAATGGCTTGTTACGCACATTTAGCCCCCTCTAATATGGGGGTCCCGGCAGGCTTGAGAACTGTCCATTCTGCATCTGAAATAAGGGTGGGGAGGCGCACCAATGTTGGGTGGATGTTGTTGTTTGGATCAGTTTCACTTCTCAAGCAAACGGCAAATTAAGACATGCCAATTTATTATACTCGAGTGAAAAGATTTCACATCTCATTACAAGGCTCTTGTGAAGACTTTATTCCGACAGATGGATGTGTCTCTGTTAGGCTGTGGGGTATAAGTCTCTACCCCACCAGCAGCAGGGTCATGTCCAAAATCACCCGTCGAGCTGCCAGATTCAAATCCAGGCTGTATGACATTCCCTGCGCCACCTTGGCATGGCTTGGGTCAGCGCTCGGAAAGACGTTGCTAGGGGATTATTCAGAGATATTTTGATAACCCTGAATTGTTATTCCAGACCATGTGAACAGCGGGATCCTGAATGTGCCTGATTGAGTGTGGATGACAGGGGACACATGTATACATGAGTACATAAGTGTGTAGAGCTCAACCCCCCCCCCGCCAGACACTCCCACACAGACAGATATCCTTTTACTTACATCTTTGTGAAGACTTACATTGGCCTCCATTCTTTGTGTCACCACAGCCTTTCCCAAATCTTAACAATGAGCAATGTATGCCTAACCCAAACCCTTACCCAAACATTATCCTATCCCTTATTCTAACCTCATCACTAATAAGTCACAATTTGACTTCGTAGTTTTGAGGATGTGAAAATGTCCTCATTTCCTAATAATTTCCCCACTCTGTAGGAAAAAATATTTTTCTGTTCTCACTTTGTTGCATGTACAAGAACACACACACATGCGCGCACATAAAATCTCACACATACGCCCACACAAAGACACAAATACACACACACACACACACACACATGCTAATACACACTCGTTTGCGTGCGCGCACACAAATACACACACTCAAACGCTCCCTCGGGCAGCTATTGAAATCTGCAAAGATGTGGCTATGCATTCAGTGGTTCTGTGAAGTTTTTGCCGTGCAGTCATAAGGCAAGTGAGACCACAGCATCTCTGAAATGCTTACCATTCGTAGCGAGGCAGTGATGATCAAGGGAAATGTCACAGATGTTTAGCACCATCTGTCAATCACCAGAGGAAATCCCAATGAGGGCAGATGGGAGAGCAGGATCACATCTGGCCACATTATGGCCACATGTTATACCGTAGTCTGTTATTCTGATAAGAGCTACATGGACCACATCGCAATAATATGGGCTCCCACAGAAAACAGGCTGTCTAGGCTTCAAAGACAAACTATGCAAATATTACACTCCTCTGACTTTGCAGTACCAAAACCTTAAACTGCTTTAACTTTACAGTACCTAAACATTACACTCCATTAACTTATAAAAGGTCCAATTTTACTTTGGCAAGCAATTGTACACTTGGATGCCTCTGAGTTTCAAAAACTTTTGCAAAAAAAAAAAAAAACCTGTGAAAATCAATCATTTCAAGGCCATTGGCTGTCTCGCCCCCCCTTCTATGATAATGAGCTTGTTGTGTTCTGTGGGTCTGTGTGTTTGGTTAGTCAATTTTAGGTTTTTATTATTTTGGTGATGTCGGTTTTTAGTCCATGTCTTAGTGTTCACATTTCATTCCTCTCCTGTGTTATTCCAGTCCATGTCTTACCCATGTACTGTCTTTGCTGTCTCCCCAGTCGCATCATTGTTTGTAGCAGTTTTCTGTCTTAATTGATTGTCACACTATTTCGGGTGATTTAATGGATTCTGGGTTTCAGCCTTCCTTCCTTTCTCGTTTACTAATTTCCCCTTGCTTTTCTATATTACTAACCCCTACTAACAGTTTGTTATTTTCTAGAATTTACTAACCAAACTAACATTGTATATTTGACTAACCTACTAATGAGCACCCGGGATTGTATAGCTGCACTTACTAATTGACTAATGATCTCTCAGCAGTCGCCCTGTTCTAGTCTCCGCATCTTGCTTTTCTTTCACTGGCTTTGCTGTGTTTTCCTGCAGAACCTTCTGCATTTATCTTATCTGTCCTGTCTCTTTCTATTCACTGTGAAATATTTATTTAGTTTATTTATCCCGTCTTTGGGATTGTCTTGTGATCCTCGTCAGTGTGTTAATGTTTATCTGTTTCATGTGATTAGGTTTCCCTTATGTTCTACCCCTTGTTAATTATATTAAGTTCCTGCACCTGTGTCTGCCCTTGCCCCTGCCTATATCTGTTCCTGCAGCAAGCCAGTTCCAGATCTGACTTTGTCCGCGCCTCACCACTTCTTGCCCCTGTGGTCGTTCCCTCTGGTCCCCATAATCTTCTCTGTGCTCTCTATCAGCCTCATGACCCAGCCCAGCCTGCCCTGCCTGCCGTTTTTTGCTCCAGTCTGTCTGAGTCTGCCCCCCGCCTGCTGTTTCCAGAGCCTTCTCCCGCCAGCTGTGCCAGTCTGCCCGCTGTGCCGTTCAGTCCTGTCCGCCCTGCCTGTTGTCTCCAAGCCCCCTGGTGCCCCCTGATGTCTCCCGAGCCCCTAGTGTTCCAGACGTCTCCCGAGCCCCTAGTGTTCCAGACGTCAACCAAGCCCCTAGTGTTCCAGACGTCTCCCGAGCCCCTAGTGTTCCAGACGTCTCCCGAGCCCCTAGTGTTCCAGACGTCTCCCGAGCCCCAAGATGTTCCTGTCGCCGCCTCAAGATGTTCCTGTCAACCAAGTCTGCCCCCCCGATGTCTTTCCGCGCCTTCTCCTGCCAACTGTGCTCTCCGAGCCAACCATCTGCCAGCTGTGCCCTTCTCGTCCTGTGCCTGCCTTCTTCCTGACGTCTCCAGCCTCCGTTCAGCTTAGCGATTGACGCCGTGATGCCAGAGTGGGCGCTGTCCTCCTTCAGCGTGGTGCTGATGACGTAGAGCACCCAGTATGCCATTTCTCGCGCAAGTTCACCTCCCCGCAACGCCGTTATGCCACCATCGAAAAAGAGGCATTGGCCTTGGTGCTAGCAGTACAACATTTTGAGGTTTACTTAGCCCAATCTCTTCCTATACTAGTTTACAGTGACCACGATCCATTGCGATTTCTTAACCGGATGCGCAATTCCAATCGCGAAGTGGCTATGTAAGTATTCATGCTCTTTTGGTAAGTTAGTGACCGACCATGTGAAAATGGTCTGACAACGTTGTCAGTTGGTAACATTACTTGAAGACCTTCTCAATATGTTGTAAACAAGTCGCTTGTTGGTTATTTGGTTACGTCGCCTGTTGGTAATTAAGTTACGAATACTGGCAAACTTGACGACCTTTTCAATAAGTCGAGGACACATCGCTTGTTGGTAATTAAGTTACGAATGCTGGCAAGTTGAGGTTAATCAGTTTATCAGTTGTGGAGCAGCAGCGGGGGGAAGTGAAGTCTCAAGGACAGTGATTCCATAACGTATTTTTTTCTCAACCGTTAAGGACCTTCAACATTTCAGTCAGCTAAAGGTAAGTTTCCTTCATCATATTGATCGATATTTACCATTTTGTAGGATATAAATAGTACAGCAGCTAAAATAACTAATAATTTAGACATCTCTTTTTTTTTCTCTTCGTTACCTGCTGTAAATATATTGTAAATTTGGGGGGGGAAAAAACTTGGATAGCTAATGTTAGCTTGTAGCTAACGTTGGCGAACTATTGAAACTTCCATGAGTTGTTGCCCAGGAGAAACAGGGTTAATTAACATAATTTTCTATAACGATCAGTGGTTAGAATAAAGTTTTACGACGCTCTGTACAAATTAAGTAAGAAAGCTTGCGTTAGCTGTACTTGCTCAACCTTAAGACAAATATAAATCGCGCAACTCAGTCGCACAAACAACAACACTGATTAACACTGCCCTACAATTTTAGTTGTCGTCAGATGTAGCTAACGTTTTAGTGTAGTCCTTATGGGGGCAACGTTACTTCATGTCACAGTTATGGCTAGTTTGCTGTGCCTTTTATAATTAGAAATTTATGGTAAACGATGTGAATTAGGCACTATACGGATGCATCATCTGTGAAAGCCAATATAATTAGCCACCTGAAATGGAGTTGAGACGAATTTTATTGGAACTCATTAATGTCACTGAGGACACAAGGGGCTAGACTCATTAAGACCCTTTGGATAGAATTTCCCTTGCAAGACCAGTAACATTGGCTAATTAAATGTATTATTTTGTTTTACTTTTAGAACATGGCTTTGTTGCATAGTTTTATCTTTATTTATTTTAAAGAAATCTATTGTTGAGATATCCGTCCTATGCACACAGACTGTCTTGAGATGCAAGCAAGGGCTGGCAGAGAAAGATGGGAGTAGCCTGATCAGTGAAATGCTCCACACCGATGTTTAGAAAGGAGGCAACTGAGAACCTGGTATATTTGTATTCTTTTTGTCCAACACTTATGGTGCTGTGATGATTATGTACACAGAAGTCCTTAATTTTAGATGACAAAGGTTCTCTGTTTTTATGTTCTGCTAGTGTCCTTGTCAGAACTGGCAGCATGAGGCGGTACCCACAGCCCAGTCTGGTTGCGGAGGTAGTCCAACTTTCCCAGGACAGCACTTCTATAAGTGCAGAAGGTTTGCTGTCTCCCCCAGCGCAGTCTCAAGAGCATGGAGGAGATACCAAGACACCAGCCATTTCACAAGGAGACCTGGACGGGGCTGTAGAAGGGCATCAACCCAGCAGCAGGACTGTTTCTGCTCCATTGTGCAAGAAGGAATAGAAGAGCACTGCCAGAGCCCTACAAAATGACCTCCAGCAGGCTATTTGTGCGCATGTTTCTGACCAAACTGTCAGAAACAGACTTTGAGGGCGGCATGAGCGCTCAATGTCCTCAAGTGGGACCTGAACTCACAGCCCAGCACTGAGCAGCTCGATTGGCATTCGTTAGAGAACACTAGAATTGGCCGATTCGGCATTAGTGCCCCGTTCTCCTAACAGATGAGAGCAGGTTCACACTGAGCACATGTAATGGGCATGAAACCGTCTGGAGACGGCATAGAAAATGTTCTGCTGCCTGTAACATCATCCAGCATGACTAATTTGGCAGTGGATCAGTAATGGTCTGGGGAGGCATATCCTTAGGGGGTTGCACAGTCCTTCTTATAATTGAGAATGTTACCCTGACTGCTGTTAGACACTGAGGTGAAATCCTTAGAGCGATTATGTGACCTTATGCTAGGGCAGTGGGTCATGGGTTCCTCCTGGTGCAGGACAATACCTCGCCACATGTGGTCACAGCATGTAGGCAGTTCCTGGATGATAAAAGCATTGATACCATAGATTGCCCCTCTCGTTCCTTTGACCTAAACCCTATTGAGCTCCTGTGGGATGCTATGTATCAGTGCATCCAACGCTGATAAGTACCACCCCAAACTGTGCAGGAGCTCACTGATACCATGATCCAGATCAGGGAGGAGGTCCCTCAGGACACCACCGCTGACTCATCAGAACGATGCCCAGATGCTGTCGGGAGTGTTTTTATTAGTGAAGTCCATGCCTCCAAGAATTCAGGCCATAAGAAAAGCCCGGGGTGGAGCAACAAAGTATTAATTCCGGCTTTTTGATGATTCCATAATTCTTTCCTCAAATTATAGTGATGCCATTTATTTCCTCTCCGTGCTTATGAAAAAATATGCCATTTATTAAAATCTAATGTTTAATGTGTGTTTCATGAAGCCTGAATGTGATGAACAAAAATTGTTTTGTGTCCTGTCAGCAATTTGTTGATTTGCTATGAAGAAAACAAGCTGAATGAACATCCACTGCAGTGATTCCAGAATTGCAGCACGCATGACCTTGCTTGCCATGGCTTTTCTGATCCTCATAGAGCCGGGCTCAGACTACAGGAGATTTAAAATCCTCTCTGATTTGAAGTTGTGTTAAAGCTCACAGAAAAGGATGAACTTTTCCTATTTTTTTCTCTCAATTTCCAAACAAGGTCAAACTGCACATTCAGAAATTCGCAATCCATCGTACCACACAAGTTATGATTAAGGTCACCTTGCCTGAAAGAGCTACTGTATACCACGATTCAGGTGACCATAGGGAGGCAGAAGGCAGATGTTTAAAGACAAAGATTTAGTGGGTTTGGGAAAGTGGGCAACACAGTCAATTTGTTTTCCAACAGCTGGGGGTGAGAAATGGTCAGTTTTAAGTAGGTTTTATAACGTTTGATACTCGGCTAGCCTCTCAGTGGCTATGGTTTTACCATTGCTGTTTGATACCGCCAGCTCGTAAACCCTGAATGGGATGTTAAAATGTATTTTCTGACAGAATATTCCAATTCTAAATCCTGAATATCAAAAATGTTTGACATTATCAGGGCTGCCCTGATGAGTGTGTGAGCAGTTTGGGAGGAATAAGATTGGATCTGTAAAATCCTTACATTACCAGATAATCTTGGCTGAAGATCATTTCTGACGAAGGTCCCAGGCCAGATTTCTGTGATTAATGGGAGGGGAGAATCTGGGACACATCAGCCTAAAACTCAAGCAGTCTGAGCCCGCCTTATATTGGTGGGGAAATGTACCTGAAATTAACGGTCAGTTTCAAAACTATAGGTCATACTCTTTCTTGCAGAATATCGTTTCGTCTACTGTCTGCTTTGGAGCCACTACAGCTTCAGGCTCAGCCACACCAGGGGCCTCATTTATAAATGGTGCGTAGGCACAAAAAAGATATGTACGTTACTTTCTTTGCAGATTTCTGATTTGTAAAAACAAACTTGACATTATAAAAAGAGAAATTATTAAGACTATGCACAATGTCAATTAATTCCAAGTCCATCCTGATTAAATAAATGAAAATTCCATGCAGTTTATTTTACCCATAGGTTTATAAATTAGGTTATTTTCCACAAAATATCATTTTTATTTTTTTGTGCGTAAGTATTACTTAGGTATGAAATCCACACAATTTTTTTTTTATAAATAAGGCCCCTGATCCTTTACTTTTTTTGGAAAGTTACGGTTTTTATGATTGAGTCTTTGCCTCAAGTTTCATTAACTGACTGGGCATCCTCTCTGAAGCTGGTGAATTCAATTGAAATCTGTGACAGCTCATTCTGAATCTTTACTATTATACACTACAATACACCACCCAACTAATCAGATTCCCTCTGAATGAATTATTGTGTACCTAACTGAACTGATGTTTGCCTTAGTGAAAAAAGAAAGTGTTGGATACTTCTGCAGACTCTATATTCCATTTGTAATGTTAATTAAATACTTTGTGGTGCAAAATGCATGTTTCTGTCTAGTAATTCATTAAAGTACTACTATTGTAAATTAAAATAATAAAAACAGACCTAATGTATAAGGTTCATATAAAATTAATATTCATGTATTGTCATCAATTGAAATGCATGACTTAGCGGGGGCATTAACAGTTTTGCGACGCACATTATGCATGTAACATCCTGAGTCACCCGAAATGGGTATTCCTGGACTGAAGTTTAGTGGTAAATTAAATTATTTTTAAACAGACTTGCAATGTTCGTGCTCTCAGTTGAGCAGGGTTAAGCATATGCTAATGCAAGCCAAGTTGTTTGTCTTTTAAATAATTATTTTTTCATTTCACAAGGTGAATGCAAGTAGGCCTGTTAAGTCGTGCAGGGCAAATGCCTATAAAAGCAAGAGGAATTCATACAATAAGCGCAAGGAAGGAATGAAGAGCCGAGTGCAAGCATCGCAGTGGCAATAAGGTACTACTAGGTTACCAACTGGCGACCTTTGATAAATTACATTGCCAGAGTGTGCAGAAGACGAACTGACAACACTACGAAGTCACGTTGCCACGACAAATCAAGGAATTTCACTCTTCCGGCTGTCACAACATAAGTAGTTACATTGCCACAACGAATCTAAGGTCGTCCGGTTACGTTGTCACGACGTCTTGTCGACGTAAGTGAGTTAGCTGGGATGATATTCGCACTTATATCCCAAGTGTGGCCAATGCTGAATTTTTTTCTTGGCCACACTTCGCACTTATAGGCTACCTGCGGCCAATGCAGAAATTTTCCCTTGGCCACAGCTTAAAAAAAGTTTGGCCAAGAAAAAAAAAATTGGCTTTGAACATGCTTAAAATAAGTGCGGGCAATGGATTAATGTGCATCAATGCGAATTTTGATCAATTTTTCTGCTTGTACGCACTTAAATAAGTGCAAATAGTCACTTTGTTTATTTTATTCTATTCTTTTTACTGCGGATACGTGAAAGCCATTCTCAAGCTTTCTATAATGAGTGCATTCTCTCAAACATAACTGATGCAGTAGGAGATGACTGTGCCCTCTGGGTGGTATTCCTTCATGGCCCAGAAATTAAGCAGATTTGAATAAATTTTACTACTGTCCTAGCAGTATGTTGATACCTAGCTGCAAACTCTAACAACATAGCGCTAATTAGAGTTACTTAGAATCGTTCTAGGGAGTAAAAAGCCGAAAAAAGTGGAGACACTTTTGGTTTTGGTACGTAATTCTTTCCCTTTCTCTGAATCCCATCTTCCATTTAAGCACTTTTTACAACTAAAACAGAATCATTTTCCCATTTTCCTGTCTCACCCTATGAAATATTGGCGCAGAAGGAAGTAACTTCATAAGCTTAGCCATCATGTGCCGTTTTGTGAGCTATTCAAGGTCTGCAGTCCCAAAAATAAACAAATAATCATCGAACAAAATCTTAAAGTTGAATGGAGTGATTCATCGCATTATATATGACTTTTTTAATTCAATCAATTCTCTTTAATGAATGTAGCATGTCACTTTCGCCAACATAAACATCCAATCAGCAGGCTAATCCTATAAAAAGCATAAAATAATGAAGTCTGATAATATTTCCCTTTGGACTCATCATCAGCATTCTTAAAATGCTCCAAAACTGGTGATTTTATTTTATTTTCATCTTTTTACTGCGGGTATACGTGAAAGCCATTATCAGTCTTTTGGTAAGGAGTGCATTCTCTCAAACATAAGCTGATCAAATACTTGTCGCGATGACTGTGCCCTCTGGGTGGTATTCCTTCATGGCCCAGGACTTCAGACGATCTGAATAAATTTTGTTTAAATATTTACCCCCGTCAAGGAGGTTTTAGGCAGCGTTTGTCTGTTTATTTGTTTGTTAGTTAGCAAGATAACTCAAAAAGTAATGCACCAATTTTGATGAAATTTTCAGAGAAGGTTGGTATTAAGTCAAGGAAGAGGTGATTCAATTTTGGCATATCTAGGCCAAACTACAGCTGAGATATACGCCAAAGTTCAAGATTTCAAGTCTTTCCAATGGGCCGAAGTTCCAATCGCTGCGCTTTTGGGTTTTGCTGCTCCCTGGTGGAGGTCTGCGCTCTCTGAGTGCTTTTTTAGTTAAAAAATAAAATATTTGAAATATATAAATAGTTGAATTGATAAAACTTATTTTATAAATTTAAATAAACACTATCCGAGCTGTATGTTGATTCCTGGCTGCAAACTCCCGACAGCATCGCGCTGATTAGTTACTTAAATCATAGCGAACACATGTAATGAATCAGAGTGCAGGCCTGACAGGTTTAGATGTAGATTGTACAAAACAGTTTTAACCCAAATCATGCTTTTGTTTTTCTGTCTTAATTTTTCTGTTTAAAGTTACTGTTACATTGAGAACGCTGTAAGTCTGCAACCGCCACTGGGAAGTGCTGCAAAGGGAAGGGTGCTCTTGTACACATAAATATATTAAATACGAATAAAGTCAACGCCCGGCCGGCCAGCCAGCCAGCCATACATCGGTCAACCAATTGTTGAAGTTCTTCCCCGCTGGCTGACCACCAGCCAATCGTCAGCCGCCAACCAATCGTTTAAGTGCTTCCCCGCTGGCTGACCAATCACTGAACTTCTTCCCTGCCAGCCTAACTATATGACTATAGTTAAACTTGATCACTCAGGCAGTCACTCACTCACTCACTCAGCGACATTCACGTTTATAGGGGCCTGGCTGCTAAAGGCAAGGCAAAAAATGCACGCGGCCTAGGCAAAAAATGAACATTTTGTCAACATTTATCATATAACAACAATAATTAATTAGGTGTAATGATGACTTTGGCTCTCATAAAAGTGTTATATTGGAATATACCCAATCTGTAGATAAATGGTAGACCAATGCCCTCCAATGAGAACTTTCTAAAGACAAATGATTGATCATAGAGACGATAATAATACCAATAATGAACAAGTAACAAAGTGATTCAGAGTAGAAACACACGCACCCTATATGGTCCCTTGTTATAGAGGCACCATTCAAGAATGCTCGGAAAGCAGAGAATTTCACGATTCAGATGCTGTTTACAGCTCATCTCTATCATAATGGGTTCAGAACTTATTTCATGTTTTGTAAAACATGTGCAAGCGTTGCTGGCTTATGCTTGCTAGCGTAGCTATGCGAAGATTGTTAGCAATCATTGACGTCAGCAAGCTAGCTAGCTAGCCTACCTTACAAACATTAGATGTTGTAAACATTACGAATACTAAGGTAACCTTTACCTGAAATTGGTTTTTCTTGACTCTTTGGCTTTGCCTTTGAGCTGAAAAAGCTTCCAATATCCACAGACGTCTCTCTGCGTTACTTTGTTGGGGCAACTAATTCTGCGTTCGAGACAAGTCGGAACAGGGATCTTTCCGACCTCCGACTTAAAAAAGAGCAATGGAACACCACCTGTAATTTGTAAATTGTAATGTTTTTGTGTCCTACGTGAAGCACCATAAATGCGAAGTTTGTCGCGACATTTTTTGGTTATTCCGACCTGGTGCGTCTCGAAAGCTTTGAAGTCAGAACTCGGCGTTTTCAACTGGGAAAGATCCCAGTTCCGACTTGTCTCGAAGGCAGCATTAGCATCGCAGCATAGGTCTGGGCTTGCGGGGGCGGGCGGGGCTGTAGCTATGAATACCTAGATTGCACCTTAATTTATTTATAATGGATTCAATGTGATATTTGAAAGAGAGAAATGGATCAATCCAAAGGCCAAGATATTTAAAGGAAGTCCCCTGTTCAAGGGGTGAGCCATCATTAAAAGAGATTGTGAGGTCGGAGTTGTCACGAAGACCAAGTCTGGTTCCAAACAGCATACTGCATGATTTATTTTTGTTCGGGAGTAATTCATTTAATGTGAACCACTTCTGAACCAAGGAAAACTTGTTTTGTCGGGTTTTGTATGAAACCTGCCTGAGAAAGATAATCTGGAGAGGATGAGACTTTGAATTTGTTTCTTACGTTTCCTGCTACCATAGAACACTCGGTGACCGTAAATTACCAACACAATCAATGTTTGGTAGCTAGCTGAATAGAACTCACCTTTGTTTCAACAAAGATGTTGTTTGTGCTTCACCTCCCCAAACTGCGGCATTATTGACCCATCTAGATCAAAAACACAGATAAATATTTATACTTTTGCATGCATTCTTCCTGGTAGCAGCATAAGGAGAATGATTCTTCACAGATAGCCAGCAATATTAAAAGATTTCAACCACAGAAGCTTGGGAAATGTGAGGGACTTGGATAGCTGTTTTTGATGAATGAAATGAACTTATTGCGGCGGGTGCTGGACATGGATCGCATGTGGCAATAACTTGTTTTATTTACATATTGTTCTTATTTAGAGAGGTGATCTAAATATTCGTGGGTTGAAACAAATGAAAAAATTACAGGCTTGAGTGGCAGCAGTGTGGAATGTCTAGTATGAACTGCTATATTGAATCTTTGTTAGCCCTCCTGGGGAATGCAGCAGTCAAGTGACTGAAAGCTACGAAAAGAGTGTAATGATTCAGTTTTTTAAAATGCTTTTTATGGATTCTTTTCCCCCTTTTTTCCAACATCCTGTACAGCAGTCTGTCTATTTTCACACCTTTAAATATAAGGCTTAATTTGCAGTTACCAATATGTACAATACATTTTGCAATTGACTCATCAAGATTCCATGCCCCAGGGATGAGGAGGTATTTGATATTTACCTCCCCATTCACTTGCACTGCGGCAACTCATATTGCAAAACACACCATTTTTATACCCCAAAGAACCTATCCAGTGCTCGATGTTTGTGGCATGATTCTCACTCTTCTCACTGTTTGTTAGTGCTTTTTTTTGATGCATCTGTCAGTTATTCAGGTGAGAAGGGAGCTTTTAAAAAAAAATTTTTTATCCTCAAAATGGTCTTTAAATTTTCAGCAAAAGTGTTTTATTATTTTGGTCCTACTTTTATTCCACCATGCTGCTTGAAGTTGTGTTACCAGATTGTAGCAACCTAATCTTGCCTCAGGATGGCTGAGTTTATTTACTGTGGAACTGACCTGTCCCCGCCAGGTGCTCAGACCAATAGGAGACCGTCCAGTGGCACCTTGAGGTCATGCTTGAAGTCAAAGAACTTCCTGTCCGAAAGAGTGGTTCTACTTGTGTTAAAAACAGTTTAAAAATGATAATTGCACAATGCCTGAGTAACTGAAATATATAAATACAATGCAAAATGATGACAAGCAACGGTGGAATCAAACTTCGACTTGCAAATGAGTGGATTCACTTCATTTGACTTCTTGTTCTGCTGAACAGTTTCCAAAGCTCTGAGCATGCACAGTAAGCGTGACACAGCTCCTTAAACCACAAGGAAGCCATTAATGTCCTATTTCTACACTGATATCTTACAGCAATTAGTAGGTATCCTTTGTGGAAAACAGCCAGAAGTCTTGGAATTGAGCTCATGTTGGAGTGAATCTACCATATACTCCATCCAAACTTGAATGGAAATCTCACCGTAAAGAGCATTTCTTAACAATCATTTTAAGTTGGCCAGAGTTAATCACATTTGCAGTGACCATACCATGCTCCCTTTAGCATGTAGGAAAAGGTGATGTCAGTGTTCATATTTCTGTAAGAAATGTGCTGAGCTAAGAGCACCCCCCCCGAGTTGCTGTAATGTCTGTTCCATGGGGAGTTTGTATGAGTAGGTGCAGTTCATAGGGGCATCACCACCCCCATCCCTTTACATAATGCTGGGCTCTGGGGCTGCAGGGTACAGAGTGACCTCTCTGAACTAGTCCTTTGCCTCTCTTACAGGAAACTGCGGGACACTCCAGAAAGATGCTTATTTCTCTCACTTCTGCAAAACTCACTGCCCCCCCCCCCTCCCCCCACCTGACACACACACACACACATACACACACACACACACACACACACACACACACACACACACACGCACACACACACACAGAATGGCTCTTGTTGGACTCTGTATTTTCTGTCTTTGCCAGACGTCTGGTCATCAAGTAAAGCCACATGTGCCAAGTGGGATCAGGATTATTCCATTACTCAACAAGCAAAGACATAAATATTGAAGCATAAAAAGAATAAACCATCAATTCAATCAAAGGGTAGACATGTCTCCACACACATGCACAGTCACTCCTGGAGGTATTTGGACAATGACGCAATTTTTGTTCAACCCCAATTCCAAAATAGTTGGGACATTGTGTAAATTGTTAATAAAATCAAAACGCAATGACTTTCAAATTACACCAGCCAGTATTTTATTCATATTACACACTGGGTTTAAAGTGCTTGAAAGTCTGAAAAAAAGACCCATGTCATTTTGTAGGTGTTAGTGAACAGATAAAGAAAATGGAAAAATAAAAAAAAATCTGTTGCACTTTTTCCATCGGCACCCAACTTGAAATTTTCAAATTGACGTTAAAGGGTTAAACTTCTGCGCTTTGGTGATTTATTTCTCAAAGTGTCCTCTGCAGGATTGTCGAAAGCATGTGAAAAATAGTAATAGTAGTCCATCTCCTTTCTTTAATCCTCACGCGGCAAAAATGTGCCATCTAGCTAAATGTATTGCTTAGACATTGTGCGCTATTGTAATCTATGACGGCCTGCTTTAAGCGCAAACCAAATAGTTTGTAGCTGCTATCCTTTATCTGATGCCTCTTCCAGAATGTTGAGAAGTCAGCGTGAACTGCCTCGAAAGCTTGCTCAGAATATCTAGCCAATCCACAACCATGGCACATACAGAACTCACACAAATGGTCTCTGATGATGTGGAATTTGGGTGTGATCGAGATGCCAAGTTTTGCATAGGCTTGGCAGAAGTCGGAAACATGGTCTTCCAATCCACTGTTTAGGCTTTGTCCGAAGCAGGAAGAGACCATCTTTCTCACTGCTGCAAATGCATTTGCGAAGGGTGTGGCTGTATGGCTTGCTGGTGTTTTCGTCATTGAACTTAAAAGCTGGACTAAGACATCAGTTCTGCATAGTAAGGTGAAGCATTCATTTCCCTCAAACTGTTTATGGTTTTCTTCCTTCAACAGATGTGGCTTGCTTGGCCACTGGATTGCTTCTGGGTATCTTGTTTCCCAACAGACTTTTTTAAATTTTGCATTTTCTTTATCTGGCTCACTAAGACCTACAAAATGACACAGGTCTTGTTTCAGTATCTTTTTTCAGACTTTCAAGCACTTTAAACCCAGTGTGATTAGAACAGAGATAACATAGTACTGTAAATGTTGAAACTTTTTAAATCAAAAAATTTTACAATTTTATCCAGAAAATAGGCTCATTTCAAATTTGATGGCTGCTACAGGTTTAAAAAAAGTTGGGACTGGGGCCTGTTTTCCATGGTGTAGCATGTAGCTTCTTTTTAACACAGAGTGGAGGCGTCTGGGCATTGAGGAGACTAGTTTCTTGAGTTTAGCCATTGGAATTTGATCCCACTCTTGTTTAATACAGGCTTCCAGCTGCTGGAGAATTTTGGGTCACCTTTGACAGACTTTTTGTTTAATTATGCGCCAAATGTTCTCAATCAGTAAAAGACCAGGACTGCAAGCAGTCCAGTTCAGCACACGGACTCTTCTACTACGAAGCCATGCTGTTGTAATACCTGCAGTACGTGGTTTTGCATTGTCCTGCTGAAATACACTAGGCCTTCCCTGGAATAGATGTCATCTGGTGGGGAGCATATGTTGCTCTAAAACCTGTATATACCTTTCAGCATTCATGGTGCTTTTTAAAACATGCAAGTGTCCCACACCATATGCACTAATGCATCCCCATACCATCAGAGATGCTGGCTTTTGAACTGAATGCTGATAACAGGAGGGATGGTCTTTCTCCTCTTTAGCCTGGAGGACACAACGCCCATGATTTCCAGCAAGGATGTCAAGGAGCCTTGGCCCACAGAACACGGCGGCGATTCTGGATCATGCTCAACAATGGCTTCCTTTTTGCATGATAGAGTTTTAGGTGGCATCTGTGGATGGCACAGCGGACTGTGTTTACAGGCAGTGCAATTTGACTTTGGGGAACATTGTTTTTAAAGTATTCCACAATTTTTTAAAGCAAGCCTTCACAGGTTGGAGAGCCTCTGGCCATCTTTACTTCTGAGAGACTCAGCCTCTCTAAGACATCCCTTTTATAGCCAATCATGTTACATACCTGATGCCAGTTAACTTAATTACTTACCAAATGTTCTTTCAGCTGATTCTCTTATATTAATTGCTTTTTCAGCCCTTTTTTGCCTGTGTCCCGACTTTTTTGAGACCTGTTGCAGCAAGAAAATTTGAAAGAAGCCCCTGAACATTAACAAATGTACCCTATAATTTAAAAGTTCAGAATCTCCTTACTTAATTTGACCAAAATGTATTCTTTCTTATGAACATTCATCTGTCTGGTTGTTCCATGTCTTCTTCTGCCTTGGTTAGACTAGGTCCCCAATAGCCTGTACCTCTGCATCAAACCAGCCATTTTCCTCCCAATGTCTGGAAGGGAAAGGTCTTCATTTGTCTGATACACCAAACCAGATGACAAAAAAACAAAACTTGACCCCTGCAGAAAACTGGTTAGTGATGAATACACAGCACAGTGTGAAATTAGAATTGAGAAAGAGGGCATTACAAGTACAACTAATTTTGGGGTCGAATGAAGACGTGAGATGGGAGTCTTGACACTGATGGATTTATACACTGCTGTCTGAGAGTGTTTTATCAGCGCTGCTGGAACATGGTCCAGAGCTGATACAGTACTGCCAGCAGGGAGGGGGTTTATGGGGCTTTCACAGTGTGGGCCTAAAACAAACAGCACAAGTCTCAAAGGATCTGGATTTAAGTGTAGACACGCCATGAGCACACAAACACACACACACACACACAAACATACACACACACACACACATACACACAAACATACACACACACACACATACACACACATACACATACACACAGAAATATGTTTGCAAAGCTACATGACAATAACATGCGGACGTATGACATGTTAGAAAAAGTCTATAAAAAGCTGAAAAAAGGCTGTATGACATATGCTGACATATGGATGAATGCCATGCTGGCATATGGCTGTACGAGACGCTAACGTGTGGCTATAAGACATGCAAGCACAAGACCATGTGACACACTAATTGAAGGTTGTACAACACACTAATGCTGTATGATCTGTGAACAGGAGGTGGTGTGAGACTTGCTGACCTGTGTTCCTGTTCCACTTCCTTGCAAATTTGTGAAATATTTGCACCCTGGTGCATTTGCGGCTTGCAGACATAGCCGTGTGGGAGAAAGACAGAGAACAGAGCACAGTGCTGTGGGGGAGAGAGACAGATCGCTCAGGTCCAGCTCTTCTCCCATGTTGAACAATATTTTTTCGGAGACTAACTCCCTGAACCCAAAGACCCAAGGGCTCCGCAATCACAAAATCTGATCCGAGTGTGTATTCTATAAGAACTAGAATCTCTGAAGTTTTCTTAGGAGAGTTATTTTGTATAATTATGGGCTCTGTATATATTGTGACATACATGTGCGTTTATGATGATATATGTATTCATCTGATTGGTGGAGCACTTGCAGCATTTTATGCCAAGTGCCATTTTTAAAACTTGCCAATCCAAACCAACTTAAATTGTTTCTTGTTTGTTGGCTTCAACACATCAACAAAGAGATTATGAAGAAATCAATCTACAGATGGACCAACAATGAATTTCTTGGCCCATGCCCCGCACTTCCACAAAATATCACTGAAACTGACTGAGAAATTTGAGAGACATTATCTAGACAAACAAACCGACATGAGTGAATACATAACCTCTGCCTGACTTAGTTGGCGGAGGTAACAAAGGCATTTATATTACAGAGAACTAGGTATCGACCAATATGGATTTTATAGGGCCGATGCCGATACCGATTTTTTTTTTTCCATCACCCTTAGCCGATTATGGACTGCCGATTTTCTTGGCCCGATATTTGTGGCCGATACTGCTTTTGCTCCCTCAATTTACATCAAAAAAATGTCACAATTGTAACAAATATCACAGGTCTCAAGTTAGATAAACATTTATTGAAAAATTTCAATCAGCCATCGATCTGATGGCTGCTCGTCCCACACACACACCCACACATCAGCTGAGCAGACGCTGACTGAAAAACTCCACTACCACTGGATCGATAACGGCAGCAAACGCCTCTAAACGCGTTTTCACGAAACACTGACACAATTTAGTACTATATATACAACATTTCTCCCATCATTTAAGTTCTTCTAGTGCACGCTAAAGACCTCTCTGATAGCAGACACGGCTGCGCCTCTCCGCTCTGAGGGAGAGAACACACACACAGACACACATCAGGGCTCGAAATTAACTTTTTTTGCTTAGTAGCGCTGCGCTCCGAAGTTCAAAAAGTGAGGAGCGCGAGCCAAAATTCAGGAAAGCACACACTGAAATCAAAGAAGCACCAACGTAAATTTTTTAATGTTTAAAGAAACTACAATAAAACACTCCACGCTAACAATACAACTGTCTCAAACAAATGACAATTATTAAACAATATGAGTCTTGAGTTCATTGATTAACAAAGGTTTCCACTACATTGACTTTATGCCATATCTGGAGGCCAGGATTTAAAATTGGGTCCCCTGGCTCGCTGCCGTTCTATCCATCTCCTCACTGCATGTGAAGCATCAAATATGTCCAGAGGACCCTCCACACTGAACCAAATCAAATCTTCAATTGTGTTAGGGTTAACTGCAGATCTGACATAAAGTCCTTTTTTTTCGCCTCAATATTGCAATATGAATCAGTCCACAGCGGTAACTTTGCTATTTTTTTGGCTTATTCTAACATAAGCAGACTTTATAATGAGTTGGATGTTTGTTTTAAGATATAGTAGCCTATGCCACACACCCAGGGGCGTCTCTAGAACTAAAGATTGGTGGGGCCCAGAGCTCCCCTTTAAAACAATTACTAACCCTGACTTGCACGCAATCATTTGCATAATTGACAAACAATCCTTCCAGAATTTTCCTGGCTTTTCTATTGTTTATTATTATTATTATTATTATTTGCGCTAACTTTTTCCAAATAGTGGCAATGAAAGTTGCAATGTCTTGGCGATTTATTTTTTTGTCCGTGAGAAATTTGCGTGGATTGGTTGAATTTGCTTTAATAGTTGCAATCACGTCATGCAACTTCCTTGAGGGACTGAGCAATAGATTCACTCCGAGAACACGCTGGTAGGGTACGGTACGGTACATTTCTGTACGGCGACAATTGTTAATCTGGAAGTTTAATTTAATTTAAATCACATTATTCAGAATTGCACACAGACGTTTCAGATGGTCTTATATTTTATTTAAACAAAACGATCATGAAGCGCCAGTTAAATCACTTGATTTGTGGAAAAGGTAGCGCAGTGGTTTGAGAGCAGTTTGTCTTTCATAAAGCGTTGAACAATTTTTGAGTGGCCTAAATAATTTTTCTGATCTGAATTTATCCCATTATTTAGTCGTCAATAGATCTCATGGAGAGAGAAATCGTAACTTCCACTGCCTGAGGATTATTGTCAAAATTGGAAAACGTGTTAATAACGGAAAATAATTGAGTACAAGCCAGGAACAATTATTGACGCAAAGGCATGGTCGGGGCTCCGCCAATTATCACTTCCAGAGACACGCAATTGTCATCTAATGTCGGCATTTTCAGGAAAACGTTGCGTGTTCTTGCAAATATATAAACATTTACTGGTCTAAAGACGCGCTGTAAAAAATTGTACGTCAATGATTTTTGCAGATAAGATACTGATGATATTTGCGAAGAAACAGACCTAGATTTTAGCGCTGTGCAAGCGCCGAGCCGCGAGGCAGCATATTTTGATAAGTTGCGAATACTAACAGAACACCGAACCTAATCGTTTAAGCACATTTGTCTCAGTATTTTCTGTGTTTCGTGCTTTCTCCATGTTTGGAAGAACTTTCACGTTTAAAGTGTTTGGACTCAGTGGATAATGCGCTGTTACCAGCGAGATTCGGGCTATTATCTTTACAATTAACACGGTTCACTTCACCCTCTCATAACCTCAGCCATTCAAAATTTCGATGCAACTCTTGATGTGAAAATAGCAACTGATTTCGCCGCCCGTTCATCCGAATCACCGTCATGATTCTCCGTTTCAGTAACTTTTGATACCGACCCGACTTTTTTAACGTTAACGTTACCAAAAAAAAGTCTTCCATTGCTCTTCGTTTCAGTTTCTGTCCAAATCTTGTGCGTAGCTACAATAGTAACTCTCAGTCCCGCGAAATGGAGTGATTGACGGCTAATATTAACCATTCTAGAATCAGTACTGGAGGTTTAGGACATTAACCTCCTCTTTGATTGGTCAGAATGGTTACAGTCAGCTGGAGGGAACACACTGGGTGCCCTCCATTCTTATACCTGTGCGCCCGGCTGCGGTATGTCCAGTAGATTCATGCACTGCTCCGAGACATACGCCTATCTCTATTTAAGCTGCAGCAGCTTGGTATGCCTTCTGACTACCAAATGTTCCCGAAAAGAGGCGATTAATCGGGGGGAAAGCGGTCACACTGGTGTGACTATTTTAATTTGAAGGTCGCACAGTTGGTCGCAATTTCGAGCCCTGCACATACATACACGACACGTAACGCATTTAACCTCAGCCCCGTGTTTGCTGAACTCCTACAAACACCATGGAGCTGAATTGACAACATTGACATTACTTAATCCTTCAACCGATGTTCGTAACATCTGTACATATTAGCCTACAACTACGTCAACAGCTCCCTAAAAACAATGGTAAGCACTTTTAAAGACGAAGCATTCAGCAGCATTCCCGTTTTACTGACCCACAAACTTAACTATGTTTGCAAGCACGTGTATTACATGGCAATTACTTGGCATTCATGTTTCCTATTTCAAAGTGGGTGGCAATATTTCAACTAAGTTAACAGTGAGAGGCTAACTGAAATTTTACAACACCTTGTTCTGAAGCAGCCATGGCGATGCTGCTTTCAGCACTCTTCCAGTGGGGGAGGGGTAACGCGCCTCCATGTGCTGCAGGGTCTTTCAGCAAAACGGAGCTGCCCTGGCTGCCTGTCTGTAAATCATGCTGCGGTAAAATACATCGGCGAACCCACGCGCAAATCGGCTGATGCCGATTCAAGTAAAAAATGCAAATATCGGCCTAATATATCGGACGGCCGATGCATCGGTCGATCCTTACAGAGAACAACTCATCATTATGACATTAAATTACAGAAAACAACACATTGACATCACCTAACATTAAAATACCACCCCAATTCCAAAATAGTTGGGATGAAGTGTAAATTGTAAAAAAAAATCTAAATGCAATGACTTTCAGGTCACATCAGCCAGTATGTTATTTACAATAGAAGCCGCCATTAAAACCAAAGAGACGGCGTTAGTTCACGTCCAGTTATCTCAAACATTTCGTTTTTCTTACCCATTTCTAACCACGATCTAACCAATGAGCCGCATCACAGGACAATTTACCGCCAGGAATAACCACGTGGCTCCGTGGAACTGATTGTAGTACCGCTTGTAAGTTATAGAATAGAGGGCATTTTGACTGTTAGAATTACGCGTGTTTGCCGTTATGTATTTTTACATCTTTTTATTTTCTCTTGCTGTGAAAGTGGAAGTGAGAGCTTATGCGACCTCTGGAAAGCGCGTAGCTGATCCTCTGTTTAAAAAGCCAAGCATGAACAAGAAAAAAGAAAAAAAGCCTATTATGATAAATTCAACCGCGAAACATGAGAAATTGTGTTCTTGAAGGAAATTTTTTTTGGTATTTTAAATATGTCTTTTTATTGCAGAAACTGTGATTCTGAGAGTTTGTGGGTAGATCTTCAGCGAAGTTTGCCGCAATTGATTTATTGGTTTTGAAAAGCCAGCCGCAAAATAAATAAACAAATTGGCAAAATACAGCTTAATAGCCTGTGAGATTATGATCAGGTTATTCTCCGAAATTATGCTTTTTTCGGATCTGCAGAGGTGTGAGGTTGTCTCTAGCCAAGGATTCAATCTTCGTCCTAAACTCTGGGGAAATGCGTGGTATCGTGACAGGTTCCATAGTTGGGAATGTGATGTCAGTTTATGGTTGGGCATTTTATAGAAAATTTCTGCCACGCGCTGACCAGGTCATTCATTCTTTAATAGGCTACAATGAGCTTAAAGGGAATATTAGGGTGACAATGAGTGATAAATAGAGATGACAAGAACTGAGCTGTATTGAATCAAGTGTATTCGCTTTTAATTCAGTGAATTCAATATACGAAAGAGCCATTCAGTTTTAAGTGACATTGTCCTTTAGAGAAAAGATATTGAGCAGATCTTTTTTTTAATTGCGTTTCCTCATCGATAGATATAGAATAAGCTTACTAAAGCATCCTGTTTAAGGTTCCGCAAATAGTTTATTTTGCTTTTTTTAGCGCATTCAAGAGTTGTTATGGTGGAACTAAATTCATATTGTACGCAATTATTTTCTAGTTGCAAGCTTTGCGAACATTATGTTTGAACATCTGAATGGTAATCCGAATGCTTATGAGAGGTCATTAAAACAAATACAGACGATGCAAAACGTTTTGAAAAATTGGTCAAAAATTGCCAATTAGCATTTTAAAACGAAACAGTATATAAATCGAAAAACATTCAAGTTCTTTACCGAAATGAATTTTACTGAGACGGGGAGCGAGTAATCTTCGATATAGCCTACAGTGGGTTGACCGATTCCGCAATTTGCAGAAATCAAACTTTTTTTTGCGGGAAAACGACTTCGCTGTCAACCTTGAGTTTGACACCGCTGGAACGGTAAATTATTGTGGATTTAACTCTTAACTATTGTTTCGAGACATTCGGCTTCATAGAGAAATAAATGCCCGATAACTGTTGCCTGCCGTTGCAGCAGTAGGCTACCAAATCAACGATTGTGATAAGGCGCACTGAGCAGTGTATGGCCGTTAAACACGTGTATTCCTGGAATTCATCACGCTATTAGTGTCATTATGATTGAAAATTATTGTATATTTGACCTTATGAAACCTTTTGACCTTATTTGACCTCTTGATACTTTTTCATCAACACCCATTAGAGTGACTGCTTGTTATTTGACTAGTTCCGCAAACGCCATTCTGTAGATTTTCAAACCTGTTTATTCTTGTTTATTTTTTCTGAAATAATTTTAGTAAAGTTTAGTGGAGTCAGTGTGAAATAAAACATTTTCCCTCCCATCATAACTGTTTTTCTGTGGCTCAACAGGCTGATCATGACTCATGTCCTGTGTTAATCTGAATTTGTAGTCTCATCCTGATAATTTTAACTTAGGCCTATACTTGGCATTTACAAGGCCTACTTGAATTGGAAAGAGTAGAAAGAATCATCTGTAGTCGCTGACAGCAGTTGAATATCGATGGATGTACAAATCACCGTGAACTGAGGCCAGCGCACGTGGATTCCAGCTGACACAATGTCGACACACGGAACAGTTAGCCATAAATTTGACCAATTATTGTGATATCCCCTATAGAGTAATGCTGGCTAAAATTGGTGGAAAATACACGTGTCTGTTTCGTTGTGGCCAGGGGCACGCAATAATGCCAATAAACAAAGAATATCATAAGTTCGGCAGGACAAAGGGCAATGTTTGCGAAACTGGAAATTATTCGCGGAACCAGTCAAAGGACGTGCCACTGAAAAATACATGTCCAAGGCTTTATTCCTAAGGACTGAAGAAAACTAACTGATCCACAAAAAGCGTGAGTAATTTCTGCAAATGCGTGAACAGATAACTTTCCGCCAGCTAATTCTGTATCGATACCAGACGCTTCAAACAAATTCCATTTGCAGAACCGGTCAACGTAGCCTACTGTAGGAGTGGATAGGCTATACTAAATTTCAGGTTTGCAACAGGAAAAATAATATATTTCGGCACTTGAGTGTAAAATAGGCCTAATAGTACATAAAAGCATATTGCAGAAATGATACCTGTCAAATAAAATCCTCACCAAAAATAGCATGATATTTAATAATCCAATTGCGTATTATACCGTACTAAAGTTTTAAATAGTAGCACAGGTTGAGCAAACTGTATTGTCAAATATAAAAAGGTTTGCAGAAATGATTACCGACAACATCACCCCCGCCACAGCAAATTAATATTTAATGTAGGCTAACGTTACTTTTGCATTCATATATGGAAATAAATCGCCAACAAGCTGTGCCATTATCTACATGTACGGACTACAGTCAAAACGATCGTCCCAACAGCCCTCGTGGCTCAGTTATAGGCCTAATCGCCCAGCTACCCCGTGCGCGGTAGGCGGCGGGAGGTCTTCTTTCGTCTTCATGCGCGTCAATACGCCGGTCCTACTGCACGGCTCACGACGAGATTTTCCGGTCCTGCTGAGAGTTTAACGCCCCCGTACTGGCGGATTAACGACTTTTTCTTTGGTTTTAACGGCGGCTGTACTGTAGATAACAATTCAAATGTTGAAACGGAGCCATTTTACATTTTTTCCGCAAAATGAGCTTATTTCAAATTTTCTGGCAGCAAAAGTTTGGCCGCAGGCAAAAATGTCTGAAAAAGCAATTCATATATAAGAGAATCAGCTGAAAGTCATTTAGCAAGTAATTAAAGTTAACTGGCATCAGGTGTGTATCATGATTGGCTATAAAAGGGATGTCTTAGAGAGGCTGAGTCTCTCAGAAGTAAAGATGGCCAGAGGCTCTCCAACCTGTGAAAGCTTGTGTAAAAAAAAGATTGTGGAATAGCTCAAAAAAAAAAATGTTCCGCCTGTCAAACTGCAAAGGCTTTGAAAGTCTCATCATCAACAGTACATAACTTCATCAAAATATTCAGAGAAATTGGAAAAATCTCTGTGCGTAAGGGACAAGGCCGAAGACCTTTACTGGATGCCCCTTATCTTCGGGCACCCAGACGCCATTGCATCACTCACCGACATGATTCTATCATTGACTTTACTAAATGGGCCCAGGAATACTTCAAGAAACCACTGTCTGTAAACACAGTCCACCATGCCATCCACAGATGCTATCTAAAACTCTATCATGCAAAAAGGAAGCCATTTTTGAGCATGATCCAATGGCGCCGCCATGTTCTGTGGGCCAAGGTTCATTTAAAATGGACTGTAGCAAAGTGGCAAACTGTCCTGTGGTCAGATGAGTCCAAATTTGGCATTCTTGTTGGAAATCATGGGCGTCATGCCCTCCGGACTGAAGAAGAGAAAGACCACACTTCCTATTATCGGTGGTCAGTTCAAAAGCCAGCATTTGTGATGGTATGGGGATGCATTAGTGCATATGGTGTGGGACACTTGCATGTTTTAAAAAGCACCATGGATGCTGAAAGGTAAATAAAGGTTTTAGAGCAACATTATGTTCCCCTCCAGACGACATCAATTCCAGGGAAGGCCTTGTGTATTTCAGCAGGACACTGCGAAACCACATACTGCAGCCATTACAACAGCATGGCTTCGGAGTAGAAGAGTCAGTGTGCTGAACTGGCCTGCCTGCAGTCCTGATCTTTGACCGATTGAGAACATTTGGCGCATAATTAAAGGAAAAGTCCATCAAAGGAGACCCAAAACTCTCCAGAAGCTGGAAGCCTGTATTAAACAAGAGTGGGATCAAATTCCAATGGCTAAACTCAAGAAACTTGTCTCCTCAATGCCCAGATGCCTCCACTCTGTGTTAAAAAGAAGAGGGGATGCTACCCCATGGTTAACAGGCCCGAGTCCCAACTATTTTGAGACCTGTAGCAGCCATCAAATTTGAGATGAGCTCACTTTGTGGAAAAAATTGTAAAATTTCTCAGTTTCAACATTTGCTATATTATCTCTGTTCTATTGTGAATAAAATACACAATTCAATTCAAACAACTTTATTGCCCTAAAAGGGCAATTCATTTGCAATTCACCAGCACAATCATACAACAATGCACAGCTTGTGTCAGAAACAGCACTCCAGATTAAGACAAACAGAGGTCAGAAAGGTTGTGAGTAACTAAAAAATAAATAAACAACAAGAGCAATCCGAGATTTCTGATGTCCGCCAAAGGATGACATTGATACAAATGCAAGATCTGTCTCTTGGGAAGATTTTTGGACCGGATCCAGAATCCAGATCCGGATCCGGATCATCACCAAAATTTAATGGAGTCGTCCCTGGACCAAGATCTATCTCTGGTGAAAATTTCATGAAGATCCGTCCAGTAGTTTCCAAGAAATCCTGTCCACAGACAGACAAATAAATAAATAAATAAACCGACTCGATCACATAATCTCCTTGGCGGAAATAATAATAAGAACATTAAGAACAATTGTGACATGATATCCTGTACAATGGCTGATAAAGGAAATATCATTTAAAATGACTGCTGTCTGTGTTCAGCAGCTTGATAGCAGAAGGAAATAAAAGATATGGAGTATCTGTTAGTTCTCCCCAGAGGTACATGATAACGGCGGCCTGAAGGAACGGTGAACTGACCGGACAGCACATGGTCAGGTTGGCTGAGAATACACTTTGCTTTCTTTTTTTACTGATTCTCCCAAAATGAACGCAAGTGTCTTTGTTTTACCCCAATTATTTTAGAGCAAACATTGGCAATGCTATTCCGGCTGTTTTTGTCCTTCATAGACAATCCATTGAACCAACAAATGCAAGAAAATGTTTACAGACTTTCAAAGAATGAGCAATAAAAGTTACTTAAAATCCTCACACTGACACTGAAAGAGCTCGGCTTCCTCATCAGATGGATTCTCTGTTGTCCACGTTTGGCAATTGATTCAGTTTTGATGTCGAACTTGAGTTGAGAATCAAACACTGTTCCAAGGTATTTGTAAGACTCAACTCTCTGAACCTCTACACCATGTATGACACTAGCTTTGTGTCCTGTGTAGGTATGCCTGAAGTCAACGAACATTTCTTGAGTTTTGGACACATTCAGGTCAAGGAAATTATCATCACACCAATTAATTAACAAACTCAGTGCAGGACCATGATCAGACTCTGAGCCTTGTAGTAGAGATAGGACAGTGTCATCAGAAAACATAAGAAATCTACTCTCCTGAGAAGTCGTGCAACTATCAGTGCACATGATAAACAACACACAACACAACATGTGAGGGGACAACACTCATCCCTGAGGTGAACCTGTGTTTGACACAATTGTAGAGGACATATTTCCATTTACAAACACCTGCTGGACCCTCCCAGTGAGGAAATTTAAAATCAGCAAGAGAAGCTGATCAGGGAGATAAAAATAAGATGACAGCCTGTCAATCAGAATGTGAGGCTGCATCTTATTAAAAGCGAATGAAAAATCAGCGAATAAAAGCCTTGCAAGACACCATGGTTTATCCAGGTGCATGTACACAGTGTGCATTATGAAAATTTTCGCATCCTCCACACCTTTCTTAGGCTGGTAAGAAAACTGCAAAGGATCCAGTTTACCATTTACAAAAGACACAGAATTTTCTCAAAGTTTTTCATGACTAGTGATGTCAGTGCCACCAGTCTGAATTCCTTAAGCTCTTTGGAGTTTTTAGATTTGGGAATTGGAATGATGGTGGATGTTTTCCACAATATGGGGATCTGGCCCAGGTCAGCACTCATTTGGAAAAGTCTAGTAAATACTCCGCTAAGCTGGTCAGCACAGTGGTGCAAGGTCCGCCCACAGATGGCATCTGGACCAGCAGCTTTCCTTGTCTTCACTCTCTTAAATAAGGTTGTGACACATTCCTGAGATATCATTATTTTATAAAGAGGATCATGAGACTTTTTACAAAGGGATATTCTATCGGAGAAATCTTAATTTTCAAATCTGGAGAAGAAAGAATTAAGTGTTCGGCAGGTCAGAATTTTCAACTCCATTTACACTAAAATACTGGCTGGTGTGATTTGAAAGTCATTGCATTTTGATTTTACTCACAATTTACACTTTGTCCCAACTATTTTGGAATTGGGGTTGTACATTATATTCCAAGGAACAACACGACAACATTAGACTACGGTGAAGAACACATCAACATTTCATGAAAGAGAACACATCTCACTTGAAAAAGAAAAAAGTGACAGAACACGCGTGTTGTGCATGCTCACGAACACACACAAAGACACACACATATACATGCTACTTCAAAAACACACAAACATGGGCATACAAACACATGCACATCTATTCACAAACTCACTTATTGGCCAAAACATTACAACTACTCCCAGATGCAGTGACTAATGTTTATTATCTCACAACAACGGCACATGTCCAGGTCTACAGACAGATCTTAGAAGGTAAGCAATCAATTGGTTCTTGTATTTGCCTTGTGGGATGTGGGGAAAATGGAAACTGAATAGCTTTGATAAACCAAAGTGGATTATAGTATCCCTGAAGTGGCAAGACCTCTGGGGTGCTCCCTGTCAACAGATGTGAGTACCTACTTGCAGTGGTCCAAGGAGGGACAAATTATGACTCAGCGACAGGGCTTTGGACGCCCAAGGCTTATTGACACATGAGGGCTATGAAGTCTATCCCGTCTGTTTCAAACTGACAGAGGGGCAACTACGGCACAAGTTGCTAAAAATTTCAATAATATTAACATAGTGACACAGTGTATTTGACTGTGTTGTGTCCTGCACTTTGTAGCTTGCAGACCAGTCCAAGTGCCCATTCTAACTTCAGTCCACCTTTAAAAACACCTCCAATGGGCACCTGAGCATCAAAACTAGACCTTCAAGCCAGGCGTGGAGTTTAGGGTGAGTGCACTACCAGTCCACTCGAGGGTTCCTGCTGGTGCTCGTTATGATCATTAATGAACGTGATCCACCACGAGGAAAAAAAATTAGGGATGCACTGATATGAACATTTTGGCCGATACCGATATCCGATTTTAATATTGCTGTTATGGCCGATAACCAATATTTACCAATATAAATATGTTTTTAAAAAAAAGTTTGAGATGATAACATTTTGCACAGACTGAAAATCATGCTAACTGAATTTTTAAATGTCTTTATTTTTAAAATATGTTTTACTTCCAAATAACAAGGTTACAGGGCTACCATAAAACACAGGTAACCAACAGTGTTACTTTTTTTGGCAACCTTTGCCACTAGTAGCTGTGCTTGTGCTAGCCATTTGCCACATCGCCTTAGGCGAAGCCATATTCTGTATGGCAATGACTTTTTTAGCCTGTTTAGCCACTGTGGCGAAGCTAAAATCTACTGCAGTGATAAGATTAGGCGGATTTGCATCGCAAAATGCGAATCAAATTTCAGCAGTTTTGACAAAATGCTAATCATCATAACAATCCCTTCACAAAAAATGCGATTCAAAAAAACCAATGGGTGGTGTCACGGTTGCTTCATCCATCTTTTTATACAATCTATGTGTGCAACAAGTCCACATGTGTAGATAAATGATTGAATATTTACAAGTAAAACAGAAGATTGGGATAAGATACTACGCAAAGTCAGGTAATTTTATGCATACAAATTCTGCAAAACTTCAACTTTGATGTACAATGCCTTACCTGTAAACCAGGGACGTGTGGTCAGGATAGGCAGTGACTTCTTTTTTATCTCTAGATTTTGTCAACCGGTTTCCACTTACGATGCATGATTGTCAATCAATTTGACCTTTTTTTCTGGTTAATTAAGCTTGTAATGATTAAGAAGTGATGGTGACAAAAAGATAAATTTACCTTTATTCTTTGATTCGAGACTGCAAGGAAGTAAATCTTAATGATTAATTAGGGAAAAATTTCTGCTCTCAGTAATTCCGTATATTGTTTTGATCATTTGTTTATCGGATTATGAAAAAAAGACTGAAAATGAACTCCCTATTTTTTTAAATGGCATTAAAAAGTACATGTTTAAGAAGGGAAATATTATCGTAAACATATTGACTACACATTGACCACCACAGAGGGTTTTAATATTTGTTAATGGCATTGCGTGAGCTTCCTCAAAGTAAATATGAAAAGACTTGAACAATGTGTATTCATGACACTCATATGACGAGTGAGTAGTCATTATTATTATTATTATTATTATTATCATTATTATTATTACGTTCGATCATTGACAAGTCACTTCCTTCCTGTATGATTTTATTTTAATGTTAAAAAATATTTTACAAAGGTAATGGTAAGCAAAAAATGCCTTTTAAACTATATGATGATGCCCCTTTTGCATTTTTTAATTAATTTCGCTTTGCACGCTGCATTATGGACCCAGACAAACATTGTGGCTGAACAACTTTTTCTGACTTTAGCCGCAGTGGCTACACCTATTTTTTTCCTAGTGCAAGCACAGAGTAGCAAATGTGTAACTAAATTAAAGTACAGTACAATAACTGATCCGGGTGTGCCATCTAGTGATACAATATTGTAACTGCGTGCATAAATTTGTAGTTCCATGTCCGCTGGCATCAACATCTGCACAAAGCGGCTCTCCCCCTCTCCCTACACACATACACAGACGGCAATTGGACGGATATAAACATCGGTTGTTTATATCGGCCCAGTTTTATTCATCGGACCGATGCCAAGATGTTAAAAAATGACGAACATCGGCCGATACCGATATGAATGCCGACATATCGTGCATCCCTAAAGAAAATACCAGCAGTATCCACAGTAGCGAACGTAATTTTATGACAAGTAAAAATTCAAAGACAAACAGTGCAAACAGTGGCATTGCCTGCCCAGGACATTCAAGGCCTTGGGCTGGATGATTTTTTATTTCATCGTGAATAATTCTTCACTTCGACACTTCGAGCAGTTTGTCACCACGTAACTGAGAGTCAGAAAACCAAGAGGGACATGGCAGTGGTTTTTTTTTTTTTGTCTTCAATGAACGGAGGCAAGAAAAACCAATCAGAGAAGGTTTATTGCGGGGAAATATCCTCAAACACTGTTTTATCGGCTGACTGGTCTCTGTGGAGTTACTATGCCCAATGCTGTTCTCACATACTCAGAGTGCAAAAATTTAGTGCAGTTCATTTTAGTAAGGCTGTGCGGTGTACCCAGAAACTAGACAAGGGCTCTGGAATCTTGTGGTGCAGCACTCTTGTTAACTTCAGTTTCTTGTTTCAGCCAATCTACCCCAATCAGGCCCATAAACAGACATGACAAAAGTGCAGCATGTGCAGTGGCTACCAATAATTGCCTTTGATGCCTTGTATGCTTGTCCTGAAGCAAAGAAATAAGTTTAAAATAAACAGAAAAAAGAAGACACTTGTATTTCGTATGTTATTTTGTTAGTTCCCTGCTCAAAAAGGTGACCTTTGATGAAAATATGTGACTTGCCACCTTTTTCCATGATAATATGAGGGGTGGAAAAAGATAGTAAGTAGCATTACATAATGTTGCTTCATCAATTTTTTTTAGGTTCCAGTGATAGAGGTACAGAAGTTGTGTTTTAGGGGTGATTCAACCATGCCGTCTACCATATTTATGTTGCACGGCCTTATTGACGAGGTTGGATACGTTTTCCCCATTTTATTCAAAATTTCTGAAATGTGACTTACAAGCGTTTTCCATTTAATGCCAAAATATTGTGAATTGAGCTATACTCTCTTTTGTTAAAAGGCAATCTAGCTCACCCAGCAGTCAATATCGCTCTGCCTGCAATAAACTTAAATTAATCCAGCCAGGTTTTCCAAACAAGACGGCTGTTCTTAAGACAGAATTAAAATACCAATGCTCCAATTGAATGGATATATTGGTTTAACCTCTGCAAAATAATAATAATAATGCATCAATTTTATATAGCGCTTTTTTGGACACTCAAAGACGCTTTACAATGGAGGCATTATTCATTCACACTCTGATGGTGGTAAACTACGTTTTTGTAGCAACAGCTGCCCTGGGGCAGACTGACAGAAGCATGGCTGCCAGTATGCGCCTACAGCCCCTCCAAACATTCACACACAGCCATACAGGAGGGAGGGAGGGTTCCTATATTGCATGTTTTTTGGATGGGTGGGGGAAACCGGTGTACCCGGAGGAAACCCACGCGAACACAGGGAGAACATGCAAACTCCACACAGAAAGGCCCCAGGCCGGATTCGAACCCACGGCCTTCTAGCTGTGAGGCAGTAGTGCTAACCACTATGCCACTATGCCACCATGCCACCCAAAAAATAAACATATTTTATTTTAATAAATACAAATTTTCGCAGGTAAATAAGAGGTTCTCCGCATTAAAAATATTTGTTGCGAAAGATTTAAAAAGTGTCATAATCATCAACCTGATGTGCTCGTAACCTTCCATAGCTTGATATAAATAATTTCTGTTTTAGCAAAACAAGCCATGGAAACTATCTGTAACCATAAATAGTGTTAATGCCCGTAATTAAAAGGCCCAACCAAAATTTGGTAGGCCCATCCAAAATGGAAATCCTGGCACCGAGCCTGCTTGGAGCATTTACAGAAGGTCGCATGGTCTAGTTAGTCCCATTTTCTTATACATCATGTGTTTCAGGTGGGTACTTGTGCACTATTTACCTGGGAAGCGAAGGCATCAGGATGCACTGTGGGAAGAAGACTCACTGGTCCAGGGAATATTATACTCTGGGAAATGTTCTGGCTCAGAAACCCTGAATCTGGGAATTCGAGTGACATCAGTTTGATGAGCTGTTTTTGCAGCACAAGGGGGACCTTCAATTTATTAGGCAGGTGATTTTAATCTTGAGGTTGATCGGTGTATACACACACACACACACACACACACACTGCCCGGCCAAAAACAAATCACACACTGTAATTTTTCTTTTTGGACTGCTTTAGCTTTAATAATGACACACATCTACCGTGACATCGTTTCTATAAGCTTATGCAATGTCACATTTATTTCTGTCCAGAGTTTAATTAATTTTTCGCCAAGATCTTGTATTGATGATGGGAGAGTCAGACCACCGCTTAAAGTCTTCTACAGCACATTCCAAAGACTCTCAACGGGGTTAAGATCTGAACTCTGTGGTGACCAATCCATGTGTGAAAATGATGTCACATGCTACACTACGCTAATTCTAACACCAGCTACTGCGCTAACCCCAATACCAACCCTGAGTAAACACTACACTAACCCCGACACTGACCACTACACTAACCCCAAAACTGACCAGAACACAAACCCCAACACGAAGACCAACACTAAACCCAACACTAGCTCATACCCTAAGCCCTGCAATAACCTATTCACCAACCACTACACTGGCCTCAACACTAACACCTACACTGACCCCAATAATAATCCCTACTGACTACACTGACCCCAACACAAATCCCTACACTAACGACTACAAGAGCTCCTATTCTAATCCCAACACTAACCACACTAAGCACAGCTTTAACCACGACACCAATTCCTGCAATAACCACTACACTAACCCCAACAATAACCTCTCAACTCAACCCTACACAAGGTTACAAAAGCTGTTCCATTTTCCACAACGCAGTGTGTCAAGTCAATAAATGTCAGCTACAAATCCCCCCCTTTTACATTTTAGAGTTACTGTAACATTATTGCTCATGATAGCTGGTAGAAATTCCAGCCATCGATAACTTGCTTCAGCTGGTGAGGCTGACAAAATCCCGTACAGCAGGTGGGCTCATTTGTCACTGACAGCGAACATCCAAAAAACTCCATATGGTGTCCAGCTGGAGCAAAAGCTGGTTAGTATTGGATTCCATTTTAGACTGGAATTCCCACCTGGTTGATCTGAGGCTCCGAGCATCTCAGTTTTAAATGAAATTCAGCAGCTAATGGTATTGAGATTCGTAATAAAAAAAATTACGCTAAAAACCTGCAGAAAATTCAGTTTTTCAGGGCTGGAGTTAAACTTGAAGCAAACCTGAACAATACCCGCTGGCTCTAGGACATGGTGAACTTGGTTGAGTTTACAGTTAAATGTATGTTTGTGACTCAAGATCTCTAGGGACAGGGCAGGGAGCCCTTGTCGGACACCACATTCTTCCAGCAACAGTTGGCTCTTAAATGCTTTCTACTGCTATATTTTCATAAATCCTCTCTTTACTCATGTAGGGTTATTTCCATTCAATAAAGTTAGGGGGCTGCACCCTCAACAAGGAAAATTTGATGCAAAACCATCAAGGCCAGCATTCATCACAAAGCACACTGACACTCGATTTGCATGTCGTGCACAATGCACAGGCTCCGAGCAGCAAGATGAAGAAGACTTATGGCACCTCAAAATGTTCCCGGCTTTCATCTGGTCACATGACAACTCCTGCAGCCAAACTCTGACAGTCAAACGCAAAACATATTCGAAGTGGTGCAGGAGTGTACTCTGATGGGGGACTCAGAAGGTTGCTGGGTGCAACCCTTAAGCAAGGCCCTTAACCACAGTTCAGTCAGATGAACTCATGTATTTGGATTGAACAAAATTTATTGATATGTAGATGTAATGACATTTTACTTTGGTGGAAGGTTCTGCTCCTGAGGTGCTCCCTTCCATCGTTTAGCAAGAACATACTAAACAACAACAAAATTAGGTAGGGATCAGAACTTATGAATTCCCCAAAACAGCAGAACCATTGTCAGCAGGAAGCTAAATTATGTGTACAGTGGAGCACCCACTGCCTCCTGAGATACTCAGGATGACCATTCCGATATCCTACTTCTCTGTAGCTAGAAAAAGCCACAGAGGAAGTACTGAAATGCGGAACTTAACATTTCTGGATCAGACAAACGTCATTTTACCTTTATGTGAGCAATTAAACAATGTGTAGCCTGGCTTCTCACTGGACCTGTTAGGCTTGTTTCTCAGAGAACTTGCCACTTGGTGCCCTCACATTGGTACATGCAGGCAGGGCCTTAGTAGCTGCATTTCCATTACAGTTTTGAGCAAAATAAAATTGATCTTTCTCAAGTTTCAATAAAGTACAATTGCAACTTGCTGCTGTTTCCATTGAAAGGTAACTTGTGTAATTTATGGCAATTCTTGTAAAGTCGCGCGTCCCGCGATACTGCGCACAGTATGGACGGCCAAAACATTGTGCATGTTGGTACAGCAATGGCTGCTGCTACTGCTGTTGCCTTGGCAATTTTCAACAGGAGGCTAAGGCAGCGGGTCATTTTTCAGTGACAGAGTCCTGACATGCGGCAGCGGCCAGGAATGAGGGATTCTGGGAGGTGATGGTGACCGAGAAGTTAGATGAACTCTGGACCCAGAAATTAAGGACGACCCGCGAAACGCTCCGTCGGCTCTGAGGTGATCGGACCAGATGTGGCAGACGTGTCACGTCCCAGGCTGGCGGTTCCGACTCCGAAGCGAGCGGCTATTGCCCTTTACAAACTCGCAACCTGCACCAGCGACGTCAAGTTTAGCGAAAAAAGCGTTTCCATCACACTTTTGTGATTAAATTCTTAATCGAGACGTCTGAAAAACCACGTCATGATGTAAAAACTTTTTGTCAATATCGAGAGTTTTTTCTAAAATTGGGTGTTTCCATTAACAGTTTTTTATTGCGATATTTAGGCTTTGCGCATTTCTAATGGTGATAGAAATGCAGCTACTGTTAGTCTGGTTACTGGCCAGATCCACTTGAGAATAGGCACATGATGCTCCCTCTATTGCACGTCTACAACCCTGACAGATGTAAAGAGGCATTTCCTCCATATCTGATGCACATTTTAAAAAAACAGAGGAGAGTAACAAGCAAAACTAAGTCCGCTTCTAATGGCATCATTAACAAAGTTTGAGTGCTCAGATATATCATTGAAAGTACAATGGATCTGAGAAGATTTCTTTTAGTAAACACAGTTTCATTACAAACATGCTTCAAGTCTGGGTAAAGTGGAAAAAACAGTATTTGCTCTGACTTGTGTAATTAAGCACCCAGCCAATATTTCACCATAAAAATCACTAAGTAAATAAAATAGAGTCAAAACTGCAAAAAAAGTAAGCCCAATTCTCAGGTCTAAGATGCTGTGGGCAGTTTCGCTATTGCTGCTGAAACCACGCCTAACCACAAAACGCAGTCTGCAGTTCATCCTCAAGTACACCACAGCCAGAGAAATGGATGCTCCAGCGAACAGTTTCTTGGAATTGAACAGCCGTAGCTTCCATCGAAGCCTGAATCCAATTTGAAACCAGCAGGCACTGACTTACTGCGTAATCTAACTCATCCCTTCTAGTCTGCAATTTCCCTATGCAAGTAAGCCGTTTTTAGTTCCAACAGTGGCTTACTTGCATAGTTAAATAAAAGAGATATCAATCAATACATAACTAGAAAAATACAACCCCAATTCTGAAATAGTTGGGACGAAGTGTAAATTGTGAATAAAATCAAAATGCAGTGACTTTCAGATCACATGAGCCAGTAATAAGTTATTTACAATAGAACATAGATAACATTTCAAATGCTGAAACTGAGACATTTTACATTTTTATCCACAAAATGAGCTTATTTTAAAATTTCTGGCTGCAACAGATCTCAAAAAAGTTTGGACACAGGGAAAAAAGGGCTGAAAAAAGTTAATATATAAGAGAATCAGCAGAAAGAACATTGAGCAAGTAATTAAGTTAACTGGCATCAGGCGTGTAACATGATTGCCTATAAAAAGGGATGTCCTCGAGAGGCTGTGTGTCTCAGAAGTAAAGATGGCCAGAGGCTCTCCAACCTGTGTAGACTTGCGTAAGAAAAATTGTGGAATACTTTAAAAACAATGTTCCTCAATGTCAAATTGTAAAGCCTTCGAAGGTCTCATCATCAACAGTGCATAACATCATCAAAAGATTCAGAGAAACTGGAAAAATCTGTGCGTAAGGGACAAGGCCGAAGACCTTTACTGGATGCCCGTGATCGTCAGGCCCTCAAAAAAAGCCACTGAATCACTCACCGGCACGCTTCTGTCATTGACATTACTAAATGGACCCAGGAATACTTCAAGAAACCACTGTCTGTAAACAGAGTCTGCCATGCCGTCCACAGATGCCACCTAAATCTCTATCATGCCAACAGGAAGCCATTGTTGAGCATGATCCCGAAGCACTGTCATGTTATGTTGGCCAAGGCTCATTTAAAAAAGGACTATAGCAAAATGGCAAAGTGTCCTGTGGTCAGACGACTCCAAATTTGACATTCTTGTTGGAAATCATGGGCGTCGTGTCCTCCGGGCTAAAGAGGAGAAAGACCACCCCTCCTGTCATCAGCGTTCAGTTCAAAAGCCAGCATCTCTGATGGTAAGGAGATGCATTAGTGCATATGGTGTGGGACACTTGCATGTTTTAAAAAGCACCATGAATGCTAAAAGGTATATGAAGGTTTTAGAGCAACATTAAGTTCCCCTCCAGGCGACATCTATTCCAGGGAAGGCCTTGTGTATTTCAGCAGGACAATGCAAAACCACATACTGCAGCTGTTACAACAGCATGGCTTTGTAGTAGAAGAGTCCGTGTGCTGAACTGGCCTGCCTGCAGTCCTGATCTTCCCCTGATTGAGAACATTTGGCGAATAATTAAATGAAAAGTCCATCAAAGGAGACCCAAAACTCTCCAGCAGCTGGAAGTCTGTATTTAACTGGTAGGGGATCAAATTCCAATCACTAAACTCAAGAAACTCCTCTCCTTAATGCCTAGATGCCTCCACTCTTTTAAAAAGAAGAGGGGATGTTACACCATGGTAAACAGGTCCCTGTCCCAACTTTTGAGTCCTGTAGCAGCCATAAAATTTGAAATGAGCTCATTTTGTGAATAAAATTGTAAAATTTCTCTGTTTCAACATTTGCTATGTTATCTCTGTTCTATTTTGAATAAAATACTGGCTGGTGTGATTTGAAAGTCATTGCGTTTTGATTTTATTCACAATTTACACTTTGTCCCAACTATTTCTTAACTGGGGTTGTACATATTTTGTCACGTTACAAGTAATCTCATTTGTCTGTGCAGTGTTTGTCATGGAATTATATTTGCGGTGGCAGCTGACGGGGGGTTTAGCTTGTGAAACGCCTGGCTGTTAACTGTAGGTCTGTCTCTGGAGCATCGGTGGGGAGGCGGAATGACAATGGAGTGCGCTTGCTTGCTAGGAAGCGAGCATACTTTAAACTAAGTCAAAGTTTGATTCTGGATGAAGGATGCTGCTACTTTAATTCTTATTTGAGTTCTGATAAAAATAACTTCATCAAATACAGACATATGAATATTTTTGAAGCCACTGATACCATAGTAACTATTGAGATTCTAATTCGCTAACAGACAAAACTGTCTTCTGCCCCATGAATATCATGCACCCATTGAATATAAAAATGACTCAATGAAATTGGTTAGGACCTGTCAATGTTGTAGTGCATTTTTTACACACACACACACACACACACACACACACACAAAAGCAGCACCCTTGTTTACTAGCTACCTAGCCGGTGCTCTATGGCAAATAAGTTGAAGTATAGATGAGTTCGGTTTAAGGCCGGATGTCCGTGCGTCCATGGGCAGTAGAGCTGATGTGGAGCAAAAGGAAACATGGTGGCTACTTGTTGCACAGAGGGGTGCACAAACCGGTATCGTAAAGACGGGGGCATGAGGTTTTTTAGTGTTCCCCGTGGCAAGGGACAACGACAGGCGTGGATTCGAAATATAAATCGGAAAGACTTTGTCCCGAATGATCACACTAGAGTTTGCAGTACTCATTTTGTCAGCAGCTGGCTCGACTTCGTTGACCCAAATGATGTTGACCTCAGTCCGTCTGTGTTTCCCTACAAAGGAAATGAGTTCACACTGTCACAAGCTAAAAGGAAAGAACAATCTGATTGGAGAAATATAGTTAAGGTACAGGTTGATATTAAATTATTTAAGTTGGCCCACTAATTGTCTGAGAATAATTTCAACTGTTGTTCTTTCAAGCGGTTATAGTTGTTGCAGTGTCCAGTTTTTAATAAAAATTTTGAATTGGGACTGGCTTTGTACGATACTGTAGGCTATATACAACGTTAAGTAGATGTTAAACTCTAGGAGGAATGTTAGTGCCATACGACATTTACAGTGTAGGTCAGCTCTGAGGGGCTTACGTTATAGAACTTAGCCCCTCAGAGCTAAGTGTTTGGGTGGTTTTCATTTCACTGCTTGCAATAATCATTTGGTTTCCTTGTGATTTCGATTTCATAATTGCAATATTACAATAGCCAACAAAGTTGAATTTTCTGGCCAGTTAGTTTTGCAGATGTAAAATAATGTCATTAACACTGCTATGATTGGGTCCTACACCATAAGTCAGCTAATAGCTAGTGTCCTCGCGACAAATTTGCATTGTTCAAAACAACCGGCAAGCATATATGATCCTAATCTCTTCTCAACATGGATAAGTGCACAGGTGCACATGTAAAATACAAAGTCATATCATTACTGTTTGACTGAACACTACATATTTGATTTTGGATTTTCATTTCTGCTGTCGAGGACTCACCTTGAGAGTCTCTCGCCGATACAGTCTTTCAAGTCTCCGTTGCACTGAAAGAGCCAATGTTTTCAGTTTGTATGAGAAAACTAATGGAGCTTAGTCAAGCTATATCGTCAGGGGGAAAGAATTGTGTGTCCAACCTCCTCTTTTCCGGCTTTTTATTTGCCAGAACGATTTTGAAAGGGGGGTGCCAATATTTTTCAGGGGATTTTCATCAGTGAGAAGGGCATTTAGAATTTAATATTAATATTTAATATTGCAAATGCATATGCTGCGCCTTCCCAAGCAACCGTGTGTCATCAGTAATGTGGCAGCCGCCATTACGATACACGAATAGCAGCACTTGAAAATGAACTCAAAATTTCCTTGACTGGACGTATGCTTGACGTGTTAACATATCCTAATGTTTCTCTGGGTACCCAAACATCAATCAATATTGGAGTCCGGACACAAAATGTACAAAACCCAAAACCAGTGAAGTTGGCACGTTATGTAAATCGTAGATAAAAACAGAATACAATGATTTGCAAATCCTTTTCAACTCATATTCAATTGAATACACTGCAAAGACAAGTTACTTATTGTTCGAACAGGTAAACTTTGTAATTTTTTTGCAAATATTAACTCATTTGGAATTTGATGCCTGCAACATGTTTCAAAAAAGCTGGCACAAGTGGCAAAAAAGTGTATTTGTGTATTTACGATTTACACAACGTGCCAACTTCACTGGTTTTGGGTTTATTATGCTGCACACCCTAGAATGTTAGAATGAAAGCGAAAGAACTTATAATTCCCCCACTTCTCAATGCCATTGGTTCGTCTTCTGCCCCACATAGTCTGCAAAGAGCATGCACACTCCAAATCTCACTTTTTCCTCGCCCTTAAACCAAAAGGGTCTGTTGCAGTAATGAGCAAGGTTGTAAATGCAGCTACATCTACACGGCTAACGCAACACAATTTAAAATCACGTTAATTAGTGGCAAATCCTACACAATTTAGTGCATTTATGACTAACTGACATAGAAATAGGGAGTGACATTTAGAACACAATCGTACCCTTCAAATACCTCTACCCAATACCTCAAAAGCAGCCTGAATCGTCCGCCTGTACTTCTCATTCACTGAAGTTCAATTTAAATTGCTTTTTATAGTTCTGTATCTCTTCCCATGGTTCTTTCTTCAACTTTTGATCCTTCTTCTTCCATGATGGCCAAAACGAAACAAAACCTCGAAAAAGTAGTAACGTTAAGTAGTTATAGTATACGCAATAGAAAGATCTGACGACAGGCAGCTGCAAGTGCACGAACAATATGTATTCCTGCGCGAGTTAAGAGAGAGGATACATTCTAAAAATCTTTCTTATTGTTTTGTCGTCACTCTTATAAAGTCTAATCATCGAAAAAATATCATAATAAATAAAGGTATCAGCTTCCCCGTGTTTACACACGATTTCGGTCAGATCGTTTAGCCTACGTCGATGTTAATCTTCAATGTACTATATAGAAAAATATGAGTCTAAATTTAAAAAACCACAGATGAATGTTTCTCCTTTATAATTTATCAATCCCTAGTAAAGTACGACACAATTTAAACCTTGAATAACCATTTACATAGCTTAGAGAGAGACGTACACTGCACACAAATTCATTGAGTAGAGCTTGCTAAACCCGTATGTGACATCACCCGTAACGGCATCACGGAAGTATTCACGCTCGATAAAGTATCGTCTTTTCACGCGTTTCCATTTTCTCGTATCGATAATGTGACGGAATGACATTACATTGCATTCTTTACGTTCCAAGCTTTCCATTGATGTCAAAATTTCCATATTTCAGTTTCTCCTTTGATTCCCTACTTTAACAGGCTGAATAATGAATTCATAACAAACACATTCTTGATGAGTCTCTTCTGTGTTGTAGTACAAGATAACCATTTTCATGAAACTGAGGTAAAAACAGCAATAAATGCAGACACCTGGCCTTTCCTTCCTTTTTAATCGTTTCAAAAGGAACAGCACCGTCCCAGAAAATAGAGATTTACAATGAACCAGCAGATAGTAGCTGCTTTGGTACGACACAGTCGGCTTTTCACAGAGTTTCGATTGTACTGTGCGAGTCAGAAGATTGTAGGCACTTGAAATAACAAATGTTCATATTTTCTTCAGAACAAAATCTTTGGTCCTTTACAAAGTTGTTGCCAAAATAAGCAGATTTAAGCCACCATTTCGCATGAAACAGACTTTTTTTTTTTTTTTTCAAACTTAGCATTAACTTCAACTTAAGATTTTGAGATTTACACATGAAAAAAGGAAACTCATCCAAACTTGTCCAGACTCCAGCTTCCAAAAATCCAGCTACCTCAAATCTGTTCAGCAGATCATAGAAAAACGATGTCTTACAACAAAAATATATTTTCATATCATGTCTCTGATGAGACATACAGCAGTAAAAGTTCAGATGAGTCACATTTTGGCAAGAGAGAAATACTTTTCATCTTCCACTGTTTCCCCCCTCAAAGTTCATTTTGCTTTAAAAAATGAATTTATTGCCACCAAAAGCCCAACCATTGTCCTCCATGCTCAGCTGCCCCTTTCCCCGAGGGAGGAAAAAAAAAAACAAAAAAACAACAACACTAGGCAAGGCGGATGTGATCCGACAAATTAGAAAGGAAAAACCCCCTTTCTCCATAGCAGAGTCTGGCAGTGTCAGTTACAGGGTAGCCATGTTTGGTAATTCCCGCAGGTGGCCACTAGGGGCTGTGCGTGTGCAATGTAGTAGTTACTGAAGTTAATGTCCTGCACATACGGTGCAGGCTGGTAGTAGCAGGTGACATTGGCGGCAGCTGGAATGGCATTCTGCTCGGCAAGCACTCGTAGTGCCAGTGCCGAAATCAGATGGAGCGTCTGCCTCCTCTCGTGTCCCATCAGGCACACCGTACTTTCGTCCACCACGCGGTAGAGCGTTGCCAGGCACTCGTACCGCCGGTGCTCCATTCCGGCGAAGTGGTTTTGCAGGTACACCTCCAGCTTGCGCCGCTGCTCACCAATGTCGGGGAAGTCAATGAAGAAGCGCGAGCACATGTAGCGCTGAAGCTGCTTCATCTCGCTAGCCGAGGCAGCGCGGAAACCCCGCACCAGCAGGTGGCAGTACTTCAGCAGCCCACCGCCACGGATCTCCTCCGGGCTGCGTGTGGCGATAGTCCGGTGTCGCAGGTGGTCCAGAGCCTCGTGAAAGTCGCCATACATGCTCTCACCAAGAACAGTCGGATGGAAGCTCTCACTCATGGCTGTTTCCGAGCAGCGGTCAAAGAGCAGCAGAGAGTCCAGTGTGATCTGGAATGAGTCTACGCTGAACTCAAACTGTCGCCGCAGCGAGTCCACGAACTTGAGCTCCACATTCTTGCCAGAGTTGTTGGACAGAGAGATGAGACTCCAGCGATCCGTCTCAGTGCAGACTTTCACCAGCTTCTGCACATACGCCTCCTTCAGTGTGAGTGCGGTAATACGCTCCCTGTTGACCGCTGCTGGAAGGAACTCTAGCAGGCAGTCCAACACCACGTCTTTCACCAGTCGGAACGCATGGTCATCAGTCAGACTCACGCCGAAGATCAGGTCCAGGTCTTTGTAGCCCAGGCCAGTGTCCTGGTGCAGAACATGGCTCGCTGCCGACCCGTTCAGCTTCACGTCCCGGACTGAAACTCCCCTCTCCTCAAGCCGTGCCCGAACCATCTGCAACAAAGGAGGAGAAGGTGTGAGATGCTTATATGTGCACACACAAACTCACACGCACGCACGCACTTATTACACTTATGTAGACCAAAGAATTATTTAAGTACCACTACCCTGACTCACTATCCCCAAACAGTAAAATTAACCTTAGTCAGAACCCTTTCCCTAATCATAGCCCTAATCTTATTCCTAATCCAAAGTAACCAATAACCAAAATAACTCATTTTAAAACTTAATTGAACAACTTGGCGTACACCTGAGCGTAATTCTAATAACAACCATAAAATAAGACCACTCAACCTGGGCCAGAGATAGAGGTTTGAGATGCTTTTACTTCTTCTCACACAAGCACGTGCACAAAGCATCCATCAATCTCCATTAGCCTTTATAACCCCGTAAAAACAAAGGGCAACCCAAAAAGGAGGGGTGGGGTTATGGTGATCGAGTAGGCGGGGTCAGAAGGTTAAAGTTCATAAGACTGGAACTGCCTGAAGCCAGTTCTGCCTGGGCATGTCTGCTGGGAAGACTCACACATAGCCTCCCAACACACACACACACACACACACACACACACACACACACACACCCTAGAGAGACATTCTAAGCAGAGATTTTTAATACAGTTGTTCCACAGTAGGAAGTGAAACTTGAGTCATAAGACTTCAATAATATTCCAAAGACCAAAGTGCATGCATCACTATAATATGTGGTTCCTTCTGAAGTACTGTACTCCAGCTCATGCACACTTAAACCAATGTTTCAGTAATATTCAAAAAAAAAAAAAAAAAAATGCGAGAAATTTTCAACTTACATGACCAAGTTTCATATTATTGTGGAGTTTTTGAATATCACAACTGTTATCAAATCGGTTTTCAAATTTATTAAAAATTGAAAATAGAAAATCACATCAAGCAAGACTATGTGATTTGGGAGTGTCAGGTCCCAGGAATGTTTTTGTCCAGTCAAAAGTACGAGAAAAATTTTTTGGCCAATTTTCATTATGACAGGAGCAGGAGATACACTCGTTTGAAGACATTTCTCTCAACACGGTTATAACTTGCACATTAATAGATTGTCAATGGACAATGGAAAAGTTGATTTGCTCTTATTTATTAATGCTGTCCACGTTTTCATAACCTGAACTATGAACAACAGATAGAACATCTCGATCACTCCTCGTAAGTAGGGGAGCAGGCCATAAGTGGGGCCAGGACAGCAAGCCAACAAAGATACAGTAAGTACACAGCTATATGGTGATGGGCCAATCTGCTAATCACTAGAGGTTATCTGAGTCAAAGGTCCCCCAACTCCCTCACACGCTCAGTGAGGATTTTAGTGAGCCCCAGTCAGTCAATAGGACCGTTTCCACCGCAGGAACTTCAGGGTAATTTTACGGGGCCGGGGCCGTCGTTGCGTGTCTCCGCCGCTGGAACCACCCCCGAACGACAGAGTACCGGAACTTTTACAGGGGCTAAAAAAGTCACTGCCTCGGAGTAGGTACTCTGAAAGGCTCCGAAAAACTCCTAGGTGGGGCTTGGGGTTTACTTGGCGCTGACTGGATTTACTCAGATTGGGATGTAACGTCTATAGAAAGCGACAAAATAGCCGGCATTTTTAAAACTCATCAGACGACGAGGGGTCGTATTTTTAAAAGAAGTTCTCCAACTTCGCCCTCTCAGTGGAGACACTTCAGTTGAGAGGGCCGAGTGAGAGGACGTTCCTGTGGTAGTTCCTGCCCCCCCAAACACTACCAGGAACTTCTTAGGTGGAAACGGGCCTATTGAGGAGCCAGCAGAGCCAAAGACCCAAAGCTCTGTCTGGGCAGGGATTTTCCAGCTCTCCCACAACCCATTCCTAACAATCCCAGAATGCAATTCCTCTCCCCACAATTCTATTTTATTTGAGTGGATTCCATTTGATAATCAAGAGGAAGATATCGTCAACACACAGTACATCATCCAGCACTTGATTTCAAAACTACCAAAGATCAAAGAATGAAGCAGACAACATGATGAGACAATTGTCCCTGAATAGACAACGGAACAATGCCAGGTATTCAGTAAGCATTCCCCACCTTAGAAACATTCAGCACGCACTCCTACTTCAGGAGAACCTGCTGCTACATCTCTGTACGACAGACGTCATCCTAAAGTGGAGTCATGACATCACCCTTGGATGCCAGAGCAGCAAGTGCTTTCGCGCTGTCCCGGCAGCGTCTCCACGGCAACTGCCACAATTTTAGAGCCCTCAGGATTCCAGCATTCCGAGGAATACTCCGATGCGTTTGTGAAGATGGCTGGCCTGGACATGCCCGCTTTTAAAGCTTCCATTTCCCACTCAACTAAATCTGCACACTCCTTCCAGGAGCCCAGTATGAAAACTTCACTGACCTCCACCCAGAAGCAGAAGCCCCTTTTCAACATGAGCTGATCAATGCAGGGCTTGGCTGCCCACACTTACTTTAATTAAAGCCATTAGCTGATACCCAAAAAAAGGCCAGAGTGAGTATGTAAATGGGTCTGTGATCCACATGGCTTTATTAGTGTGCGTACATTATGGATCTCTGAAATTGAATACATTTTTAATTTCAGACCTGTTATATAAAATGTTTTAAGAAACTGATCAGTGCACAGATGCTAAAGTGAAGCAGTAGAGAGTGATTTTACAGTACTGCTACATGAACACTGTATATACTCTGTATAATCATGCATGTCCAGAATGCCAGGGTGTGTGTGTGTGTGTTTGGAGGAGAGGGGAGTTTAGGTGATAGCTTTCTACCAGGAGACACCAGACTAACAGGTAGCAGATACCAGCAGGATTACACTGCGAAAGTGGGTCAGTTAGAGAGCTTCTCTGACACACCTAACCAATATCCAGATTATCCAACTCTATATCTGCGAACCTCTCACAAACCCTTCCTCCTGTCAGACAGATCATCTATTTTTACCCTCCGGGTCAGACTCCACAGATGAATACCACCTGCCCCCCCCTCTCGCACTGCCAGTGGAGCAGACCCACTCCATGTTACCTGATGCATGTTCCCCATCATTCCGTTACCCATGAGTGACTCTGCTACTTTTACACCCCGCTGCTGTCCCAGACAATCACACGCCCTGAAAACCCAGCACCCCCAGCGTCTCCATTACAGCCCCCCGCTGTAACGGCTGTGAGAGATCAGTATATCTGAGTCACTTACCCCATCCTAACGATAATGGATTTTTCATTCATGAATCTCATATTTTCCACTCAATACCACCCCCCATACCCCACCCCCCTTCAGCAGAGGCACGTACGCATTCCAGCCAGCTCCGTAAACCCCATCCAAGAGAGACAGAGCCTTCCGATGGTTAAAGTGGAATATTCTAGATGCACCGGAACATTCCAAACATAAGCTGGAGTGCTCTCAATACGCAAAGCCCCATCTCCAGCTCTAACCCAGAAATGTGCCAAAGTCCTCCAAAAGCTGTGGAGTCTCCTAGATGCTCTGGAATATTCTAAGTTCTAATATTCTAATATTCTAAGAACAGAGAGTTCTAAACACACCCCCACTGCAGTATAATTCTGTCCTAAAGTTGTTTCCTCATGGCCTTATTGCAGGTCCCCAAGGATAAAAGTGTCTGCCAAAAAATTTAAAGTAACATCTTCAAGGCTCATTCCAGGGACATGAAAGTACAAGTCCTCCCCAGAATCAGCCCCTCCCCCTCCCCACCACTGAATTATTCAGCCCGGAGGCAGAACTAATCAAAAATAAATCAGCTGGATGAGTCCACAGGTGAAAGAAAGACATGGCAGGACTTTAAACTTTTGAGACAAAGTAATATACTGCAGATTTGGCATCACAGGTCACAGAATGTAAAGGGCATGAATTATTCCTTTGTTTCCAAAAAAGTGTACGGCAGTGAAAGGGCCGTGTTTACAATCAGTTGAGAAATTTTGTCAGTACATCAGGCACAGCGGGCAAACAGTGTTATGAAGCCTATTGACATGTGACTTCATATTTTAAAATGCTGTATCTGTTTTAGGGAGAAAGTTCATTTCTCTGCTTCCAAACAAAGTATCATGACAATGGAGTGACTGGCAACAGAAACAGCTGGGACCGATTCCAGCTCACAGAATCTGCCAGAAAAAGGCCTTCTACAAAGTCCAGTAGTACAGAGCACAGAGCAGTGTTGGACTTAATTTGTAGCTCTGGTGCCAAAGCAGGCTTATGCATGAAATGAAAGCTAAAATCAGTTATTTCCCATGTAATGTGCAGTTGACAAAACCAAGTTCTCAGTTTATAACTCACTAGGTTTATTTACCATAATTTTGGCCTTAAAATAACCACCAGAATTCACAGGTATTTGACGGATTACTTGTACACGAACTAAGACCTTATCAAATCATCCACCATCAAAAGCTGAGGACACTACGATCCAGTCCCTACCATTAATAGTGTGCTGAAGAAAAGAGCTTGCCCCCAACGCAACCCTGTTCAAGCTGAGAGGGGCCAAGAACTGCTGTGACTCGCCAGTATACGGTTACCTGGACAACAGATCAAGTTCTCAATTTCCATCCGGTAAACCTAACGCTGAATTTCAGGGAAAGCGGTGTCCATCTCAAGCACAACGCTTGCAGCTAAAAACCGCTCGCATTTCCATGTGCCATATGAGAGCACCTTTTGTTCATTATTTAAAAACAGTTGCTCAAGTTTTTATATTTATTTATAAGCACACTCAAGCGAGTAGACAATACTCTTCCAATAGCTTCAACTGCCTCAATACTCTGCAAGAGGTGGGAGTAAAGGGCTGCAGTAGAGTTCCAGTAGTGTTCTGGAAACTCTCCTCTCCTGCTTGGTCTAGTGCAGTATTGCTCAGAGACAGCCATAGCCTGGGATCATTTTTTATTCCATTATTTTAAAGTCACATAAGACCAGATCAGTCCTTTTACAGTCAAGTGTCCAAAGCCAGAGCAAACAGCAGAGGATATCAGAGTTAGCATAGCCATCCAAGAGGCGAGACAGGCCGAGAGGAAGCGCTTGAGAGAGTGCAGTGAAGTGCTTTCCATGTTTTTATTCACCGAGACCGTTTTTGTGTTCTTGTGCAAAAGGACACATACACTCTCAGAAATAGGGGTACAGCAGGAGTCCATTTCTGTTCCCCAAGGTATTATGTACCCTTTAGGTCTAATTACCTTTGAGGGTACTGCCCCAGTGACAAGCCTTGGTTGTACTGGGGCAGTACCCTCAAAAGGTACTGCTGTTGTACCTCAGAAGTGGGTTTTTATTTGTTTTGGAACATATAAGTACCTTTTAGACCCTAAAAAGGTTCACACAGGTACCGTGAGGTCCTACAATTAGCCCTAAAGGGTACACAAGTGCTGAATGTACCTTGGGGAACAGAAATGGACTCCTGCTGTATCCCTATTTAAACGGAGGCAAATTGGGAGGGGGACTACTTGGGGAAGGGGACTGCCTGTCAACTGAAATGGTCTCAGTAAGAAGTTTGTTATCTTGGGGGTGGTGTCATGACCAACCCTCTCACTAGAATAACCACAGACAAACCAGGAACACTGGTTTGTCTGTGGTCCTCACTGGACCAGGCGACCTTCTTTACCTGCTCCAAGGTCCAATTCTGAAGCACAGGGTTAAGGTGGGCTTTTGACTGGCCTGCAAGCTAAGACTTTGCTGAGGCAACAACCCTCCACTTCACGTTGGGTAGTTATTTGCCTTCCTGTCGTGCCTTAAAACCGTGTGATGCACATGTACTAGTTGATTATCCCTTACACGCACGCATGGCACACACGCACGCACGCACGCACGCACACGCACACACATATATATATCAGTGGTGGCTGGTGAACTGGCAATAGGGGAGGCTTAAAACAATCCCTTAAAATTAATGATTGGTCACACCTGTTTTCAATCATTCATTCAAATTACCACTGCAGACACTCCAATAACTCAACATTATCAGGTGTGGCCAGTCTTCATGAATAACGCATACCGATTACAACTGCAGACTTCTCACACTTTTCATTTTTGGGGTATTAGAAGCAATGCATGTGTTTTATGATCGTTTAAATGAAATAAGATCATTTGAAACGTCTTTATGCAATTCCATTGCTTCCATCCCCTCCATTGCACAAGGACTTTAGTTCCGCACGAGAATCTCTTACATAAAGCGTTGATTGAATAATTGCTGACTATAGCAGAAGAATGTAAATATGCAACTTAAACTCACACCGAATGCGTAAGAGTTGACAGACACGCGTTATAAATGAAAACTGGCCACACCCAATAATGTTGAGAGTTATCGGAGTTTCTGTAATGGTAACTTAAATGAATTATTGAAAACTGGTCGTGACCAATCATTAATTTTTAGGGATTGTTTTGAGCCTCCCCTCTCGCCAGTTCACCAGCTGCCACTGATATATACATGATTGGTATAATGATGGTATAATGATACAAACACACACACACACACACACACACACACACACACACACACACACACACACCTGTGCTTTGGCATCCAAGAATGTAATGACATCAAATAATGATAATAAAAATGCTGTTCTGATGTTTGTTTTATAGGCATAAACCTAGGGTAAATGGGATTGGCATTTCTAATACCCGTCCAATATGGGTTCCATTCTACAGCGAGGAACAGCTGGTGAGCAGCAAAAGAATGAACATAAGACTCGCAAATTAAACCCTGACGCAAATAGCATTCAATGCTCGGGAAAAGTAAAGGCTGTAAATTTATCAGTGGCTGTCATGCAGTAGTTCATACGTCACTCTCCACAAGCAGAGCACAGCGCGAGGCACGTACTAAAGAGATTCTGTACTGTAGATTGCGCAACTAATTTTGACTAGGACGACTCAAGTCTGTGAAAGCGATACTTTAAAAAAAAAAACTGCACAAAAGAGAAATGCCGAAATTGCAGCAAATTTAATTGGAATATATTTCAAAGGTAAATTTTTCCGAAGCCCCCACGCACGCCAGATGCGCATACAATCAGTTAAATGTTAGCGGTCTCCTCCTCCTCCTAGAGCGATTTTTTTTTTTTTTTTTTTTGCATTCCGTCTCTCTGAAATACAAAATGAACCCGTTAATTTTGAGAGACTATTACACCGCACTCAGAGCGCGCTTTCATAGTATTGATTAAACAACGGACTGGTTCATACGAACGTCCGGAGTCAATAGTTGCTGCATAGAAAGGAAAACAAAGGTGGAAATGGGCAATCTGAAGTCATCGTTCACTGACTGCGGCCAAGCCAGCTGTGGAATTTCCTGGCCTGAGTTGCACATGGCCTCACGGACGCCAACCCTGCTGAAGAAATTCGGTTTTCGCCCACGCCAGCGGGGAAGCCTCTTGGCACTATGCGCAGGCTGAAGGGCACGCGCACTGCGTATATACCATCCAAAATGTAATTAAACGTGAATTCTCCACCTGACAACAGTATTTAATTTATAGAGTGTTCAAGTAAAAATTATCTGTGACTTACAGTGAGTAGCCTACACTGTCTTTTGGCAGGGAAAGCAAGTTCTACGCATGACCCATTTATGACATTATAGATATCAATAAAAAAGGAGCAGTGTCCAGGTCGTGACGGGCGAGAGTTGCCATGAGTGATTGAGTCTGGAACAAAAAGCCATGGAAAGTTCCAGGGGCATCACTCAACTCCGTCACACACAATCAATGCGAAAAGTAGCAAACACGTTAAAATTCTGTGAATATCAGCCCCCTGAGAGGTCCATGCCAGGTCAGTTTATCAGTTCAAATATCCCTTAATTCAGACAAACATCAGTAATGTATAGAGGCTGATTACAGGGGGTTTGGGGAGGAGTGTTCGGACTATCAGTATGTTTAACCGTGAAATTCTCCCATCCAATTGGAAGGTTAAGAAGTGCTATTTGCCTAGTTGCAAAGCCACTGCTCATAGCAGCGCTTTATTCCGGAACGGTATCACCCGGCTTACCTGTACAATCTGCCTGGGCTGCACAGAAAGCGTGGGGAAGTTCCCGCGGCCGTGAATCGGTACGGGCTCGCCGAGAATACAGTCCAAACGCTGAACCTGTTCCCAGGACAAAACACAAAACCGCCGACTCTGATCGGAGCCATCACCGAAGGACATGACGAAATGGCACTTGAAATACAGAAGCTCCTAATTCTGATGATGTCCAAAGCTAGATTAGCAGCCGCCGACGTAGTGACAAATAAAAGTCAGCTTTTTCTCATGCGGTTCAATATCAGATTCAAGCAGATTTCGTTCTTTGTCGTCCCGTTGAGTGACGGAGAAAGAAAATCACTCAGACCTTGATCGTGGTATGCAGTGGTTAGCTGTCAAGTGTCCAGTAAAGAAGCACAGACACCTATCCGGCTTGTTACTGACAATTATCGTGCGTACTACCGCTTTCCTGTGCTACTTTCACACTGCTTAGCGAACAGCGTAGAAACTTCTTTAAACCCCGAATATTAACATAAAATCACTGATTGGGTGAATTTTAGCCTCATGAATTATTAACCATCCTATCGCATACACAACTACTGTAAAGACGTAACCCTGTAAGCCGCGCCCCATGCAGCGTCTGCATTAAAGTCCAAGCTAAGTAATCGGATGCGATTCAAAACTTCGATGACGTAAGTGAATTTGGACCCGCCTTCGGATCAAGACATTCATAAATTTGTTTTAAACTGAGAAGCTCACCTCTAAAGGCTGCGTATTCTTTTCTAAAAGTAGAATGAAATGCATGCGCGAAGGCATACAACACTGGTATGGTTTCATAAATATACTCGTGCAAAATAGGCTATTGTTCTAAAATTACTTCCGTTTCTTCATTAGAATCCAATAACTTACTTCAGTAATCCACAGCAGTTTTGATCAAACAGCAGTTAGATACTGAAAAAGACAGGCTACAAATAAAGTAATCATACCAGCATAACTACCACACCACAGCTTAAATAGAGAATCTGAAGAATGGCCCGATTCTGTACTCTGTCCACGGAATCTCTGCGTGTCCACTAACAGCACATTTATTGAATAAAGGCCAATTTAAACGATGCTGAATGTTACAGTAAGATCACTTCCAGTATTCTCTAACATGGTTAGCACTACTTTTAATTCTTCTGTTAAATTTTAGCGCAAAGTAGGCCTATTGGTTTTGTCTCTTTATAATTAAAGATGTTTTTCCTGATGGCTGAGTTGAAATAGCAACCCTGTTTAGTGCCATTTTAACATGACAGCATAAAATAAAAAATAAAGTATCTTTGTTCAAAGCCTGCAAGTGCCTGTACTCTCTAAATTTGTTTGCAGTCCACAACCGTTTGTAGTCAGTATATCTCCATAATCTGCATCTGAGTCCTTGTACAAAGTCAGGCATTGAAGTATGGAGAAGTAATCGAGCTCATCTCAATGATAATTCACTGAGCAACTGGACCAGAGGACTGATACACTGGTACGCCTGAGTCTTTGGCAAGGCGCAGAACGGGGTCTCAAAAATTTAAAAATGTGGGTCTCTCAACACTGTGGGTTTTCCTGACTTAATCCACACTGCTGAAAATGACACTTTCCATGGTTTCACTTAAATGATCTGTCCTTTCCTTCACTCTTTTTCACACTCAGCCATGTTCCCCAAAAAATACGTTCTGCACAAACTTCATTTCACTTAAACACAATTATACATCATACACTTAACACACAACTATTCAACATGTTCTAATGTATTTCAGTTAGCGTGCGTTCCAGGTCTGCGGTCGGCAACAATTCAACTAGGTGCATAGCATACCATAGAAGGAAAGATGCATGGTGAGGCTTTAACGTTTTTCACAGAGAAACCATTCACACCAATCAGTAATTTAGACTCTCCAATTGGCCTGACATGCACATCTGTGGTCTGTTGAAGGAAATAGGAGTACTGGAGGAAACCCAAGTGAACATGGCGAGAATATGCAAACTCCACGCAAAAAGGCCACAGGCTGGATTCAGACACACAACCTTCTTGCAGTGAGGTGGCAGTAAAAGCACACAATTAAACATCATATCCTTAACACACTTAACAGATACAATTGTGCTTATCTTCTGACACACAACTTATACAAATGCAATTATACGTCATACCCTAAAACTTAGGGTCCGTCCCAATACCCACATTTCCACTCAAAATTGACCCTAGCCTTAACATTTGCACATTCCCGCGAAGGGCAAGGGTATCCCATGGCCGGGCGACGCTCACTGCGAACTGAGGGGAAGAATACATTTCGCAGGATGCACAGCGAGACTGCAAAGCTGGATGAGTTTTCTAAGTAGATGGCAGTTGCCATGAAAAAAAGCACCGCACACAGGATTGCCAACTCTGGCAAGACAAATAAGCAACAGCAGCTTCAAATACAAGCCCAAAACAAGCCCAATATACACTGACCAAAACTTCCAACGCAACTCTCAGGTTTATTGCAACATATGTCATTTTCTTACGATAAATTTAACAATGCATAACAAATATTAAGATTCAAATCAAAAACACAGTTTTAGAGTCAGGAATGAAGAACAGATTTTTCCTGGTTTCCAATTCATTGCATCAGTTGAAGGCGCAATTCTGGATCACCGAAGTCAGTGTTGATATGGAATCAGGTAGACACCAGATGCGGGGAGATGGGAATGAGGATTTATTAAACAAAACAAAACAGGCACGAGGGCCAACGAAAAACTTGGCCCAAAGGGTTGCAAAAGACAAACTAAAGTATGCTGCACAGAGCTATAAACAAAGAATGCAAAATGACAAAAAACAAAAGGCACTGGAAACTCCAGGCAAGATGATTAAGAAAAATAAATAACAAGACTATATATATATACACAAGGAAAGAGCTATAATTACGAGACTTGACAAGAGGCTAGAACAAGACTTGAAACTTGACATGCAAGGGAACTTGACAACAAGAACTTGAGACACTGTCTGCCAGCCAACTTCCACCGCATCCAGATAAAGGCTTGATAATCAAGGACACATGAGGGGCAACACCTGGAGAAGCAGAAACAAGAGGCATGGCAAGATCAAGACATGGACAGAGATTGGATGACATGACCTGCTCATTAAGAGAATGAGCGTGCTCAGCTTAAGTACCAATTAAGTATGCAGTTTGGAAGCAAGCATGAATGTTAAGAACAGAAAAGCACAGCAAGATCTTGAAATAGCAAAGCAGGAATCATGACAATAAACTCCCTGTCTAAATTAGTAGTATTGGTAATGTGCCTATCTAATGAATTACACCACCCAGTGAGTGTTAGTAAATGTTAGTAACTTAAAAACAGTTAATTGTCAATTAAGCTTAGAGAGGCCCGAATCCAGCACAGCATGGAAGGAAGGGGAAATACCAAAGCCAACCAGAGCTCAGAAATGTGCAACAACGAAGGCACGGGGCGGAACGCAGACAAGCGGTGGAGTGGCATGGCAGACCTGGCGAAAACAAAAACATGGAAAAGTAAAAACATGGACATGGAATGTAAAACATGAAATGCAAAAACCTGATACAAGAAACTGTTAAAACTATGACTATGAACATGACTATGGAACATGAAACTATGAACTATGAAATCTTGAAACATGAAACTGTTAAAACCATAAATGCTGTCCTGGCCAAAGGCCAGAACACAACAAGTGTCTTGTATGGCCTCCTCTAGCGTCACACACAGCCTGGATTCTGCGATGCATGGAGTCAATCAAATGCCGAATTTCAGCCTGTGTGATGCGGTCCCATTCCTCCTGGAGTGTTTGACGCAACTGTTGGACTGTGGCTGGTTCTGGATCACGCCTTCTCACCCGGCGATCCAGAATATGCCATAGATGTTCTATAGGGTTTAAATCTGGGGAATACGCAGGCCAATCAAGACACTGAACATTATTCTGCCTCAGGTAGTCCTGACAGACTCTGCCGACATGTGGTCTTGCGTTATTCGGTTGCAGCGTTAGGCGATAGCGATGGACGAGTGGAACTGCGACAGGGGTAAGGATGTCGTCACGGTAACGGGCCGCACTGAGGTTTCCATCGATGAAAATGAGGTCAGTCTTGTGTCTACTGGTTATTCCAGCCCAATCCATCACACTGGGTCCACCCCAACGATCACGCTGCAGGATGGTAGTGTCAGTATAACGTTCCTGTCACCTACGCCATACCGTCTTCCGTCAGACACACTCAACTTGAACTTCGATTCATCGGAGAAGAGCACCCTGTTCCACCTGAGAGCATTCCAGATCAAATATGCCCTTGACCATCGCAGACGGACGCGGCGACATGCAGGAGTCAACACCAAACCACGGCGGGGACGTCGGTTGTGCAAGTCGGCTTCACGCAGGCGGTTGCGTACGGTTTGGTCGCTAATCCAGTTCTGGTGACGACCTCTGGTCTGAGCAGCAGTGACTGTAGCTGGCAGGAAGCGATTGCGCAATATGGCGATCCTGCTGAGGGGTGGTGACACGTGGTCTGGGGGCACGTGGTCGATCACCGGTGCTTCCTGTTTCATTATACCGGCTCCAGTGACTTGATATGGTCGGCATGTGGATGCCCAGGTTCCTTGTAACCCTTCTTTGCGACATTTCACCTGTGAGCATACCAACGGCTCGCTCTCGCTGATTTTGATCTAGGCGCGGCATGGTCACACGTTGACCCAGGATAATGCAAAGGAATATTTAAGTTGCCCATTGCTACGGCTATTTATTGACCAAATTCTCGAAGGATTCGTCAATGAGTTCTACTCCACCTGACGGGATAGGCAAAATTCTGAACAATGTGCAATCAAGCGGAACGAGCTGCCCACACGACAAAATCAAAACAATTTTCTGAGCTTTTAAGTTGTAGTTGATGTATCATGGCTCAAAACCAATATCCTATTTTATGTACACCAAATATTTCAAAATTGTATGTGTTGCTTTGGAAGTTTTGGTCAGTGTAAATTACACAATACCAATATGGTATAGGAGCAATAGGAGAAAAGGACAAAAGCACTGCGTATGTGTACCCTACATTGTTATTTTTAAACTGTTATAATAATTATTGAAGTAATAACATAATTATATATATATAATTATATGTTAGACTTTCCAAACAAGCAACCATGTTTTTAAGAACAAGCCCAAAAAAACAGCCAGCCATGACACATAATTTTTTCAAGCAACTGCAGGACAAAAGAAGGCCGAAGTCACGTATTATAAGAGGACTTGGCAACTCTGACAATTGTAAGCACTATTTCTGTAAACATGCATGCAAAAAAATCCAAAACATGCCAGAATGTGTTATGTTTCTGGGTATAAACCTTTATCTGTAAGTGTTGATTTAGAATATGAATGCTTGAAAATCGCTAATTCACGTTGTAGCCAGCCTGATATCCACAAGTTCTCTGTATAGCAGTAATGCTGCACGCATTTGGCTAATGTAATAGATATGCGTGACAAACATGCGTTTTACACGTGTTGTATTCCAATTCCTTTGAATTTTGTGTCGTGGCATGACCTAGTTTGTGATTGTGAATGCGAACATACCACGACAGCCACCCAGCTGTAGCTGCGTATGTCAACTTTCAAAGTTGCAATGATCGCTCTGGCAAGCCATGCAATGAGTCGGTAACTTTATAATGTAGGCTACTGTTCAGTGTACAAAACCGATACAGATTACATGATAGAATGTAAACGCCTCAAAATAAGTGCAAGAAGCGTACGTCAGCCATATGCGTGACGTACGTGAACACATGTGTCACGCAAATTTGCATGAAGTGGCTTCCCAATTCTTAGGTGAAACTCCCTTCCCCTCAAAACTACTCCTTCGCCGTTGAGGGAAATCTTAGTATTTAGTGCACTTGAAACCAAGGGTTAAGATTAAGGGAAGAGAATTGGGATTGGGCCTTACTTAACGCTCACGTGGGTTTCCTCCAGGTACTCTAGTTTCCCCCTCCCACAAAAACATGCAGTATGGGAATACTCCGGCTGCCCACTGCTCCTAACTATACGATGGATTAACTGTAGCAGACAAATTAACCAATGGGGTTCAATAAAGTGTATCTTAACTATTTAATGATGGCCGTACTCTTGTACAAAGTTACCCCATTAGGGGGAACATCAGAAAATACTGGATAATATGACATAATTTAGAATAATGTAATTTTCAATATTTGGTCACATGTCCTTCACATGCAATGAACTCTCTGCTGATGCTCTGCCAGGCCTGTGTTGCAGTTATTTTCAGTTTCCTTTTGTTTTGGAGACTTTTGCCTTCAGACCCCAAAACTGAACAGCACATTCAATAGGATTCAAAATAACAGAAAAATGTTTCACGGACCAAAGCATTTTCGTGCTCACTGTACAATATACTCTTCAACACACACTTAACATGTGCAACATGCATCAATGATACATCTCACCCTGTAATATACACTTTCATATACACACATTAATACATCACACCCAGCACTACACACTTTTTAAATTATACATCATTCCCTCAAACACACATGCATAAATGATATATGATATTCTCCAATAAATTCTTCAAACTCACACACAATTATGCATTATACCATCTAACACACACACACACACACATGTACATTTTAACAGACTGCAGACACATGCACTCTCATACACTCTGACTAAAATCAACATGCGCAAATGCAGCACTTTACTTTTCTAATGACAATAATGTTCTTTCCCACATTTAAATCTGCAGCGATATAAATGCCTGGTCAGTTCAAATGAGTCCTCAAACAGACTTCCACTAAATAGAGGAAAATGTCACTGAAAGCATTAAAGGAACTATGAGATAATACAGATGAATCCAGATATGCAGATAACCCCCTTTCGGAAAGCCAGGGCATAGCGGAGTGCTTTTCCACTCAGATACAGTATCACACAGTTTCCACTGTTTGAATTTCCTATTTGCCAGTTGTTTCTGGACATCACTTACCATTTGGTTTTATTTGGTATTTGGTCCTGTTACATGCTGTGAAAGCTGCATTAGTGTTCCTCTTTGGGGGCAATTCTCTGCATACAGATTGTGCTACTATGCCTTATCGCCGCAAAAAAATGAAAAACAAGCACAACTTTCTGAACATTTTGATCTTGAATTTACACAAAAAACACTTATCTCCATTACCTTTTTCTCAATAAAACAAAAATTCTCCCAATGAGGTGAGATTATTTAATTCTTAGATTTGCCAGTGGGACAAAGAACTCTCTTGTGTCAAGCACATGGTAACTTAAAACAAAATATTCTCTACTTAAGAAAAAAATGAAGATTCACCATAAAATGAAAAGACTTTTTAAGACAGATATTTATTGCAGTACACTGACAGGTGAGAAATCCATTTTCAATAACCCAGCTCTACCTATGATTCATCAAGTGTCGTTAAACCTCTTTCCAAAAACTAAACTAAATATCCACTCTGACACCCTGGATCTGAAAAAAGTGTTTTGGCCTTAAAGCAGGACAAACACTTGTTTTATCAGACACATCTCTGATTCATCTGCCCTGCATTTCTGTACATTTTGAGGTGTGTGTATGCATGAGTTTTCGTGAATGAATATGTGTGTGTTTGTGTATATGCATATATGTGTGTGTGTTCTGAGTATGAGTATATATATGGATGAGTGCGTGTACCTGTATGTGCGTCAGTGTGCGTGGAGATGAGTGGCGTGTATGACATGCTTAAGGGAACAATTTCCGTGTGTTTTTGTGACACAGTTGGCAACAAGGCCCTGACTAATGAATCTGTCAGTAAGACAGCGCATGTGTTTTTCGGGGGGTGGGGGGGTGGGGGGGGTGGTAGTGCGTGGAGGAGTTTGAAAGGGTATACATAATGTGTGGCGTGTGGTTTCTACGGAGATTGCCCTCCATGATCTCACCATCCCCCCGTTTCCCTGGTAACAGCATCTTAAGTCACTGTGCAGCAGCGTCAACCAGCTGCCCAACGATGGGGGAAACAGGTGGTTAGGAGAGCTACCTGCGTCACGCGCTATAAATATCACACCTCTTATAAATATCACATCTGCTCAGACCCCGACCTCCCCACCCACTCTGCTCCCCAGGTGATTTTGGCGTGCTTCGCCATAGTGCAGAGTCTTCGCAGCCTTACCTAGCTCAATGCAGGAACACTGAAAGAGGAATGCTTTTTATTTCAGTGTCACCAGAAATTGTTCATTCAGTGAACAGTTTTCCAGAGACCCCGCTGATTTCCATTCATCCTGTAGGTGCCCACGTCTATTTCTAGTATCACAGAGGCCAAAGTTAACCTCTCACAGCCTCTCTGGCTCGGTGACTCAAACCACACCACCATAACTAACTTATGAACAAGCATGAGAAAAAAATTAAAATTACATTCAAGTCTGGTACACATACGATTACACCAGACACTCAACTCCAGACTTCACAGAAAGATCATGACCATGTCAGATACACAACTCCACACTTTAGTGTAAAAACATGATCATACTAGATACTTCACTCCAGACTTTACTGTAAGATCATGACCATGCCAAACACTCGACCCCAGACTTTACATGTAAGATCTGGATCACAACAGATACTTGACTCCAGACTTTACTGTAAAATCTTGATCACACCAGACATTGAACTCCAGACTTCACAGAAACATCATGACCATGCCAGATACACGACTCCAGACTTTAATGTAAAATCACAATTATACTAGATACTTGACTCCAGACTTTACTGTACGATCCATGATCACACCAGATACTTGACTCCAGACTTTACTGTAAGATCATGACCATGCCAAACACTCAACCCCAGACTTAACTGTAAGATCAGGATCACAACAGATACTTGACTCCAGACTTTTCTGTAAAATCATGATCACACCAGACATTCAACTTTAGACTTTTCTCTAACATCACGATCACACCAGATACTCGTCTCTAGACGTTACTGTAAGATCATGGCCATGCCAGATACACAACTGCAGATTTTACTGTAAGTTCATGATCACACCAGACACTCAACCCCATACTTAAGTGTAAGATCATGATCACACCAGATACTCACCTCCAGACTTTACTGTAAGATCCATAACCACTCTGTTGGGATTCTGTGATTCTGTCCATGCCTTGTTTAAGTTCTGTGCCTGGCCTAGCCATGCTGATTTATGTGCTTATTGACCACTGCTCTGTTTTCTGACCATTCTTAGGATTGTGTATTGTGTATTGGTAATTTGGATTTTCATGTTTCATTATTTTTCATGTTCATAGTAGTCATAGCCATGTTTCCTTTTCCATGCATTGCACTTTGTCTCCCCTGTCTAGTCATGTGTGTATCTTTGCTCATGGTCCCTTGCCTTGCGTGCCACTCATTTGGGTGATTTATTGGTTTCTGGGTTTCAATCTTCTTTCATTATCTCATGTTCTTCCTTCCTCTTACTTTAATATCTTACTAACACATACAAACAGTTTATTGTTTTCGCTAATTACTAACCCACACTAACTTTGTATATTTTGACTAATTTACTCCCACACTAACTTTGTATATTTTGACTAATTTACTAACAAGCACTCGGGATTGTATAGCTGCACTTACTAATTGACTAATGATCTCTCAGCAGTCGCCCTATTCTAGTCTCCGCCTCCTTGCCTTTCCCCAATTATCTCTGCTGCTATTTTCTGTGGATCTCCACAAATACTTTGTGCTTTCCTTTTCTCTAATCTATACACTTTAGTACTCCTTGACCGGAGCTGTTCTGTTCATAGGTTTGTCTTGTGATCCCTGTCTGCGTTTTGGCTACAGTCAAATTCATGTAATTAGTTTATTCCTAATGTGTCACTCCCTGATTATTGTTACCATTGATTGCACCTGTTCTCCCTGATCATGTGTTCTCCTGGATGTGTATATAAGATGTCTGTTTGGTTCACTTTCTTGTCAGATCGTTCTTCCTAGGCCACGTTTGTTTACACCTTGGTTCTTGGTGATTTATCTTTCTGACTGGACCGCCTGACTAAGAGCTTTGCATATTTCCTGTATTGTACCGCATTCTTGTTTATCAACCTCTTTTTGCCTGACAACGGATTTTATTATTGGTGCCCTGGTTTTGATTCTGGATTACGCCCATTGGACTTTGATTTTGGATTGCGGACATTGTACTGTTGCCAGCTCTGTTGGGGGGTTTCCCCCTTCAGAAATAAAGCCTCCTTTTTGTATTCTACTGGTTGTCGCACTTGGTTCATTTCGTAAATCCCAACACACCAGATATTTTAGTCTAGACTTTACTGTAAGATTGTGACCATGCCAGATACTTTACTGTAAAATCATGGTCACACCAGATATTCGGCTTCAGACTTTACTGTAAGATCATGATCACACCACACTCAACCGCATACATAAGTGTAAGAAAATGACACCAGATACTCTACTCCAGATTTTACTGTAAGATCATGATCACATCAGATACTCAACTCCAGACTTCGCTGTACGATCAATATCACACCATACACTCAACCCCACCAGATACTCGCCTCCAGATTTTACTGTAAGATCCATGATCACACCAGATACTTGACTCCAGACTTCACTGTAAAATCTTGATCACACCAGACATTGAACTCCAGACTTCACAGACACATCATGACCATACCAGATACACGACTCCAGACTTTAATGTGAAATCATGATCATCCTAGATACTTGACTCCAGACTTTACTGTAAGATCCATGATCACACCAGATATTCGCCTCCAGACTTTACTGTAAGATCAGGATCACACCAGACATTCAACTTTAGACGTTTCTCTAAGATTGTGATCACACCAGACACTCACTTTGATCATGATCTTGATCAAAGCATTAAATATTTACCCTTACATTCTGCTCATATCTTGAACAAAAATGTGTGAGTGGGGGGGAGGCTGTGTGGTAGGTGTTCTCAATTAAGAAGTGCTTTTCTACGTACCCCTCACAGAAAACATACCAAGACCAAGCAATGACTTTTTGTTTGTAATTATTTACTTTATCATGAACATTTTTGTAAGACAGGAGTGGCCTGTCTACCAAAATCTTTCCAAGAGTGTATCGATGACTCATCCAGGAGGTCACAAAAGAACCCAGAACAACATCTAAAGAACTGCAGGCCTCATTTGCCTCAGTTAAAGTCAGTGTTCATGATTCAACAATAAGAAAGAGACTGGGTAAAAATGGCATCCATGGGAAAGTTCCAAGGTGAAAACCACTGCTGACCAAAAAGAACATAAATGCTTATCTCACATTTGCCAAAAAAGCATCTTGATGATCCCAAAGACTTTTGTGAAAATATTCTGTGGACTGACGAGAGAAAAGCTAAACTTTTTGGAAGGTCTGCATGCTATTACATCTGGCGTAAAACTAACACAGCATTTCATTAAAAGAACATCATACCAACAGTCTAATATGATGGTGGTAGTGTGATGGTCTGAGGCTGCTTTGCTGCTTCAGGACCTGGACGACTTGCCGTAATTGATGGAACCAAGAATTCTGCTCTCTACCAGAAAATCCTGAGGGAGAATGTCCAACCATCAGTTCATGACCTCAAGTTCAAGCATACTTGGGTTATGCAGCATAATAATCATTATATTTGTTTTTCTTTTTTTTTTTTCAAAACCAATAGGATTTCTCAGCTTCAACATTAGATATGTTGTCTTTGCACTATTTTCAATTAAATATAGGGTTTAAATGATTTGCAAATGTTAGGATTTTGCCTGTCTGCCATGTTTCTGTTCTGCCTTGCCATGTCCATGAGCTGTTTTCCATGTTTTTATTTTCACTCTGATTTGGATTTGGATCTTTGCTTTGCTATACAAAAACCTATTTTTTCCCAACCATGAGTACTGTGATCGCTGCCCTGGTTTTTGTCCTTTTTTTTTTTTTTTTTGTCCAACTGGATTGTGATACCTTTTGCCTTCTGCCCTTTTCCCCCTTGATCAATAGAATCAGATCTACTGCATTGCTTGGTTCTCGCGACTGGTTCCTGAGCGTATCATAACAGCAAATCCTACATTTTACAGTCAACTTTTCTGTTAATGAGGTTGAACAACCACGGCATCATTTGGATACCAGAGTCTAAGGTTACTGCTCATCCGCTGAGAGGATTTCATGCTGGAAATACAAAACCCAAAACCAGTGAAGTTGGCAAATTATGTAAATCGTAGATAAAAACAGAATACAATGATTTGCAAATCCTTTTCAACTTATATTCAACTGAATACACCGCAAAGACAAGATGTTTAATGTTCAAACTGAGAAACTTTGTTTTTTTTTGCAAAAATAATCATTAACTTAGAATTTAAAGGCAGCAACACATTGCAAAAAAGTTGGCACAGGGGCCTTTTTACCACTGTGTTACATCGCCTTTCCTTTTAACAACACTCAGTAAACGTTTGGGAACTGAGGAGACCAATTTTTGAAGCTTTTCAGGTGGAACTCTTTCCCATTCTTGCTTGATGTACAGCTTAAGTTGTTCAACAGTCTGGGGTCTCCGTTGTCGTATTATACGCCTCATAATGCGCCACACAATTTCAATGGGAGACAGGTCTGGACTACAGGCAGGCCAGTCTAGTACCCGCACTCTTTTACTATGGAGCCATGCTGTTGTAACACGTGCAGAATGTGGCTTGGCATTGTCTTGCTGAAATAAGCAGGGGCGTCCATGAAAAAGACGTTGCTTGGATGGCAACATATCTTGCTCCAAAACCTGTATGTACCTTTCAGCGTTAATGGTGCCTTCACATATGTGTAAGTTGCCCATGTCTTGGGCACTAATACACCCCCATACCATCACAGCTACTGGCTTTTGAACTTTGCGCCTATAACAGTCCGGATGGTTCTTTTCCTCTTTGGTCCGGAGGACACGACGTCCACAATTTCCAAAATCAATTTGAAATGTGGACTCATCAGACCACAGAACACTTTTCCACTTTGCATCAGTCCATCTTAGATGAGCTTGGGCCCAGCGAAGCCGGCGGCGTTTCTGGGTGCTGTTGATAAATGGCTTTCGCTTTGCATTGTAGAGTTTTAACTTGCACTTGCAGATGTAGCGACGAACTGTAGTTACTGATAGTGGTTTTCTGAAGTGTTCCTGAGCCCATGTGGTGATGTCCTTAACACACTGATGTCGGTTTTTGATGCAGTACCGCCTGAGGGATCGAAGGTCACGGGCATTCAATGTTGGTTTTCGGCCTTGTTGCTTACGTGCAGTGATTTCTCCAGATTCTCTGAACCTTTTGACGATATTACGGACCGTAGATGATGAAATCCCTAAATTTCTTGCAATAGCGCGTTGAGGAATGTTGTTTTTAAACTGTTCGACAATCAGCTCACACATTTGTTCACTAAGTGGTGACCCTCGCCCCATCCTTGTTTGTGAATGACTGAGCATTTCAGGGAAGCTGCTTTTATACCCAATCATGGCACCCACCTGTTCCCAATTAGCCCGTTCACCTGTGGGATGTTCCAAATAAGTGTTTGATGAGCATTCCTCAACTCTCTCCGTCTTTTTTGCCACTTGAGCCAGCTTTTTTGAACATGTTGCAGGCATCAAATTCCAAATGAGCTAATATTTGCAAAAAATTACAAAGTTTACCTGTTCGAACATTAAGTAACTTGTTTTTGCAGTGTATTCAATTGAATATAGGTTGAAAAGGATTTGCAAATCATTGTATTCTGTTTTTATTTACGATTTACACAACGTGCCAACTTCATTGGTTTTGGGTTTTGTAATCTGTAACTGCATAAAGAAATGGGAGAGACCTGTGCTTGTTCGTGAGGGTCTGTGCATGGGTATGCATGTAATGTATATGTAAGTGCACTCATTGCTTCCTGTATGTGTAGCTGAGCAGCATCTGACAGTAGTGCTATGCATTCATGAGGTGTAGAGATGTGGTGGGGGGTGTGTGTGTTGGGGTTTTTAGGGTGTATGGCTCTTCACAGATCTGTCATCTTTAAGGGAGCTGAGCAACAGCCACAATCAACAGCTAGTGCTGACTTTCCCCACATCCCTCACCAACAAACCATCACAAAACTGCTATCAGAGATGCAACAGCTACTGCTTGCTGTTCATTATTCCAAAGCAACAAACCATCATAACACTGCCTATAAAAGTTACAACAGCTACTGCTTACTGTCCCTTATCCCAACACAACACTGCCATTAAAAGTTTCAGCAGCTACTGCTAATTGTCCTTTATCCCAAACCAACAAACCATCACAACACTGCCATTAAATGCATACTGTCCTTAATCCCAAACCAAGGAACCATACCAATGCTGTAATGAAAAACAGATGTCCTTACTCACTTATACAAAACAGAGAGACATACAAACATGCATGCACGCACACTGACACACGAGATAATCACAGCTCCCGCCTTAATCCCACAATGCACCCTGTGTGCTCACAATGCAGCTGGTTTGCTAGAAAAAGGCAGCAGGGCTCCATCAGCCTAAAAGCCAATCAGGCCAGCCGCTGTAGAGCCGTTTCTATGCCCCACACTGGAGATTTCACCGCTCATGTTTTGCTGAGGCAGTCAAATTCACAAGAGCCCTGCTTTATAACAGGGATTAATGATTGCAAAATAAAGCAGCAGTTTCTGTAAAAACAGCTGGCAAACATCAGCATCAAAAGGGTGTTATGCACAGCTCTAAACTTCTGATAGACCTCTGAACTTACATCCAAGTAAGGCTCATTTTAAGGCAAATGCGGATAGTTGCAGTTGACCGCTTATTTTCTTGTTTTGTATTTTTTCCAAATGTTATTTTGTAAGTATTGGCAGGTTTTAAAGGCCTTTTGGGCTGGACAATTTCTCAGTACCTGCCAAACCCACTGAAGACAGCGCCAGGAGTAAAGGTGGTAAACCCTTCCCCCCCAACCCATGTGATCAAACAACAGGGCACCACAGGGCACATTCCTACCCAAGCAGTGCGATAAGCACACGATGTGGGGCCAGACTTCACTCCGCTCCTCACGGCCAGGTACGAAAGATAACAGCTGGGTCAAGCCAGTGCATTACTGGGATAAAGTTATCAATGTCTGATTTACTTTAGCTTGATTGCTAATCCACAAAGACTGCTTAAGCCTCAGTGCTAACACACAACCCACCCAGACTACCTTGATAGCAGAGACTGGCAAAAATTACGTCCTGTTGGTGTCATTTTTACGACCTGTCAGACGTCTTATTTACGTCATATATTTACGTCTTTAAGACATCAGTTTGCAACAGCACAAGACCTGAAAAAAAAGACGTCCTTTTTGGACATCATTTTTCGTCATATTGGTAAAAAATAGACATCTTTACGACGTCTTTGAGACCAAAAACAAGCTCTCATACTTGTAAATATCACGTCATACTTTTGTCATATTGGTAAAAACTAGACATCTTATTTACGTCATATATTTACGTCTTTAAGACATCAGTTTGCAACAGCACAAGACCTGAAAAAAGACGTCATTTTTGGACGTCATTTTTCGTATTGGTAAAAAATATACACTGTTATGAAGTCTTTAAGACCAAAAACAAGCCCTCATATTGGTAAATATAATGTCATACTTTTGTCATATTGGTAAAAAATAGACGTCTTTATATTATCGTTGTTAAGTCAGTACTGTAATAATGAAAACACATCATATTGAGAGTAATACGCAAGCTTATTACTTATTTTTAGTTCATAACTCAAACAAGATTAACATACATACATGAGAGAAAACTACTACACATTAAACTGCATACAACTTATATATATATACACCTCAAGTAACCAAGGGATTTTAACATGGAAATCATACGAGAAGTCAGTTCTGTTTAAGAGAAATGTACCCCAAAAATTTAAGCTAAATAATAGTACAATGAGAACCCTAAAACAAGAACCTTCAGGTAGCATTTCCTCGGTTTAAAGGGGAAGTCCACCCAGGCAAGAGGGAGAATAATGAGAGGAACAAGTCCGTGAGAGTTTGGATGAATTCCGAGTCATAATAAGTAAGTTATGAATTTTTAAAATTGAGATTAATCACACACACATTGGCTATGTTGTGATGTATCTTGTGAGCTCACTTTCCAATTTCTCTGTACATAAAGTTTCATAGTTTTTCATTTTCTATGTCATTGATGATGGAATAGATTTTTCCGATGCTGTACTAATGGGAGGAGAGCTCATTAGATACATTGCAGAGTAACAAATTTGTGTTTGAACACAACTTCAAAAATTCATAAATTTTTTATTTTGAATTGTAATTTGCTCAAACTTTCAGTAATCTGTTCCTCTCAGTTTTGCACTTCTATTCAAACAAACTTATTATCTGCTCAGGCCTCCCCTTGAAACAAATGTAAACAAACAGGTTTTCAGACAAACTGAGCAGGTAAAAAGAAAAAAAAAAGATTGAAAACATAATGATTGTTGAAGTGTAAAAAAGGGGAAAAAAAACAAATAAAAAAACAAACAAAAACAAAAAACAAAAGTAAACAGCAACAGCCAAAACAGAAAAAGTTACCTTAGCACCCTTCACAGAACATATTAAAAAATTTTTATTTCAACTTTCAGCTAAACCAAATCCGGGGCGCATGTTTTTTTAACCCAGTTGAGTACAGGGCGGGCGAAGCGCGTCTGCTTGAAGAGTAGACTGAAACTGCTGCGCAGCTAATCACGTGAATCAGGAGACTTCACACAAGAAAGTATGGCAGGAAATAAGTTTAATAACGCAGTGACCTGGGGGGAAAAATACGCATCGCGGGACCATCCCAAAATAAATTTCCTTTTTTGAAAATTCAAGTAATAAGAAAGGAAATGCGTTATTAAATGAAACTTTTTTCCTGCGGTGGTAGCCATATGATAATTGACATAATTTCTTCAGGTGGTAAATAATAAGACGTAAAAAAAACCACGTAATGTGGTCTTAGAAAGACATGCAAAAAGTGGTAAATAAATGACGTAAAAAATACGTATTATTCTAGATTTAAAAACACGTAGAAAAAGTGGTGATGTAAAAAATACGTCATATAATGGTCATATAAAAAGTGAGAACATTTTTGGTCTCATACAGACGTCAAATTAACGTCGTTAAATGGTCGGATATACGACGTATGACGTTTTGACCTCGTTAGGACCAGTTCATTACGTCTGAAAGAGGTCAGTCTGCTATCAGGGTACTTTTGCCAAAACTCAGTGGTAAAACAAAAGCCATGCAGATCTTCTTAGCTGTAATGCTAACACGCAACCCATCACAAACGCCTTAGCCTCAGTGCTAACACACAATCCACCAAGAATAGCCTACTTTTACTTGGCTTCAACGCTAACTCACGACGCATTGAGGCTTCCTTAGCCCGTTGTCACAAAATCCACCCCTACTGCTTAAACCTCAGGGCTACTAAACAATTGAAATAGACTACTTTAGCCTTAGTGCTAAAACACAATCTAGCCTGAGAGGAGTGTGTTTCCCAAAAGCACAGATTGAAACCACTGACTGTGAATGGACAAATTGTGCAAGTCGGGAAACGCACCCATTTTGGCCGCAGTTCTGACTCTTATTCTAACCAGATCATTTTAGTCTCAGTGGTTATGCACAATCAAGAACCTTTCATGAGTTCAGCATGTTTCTGATTAATGAATTAATATACCTAACAGTACACAAGCTGGGCCCCATGGAACATGCCTAGGCCACGATAGAGAGAGCTAAGTGGGCTTTTGTCTTGGTTGTAGAAAGTGTCCAGGTGTGTGACCTGCTGCTTTTTTCTCTGTCAGGACAAGTAACCTGACTATCACCTGCTCACTCTCTCAGGAATGGCAGGACAGGAACCAAAGCTCAGCATTATTTAAAAATATCTTGTGGTTTACAAGCTTGTAAGGCGAATGCACATTAATGAACATTTCTGTTACTGCACCAGAGTTACCCACATGGAAAGAATCTATATGAACATATACAACGGCATGTTATGTGTAAACCAGTCGTTATTAACTATGGAAAGTGAGTGGAAACAAAAAGCTATGATATCAACACAAATATCTAATACTATTTGTTACATTTTTTCCCTGAAACATTAACAAGAACAAGGTCATCAATTCTTTCTTGACCATACTTATTTCCATTCTATGAAGATTGAGTTGTGTAATGTGGAAGAGAAGAAAATGTATAAAAACAAAATGGTTTGATTATGTTTATTTAATCAATTAAGCATTTTTTCAAGTTTAAGTCACTGCCAGATTCACCATATTAGAAAAAATTGGATTCACATCATTACAGCTCATACGTATCCACCAGAAGGTTATACACTACACTGTTACATCCACCAAATGAAATGTTTTCTATCTTGTCTGTAATGCAGTTTCTAGATGAATATGGCTCAGAGGTCATTAGTCTAAATGTTGCAAAATAAAACAAAAATAACAAAATAAAAGTACATGGAAGAACATACATTCAAGCAAACAATCTACAGCGCAATCCATAATTATTAGCACCCCTGGTTAAGATGTGTTAAAAGCCTTAAAATAAATTTTTATTGCAGAAGCATACTCGCACACTGAAATTTGTAGAAAAATGTAACCTTCAACTCAAGTGAATTTTAAGGGGGGGAAAAATCCCTGACTAAGAAATAATTATTTTTCATAAAATTACTCGTTACATAATTATTGGCACCCCTAACAATTCCTAGGAAATAAATGTAATTGAAGTATTTCTGTCATTTTCTACAGTAGTTTACTAAGTTTATCAGAGTATCTAGGAACATTTAATTAATAATTCATAACTTCCTGTTTCCCTGGGGTATAAATATGATGTGACACAAAGGCCATTTCTCTTATCCACTCTTCAACATGGGAAAGACAGAGGAACACACCGTTCAAGTAAGGCAGATGTGTGTTGACCTTGACAAGTCAGGCAATGGCTACAAGAAAATAGCCACTCACCTGCACCTGCCAATATCTACTGTCAGAGGAATCATTAAAAAGTTTAAAACAACAGGAACAGTGGTAGACAAGCCTGGACGAGGACGCAAGGTTATTTTGCCACCAGGCAAAGTGAGGAGGACGGTAAGAGAAATAAAAAGTTCTCCAAAGCTCACTGTTAAAGAATTGCAACAAATGGTAGCAACTTGGGGTCACAAAGTCTCCAAAACAACCATCAGGCCCTATCTACAGGCCAACAAGCTGTTTGGGAGGCATGCATGGAAAAAACCTTTTCTCACTAACAATCATAAATGCAAACGTCTGGAGTTTGCTAAGCGGTACTGGGATTTCAACTGGGACCCTGCGCTTTGGTCAGATGAGACCAAGATAGAGCTTTTTGGCAACAAACTAAGTGGGTCTGGCGAAACACAAAAGATGAGTATGCAGAAAAGCACCTCATGCCCACTGTGAAGTATGGGGGAGGATCGGTGATGCTGTGGGCCTGTTTCTCTTCCAGAGGCCCTGGGAACCTTATTAGGGTGCATGGCATTATGAACACTTTGAAATACCAGGACATTTTAAATCAAAATCTGATGTCCTCTGCCAGAAAGCTGAAGCTGGGTCATCACTGGATCTTTCAGCAAGATAATGACCAAAAATACGTGGCCAAATCTTCACAGAAATGGTTCACCAGCCACAGAATCAAGCTTCTCCCACGGCCATCTCAGTCCCCAGACCTAAACCCCATTGAAAACCTGCAGAGTGACCTGAAGAGGAGAGTACAGAGGAGAGGACCCAGGTCGCTAGATGTTATAGAGAGATTAAGCAAAGAGGAATGGTCGAAGATCCCTCTTTCTGTATTCTCCCATCTTGTGAAACATTATAGGAGAAGATTAGGTGCTGTTTTGTTGGCAAAAGGGGGTTGTACAAAGTATTAACATCAGGGGTGCTAATAATGGTGGCACACAGGATTTGATGTAAAAGAATTATTTCTTAATGTAGGATTTTTTTCCCACTGAATAAATGCGCTTGAATTAAAGGTTGGATTTTCCTCTTTTTTTCATTGTGGTACTATATTATTTGGAAAAAAAACTGAATTTATTAGAAGCTAAGGAACACATCTTAACCAGGGGTGCCGATAATTATGGAGGGCAGTGTATCTTAGCATTTCACTGTGGTTAATGGATTTGAAGACAGTCTACATTTCTACTCACAGTTTTAATGAACAGACATTTGTCTTTCATCTGAGATGGTTGTATAGCAACTAAAGGTCCCAGACTTTTTTCCTACAGGAATGAAATAACAAGGATTATTAAATTCCCACAGGGAAAGAACGTATATAAACATACAGGTTTCGCATATATGCGATATATATAAAATTGGCCGTTTTCATATATTATAGGTACATATAAGTATCTATAATATATGAAAACGGCCAATTTTATGTATGTCGCATATATGCGAAACCAATATTCGGCCCTATATTAAAACCATTATGTTTATATAGGTTCTTTCCGTGTGGGTAGCAAAAGAGGCGACGTTTCATCTGCAAACTGTAAGATGCGTGGTTTTGGAACATACACACAACCACAATCCTAAACAAAGATGTAAACAGTTCTTTGATAACAATAGAACAGCTGACGTACTTAAGCAAAGTTTAACTGGATCCCTATCTAACCACAGTGATAATCATTGGGTTGATAAGCCTTGGAATGTTGGCACACTGACTGGTGTTTCCATGGCACTTGTCCAGGTGTTTATGCAATGTTTCCATGGTGCCTGTTGAGGTGTGTATGCAAGACTTCCATGCTGCCCTTCGAGGCGTGTACTCAAACACACTCAAGACCTCTCTCTTCACGTCACCAAGCCAAGCCATGTTCGAGCGCGATCCACTGACGCAAACTGACCAATAATAAGGTAGGGGAAAAAAAACACTAAGCCAGACACCTGGGTCCCATTTCATGAGACAGAATTATGGAAAAGGAAGTATTATAGTGTTAGCTAGGCCCCGTTTCACAAAGCAAGATTATGGAGTTTGTTGGGCCGTATTTCACCAGGACAGATTAAGAAGGTGTTTGGGCCCTGGTCCAGAATGCAGGATTACAGAGTTTTCTGGACACCATTTGGCAAAACACATTTACAGAATTAGAGGTGCCCTGTTCCACAGTGCAGGATTACTGAGGTGGCTCAGCCTTGCCTGTTTCACTAAACAGGATTAACAGCTAGCTGGGCCAGGTTTCATGCAGCGGATTCAGAGCCTACCGGACCCTGTTTCACAGGAAGGGATTGCTAAGTTAACCGGATAAACTCAGAACCCACTCAAATGTGGAATAAAAATCAACATGAAAAGAGCCGTTTTGGGCTTTTCTCAGTGCACGTATTCAGCTAACAGTGATCCTGCTTTCTGATACAAGGCCCTGCCGGACAGATGATCAAGTTATTTTATTGAACTCTGGCCAGAACAAACAGTACTACTCTCCTGTGATCTGAAAAAACCTAGTGAATTTATCAGTGGCAAGTATTCTTGCAACTGAACAAAAATCTTTAGATTCTGGACTTTTCCCAACTGAAAAAAATAATAAAAACTTGATTTTGACAGTTAAAATAACATTAATAGCAAGCGTTTTATGATTCAAAAGTGACATATTTACTAGGTTTTTCCAGATCACAGGAGTGCGGCTGACAGACATACCAGCTGCAGTAGACTGGAGCAGGATTCCACCATGATACTCATGAACAATGATGAATCTTCCCTGAACATTATATGTCACAGAGGTAATAAAGTGAATGTTGGAAGCAGAGTGAGGCATGTGGACAGTATGTGAAATACCAAGCCAGGGTAGGCTGACTCGCTTGAGTCCTGCACTTCCTGTGATCAGCTCTGTGATTATACAGGGATGAAGTGTAGGGCCCCAGGGGTCACAGACCTGCGCGACTTGAGGGCAGAGAGAGCATAAAAACTGGCCCAGTTTCAGTTGCATATTTGCGCGCACGTGTACGCATTTGTGTGTGTGTGTGTGTGTGTGTCCGCTTTCCCGTGTATACATGTGTGTGCGTGTGTGTGTGTGTGTGTGAAGAGCAGTGAAATGGCCAGTGGAAACAGAATCTCCACCATTCAAACAGATCCACACACATTTGACACAGCATTGCTTGAACTACCAGGCCCTCTCCCCACTTTAACTTGGAAACAAACGCACTCATTCATACCAACACCCAACACTTCATACACACACGCACACAGACACACACACACAAACACATGCGCGCACACACACACACACAAATGTACCCATTTGCCTTCCTTACAAAATTCCACACTCTCTTCAATCCCACAAATGCAAGTGCATACATATAGCGGGGAAAATAAGTATTGAATGCGTCAACATTTCCTCTAGATGTCGGAAACAACTCAAGTAATCCACACATATAAAGAAATCAAAACAAATAAGTCCATAAATTAAGAGCCATTGTCTGTAAGCTTCAGGCAGGTGGTGATCGTCACCTTCTTCAATTTTGCTGAAACTCTGGTGGTTTTATGTCCCTACGCTATCTAGAAAATTTGGCAGATTTTTTGGCCCCACCTCTACCGGTTTGGATTTCAGGGATCAATCAAGTGCGAGCCGAAATAGGGCCTAAACTGCCAAATTTTCTAAATTTGATTTTTGGGTTGCTCTTATTTACTGCGCGAACTTTATCCCAAAGTAAAAGTTGGAAAATTGAATTATAGGGGGGATGGTCAGTGGAAAGAGCAAATTTCGGCTTGGGATCATCTTTGCGCAACATATATACTCTTATACTCTGAACGCGATCAGTGCCCCAGAACTTTTACAACTGCACCACATTGGTTAAACTATCCATGACAGGTGAGAAAAACAACAAAAACACTTTTTTTAAAAAGCCTTTAATAAAGGGCTAGTTCTTGATGGAACGCCAACATGTTTCAGCCCATGTGGTTAGAGAATTAAAAAATCCCCTGAATATGGATCACAGGATAATCACGAATTTAAAAACAAATGGGAAGCAATTCTCAAAAAGTGCTCCTTTAATCATGTGGCCGAAACATGATGGCGTTCCATTAAGAACTAGCCTTTTATTAAAGGCTTTTTAAAAAGAATGCCTTGGACTCATGTTTTTGTTGATTTTCGGACTTTTCCAAAGAGCGCCTTACACCGTTCTTACTGGATTTAACTCCGAATTTAAGCGCTGAAGCCCTCCTCATTGTTTTTCTACAGGTAAGAAAAAGTTGGGATAGTGTATGCGCACACCAATAGGTGGCGCCGAACATAGTGAAATGGTCAAATTTGACGTATTTCAGGCCACCTGGTGGTGTGCTCGGTCGACCGACAGGGCAAAGGTTTCTTGCATAATAAGGTATGGAGATCACCCGTTTAGTTGATGAAAGCCATTTGTTGGGATAAGGACTACTGTCGAAAATAGGTGGCGCTTTACTAACAGATGTACTGGTACATGTGTAAAGCAATAGCTGCTCAAAATTGCTCATGTTTGGTCAAGTTTTGAAATGCGCAGCCACTATTCCAAGGATATGTTTTCATGAATTATGTCTTTCGCCTTTAACAATGAAATTCCAATGACAAAAATCATGGGATATTCTTTGCGCATGTCAATATGAGCTGCCATAGGTGCATTTTGATGGTGTGTCCCAGTAGAACAGGCCCTGTGATGGACTTGACCTTATTTCAGGTAATGATTACTGATTTTTCAATCATCTCTGGCATATGTGTAGTTTCATTTGTAACATCAATTATTGATTGAGGGCACCACTAGTACTTCCTGGATGGAACGAGGAGGTCGCCACTTCTCCGCAGATAGATGTTGCGGCGACCGTCTGTCAACACGAGGCCGTTTTACAGGCAAACACTGTGGTCTTCATGACGATACGACGTTACCGGCATGACTGACACCAAATCCTCACGGTTGTGTCATCCTTGACGTTCCCTGTGAAACCACAGTAGAAGTGCTCATACAGTCGCAGCGCCATCCAGTGACTGATTTTGAGTGGCGACATTCCCATTGTATCACATATTCAACTGCGATGTAATCCCAACATGTAACTGTGAGCTTGACTTTATTCCATCTTCTGGATAATAGTTGATTTCTTGTGTTCTTTTATTGTATTTTTACCCATTTTCAGTGGTTCAGAACAAAAGTTTACAAACAAACAACAATCTTGTGTGCTCCATTCGACTCATGTTCCATGGAAATAGCATTTTAGCACCCATTGTATTGACTTGCGCAGTCATGATCTCATTGTTCCCTTTGCAATAACTGCAAGTTTAAGGGAGAAGGACATCTCATACAAAAGTATTCCCTTGGGAATTTCACCATGCATTTCAGCTGGACCAATCATAAGCAATTTTGAGTGGCTATTGCTTTACACGTGTACCAGTATATCTGTTAGAAAAGCGCCACCTATTATGGACAGTATTCCCCATCCCAAAAAATGGCTTTCATAAACTAAAAGGGTGACCTCTGTACTTCATTATGCAACAAAACTTTGCCCAGTCAATCAAGCTGCGCACGTCACCAGGTGGCGCTGAAATACGTCAAATCTTACCATTTTGCTGTTTGGCGCCACCCCTTGGTGTCCGCATATACTATCACAACTTTTTCTCACCTCCAATACACTCAACAAAAATATTAATGCATAAACCAAAAATGCTGAGTTAAATTAACCTATAATGAAACATGCCCACAAATAGTGTTTATTGGTGTACTGACTGATTTGTTTTGCTCAAATCTGGTGACCCATTTCTCATTGACCACTCCCTGTGAGATTACTCACTCATTGAGTTATTCTGCCCCTGAGCTGCATAGAGCATAACATTGAGTAGGTCAGTCAGCGTGACCAATACACAGGCACTCCTTGCACCAGGGTCAATAAAAGGCCACTGCAAAATCTGCATTTTTGTCCCAAGTCACAATGCCACAGATGTCACAAGTCATGAGGGAGCGTGCCATTGGCATGCTGAATGCTGGGATATCTGTGACAGCCGTGTCAACACACTTGAATGTGCGTCAGTCCACCATCAGCCGGTTGAGAGGTCAATTCAGAGAGACTGGCAGCACTGTGAATCGTCCACATGCCCCATGACCATGTGTGACCACGCCCACACAGGATCGGCATATGCGCCTCCAGCACCTCCGTGATCGGCTACGACCAGCCACCAGGACAGCTGACGAGACCGTCGGACTGCACAACAGCCGAATATCAGCTCAGACTATCCAAAACCGCCTGAGGGAGGCAGACCTCTGAGCCTGCCGACCGCACCGAGGCCTCGACCTGACTGCCGTCCATTATCGCTACAGACTCGACTGGGCCAAACGTAACCTTCACTGGACGCTTGCACGGTGGAGGACGGTGTTATTCAGCGATTAAATTGCATTTCCAACTGGAACGCAGTGATGGCAGACAACGCGTATGGCGAAGTGTGGGCGAGCGTTACGCTGATGCCAGCTCCAAGTTGCTCTGCAGGAGGAATGGGACAACATTACACAGGCCACTATTGACAACCTTGAGAACTCCATGCGCCGGAGGTGTACCGCTTTACGTGATGCCGATGGTGGACACAATAGTTACTGAGTGCTGTGAACTCTGCCTGCTGCCCCCCTGTTGGGTTCAGGCTGTGATAACTCATGAATTGTTCACAGTAAATTGTTAGTCATGTTTCTGTTGCTTGAATATTACGGCAAGAATAAAACAATAATTGTTTTGTTGAAATATTTCCAGATTGATAAAAAATAATTTGAAAAAAATCACTTAGTGCGTTTATATTTTTGTTCAGTGTAGATAGTCTAACTACATGCCAATTAGTGCAGCTGTAATAGTTCTGGGGCACTGATCACGCACAGAGTATAAGGTGTGCAAACTAGTGACAAAAATGGATTGCGGACATATGGGAGCGCCCCCTATATGTTGTGTAAAGAAGATCCCAGGCCAACAATCTCTCTTTCCACGGACCACTGAATTCAATTGAAAATCTATGGAAAGAGCTGAAGATCAGAGTTCATAGAAGAGGCCCCCGGAACCTTCAAGAAGATAAGAATCTTGAAGACAGTTTGTGTGGAAGAATGGGCCAAAATCACACCGGAGCGATGCATGCGACTAGTTTCTCCATACAGGTGTCTTGAAGCTATCATTACCAACAAAGGCTTTTCTACTAAGTATTAAATGAATTTCAGTATGTGTGTTTCATACTTTTTCCCTTAATTTATGGACTTATTTGTATGTGTCAGTTACTGAGGTTGTAAACAACATCTGGTGAAAATTTCATGTCAATAGCCTCATTAGAAATACGTTGTACATTCACTGAGAAAAATGTTGATGTGTTCAATACTTCTTTTACCCGCTTTAAATACTACATTACTCATCTCCCATAATGCTGAAATAGACCTGGTGGCTGTCCCTGCTAATCTGAGACTCATATCATGTTAGTGGAAAGATGAGCCTGAGTTTGCTTAGCAGAGATGCCAACTCCCAAGTCACACCCATCAGCTCACAGAGTTCAATGCTGACGCTAGCGCCAGGGTATGCACACTTATGCAAAGGGTTGATCTGCCCACTAATTAACAGTGAAAAGTTTTCCCAGTTAAATCCTCAAGAAATTCTGTCACTAGCATTTACCATTCAACTCCAGTCCTGTGGGGCTGTAAAATCTGCAGGTTTAACTCCAGTCCTGGAGGGCAGCAGTATCTGCAGGTTTAACTCCAGTCCTGGAGGGCAGCAGTATCTGCAGGTTTAACTCCAGTCCTGGAGGGCAGCAGTATCTGCAGGTTTAACTCCAGTCCTGGAGGGATGCAGTATCCGCAGGGTTTTGAGATCTCTTGTCTATCAGCAGCCAGGTAATCTAATGTCTTTGAGAACAGGACAGGGTCTTTGGACTTCTGCGCTAATTAGACTGACTTGTGCCACAACTCACAAAAATCACACCGCCACTCTCACTGTCTTGTACCCCTATGAAATACTGGAATAGCAGTATGATACCATTCACATCTGAGTAGAATAAAAGCCCCCTCACATCCCAGCCTTCCTGAAGGTGTTGGAATTATAGCGCTAAATTGTACGAACTGTACAAACTGTCCTGCGGCAGGTCTGAGTGGTTCAGCTCCGCTGCTCCAATCAAGTACATCAGCACATTGCATAATCCAAACCAGCTTCACCCAGTAAAACTCTGCCAGTGAGCCCGATTCAAAATCAACTTTACACCAGGACTGTCTAAGAGGTGTTTGTAGGTGGTACACTGATGCATCAGTCTACATACACACTGGCAGTCACTCACACTCAAAGCAGACACATATGGGCACGTAACTCAACTCTCTCACAGACACGTAAGCACACTGATGAAAATAAAAATTACTGCACTCACACACACATTCTTGTACATAAGCTCACACAAAGACTCATTCTCACGTTAATGTATACACACAAACACGCACACACACACACAAATTCATTCGGAAAAAACCAAGCCGATTCATGCACGTAAAATCGAAGTTGCCTGCTGTTACCTGCACGCGCCAGCAGTTAGCCACTGACAGCTGATTGCTCAGTAATCTTGATTTCATGACTCCTTAAGATGGCTTTTTAATGCTCCATTCAAGGATCTTGCAATAAACAAGTTCTGACTTTGGAAAACCCAAGCGAGTGATCATCAAACTATCCAGCTACATGTCACAGTAAGAAAAAGTGAAGACAGGCAGAATCTGTAATGTGAGAGAAGAAAGAGAAAATATTTGTGGTCAATTTAAATCATAATTCACATTTTGGGTTAGTAATTTACTGTTGTTTTTATGAAAAACGGAGGATAGGCTTGCAGTCCTGTAAGGAGCTGGCTCCAGCACAGAATGCAGAGTGAACCTCCAGCACCCCTAGGGTTCAAGATAGCAGAAGAGCAGGGAACAGACCACACAGAGCAGAGACAAATCTTTTAGTCCCACCCTGAACTCCAATCCTATCCAACTCAAACAGTCCCAGCTCAGCCCACCCTGAAAACAAATCTCAAAACAGCAGCTGTGTGCTCACCAGCCACAAGCTAGGCCCGGAAGCCTGGTGAGCGGGTGAGAGCACTACCCCAGCAAACAGCAAAGATGAGCTAAAGAGACCAAACCCAGCTGCCCCCTCACTCTTCCTCTCTGGGGCAGCTGGGGTCCGGCCGGAACAGTTTTTGTTTGTGCTGAGTCTCTCATTCAGCCTACAGAAAACAAAAATTCACACAAGAGACAAAGCAAAGAATGCAATGTAGAGATACACATCTCGTCAATGAAGAAAAAAAGGAAATAAGATAACAGCGAAACAACCAGGAGCAAGAGAAAAGGAAAGAGTGGGAGGGGGACAGATGGAGGGATGCAGTGACAGAGCCCGGGGAGGGGGGGGGGGGTGGGGGGGGGTTTGGCAGGGAAAGACAAGAACCAAAAATCGGGAGAGATAGCGGAAAGAGGTTAAGAGTGCAAGTGCAATACCAGACCAGCCCACTTGATATTGGGCGGCACAGTGGTTAGCAATGCTGCCTTGCAATGAGGAGGCTCTGGGTCCAAGCCACGGCTGACCAGGGGCCCTGTAAGTGGAGTTGGCACGTTCTCCTCGTGTTTGCGTGGGTTTCCTCCAGGTCCCTGGAAAAACGTGTAAAGGAAAACTCCTACCAAGGAACTGGCTTTAGAACTGGGGTTGGTCTCTAGGCATTGCCCACTGCTCCTAACTATATGATGGGTCAAATGCAGAGGAAAAATAACCCCACAGGATTCAATTAAGCATATCTATCCATTGCTGTCACTGACCAAAATGAGTCTGCTCATTATAAAGCTGACAAGTATTAAAAATATTTGCTAAAATCCTAAGGGATGTAACTTTCGTAGGAAAATAAATAGTTTTATTCAGCACCTTTCAGCGGGCCCCTCTGATGAGTTGTTTCCTTACAGATCTTCATTACCATGCAAATCTTGTGTCCATCACCTTTAACACAGGAAGTTAAACTGGCTTTACTGAGATCTACAAATGCTTCCTGTCACAGCTGCTTAAAGTCGAATCTGATGCCATGCGAGATGTAGCCTTATGTTTCACAGCGATCACACAAAATCACACAGCCCTCAAAAACAGCTTATTCGTGCATTAAACCATCTCAACCACCCAATAGTTTCATATTTTACCACCTGCTCTAAACCTATTGTGACGAGGAGTTAATCAAAGAGCTACTGAACCCCGAATATCTCTGCTCCTTCCCATTCAGGAAATTATCTTTATGAAAATTTGACCAGTTAAATACCCCCAAAATTGCTGGGTTTCTAGGACTCCCAAGGAACATTTTGAGTGAGTGAATCCACGCACCTCTTTTGTGGATTTTTTTGTTTTTATGTGGATGCAAGATGTGTAAAAGATCAGTATATTTTCTCTTCAAGCACACATGAGGTTGCTGCGATCAGACAGCTGGATTGAGGCCATTTCACTTGCCCTAGTTATGTTCACATTTATTCCACCTTTTTATGTCCTTTTCTGATCATCCCTCCTTGCCTACCCCAATTGGTGCAGCAACAAGCAAAGAGGTGACCAGAGGGAAGGAAGGAGAAGGTAAATAAGAGATCCTTCAGCTGGCCATTTGATGTGAACTATCAGCAAATATAGCCTCCAAATATTGAGTAGATTCCTAACTTTTTTCCATTGACTTGGAATTGAAATAGGTCCGACAGCAGTGTAGAAAAGCAAGGACAATGAAACCAGCCAGTCTAAAACTAAACCCAATCCCTAACCAACTTGGCAGAGAAGAGTTAACTAATGAAGTGCGATTGACCGAAGCAAGCCAGTCTACTTCCCCTGACGCATAGTGCGATAAAAATGCAACTGGTAGACGTCGCCCTCTGCTGGCGAGAATTATTCACTGTAAAGTGGAGGCTCGGGTGACAACGACGTTCACGCACGTCCACTGGGTCCCAGCAACCAAAGGTTATTAAAAGGTAATCCAATAACTCCCTGAGGCTCCAGATCACTTTACGCTTCTAGAATGTTCTGCTGGGTCAACATCTCTCGGCCTTCTTCGCCGCGTACATAAATCACGTTTGTCGTCGTTTATTTTTAGGTCACTAGTTTACAGTAGCTTTGCTAATTTATGTTCAGGAGAAGCTAAAGGAAATGTTAGCCTCCTAAAATCCACATAAATCGAAAAATACCTTAGCAGAAAAAAGAAAACTAATTCTACCCTGGTTTCAGCAGCCTGACACAGCTAACCAAAATTACATGAAGGGGTTCAATTTACGGCGCAAGTGTATAACCAGAAAAAAATCAGCCACTAAACACCAGCGCAGTGTCGAGAATGTGCACGGAAAAGATATACCCCCGCTTCTTTCTCCAAGTCTTTTTTATTGAAGGCAACTTGCATGAACAATTACATTGTGGTGACATAATCAGCCCTTTAAAGTCCAAAAAGGTACTAAGACCCACTTATCTTTAATCTTTATCCAGTCTTCCCAAAGTTCAGAAGCAAACTGTAGAAAGAAATCTCTCTCACTCAGAAGAGAGCCCCACAGCATTCCTGTGCATTTTGGAGGCTTTTCTTAGCCTCTCCACTAACTTTATTTTACACACTTCCCCCTGCTTCCTGGCATTTGACCAGGAAATCAAGAGAGGTCCACCATCTTGAAGGAAATTCAAAGGTGCTAAATCATACAGGAACCAAGGACTAGTTTCCCAAAATCATCTGGAGCTGGGAGGGAGAAGACCATCTTTTGGAGATCTTTTTTTTCCCCCCTGGAATGCATGACAAAATTCTCTTTGTAGATCCGCATCTGCCCATCTGCTATGCCACTAACTGACGATACAAGGACACCCTTCACCCACATTTCTTTAGTCCCCCCCACCCCCCCCCCCCCCCACATTCACTCCCTTTCCCAACATTTATTTTAGTCAGCTCCAATGGGTAGGGCTAAGAGTAAGAGACGGAGGGACGGAAATGATGTGTGAATTATGGGGTTTGAGGAAGTTCAGTGGCTATGCCCAGGGTTCAATAGGAGCATCTGAAGCAGGCCTCAGTTGGGATCAGATGAGAACATTTTTATTCAGCCTCCCCTCTCTCCTTCTCTAACCTTTAAATGCAACAATTTTTTTTTTTTAACCAAACCCAACCAGTTTTCAAAGCCAAGAGATTGAGCCAATGACCTAAATTGCTGACAAGAAATGTCTCCAAGATAAAAAGGAAACAAAATGGGTTAAACTGCAGTTTTATCCAGACACTAAGCTAAAGAGCTGCAGAAAAAAAACACGGAACCATGCAGAACCTAGCAGAGCAAAACAAGAACTTTCGGTCCAGGTTCTGTATTTTTGAAGTGTTCCATGTCTAGTGGGGCCACAGGTGACAAATGAACCGTGGCCTAACTTCCTCTCTCGTGAAGTCATACTGCATTGCCCGTGATGTCATAATCACGCTGTGTGCATGTTCTGAGGCTGCAAAGTGAAGTGGCTTCTCGTGGAGCTTTTCTGCATGAGTTCCAATGGGACAGAGTGGGGAGGGCAGGCCCTGGCCTGTTTTTAAGGGTAACCCCCCATCCCAACAGCAGCTCTCTCTAGGCTGGGGTCTTGTGTAAGGGCCGTTTCATACTTTAGCATAGCCCACACTGATTGTGCAATGCTTGTTTTGTGCCATGTTCGTGACTGGGACAAGCACTTATCCTTCCACAGCAGGGGTCTTTGCAGGCCCTGCAATTACAACTTTTGGAAACATTATTCTTTCTGAGAAATAATAATTGTTTAAGTGTGCCAGTATCATGAAATGGCTCTCAAGGCTCACTATTAAGTCCTTCTCCATTAGTCAAATGAAATCCACTGTACAAGATGAGTAAGCATTACCACGGCACCAATCATCATCTGTAGAGTTTTATATATTTCAGCTGGTATTTCTGCTTTGCAGGCTTTTCAACACAATGTGCATCCCACACAGCCTCAATGCACAACTACTTTTACCCGTAATACATACAAAGAGCAAAAACAATCTTCATGGCGGGGGGCAAGTGGTCACACACGCACAGGTGCATACAAGAGTGGCCAGCTTTCGCGTGCCATTATTGCTGTGTGTTTGAGCACCCAGGCTAGAGCATAAAATATGGCTGAAAACTCTGCATGAGGAACACTAACCAGAACTTGGCATATAAAGTAGGGGATGCTGGGGAAAAACAGCTCTGATATCTTTGAGCCCCAAAGTTTCAGTTTGCTGAGGTCACCAAGTTCGGCTGTCTCCACCCTCCATCTCAACTGCGGCCCGCCGGGGTCCTCTGAGCTCCGATCAAAAGGGCTGAAGTGATGTGACAGCAGTAAGGTCAGAACCCTGGATCCTACAAACAATGCAGTGCCTAAGATGACCCACTGTTCCAGTTTCTGGAGTGTGCTCAGTGAAGGAGGCTGATAGCCAGCTCGAGGGCGCAGCCTTGTGTGGCGGAAGTGGGCGGGACTGGCACGTTATAGGCAGGGTTAGGGACACGCAGAGCCGCATGCTTGTTTCCATTTTGGGGGCGGGGCTTGCCATCAGGCCAGTGAACACGGTGCCCGCCGCAGCCCAGAGGTGCTGAACCTTTGGCTGGAGCTGAGCGAGGGGCAGGGAAGGAGGTAGAGTTGAGGAGACTGTTCGGCCCTGCAGGGGCGGTTTTGGGTGTGGCCAGAGAACACCTGCCTGAGAGGGGAAGGAAGTGGGTGACTGCTTCCAGCAGGTGTTTTGTCCTGCGCACGCACTATGGAGACAGAAAACAACCAATCAGAAAGCGGCACTGCAAAGCAAAGGACAGAGAAAAGATGTTTAGAGATGGAAAGAGCAGCAGAAAAGTAAAGAGGAAAGTGTGTTATGTGGAGGCATGGTGACATCACTTCCTCGGAGCTATCAGTGGAGACCTCCAGTAGACTGATAAAGAGGAAGACATGATGACATGATAGAGAGGAACAGTTGGCTTAAGTCAAATAACAAGGAAGTATTTAATCGCACATACACACACACATACACACACTCATACATGGACACACACATGGCCACATAAACAATAAAACAATCAACAACTTGTTCTCACACCCACTTGCTCACTCAGTGTAATCAGGGACAGCGTACAGAAGATGGAGCTTGTATAGGTGAGCTCACAGGTGAATCGCTCAGGTGGGGTAGATGCCAGCTGTAGGTGACATTGCGCTTTGTAGCAGAGGCAGTAAATAACATGCATCACCAGTGTCAGTGAGGAGGCAGAACCCTGTGACTCAAACTCTTACCAGCCAATCACAGGCCACAGCAGCCCCCCTTCTGGTGATGCCCAAACTCCCATCAGGCAGTGCAGGTAAGAGCAAACTCCTCACAGCCCTCCTCCTGAGAGACCATAAGAGCCGAGAGCAGGGTTTAACACAGACACACACACCCACGGATATGCATGTGTTCACACACACACACACACACACACACACACACACACACACACACACACACACACAGTGCAGATTGAGAATCAATCTTAAAGGGATAGTTCGAATTTTTTGACATGAGGTTGTATGAGGTACTCTTTTGCAGTGTAGTGCACGAGAGGTGACTTTTTTTCATTAATGTGTCCCGTGAGCGGAGTTCTGGCCTTCTGAAGTTTTGAAGTAAGTACTGCCTACAAAGGCTAAGTGCAGTAACTACATAATAAATTAACCCTCTATTAACCAGCGTAGCATATCTGCTACATGAAGTTAAAGGGTTAACAGCCAGGACACCTTGTTGGTTTTGTTTCTTATTGCCAAACAAACATTTGAGAATATGGGTTTGGTTAAAAGACGGTTAAACAGCAAAAAATGGCTTCAGAATTAGTTTGCTGTCCCAACAAATGAATAGTTAGCACATTCATGATAGATTATGGTTAACTGACTTATCATGGTGTAATTTCTGGCCTAATAAATCCTGACCTCCAAACACCCTCAGACCCAAAGCTGTGTAATTCACATTTTACCCAAAATGTAGTTACTGCACTTCGGCTTTGTAGGGCAGAGTAGTTCTGGCTAGTTTGCTAGGGTCACAAAAATAATAAGTTTTGTTTCTTGAAACAACCAGTTTTAAAGAGTAATATATTTCTGGCACAAAACCTGTCAGTGAATAACTCACACTTGGCACGATTTATCTCTCCCTCTGTATCACTGCCAAGTGGCAATTTCAGTTTAAAAAGTAAAGCAAACACAGACGTGCCAAAAACTGCAGTTCCTTGAATGGCCACTTGAGGCTGACTGCAGAAGTGAATCAATTCCCATTGACCCCCCATGTTAATAAGCCCAATTTTACAAAATAAATGTTTACAGCCTGGTTCAAAACTTAGTTTTGGTCTCTATGGCTAATTTTCCCCTCTGTGAAAACGGTGGGGGGAGTGAATTTTTGTTACCCTACTATTTAACATTGTATAAAGGCTTAAACTTCTGCATAATTAAGGGTGTGGCAAATTTGAGTGCCAGAAACTTGAACTGCACTATGGACAGGACTCGTCGTGGCTAGGCTAGAGCAGAGGCCTACATGGCTCCAGACTATAGAGTAGGAACGCCAAGCCCTGCCACTAACCCCTGGTCTGGCCTGGCTGTCTGAGAGAGGGGGGTTACCTCAGCTCGGCTAGCCTAGCCACTAACCCTTGGTAATATCAGAACATGCTCGCTTGCAGATTTGACTTTTAGACTTTGGAGGCGGGACATTCAATGCTGACCATGAGCTTTGGTTGGCTGTTTGATTTTATAACTGGTTTCAACTACCGTAAACTAGGCTACAGAAATCAAAGAGGACAACAATCTTATCGAAGCAATACAGTTTTTCACAAAATGAAATTTCTCATTGATCCCATTTTAATACTGTTTGAAGGTATTGGTTTCACTTACTATAGGTAGCTATGATTATAGCTAGCTAAATATTTCGCGTTCAAAAAGCTGGCTAACGTCAGTCCCCGCACGTTACTTCTTGTACTAAGCTAGCCTATTTTAGCATCAATTTACGCCTGGCTATGTCATTTACATAGTAATACCATGTTCCTGAGTTGTTCTTAATTATGACTTTCTCCAAACAATATTTCTTTTCTGATGCTGAAGACCCGGCCGAGAGTCATGATCTTCAGTTCGTTCATTATTTGTGTAGGTTTCTTGACAAGCTAACCTAATGCCGTAACAAGTAGCAGTGTTTTAATATTTGCAGTAACGTTACATTCCATTATGAGCTATTGACACGCTATGGTTTTGATAGGATGATATGGTTCGGAAATATTCACCACATTCAGGAGATGTAATTAAAGGCTGAGAGACGCTGAAAACAACTCGATCCTGTTTGAGCAAATGAGTGATAGACACGAGCTATCAATGCTGCTGCACACAAGCAGCCTACAGTGTTAACTGTTCAGTAAATTTAGAGTGTTTATGTGCTGTATTAAACAGCCTTTGCCCCCTTACACTTTCACTGCTCTCATCACAAACTGGCATCTATTTATGCCTAAAATATTGAAATTAAATTAGGGCTATTTTATTTATTTGTAACATTGTATTAGTCTACACCCAGATGGCAAGCACCTCCGCTCCGGATCTGCCCCGGCTCTGAGCTGGATCAGCTGGAGTCGGCACAGAGCCGGAGCAGAGGTGCTTGCTATCTGGCGCATTACCTATAACTCACTTGCTCAAATGGCATCGAGTTGTAATTATAGGCTAAGATACGTTGAAAGCATTAACCTGAATATAGCGAATATTTCCGAACCATATCATCCCAACAAAGCAATAGCCTACACAATGACGACACCACAGTGTGGCAATAGCTCATAACAGAATATTGCAAATATTTAAAAGCTGCTATGTCATGACTTTAGCTTCGTCTGGTCAAGAAACCCGCATTCCCCTCCTTCGTCATTCGCCACTTCTTCGTTTTCTGCTCAAAGAATGTACGAACTGAAAACTTCATTTTTGGCCAGTGTTGTGACGATTTGTGCTACCTCAACTAAAAATACGACCTTAGGCGCACCCGATGAGCACACCTTGATCGGACAGTCTTTGTTTTCGCCTTAATATTGCTCTCTGAAACAGCCCACAGACATCTTATAACATTCGCTCATGTTATAATGAGCTGAATAAGCAAAGATACCAGTAACATGCTGCATGTCTAAATTTTACATTTTCCTGAAAAGTTAGCCATACAAGTATCCAAATGCTTACAAGTAAGAGGGCACTGAAAAAAAAAATTAAGGATAAAGCCAAAGATCATAAAGATATTTATGATGTCAGTGAAGAAACAAAGCCCAAGATTTTGGGTCTGTATATGCGCTGAGCCGCGAAGCAGCTAGTCTTGATGGGTAGCACAAATTGGCAGATTACCAGTCTTCAGCGTCAGAGAAGAAAATTGCTTGAAGAACCTGTTGAATTAGAACAACTCAAGAAAATTATATTACTACATAAATGGCCTAGCTAAGTGCCCATCTACGGGAAATTTGGCGCTAAAATAGCATTGAAAAATAATTGATGTTGGGACTGATGTGAGCAAGCTTTTCTAGCATTAAATATTTAGCTAGCCATGATACAGCATCATCGTAGCTACGCACAGTGAATGAAACAAATACCCTCAAACAATATTAAAATGGGATCAATGAAAGATTTCACTTTGATAAAGACTTTCTTGCCCCGACATTATGGTTGTCCTTGATTTCTTATTCTGTAGCCTAGTTTACAGCAGAGCTGTATAGAGAGAAAACCAGCTTAAAAAAAAAAAAAAAAAAAATCAAACAGCCAATCAAAGCTCATGATCAGCACTGAAAGTCCCGCCTCCAAAGTCTAATTGTCAAATCGGCAAGCGAGCGTATGCTGATATTGCGAGTGTATTTTGACATTGAGAGCGCGTGTTGAAGTATTGCGAGCGCATGTTGAAGTATTGCGAGCTTATTTTGACATTAAGAGCGTGCATAGAAGTTGCAAGCGAGCGCGTTTTAAAATTGAGAGCACATAATATTGAAATTGCGCGCATTTTGAGGTTGCGAGCGGCTAGAGAGGGTCTTGCGCGCTAAGTTTTTATGCGCTCGAGTTTTGAGACCAATTTAACGCCATAAAAATCCCCCAGTTAGCTTTTGCCCAAGATGGCCAACTGTGCTAACGTGAGTGAAGCTAAGAGTGAAGTTCCTTCAATTAAATCAAGCGATTGAAAAGTAGCACGTTGCAGTGGTATCGTTAGCTACTACAAAGGCTATAGACTTGCAGGACAGCTGATGAAATAACCATGGAGCCTTGGAGCAAGATTCCAATCTGTGTTAGCATCGTATGCTGGCCACAGTTACCAATTAATTCAGCATTGAACAAAGTCAAAATATGGGGTGATAATACTTATGATCAAAATGTGCTAGTGTGAGGTAGGAAAATAAAGGTCCATCAGGTTTGTTGGTAAACTTACGTAATACAATGTTATTGCTTGACAGGCCATACTAGCGGTAATGGGACCTGGCTAAGGTGCGTCAAAAAGCTAAGCCGAGCACCCACTCGCACTGGCGGTGGGATATGTGATACTCAGTGAGCCAACCACTACAACATCCCAGCGGCGAACAGCGTTAGTCTCGCAACTGCTTCACGGATACAAACAATGTTCATTTTGCAACCGCTTCACGGATATATGCATCCATTCAACCCGCCACTGCAAACAACTTGACAGGCTCCATTCCTTCACTAGGACAGATTTGACCCTGCATCTCGGCCATGGCGAACTTTGGTGGCGTCGATCTAGGCTGGCTTCTTAACCTAAGCTGTGGCTAGCTTGGTAGCTTTCAGAACTACGCTCACGGGACATATTAACCAAAAAAAAAAAAACTTACCTTCTCATGTACTACATTAATTAAGAATATTTTATAAAACTTCATGTCAAAAAATCTGAACTATCCCTTTTAAATGTGCCCGGACAGTCACCTGTGGAGCACCAGCTTCCAGAACTGTGGAGGCGGGACATTGGGCATAAGGGGTGGGGCTGAGGCACATCAGGGGAACTGTAAAGCGCAGTTTCCTTTCTCCCACTGGGCGGCACTGCTTACCATGTTAATGTCGTCTTTTGCCACAAAGTGAGGGAGCTCCGGCCCCTGAGGGACAGCTGGGGGCGTGTCCATCAGCACAAAACCTCGTCTGTCAATCAAACTGAAGGGAGGACAGACAGCTGAAATGTACCAGTATTGATAAACGGACCGGCAGGCGCGTGCGCGCGCGCACACACACACACACACACACACACACACACACACAATTCATGAACAACCAAGTTTTCCTCTTAATCATCGCATGATCAATGATAAACACAGGCAAAGCATACTGTAATTTTTTTTTCTGCCAACCAGGTACATACGGACAACTTTCGCCAACATTTTGCGAAAATGAAGACAAATACCAATCTATTTTGATATAGCAAAAGGGTAAATGCTGGAAATTTGTCTGCATATTAAGTTCCCACAATATGGCAGATGGATCATGAACAAAAACTCACTCTTGGTGAAATACGCACACACTCATATACACACACATATTTACAGACATCATATAAACAGACACAGACGTACGCACACACACACACTGAAGTCAGACATACACACACATACATGAACACACACACACACACACTCGCTGAGGTCAGACATACACACACATACAGATTCACACTCGCATGAACACACACACACACACACACACACACACACACACACACTGACCTGGGAGGCATGGGACCACACAGAACCACACAGCAGTTTGTGCAGACATTATTGTAGCTGTAAGGGTTCCCGGAATCCGCCACACCCTTCTTCCCCGACCAGGAACCTTTAATCTGTACACACAGACACACGCACCGTACCAGCATGAGTGACCACAGACACACAGTGGCACAAAGGTAAACGCGTGAGCAACTCAGAAGACCACACTACGTGCAAGCCAAGTTCACTAAGCTCAAACATCAAAGTCTTCATGAGATGTTAAACAACAAACATCCACACAGGCCAGCTCACAAACACCCGCAAATACAGGTACATAAGCATACAAAAACACGCACACACACACACACGCGCGCACACACACACACGCGCACACACACACACGCGCACACACACACGCGCGCGCACACACACGCGCGTGCACACACACACGCGCGCACACACACACGCGCGCACACACACACGCGCGCACACACACACGCGCACACACACACACGCGCACACACACACACGCGCACACACACACACGCGCGCACACACACACACGCACGCACACACACATGCCAGGGAAGGCAGATACTCACGTCTTCGTTGGTGGTGAGGTTGGAGGCCACCAAGTAAGTATGGAAGCCTGAAAGGCCCAGAATAGACCAGATAGAGAAGAAACAGATGACCAATTCCAGCACAGTGCAGCAGCAGAAGTCAAGGAGCATCAAAGGGACACAGTTGTTCCCAGGATCACTCCTGCTTTTAACAACATACCTGTTCATAGAGTCACACCTACTCTCAGCATCACTCCTGCTCTTAACAACATACCTGTTCATAGAGTCACACCTACTCTCAGCATCACTATTGCTTTTAACAACATACCTGTCCATAGAGTCACACCTACTCTCAGCATCACTCCTGCTTTTAACAACATACCTGTTCATAGAGTCACACCTACTCTCAGCATCACTCCTGCTTTTAACAACATACCTGTTCATAGAGTCACACCTACTCTCAGCATCACTCCTGCTTTTAACAACATACCTGTTCATAGTCACACCTACTCTCAGCATCACTCCTGCTTTTAACAACATACCTGTTCACAGAGTCACACCTACTCTCAGCATCACTCCTGCTTTTAACAACATACCTGTTCATAGAGTCACACCTACTCTCAGCATCACTCCTGCTTTTAACAACATACCTGTTCATAGAGTCACACCTACTCTCAGCATCACTCCTGCTTTTAACAACATACCTGTTCATAGAGTCACACCTACTCTCAGCATCACTCCTGCTTTTAACAACATACCTGTTCATAGAGTCACACCTACTCTCAGCATCACTCCTGCTTTTAACAACATACCTGTTCATAGAGTCACACCTACTCTCAGCATCACTCCTGCTTTTAACAACATACCTGTTCATAGTCACACCTACTCTCAGCATCACTCCTGCTTTTAACAACATACCTGTTCACAGAGTCACACCTACTCTCAGCATCACTCCTGCTTTTAACAACATACCTGTTCATAGAGTCACACCTACTCTCAGCATCACTCCTGCTTTTAACAACATACCTGTTCATAGAGTCACACCTACTCTCAGCATCACTCCTGCTTTTAACAACATACCTGTTCATAGAGTCACACCTACTCTCAGCATCACTCCTGCTCTTAACAACATACCTTTTCATAGAGTCACACCTACTCTCAGCATCACTCCTGCTTTTAACAACATACCTGTTCATAGAGTCACACCTACTCTCAGCATCACTCTTGCATTGAACAACATACCTGTTCATAGAGTCACACCTACTCTCAGGATCACTCCTGCTTTTAACAACATACCTGTTCATAGAGTCACACCTACTCTCAGCATCACTCTTGCATTGAACAACATACCTGTTCACAGAGTCACACCTACTCTCAGCATCACTCCTGCTCTTAACAACATACCTTTTCATAGAGTCACACCTACTCTCAGCATCACTCCTGCTTTTAACGACATACCTGTTCATAGAGTCACACCTACTCTCAGGATCACTCCTGCTTTTAACAACATACCTGTTCATAGAGTCACACCTACTCTCAGCATCACTCTTGCTTTGAACAACATACCTGTTCATAGAGTCACACCTACTCTCAGCATCACTCCTGCTTTTAACATACCTGTTCATAGAGTCACACCTACTCTCAGCATCACTCCTGCTTTTAACAACATACCTGTTCATAGAGTCACACCTACTCTCAGCATCACTCTTGCTCTTAACAACATACCTGTTCATAGAGTCACACCTACTCTCAGCATCACCCCTGTTTTTAGTGACATACCTGTTCATACGGTCAGACTTACTATTAGCAACACACCAGTACAGATACAGAGGATCACACCTTCTCTTTCTGTTACTCCTCCTCTTAGTGACATACAGCGCCCTCCATAATTATTGGCACGCCTGAATAAGATGTGTTAAAAGACTTAAAATAAATTCAATTTTTATTATAAGCATACTCTCACACTGAAAATTGTGGAGAAATGTAACCTTCAACCCAAGTGAATTTTAAGGGGAAAAAAAATCCCTGACTAAGAAATAATTATTTTTCATATAATCAACTGTTCCACAATTATTGGGACCCCTAACAATTCCTAGGAAATGAATGTAATTGAAGTACTTCTGTAATTTCTACAGTAGTTTTCCAAAGTTGATCAGAGTATCTAGGAACATTTAATTAGTAATTCATCTCTTCCCGTTTCCCTGGGGTATAAATATGACGTGACACAGAGGCCATTTCTCTTATCCACTCTTCAACATGGGAAAGACAAAGCAATACACCATTCAACTAAGGCAGATGTGTGTCGACCTTCACAAGTCAGGCAATGGCTACAAGAAAATAGCCACTCGCCTGCACCTGCCCATATCTACTGTCAGAAGAAACATTAAGAAGTTTAAAACAACTGGAACAGTGGTAAACAAGCCTGGACGAGGACGCAAGGTTGTTTTGCCACCACGCACAGTGAGGAGGATGGAAAGAGAAATAAAAAGTTCTCCAAAGCTCACTGTTAAAGAATTGCAATAAATGGTAGCATCTTGGGGTCACAAAGTCTCCAAAACAACCATCAGACGCTATCTACATGCCAACAAGCTGTTTGGGAGGCATGCACGGAAAAAACCTTTTCTCAAAAACAATCATAAACGCAAACGTCTGGAGTTTGCTAAGCGGAACTGGTACTTCAACTGGGACCATGTGCTTTGGTCAGATGAGACAAAGATAGAGCTTTTTGGCAACAAACACTCTAAGTGGATCTGGCGAAACACAAAAGCTGAGTATGCAGAAAAGCATCTCATGCCCACTATGAAGTATGGGGGAGTATCGGTGATGCTGTGGGCCTGATCTCTTCCAGAGGCCCTGGGTGCATGGCATCGTGAATGCTTTGAAATACCAGGACATTTTAAATCAAAATCTGGTGGCCTCTGCCAGAAAGCTGAAGATGGGTCGTCACTGGGTCTTTCAGCAAGATAATGACCCTAAACATGGCCGAATCTACAAGAAATGGTTCACCAGACACAGAATCAAGCTCCTCCCAAGGCCATCTCAGTCCCCAGACCTAAACCCTATTGAAAACCTGCGGAGTGACCTGAAGAGGAGAGTGCAGAGGAGAGGACCCAGGTTGCTGGATGATTTAGAGTTTGTGCAAAGAGGAATGGTTGAAGATCCCTCTTTCTGTATTCTCCCATCTTGTGAAACATTATAGGAGAACATTAGGTGCTGCTGTAAAAGGGGGTTGTACAAAGTATTAACATCAGGGGTGCTAATAATTGTGGCACACATGATTTGATGTAAAAGAATTATTTCTTAATGTGGGATTTTTTTTCCCACTGAATAAATGCACTTGAATTAAAGGTTGGATTTTCCTCTTTTTCTCATCGTGGTCCTATATTATTTAGGAAAAAAAACAGAATTTATTAGAAGCTAAAGAAGACATCTTAACCAGGGGTGCCAATAATTATGGAGGGCAGTGTACGTGTTCATGGGGTCACACCTGTGCTTATTGTCACATGATGACACACCTGGTCCCGATGACACTACCATAAGCATTAATCCTGGTTTTAGTGTGAGCACAGATGTTCATAGGGTCACGCCTACTTAAAACATCACCGCTTCTCTTACGGAGATACCTGTTCATGAGGTCATACCAACACTTAGCATCACACCTGCTCCTAAAAACACACCTAATCTTAAGGTTACAGCCACCCTCAGTGAAACGCTTGCGCTGAATGTCTCACCTGCTCTTAACATCAATGACACTCCAGCTCCTGAAGTCACGCAGCTCTTACTGACACGCCGGTTCTTAACGACACTCCTGCTCCGAACAACATCCTGGTCTTCATGTCTAACTGCTCCTAGTGACACTTTTGATTTTAACAACACTCCTGCTACTAGCATCACTCCCTCTCTCAATGACACTCCTGCAATTAGCATCACTCCCGCTCTTAACGACACTCCTGCAATCAGCATCACTCCCTCTCTCATTGACACTCCTGCAATTAGCATCACTCCTGCCCTCAATGACACTCCTGCAATTAGCATCACTCCCGTTCTTAACGACACTCCTGCAATTAGCATCATCTCCACTCTTAATCAATTGCATTCAACAAGACTAATGTTTGCAATGAACTGCTTTGGTCGCAAATAGTCAAAACAGAATAATTTAAAAGGAATATTCTATCCAACATAGGACTTTCTGTCTAGTAGCTTTTTAACAAAAACTGTGACTATGGCGGTTCGTTTTCACCTTGGCCTCATTAGCAGGCTTCATTGATTGTGGTCACCTGACATGACCGATAGTGCATGTTGACTCCGGGCCCCAGGTCAGTATAATCTAACCTTCAGCACAGGGCACCACAGAGGAATGGGCTCAGGCAGCTGAGTTAAGCCGAGCTCTGCAGGGGTCTAAGGCTGCAGTCAAAGGATATCTGGCAGGGCTCTCCTGCAGAGCCATCACCAAGCCTCTGCCATTCTGTGAGCCTGCAAGACAAAAAGATGACACTCGTTTCTCACTGCACTAACCTGCTGCTTCACCTTACAGGTTTTATAGTCAAGAGATAAGTCAACAGGACCAGATTCAGTGGGTGACAGCAGAAGGACATTCAGTAGCGCTTGTATAAGCACAGATTGGACATAGATTAAATATGTGGTGGTCCTCTGTTGCACTCTGTACCTAGTGCCAAGGGAGAACTTTATCAACTGTTTTAGGAAGATAATTATTTTGTCACGCATTTAGATTCATTGTATATTGCGGTAGACAAGTTTTATGGATCAAGAAAAAAATTTTTGGAAAAAAACATTTATATAATTATCACAGTCAAAAGTTATGCCCCATAGGAAAGCTTGGTACATTGACAAGATTTTCTACAGGGTTATAAACTAAACTAGGATTTTTTCAGAGGGTTTGTGTACGCACACATATGTGTATGTGAGCGCATAATGTGTGTGTATATGCATGCGTGTGCGGTCATGACTGCATGTGATTGTGTGTACAGAGAGCAGCTGCCAATGATTAAATAAAACAAGCTTCCTCGTCATGCAAATTAAGCTCATTTTGAGTTTGAAGGGGTGAGAGAGTGATAAAAAGAGAGAGGGACAAAAGAATGAGAGGGAGAGAAAGAGCAGAAGGCAAGTGGGTGCTACGTACGCAGTGTGAGGTGTGTGATCACGCAGCCAAAAATGAAGGTGGTGAGGAACGACAGCGAGACGATGAAGGAGTAAAAGAAGCGATAATTCCGCTTCCCCACACAGTTCCCAACCCAGGGGCAGTGGTGATCGAATCGCTCTGTAAGGGATCACACACACAGACACAAACAAGCTGATTAAAATATCAAATATTAATCCGAACAAATTACATTTACTTCACTGGTGCTTTAATCCAAAGTGATTAACAGCTGATAAGATAAAGCAGGGGCCAGTCTTCCCTGGAGCACTCTGGAATAGGGTAAATCAAGACTCCTTAGACCAAGTGACCTTCTTCCAGTGCCCCTCAGTCCAATCTTCATGCTCCCTTGGTAACGGATTCGTTTTTTCCCCAGTTAGCCTCACTAACAAGTGGCTTTCTTGTGGCCATGCAGCTGTTTAGTCCCAATCCTGCAAGTACTTGTAACATTGTGCGTGTGGAAATGCTCTTACTTTCGGAATTAAACATAGCCATGAGTTCTACTGTTGATTTTTTTTTTTTTTGTATGATGAGACTTCACCAAGCATTTTATTGATGTTCAATCAGGGTCAGTCATGATGTATCTCCGACCCATTTCTTCCGTGAAGTTGACAATTTAATGTTAGCTGTGTGTTCCAGTTAGTTAGCATGCATACAACCCACGGAGTTTCCCTTCTCCCAGCCAATTTTGTAACAAACCCTTCTAACCAGGAGCATACCTTCTCCTTTTTGTCTCTCAAAGTACACATGTACATGCATGCATACATGAATCTGCTCAACCAATTAACACACTCACATCAAGCCTCATCATTAACTTAACAGTCCTGACGGCTGCGACCGCATGGGTGTAACCCCCGAAAACCCGCTTCTCCACTTTTTTGCATATCATTCTTCCAATACAGTTGTCATGGCCACCAAAATCGATAGGTGTCATCAGTGAAGTATAACACGTGTCCATAGGAAAAATTAATCGGTAAAAGACAGCGGCCTGTACGGCGTCCACAAGGAAATCTCCACGTTTTACCACTAATTTGCATATTATTTGGTGAATACTGTCGCCATGGCAACTGAAGTCAAGAGGTGTCATAAGTGAAGCATAACACATGACCATACCAAATATGAAAGTAATTGGTCAAAAATTACAGTCTGTACAGCATGTACAAAGAAGTGTGTATGTTTCAGCACAAATGTGTATTATTCAGCCAATACTGTCGCCCTGGCAACTGAAGTCGATTTGTGTCATAAGTGAAGTGCATCACATGTCCATACCAAATATAAAAATAATCGATCAAAACTGCAGCTTATACTGTGTCCACAAGGAAATCTGTGTTTTGCCACTACTTTGCACATTATCAAGCCAATACTGTCGTCATGGCAACTAAAATCGATAAGTACAACACGTCAACATCAAATTTGAAAGTAATCAGCCATAAATTACAGCCTGTAGAGCCTCCACAAGGAAGTATCTATGGATGTGGACGCAGCGGCGAAGACATACATGAATCCATAGCAGCCACCCAACTTCATCCAGGGGCCCCAATTTACCTTCCCCATTAGATTAGACAGTTCATGTTATGCGCTTGTCGGTTAAATAAATTCCTTTATTGACCCCAATGTCTGTTTTGGTATCACATGAAGTCAAATGGAATTCCAAAAATCTCCAAATATCCTTCAGAAATTTCATTCAATGATTAATCTTGGTTATTTAAATTATTAATTGTAATAACCATACTTTTAGATATAATAATTTCATGAGGTTGACTGGCAAATTAGCAGGTTTCCTGCCACACCAAATTGGCATCCCGCATGAGGACCATTAAGAGAAACACGTCCTAATCATCCACAATCGTCTTTTTACATTTTTAAAGAGCCATTTTCCCCAACAGGGGTAAAGGTAACAAAAGGGTACATGTAGGGTATAGGTAGAAGTGGGGTATAAGATGCAGTATGGTACAGAGAGGAGTAGTTTATAGGGGCTTTGAGTAGCAGAAGGGTGTAAGGAGCAGTATGTATGTGTGTATGTAGTACCATACAGGATGACATAAGAAATAGCAGTATGAAATAGGGAAAATGTGGGCTATAGGTAGCAGTGGGGTATAGGGTGCAGGACAATATAGGGAGAAAGTGGGGAATAGGTAGCAAGGGGGTATCTGTCAAATGTGGGGTATAAGTAGCAGAGGGGTATATGGTGCAGTATTATAAAGGGAGACTAGGGTATAGGAAGCAGACAGGTAAGGTAGTAGGTCCAGCATGGAGAGCAACTAAGCATGGGGTATGGGTGGCAAAAGGGCACAGGTAACGGTAGGGTATAGGGTGCAGTAAGGTGTAAGGGTCATGGACAGAAAAGGGGTATAGGTAGCAGTAGGGCATAGAGTGCATTTGGCTCCATGCAGATGCTCACCCACACAGTTGTCACACAAGCTGCAGTGGGAGGTGCGAGGCGGGCGGAACATCTTGCAGGTGAAGCAATACTTCAGCTTCACCACCTGCTGTTTAATCAGAACCTCCCGCAGGCGAGGGGGTGGCCGGTATGAGGAGGAGCCAGAGTTATCTGTACGAGAGACACAGCCAGTCACATAGAGGCCTGGGAAAGGGGGAGGCGATCACAAAATAGGAAAGAAAACTGATTAAATGTGTAGAAAGTGAAACAAAAACTCAATTTATTCCTTGATTTACATGGTTTAAACAACTGTTCTCTGGTTCTCCACCTCAGGTGATAGGTGGAGAATGTTCTGGCACAAAATGACTGCACGCAAAGCATCAGTCAAGTGCAGCCTGCAAATTAGTGGTCTTTGTGGCGAGCAACCCAGTCATCACTGCTGAACGCTTAAGTCGCCACCACTCGGTAAGAAAAGCGCCACATAATTGCGACGATCAAGCCACCCAACCATTCATCACACTCCTTTAGCTAACATCATCAAACATCACAAACCAGATTTGTAAGCTCAAAGCAGTCATGAGCAAGAGTGCAAGTGCATGCAGGCGCACGTGAGCGTGCATGCAATAAGTGCGCTGGAGGGCATGAGGGAATGAGTGTGCACAAAACTGCACGAGTCACAAAATTCTATGTGTGAGTGTGACTGAGAAAGTGCAAGTGTGTCAGAGAGAGTGTGAGTGTGTGAGAGAGAGTGCAAGAATACCAGCAAATGAGAAAGCTCCTCAAAGAATCACTACCTTATTGAGGTATTCATGAATGATGGTTGGAAATGGAAAAGTGGATTGGTTCAGCGTGTGCACTGTGGCAAGCGCTGTACCAGTCCGATGTGGTCAAGAAGGAGCTAAGCTTACAAGAAAGCCCTCGATTTACTGGTCAATCTACGTTCCGACCTTCACCTATAGTCACGAGCTTTGGGTAGTGATCACATAAACAGGATCGCAAATACAAGCGGCCAAAATTAGCTTATTCCACATGCTAGCTGGTCTGACCTCTAGGGATAGGATGAGGAGCTAGGACATCCAGGAAAGGGTCAAAGTAGAACCACTGCTCCTCTGTGTCAAGAAGAGTCAGTTGAGGTGGATTGGGCATCTGGTAAGGATGCCTCCTGGACACCTCTCCTTAGTGGTTTTCTGAGCATGACAACTGGGAGGAGGTCGAGGCAGACCCAGGACATGCCGAAGGGACTATGTGTCCCGGATGGCCTGGGAACGGTTTGGGGTCCCCCAATAAGATTTGGAGGAAGTAGCTGGAGAGGGGGACGCCTGAGGCTCTTTGCATAGTCTGTTTCCCTGTGACTTGCCCCAAATAAGTAGCACAAAATAGATGGAATGGATGGATGAAAGTGTGAGTATGTGAGAGAATCAGGAGTGTGACAAAGTGAGAAATTGTAAGAGGGTGACTATAAAACCAGACTGAAACACATCTGTATATCCACAACCATCATCTCAGGGAGAATAAGACCATCACAGTGCCAGTCCGCTCTCACCGATCTGTTTCTCGATGTCTGCTGCCTCTTCTGGTGTGGCTCGGGGCAGGATTCCGGGATCAGTGAAGCTTGTCTGCAGGAGGGAGAGGAGCACAAAGCTGCAAAGCAGCCCGGCAATCACAGGGACACAACCCGTCAGGTGCGTCACCAGAAATGGACAACTGTGCAAAAGAGAGATATTCTTGGTCAGCTTGCATCAGCACACCAGCCCACAGGACAGTATGACAGATGGATGGAAAATATGAATGATGTGATGTCACCACACTGAACATTATATTTCTTCAACCTCTGAAGGTTTTTTTCACACCAAGGATGGAATAATTTTCAGAATGAAAATGCAGAATATTTATTGATGGTAAAATTTTTGCATTTTATATTTGATGGATAGGTTCGTGGACAAAAATGAGTTTGACTTTTTCTAATACATATTTTAAATTTCTCCTTACCCATGGCAAACCTCGGCCGGATTTTTCCTCATGAAACCCCGGATGTGTGACTGCGGAAGCCATTAGCTGAAACTTTTTTTTTTCCTTGATAAGCACGGCGGCATCCAGTGGCAGCAGCACTTGGCTCAATGTCAAATTGGTGATAACATCGTGTAGCCTCTTGCGTCAAGACATGAAGAAGAGTCGCAACACATAGATTTTGCGAAGGTTAGTTTCGCTTCCATTTTTAGGTGGCGATGCACTGCGCGGATTTAGACAACTGCGTAAATCAGTCTTCCACCAAAGAAATGTCACGCGGAGCAGCATATCAACTTTCTGTCACACATCCGAGGCTTGATAAAGAGTAGCAGAATCCGCCGAAAAATTCTTAGTGTTGTCCTTAGTGTGAAAGGCCTTAAGCTTGTGCTTACCTAAACTTTGCATCAATATACAGCAGGGCCACCTGGGGGGTATTCCACAAAGCTGGCAAACTGAGTAAGCTTGGCTTTTTCACAAAGTAAAACCTGAAAAGTATTCAAATCTGGAACATGGACTGAAATAAATACAGCTTTCCGGGTTTTACATTGTGCAAAACCCAGGCTTATTCACTTAGCCAGCTTTGTGGAATACCCCCCTGGTGGGAGCCCCGCAGGATTCTGGTATGTGTCTAAACAAATGATGTCAAGAATAACTCTTCCATTGGGAACTAGACCAAGGCCCTTAAACCTAAAAATCCCCTCTCCCCCTGTCTCCTTCCATACATTTTCTCTTGCATTTATGCCAAGTTGTTCGCCCAAATGAATCTACAACCAGCCGCGGTCCTTATGCTCAATTCTGATGGTCCAAGCCAGGGATAACAAACCCTGTTCCTGGAGACTTGCCATCCCATAGATTTTCACTCCAGCCCTAATCTGGACCTCTGGATTCTAACAGTTATCAGCTCAGCAAGATCTGTAAGTGCTGAATGAGGTGTGCTTCATTATGGCTGGAAATAAAATATACAGGGCAGTAGATCTCCTATAACAGGGTTGGTTACCAACAGTCCAAGCTGTGTTTTTGACAGTTTTCTGACAAGTCATTGCTGCCCTCCCACAGGGCAAAGTTGGTTTAACTGTTAGAGCTGGGGGACTAGCTGACGATACAACTTCACTTGATCACAACGCAGCATAAACTGGCTTTATCAGCTCGTTAGTTTTAGCTGGATTGTCAGTACTGCACGTAAATAATTCATTTTTGGTGACCTGCCTCTATATATAAAGGCTTAAAATTATGAAAATGTCCCAGACAAAATAAATAAATAAAATAAATTAATTGCCACTGCGCCAGCCAGGACCTGACAAATACACTACCTCAGCATATGCACAATCATCAACCCCGAAACAGGAGAGGCGACAGACACAAAATGACTCCTGCGATACCCATTAAATCTTTATCGGTGCTGAGGGCCGCAAACCGGCCACAGGACAGTACTTAAATGATAAATGTAATTTAATGTCACCTACTCGAATATAAAGAACAGGCCGCTGGTTACGAGTATGAGGCCGAGCGTCAACGGGAACACCCCACTTTGCCGGGCGACGATGATCCGTCCGTCGCAGAAGAAGCGATTTCGGCCAGGAAAAACTTCCCATTTTCTCCGAGGTCTTCCACTCTTCTTTGCACTCGGTATAGGTACGGGTGTAGTTGTAGGAGTAGCGAGCGCTCGTTGGGCGATTTGCTGATACTCGCCGTTTTTCATCACGCTCACCGTACGCAACTTTTCATGCGCGGCGATGCGTGTATGTGACACAGTAGACGCAACTTATCTTGGTGTCAATTTCCACTGGGTTGGCGATAACTATAAGCATGGGAAAGTGAGTAAATGAAATGACAAAAAGTGGTGTTCAAATTTTATGCTAGGTAACTTTACAATAACAAATGCAAAATGCAAGTTAACTGTAACAGTTAGCTGGGTAACATTAGTCAGCAAAACTAGTGACAGAATGTAAAACTGGTTAGCTCTGTACCAGTCCAAATAGCTTGAGCAAAATATTGGAAAGCTGCTCTTCCTTCGTTTACAAGGTCAGACAAACGGCTGCACCGTTATTCATCAGTAATAATCGCCAGTTTGCCTCGTTGTCAGTATGACAAATTCTATAAAAGTTACATTTAAGTTAGCTGGGCAGCCAGGAATATAATTATTAATGTTGGGGGAAAAATAATTGCCGACGTGTATTCCATAAGGTTCTATATTAAGTTAACGCGCTACCGTCAGATAAGTGCTTAGGAAAGCCGGCAAATAAGACGGCGCAGTGTCTTAAAATATCCAGCGAGTTCAATGACAACCATCCTGCCCGTGGAATGGCTTACAAGTCTGTATGCTAACGTTAGCTTACGGACACCACACATTTAGTTGCTCAATGTAGTACATTTGTCGACATTCGCCCCTTACCTTAGCCTGCGAGCCATCGAGCTAACATTCTAGTCTAACCCGTCTCCCTCAGACAAAAACTCTTGCCGTTGTCTTGTCTGCTTATGGAGCGCGCTAGCTAACGAGCTTAGTGACTGTCCGTCTCACGCGTCCGTCCATTGTGCTATCGAAATCCACTCGTTCCACCAAATATAGGTTGAAGTTGGCCAACTACACCGAATCAACTTCTATTCGGAAAACTTGTATGCGGTATCAACGCTTCGTGGCAGGATGTAGAACCTTTCTTTGCCGTTTGATTCACAGTAGTCTCCACGGTACAGCGGCGCCGGATGAGCGATGCGCTCCTTAACGTCTTTGCAATTCTCCATGGCTCATATAATGCTGCATCGGCGCACATTCCCTGTGCCGACGGCCGCTGAGCACCCATCCCTGTGTCCTGCGATGGCTAAGTGCACTTCATCTGCGAAACGAGCATGTATATTGCGCCGATGTCCTCATTGCAAATGATCTCGGAATAAGCGCAGCCATTTCCATTCCATTCCAGCTCAATTCACTGAACTCGATCAGACTCGAGCCGGTGGTTAACTTCCTTTGAAATTCCGTGATAAGCAAAATTAAGGGGAGATTTCTGATTTCCTGTCCTCAACGCTTACAAGTAGGCTATACACAATCTAACGATGTACCTAAATAGTAAAATCACTGATGGATGAAGGAATTCACGATAAGTATCTAGTTACAAATGACGCATTTCAAGGTCGCAAGACAAACCCATAATAAAGTCGGAAAACTATCTGTTCTCCATGTCCATTTGTCGGACGTGGAAGAAATGAGACCCGAAAATTTCGACAAGGGCTGGATTCTATGGGCAGGGTATCTCAGGGTTGCTCCCATTCAGCTGTCAAACAATAGTCATTCAAGGGAGACTTCCTCAGCCGTACTGATGGGCTAACCACCCAGAGGTCAATGCAAGTCATTCAAATTAATCTTTTTGCATTTCAGACAAAAAGCCGACCAGACTTCATTTCAACCTCAACTTTTAGATTTATCAGGGGCTACACACTTTTTTCTTAGTACGGCGCAGGAGGACACGCAGAAATGGTTTCTTTGCCTGTCTCTGAAAGTACCGCCAACTGATCCTTAAGATTAAGTCACTGTGACCTCCGTATAAAATGGCAACCAACACCAATTCAGGAAATTAAATAAGGAAAGTATCAGTAAGGTCATTTCTCGAGTTTAATGTAATTCGGTGCAAGTCTACAAACACAATTTTTTGATGTTGGTATACGTCAGTATAAAAATCCCCTTAACCCACACTTCATATTAAACAGTATAAGGACCAATCAAGAAAACATTCAGTAGTGACAGTGGACAAGAAATAACACACCCATAGTACAGGCTCAGAGTGCAGTACTCTATTCCCTGAGTAAGAGCACAGCTCGCGCAGGTGCGCTCACTGTCAGACAGCGAGTCCGCGATCCCGACTGTAAAGGGGAGGTCAGTCCGCCACAAGAGGGCGTTAAAGCTGAGGCATACCTGGATAACTAGAGCTGGAGGTGTAATGGATATGATATGAGTGGTGTGGGCCATTTTAGTAAATAAAACTGGTGTGTCTAAAGTTAAAAAAATACTTTTCCTTCTTGAATAATACAAGAAGCAACCCGTTTTTGGAGGGAAAAAGTAAATAGAAACATACATTCAGCAATGAAAAGCTCTTCCTAAACGATGGGACCTGGGCTGATGGCCTGACACTTTTCAGTAAGTGGGTACATCGCAGAGAGAAAAACAAGCCCCAGTGCTGAAACAGCCATTCTGTGGCCAAGAATCTGGACATCCTACATTCTTGAGTGCAACAGCGCACAGCCTCACCACTGGTTATCAGCACTCAGTTAAGGAAGTTAGCATAGGGTTAAAATGCTGTAGCTGTCAGCGCTGCATCGCAGCAGCCAAGGGTCAGGTCCAGGGCAGGAAGTTAGAATGAAGCACCAGGCCCAGCATCCAATAGGATGTGAAGTATCCCAGCAGCCAGCGGGAGTAGGGGGAGCAGGTGCGCCACTGAAGCAGAAGCTGAGTGACGGGGTTGTGGGGAAGGCGTCTCCCTACTGCAGCAGAGAAAAGAACAAAGGAGCACGACCACTTCTGCTCCTGTGACTGTTCCTCCTGCAGCTGCTCCTGTGACTGCTCCTCCTGCTCCAGCAAAAGGGGTTCATGTTCCAGGAGGAGGTGAGCACTGAACCAGTACAGCACCGGAGAAGAGGAGGCCAGAAACCGGGTTAAAACCTGCATGGGTAAGAGGAACCAAGTAAACAGGTAAAAGGTCCAAGGTTAGAACTTAGACAAGTAAGAGGAACCGGGCTAGAACCTATACAGGAAAGTGGAACCAGTTCAGAACCGGCACAGGTATGAGGAACCAAACACAATCAGCATAGACAGAAGCCGTGATTGGTCAAATTGCTGACAGACAAGAGCCTAGGCCACTTGAGCAGGGCTATCCTTCCTATTTTGATACATCTTCCAGCCTGGTGGTTTTTGCTCAAACCCTGTGAAAGCTCACCTCATTCAACATCTAGTAAGCTCAGTCTAGTGTGTCAAATTAAAACTTAAATTCTACTGAAACAGAAAGGACTGAAGGGTTAGGGAGCCCTAATCTAGATTTTCCCTGCACAAGCCCCTCCTACAGATGATGTCATTACCTGTGCATGCTCCTCCCACAGATGAGGTCATTATCTACTGGTGCTTCCCCCAAAGATGTCATAACCACATGAGCCCCTCCCACAGATGATGTCATCACTTTCAAGTGCCCCTCCCACACATGATGTCATTACCTGCATATGCCCCTCCCACAGATGTCATTCGTTTGAGATGAGCCAGGCCTGTGCAGAATCAGTCACTGCCAACAACCGCACAATGCATCCCAGCAGGATTTGTGTCCGACTCAATTTGCTCTGATATTTTGCACACATGGGCAACGATAATCTCACAAGATCAAGGCAGCCGCAGTTTCTAGAGCCAGGCACCGTATTTGACTTCTACCAACTGCAATAATCAAAGCATGGTGGCTATTGCCTGGCTGTCTCCTGATTAGCTCTTACTTAAGGCTGCAGGTGGTAACTTTGAGGAGAGAGACTGCTTCGCATAAAAATTTGAAAAAAGCAACTTTCAGATCCCTCCCCCTCCCTCTCCACTGTACTGCTACGACCCTCCCCAGAAGGCTGCCATGCACACGAAGGCACGCAAGCTGTTATGCATGCAACTGTGGAGAGATATTGCAAGTTCACATTATGAAAGCGGCCAAGTTGCCGAGGCTAGACGTTACTGTTGCGAACAGTCAACACTGCTGGCCAACGAACAGGCGTGTCGTTGGGCCTGAAAATTCTGGGGCTAATGTCTCTCCTTTTATTGATAATAATTAGTCCTGGCTAATTCTTGATGGTTTTCCATCATTCACACGTTTTCCAATTCAAGAATCAAGTAGCAGTTGAAGACATGGCTTCTCTCCCCCAAGTGATCTAAAAGCGACAAAATAATGGGCTACATTCAGTACCAAAAAATAATTAGATTATAATTAGGTCTATGCACGGTCACTGTCGGCGATGGCATTTCATAACTCTTTAGCGAATGAAGGTAATTTCGGCAACAAGTACATACACCTGTTTTTGCAGCACGGTCGCTCAATTCCCAGTAAAAAATAAAAATTGACAGCTGTCCGATTGGAAAATGTAAACGGACGAAACCACTTACTAGTCTGAAATGCCGTCGCCGAGTGCAGGTGCATAGACCTAATTATAATTAAATTATTTTTCTGTCCTGAATGCAGCCCATTATTTTGTCACTTTTAGATCGCATGAGGGAGAGAAGCCGTCTCTTCGATTGCCACTTGATTATTCTTGAATTGGAAAACGTGTTAATAAAGGAAATCCATCTAGAATTAGCCAGGACTAATCATTTTCAATAAAGGGAGGGACATTAGCCCCAGATTTCTCAGGTCTAACAACGCAACTGCCAACAAACGAGCAGAAATAAATCATGTCGACATGAAAAGTAATCTACAGCGGTATGTATTCATTAAAAATCCAGCAAACACTTATTTCAGTGACTTAGCCGGTTTTTTTTTTAGTACAGAAACTGTCGTGAATCCAGCAGAATGGCCAGTAAATCATGTATGTCAGCATTTAGCTGTGAGAGCACAGAAACGTTACACATATTTATAAGGACAACAACACAACTGATAAGACTGCCAGGTCACTTCATAAAGATATTTTCTGCTGCTTTCGAATAAAACAACGCCAGTAACGTTAGCCCTAGCATCTTAAACAAGCTAATGTTAGCTCGACTGCAACATCACAGTAACATCACATGCACTGCGGAGTACTGTAACAATTACAAGACTATGGCTATTTGAACAGTGACTGTGCTTGTAAGCGACGTTCACTCGCTTATTTGCAGGGCGAAAATCAATTGATGCTGGGGTTGATGCTGCACGGCTGGGGTTAGTTTGGTGAGCATGTCAACGCCAACAAGCTTATTTGCAGAGCAAACATGAACCAACGAATAAAGCAGGGGTTTACCTGTCAAGAAGAAAAGTCGCAAACTCTGCGTCAGTTTTTAATCCTTCCAGATCACGGAGTTCCTTCCACCTCTAAAAAGCCACTCCGATGTTCACTCTGGTTTTATCCTGGGTTTTGTTAAAGCCGTGTGTGCTGTTGCCGGTAACTGAGGTATCGGCATTTTTTTCCTCACCGATGGCTCTAAGCTCCAGAACCCGCTCTCGGAGATTTGAACTTGACTGAGCACTGGCGTGAACTGAGGAGGAAGGGGGGGAAGCTGACTGCAGCGCATACATGTGAACTGTTTCACGGCTGTCAGACACCATCCTGGCTCTAATTGGTTCTTTTTGGTCGGTCCAAATGATTCTTTTAAATTGCAGTAGGAGCATTAGGTGGGATAAAGGAGCATTTTTTTAATGACAGAGTACTAGTTTTATGTAATACTGTATGCACACAGTGACAGTATTAGCAAAAAAAATGACAAAAAGTTACTTTTCTAAATCTTACCAACTGCAGCTTTAAGATCGTACACTACATTTTACAGAAAATCGTAATTAGTCGAGCCCCCGAAGGGGTTTCGCGAGACTATTGTAATCGCTTCGTGTGTCTGTGTGTGTGTCTGTGTGTGTGTGTGTGTCTGTCCGGACTGATATCTCTGGAACCGCGAGGCCGATTGCCTTCACATTACACAGGCGGGTTCCTTGTGAGAGTCTTTCGGCATGACATAAATTTGAAGGTCAAAGGTCAAGGTCAAGGTCATCATGTTGGCGGATAACTATGGGCGAGACTATGAATTCTCTGAATGCTTGTTTTTTGAGTAATTGTGAAATTTAACATAGACTGCAGTCATCTCATTTTGTGTTATGAATGTTCAATCTGTTGAAAAACAAATCTTAAGCAGAAGATAACAATGAACACATGCAGAACATGTTCACCCATACAGCTCTACATGAATGTGGTCCGCGAGCGACGGGTATGGACTGGAGGATGTGAAATGTTATTGTGACTTTCTGTATATTCTTTGAAAGTCGCTGGGAACTGTTCAACTTGTCAGCTGCTCTTTGTCACCTCCCCCTGCTGCTGCCACCTGATCTCATCCACTTTCCAGGCAAGGCACAGTTCATCTCAAACGAGTCTTTTACTATCACATGCCCCTCCCACATATGTCAGTACCGGCGTATGTCCCACCCACAGATGATGTCATTACTTGCACCTGCCCCTCCCACAGATGATGTCATTACCTGTACATGCATGCAGAAGAAACCGGACACTAGAAGAACGGTAGCATGTACCACGTAGACGAAGGCTCGGGGACTCAGGAACCCCAAGGCTGGCTTCTCCGACTCCTGTCTGTGACCCCACAGCCCCAGCCGCACACACAGAGCGGGGCAGGCTGCGGCATAGCTCCAGGCAGCAGTGGCAACCAGCAGTGTGACGGGCAGGGCCAGCAAGAAGTTGGGTGCCTGTCGGAGCTGGAAGTAGCGCAGAAAGCCCAACTCCCAGTACTCCTCTTGGATGTAACTGTAGAGCAGTGGGGGATGAGCATGACACCATGGGGGAGGGGGGCGGGTGGAGTCAGGCACGCGGTAACCCTTGACCTCTGCCAGAGCCAACAGCCCGGGGGCCACTCCCTGAGGCAGGAGAGTCGGGCTGCAGAATGTCCAGTAACCATACAGCTGGAACACAACAAAAGGGATAGCGATGAGGGTGCAGCCTACAGCCGCCGTGAACAGGAAGCGGACGGCAACACCCCCGAGCCTCAGCACCCGACCAGGACCCTCTGTACCCTTACAGATGCCGCCAGCCTCGAACAGGCCCCATCGCAGGGGCAAGTAGATCAAAAACCCCGCGTTCACGAGCCCGTTAGCCCGTGTTGCAGTGGCTAGCGACAGAACCAGACTGGCCCTCAGCGGGTAGCCCATTTCTAGTATCCATAGGCCGCCAAGCGTCAGGGTACAGAACAGACTCTCTGAGTACCCTGCAGCCAGGAACACATTGGCAGGAGAAAGGCAGAACAGTAGGCTGGATAGCAGCGCCACACGCTGGTCACCCAGAACAACACGTGTCAGTGCGTACAGTGCTACCATGCTCAGCAGGAAGAGGGCACCATTCACAAGCACAACTGCCAGCAGGAGGCGCCCTCGCATCGTGAGCCACGGCTCCAGAGGCCAGAGTAGGATGGCCGCTGTAGCTCGCAGGCTCAGCGGCAGCAGCGGGAAAAAGGCATGGTTGTGCTCAAACACATAGCCACGCTCAGCAATGAACAGGAAGTGCTCAGCATCCCAGCGGGACAGGCCTCCTAGCAGGGCCTCCACACCCCCATCCAATAGCCGGGGCTCCTCCCCTCTTGGTGGGCTGAACGCGTCTGCAGCGTGGTCCGGAATCAGCGTGTTGAACAAGGCCTGTCAATCAAAATGCACCGCTGTTAGCATTCTAGACACAGGCTGCCGATCAAAACGCATCGACATTAGCAAGTCACAGCCTACCAATAAAAACAAACCGCTGTTAAAGTCCCTGAAAAGGAAAACTAAATGTGTTTTATGAGTTTATGATACCACAGAAAAACATGCTATTAATCACTCTGTCAAATATGAAGAACTAAAAAAGTTGCTAAGTATATAAAATTAGGCCTCAAAGTTGTTCAGAAATAAGCAGCATTCTCAGCCCCAGGACGGTGGGGGCTTGTCCCCTGGAGGCATGGAAACCATGCTTCATCATGGGAGAGGTCCCGCCTCTCCCTCGTCCAAACGTCTGTACCTCCCAGGCATGCGCAGTTGCCACATCACGCTTGTGTATTGGAAAGCTCCTCAACCTACTTGATATAGCTTTTGTACGACTGTACAATAATTTCCGAATGTAATGCCATACTTTTTAGATAGTGTGAACTCTATACGTGAAGTAAAAACCTTAACTTGCTTGTCATTCTTGCGTCATTACATAAAATTACGTTTTCTGACTCTCCATGATTTACCAAATTTACCTTGCTCTTCTCTGGTAGAAAAAAAGGGGAAATGCATGGCCATAGCTATGAGTAACTACAATGCCACGATTAGTGATGAGTGTCACATGAAATGCTTTTGGCATAATAGAGCAGGTTAATTATACCTCAATCACCACAATCAAGCACTGCATAGCATGTCAATAAGAAAAAAAAACTTTACAATTCAAGGCAGTGTAGATATCCATAGCAGTGAGAGTGGCTAAGCCCCGGAACAGGTGAGCCAGCGCGAAGTGGGAGCTGCAATCTAGCTTTGGAGGGAGTATGCCTCTCCCATTCCAAAACCGTGCGGTCCCGATGTCGCGACGCTGGCCAATACCTTCAACTCGCTGGCAGGACTGTGTGGAGCAGGCAGGAAATAGACTACCACGACTTTCAATAATTTTGCCGCAGATCAAAGAAATGTATTAGAATCATTTTAAACAACATTCATTTCATCTCCCGTGTTAGTGCTTACACAGCACAAGCGAAATCCGTTCGGTCCTTTTCATAGCAAATAATATGTTGACAGGATGAATATGCAAAGATCTCTGACATGAAAACGCATAGGTTTAGTATGGAAACGTTTGTCATCATTATAAACATGAGGAAATACTTTGACACGTTCAAAGACGTTCTCATTTTGTCTAATAATATAAATGAAAGGCAATAATCATCGCCTGGGCAGAAGCCCCGGAGGCTCGAAAAGGGGAATTTGCCAATACGATCAATTATTCTGAATAATGAGGATAAGGGGAAGTTTGCCAAACAGTGCAAAACGAACACTGTGGTTCTGTATGACAAGGCCATCCCAGACTGACAGGAGAACGGCGCTGCGAGCTCAGTCCTTGGGCTCCGCAAGGCCGTTATTACCTGGAGGGTAAATGTAATGTTATTTTATACACCTATAGACATGATCTACAATTTAATTGAACATATTGTGATTTCGGCTGGGCTAGCGGGAGCCATCTGATTTCACAATGTTACAACGATCGTTATCAAACAATGTAACGTGTATGTTCTGAGTAGCGAACCTCATTTCTCAATTGACTTCCTTGTACTAAAGTTTAAGTTAGGCTCACCTCACATCAAGCTCTAACGGGATGTTTTCACGTTGAAAACCATGGAACTTGGATAGCTAGCAAGTTATTAATCAAATCAGGATCTAGTTGGTACTTAATTCCTGGATTGTATATGCTTGATTGGAAACATGTTACTGCTCTATTAACACACAGATTTTGCGAACTTCGGTATCCAGTAAACGAACATTAATGTTAACTCCATTGTCAATGCTATGTCGTTGATTGACCTAATAAGTTAGCCGGGGTCTAATGAATTGTCTACTTTGCCACTACCTAGCTACTCTGGCCAGTGAAGCATGTGTTCACTCCCTGTCAAAATGGCTCATAATGGTGAAGTGTGAGAATGGCAAATTATGTTGCTCCACTGTAATGCTAACTTCACATCTAGTTAGCCTGACAAATTTGCCACTTGCGTGTTTACAGTATGCTGGGGAATGACAGAATGTTGTTAGCTTGCTAGATTGTTGTTGAGCTCGTTTAATTAAGATGGCTAGCTAGCTACATACCTAGCAAGCTAACGCTTAAACCCATAAATCGATTGTGTTGCAACGTTGACTTCAACTCACGCAACCGGAAAAATACACTTCCGAGATGAGGGCATGGCTTGCAAGCTAAAGAAAAGACGATATCACGATATTCTGACTCGAAAACGAGCGGGATAACCACCGATTTCAGCATGCCTGAAGTATTTATAATGTTATGGGGGGTGGGAGGAGTTATGCAAGTAGGGGCCGCAGTGCGTCATGCAGCCTCCTGTTTAAGCCCGCCCAAAAAAAAACCTAAATCACTAAAACAGAGTGAAACAGTTCAACCGTCTAACTCTAAAATTAAGCACTATATAGGAGTGAGTCTTTTTGTGTGTTTTTAACAATTAATTTGCAACATTTATAATATGTTTTGAAACAAATCTCTGATTTTTCTTTACACGGCCTTTAAAGCATGAAACATGGCCTGCCGATAAAAACACATCACTGTTGGCGCGGGAAACACACCCTGCCAATCAAAACACTCCACAGTTAGCCGCTGAAACAGGGCCTGCCAATGAAAACATATTACCGTCAACATACTAGGCCAGGGGTGCGTTCAAAGTCGGCAACACGTAGCAAAATGTATATTTAAACCCAACAGTAGTGCGCTGAACGCCCGGTTGTGTCACGCAAGTATTGTAATATAGCATCTGAGAGGGCCATACTGTGCGTTCTCTCGGAAGAATTCTCGGAGCCTCGTGAAATAGGTTCAAATTCGTGAGTGATTTTTAAACTTCTACTTACCACAAACATATCGTTTGATGTCATCAACCGTGTTGAATACTAAGCTGCAAGAGATGCATTTATATACTACCCGCGTTGGAGTCTTCTTTTTCTTCTTCTTCTTCTTTTAATAATGGCTGTTACAACTAGCTTTTGTTGTATATCGCCACTTACTGTGTGGGAGTGTGCTACTCAGAGATCATTGGCAGAATAGCACACAGGCCTATACATATGAATAAACATACCCTTTTCTAAACTTGGTGTTCTTATATCCTGTTTTGAAGTCCTGATTCCTTCAAAAACGAGATATAAAGCCTAGCAACTTCAGTTTTCATACCTTGTTCACCTAAAATTTCTTCAATGCTCTCATATTTTCCATACTTTGTAACCATTTTTTGAAACACTTGTCTTTGTGTTCTATATTTCCGACACAATATTAAAACATGTTCAACATCTTCTAAAATGCCACATATTGAGCATAAGCCATCGCTTCTTCCTAGGATGCGCAGGGTCGCATTTAATCGGGTATGACCTAATCTTAGTCTTGAGTATAAAATCTCTTCCCTCCTATTAGCACCAAAATATCTTTTCCCTCCCACATTTTGCCGTATTTTGTGGTAATGTTTTGCTTTATTTTCTTCATCCCATTCCTGCTGCCACCTGCAGAGAATCTCAGTCCTAATTTTCGATTTTATTTCACCTTTACCCATAGGTACATTGATTTTAATCTCTTCTCTTAATGCATCTCTAGCAATTTGATCTTCTTTTTCATTCCCCTGTATTCCAATATGTGCAGGAACCCAACAGAAGTCCACAATGAGGCCTAACCTTTGGATATTGAGAAGAATAGTTCGCACCTCAATAACTAAATCTTCCCATACTGACTGCCCCGAGAAGAGACTCTGTAATGAAGAGATCGAGTCAGAGCATATAACTGTTCTTTACGGTTTGTTTTCCTCAATCCATTGTAAAGCAGTTATTAAGCCAACCATTTCCGTCGTGTATACTGATAGATTATTACTAATTCTATATCCTATTTTTTTATTAAATGCAGGAATATATATCCCTATTCCACATTTTCCTGTTTGTAGCTCCTTCGATCCATCTGTATAAATTTTCAGATGTCCATAATAATTGGTGTCAATATACTCTCGGCTAAAATCAGCAAGATATTCAGTATCTTTAATTTCACTTTTTTTGTCTAATAAAAATACATTTGCCTCAGGGGAAGGGAGTAACCAAGGTGGTATCCTGCTCAAAACCACAGCAGGCGTATATTCCATTTCCTGAAGTCCATACTGCTTAACCCAGTTGCTAATTTTCCACCCAAAACCTTGTCCAGCTTTCGTGTATTCCCAACAATTATACAATACAACTGTCGCAGGGTTGTCAACGCTCCCCTGTAATCTGTACCAATATGCTAATGACAGTTTTGTTCGTCTGAGATGCAGCGGCGCTTCCCCAACCTCTATCAGCAATGCACTTGTTGGTGTGGTTTTAACAGCTCCAATCGCCAACCTAATTGCTTTATATTGAATTCTGTCTAATTTTATTAAAGAAGATTGACATCCTGAACCATATAAAAAGCAACCATAATCAAAAGAAGATCTAATTAAAGCTTTATAAACATCCACCAATGACTGTCTATCGGCTCCCCATTCTTGTCCCGTTATCATTCTCATCAAATTCAACACTTTTTTACTTTTGGTTTCAATATGTTCTATATGGCATTTCCAGGAAAGCTTTGTATCAAACCAGATACCAAGGTATTTGAACTTATTGACCATTTCAAGGGGTTGTCCATATAACAGTAGCTTCTGTGAACAATTTACTTTCCTTTTGGAGAAAATCATACATTTAGACTTACTTGCTGAAAATTTAAGACCCCAATCAAACGACCATTCCTCCAAAGTTTGGATAGCTTGTTGCATGTTATCCATTATATGTTGAAAATTTCGTCCTCTTTTCCAAATAACCCCATCATCCGCATACAGCAACCTGCCTATGGTCCCATTAAGTTTAGCAAAGATGTCATTGATCATCAAGTTGAATAGTATTGGACTTACCACGCTACCTTGCGGAATTCCATTTTCCACGTTGAATTCCTTGGATAATGTTGATCCTATTTTTATCTTGAATGTTCTTTGAGATAAAAAATCCAAAATCCAGTTGTACATATTTCCACCAATTCCAAGTCTATTTAATTTAATTAGTAATCCCTCTCTCCACATGGTATCGTATGCTTTCTCTATATCAAGAAAGACTACAACCATCATTTCCTTCATGACAATCGTTTTCTCAATTTCATTGCCCATTTTAACTAGAGCATCATTCGTTGACCTTCCTTTTCGAAAACCTGTTTGGGCTCCATTTAATACATTTTTAGATTCTAGAAAGTATGTAAGTCTATTAACAATCATTTTTTCCATTAGTTTGCCGAAATGCGAGGTTAGTGCAATCGGTCGATAATTTCCTGGACAAGATGGATCTTTACCCGGCTTGGCAAAAGGAAGAATTATAGCCCTTTTCCATTCAGTTGGCAATTTTCCTTCATTCCATATTCTGTTAAATAAATATAAAATCATATTTAAAGTTTCTCTTGGCATGTTTTTAAACATGGCATAGCACAATTGATCTGCCCCTGGCGATGTGTTTTTTGTTTTTGTAAGAGCTGTATTAAATTCATACATATTAAATTCAACATCTAAAATTGAATCTTGAATTTCTTTTCTTTCCAGAATGTTCGCATTCATATTTAATATTTCTTCTCTTCTTTGTATAAACTTACCATCAAGATGATTTCCCTGGTGCACTTCAGCAAATACCTTTCCCAACAGATTTGCTTTCTCAATATCCGTAACTGCTTCTTCTTTTCCCTCAGTTAGCACCGGCATATGGATTATTGTGTTTTTACCACTCATTTTCCTAATCATATTCCAGATTTCACAAAGCTTGGTTTCCCTCCCTATGGTTGAGCAGTATTGTCTCCAGGTTTCTTTTTTAACTTCTTTGATGGTTTTCCGAGCAATAGCTCGTTTCTTTTGATAATCAATTAAGTTTTCCATCGTTAGAGATCGGCGTAGTACTTTAAATGCATCATTCCGCTCTTTAATTGCATTACTACATTTCTCATTCCACCATGGAACGATTTTTTTGTTTCCTCTTCTCTTGCTCACCGGTACGGCCCGGCTGGCAGCATTATAGATAAGAGAGTGTAATGATTCTGTAATTTGCTCAATTGAGTTGTCTGAATTAATTGGTAATGCATTGTTTGTCTCATTACAATATTCCTTATATCTTTCCCAGTTTGCTTTCTGAAAACACCACTTTTGGTGATAACATTTTTCTTGTGAATATATCCCCACTGCTATGCTACATAGAATGAGAAAATGGTCACTACCTATTGTGGTATTCAAGTTTATTTCCCATTCACATTTATCGGCAATTCTTCTATCTACCAAAGTGAGGTCTAAACATGAAGTGGTGTTTTTAAAGACATTAATTCGTGTACCTTTGCCATCATTTAAGCATACCAACATTCTATCATTTATCATCTCTTCTACCACCTCTCCATTATGATCTGTCTGCATACTACCCCATAAGCTATTATGAGCATTAAAATCGCCGCACCATATTTCTTTAGTGCTATAACGTTTCTTATATATTGAATGAAAGAGGTTGTCCGATATTGCTTTACACGGGTTATAAAAATTAATTACAGCAAAATCGCTTCCACATTTATCATTATATATTTCTATTATGACACATTCATGCATATCAGGTACTAAAACAGTTTTGTAAGCTATTCCCTCTTTTATAAATGTAGCACAACCTCCTCCATTGTTGTCCTTCCTATCGTATCGTACTACACTATATCCTCTTAAAACAAAATCTAATTGTGGTTTTAACCAAGTCTCCTGTACACATATAATGTCTGGTTTAACATGGAGTTCGCTAACATATTTTTTAAATTCCTGACCATTCGCAATTAAACTTCTCGCGTTCCATTGTAATATATGAAACAAAATAATACTAAGTAAAAATCTGAGACTGTCCATCGCCATAGCTTAAGTTCAACATTTCATGTATTTCGTCTGCTTTGGATGAAATCCCCAAAAACTCATTTGCCACTTCAACTACAGATTTAATCCTATCACTTCTTTTTTTATAGTTCATCGTAACATTCACTACTGCACACATGAAAGCAATAAAGTCAGTCTTACTAACTAGCATTGTTTCCATAGTTACCTTGTCTAGAGCTTCATTTTGACTAGATGGTATCACTATGGGCCTTACTGCACGTCTCTGATCCTTTGCAGACTTATCATGGGCCAAATTGGTTGTAGCCGCTCTTTTTTCACGCATTAGTTTCTTTGCTGTGCTGTCCGTTCCAACATTTACTATTTCTGATACGCAGTATCCCTTATTACCTTGATCTGAAACTTTTTTAAGAGCTTCTGCGTATGACACTTGATGCATTACCTTGTACCTCTGGGCTTCCCTAGCTTGTTTCTGTACCTCACATCCTCCATATGCAGTACTGTGCTGTTCTCCACAATTACAACATTTAATTTTGAAGTTTTCACCACATTTGCCATACTCATGTTCCCCGCTACATCTAGCACATCTAATTTTTCCTTTACACTGCGCTGCCACATGACCGTACCTTTGACATTTAAAACAGCGTAATGGAGGCGGAATATATTCCCTTACATTGAAACTTAGGAAACCCAACTGTACTCTTTGGGGCATCTCATCTTTGAACAATAAAAGTACTGACATACTCTCAATTTTCTCTTTACCTTTCGTTAGCCTTTTTGCCTCTAGTATTTGTCCCCCTTTTAAATTTTGCATAACCTCTTCCATCGTCACATCAGTTGGAATCCCTGTGATAACCCCTTTAAGTTTTGATGCAGCTCCTGGAATATGTGCACTCATTTTAACACCATTTAAACTAGACATCTTGAGGATTTTAATCCTTTGTTCATGTGAAGCCGCAAAAATTAGCATTCTACCATTCCCTAAATACTTAGCAAAATTAATCAGGCCGATTTCTTTATCAATTGCTTTAGTAATCTTGATGGGATGCAATTCTGGACCTGACTTTTTCTCAAATACAACCATAACTTTCCAGGCTTCCTTATCCCTATTAACCAATTCTCTTTGAGGCACCTTAATTTTTGCCTTCTTGACTGTGTCAGCTGAATCAGAAGTGTTACTTGTTCCACTGGAACGACGTCTAGCGTTTTTCCTCCTCACAATACTCCACTCCATACTACTCCCCGCTAAATCATCAGCATCCAGTCCCTGACCATCTGAACTATCTGCCATGACCCAAAGAGCATTCACCACACAGTGTCACAATGACAATCAAGTGCTTCAACTCCACGCGATTTATCTTTACTTTTTCTAATATAAAGATCGTTAATTCGCATACAAATTTCCAAATGTCTACTTAGACGTGTCCACACAGCGACGTGGCATCCCCCGCGTTGGAGTCATTGTGCCACTGCCGTTTTAAGATGTGGCGGTTTACACACGTTGCAGCTGATTGGATAATACCCCTGGCACACCCACCAAACAGAGGGAAACATACCTCAGACGCCGTTGTGCACCGGTGCACACCGGTTGGAGGAAACAGGTCGTTCAACCCGGAAAACGTAACAAAACGATGTGAACCGGTGTGACTTTGAACGCACCCCAGATATCAAACGATACTGCAATCAGCGCGTATAACATGACCCTCCAATCAAGGCTTACCTCCAGTCTGTAATGCACGACCTATCAAGGCACACGTTGCCAACAGCCAATAAACTCAAAAGAAGAAGAAGAAGAAAGATACACTCAAACACTCCCTGCACTTGCAGTGACACACAGTGACCAAAATCACATGCAAACACATAGCAAGCAACACACTCACAATACCACGTTAAGTACCGACTGACCATACACAAATAAGCTCGAATGAATATACAAGACGACGGTGTCGCTGAGGTCCCTCTCCACCAAGGAATCTATTTTCCAACCAAATCAAGGTCATGACTAGAAGCATATGCACATCCAGGCCAATTCATCTAAGGCACGTAGTTTCTGAGGAAACTTGCACCCTCTTATCTGGACGGATGGAAGAACAGACGGAGTAGCTCCAATGCAACATCCCCTGCGTCACTTCGTATCGTAGCGGGGATAATAATCCCAGAAACATATCATAAGAAGTAATTCTTATAACGAAGCAGACAGTCGCAATTTACTTGGTAACATTTAAGATACAGTAGAAACTCATCCTGTATAATCAGCACTTGTCGATGTACCATTTACATTTTCTTTCCGTCGTGATTGGGAAAAAAATGAAGCTGTCAGACTAGCGTACCTGGAGGATTAAAGTCAAAACTCTCGTGAACGCTCCGAACTGGACCACAGTTCTCACACCCATTTCAAAACGCTTCCCGCGGCCCAGACGCTATATGAGGACATCGTCTGATCATAATGAAGTTGTAGAAAAAAGCTTGTTGGTTACAATCATAAGTTCAATTCACAGAAATTATTTGCAATCGTTAGAAAAACAAATTTCTTCCTGGTGGTGGTTCACTACTCTAGCTAGCTACAACGCGAATTACACTATGTAAAATCCAGCTAAGCGCAGCATGCTCAATAGACGCATACTGTTCTGTTAAACGCTGATAAATTTTGAAACATTCGCTAAAATACCCCATAGTCCCTTCTTGACAGACGGCATCGCCGCATGTTTCGCTTTATTTGACGCATGCGCAAATCCTTTCGCTTCTCAGTGACGTAATGCGCTACGTAATGCCCTGCGCCCGTGATCTGTGGTGAAATAATGAAATGGCATAAATCTCAATGGCTTACAGTTAACATTATCCCGTAAAAGTTTGGGAGACTCTCCATCGCGTCAAACCTCGTTTTAATCGTTGTAATTCTAAGAAGACAATAGCCAACGACAGGTAATTCGATACTGGCTTCTCTGGTGGTTTATACGACTCAGTCGAAATTAAAAAAGATAAGTCGTTTACTGCGCTATAACGTTGAGGAAAATGACCACCGTGAAACTGCACTTGACAATTTATCCAGTCGGCCAGTCATGGGGTCACTGTGCAATGTTTAAGATCATTCAGATACAGGTCATGAGCTTCAGATAGTGTTCACATGAAACGCCTGGCTCGGGGAAATAGCGATCTTGGTCATTTTACAAGTGGCTTGGTTGTTGTTGCCTGCCGGTCTGGTATGAGTATTTCTTATGGTGCCGATTCTGAAAGAGGTGTAATGGTTTGGGAAATTTTTTCTTGGTCCACTTTTGGTCCCTTAGTAACCATAAATCATTGTTTGCATTTTACTGCTTACCAAAGTGTAGTTGCTGGACCTGAACATCCATCTATGAAATATCCCACAGTTTACTAATTTTTTGGTCTCTACTGTTGAAGATTTTATTTCAGTTTTATTCATTATATTTAATAATATTTATTATATATATTTTTTTTTTATTATCATTATTCATTAATTGCTCATACTAATAATCAATATTATTGAATATAATTAATAATGCTGAAATAAAATCTTCCACACTACCTCCAGGTTGATAATTCATCCTTCACAAAGCAAGTGTCAAACTGGCATAGCAATTAGACCACTACCTCTGTCGCCTCTCCAGTCACCAGATCTGAATTTATCTAGCACGTATGGGATGTCAAATACACGGCTAGAATGAAAGGCAGATAAATCATCAGAAATTATTGAATGCAATCATGTCAGCACAGACCAGAATCTCAAAGGAATGTTTCCATCATCTTGAGTAATCCGTGGCTGGAGTAATTGAGGCTGCTGTATTAGCAAAGGGAGACCCTACCTAACAGTGCTGTGTTCCTAATAAAGTGATCAGTGTGCATATAGTACTTTTTGTGACTCACTTATTCATGAACTTAAGGTAGATTATTGCTATAAAAATACCATGGCCATTTCCACATTTTTCACGCGCCATTTCAAAAAAATCGTTGGTCCGATTTTAATGAAGTTTGGAACATAAATATTGTACAGCATGATGGTTGTCCTGAACCTAAAAAATCTGGCCCTTTTGGTACTCTTTTTTCAGGGGGTGCTGAATATATAATGAGGTAGAGGATTTTCAAGTCAAGAGCAAAATTTCAAAAGACCTTGTGGTGGAAAAAATATCCCAAAAGGTTCTAAATTCAGAGTATTACTATAATTACAGTTCAACAGAGAAAACTCAGCCAGGTTCTTGTGGCCCCTCAAAAGTGCTACAAGACTGTGGAGCAGAGAAGAAGCAAAAACTCATAAATCTGCCAAACAGCAAGATAATAGGGCTGCAAGCTGGCCGACCAAGGCTGGCTAGATGAGCTAATCTTTTCCGGAATGACCATATCGGTCAGCCTGGTCCCACTACCTGAGCATGTGCATCTAAGGGTTCTGGAACCATCCATGAACCAGATAAGTTACTGAACTTTCGCTGAACCCAAGGTTTGGGAGGCTCATAAGTGGTTTTCGAGCGTCACTGGAGGCTTAAAATTAATTTACACTATGATGTAATGGCAAACTTGTTATTAAGGGTGGAGTGTTGCTATATGACGATGAACCAATCAGAAAGTAATAATGTTGGATAAGGTGGGATGAGTCACGTTTAATCCCAGGAACGTGCCAAAAGGGTAATAAATACAAGGGTTTGGAAGGTCAGTAGTCAGTCTGTGTCGGGTGATTGAAGAAGAATGAATGCTATGTGGTTTGCACAGACCAGCCTGGGTTTTGTACTTCACTGTGAGCGACTTGCAATAAACCTGATCACATCAGACTCTGGGGAATGTGTCCATTCCTTGAAGATAGATTTACAGTGGTTCGGAGAACACTTGGTCCACAAGTGTTTTCACCCACAACCTTTGCATTTTGGTAAATTATCCAACTTTAAGAGGTTTATCCCATAGATGCTGGATCAGGTAACCTGTGTGCAAAATAAGACGTTGATATGTCTAATAGTTACTGAGGTATGGTGTTTTGAATTTGTCATGATATGCCCCTTTGCAGCGGCCATCTTGGATGCCTAATTTGCATAATTTCTGCAAATCACCTCCATCCCTGCTCATTTGAATGTTTGCTTCTCATATCAATAAAGCAATTTAATGTAAGTGATCAAATAAAGATTGTCCTGCTTAATAGCAGTATACTACCTTAACTGAAACAGGGCTTGAAGACGTATTATAGCCTCAAGAGGGGGCTAGAACCCCATCTCTAACAAATACATCAGTAAATGGCGAACTGTTACATGGAATGGACCGTTGCCCTGTTCTACATTTCACTGTGATATAAAGAACGTAGCTGAACCCTGCAAACACTTTTGCTGTTACAGTAGCCATACTTGTTTCAGTGATGGTGTAATTGTGAAATGGACATTTGAAGAACATGGATAAAAATTCTCTGAACTGCACAAAGTAAACAATGGCCCATATTTAACCGACAAGAAAACGGGAGCCTTTAACTTCTCGTGCACCAATTTCTGTGAAGTAGTTTAATTAATTGCGGAGCTCCCCAGTATTTTCAAACTATCTGTCTCAAGTCCAGCCAACTATTTATAGTATTTTTAAAATCTCTGACAAAAAAAAAGAAATCGAGGGCCTCATTTATTAACAGAGCGTACAATTTGAAAACTTATATACACCTCTTACGCGTGAAGATGTGGGATTTATGAAAACAAACTGAAATTGAAAACATTTTCAAAAGCACAAATTCTGTTGGTGGATGAATGCGAGGCATACCCCAAAAACTACAAATGTCTCACAGAGGAAAAGTTCATAGTTTAGCCATGTGGATGGGCAACAGGAAATGTATGTGGTCCAGAAAATGAACAGGAGAAGACCTCTGAACTGCAGGAGTCTTCACAACAATTTTTTGTCATAGGGTGACCGATATCAAAAACACCTCTTCTCTATGCACCGGATCACTAAAGTACATTATGATTTTGATCAAAATTGATGGAGTTACAGCATTTGCAAATTTTAAATTTGACCAAGCTATGACTCTAGAGGAAACATTACAGAGCCACCACAATTTATAACTTTCTCCTCAATGCACCTAGGAATGTTGAAAGCAGATTTGACATGATTTAAGTAATGTGCCATCAGTAGTTAGATAGGGTTGGCAGAATTCTTGACTTGTAATACAGCGCATATCTCAACCTGTTACTGTTTACTTTATTCATTAGCCATCAACCAAATGATTGACTCAATTAAAGATTAATGAATTGAATGACTCAAATTATGCATTTTAATTGCATTATTGCTCACTGCTTCTGACCTTGTAATGTTCAAGCAACCGCACGGACTTGCAAAAATTTGTTTGCAGGGCTCACGGAAGGCCAATGAAATGTCATTTCAAAGAAGGCCAATGTAATGTAATTTCAAAGGAGTGTGGAAACCTTTTTTATGTTGCATCCATTGCTTGCTCAATACATTGATGATGGTGTTTGAGGCATTCAATGCATTCAATGGAGGAGAAAATTTCAATTTCTGATTCTTCAGTCCAAAGGACATGTTCCCAGTCCATTGGTGTCCAATCCTTGAATTTCTTGGTGAGCCTAAGTCTTTTTTGATGGTGCCAGCGCTTGGCAGCAACACGACCAATCAGACCATTTTCACACAGGCATCTGGAAATAGTAGGTCTTGGTATTTTTATTTTTTTTTTACTTCTGGTGCTATTAATATCATATAACATCTGTTCCGCACCTCTATTGCCACTAGTTTTCAGCGAACCAATCTCTGTGAAAGGCTTGAAGGTGTTTCTTACAGCACTGTGGCATCATTTAAAGTCCTTAGAAATTTTTGAAGTGACCAATCAGCGTCATGTAAGGCCATAATGCAGCTACGAATAACCTCAGGGAGCTCATTCTGTTTTGCCATCATGCTTAACACTGTGACACTGCTCAAAGTTCATGTCACCTTGTATACAGGAACAACTGATCAGAAGTCATTTTGTAGGATATTGTTGCCTCCAACCAGTTTAAACACATTTTTAGCATCAGTACTCATTGAGTGTGCCTCCAAACATGCATTCCTGCCATGCAGGAGTAAAAAAAAATAAAAATTGTGACATCTTTCAATTTTTATTAAAAAAAACATGAAGTTTACTGTGTTTTTGTTTATTACCCATATTTTTACCTCAATAGTTTTGTAGGAATGATTTTTTTGTTTTTGTTCTGATTGTTTAAAATAGTATTTTTTAAATACTTTTTTGCCTAATAATAATGAAGTAATATATCAGGACCACTTTTAGAAAAGTGGTGGTGTATAAGCATCACTGCACACTACCATTGTTCCTATCAATAAAGTTCCAAAGAGTAATCACATATTTCACCTTCAAAAAAGTTAATAATTTCTGAAGATGGGAAAAGGCTTTTTTAACTTGGAGAAATAAACAGACTAGTTGCTTTGACCAATAGAACATGCCAATCCAGCAACTCTGCTGTACAGATATAAAGATTATATTCACTGCAGGAATACGAAGGAACAGGGCATATAATTGATTACCTCGACAAGGGGAAGCACGCAAGACACTGAACGAAATAAGGAGGCAATAGGTCCGTTTCCACCAAATACGTTCCTGGTAGTATTTGGGGGGCAGGAACTACTACAGGAACGTCCTCTCACTCGGCCCCCTCAACTGGCGTGTCTCCACCGAGAGGGCGAAGTAGGAGAACTTTTCAAAATAAGACCCCTCATCGCCTGCTGAGTTTTAAAAATGCCGGGTATTTAGTCACTTTCTGTAGACGTTACATCCCGCCCTGAGAAAATCCAATCAGCGTCCAGTAAATCCCAAGCCCCACCCAGGAGTTTTTCAGAGCCGTTCAGAGTACCTACTCTGAGGCAGGGACTTTTTTAGCCCCTGGAAAAGTTCCGGTACTCTGTCCTGAGGGGTTGGTTCCAGCGGTGGAGACACGCAACAACAGCCCCGGCCCCGTAAAATTACCCCGAAGTTCCTGCGGTGGAAACCGGCCTATTACCTGTAAAAGACATGCAGGTTGTTGGAAAGAAGGTGGAGACAATAAGGAGGACACAAGGGTTCGGACAAAAGGTTGTCATCTTTGTTGAAGTCAGACTACACATAAAGCAACTGTTCTAAGTGAACAATATTCATCCAAGGTGAGGGTAATAATCTAAGATGAAGATACTCATCACGAATTAAGACCTCTCAAGGATATGGATACTTTTATTCATTCATTCATCTTCTATACCCGCTTATTCCTCACTAGGGTCACGGGGCGAGCTGGAGCCTATCCCAGCTGACTACGGGCAAAGGCAGGGAGGATATGGATACTTATTTAAGTTAAATATGCTTACTTGATATAAAGATACTCATCTAAAATAAAGATGCGCAGGTCACAAGGGAAAAAACAGTGACACATATGTTTGCATGCAGAATAACTTTGCAATTCATGGAAAGGTTGGGTTATTTCACCATATATAGTTATTGGATAGTATATTAAGCAGAAAAGGCTTGCTTTCCTGTTTGTCCTGTGCTGAATCGTGTGATATTGTTAACACAGTCCTTTTGCTAAGAAAATATCTTCAATATGGTTGCCTGGAAATGGCTGAGAGTTAAAGGGGGAAAATAACATTGTTTAGGAGCTTGTTTTCAATAACATAACATAAAATAAACTGCAAACTGGGATCCAAAATGTGCATTGCTAAGTATTTAAATGTATGTCCCAGGGCTGATGGGAGTATTTACGCATTTATGAAATGGCGGTGTGGACATTTTAATTTAGCTGTAATGCATGAGAAAGGTATACTGCCCCTTACAACTAAACACAAAAGCAGGGAGCGCATGAATATCAATGAACACAATTGCAGCGCGATATGAGGCTATTATATTTTATTCATGGGAATTTGATTATAAACATTCATACACAAGGCACTCCATATGCACTGGGTGTAATGGTCATGTTGAAGTGTATATAATTCATAAGGTCTGGAGATGGGCTGGGTTCTGGAAAACCACAACAACAGTACTGCAGAACCCTGCACACAGAACAAGGACTGTGGAAGTACTGTGAGTGTGCCCTGATCTCCCCAAAAGAAACCTGTCAGAAGGTTGGATATGACCCTCAGATGCTGGGAAACTGAAGTCACACTAGCGATCAGTATACAACCGAAAATCCAAAAAAGTGGGAAAAATATGTTAATATGTATAAAAAATTAAAACTAAAAGCAGTGATTCATAAAATGGGTTTGACCAGTAATGTGTTGAAAACAAAACAATACCACATAATCTGATGTCTCACCTCATTAGCAGATTTTTCAAAATCCACTCATTTCAATATCAACACGGTACAAGTCCGGTCTGTTGGCAGACCAGTCCAGCACCTGCACCCTCTTATATAGCCAGGCCCTTGTAATGCAGACAGAATGTGGTTCTGCATTGTCTTGTTGAAATACGTATGGGCGTCCTTGGAGAAGACGTCATCTTGAAAGCAACACATGTCCCTCTAAAACTGAGTGTTTTTCAGCATTAACGATGCCTTCTCAGATGTGAAATTTACCTTTACTAAGAGGCACTGACAACCCCATACCATGACAGAACATGGCTTTTGGACTTGTTACTGGTAAGTCTGGTTGGTTCTTTATCTTCTTCAGTCTGGAGCACACAGCATCCACTTCTTCCAAAAAAAGACATAAAATATTGATTTCGCTGACCACAATACTGATATCAAATATATGATACTTCATTGTAGATGCCTCTGAGGCCAGAGAAGTTGACCTCTGAAGTTGTCTGGTGGTATGGCATTTTGATGTTAGCAGCTGATCCTTTAAGTCATATAAGCTGCGAGGTGGAGCCTCCATGGACTGAACATGTTTTTCCAGCACATCCCACAGATGCTTGATCGAATGAAGATCTGGGGAATTAAGAGGCCAAGTCATCACCTTGATCTCTTTGGCATTTTCCTAACACTAATCCTGAGCAATTTTGTGGTGTGGTAGGGCATACTATCCTGCGAAAGAGGCCACTGCAATCTGGGAATGCCACTGCCATTAAGGGGTGTTCTTGGTGCGCAGCCATCCAGTCAATGTAAAAGAAAGAGCTATTCATCTGACTAACCCACCTTCTTCCATTGCTCCGACACCGCTGTGCCCATGATTGGCACTTTTCGTCGTGGACAGGGGAAAGCCTGGGTATTGCAATCAGTCTGTGGCTTTCGCAGCAAGCGGCAATGCACAATTGTGCTACTGTTGGATTGGACCAGTCAGGCTAGCCTTTGCTCCCTACGCACATCACTAAGCTTTGGGCGCCCATGACCCTGTAGCTGGTTTAGCGGTTGTCCTTCCTTTGACCACAGCATACCAGGGACAACCCACGAGAACTGTCGTTTCAGAGATGTTCTGACCCAGTCGTCTAGCTATCACAATTTTGGCTCTTGTCATAGTAGCTCAGATTCTTTTGCCTGCCTATTTTTACTCTTACAATTCAAAAACTTGAAGAACTGACATTTCACTTGCCTAATATGAGATACCCCTTAACAGGTGCCATTGTAGCAAGATGATCAATGTTATTCGCTTCACTTGTCAGTGGTTTTAATGCTCTGGTTGATCAGTGTATACTTTTTTTGTTTGCAGATCAATTTTCATTGCCTTTAGCCTTTCTTCACACTACACATTTTTAATTAGGCAGGTAAATGGGCCGTAGTTAGCTGGAGCTTTTATTGGTCATTTTCCTCTTATAAAACGAGAAAGGAGAGCCACGTGTTGCTTGCACGGCAATTTCCATTTAAAAGCGGGCTGCTTGATTAATTAAAATGCTGTGAAATAAATCAAACTAGGCATGTGGTACCACCTCCTCTCATTAGGATCTTGTTTAGTGGTTTCCATTAGGACAAGAATACAGTCAGGAGATTCGGCAGACCTCAGCTTTGCCATATGCGCCCATCTTGCAAAGTGTGTAAGGTAGCAGCCTTTGCACTGTACTATGCTGTGGTTTAGAAATAGTGCCCCAAACAAATGGGTAAAAGGCATACGCATATGAGCAAATTGGCCATTTTATCTCACGAATATATACACAGAGGAGCCAAAACATTATGACACCCTGCCTTGGATGATGTTGGTCCTCTGCTTGCCACCAAAGCAGATCTATTCAAGGAATTTCACGCGCAAAAAAAAAAAATTGATGGCTACTTGAGGAATGTGTCACATGGTGCATTGCGCCCTGTTGTGTAAAGCGCTATGAAGCTTCAGACCTACTGGAATGCCAAATCTAATCCCTGCCCACCATCAAAGGTGCATATAATAAGCTCAGGGGCAACCTTAGTGCAATAGAAGGTTTCCTGGTCCAATGTGTCCCCCATTCTTCTAAATCGTGTATCGGCAGGGTATGTGTGTACTGTTAACATGGCGAAGAGATGGCCCTAAGATCCACTGTCAGAAAAATAAATGCTGATGGAAGCCGTGTGATGCTCTCGGAATATTTTTCAGCAAAACCCTAGGTCCAAACATTCAAGTGGATATCAAATTTATGAAGCTGCTTTAACCAATAGCATATCTGGTAGGAGTTCATAATGTTTTCTCTCATATTTGTAATATACTATGTATTACAAGAGTAAGTGATTGGCAGCAGGACTAAGACTGTTAAGCATCAGAATCCTTGCAGCCTCTTAGTCAGTATCTCATTCTAGGACAGAGATTCAAACCCACATGCGCGCAAACATTTTAGTAGAAAAGCAGGTTGCTGATTGGGTATAATAGTGTTACTATTACTGTCGACTGAATGACGTCTTCCTTCCTCCTACACTGTGACATCACAGTTGCAACCGTGATGTCACAGTGGCTGGTATTTGATCTGGTCCCGTAAGGCAAGCTGCCATCTCTTACGGCAGGTGGCAGCACAGTGATGTATGTACAAGTCTGCAGGTGCCCCGATTCTCTTGGGGAGAAGGATAGATTTCACAACTGTCCACAAAGTATACTAGTCATACAAACTGGCACACTGGGAAATATTACAATGAGAAGAAAACACAGATTGAGTGCATATTTAATTTTCAGAAAAAAGTACATACTGTTTGTTAAATTTTCCATTTACTGTACATACATGGAAAAACAAAATCTAAATGAGAGCACTCGGCTGGGGGACCATCCTAGCGCAAATTTATCCCCCTACGAAACCCTTCTCCCCATCCCAAACAGCAAGTATAAGGAGAGATCACCAAAAAAGAGCCGGAAACTAAAATTTTTGGGTGTTTTGGCCCTATTTTGAAAAACGTTGAAAAACTGCTGAAATGTAAACACAAGACTTGAAAGCTGAAAGCAATTGTTTAAGAAATTCGGACTTTTCAGCTTCATCATGACCGAGTCTACTCCACTTCAACCCAGCCGAAAAAAAAAAAAAGGCCAATTAGCGTCAATGAGGTTGACGCATCTCTCTCTATGGATCTGTTATCTAGGTCAGCGTAGTGCATGCTGAGAAATTGGCTTTTTGGCAGACCAAACATGGCAGACCACATTGGCAGACTGCCGCAGCTGTTGTTGCTTACAGCTCATTGTTAGTGTCTCCCCCAGTCCCCATATGTACAACGCTGACCTGGCCAAGTAGTGAAATGCTACTATTCGCAGCTCTCTGTTTATTTCTGTGCACCTATGCTAGCTGCATAGGTAACAATAGCAGCTGCAAGATATTGTTAACACATGTTGTGATATTATTCACGGCTCCCTTTTTATTTTTGTGCTATTATTAGCTAGTTAGCTCGCAATAACAGTTTACAGAACGTGTTCGAAACGGGTGGAACTTGAGCATCCGCTTCCGCTTCTTTTTTTTTTTTGTGGAGGGGGGAGATTGGGGGATGGTAGAAAACATTTTGTTGACCGGGTGGTGGAATTTGCATTTAATTGATTCATAACACATTATGAATGGAGATAATAACGCGAAAATCCTGCAATGCGCAAGTTGCGGGTTTTTTCATTTGCTTGCGGGTCCACGGATTTTGCTATTCAAAGATGTGCCAGATGCGGGTGACTTGGGAGCTATGCGATGACATAATTAATAGCCAGCTAACGTTAAGTATTAACTAATATGGAAAAGTTACGTCTGCTGGCTTGGCAAGGATGGCAGTTACATTCATTTTGATAGCAATATTTTGCCCGTTTTTGATACGGTCATAAATATTTCTAGCTAGTGCGAACAGTTGCTTTTATAGACTGGAAGAGTAGCTTGAGCAATTCTTCTCTGCTTTGCATTTTTTTACGGTAACGTGTTCTCATGGACCAGCCCTGCAAGAAGACTGGTCTTTGCTGCCCTGAATATGCTCTCTTGGAGCTGGTTTGTGCGACTGTATAACCGATGATAACGAAATTCTTTCACTGAGTTTAACGCAAAAGAATAAGATTTGTCTAACAGTTGCATCAATCTTAATCCGAACAATGATAATGCTGAGGCCAGGAAAAAGTCCAGCAGAGGACAGAATTGAACTGCAATACTGCTACGCCACAATTTCAGTGTGTCACTCTAAGCCATTTGAGTTAATGGTTAAAGCATTTGGCCCAACGAAGATTTTGGCTAAGGCGTCTCTTACATAATACTGCCTCTACCTCAAAGATAGTAAGTCCAGTCCATGAAATGGAAGTACCAAACTGAAGAGGAGAGTCTGCTGAGTAAAATATGTCAAAATTGTGTGTGTAGTGTTAAAAATGTGGGAACACGAGCAAGTTATTAAACTGCGTTTTTCACCTTCCCAACTGGAATCTGCTTGTCTCATTTAATGTAGGAGTTAATGGTGTTTTGGTTAGTGCTCCCATCACTTTTCGGCTCATACTGCCAAAACCGTCTGTCCGATTGCTTGCATAGTTACATTTTCGTGACCAGTACAAATTTTGCTATAACTTGGATATAAAAAAATATTTATGTGGAGTGAAAACTGTGGGAGTTAGAGCAAGTTTAAGAGAAGACTTCTTGACGATTTTACAGCTGTTTTCCACTCTAACAGTGACATCAACGCACTGTAAGTTCCCAGGATTTATTGTTACAAAAATTATTTGAAAAAATTACAGAAGTTACAAAAAAGTTTGAACAGTAAAGACATTATACAAGCTTAATATTTTGCAGTTTGAATGACATTTCTAGCTAAATGTATGACAGAGTAATAAAAAATAGCAGAACATAGCTGAATCTACTGCATCAACACAAAAATGGCTTCATTTAACAGGACCCCAAAAAATGACATTTAAAATAAAATTAAAGTTTGAACGGAATCAGTAGCTTAAATGGTGTAGGAGGAATTAGTCAGCCAAATTTAGGGGGAAGAAGAAAGAGAATTGAGTATGCTGCATTTGGTGTTGCCATTACAACATTATTGGTATTGCTGTGGTACAGTGCTCTGGTTGATCAGTTCTCTAGTGCTTCCTCTGGTGGAAATCTCAAGTCATAAGCATGACACATCTGCAAATTTGTTATTCACAGAAAATACTAGAGTCTGTCTGTTCACAATGCAGTCAGTTGGTGATGCAAATCCATGGTCAAAAAGCAACGAAGGCTGCATTCCACTCCTCCTTTCCTTGTAATCACCCCTCCCTAGCTCTCCTCCCTTCCTACTTGGAAGTAGGAGGGGGAGGATGGGAGGAGAGGAGTGGAGGAGACAATGAGGACATGAGGGAGATGAGAAATGAGACAGTTATGTTTCCTCCACCGTTATCCATATTCACTGTCCACTAATGATGAAGCTGCCCAATTACAGTTTCTCCTGCTTCAGTGACACAGGCAGCCAAACACACACCCTGTATCACCTCATGGCAAATTGCAAAATACAGATTGAAACTGATCAAGGTCTACACTAAGAATAAGTGTAGCCATATTTCATTAGCATATAGGTTAGCTAACAAGGAACAAACAGAGGTAATGTGAGAAAAGCATTGCCTTGAACTTACATTCATGTGTTAAAATGCTGTCCTCAGTCATGGCATCTGTTTTCCAGAGTTAGAATGCTTAATTTGATGCAATGGTTCCCACACTCAATCCAGGGTACCCCTGAGTATGGTGGTTTCAGTTCCAACCATGAGGGCAATCACAAGCTATTCATTTTTCTTCACAAGGTACTTTTCGTGGGGGATTACATTAACCACATTACACCAGAAATAGTCATACATAATATGTACAGTATGCATGTGGACATGTAATGCTTATTAGGCTATATTGCAAACATATACCTACATAAAAGGAGACAAATTATCTCCAGCTGATCAAACTGAGACAGCGGAGGACTCAATTTGCTTCTAACTGGTCAAAGTCCAAAAGCCTGACCACCAATTATGACTATCTTGTAAATAGTGAACAGTTCAAAGACAAAATAAATGATAATTAGACAAAACTGCATTGTGTTTATGTTAAAGATAAAAAAAGTACTAATGACCACCAAATTAAGAGCCCATTACTTTTGGTCTTCTGTGTTACCTCGTCTCATGCAATTGTTTTCCACTGTGAAATCAGTACAATGAGAACTTGGGAATTACAAAACCCAAAACCAGTGAAGTTGGCACGTTATGTAAATCGTTGATAAAAACAGAATACAATGATTTGCAAATCCTTTTCAACTTATATTCAACTGAATACACCGCAAAGACAAGTTTAATGTTCAAACTGAGAAACTTTTTTTTTTTTTTTGTAAATAATTATTAACTTAGAATTTAAAGGCAGCAACACATTGCAAAAAAGTTGGCACAGGGGCCTTTTTACCACTGTGTTACATCGCCTTTCCTTTTAACGACACTCAGTAAACGTTTGGGAACTGAGGAGACCAATTTTTGAAGGTTTTCAGGTGGAACTCTTTCCCATTCTTGCTTGATGTACAGCTTAAGTTGTTCAACAGTCCGGGGTCTCCGTGGTCATATTTTACGCTTCATAATGCGCCACACATTTTCAATAGGAGACAGGACTGGACTACAGGCAGGGCAGTCTAGTACCCGCACTCATTTACTACGGAGCCATGCTGTTGTAACACGTTCAGAATGTGGCTTGGCATTGTCTTGCTGAAAAAAGCAGGGGCGTCCATGAAAAACACGTTGCTTGGATGGCAACATATGTTGCTCCAAAACCTGTATGTACCTTTCAGCATTAATGGTGCCTTCACATATGTGTAAGTTGCCCGTGCCTTGGGCACTAATACACCCCCATACCATCACAAATGCTGGCTTTTGAACTTTGCGCCTATAACAGTCCGGATGGTTCTTTTCCTCTTTGGTCCGGAGGACACGACGTCCACAATTTCCAAAAACAATTTGAAATGTGGACTCGTCAGACCACAGAACACTTTTCCACTTTGCATCAGTCCATCTTAGATGAGCTTGGGCCCAGCGAAGCCGGCGGCGTTTCTGGGTGCTGTTGATAAATGGCTTTCGCTTTGCATTGTAGAGTTTTAACTTGCACTTGTAGATGTAGCGACGAACTGTAGTTACTGACAGTGGTTTTCTGAAGTGTTCCTGAGCCAATGTGGTGATGTCCTTTACACACTGATGCCGGTTTTTGATGCAGTACTGCCTGAGGGATCGAAGGTCACGGGCATTCAATGTTGGTTTTCGGCCCTGTCGCTTATGTGCAGTGATTCTCTAAACCTTTCGACGATATTACGGACCGTAGATGATGAAATCCCTAAATTTCTTGCAACAGCTTGTTGAGGAATGTTGTTTTTAAACTGTTCGACAATCAGCTCACGCATTTGTTCACTAAGTGATGACCCTCGCCCCATCCTTGTTTGTGAATGACTGAGCATTTCAGGGAAGCTGCGCTTATACCCAATCATGGCACCCACCTGTTCCCAATTAGCCCGTTCACCTGTGGGATGTTCCAAATAAGTGTTTGATGAGCATTCCTCAACTCTCTCAGTCTTTTTTGCCACTTGTGCCAGCTTTTTTGAAACATGTTGCAGGCATCAAATTCCAAATGAGCTAATATTTGCAAAAAATTACAAAGTTTACCTGTTCGAACATTAAGTAACTTGTCTTTGCAGTGTATTCAATTGAATATAGGTTGAAAAGAATTAGCAAATAATTGTATTCTGTTTTTATTTATGATTTACACAACGTGCCGACTTCACTGGTCTTGGGTTTTGTATATATATCCTTTGTTGCATAGCAAAGCTACCTCTGACATAGTGTTCAACAAGAAAATGAATAATCCCTCTAAATATCAACTTTCATAATCAAGAAAAGATAGCAGCTTGCTAAAATAATTTGATTGCAATTGTGGTTGGAATGAAACCCAATATACACAAGTACAGTCCCGGACAAACTGAGGTTGGAATTCATCTGATGGGCCCCGGTGACTTGGCATTTTTAGGCCCCGTTTACACGTACACGGTTATTTAGACAAACGAAGACATTTGCCTGCATTTGTGCCCTTCGTTTACATGCAAACAGAGAATTCGCCGCTGAAAACGATTCTTTTTAAAAACTCCGGCCAGGGTGGAGATTTTGGGAAACTCCGGTTGCAAGTTTCCATGTAAACTGAGAAAAACTGAGTATTAGGTCGCCAACGTCGCAGAATACGCCAGAACTTGCACCTGCGCCAAAAGAGCGACCAATGTTTACATTTTCATTTAACTGTGGTGATTGGATTCGTTTCTGCTGTTGCCATGTTCGTGATTCTGATTGCCTAACGTGGGCTTGATCTTATCGTGACACTGCCACCTACTGGTTTGATATGCTCTTGACGGCATATATATATATATATATATATATTTATATACGTACGTGTAAACGAAAACTTTTCTGAAAACTGATACTTGTGCATGATATTATTTTTGAAAAAGGAGACGGTGAAATGTTCGATTATGAAAATAGTCGGCCATGTGTAAACAGAGTGTTAAAGTAGCGTGGGAGAAGATATGACGCGCAGCTGAGGAGATTCCTGCACACCAATTTGACTGGGCTAGAAAGCCACTAAGAAGTCCACAGGTCAGGCTTTGATCAATGTAAAAATAGTCTATTAAATTAAGACATGGGTGTTGGAACAATAAGTGCAAACAGTGCAAAGAAAAAAGGTGAATAATGGAAACCAAGCAGCAGCAAGCATTTCAGTTCATGACTATTGTCAGTGCCACTCAATGCTTTTTCTTTTCTTTGCACTGTCAACACTTTTTGTTTCAACATCCATGTCTTAACGGACTATTTTTTGTATTTATCTCAGCCTATGTGCTTTTTTGTGGCTTTCTCGCCATCCAAATTGGTGTGTGGGTATCTCCTCTGGTGTTGCCCTCTCAAGTATGCCTCCAGAGACAACACACCTAATATTTACGTTTTTGATGCCTTAGGCTGGTGCAGTTTCAAAGCACTCTGATGAATTCAGAGAGGACATGGTGCCATGCAAAAATACATTCTGAAAGACGTATATTTATCACATAACTGCAGTACTTTTCCCATAGCCCAGCTCATGACATATTTTTGAAATTAACATAGGGTAATATCACTTTTGCAAAAAATTCATTTGCTGAGAGTGTGGGGGAAAAAAGCTGCTCCGCACTATGTCATGCTCTTAATATGTTGCCAATACCAAGTGTGGCATTGGTTAAATTGGTATGGCTTACTGCTGTATCAGCAACCTAAGTGCCACCCTTATGTTACTTAGCTTGCTAGCTGGCATGCACGCTTCACCTCACATTAATTTGTTAGCTAGTGAGCTAACATTAGCTAGCTGCTCAGTTGATGGGGAATGTCTCTGACTCAGGCATTTGAGTGATTGAGTTAGCTCCCTGCTAGCATAATGGGAAGTAGCATTAAGACACCAACAGAGTTTACATTTTTCTATTAAATTACGCGATTCAGTTATGAGATATATAGAACCTTATACTCTTGGTCGTGTCATATGAAAGTTATGAAACTCGCTGAGTAAATTTGTACAGACAAAATTTACTCAGCTCCTTTTGTAACTTTGTGAGTGCGTTTCATTGTACAACCTGTGTAACTCGGGTTGATCAGTCAAACGGCCAGAATTTTGGACTCGGATCATGCGGTGACTCAACCTCGGTGCTCTTCACTTTTGGCAGGGTTGTTGTGAGTCGAGTGGAGCAAGATGGCAGCAACAGCAAGAACCTTTGGGCAATTTTGTTTGTTCTGGTTAGAATACATGATCAAATGGAAATAATCTACAGGAAATTAATGGCGAATGAATTTGACAGTATCAAAGATTATACTGGCTCGCTTTTTGAGGTTTGTCATTGCACCGAATGTGTCGGAACGCAGTGTGAAGTTGTTTTGAAAACTTTTCAGAAAAAAATGACCTCTGTAAAATTGGTATCATTGTCAGAGGCCATCATGACTTGGGTTCTTGCACTCGCCATTTGATCATATACTGTAACACACATACGCCAAAACACACACTCTAGTTACACGGGTTGCACAATCGAACACACTCCATATGACACACCCACTCATATAAGATCCTCTGTGTATGGATCCTCCCTTTGCAGAAAACCTTCTGGAAGAATTTCAGATTCACATCCTCATTTCCTTCGGTTTTGGAAGAGAATTCAGATGGTGGAAACTTGTTGGGTTTCCGGGTTATGGAGAAAATGAGGGTGTAGGAAGAGGGGAGGTGACATTTTCATCCAATTGGAATAGACCCTATGGATGCGTTCGAACGTCTGTTGCGCGATAAGCTCTCCAAACGGGGTTTGGAGAGCTTATCGCGCAACTTTGGCAAGATTCTCGCGTAGTTTTTCGGGAATCTCGCGCAGCCGGCTTACTTGCAGACGCGCTCGAACGCACCCTAGCTTTATTATGAAGGCAGAAACGAAGTACACGCTTTTGAAGCTATCAGTTTCATTAGTAGTTGCGTTCCGGCTTGTGTCAGCTGTAAAGCGTCATCAAATGCAAGTGCGAACTGCAGTCTGTGTAAGCATTGCGGAACGGAACGCCCGCTCCCTCTTCGCTCAGAGAAAATGAAAGGCGGGAGTTTCCAAGAAGAGCGAGTAGGCTGCCGAATCACTCGCGGACCAACACTGAAATGTTGAAATGCAGTGTGTGTGTATGTGTGTGTGTGTGTGAGAGAGAGTGTGAGTGAGTGAGTGAGAGAGAGAGAGAGAGAGAGAGAGGGGGGGGGGGGGGGGGGGTGTCAAGTCAGCCGTGCAAACTAGTCCCAGCAGTCTTATTCGTCGCTTTTCGGGAGGGTTTGTTTTCCGGCGCACAGATTTTAAACAAGTGGTCAGTGCCTGTTTTATTTTCGGAGTCTCTGCAGTGGAATATCAAGAAATTCAGAACACGAGGAATAAAAAGATAATTAGAACGTGGAAGAATCAGTAAGGGTGGAGGTGTGCTTCGGTTGACACTCGCAAGCAGTGTGAATTAAGGCTTTTCGCAAACCTCGGACTGGATCATGAATTGACAGACTTCAGAGTGTATTTAATGAGACCAATATTTCAATACAAAACTTTTTTTTGCTAATCAGAAGGGTTTGTTGTGGTGTCCTCAGCTGGATGCTCCCTGATGGAGATGCATAGTTCCCCGTAGTTTGCTGTCTCAGGCTAACCCGAATCTCCATCATGTGCAGAACACAGCCTTGGGATCTGGACTAGACGTTCAGACACACGGACAAAAGCTGACAGCGAAGAGCAGGGTTGTGAGATGTGCGTGGTGTAAGCAGCGGATTAAAAATGCTCGATACCAAAGTTTGAAAATACTTTTGGCGCTTATGTATGATCACTGCCTTTGCAGTTGTGAAATATTAAATTGAAATTTAACCCACCGGAATGACGCTTCTTTTTTTTTTTTACTGATTATTCCACCATTCAGTTGCTCTTTTTACGGCGTTATGAATACCGATTATAGCACAGTTCACAAACCCATATTTAGGACCTTTGAATGATTGAATCGAAGGATTTGATTCCGTTTTAAATTTTCCATTTGATGTGATAAAGGCGAAAAGCCTGTGGGCTGCTGCTCTCAAACCAAATAGAGAAGACCTGCACAATAACTCCATAACACTTGGTTAAAATGCGGAAATCAGTATTAAGTTGCTTTTTATTCATAAGATAAATGCTCTTGCACTTTTTCGTATTTAGTTGCATAAAATGTGTCGTTTTTCCTCTTTTCTGTGGTTAATGATGGTGTGGTTAATTAATCTCGCCCAGTTGTTTTGATTAGGCTCCATTCATTCCCGCTACCGTAGTCTCCACACCCACTCCTCTGAACATCCTGCCACTCAGAGTGTCGTTCCCAGGATTCCCAGCGCTGGAATGTCGTTCCTGGGATTCTTTCCTTTGACAACATGCCCTCTGGGGTTGGGAGAAAAGAGCCCTAAGGCTGTCCATTGACTTGTTCCGCAATTCAGGCTTCATGTGTCATAGGGAATCCTGACGAAGCATCTGTGCTAAAGCTGGGTGGCAGTGGGGAGTGGGGGCAGGCATTTCTGAAACTTTTTTGTGGGTTGCAGTATTACTCAGCCATTGTGTACTCACATTGGATTAAACTTCATAATCACGTTGATTCACTTAGCGACATGACTCTGCTAATGAAAAAAAAACAGGATTTTCAGCATTCACCTACTGCATACGTTGTACACGATAAGAGCACTTCCTTTTGCTGGCTTGGCCCCTAAAATCAGCAATACCATCTGAAAGAGAAATGTTTTGTGCACCCATCAGCACTACTTATTAGTCAAAGTATGATGTCACTATGTTGCAATCCCTGGTCCAATTTGATTCTTTCCATTAATGATGAAGGCCCCCATGTTTGATGTAGTCACTTCAGAGCTCTGAAATGATAGACTAATCCGAATTCCAACCTGTATTGTCCGAGATTGCCGCCTTTCAATTAATTTTTAACTGTTGGAACTCCTTTTTCCTAGTTGCGAGTTGTCCTGCAACAAAAGCTTGGATTTATCCAATTTACCGTCAGTGATAACATCAAACATGGTGGCTTTCATAAGTAATGGAAAGGTTGCAGGTCAAGCAATACAGATACAGAGAGTTCAGCAGGAATGCAGTCCCAATCCTGATGACCAATAAAGGGCTGGCAAATGTTACTAATAAACTGGCCAGAAGAGACTGGGAAATAGGCTTGGTAACTTGTTCCAGTAATAAGACTAAGAAGAGTATTTACGTTTATTACTATGATTAAAGATCACTGTAATTTTTGAAAAACTGAATTCTCAGTCTGGGAAGATTACATACTGGTTTGCTTTTTGGCATATAGCAACGGATAATCCGCCAACTTTGAAGACGCAAAATAAGGCTTATATACACACAACCGGAACACAGGAGTGTGGAACACAAATGCATCTCACTTGGTAGAGGTGGCACACATGGCCAATTAAAATAGACAGTACATTAAAAAGACATGCAGGTTGCTGCATGAATAGGGATTCACACAAAGGTTTTGACAAGCTCGGCAACATGTTTAAACTTCTTTTGTTAGCTAACATTAGCAAAGGATCTTAAAAGGAAATTTGTACAATACGGCTTCAAGCCAGATACATACAGAAGGAATTAAATTAAGCTCTCATGAATCACTGCGCATGTCAGTAGTAAGTGGGCTACTCTTTGTATCTATCTTGTCATAAGGTCCCAATATTTGAATGTATTGGAGGCCAGGCAATGTCATTGGTGATGAAGTTGTAAGCTAAATGTGATTTTACATTTAAATAATTCATCTGGAACATTTTGACATCAACATTTGCCTCGTGGAAAGAATAACATGTCCTTTCTGCTACATCTTTTTTGTAGTTTGGGTGCAGCATTGATGTTGGTCAGGATGGATTCACCCTTGTTCCCAATATTCTGGAATTGTTAGTTCATAAAGTGAGGTAAGGATAACCATTTGTACACCATCAAAGCCAGATCAGGGCAGCATCTGTGTCAGCTATACCAAAACACTGCTAGTTAGCAAAAGTCTGCACTATCCTGGTATTATTTGCAGCCAATGCATACCATAAATTATACAATCCTGGTGACAGTGTCGTATCTACTGGTGGTGACATATATGTAATGCCATGGGAATGCTATCTCAGCTGTGTCATCACAGCGTTATATGATGTGGAAGTTTTTGGTAATTTACTGATGTTGCGACAGGGTTGTAGTGATGCTGTGAGTGTTGCAGTAAAGTTGATGGGGTTACAGTGATGCTGTAGGTGATGCTGTAGTGACGGGGTTACAACAATGCTATGAGTGTTAATAGAGTTGACGGGGTTACAGCGAAGTTGTGGGTTATGCAGTAAAGTTAACAGGGTTACTGTGATGCTTTGGGTGATGCAGTAAAGTTGACTAGGTTACAGTGAAGCTGTCAGTGTTGCAGTTACGCTGACAGAGTTACAATGAAGCTATTAGTGATGCAATAAAATTGACAAGGTTACAGTCTTGCTGTGAAGTTGACATGGTTACAGTGATGCTGTGGGTGTTGCACTAATGTTGACAGGGTTACAGTGAAGGTGTGGGTGATTCAGGATAGTTGACTGGGTTACTGTGATGTTGTGGGTGATGCAGTAAAGTTGACAAGGTTACAGTGAGGCTGTGAGTGTTGCAGTGAAGTTGACAGGGCTGCAGTGATGCTGTGGGTGTTGCAGTCAATGTGATGGGGTTACAGTGTTGATATAGGTGCTGCAGTAAAGTTGACGGGGTTACAATGATGCTGTGAGTGTTGCAGTCAATCTGACAGGGTTACAGTGATGCTTTCAGTGTTGCAGTAAAGTTGACAGGGTTACAGTGATGCTGTGGGTGTTGCAGTCAATGTGATGGGGTTACGGTGTTGCTATAGGGGCTGCAGTAAAGTTGACAGGGTTACAACGATGCTGTGAGTGTTGCAGTCAATCTGACAGGGTTACAGTGATGCTTTCATTGTTGCAGTAAAGTTGACAGGGTTACAGTGATGCTGTGGGTGTTGCAGTAACGTTGATGAGGTTACAGTGATGCTTTCAGTGTTGCAGTAAAGTTGAAAGGGTTACAGTGATGCTGTGGGTGTTGCAGTAATGTTGATGAGGTTACAGTGATGCTTTGGGTGATGCTAAAATGATGACGGGGTTACAATGATGCTGCGTATGTTGCAGTAAAATTAACGGGGTCTTAGTGTTGATGTAGGTGTTGCAGTAAAGTTAACTGGGATACAGTGATGCTGTGGGTGATTCAGCAAAGTTGATGGGGTTACGGTGATGCTGTGGATGATACAGTAAACTTGATGGGGTTACAGTGCTGCTATATGTGTTACAGTAAAGTTGACAGGGTTACAGTGATGCTGTGGGTGATGCAGTAAAGTTGAAGGGGTTAGGGTGATGGTGTGGGTGCTGCAGTAAAGTTGACAGGGTTATAGTGATGCTGTATTTTAGTAATGTTGACAGGGGTTGGGTGATGCTGTAATGTTGACAGAGTTGGGTGATGCTCTGCATCTTGAAGTGAAGTGGATGCAGTTTCAGTGATGCTTTGTGTCACAGTAAAGTTGAAATTGTCTTTTTGATGTTGTGACAGCATTACAGAAATAATAACTTACAGAAATGTTGTGAGTTGTGCAGTAATGTTGATAGTGTTCCAATAATGACGTGTTATTGAAAAAATAGCCATACAAACGCAAGGCAGATGCCGTATCGTTCTGTTGAAGGGGGCTGCTTCCTTCCTCATAATCCATGCCTGGTTTTTACTTGAGCCCTAATAGTGAGTCAAGTCTCACATTAAATCTGTGCTTCTCCATAACCGGCCTCATGTGAATGTTCTACTGACAGCCTCCCTCCTCTCGGTCTTTCTCTCTCTTGCTCTCTCCCTCTCCTTTGTTCGTCCTTCCTCTTCAGTATGTTCTCTCTCTCTCTCTCATCCTGTCTTTCCATTTTTCTCTGTATTGCTCCATCTCCTTTTCGTGTCCTTTTTCTAGCTTCTTTTCTCTGCTTCATCCATGCCTGTAGTAGCTTCCTGTCCCTTTCTTCTACTTTTATACTCTCTTTCCTCTCTGTCTCTCCCTCTTTCTTTCTCTGAGGGGGTAACACAAGCCCTCGGGAAAAGGAGAAGTTTTTGGAAATGGTGCTTGTGTAAATTAGATTTTAAAGTTATTGTTTCTTTTGCTAACAGAAGTTATAATTGGTGGTTGCAGAGATCAGGGCAGAGTAGTGGTTGGAGACGTAACTCGCAGCTACTTTAGAGTCGCTGGTTTGAGTCCCCTGAGGGGCTTGTGGCTCAGACTTGCACCCGGGGAGCTGGAGTTGGAATGAATTATAACTGTCTCATCATGAGCCCTTTGGGCAAGGCCCTTAACCCCTAAGCCGCTCCAGGAATTTTACAATTGATTCTTGCTCCTGTTGTCCATGCTGTTAGCTGTTCTAAAGGGCATTTCTCTCCAGGAATCCTCGAAGAAGATAACTATTTTCATCACGGGCGTAAAGGTGACTAAAAGCTGCAGCTGACAGGAGAGGGAAGAGCATATTTCTTTGTGAGTCTCTGTGCTCCACGCCCCTGTAATATTTGTTTGGGTTCTCTGATCAGATGTTCTGGGAAAATGATTAATCAGTATAGTTTGTGTTCTCAGATGAGATGGATTTGGAGCATGCAATATTAATAGAGGGAAGAGTTGGTTCCTGTTTCTACCTGAATTTAGATCCACAGTAATGGAGAAACTTAGAGCTGATTGGTATGTTGCAAAAGCATTCTGATGAGGATACGCATACTCTATAATTCCATACGTCGCTCAAATCTCCAGACCTGAGGGAACCTAGAGTAAGGGCCAATTTCACTGACACAGATTAAACTTAGTTTTGTAGCAAACTGAGCTTCACTAGGGAATCTGAGATCATGGTTGAATTTATTTTAGGACTCTGCTTTACCTGTAACTGTCAAGCTGACCTTAGATTGCACCAGCCGAGCAATTCTAGGGACTCATTTTTTAAAACCTCTTTTCTTGGTCTTCTAGAGAAATGTTGCTCACTGGTTCCATTGGATTTCACTCTAGTATAGATGACAGAGACTGTGTTCACCATTCAAGTCAATGAAAATTTAAATGTAAACTGGTAAATATTTGGAATTCGGTGTTCAGACTGGGGGGATGGGGGGTTTACGGGGGTCCTGTGCCCTGATGCAGGTCTCCTTTATCACAGGGACCCCCTCTAGTTCACTAATCTGATTACAAGGGATAGTTGCCCATTGCAGCCCCCTCCTCCCCTTCCCCTTCCCCACTGCTGTGACTCCTGAAACCCCTTTTATTCCAGGGCTTATGTCACAGCTGAAGTGTGCCGGGGAGGGGAGCATTTGCAAAGAGCACGTTCTGTGTGTGTGTGCGGGGGGGTCATTTCCACAAGACGGAAACAACATTGATTGTGGCTCTTGGGCAGGGGGTAGATTTGGCAGGGACTGCGACTGACAACGCGCTACCTCAAACAATGAAGAGACCGTGGGAGAAATCGTCACGTTGCATCACTTTCAAGAATAGTAGTCCAGCCACCTGTGCAGTCACTATAAGATCAGTCTAGCAGTCTGGCCCTTAAGCAAGGCCCTGAAGCCCAACACGAGACCTGGCCTCCAGCATGACAGTGCTGAAATGGAACCAATGGTGAGACAGGGCCCCTGATGCCCTCAGAGATGGTTACCCAAATCAGGTGAACTTTTGAAGGCTTATTGAACTGATCTTGCTGAGAACGGGTGCTCACTCACGCCTCTGAAATTAGTTTCAGTATATTGGTCGTTCAGGCATTTTTGCCACAATTCTATGGTAAATGCATGGTGAAATTGTGCAGAAATTCTGGCAAAGAACTGTAGTTCCAAGGCTGCCACAGGCTTTATAAGGAGCCCTGTCAGCAATGAGCTTGTCTGCACTATATCCTTGTTTTACTTCCTCCACTCTGAAAGATGAGTAGCAGCTCCCACCCATCTGTGCTGAAACATGAGCGCCACGCCCACTCGCTCAGTAACCAGCTCATTTCAGTGCAACCAATGCAGTAAGAGAAGTGTGAGTCGCTGTAAAGCACAGATGTCGCTGGTGCATCATAGATGTGTGCTAGAATTGTCATTATGATATTAATGTTTTCCAGGTGAAATGCCTACGCTGTATTCTATAAATCACTTTACACCGGAGACATCAATAAAGCACTCCAATCCCTTAAACCTTCTCTCTGTCCTCGCACCACTCTGTGCTCAGTGCGCAAAACGGCTCTCCACCGCCGTGATATACGACTCCTTCGTTTCTCCCTGCTTCAGCAATAACAGCTAAATTAAAGCGCGAGATTGAAAAATGATTTTGGAAAAAATTCTCTCTGGAGAAATACAGGCAGTATTACAGCGCAAAATTGAACGGCTTTTTTCATCCTGACACGCGGCGTAATGAAAGTTAGTAAACAGGAATCACGGCTGATATCTTAAGAAACTGTTTAATCACTAAGGGCGTAGGAGTGTGTGTATGTGTGCGTGCGCGCCTGCTTTTGCAGGTTTGCTTGTATTTGCATGTGTGTTTCTGTGTGTTTGTGCTTGTATGTGTGCATGTGTGTGAGACTGTGTGTGTATATGAGTCTGTTCGGTTGTGTACATGTGTGAATATGCGTGTGTTTGAGATTGTGTTTGTATGTTTTTGTGTATACAAGTACGTGTGCGTGTGTGTGTGTTTGTGAGAGCGGATGCAAACATGTGTGAGTGTGTGCATATGTGTGTGTGAGCGTGTGCATGCGCAGGTGTGTTTGCATGTAAGATTGTGTGGGTGTAGGCATGTATTACTACACTTCTGAGAACCAGTTCTTGAGAAACCACAATGGTGTAAGGGTATTTTCCGTTGTTAGGACATTTTGGGTGGTTCTTGCTGAGGATTATGGTTCATAGTTTAAGTTAATGTTACCATTATAGATAGGGTTATGACTGTGTGAGTGCTTGTGTAATGGTACCCGAGTGAATATGTGTGCAAGTGTGAATGCGTGCATGTGTGTGAGATTTAAAAAAAATGCTAAAAGGCAAGAAGTGAGCCCCTGAGGGATTACTCCTCTCCCAATTTTGGAATGACCCGCAGCACTGCCATTTTTGCGCACAAACAAAGTGTTACTGATACTAGCTATTTGGTTGCAATTAATACTTGCATTTAATACAAATCTTAATGTATAAACTCGAAATTAATTCCACAAAATTCCTCATGTCCAGGGGAGAAGGAGTTTGATTTTGGAAAGTCAAGGTCAAAGGTCTTGGTCAAGGTAGTCAAAAGGTCAAAACAACATTTTGGCTGATATCTTTCATCAGAAAAATGATAGACACATGGCATCAACACAGCAACAACAGCAGTCCTATCTTGTGTTTTCGAGCTTTCACAAGTGTCTCTCTATGAGCAATGTCATTTTGGTTTTTTGCTGGGCAATATTTGCATTGTGCACTTTGTCAAGGTTTACAGTCTGTGATGTATATAACATGGACAACCACTGCCAAAAGAATGGTTTTGATTGGAAATCAGCCTGGGAGTTCAGTGGATTTTAGGTTCTTTTAAGAGATAAATGGGTGTGGATTAAATCAACATGAGAGGCTCTACCGTTTATTTATTTCTTTATTTATTTATCCATGGGGATGTGCGGCTTTGACCACGAAGACCTTATATAGACAAGGTTTTGCTTTGTGTTATGTCGGACTTCTAAGCCATACTGCCAAAGTGACGTCACAATGCCTGTTGCTGGATAATGCCTTCCTATCTTTAAGGTTGAAATATATCCAGAAATGTTTCATTGATTATTTTTTCTAAGTTCAATAAATAAATAAATAATGCTAACATATTATTCTGGATAATTTTTTTTGTGATCCACTTTCCCCAGCAATTCATTGTGTGAAATTGTGTTATCCCACACATATATACCGAAAAATTGGTATTACCTATTGTGTATACTGTCAGTTTTTCTTCTCTAGATTTAAACTTTATTCGAGATTTCAGAGTACAAAGATAAAGAAGCTTGACCTTAAGTGGTATTGAAATTACATAATTATAACATAAACATTTTCTAGGTTAAAAACTGCTGTGAGTGATGAGATAGGGGTATTGAATACTAAATAGTAATTTTAATTTCACGTCTTACCAAATTCACAGTATTCTACATTTTAACAGTTGTTGCTCTTATGCAATGTGATGGATTTAGGGTTGTTGTCATGGATACATCGGTTGGGCACCCCAGCATCATTGACAGCCTGAAGGGAGGTGTGCTGACTCTGATTACATCATCATCCTGAGACACATTTTCATCAGCTGATCAAAACCTGTATTATTTTTCAAATCACTGCAATCTAAATAAGAGAGTTTTAGCTGATAACTTAAAACATTTAACAAAATGTCTCAAGCTTTCTTAAACTGACAGAGGCAGGAATTCATCATGTAACTGATTAATTGATATTGAAAGATCAATATGTCATACTGTGTATGGTTTCACGATATAATGACAGATCTGTTTCATAATGTTTTAAAATGCAAGCAGTTTCACTCCAATTCACAATGCTGAAGTTCCTTGGTATTCCTATAATCTATCCTCCAGCAGCAAAGAAATTGCATGATCTCAACACATAACCACACTGTTAGGGACTGAGCCAAACACCAGGAAATCACAGGTAGAGTGGAAAATTAAGGGTTTTATTTGCCCGCAAATTCAAAACTGGGGTAATAAAACCAGAATGACATGAGAAATATTTACAATAAATTAATGAAGGGCCCCAAAAATAAATGATGCCAACAAAACAGACAACTAAACACAGCACTGAGGGAACAAAAAAACTTGGCCCTACTTGACCATATAATTAGTCCAACTCTCCACTTCCTTACAGGAAACATTTTTTAATCGAAGTATACAGATATTAAAACAATTAAATCAAACACATCCCCTTTAATGCAGAGGAGAATAGTTGCTTGCAATTTGCCTGCTGACGGCCACAACCTGTCCCGGGTTATTTAAGAGGGGTGGAATTTCAGCATCGCTGTTTGGCAGCACCGGATGGCAGCAGGTAACTCAAAATAAAAAGGAAGGTTAGTCAGAAGAAATACAACTAAATAAAATTAATACGATATTAACTAAAATGTGCACACTCCATCTTTAGGTAACACTGCATTTAACTAAAGCAGTATAAAAATAAAATATTGTGAAAACAAAATCTGTGTAAATATACCAAATATGGAAAACATAGGATGTGTCGTGTAATGAGGTGGAAGGCAACTTATTATAGGTCTTGAGGTGCAGCCACCACACACACATGCACATGGGCACACACACGTATAAACTTGCACTCATACATAAGCATACACTCACAAGTCCATGCGCATACACACATGCATCTACCCTTACGGCTCATTCTCTGAGTTTTTGGGCATTGTGGGGCCTCCCCAGCAATGAAGCTCCTGGTGCAGCCTTTTAGTTTTTAAATAACAAACTTGACTTCAAACAATAGGTTAAATTGTGTTTCTATGTAGTATTTTCCATCCACAAATACACACAAGGCAAGCTCATGCTATAGAGGCCAGAGACAACAGGAGTCTCCAGTGGGGGGTTATTCAAATGGAGAATGTGACAATTATTAGATTGCTGGAGATCACGCCTTGGGAAGCCAAGAGGAGGCTTCCTTCCATGTTTCCTCTGAGAAACTTGGCCCCATGGGGGCTGGTTGGGGATTGAGCTTCTCAGTGCCTGAGGTTTAGCTCCTTGATGAAGCCAGCAATCTGCTTCTTGAGATTAGGCGACCAGGATGGAGGACTCCAGGCCTCCCTTAGCAGGGTCAGTGGGAACTGGGCCTCTGGTGACTTTCGAGTTGATTAGTTGCTCATCTTCTCTAATCTGATAGGGCGTGGAAATTTTTCTTTCTTGGTCCACAATCCATTGGCTCAAGCCAAGACAGCCAGTGCACCCTAAAGAGGTGAGTGGTGCCAAGGGATGTAGGTGTTGAGTAACAGCTGGCCAGTACAGGGGTCAAAAGCATCAGAGAGTTATGAGATCATGTTAACGAGAGGGTTTTTATGGTAAAGGGCAACATTTATGTGCATGGGCTGCAAAAGGAGCCCACTGCGATATAAGAAATACTGCTGGTTGCTGGTCCAGGGATTTAGGAAAGAAACTTACTTGTACAGACCTGCTCAGGGGTTTGATGCAGTGTTTGGGGTCTCTGAGAATTCACTCCATTCAGGATTAACATATAGGGGGGATGGTCTGAGGCACATGATTGAGTTACGTTGTTTATCAATGTATTTATTGGCGCAGTGAAGTAGAACAGCCTGTTCTGAGCAGTGACACACTCCTGCATCACTCATGGTGCTTTTGCACATGGATCAGGAGCACTTCTCTTCACACAGTAACCACAGAATGGCTCATTCTGGTGTTTTGCACCATTTCTGAGGGCTACTAAGAAAAAGATTTTCAGTAAAAAAAAAAGAAAGAAAAGGGGATCCCCTCTCCTGCAGCAGGCACCAGGCGAGGACAGGCCGGCCCGCGTGCGTGTCAGAGGCGTGCCAGTCACGCTGCAGGAAAGCTGTACGCTGCCCTTCCCCCACACGCACACACTGTTCAGCAGCACTGTTTTAGCAACCGAAGAGCCTGCCACCGCTCGGGAGACTGAGGGAGAGGGAAAGAGAGGGAGGGGGAGAGAGAGTCAGGAGAGGGGGTGGGAAGAGATTCAGAGAGGGAGGGCGAGCGCTGCAGCTGGTTCATGCTTCAGTTTTGTTTTTGTTACTTTTTATCTGACGTTCCCACAACTCGTGTTTTTCCCCAGCCTTTTCATAGAAGGGAAGGGAATGTAGAGGAACATTTGATGAAAAAATTGTTTAGCGGATATCTGCTCTCTCTCTCTCTCTCTCATACACAGACACACACACTTCCTGCTTTGCTGTGTGGTTGGGTCGGCCTCCTGCACCTCGTGCTCTTGGGGCTGTAATTCCAGGCTCTTCTCATGCTCCACAGTCACACTGGAGTTGCCGTTTCACTCAGAGATTGTCCGCAGCGCGTTTCACTCTCGCACAGTTCTCACACGCACACACTATAGACCATGATAAAATAGAGCACTCTCCAACACACAGTCGCTGGTGCATCACAGACACGTGTATGTACACACACACACACACACGCGCGCGCGCGCGCGCGCACATGCACACACAGTGAGTCACATGAACAATCTCAATACACTCTCACTCTTGCAGTCACATGAAAACACCATGCTCTCCTACGCTGGATATACTTTAGGCAGTGATTGTTTAGTATAGGATTTTTTTAATCGAGTAAATTAAAATTACATGCATGAATAATTTCTTATTATTGGATTTTAATTGGTGTAATGCATTATGATTGTAGTATACATCACGATGCAGTTAGTTGAACGATAAATCTCAGCGGCACATCGTTTCAATGCGCCAATCCTCAGTATATAGTGAGTAGACCTAATGATGAAAACCGTCAATATGGAGACCAGTTTTCATTCCAACTCCATTACAGGGTTAGATCCGCTCCATGTTTTCCTGGTCTCTCTGTATGTCAGTAAAATGGCTGCATCTCCCTGAGCCTCGTGTTGGGTAGAGCAGTTTCTCGCTCTCATTCTCGTTCTGTTACAGAACCCCCCTGCAGTTTCAGTGTTGGTAAATTTCACTCCCAGTGCTTTCATTAATATTTTCCCGTAACTTTTATTTGGAATCGGAGCCAGAAGTGGAGCCCGATTCGGTCCAGGGGCGGGGGGATGAGATGGGATACGGGTAAATCGTTATAAACAATTGCATTTATATTCAATGCGATTAAGCGTCTGATTGTGAGCGACTCGCAGCGGCAGAGGGAGAGCGAGGGGTATCATGGCTGCCCAGGTCGCCAGCGCCGCCGCTCTCAATACGAGTTCGCCTGCGGAGCTAAAAAAACCGGATCGGGACCCACAAGAGGAAACTGTACCGGGAGAGAATCAGCGGGAAAATAAGGAAGCGGGATCCGAGAGTGGATCTCCAGGACACAGGGAGTTGCAGGACGGGGCCGATATTGGAAATCTTGGGGGAGGAGGCGATGTGGAGATGAAGAACGGGAACGGTAATCCGTCCAGGGTGAACAATAATAACAGTCAGAATGACACCGGAGCGCCAGAAGGGAATAGCCACCCCGGAATAGTACATCACCACTCGTCCTCATTTCATCCACCTACTTACGGTTACAGTCAGCACTACGGCCGGGGCCCTTTTCATCAACATGGCGGACAACAAAGCGCTGGCATGGCAGCTCCGCCGGGCCCGCTTGCACAGTCGGGCGGGATGATAGACTCGTATCAGCCCAACTCGCACGAGCACGGGTATCCCAACCACCAGTTTAATAGCTACAGCCCTTTCCCTACCCGGACGCCCTATCCAGGGCAAGGCTACGCAATGAACTCCCCGCGAAACAGCCAGCCACCAGCGGCCGGGGGACATCCAACCAAGCAGCAGCAGCCCGCCGGCGGAGCGACCGCTATGGCTGCATCGTACAATAATCAGCGGTATAACACATCCACCCCGACTTTAAATCAGCTGCTGACCTCTCCCAGTTCCGCCAGGGGATACCAAAACTATCCACCGAGCGACTTCAGCAACCAGGAAGGGGCGAGTAAAGGACCAGCCGACATTGGCAGTGGCGGACAGTATGGTGGGGGCCACCAGGTTTGGCAACAAAGGAGCCATCACCCGTCGCCTCTGAGCCCCGGGAGTGCAGTGCAGCCGCTAAACAGAAACCAGGTAAACCCGCAAATGGCCCAGTTCTCTCTGCACCTCATAGTGTTTGGCATATTGGTTAATTGTAATGGAGTAGTGTTAGCATTCACTGCAATGGACCAGCCATTGTCTATGTCTCAGACTCTCTAAAATGGCTGCCTTCTTGGTTCCCCCTTACCTCCTCCCTTAAAACTGCATTTATCTCATAAAAACGAGTTTCTACATCTGTTGAGTAGTGCTTTCATGAAGTTGGGATTCGGGTGGACCTCTTGATGGTTGAGACAGGTCTGACCCACTCTTACCCTCAAAATCAATGACACGAAAGATGTAAGATGCTGCTGTGTGTTTGACTGCGGGCATATTAAGCTGTAAACCTAATTTTAAAAAGTGTAATTCCGTGCTGACGGGATTGCCCTGTTTTAGACTTGCTATCGACACCCCCTGCGTGTAAACTTGAGTAATCGGAGAACGCTGAAAGTTGTCAATAATGGATTAACAGGTTTGTTTGGATTACTTTTAATATTCGACGTAAATAGTGGTTTGAATGGCGTCGGCATCGTTTATGTTGCACCCATCCTCGATGTAGCCACGTTCACAAGACGCTGGTGCTTGAATTGGTGTTATTTGATGTTCGTGAAAGTTGTTTCCGCATTTAAAAACGATGCAAACGGTCTATTAACAGTTTTGAATGGCTTACATATCCATTTCTTGCTGTCAGATTGCTTCAATTTGCCTTCTCGGTCACTGGAATCGGTTGCTTTTGCTTCTGGGCTGCTGGTAAACTCTGAACGCGGTTTTCAGCAAGAGCAGATTGCTTTGCTTTGGGATTTGAATTATGGAGGTAAAAATCCTGCTGTCAAAGGCAGGAGACAGTTGGTCTTAAGTTGACACGCTAGCTGAGATCTGATTGGCTCCCCACCCTCTGCTCGTGGCCATTTATAATTGCATCTGATGTAACGCAGCAACAATCCCTGATTAGCCCGCGTGCGTGTACGTGCGCACCGCGAGGACACAGAGATGGCCCAAACAAACGTAGTGACAGCTCGTGCGCCTCCGGCATTTGATCGGAATGATACTTACTTTTAGTACAGGGATGTGCAGAATGCTAGTTTGGCCTCCTTGTTTTGGGATAGTGTTTATGCGTTTATATGGAGTCTTAAACATTAACAGTGGGTTCCCATCGCTTCCATTGTCGACTACTTTATAGACTGTACCCTGTGTGTTCTGGTTTTCATTTACGAAGGTCTGACTGAGTTGATCGCTTGTGTAGGGATTTTACCCGTGCGTTACTTTTTTTATTTAGGTTTTTGGAGCTTGCATCGCTTTGGCTGCTTTGGTCCATTTTCATCATTGTTGGTTATGTGCAAGGGCTGTCAATAAGGTTTGGACTAGATGGCCCAAATCATAGGGGTCTGGGGGTCATGGCCCCCACCCCCAACCCCACACACACACACACACACACACACACATATACATATAATATATACACAATTTTGAAAATTAGATGCTCAGAAATGCTGTTTTCAGCATTTTCCTGGAGGTATTTGGACCTAAAAACAATCAAAATTAAGGCGTCATTTGCCGTGTTTTACGTTTATTGCCATTCTTCAAAACTTCAGCAGTCTGGATTAGAAAATTGTTCCTAAATTAAGTGCAATAGTTATTGTTACAACATGTACAGACATGAAAATGCCATAAAAGTCCTAAAGGCGTCTAATTAGTGGTAGGACTGCATAGTCCAGTGGTAGTCAACCCGTGTCCTGGAGAGCTGCAGGGTGTGCTAAGTTTGGTTATCTCCACCCTATTTAAACCCAAGACACCAGGTGAGATGAGTTAAGCATGTAATCAACGGCTTTAATTCATCAGTTAAGTGCTGAGAAACATCAAAAACCAGCAGACACTGCAGCTCTCCAGGACCAGGATTAATGACCATTGGGATAGTCTAAAGAAGCAAAGGCTAGTTGACAGTCTTGTGAGTCTGAGGAATCACGTGCCATGATATCTTTCCACCGAGTTGATTGAAGCAGGTTGCATTTCGATGGGCTGCTTTCAGGGTGGGGGAAAAGCCAAAAAAGGGGGGGGGGGGCTGCCTGGGTCCTCTGCTGCTTGTCAGTCCCTCTCCTCTTTATCCTAATTTTCCTGTCTCTGAACCTGTCCAATAAAGCAAAAAAGAATGCCCTAAGAAATCTTTAAAAATATTAAAAGAAATTATGTATTTAATTTGATTAAATCCAGTGAAGTGAATGCAATAAAATGTAATGAAATGAACAACTAATGAATGTATAATTTATTTGATTATATTTTGAGCTTAAATGTAAATTTAAATGAAATGGGATTCAATTTAAAATGAAATGGATGAAGGAAATTCAATGGAAAAAAAAATCAAGAAGTTGAATATAATAGGCCCAATTATGAATGGCATAACAATGATGTAGGCAAAATAGGAATAATGACTACTGATTAAGTAAGAAACCTGGCTGTAGATAAAGCAGGTTTTAGAATACACTCTCCTACCTAAAACCAGCATTTTTCTGTTGCCTTTGCTTTTATAAATGTCTTTGCAGCTCACTTCAAGTTATTGCATTTGTTTTGGATTTCTGCAGGTCCTTTCCACAGTTGCATTTGTTTTGGATTTTCATATGTGTTGTTGAATTGGTATCATTTGTGAAGCTGCAGTGCATTTCTCCAACTGGATATGTTTTGGGCTGTTGTAACTGGTCTACGCATGTCGTCCATTGTACATTTTTTTGGGGGGAAAAAATAATTATGAAATGAGGTCAGGCAAAAGTACATGTAACAATTTTCTGACTGAGATCGTTCATTGGCACTGAAATTTTCTCCGACTTGAACTTTCCGTATCGTGCAGAACATCATACACTTTTGATTAATCTTTCAATGGGGATTTGGTTTTTTTTGGAGCTTGAAGGGAAACTTGTTATACTCCTTTGTGTTGACGAGTCCGCCAGCGGACATGGCGCTGCACATTTATGCACGCAGTTACAATATTCTATCACTAAATGGCACGCCCGGATCAGTTATTGAATATTCACAAGCAAGCTGAGCTTGAACATGGTTTAGAATATGGATGAGATTACTCCAATCCCTTTTTTTCTGGAGTTGCCTGAATTAAACTTCTCAGCTAAGCCTGATGAGCAAACTGTTCAGTATACTTACCCAGAAGTATCTATCCAGTAGTACCAAAAAAATGATCTCTGTTCTGTTGAAATAAGGCATATATCAGATATTACTGCGTTATATTACTGCGTTATACTTGTTCCTTATAAGGTTTAGAAAGTGTTTATACAAGGTTGTTAGCTCAGAAGTGAGAACTGCCAGCTTTACATTGCAGGGTGAATCTTCTGACTCATTTAATAGGCAGGTCATTTAAGAACCAATTTTTCTAAGGATAGGACAATATCAGACACATTGGATTGTTGACCCCCCTGGATTTGGCTGAAATTTTTTTGTGAGATGGTTATGGTACCCAAACTTCAAAACCCAAACCGTTCTATGGTTGACCTCTTATAACCAAAGTTACAGCGCCCCCTACTTTGGACCCCCTGGGGCAGTAACAAAGATGTTACAAGTTCCCACCCCTCTAATTCATAACTTTGAGGGTGTCCCAGTTCTTAGTTTCTTGATATGGAGACTACATGGAGGGTGCAATACAATAATACTGTTATTTTACTGGGACACCTTCAAAATTGGCTTATTGGGGGCGCTCGAAACGCTCCGGGCTGAAAATGGCTTAAATTAGGCCTCTCATTATTTAGAAACTTTGAGGGTATCCCACAAATTTTATTGCAGGTATTGTTCATTTGGGAGGTGTCTGATAGGTTTGTACTGTTATTTCAGTGGGACACCCTCAAAGTTGGGAGAAAAAGGGGTCCAAAAAAGGGTCCCGACTCAAAAAAAGGGTAAAAAGAGGTCTTTTCAGGACCCGATTTCTCAAAACTTTGAGGCTGAATTCATTAACAAGTTACAGCATTTGAAAGGCATAGGTCAAAATGTTAAAACAAAACAAGAAAATCCTTGCTTTTTTGACGACGAGGATTCCTTCTCCTGTGGCTCGGCAAAAGTACCTCCATTATGAACTAAAGTGCAGTGCAAACTTTCAAATTTTCCGGGGCAGTGACAAGCGCCTCTCGCTGATCTTCTTTTCCGTTTCAGTCAGGCTGGCTCTGAATGAAAATGCGTTTTGGCTAATTGGCTAGTACCAGGTAGTGCTTTATGTCCCTCTCAGCGATGGTAGTTTTTCAAAATGGCTGAACGACGTGGACACATCTTTGGACTTACCCGTGCAATGTAAATATAGATAAGAAATCCATTGCTGAGGAGGATAAGTCAAATTATTGGCAGAGGTAATATTACACCAGTAACGGTATGAAGGCATTGATTTAGGCTAATAAATTATTTCAACATTATACAGTTTAAATGTAAATGTACAGTTTGACCAGCCTAGGTTGGTCAGGCTGGTTTAAGCTGTGTTTTAGACAGTTTTAGCTGGTCAACCAGCCCTTCACCAGCTGACTCCAGCTGAAAATACCAGCTTAACCAGCTTTGACCACCTTCATCAAGCTATAGAGACCAGCTATGACCAGCTAAGAACACAGCTCAGACCCCTTAAACCAACTTAGATATATAGCTGCTAGAATTCTATCTGACTGCTTGTATTCATTGATGGAAATGTTGCCAAACGCTGCAGTAATATAGAAAATTGAGGATGCAGTGCAATGGTGTGTGTGCCCTGCGATGGATTGGCAAGCTGTTCAGGGTGGGTCCCTGCCTTTGCCCGTAGTCAGCTGGGATAGGCTCCAGCTTGCCCCGTGACCCTAGTGAGGAATAAGCGGGTATAGAAAATGGATGGATGGAGGATGCAGTGCATCGTGATGCATCGTGATATTGGATCGAATTGAATCGTAAACAAGATGATTGTAATCGAATTGTGAGACCAGTGAAGATTCACACCCCTAGTGGGTGAGTGTACATTTCAAACGCGGCCCTATTCTAGCCAAATGATCTCCATGAAAACTCAGCTGAGATGTTAGATATCAAATCAATCGCAGAGGGTCATGCCAGGACTGGTTCCTCACGCGCAGAGAATCGCCGAGTCACTTAGTCAAAGAAATCCGTGCTCGCGCACACCTCAAACTCCTGCTTCTCTCGCAAGTAACGTTCATCCTGTCACAAATGTAACCTTATCATTGTAGGCACAAGACTTTGCTTAGTGTGTGGGAATCTTATTATTTCGCTGAATGTTATAATATTGGAATTACAGCGATCTAAAAACTGTCTGTTTGCTGTTCTCCCAAAAATTTTTGGGTGATTTTTGAATGGAAAAGATGGAGAAATTCGATGTGCTTCATGTCCTTTGGTTGTTCTCTGAGCCAAAACTATGCACCTCTGTGCAACAAAAACTATACCTCTGTGACGACAACAAAATTTCCTTCGTTTTTGTGGAATTTCATGAAGGGGGATTAAAATCTGTGAAAGTTTTTAACAAGATGAAAAGTTTTTCTTCTTCTTCTTCTTCAGCGTCTCTGCTCCTAGCTCCCACTCTAGGTGTGACATCACGCACTCTAGCAATGAGAACCCAACACCCATTCTTTCCAATGGGAAAATTTTTGTTGGTTTTTAGGGAATATTTCTGACACCGCATGACAAAACTCAACCAAAATCGATAGGCTTCATCGTCTAATCACTATCAACGTGCAGGTGAAATATCAAAAAGACTGCAATTCTTCTCAGATCCGTAGAGCGTTCACAAGTACATCTCTATGGACACGGACACACGGCAACCGCAAATCCATAGTCCCCCCGGACTTTTTCTGATAATGCTTTTGATTTTGAACATGGCAGTAATTTCTAGAATTTCAGTTGCATGCCAACTTGGTGTGAAAAAAGCGGACAACCCTGTATGGTTTGAAGACAAGTTTGAAACAAAGTTGATTAAATTTTTTTACTGGCTGTTTTTTTCGTAACATCAGTCATGCCCTCAATTTTATGAAAAAATAAAAGATTGTTACTGCATTATATGCCTAATTCAATAAGTCATAACTTTTGAACTATCTTTAATGGATACATTTTGCAGGATTGGTTCTTTGGTAGAATATGTCTCAGATTACCAAGAATTTGTTCCTCAACTTGTATACTTGCCAGTTATTAGATTAGTAGAGTGTTCATGACATCTGAAAAATTAGGGAAATTTGAACATTGTTGGTATTAGAGGAATTGCATAATTCATTGCCCAGCCTTGAGATATGGTTTATGGTTGCGGTGTGGAGTTGATGGCGAGTCCCATTAACATGACCAGGAGCAAATGAGTGCTTATTCTCTTCCAAGAGTGTGTGAAATAAATGCCCTCTCTTTCTGAGCGAACTTGCCTGCTTTGAAAGGGGGAGAGAGACAGAGCAGGGGAAAAAGAGAGGCTGGAGAGGAGGGTGTCATTCTGCAGAAGAGAGGGATATGGGAAAGAGGGATGGGAGTATTTTGACGGGATTCATTAGTTATCTTAGCTTCTCTCTGACATCTTTACATACTTATGAAGCCCATGGAGGACCCTGTCCACTTCCTGTGTCATAGTCCATAACCATTTCTCAAAGTGTACGCTGCAGCCTGGGTAGACTAGCATAATGGCTACATGTATTTGAAGGTGCCTTCACAGTTGAACAGCCTTAGCAGCCTAGAAATGCAGCCTACGCCCCATCTATTTGCCCCCTTTGCAGTATCACAGTGTGCTTAACCCCGCCCCTTCTCAATGATTTGTCCCTCTGGCTGGAGTGGCTGTTATGGAGATTAGCCATGTGCAGTCGAGCTTATTTAGCTGATACACACTACACCCACAGTGTTACCAAGGCCGCTGCCAAATACAACTACTGCTGTTCAGAGATCAATTACAGGGAGAGGGAGGCAGCAGGAGTCATGATCATGCACACATTAGATAGATGCACATACAGACCCTCACACATGCTCACATCTTATTTCATTTTTGACTAGTAAAATCCATAAACTGGTCAGTGACATTTTTGAGTGTCAAAACGGCAAAAAAAAAAAAAAAAAAAAAAATGAAGTTATGAGTCAGGTTCAGCTTTTCCTGTGTAAATCCACATGTGTAATTTTGATTTTTGTGAGTGCCCCTCGTAAAAGATGACAATATATGACATTTTCGTGCATTTGCCTGTATAAACCCCTTAAAAATGTCTTGCGGTAAAACTAATTTATTTTCAATTTAATATTAAAGTGAATGTTAGTGGCTCTGTTACAATCAAAATTTAATTATTGATCTACACAGATGCTATACCCAGTCGCAGAATGTCAACACTGGAATTTCAAATATTAGATATTATGTCTTAAAAGACGGCAGCATGTCATTTGTCAACATTTGTTGCATCTTTTTTTCAATTTGAGAGGAAAAACTGCTTTAAAATCTGGCATTTCTTTAGATTTTATCAGCTCTTCTTGATTGTATTCATTCACAATTTAATTTAATAGAGTTAAGTGAATTTTGTTGTCATATTTTGTTTTACCGCATGACATAGCACAGCTGCATTAGACCATAACACAAGTCTAACAAGTTGAAGATGGCTACTTCTGAAAAATGCCAAAGATACTCAGGGCTTTCAAAGTGAACCTTTTAATGACATTAAAATGTGTTTTCCAACAGAAAATCAAGAATCATAATAAAACTATTTATTTGTTAAAATTCATAACAATCTGATATATGAATAAAGTACACTCACTAATAGCTCATTTATTCACATCTTTATTTACTGCAAGTCATTAAAGACACTTTATACTAGTGCAGATGATAAAGACTATAATTCAGGCTTAAAGAGAATGCAGCCTGTACTGACTTAACTGACATGTATTCGGACATTACTACCATCATGTACTTTCAGTTATACCTTTCCCTTCTCTTTTCTAGTCTCTCCTCTCTAGCAGCAGGATCTGCCCTGATCTTTGCACGGAAATGTGCACCCCTCTCTTTACTGGAAAGAGGCATCTGGAAAAAATGTGCAACCAAATTCCAAAAAAGTTAGGACTAAGTGTAAATTGTGAATAAAATCAAAACGCAATGACTTTCAAATCACACCAGCCAGTATTTATTCGCAATTGAACAGAGATTAGATGGCAAATGCTGAAACTGAGAAATTTTACAATTTTATCCGCAAAATGAGCTCATTTCAATTTTGATGGCTGCTACAGGTCTCAAAAAAGTTGGGACAGGGGCCTGTTTACCATGATGTAGCATCCCTTCTTCTTTTTAACACAGGGTGGAGGCGTCTGGTCATTGATTGTTTATCATAGATTTTGTCGAATTGTACATTTTCTCAACACATCTTTTTTTCTCTTTGTAACCAGCTTAAAGATAACTGCTTAATTTTTTGTCTCACTCTCCGTCCATAACAGTGCAAATTTCTCCTCATTGGAGAGTGCTATCGTGATTATACCATAGTGGGAGAAATATCTACTAATAAGGAATGTGTACACAAGGTTTGCCCCCAAAACTCTGACTGGCCCCTGAACCACAGAAGTTTTACTCTTTCTGTCCCACAAAATGTCCGACATGCTGTGGGACACTTTCACTTGAGCTTATATACCTTATTTTTATGCAATATCTCTTGGTACTAATATGATTTCCTAATGGTTAAAAGTGGTTTTAGGATAAAGTCATTAACTGTTGGAGTAAAATGAGCATTGCACAGGCAATCACGTTCACCTTCGACTGCATCAGATGATCAGCGGTGATTCATGTCTTAATTAATCCAGCCTATTCCCTACTGATCAACTCAAGTGTGTGAAAGAATCAGATATTCTGCACTTTTAAAGGGATAGTTCACTTTTTTTGAAGTGGGGTTGGATGAGGTACAAATTGCCACTACTTTCATTGGATGCAGTAGAAAGCTCTCTGATCTCCAGGTAGCCGCACCAGCGCATAGTGCTGGATGGAAATTTAGGCGATACACTGTTGTGAACGGGACGCGAGAAATAGCGTCTTTTTGCGGCCTAAAAGAGGTCCTACCTGAAAATAATACACCATTTCAATTGTACGTTATATTAAAAAGAATTACAGCGCGTTAACTGCTCGGAAAAAAAACTCAATTGCTCTTGAATTAACCAACTGACATATTCCATCGGAGTTAACTGTGCGCTGTAGCGATCAGCTGTTTGGGTCAGACACTGAGCGATTTGTGGCAGAGACAGCATTTAAATGACATAGAATTACGTCTCAAATTGAAAAAAAAAAATCCCTATAATAACCAGTACAGCAGATGCACAGTATGTGGCTGCGCAGACCCTGTGCGATATCAGTTGGTGCCGCAATGTTACATTGGACTTTATCAGGTACAGCAGTGCTCTTCAGCGCGCGCCGTTGAGATTTCCCTGAACATAGCCTCGCGAAATCCTCTGGAAAAATGAATACTGCCGACACGGAGCTCTTTTAGGGATACAGATAGCGTATCAATATCCATGTTTAGCGCAGCTAGCCACAGCTGCCAAATTCCATCCCACAGAGGAATGCGGTGGAAGCTGTAAGTGCACTAGGATACTGCTTTGCTTTCAAGTCCAGGAAAGCAAAACACACGGACCATTTTTGAAATATTTGCACAAGTTTAACGACTGTCCGTCCTCGCAACCACAGCTAAGCCGCTTGCACACAGGACACGAAACAAATTTTTCGCAAGACAGATTACTTTCAAAGTCAATGCACATTTTACGTGTATTCGCGTCGTCGCATTGACTTAGAATGTAATCTGTCGTGCAAAAAATTTGTTTCGTGTCCTGTGTGCAAGCAGCTTTACTGTGACCCAAACAGCTGATTGCTACAGTGTGCAGTTAACTACGATGCGCCGCGTAATGACTACGTCAGTTGGTTAGTTCAAGAGTAACTGCACTTTTTCTCTGAGCAGGTAAAGCGCTGTAATTCTTTTTAATATAGCGTACAACTGAAATGTTGTATTATTAAGTAGGACCTCTTTTAGGCCGCAAAAATACGCTGTTTCCCTGGTCCCGTTCACAAGTGTATCGCCTAAATTTCCACCCAGCCCTATGCGCTGGTGCGGCTACCTGGAGGGGATCAGACAGCTTTCTCCTGCATCTAATGTAAGTAGTGGCAATTTGTCGCTCATACAACCCCACTTCCAAAAAAAAGTGAACTATCCCTTTAAATGCCCTGTAATTGCAAACAATCAGCTGCCAAATGAATTGATATATCCAGGGAATGAAAGGGTCCCACAATGTCTGTCCGCCAAAAATCCATCTACATGTGCGGTCAAATGAATTTGTACATTTGAACACTTTTACTTACAAAACCCAAAACCAGTGAAGTTGGCACGTTATGTAAATCGTAGATAAAAACGGAAGACAATGATTTGCAAATCCTTTTCAACTTGTATTCAATTGAATACACTGCAAAGACAAGTTACTTAATGTTCAAATTGAGAAACTTTTTTTTTTTTTTTTTTCAAATAATCATTAACTTAGAATTTAAAGGCAGCAACACATTGCAAAAAAGTTGGCACAGGGGCCTTTTTACCACTGTGTTACATCGCATTTCCTTTTAACGACACTCAGTAAACGTTTCAGAACTGAGGAGACCAATTTTTGAAGCTTTTCAGGTGGAACTCTTTCCCATTCTTGCTTGATGTACAGCTTAAGTTGTTCGACAGTCCGGGGTCTCCATTGTCGTATTTTACGCTTCATAATGCGCCACACATTTTCAATGGGAAACAGGTGTGGACTACAGGCAGGCCAGTCTAGTACCCGCACTCTTTTACTACGGAGCCATGCTGTTGTAACATGTGCAGAATGTGGCTTTACATTGTCTTGCTGAAATAAGCAGGGGCATCCATGAAAAAGACGTTGCTTGGATGACAACATATGTTGCTCCAAAACCTGTATGTACCTTTCAGCATTAATGGTGCCTTCACATATGTGTAAGTTGCCCATGCCTTGGGCACTAATACACACCCATACCATCACAGATGCTGGCTTTTGAACTTTGCGCCTGTAACAGTCCGGATGGTTCTTTTCCTCTTTGGTCCGGAGGACACGACGTCCACAGTTTCCAAAAACAATTTGAAATGTGGGCTCGTCAGACCACAGAACACTTTTCCACTTTGCATCAGTCCATCTTAGATGAGCTTGGGCCCAGCGAAGCCGGCGGCGTTTCTGGATGCTGTTGATAAATGGCTTTCGCTTTGCATTGTAGAGTTTTAACTTGCACTTGCAAATGTTGCGACGAACTGTAGTTACTGACAGTGGTTTTCTTGAGTGTTCCTGAGCCCATCTGGTGATGTCCTTTACACACTGATGTTGGTTTTTGATGCAGTACCGCCTGAGGGATTGAAGGTCATGGGCATTCAATGTTGGTTTTCGGCCTCGTCGCTTACGTGCAGTGATTTCTCCAGATTCTCTGAACCTTTTGACGATATTACGGACCGTAGATGATGAAATCCCTAAATTTCTTGCAATAGCTCATTGAGGAATGTTGTTTTTAAACTGTTCGACAATCAGCTCTCGCATTTGTTCTCTAAGTGGTGACCCTTGCCCCATCTTTGTTTGTGAATGACTGAGCATTTATACCCAATCATGGCACCCACCTGTTCCCAATTAGCCCGTTCACCTGTGGGATGTTCCAAATAAGTGTTTGATGAGCATTCCTCAACTCTCTCAGTCTTTTTTGCCACTTGTGCCAGCTTTTTTGAAACATGTTGCAGGCATCAAATTCCAAATTGGCTAATATTTGCAAAAAATTACAAAGTTTACCTGTTCGAACATTAAGTAACTTGTCTTTGGAGTGTATTCAATTGAATATAGGTTGAAAAGGATTTGCAAATCATTGTATTCTGTTTTTATTTACGATTTACACAACGTGCCAACTTCACTGGTTTTGGGTTTTGTATTTCATCATAAGAATGATAAATTGGCTGGGGCAGCACCCCAGCGGCATGTTTAGCAATTTGTTATAATGTGTTGATGTCCATAAAACAGCTGTGATTGATTGAAATTCTGGTGCCGAAAACGGTTCTTTCAACAATTTTTATTGCATTTCAAGATTACATAATTGAGGTTCTTAGTTTTATAAGACCATTTGCTACTAACATGAACTGACTAGTACTAACTGGTATCATAATTTTTCTCAGATGTTCAATCAGGATTGGATTTCAATTTGTCTTGTGACAAATTCCCAATGTGGGACTGTCCCGCAATGTCAGTCCATCTCAATAGTAGTATGAACAATGCTGTGTGATGTGTTAAGATGTACTTTGATCCACCTGAGCCCTTTCACCTGTTTGGAGTTAATGTGGTCAATGAAGTTAGCAGAGTTGTCGTTTTTATTTTAAAGGTCCCCTACTATGCTGTATTTAGTCGTTTAAAATATGTCCAATTGGTCTTTAAAATAATGTTAAGAATTCAGTTCCAAAAAAACCACACACATCCAGGCCTAGTGAGACCTCTTCTCTCACCCCGTCTGTGCCAGCCTGAAACACGAGCTGTTCTGAGGGGGCGGGGAGGCTATGTCAATGAGGCACTGCTCTGATTGGTTGCTTGGCCGCTTCGATTCCAGGGGTGGGTGCAGACCCTAAAAACCAGGAAACCAAGATGGCAGATATTTCAGGTCTCAGCTCTTCGTGGCATGTTTTGCTGTGAAACTGTACTTGTTTGATCCCGAATCTGACCCTGAACAGGAGGAGGAAGCCACTGAAGTATTGTAGCAATGTTTACAGCAGGATTTCAATGAGTAGCAATTTGAAATTTCAGTGTGTTGCTCGTACTCTCTCGCCTTGCATGCACATGATTGTTGCTGTTCTGTTATATAGTCATGTTATCCACCCACTTGGCTGTCTGGAGGAAACTTTGCTAAAAGCTCCTGTTAACCACTTCCACCATAATGAAACGCAATTCAGACACCAAGCCACTACATGCGTTCGGAACAAAAAACGGTCTAAGCGATGCTTCTGTGGAGCAAGTGACTCGAAAACCTCTACCGAAAATGAAATCCTTATCCGATCTCCACTTTTTTTTTTTTTTGCTTTTTATGTGCCAGAACAATTTTCAAAGGTGGATAAAATTCCGCCATGGCAATGCAGAGAAATCATTTGTTATACCAGACATGTTATAGTTCGTTGCACGATTGCATTCACCGAGGTAACCTCACCGAACTAACCCACACAATGACAAAGTACTCTGCTGACCCTGGTCATGGAAAAATAAAACTATCTTTTCACAGTAGCCGTAAACAAACCCGAACACATACCCCAAGCTCTGAAAAACTTACGTCTGGTCTAACTGCAGCCTTTTCAGCCCAACTTTGCAGACCCATACAACACCTCTCCAGTTAGTTTCGTCTGTAGTGGCTATACTCTGGAAACATTGTGATGAAACTGCCACATTGATGCTTGCTGAAGTAACACAGGCATACCCATCAGAATTACTGAATATAAGTTAACCAAGAGCATTTTTCAAGACACACGGCAAGCAAACTAATATGCAGTAGCTAATCAACAACAACAGAGACGAACATTACCCTGCTATACAGGTTTTACAGACAGTAAGTTCTGTTGCCGTGAACAGTTGTACCAAGCATCCAAATTACAAACAAGTATAAAAAGTTTGCTTCATATGAAGTTTATGTTCACACCCCTTCTGTTGAATTTCTCCTTGATATTATTTTCTCTTGCATATTTAGGACATGAACATTAGCAACAGTAATTTAGCTACATTAGCCGCAGTGCCTCATTCAACAGGCTATCACATTAGGTAGGCTTATGCAGTAAAGCAACTTACTGCTTCTGTGTCTGAGTCACGGACAGTGGCTACCGATCCAGGCTTCACTTTCAGATATTTTACAAAGCCTGCGTTTGAGCCCAGCTGTTAGTGCAAACTATCGTTAGCAGTCCTGCTAGCCACCTGTAACACGTGGGCTTCTCTTACACGTCATTATTTGCTGTTATGTCATTGCTTACAGCTTGTGGCTCTGAGCGCTTGATTGATGAAACTGCTCCAGGTTTGGAAAGCAGCTGAGACTCATATCCAGTGTCGCATTGTCCTTTATTGACAAAGCTGTCTTTGGTGAAATGGCAAACACAAACGGCTAACGTTCCCATTGAGTGTGGCCATTTGCCCCCAGCAAACAAAAAAGCTACCCACTGATTTCTGGTGGCATTGTCTTTTGGAAGAGAAAATAGTTATGCATTTATTTATTTTTTTTTTTGCATCGAAAGAAACACAGACGAGCAGCTTTGGCAAACATACTGATGAAAGCGCACCTCAAATGATCCGCGGTTCTTCTTTTGTATTTCCAGAAATGTAGACGCTACTAAGGCGTAATATGTTCCGCGGTTGTTTGTGCCTGCTATAATAGTTTCCGGCGTGGGCAGGTCCAGCACCGTGATTGGCTCTGGCTAGGTCTGTACTAATTGGACGGCACAACCTGACATCAGGTTTTGCCCAGATTTCGTGAAGATCTCAGGACAAGCTGTTCAGAAAGGAAATTACGTTCTCGGATTAAGGCAAAACCCCTGTATCTTATGTTTTGAAACTTAACAGAGGTTGAGTATGGACTTCCAACTTTATAGCATTACTTGTATGCATTAAAAGAAGGATCAGCATGATAGGTCTCCTTTGAGAACAGAAATGACAAATTCCCAATGTGAGAATGTCCCACAGTGTCTGTTCTTTAGTGGTATGAACAATGCTGTATAATGTGTATGACATTATTATGATGTTGTTAGATCCACCTGAGCCATTTCACCTGTTTGCTGTTAGTATGTTTGTTGAAGTTAGCAGAGTAGTCGTTCTTTTTTCCTCATTTGTGTCAGTGTTAATTCAAAATGTGATCTCGTAACTGTCTTTGAACCTGAGGCCATATAGTCATGTTGAAGGGGGCCAGATGTATGCACAATATTCAAGTTGTTGATCTTCTGAATAAAATATCCATTGCATACAATAATATTTTTTGTTTGTTGTGGATTTTACTGCTGATCATAAAACTGTCCCAGAGTGTCTGTCCATCACATGTCCAATGTCCCACAATGTCTGTTCATCACACACATTTAATCCATTTTGCCTACTTTATGGTAGACGTCCTGGAAAAAAGTTTTCCATGGGGCTTTAGCACTACTAAGTTATAGTAACCTGAATGAAGTTTCTTCTTTTTTTTCTGCACAGCAGTTAGTTGGAACATAAAATGAAATGATGCTGCTGCTCGCAAATGACAATATTATGAAGTTGTCAATGCCGACTACGCAATATTGAGAAAAACCCCTTCATTTGATTATCTCCTACAGAATTGACCATACCCTAAACTAACTTAAAAAGTTGGTCTTTTTCCTCTATGTGAAAATTCGGCTTTGTGGTTCAGTGATTACTAATGTGGCAGAAATATCAATTTTAAGCCTATTTTCAACAAAAATGAAGCGTAAATTCATAGTTACAGTGAAAAGATTGTTTCCACACACCTTGTTCTCAGTTGTGTAGGTTATGTACTTCAAAAAAAAAAAATCACACCACTTGAAGGGTGTAAAAGTCAACCAATTTTGTATTTTTCTTGCAAATATCAATAGTGAGGAGGGAGAGAAATGTAAGATTAATGAATATATACAATATCAAACTTATTTTATACAAGTGCGTAATAAAAATTTCTCCTGGAAGCTAAAATCAGTGTGTTAGGTCACACACCCAAATGTCCAATAAATTTTAAACTTGTCAGTTAAAATATATGGTAAATGTATTCACACACTGGCCTGCTGGCATGATACATCAAGGTGTAACCAACTCTAGTCTAATTTCCATGTAAGACTGAGACAACTGTTAGCCTATGAGGAACATTGTTTCCTTTTCCAAATATTCAGTCTTGAAGGGAATGGACACTCACGCACGCACAAGTAGACATACACACAAACACATACTGATCAGGCTCATGAATTGGGGACCAGTGCCCTTTTAATGTCTTCGATCCAGGAAATGTTCACATCTATTTTTACTTTTTTAAAACTTGATAAATGAATCGAGCTCATGAAATTTTTCCAGATGTCTGTAACAATCCAAGTAATACATGCGCACAGAAATCAAAACAAATATTTCCATAAATTAAGTTATGTGTAATAAAGTGGAATGACTCGGAAAAAATGTTGAACTTGCTTACTGAAATTTATTTAATATTTGGTAGAAAAGCCTTTCTTGGTAATGGCAGCTTCAAGGTGCCTCCTTTATGGAGAAACTAGTCGCATGCATTGCTCAGATGTGATTTTGGCCCATTCTTCCACACAGTCTTAAAATCTTGAAGGTTCCGGGGGCCTCCTCTGTGAACTCTGATCTTCAGTTCTTTCCATTGATTTTTATATTGGATTCAAGTGGTATGATTGACTGGGCCATTCTTGCAGCTTTATTTACTTTCTCTCAAACCCACTGAGCGTTTCCTTGGCTGTGAGTTTTGGGATCATTGTTTTGCTGAAATGTCCTCCCTCATTTTATCTTTAGTATCCTGGTAGATGCCAGCAGATTCTTATCAAGAATGTCTCTGTACATATCACCATTCATCTTCCCTTCAATTATATGAGGTCTGCCAGCACCATATGCTGAAAAATGGCCCCGCACCATGATCTTCCCTTCTCCAAACTTCACTGTTGATATGGTATTTTGTGCAGTGCTGTTCATCCTCCAATCATTCTGTGTACTATGACATCCAAAGAGTTCAATTTTGGTCATATCTGACTAGACTATGAACTATTTCATAGACTTGTCAAAATGTTTTGCAGCAAACTTTTAACAAGCTTTAGCATGCTTTCTCTTCAGCAATGGAATCATGCGCGATGAGCGTGCATAGAGGCCATGGAAGTTGAGTGCATTACCTGCTAATTCCAGGTCTTTCTGAAGCTCTCTCCGAGTGTCCTTGGCTCTTGGACAACTCTTCTGATTATTTTTTTGATTCTTCTGTCAGAAATCTTGCAAGGTCATGGCTGGTTTATGGTGAACTGACTTCTTTGCACTTCTGGATTATGGCCCCAACGGCGCTCACTGGAACATTAAGAAGTTTAGAAATACGTCTGTAACCAATGCCATCAGTATGTTTTGCAACAATATGGTTGTGAAGTTCCTGAGAGCTCTTTGTTTTTACCCACCATGAGATGCTATTTGTGTCTCACCTTTTTACAGGCCATCAGTTAGGACTAAACCAGCTGATATTAATTTGCACTGATAGGGGCAGGATTGCTCTCTAAATACTCACAGATTTCAGCTGGTTTCTTGGCTTTCCATGCCTTTTTGCACCTCCTTTTCTTCATGTGTTCAATACTTATTCCCTGCGTCATTTCACCTTATTACTCATAACTTAATTTATGGACTTATTTGTTTTGATTTGATTGTATGTATGGATTACTTGGGTTGTTACTGACATCTGGTGAAAATTTCACGTCAATAGCCCCATTAGAAATTCGAGAAAAATGTTGAAGCGTTCAATACTTATTTTCCCCGCTGTAGGCCATTTTGGCCTTCAAAAACCCTGGTTTAGCCAATATCCACACATTTTCAGTGTGACAATACGAAATAATTCTCGCAGTTCCCTCAAAATCGATCATTTTGAAGCCTCCAGATGTTTTACGGATATTGAGAAAAAATTGGACTCCGAAGGAACCTACAAGCAGAGAACACCGTCATCCCAAAATGAGCGTCGTCATTTAGAAAAGTTCAGCCTTGATCCCCCCCATTTCGCGAGCCTGACCCATATGCATTCATAAGTGTGTGTGTGTGTGTGTGTGTGTGTAATGCTGGTGTGTGTTGAACTGACTTGTGTGTTTTTGTGTGTGTGTGTGTGCGTGTAATATTGGTGTGTGTTGTAATGCTGGTGTTTGTTAAACTGACGGGTGTGTATGTAATGGTGATGTTTATGTATGTAATACTGGTTCGTCCGTACTGCTTGAGTGCATGTGTGCATAATGTTGCTGTGTGCGTAATGTTGCTTGTGTGCATGATAGGGATGTGTGTGCTTTTATGTAATACTGGTGCGTGTGTAATGTTGGAGTGCATGTGTAATGATGACGTGTGTTTTGCAGGCCACTGGCTCCATGGAGCAGATGGGAAAGATGCGAGGACAGGCGGGGTTTGGTGGGCCACACACATACTCCCAACAACAGCCAGGGCCCCCTGCCTGCCCTCCTCAGGGGCCCTCATACCCGGGGCAAGGCTACGGGGCCTCGGGGCCACAACGGTACCCCATGAGCATAGGTCGGGCTCAGGCGATGGGCCTACCGTACAGCCAACAGGTCAGTCTCCTTCAGCTCTGATTCACCCCTCTCTATCCAACTCTACCTTTTATGCAGCCATTTCTACCTCTGCTCATCTATCAGTCTGTCCATCTCTTCCTCTGTTCATCAGCGTACCTTTGTCTATCAAACTCTTCGTCTATACATCCATCCCTAATTTCAATGGTCTGTCTCTACCTCTGTCCATCGTTGTGTTCCTGGCTGTATTCTGTGGCTGTGCCCTGGGCCGTGTTCTGTCACTGTGCTCTCGGCTGTCCTGCATAACCGTGCGTTTCCACCTAAAGCGAAGCAAATTTTCATCTCTCTATTCTTTTGCGTGTCTGACTGCAGGATCATTGTTATACATTTGCTGTAAAGGGGACATTATGAAAAACTCCCTTTCTCAGTGTTTGTGTTCTTATGTTTCGGTATAACCCAGTTATTACATTTTTTTTTTTTTGTGGGCTGCCAATTTAGTAAAACAGAACATTCATCATGCCATTTTGATTTGGCTCCCCATCCTACATCACATGCAGGATGATGAGAATTCTGCCCCTCATCTGAATATCCCCACCCACGACATCAGAACTACTTTTGAGAAGGTTCGTAATTTTTTCTGCTAGCATCGGACTTGCTGGCATCATGCCTTTGCAAAGGCCAAAGCTCAGAAACTGCTCTGTTTTTTGCTGCAAAGATCAGCTTGCATCATAACATGGGCTATTTGACTCCGAGGACAGAGAAGGTGAGTGGATATATGTACTTTTTATGGCAACAACCCAGCCTCAATTGGTAAAAACATGCACGTATGCTGTCCACTTTTTGTCTGACCGCTTTCGTACAATGAACCTGGTTCAGAACAATGTGTGACTGGCAGCAAAATTTATCTGCTTTTTTTGTGCTTTTCAGAAGAAGGGGTGTCTTCAGTTCATTTTTAAGGAGAATCTGTGGCCAATTAGTTAAGCATTTCAAATTTGCGCATGTATGGACTCTGAAATCTAAGTGTGATGTTACTTAAAATTGTATGGCTTGGTTGTCTCATAACTACTTAACTATCATGCTTGCATTACCTTTCATTTATGAAGGTTATCTGCCACCTGGCTGGCTACTACATTTACTGTGAATTTTGAGAGAGAAGGCTCATTTGTAGTTGTGATGTTATCCTTTCAGTCACTACCTAAAACACAGGACTATGAGGGCTGGAATATACATTTGACCAGTAAATCGAGAGCTTTGATTTCTTGGCTCAGCTCCTTCCTCATTATGACGGACCAGTACAGCGCCCGCATCACTGCAGACGCTGCACTGATCCGCCTGTCAATCTCTCATTCCATTTTACATTTACTGATGAACAAGACCCTGAGATACATAAGCTGCTGCACTTGAGGTAACAGCTCACCCCTCACTTTGAGGGGACAATAATCCATTTTGCCGCACAGTAAGTAGTACACAAATTTCAGGATCATTGTTTTGCTCCTGAATCAACTGCTTTCTGGACAGAGACAAGTCTCCAGACACATCAGAATCACCAAACCCATCTGGCTGGTCTAACAAAGAACTGATAAAAGTGTCTGATAAGTCCTCAAATGGAGAAACTATAGTTGGCTGAACAGAGTCATGAGGTGAACCACCTGAGTCATGACTATTCAATGTGCTGGACGGCACCACATCATTTTCTTCTTGAGCCTTCTTGGCCATAGCACGAGTCACTGCACAGGAAGGATACAGAGATGGGTCTTCATTGCCATATTCAGTGCTCGGCTGTGAAGTAAGATGACCAGGGGGAACTACATTGCGCCCACCAGGTCATTGCCTAGCAACAGAGACACACCCTTGATGGGTAGACTTGACATAAGTCCCACCTTTACCTGTCCTGTAACTAAATCTGACCTCAAGAATATAGAGCGCAGGTGTACACATACAGTCCTCCCTTCAATACCTTGTAGAAGTATGAAATCCCCAGAAGCGGTCTCATCACGCAACTCCAAGGAGTCCATCAACAAAAGTGACTGAGAAGCTCCGGTATCCCTTAGGATATATATGGGGACAGGAGTAGTATGCTCATTCAGAGCCACAAATCCCTCTGACACAAATGGAAGAAATTCCTCCCTCACAAAGTCAGCAGTATCAGGCTTTTTAGCCCCACAAGAAGCAGGCAATTTAGCAGATCGGTCATCTACTACAGGGGTTTCTAACCTTGTTTTCACAAAGGCATTGGGTTTGGTATCCTTTTCTTTTTCTTTCTTAGCTTTAAGGAACCTACAGTTAGTTGTAACATGACCAGATTTCTTGCAATAATTGCAAACTAGACCACTTTTGTCACTGTCAGCTTTCACACTTTGATCAGACCTGTGACTGGATTTCTGAGCACCATCGCCAGATTTGTCTTTGGGTGAGGAATCTTTGATATCACCATTACCTTTCTTCTGAAATTGGAAACATCTATTGTTACTGCTAGACTGAAATTTAGACTTACGTGTGAGAGCATATTCATCTGCAAATTTGGCAGCTGATTGCAAATTCAGTGCTTAATATCATCCTAAACACAGTTCTTGAATTCTTCAACTAACACCATCTCTTTTAGTGAGTTGAAATCATCCTTGACCTCCATAGAAGTACACCAGCGCTCAAAGCAAACCACCCTCTCATTAGCAAATTCCACATAAGTCTGATTGTCAGATTTCTTCAGACCTCTGAATTTCTGTCGGTAAGCCTCTGGAACCAACTCATAAGCTCTCAAAATAACCTCTTTGACAACCTCATAATCAGAGGAATCATCTGCCTACAAAGCCGAATAGGCTTGTTGAGCTTTACCCTTGAGGACAGTTAGCTACATCAGAGGCCAGTGTTCCTTTGGCCACTGGCAACTCCTTGCTACCTTTTCAAAACACTGGAAATACTTACCAACCTCCTTCTCAGAAAATGGAGGCACCAGTTTTACCTCCTGGCTAGCACAAAATTTGTTTTTAGCTTCAATTTTGATTTTTAGTAGCTCCCTTTGGAGCCTTTCTTCCCTATCTAACTTCTCTAAATCAAAATCTCTCTCTCTCTTTTCTCTTTCTCTCTCTCAAATTCTTTTTGTTTTTGTTTTTCCTCCCTTTCATTCTCTCTCTCTGCCCTCTCAAATGTTCTTTCCTCTCTTTCAGTCTCTAGCATTTTTAATTTTAGTTCCATTTCTACATTTGGATTTTCCACTGGAAACTGTTCCAGATCTCCTGGTGGAAACACATTTTCATCAATGCAATATTCAACAATCTCTCTAGCCAGTCTTACTTTTCGCATGGCTTGTTTTACTTCTGTCAGCTCGAACTGTCTGCATATTTCTAGCCGTTCTGTCTTTTTAAAAGACTTCAAAACCTCTACGGTTGGTGATGCCAAGAAATCAACCATTGCTGTTGGTCTGTGTAAAAAAACAATTTGAAATGTTAGATTTTCAATAAATGACTCACATGATGGTCTATCCTGGACGAGCCCCCAATTTGTTATGGCCCCAATTTGTTATGACTTATAAGACAGCAAGAGATGACAGACAAAATTTTAAAACTTAAGCAGATTTAATTAAACGGACATTAACAACTAACCTACGATTTATACTACTGACCAAGATTGATATAGACAAGAAAAAAAATATTCACAGTCTCTTGAGATGGGGTTGCTTGGTGATGTCCTGGGACAGGAAAATGCTCCAACACAGGCAAAAATCCACAAAAAGCTTCACAGGTCTTGAAAAGAGTGAGAGGTCTGGTCAAATGTATCCTTCTCCTTGCAATTTCTCCTACTACTTTACTCTCTCAATTTTTCTCCTTATATACTCTTTTGACGCCCCCTCCCACCTTTTAGACTTTTTTCAATTCTCTAGGACTTCCCCTCTCATACATGCCCAAACCTAGCTCTAGCCTGGGCTTAACAAAAAAAGGTCAATACTGCCATCTAGTGAATTTTTTTTACATTTACATCAGCAACTCAAGAAATGTTGTCATTTCATTCATGTGTATTGCCCATGCCTATATAATATATTGAACAGGATGTTTTCCTACTGTGGTAATGTGGATTGGTGTGCTTTCGTAGCATAGTTGAATGAGCTTAGCTTAGCTTAGCTACGATGTGTTGAAATGTTGCTATTCTTTGATCTGCTGATGATTCTAGAACAGCATTGCTGCCAGGTAACGGCGAGACTCGGGCTTGTGAATATGAATGAAAGGGCGTGGCTTTGATCAGAGGGTTGAGAGTAGGGGGTGGGTTTAGGTGAGGCTACATTCAAATCCTGTGAGTCGTTCCAAGGCTGCGTCTTAATAGTCTTTTATTGCTCAGGAAAGTTCCTAACTCCTTGAAAACGACCTGGAAGTATTTACGTGACAGCCACCATGATGTGTGTTCGGATTCTTTCAATGCAAAGGAAAGATGCTACGATGCTTCCTAATTTATCACCTTTAGCGTACGGTAAATTGAACCATCCTTCTAGAAAAGAAAGGAGGAAGTGCCAGTCCGCAATTCCGCGACGACCATCCATCCGGCCGATCACGAAAACAAGCAAACTTGACGGGCAGGAGGAGGCGGGTCACTGTGCCTAGTGGAAGTGCATTCGGACTCTCTTAGTGGCGCGGTTCTCTTCCTAAGCCGTAAAATAGGCCCATTTACACCTTTCCTTCACCTCATGACGTTTTACGCAAAGGTTAAAGAAAATTGGTTAGGAAAGGAGCTATGTTTCCACTTGTACGGCCGAAGTCAGGCACCGATGCCGACGCGGGTACGTCAAATATTGCATATCATTGTCTTTATATGAAGTGTTTCTATCCACGCGATTTTCACCCGGCTCCTGGCGCGGAGCCGCATGCGTGTTTTTCCGATCGGGCCAGGGAGCGATTCCAGCTCCAACGCACACGAATCGCACAAGGAATTCTCGATAGTTCAAAGTGGTTTCCCCACTTTGTTTTGTTAACAAATGAGTACCTTAGAAGCAATGTGTATTTATTTCCCTGTTCAGAGCAGAGCAGAGCCGAGCCGAGGTTTCTGCAGCAATATACATGTACTTACCATTCTCAGGGAATGAAAAGCATACTGCCGCTTCAAATTATGATCGGAGCTTTGTAATGCCACGATGCCTTTGAATTCTGTATAACAGAAGTGTTCCCGTGTATCACACGCTTTAGTTTGTTTCAAGATGATAACAGAGTTGTGGTTTTCATGCGACATTTGTACGGAGTTTCGGCATAATTTCATAATTACGGATGAATAGCTAGTTCAGCCGTTTATATGGAAACAGTGAGCATGCAGCATAGGACGCGTGCGATGTCCCGTGTCTGCCACAGCCGGAATTCAGCCGTATTAATGGAAACATAGCTTTCGACAATTGGACGCAGCCCAGGATTCTAAACGCAGGGTTCTCCACGATCATAAACTGGAGAAATTGGGAAGTACTGGAAGATGCGTGATTGAGTGCGCAGTATTACTGGCATGGTCCCTGCTGAACAAAGGAAAAAAAACCTCTGGAGAAATGACCCCCCCCAATGGGGACAAGTTTTCTTGGAAACCCTTGGCCCTTCATGGATGAAGTTTTCTGTGGCCAGTAATAATGACCCTATTGAATGAGTTCGACAATTGATTCTGAGACATTTGTTTTTACGAAGTTATGGCCCTTGACTCTGAAATTGGTGTATGGGTGTTGCAATGGGAATATGGAATCTCCAGTGGCGGGCAATATTGGTGACAATCTTGCCTTGTTTAACCATATCTCTGGAACAATTACTTACACAGACCTCAAATTTGCCTCATATTGTAGGTCTAGTAAAGGGGAATCTAATCAAGGGGGCTTTGAGGATTGGGGAATTTCGGGGGTATACCTCTTGCTGTTGGCCGCCGACAGCGTAGGCCTGGTTTACTTGTCTTTGCATTGACTTTGTAGTCCAGCTGCACAAAAAAATTTGCTTCACGTTTGGTTGAAAAATCTTAACTGTGCTCGAGATTGTGTTGTGTAGCTGTGCTCTGGACTCAACTGTAGCTGTGCTTTTTACTGTGTTCCGTAACTTTTTTTCTCTTGGCTGTTCTCTGGGCTGTGTTTTGTGTTTTGTAGCTGTGCTCTGCACTATGTTCTGTAGACGTGCTCTCAGTTGTGTTCCGTAGATGTGTTCTCCGCCTATTCTGTAGCCAAACTCTGGGCTGTGTTCTTAGCTGCGCTCTGTGCTGTGTTCTTGGGATATGCTTTCAGCTGTGCATTTTAATTGCGCTTTGTGCTTTGCTATGTAGTTGAATTTTGAGCTGTGTTCTGTTCCTATGCTCTCTACTGTCTTCTGTAGCTGTGTTCTGTAGATGTGCTCGGAGCTGTTTTCTGTGACTGAACTCTCAGCTGCATTATATCGCTGTGCTCTGGGCCGTGTTATGTAGTAGTGTTTCAGCTGTTCTTTATAACTGTGCTTAGGGCTGTGTTCCGGGCTGTGTTCTGTTCTTGTGCTCTCAGCTATGTTTTGTGAGCTCTCTGCTGTATTTAATTGGTTTTGCTGTGGGCCGTGTTAGCTGCTATGGGCTGTTCTGGAGATGGTCTAAATATCAGGAGACGGAGCACTCTGGCCCCATCTCTGAAATGCTCGCTGGCAGCAGAATCCCTGCCACCAAGACTAGATTCCAATCTCTTAATGGAAAGATGCCTGTATAAAGGATATTGAAGGCATTGCCATTTGATTTGCATATTTATGGACACTCTCAAACTGTTAGTAAACATGAGTCTTAAAATTTGTTCTGAAAGATATTAATGCCACAAAAAACGAGAAATTTTTTACTCACCGAGGCATCCTCTATCAACTGCTCAGATCACAAAATTCTGCTTGGCAATCTTAACTTTTGTTGTAGCGATAGTGATTGTAAACTTTCATGTTACACAGAGCCGTCAATAATTTTATCTTTCATTGTCTGAGTCTGAATAAACAAAACACTTCTTAGCTTGCTCAGTCTTCATGTACCTCATGTATCTGACACAACAAAATTTCTTCACGGTTTTTTAGCCGCCATTACTATGGTTCATCAGTAGTAGGGAGGACACACTACATGAATATATGTTGGCTTATGGTGATTATGTATTGCCACAGAAGCAAGTATCCGTTAAATCAGAGCACCTTTTGTTTATTCACTCATGAATATATGTACAATAATGATTAATATCTTTTCTTTTAAAATGGACAACAATATTAAGATCTGTTTTATTGTGATGGGTAAATTCCTCCTTAGTTTTTGGGATTAAGCCAAAATACTGAGCTCCCTACCTGAACATTGACAGTCTCTAATGCAATATCAAAGTTGAGCAAAATTTGAAGGTGTGATTGACCAACTGCGTGTTTTATGTTGACGCTCAATCATCTCTTATGATTGCGCTCTGCAAAATGGTGCAGTGTACGGTCTCGTTATATTGAGAACGTCTCTGGGTGTGTTCTGTAGATGTCGTCTGGGCTGTGCTCGGTCTCTGTGCTGTGGGCTGTGCTCTGTATGTGCTCTGGGCTCTGTTTTGTAACTAGGCTCTTGGTTGTGCTCTTTGCAGATATCTGGTTATGGGCAGCAGAGCCAGGGGCCATACTACAGTCAGCAGGCCCCACCTCCCCATGGGGGCCAACAAGCCCCCGTGTACTCGCAGCACCACGGGGCCCAGCCAACATACCCCCAAACCCAAGGCCTCCCGCAAGGGCCCCCGACCTATGGCCAGTCTGCTCAGCCGTCTTACGGTCAGCCAGGACCCCCCTCACAGACTGCTCAGGGCCCTCAGGGGTCACAGTCCCAGCCTGGCTACCCCTCGGGCCCCGCTGCCTCCACCCAGCAGCAGCCACTCCCTCAAACCAGTACATCACAATCCCAGCATGCCTCGGGGGCACACACCCACTACAGCCAAACCCCGCCTTCACAGCAGCAGCAGCAGCAGCAGCAGCAGCAGCCGCAGCAACATCAACAGCCTCCATATCCAAGATTTCCGCCTCCGTCACAGGTATGGGTGTGAGTGCATAGACAAACGTGTGCATACACCACGCACGCACGCACACACACACACACACACACACGCATAGATGCATGTATACACTCACACACACGCACAGAAACGCACTCACAAGAAATAAGTGAGAATGGTGTTGTTCACTTGTGCACCTCTGCGTGGGGTTTAACATTTCTGATCACTTTCTCGATCTTGAGTTCTGCTTGGTGTTTTGACTTTTTTTTTAAATTGGCCTTTATTTTGCCTGGAGAGTCCCACTGAGATTTTCATCTTTGTTTAAATGGAGTCAAGAGATGCTAAGCAGTTTGTTTGAACTTTGGCCTTACAGAACAGAGAGACAATTGGTAGTAATCTATTTATTTTCTGCCATCTCATTTCTTAACCTGCTGCTCTAGGAGCTATCCCAGGATTCCTTCACCTCTCAGTCAAGTGCTCCTCCCTCCAGCCAACCTGCAACCTCCAGCAAGGGCAGTGCCGAAGACGTCACAATGCAGGGCCGTCCCTCCAGCCTCCCAGTAAGTCCCGCCCCCATCAGCCAAGGCAGCACACGGGAGTGCGCCATGGACCTATAAGGAGAACTGGACAGACAACTCGGGGCTGGAACACACGCCGACATGGTCCTAGTGGTGAACCTGATATTGCAGGTCACGTGATGCCATTGGGGCCAAAAGGGAATTTCTCCATAGGGAATAATTGAAAAAGACACGCTGATAAATCCGTGAATAATTTTTTTGACAACCACAAATTATCGATACTGAAATGGTTTATTTTTCTCTTTTAAATCATTAATACCTCGTCTCTCGGCAAAGACAAAATGTTTTATTTATATTCAGGCTATGCGGACACCAACGGATCCTCACATGAAAGCGCGTTCTCGCCGCCTCCAAATTTAGCACTGCAGCGGATGTGAGTGGGAGGAGCAGTGGGCACTCCTTGCCGTCTGTTTTTGTTCAACATTAAAGACGTAGCCAAGTCGGTAAAGTGCGCTGGCGACGTTATGGAGCCAATGTATTGAGCGACAAAAGAAACGCAAATTAATTAAAGACAGACCGGAAAATAAGTTTGCGCGTAATTATCATAGAAAATCAAATTTACTAACTGCGAGCAGGTCTGGGCTGATCAGAACCACGAGGTCCTCGAGGCTCTGGACCTCCATAATGCTTGCGATTATGCTGCCCAGATTATCAAGGCGGATGTTGATGTGATTGCTTATAAGATGTTTCTGGGTCCGTAGCAGGTTAAATACCACTAATAAGGGTTGCTGGCCCTGTGCAGTGGGCAAGCAGGCTGCCCACTTCTGTACTTGCGTTCCTCAGTGAAAAGCTTCCGGAGTGGAATCATATAGAAAGACAAATCACCAGTGCTAACACCAGAGAGGCTAACTTGAAAGGACCCGTGGGCTAACCCAAGCAGGGGCTGATCCTGATTTTTTTTCCGGGCTTACTCCCTTAGATCCACTGCATTTTTTAAATACTAGGGGCGGCGCTAAGAGCCACAGCATGCGGTCTTCGGTATGTGAGAGGCTAGGTAGTGCGGCCACTTGCTAATGATAAGCCGCATGTAGCGCATAATATGCCGCTGGGTATGGGGAGGCCAGAAATGGGCATTCCTTGCCGTCCGTCTGTGATCAACATTATAGATGTAGCCAAGCCAGTGATGTGAGCTGGCGTTACAGTGCAAATCTACTGAGCAGCAAAAGAAACGCAATTTAATTAAAGGCAGACCGGAGGATAAGTTTGCACGTAGTTATTGAAAATCAAACTTATTACTAGTGTGCACATTTACACTCTTTTCATCAAACTTTTGTTTTGCTGTCACTATGAGTAACCATAAGAGCACATTAACTAACTAGCTAACTTGCGTTTCTTTTGTTGCTCAGTATATTTTTGCCATTTTAATTGATGAATGGCCGTAATATGTAGCACCTCGATTGCTGCACTTCATGTAGCACGGCAAAATGTACAGTAAGCTAAGGCTGCTGTTGTGACATCCTAGAACCATGTACACAGCCAAAACTCACCTTTTTGATATTAAAATGATATGGTTTAATCCATTAACTGCGTTGTGTATTTCCATTACTTTGAATAGCTCCAATTCGCATCACTATTTTGAAGCGTTATGCATAATGTGTTAGCTGAGTAGCATCTAACGTAATGTCCATTTGAGTGCATTTATAGCGCTACATAAATTCAATTCGAACACTGCTTAGCAAACCATTTATCAGCCTAACCATTCTTCATTGTTAAATTGCTTACAGACCCTCATACATGATGACGAAACTTTTGGTCAACTTCACAGATGAGATCCAAAATGATAACTATTTTTTTGTGCAATCCGAACCGAGCGGGTGGAACAATGGGCATTCCTTGCCGTCCGTCTGTGATAAACATTCTATTCGTGGCCAAGTCAATGAAGCGAGCTGGTGTTACGATGCATATATTTTAGTCATTTTATTTTAATTGATGAATGGCGTTATTTACATGTATATATTAAAAATGTTTTCAAATAAAATTATTTGTGTTTTGTCAGTTTTTGTTTTTTGTTTCATGCGAAATAAGGACATGGTCAGTGGGAATTATCTCATTTAAATTCCGTAAATGTAACTGAACACTTCAAGGCCAGTTTTGCAAGTCTTTTTTCTATAAATCGCGTCTATTTCAGCCGCGTAATGTGTGCAACGTAGACAGGATACAACTAAACCTGCTGATTCGCATAGGCTTGTATGCTCTGTGTTTGTCCAAACAATGTTTTTCACTTACTGTAGAACGTTTAAACACTCAGGAATTGGATCGAGCAAATCAATATATTGTTACCGGGGAAGTTTCACGAGGATGTGAAGTATAACTGTGCAGTTATGCAGAAGAGCCTGAGTGTATGATTGAGTGATTGGCTATCTACACCAGTACTTGGGTGGATATAAGGAAGCGCTGAATTTGTTGATGAAGGAATCTACACGTAAAGATTTACGTGTAGATTCCTTCATCGAATGTGAGAGTATCACTACCATGTCGAATTTTTTTTTTTTTTTTTTTTTTTTTTTTTTGCTTCAGAAAACCGATTTTTCTGAACCACTAATTGGAATGCCGTTGGCTCACCGTAGCTAAAATGGTTGCTACACAGGACAACAATTTTTTCTGTTGGAAGAGATCATTTTTATCCCCGCGGCATATAATGAGGGGGGATATAGCGATCAGTGTGTCCGTCTGTCCGACTGTAATAAAATCGTTTCCGGACCAGAACTCAAAAACTATACCACTTACAAACACCAAATTTGGTATGGAGCTTCTCCTTATGGTCTAGTTGTGCCTTTTGGGGGTTTCGATCTGTCCGTCTGTCCACACAACCTGTAGGTTACACAACCTACAGCCGGGGGGATCCGCCATTGCCAGATGGCTCTTGTTTTAAACTGCCGGATCGATACAATGGGCAAGGATATTGACCAGTTTGCACATCAGGCTTAGCTGAGGAGTTTGATTCTTGCAACTCTTGAGAAACGGGGAGTGGAGTGAACTTCCCCAAATTCAAAACTGCGTTTGAACTCGAGTACAGTAACTGCGTGCTTAAATTAGCAGTTCCATCGACGCAAGCGTCTACATCTGCAGAAAGGTGTTCATTATCGGACCTAATTATTTGGTCAAATGGTGATAAATATCAAAGTGTGTTGATGCAGTAGTCCGTGTCTGGGGGACTAGTGTGCTGGTGTTGCTACTTCAATATCTGGTGTTATGGCACTTTTCAGTGCCTGTAGTTCTGCTGTGTTGGTGTTAGTACAATACTCTGTCTGGGGCACTGGTGTGTTGGTGTTACTGCTGTATTCTGTGTCTGGGGTACTGGTGTGTTGTATTCTGTGTCTGGGGTACCGGTGTGTTGGTGTTACTGTTGTATTCTGTGTCTGGGGTACTGGTGTGTTGTATTCTGTGTCTAGGGTACTGGTGTGTTGGCGTTACTGTTGTATTCTGTGTCTGGGGTACTGGTGTGTTGGTGTTACTGTTTTATTCTGTGTCTGGGGTACTGGTGTGTTGTATTCTGTGTCTGGGGTACTGGTGTGTTGGTGTTACTGTTGTATTCTGTGTCTGGGGTACTGGTGTGTCTGGGGTACTGGTGTGTTGGTGTTACTGTTGTATTCAGTGTGTGAGACGCTGTTGCCTTGGTATTATTGCAGTATGCTGGGCCTCTTGTTAGTTTTAGCAGTACGCTATTCTTTCCTTCACTCACTTACACCCATGTGCAGTTGTGGCCGGTGCTTGTGCTTATTGGCTATGTAGGTGGGTTTGTCTGAGAGAGCTGTGTGATTATATGCTGTGTAAGTGGGTGTGCCTTTGAGTGCTGTGATTTTTGGCTGTGTGTGGATGTCTGTGAGCTTTGCTTATTGGCTGTGTTAGTTGGTTTGTGTGTTTATTGACTGTAAGTGGGTATGTCTGTGTGTGCCTTGTGATTATTGGGTCTGTATGTGGGTGTGTCTACACGTTGCGTGCTTGTTGGCTGTGATGGCATGAATGCATTTTTGCAGCTGTCAGCAGAAACAGGAGTTTGATCTATGAGAAATCAATAAGTTTAATAATTATGTGAGCGCATGTGCATGCATGCATGTACGTGACTGGTCATATAGCGTTAGGGGCTGTAACAAAAGATTTCATCGGCAGAGTTTTTGTTTTTGTTTCTCACACAGAAGCAGACAGACGCACTGAAATATTGCAACTATGGTGAAGTTCTCTCCCATTCCCTTTCTAGTTTTTTCAGTCTTTCTCTTTCCCCCTCTCTTCCTCTATCCCTCCGTCCCGCCCTTAGTGCGTCATTATTAAGCTGAAAGCGATTCGCTTCAGACCGTTCGTGTGATTCGCTCTCTGTGGATCAGAGCGCAGTGATTACGTGGCGTGTAGGCTTTCGTTCATCTTCATGGACGGCGGTGAAGCATCTGAACTTGCGCGTGATGCCTTCACTTCCTGTGATGTTTCCTCCATATGGCCACTGCAGTCTGTCATGCTCAGTCCTGTTTGCTCTCAGCTCTGCTACCCCCTGGTGGCCTAGCGTGGAACCTGCTGTAGGTTTTATGGTGGTGCTGTTTGATCCCAAATTCATGACTGCTGAAAGGACACGATGTTATACTGATGGTGCACAAAGTGGCATTTAGCATGCTTTAATTTATTGTTGCTGGGGTGTTGAAAATGTGTGTGAAAACAACTAGAATTTTTATTTGGTGTTTGTTTGGTCTGAATAGTACTTGGATTTTGAATGAAGTGCTCAAGTCTGCAGTGCTAATTGCAGTTCTTTCATACTACAAATGGCTGTCTAATTGAGTAGTCTGATAAATATGTGATTAACATTTGCCGTAAAGTGTTTGAAAATGTGACTTCAAAATGGCTGAGAAGTACAACCCCAATTCCAAAATAGTTGGGGCAAAGTGTAAATTGTGCATAAAATCAAAATGCAATTACTTTCAAATCACACCAGCCGGACTTTTATTCACAATAGAACAGAGATAACATATCAAGGATTGAAATTGAGAAATTTTAAAATTTTAATCCACAAAATGAGCTCATTTCAAATTTGATGGCTGCTACAGGTCTCAAAAAAGTTGGGACAGGGGCCTGTTTACCATGATGCAGCATCCCCTCTTCTTTTTAACTTAGAGGAGGCGTCTGGGCATTGAGGAGACATGTTTCTTGAGTTCAGTCATTGGAATTTGATCCCATTCTTGTTTAATACAGGCTTGTTTTTTTTACGCAAACCTTCTCTGGTGGGAGAGCCTCTGGCCATCTTTACTTCTGAGAGACTCGGCCGCTCTAAAACATTCCTTTTACATCCCTTTTATAGCCAATCATGATACACCTGATGCCAGTTAACTTGATCACTTGCTGAATGTTCTCTCTGCTGATTCTCTTATACACTATTTGGTTTTTCAGCCCTTTTTTGCCTGTGTCCCAACTTTTTTGAGACCTGTAACAGCCAGAAAATTTTAAATAAGCTCATTTTATGGATAAAAATGTAAAATGGCTGTTTCAACATTTGAAATGTTATCCATGTTCTATTGGAAATAACATATCGGCTCAAGTGATATGAAAGTCATTGCATTTTGATTTTATTCACAATTTACACTTCGTCACAACTATTTTGGATTTGGGATTGTGCTTGAATTTGACTTTGGGAAAGGTGTTGGAACCCTGTTCATGTAGGGAGGGTTCGGGAATGTTTTGTCAGCTTCGGTTTTTATACTGATGCGTAGTTGGGTACATACTACTGAGTGTACAAAGGCGACACTCATCTAGTGTCATCTAGTTGTTCATCTAGTCGTGCTCCATTGAAGACCCGTTTCTTCATGCATCCATGTTTGTGGAATCGAATGAATGTTTGTGCTGATGGCGTGCGTGCGTGTATGTGTTTGTATCAGTGTGTGAGTGTGCTTGAGTCAGTGAGTGCATTTTTATTCATGTGTTAGTATCTGTGTGTGTGAGTGTAACGCTGTGTATGTTTGTAGGATCTCTCTGGCTCCATTGATGATTTGCCAACGGGGGCAGAGGGCGCTCTGAGTCCGGGCGTGGTCAGCCAGGGGGAGCAGAGCAACTCCGGCCAATCACCCTTCTCCCCTCACACCTCGCCCCGCCTCCCCAGTCAGCAAGGTCCATCCCCCTCACCTGTGGGGTCCCCTGCCAGCCTCCCCCCCTCCCGTTCAGGGCCTCTGTCCCCTGGGGTTGTACCAGGTAGGGATAATTCCGAACACACTCCAAACACACAATAAATACAAGCTGAACACACTGCACATATGCAGGAAAAAATCCACTAAACACTCCCCGAGCATGAAGAGAAAAGACACTCACTGGAGAAAGCACACCGAACACATCCCAAGCATGCAGAGAAAGCACATTTAACACACCCCAAACTCCTAGAAAACACTCCCTAACACATCCCGAACACAGAGAAATCAGTCCTAACATCCCGAACACACAGAGAAAACACACTCTAACAAACCCCAAACACAGAGAAAACGGTCATAACACACCCCAAACACACAGAGAAAACAGTCCTAACATGCCGAAAACAGTCATAACACATCCCAAACATGCAGGGAAAGCAGTCCCGACACATCCCAAACACACAGAGAAAGCAGTCCTAACAGACCCAAACATGCAGGGAAAGCACATTTCACACACCCCAAACACAGAGAAAATGCAGTGAACACACCCCAAACGCCTCAAAAATGCGTGTGGGACACTTGCAGACTTAACGTGATGGCAACTTGTTCCAAACATGCACAAGCAAACGCCGATCATACAGGCATCCTGCGCCAAACGCACCGAATATGCAGACCATGAACACACTGAACAGGCGTGCCGAACAAAACATGCACGGAACACGTTTTTTGACGATGAAAATATGCTCTCTGCTTTGCGACTCTCAAATTGAGAATGATGCTCAGCAAATGCAACATCACAAGACGAACGTGAGTTCACTTTGCATATTAAGCTTCACTTTGGAGAATGGATCAATGGAGGACCCATTTTTTTGCCAGTTTTTTTTTGTGCAAGTTTCATTTGCACTACTTTTAAATTATACAAAAAAATGTATGATTACTCTATTATTAGGTAATTGTAGCCCCCGGACAAAGTCGTGGGGCAACTATGGATTCGCTATTGTTGTCTCCGCCGCCACTGCCACTGCGGCGTCCGTAGAGATTTTTGTGCGGATGCTCTCCAGAACACAAATTTCAACCAATTCCTTTGATATTTGGTGTGGGCATTGCTGGTGGTGAGGTCACATCATCGATAGATTTTGGTTGCTGAGTTCTAAACACTTTATTTTAGGGAGAGAGATGCCTCAGAGACCCCCAAGTGTGCAATCAGACAGCCACCTGCACCAACCGGGCATGAGCCAGGAAAGAGGTGGGCTCTGTCTGTATGTGTTCGCAAATACGAGTGTTTCTGTGTGTGAGAATACATGTGTGTTGTGTATGTCTAGATCACTCACTCGCTCTCTTTCTTTCATTCTTTCTTTCTCTTTCTCTCTCTCTCTCTCTTTCAGGGTTTACACAGAGGAACCCCCAGATGCCCTCTTCTTACGGATCACCCCAACCTGGCTCTGCCTTGTCGCCACGCCAGACCTCGACCGGCCAGATTCATGCTGGAATGGGGCTCTATCAGCAGAACAACTCCATGGGCAGCTATGGGCCCCAGGGCGGGCAGTATGGGCCCCAGGGTGAGTAGCAGGGCTGTCAGTGGAATGCAATTTGCAAACCCTGTTGTCCTGCGTTCTCAGATCCATGCGCCATAGCGGAGATTTTAGAATAGATGCTGTCGAGAAGTGTATGTTCTCCTTTCTGTGGTGCCCCCTCTAACCTCTGCCATTTTACCTTCCACAGGTTACAACCGGCAGCCTGGTTACAGTGGTATGCCGAGCACCCAGTACCAGACTTCTGGTCCTGGCATGGGCGGAGCTGTGAACCAGGGAGGGGGCCCACCCTACCCTGGCATGCCCTCAACCAGGATGGGACCCCAGATGGGCCCCCGCCCCTTTGGCCCAAATATGGGGAGCCTCAACAGGAAGGCCCAGGAAGCTGGTCCTGCAATGCAACACGCTAGCGTCAACTCCATACACAATAGGTATATACACACACACACACACACACACACACACGTATATGTGCTCACATGCACACACTCAAGCACACACACGCTCCTAGTAGCAGTAATCGGACAGATCCTATCTGAACAGGCTTCTGTGGAAAAGGGAGTCCCACAGGGATCAGTTTTGGGACCACTTTTTTTTTTTTTTACGTACATTAATGATCTTGACTAGGACATTTGAAGTACACTGACTGCACTTGCTAATGAGGCAAAACTGGAAGGCTTGGCAAACAGTTTGGAATCCTCTGAGGTGATTGGACAAGACTGAAACAAAATTGTGCCTGGAAGCCTGGCAAATGAGATTCAATATGACTAAATGGAAGGCTCTACATGATTGTGGGAAACATAAAGCAGGACTTCTCTTTGGGAGATGCGTAATTAGAAGAAGCTTGAGTTGAGAGAAGGCAACCGATTGCTTGCATAAGTATTTGGGTAATTCTCAAACTTAAGCAATACATTAAACTGGACCTATTCAGGTGATCCTTCTTTTAATTCATGTTAGTAATGTTAGTTGTCCATACTCAACCTCTGGAAAGTTTTTCTAAACATAAGATACAGGATTTTTGCCGTAATCCAAGAACGTGACTTCTTGAACATGATTTCCGCTCTAAACAGCTCCTCCCAAGATCTTCGCGAGATCTGGGCAAAACCTGATCTCCAATTGGTACAGACCTAACCAGAGCCAATCACGGCGCTGGACCTGCCCAGACCGGAAACTATTCTAGCAGGCACTAACAACGGCAAATCATACTATGCCTTAGTAGTGTCAACACTTTTGGAAATACAAAAGAAGAACCGCAGATCATTTGAGGTGCAGTTGTGTCAGTATCTCTCTCAAAGCTGCTTGTCCGTTTACTTTTGGATGCGAAGAAAAACACTTATTTTTTCCTCCAAAAGAGGATGCCATCAGAAATCAGTGGGTAGCTTTTTTTTGTTTGCTGGCAGCAAACAGCCACGGCCGAAGGGAATGTTAGCTGCTTGTGCTCAGCATTTCAGCAAAGACAGCTTTATGAATAAAGTATAATTCGACACAGGATAAGCGTTTCAGCTGCTTCTCAAACCTAAAGCAGCTGAATCGATCAGGCGCTCGGAGCAACAAGCTGTAAGTAACAATATAACAGCAAATGATGTAAGTGAAGCTAACGGGTTATGGGAGGCTAGCAGGACCGTTAGCGATAGTTGGCACTAAAAACTGGCCTCAAACGCAGGCTTTGTAAGATATCTGAAGATAAAGCCTGTATCGGCCGCAACTGTCCGTGACTCATGGACACAGAAGCTGTAAGCTGCTTTTACTGCATAAGCCAACCTGACGTGATAGCCAGTTGATTGTGGCTTTAGCACAGCGGCTAACGTAGCCAAGTCACTGTTGCTAATTTTTGTGTCCTAAATATGCAAGAGTGATATCAGGGGAAATTCTACAGAAGGTGTGTGAACATAAACCTCATTTGAAGTGAACTTTTAATACTTGTTTGTAATTTGGATGCTTGATACAACTGTTCACAGTAATAGAACTTGCTGTCTGTAAAACGTGTATTGCAAGGGTTTGTCTCGGTAGTTATGTCCGCTTGGTTACCAGCCACTGCATGTTAGTTTGTGTGCCGTGCTAATTAAAAATGCTCCTGGTTAACTTGTATGCTGTAATTCTGATTGGTATGCTTGTTTTACTTCAGTTAGCATCAATGTGGCAGTTTCATCATAGCGTTGCCCAATTGTAGCCTCTGCAGTTAGTGAACGCTTCACTTTTCCATGACTGGGATCAGCCGGATACTTCACAAATATCTGAGCAAGCCCTCTGGTGCTGCGTGAAAGCAATGCGAAATGCAGAAACTCTTTACAAATTATTTCTCTGCACTACCTTGACATAATATCATCCCCCTTTAGAAATTGTTGTGATTAATAAAAAGCCAAAAAAGGTGGAGATTAAGTAAGCAATTCTTTCCCTATCCCGAACCCTTAACCAATCCCAAATCCTTATCCTAATCCCTTCAAATCGACTGCCGTACCAATAAAAACTGCCGTATATCTAGACACTGCGAAACCTGTATTATGTTCATAACATAACTGAGCTCTCTAGCTGTCGCGTACTATCCATAAAGCTGCTTTCATATCGGACACAAAACAAATTTTTCGCGCAACAGGTTGGCTACATTCAAAGTCAGTGCAAAGACGCGAATACAGGTGTTATGGGCCTGTTAAATAGCTTTGAACACCAGACGCAAAACTAATTTTTGACGTGACACTTTACATTCAAAGTCAATGCAAAGACGCAAATACACACGTGATGGGTGCATTAAGCAGCTTTCACACCAGACTCGAAACAAATTTTTTGCGCGATAGATTACATTCAAAGTCATGACCGCTTATCAGCTACTACATGTTAGTTTGCGTGCCGTGCTAATTAAAAATACTCCTGGTTAACTTATATGCAGCAATTATGATCGGTAAGCTTGTGTTACTTGGGTAAGCATCAATGTCACAGTTTCATCATAACGTTGCCTGAATGTAGCACTACAGTTGAAGCTAACCGGAGAGGTGCTGTATGTGTCTGCCGAGTTGGGCTGCAGTTAGGTCACATGTAGGTTTTGCAGAGCTTGGGGTGTGTTTTTGGGTGCTTCTGAAATGATCGCTTTACTTATCCATGACCAGGGTCAGCCTGATACTGTACATCTCCAATGTCTGGGCAAGCTCTGTGATGCTACCGATGAACGCTATAGGGAAGTGCACAGGCTATAACGTGTCCAGTATAACAAACGATTTCTCTGCATTGCCATCGTTTGAATATTAAATTCTTGCCTGTAAAAGTAATCGATTCGCTCGCTCCATATAAGCAACGGTTCACGCAGATGGAATTTACGGTCTGTAAAACCTGTATTTTGTTCATGACATAACTGGAGCTCTTTCTAGCTCTCGCGCAATATCCATAACGCCCATTTTCCGCAAGGAAAAGCTGGTCATTCCGACACAATGAGTAAACCAGTACCATGGGCAATTTCCGAAAAGGCTGTTTAGCCTGGAGCTTTCATCCCTCTGTCATATACCAGCGCGGAAGCTGTTCATTTCTCCGCGCTAGCAACACTATGCACACGAACCAGCAGGTCCTTTATTATACACACTGAAGCAGTCCATAAGCTGTTGGTCCACTTTTAGCTGCTCCTCACTGTCCATGTTTTCCTCTAAACTCAGACCCACCGGTTTTCTACGGTCTCCGGTCTACACTTGGGCATGTCGACCCGTTCTACAAATGTGTCTATATGGGGTGGATTCTAGCTTTCCCTGTATCCTATCTACAGAGTAGAAAAACCGCTGTACTCACCAACTGTAGCCGTAGCAAACTGTAGCCGATAGCAAATTTGTGCTTGAGCTGCCAAGCACTGCGTCCTCCACTTTCGCCGTTGCGTTTATTAAGTTAATTTCATTAGATCTATGCACATATACTGCATTAGATTGCAGAATATGCCCGTCGCTTCCTTCAGGAGACTCATCAGTTTCACTCTGAAGAGCCGTGGGCACACGGGGAGTGTGGGCCATAGCAGGAGAGCCACCACAATGAGCCGTTTCTGGCAGAGACTACAATAAAAACTACAAATGGGGTTTTTTGAGGATGGCAGTATGAGCGAAATAAGTACCCTTTTTTTACTTTGCGCGATCAGAAGTACTCTAGGGGAGTCAAACACCAAAATATAACCTTGGAAAAATAGCATAATAGGTCTCCTTAAACTTGAAGTATAGTCTTGTGGGCCTCTCTGCAAGATGGATATTGGCTCTGATTTAGGTTCATAGAGGGGAAACTGAATTTTGTTCTAATTGTTCTAATTTGTTCTAATTTGCCTAATTGGTTACAAGTTTGATAGAATAAGGGAGGGTCAACAAGTTAAGTCTCCTCATTCATAATGAAAGGAGACTTGGGGTTGATTTGATCAAATAATGGAAGGAATTGACAAAGTAAACTTGAAATTTTGTAGCTTGGCTTTTTTTGTGGATTTTCAGGATCAGCCTGGATGCAAAGTTTGAATAATAACCAGTTTTTATGAAGAATAAGCCTTCGGTTCACTCGGGTTATGGGAAAACTCTAAGCTTTGTTGGGCTGAATGGCCATTCTCATCCCTCCTGTGTGTGAATTACCTGCGACATGCTGCCGCCTACTCCATACACAACAGGGACACACGTGTGCATACTGTGCCACGAACTTGCACTTTGCAGGTGTTTGGTAAGTATTAGGGTGAAACCGATATTGCAGTAAAACGATTGCTGACCGCGTCCCTATCTTTGCCATGTTCACAGACCACCTGGGTACCCTGGCATGTCGCCGGGCATGATGGGTAGTGGCCCTCCCTACGCACCAGCCATGAACAGCATGATGAATCCCCAAGGCTCCCCATATTCTATGGTGGGGAACATGACCAGCAATTCCACTGGTTAGTATTGGAGTTCTTAGATAGGGCTGCGACATGAGTTCTAGAAATGTGTTCATGGCACCATTTTGTTTCCATTGCGCCATCGGGCACTGTCTCAAAATCAAGGAGTTCATTTGCCACTTCCATAGTTTTTCCCCATTTTTGTCTACCATTTTTCATAAAAAATAAGCGAACAGAAGCCAGCAAGCATTTATTTGGCTAGTCTCCACCTGAAAAGTTTAGTTCGGATTTTAATGTGAGGTTGAAAGAATTACTTTTCCATTGTCCGTATATTACCCATGACCGGTGATTTGAACATCCCTAATTAGCAGAAGCAGGCAGGAATAAAAGCACAGAAGCTTAGCAATGAGCTGCGGTGGATGGGCCAGCAACAAAATTATACTTTAACAACCAAAGAAGACCTACCTAAAAAAGTTTTATCATATTAAGGGGTCAAGGCTGGGTTCACTTAATTTAAGTACTTCTGAACACTAAAAACACATAAAAATTGTGTCAACTGAAAAAAGCTCAGAATGGAATTTGATTTTAATCAAATTTAATACGTTTGTTACCATGAAAACCGTAAATTAGTGGCGAAAAATGTGAAATCTTGTGGCAGCAATATCTCAGAAACTACCATATTTTCCTTGAAGCTAATATCACCAGCTATACAATGACATACTCATTCTGGGTATTTTAATGGGGAAATATTTTTAAAAATTATTTGGTCATAGAATTTTTGAAATGGGTTTATTAAAAAATAAGCGTACAGAAGCCAGCAAGCATTTATTTTGGCTAGGTTCCACCTGAAAAGTTAAGTTCGGATTTTAATGTGAGGCTGAAAAATTACTTCCCTAATTAGCAGAAGCAGGCAGGAATAAAAGCACAGAAGCTTAGCAATGAGCTGCGGTGGATGGGCCAGCAACAAAATTATACTTTAACAACCAAAGAAGACCTACCAAAAAAAGTTTTATCATATTAAGGGGTCAAGCCTGGGTTCACTCAATTTAAGTACTTCTGAACACTAAAAACACATAAAAATTGCGTCAACTGAAAAAAGCTCAGAATGGAATTTGATTTTAATCAAATTTAATAAATGTTTTACTGTGAAAACCGTACATTATTGGCAAAAAATGTGAAATCTTGTGGCAGCAATATCTCAGAAACTATACCATATTTTCCTCTAATTCTTTTTTTTTTTTGTTTTGAAAGTAATATCACCAGCTATACAATGACATACTCATTCTGGGTATTTTCATGGGAAAATATTTTTATAAATTATTTGGTCATAGAATTTTTTGAAATGGGTGGCAGAACCTGCCCGGCAGATGGACCATAAATACAACATGTATCTACCTACCCAAAAATGGCTATATCATTGTATAGAACATAACAAACTGATACTATGGTGAAAATGTCAGAGCAATACCTTGTGGATAATAAAAAATGTGGATTTTATCCCCGCCACAAGCCTGATAAACTATGAAATTTTGCGATGAAAGAATATGGCGTTTTTGTCTCGAAACGAATGCACTTGAGGCGTTCACAAAAATCCACTTAAGATGTATATATATATTTTTGGTCTTAAAATCATCTTTTATGAATGTTTTTTAACAAAATGGCGGGGGGGGGGGGGTACTCCATTCCTTTTCCTTACGTGCTGAAAAAAAAAAGTTTTTTGACAAATGATTGTGTGCTAGATATAACATTACCATAAAACATGCAATTGAATTCTAAACTAAAGAATTATCAACTGCCTAAAATACCGTAAAGTACTTTCAAAGAAGAGGGTGAAATGTACTGCGTTACTCTTGCTCATTTATCATTTTTTTAGATTTCTCTTTTCTTATGTCTGAACATTTCCCCCTCTTATACTAGTTGATGCCATTACATGCTGGTTTTTTGTTTTTCCCCTGAAATACCTCTCCCGTTCAGGAAAAGAACCAAAAAAAAAAAACCCCAAAGATTTCCATGGTGCGAAAACAAGCCAAAACAGAATGGCTCCCGTTCTTGAGGTGTCACAGCATCTCTTTCTCGGGACTCTCATCAGTATTACCCCCCACCCCCCATCCCCACTGCTGCGGCTGTGAGTGTTTCGTGGAGATTAGTGGTTCATTCCCGTTGCATCATTTCCTCTTCCTTCTCTTCTTCTACCTGCCCCAAAAACTGATCAAAGGCTGCCATCATTGACTCTTTAAGGGCAGAGGTGATGTCAGTGCTGCATTTGATAAAATGACAGTCTCTTAAAGCAAGTTTGCATTTGGGTGCACTGTTATATGCAGAGATGCTTTTCAAGCACATTCGGCAGCCTAAGCTGCATTGTGATAGTGATGGGAGTTATGCTGAGGTGCGCGATAGTGATGGGAGTTATGCTGAGGTGCGCGATAGTGATGGGGGTAATGCTGAGGTGCGCGATAGTGATGGGGGTAATGCTGAGGTGCGCGATAGTGATGGGAGTAATGCTGAGGTGCGCGATAGTGATGGGAGTAATGCTGAGGTGCGCGATAGTGATGGGAGTAATGCTGAGGTGCGCAATAGTGATGGGAGTAATGCTGAGGTGCGCGATAGTGATGGGAGTAATGCTGAGGTGCGCGATAGTGATGGGAGTAATGCTGAGGTGCGCGATAGTGATGGGAGTAATGCTGAGGTGCGCGATAGTGATGGGAGTAATACTGAGGTGCGCGATAGTGATGGGAGTAATACTGAGGTGCGCAATAATGATGGGAGTAATACTGAGGTTGTCCACCAAGTTTTTTTTGTCAATCACAATGACGGCGACTTTATTGACCAAGTTGATAATGACCATCTTGGCAGGGATCTGTGGGTGAGAGAATTACTTTAATTGCTCTCTATGGAATATGGACGGTATAAATACTATTTGTGACAGATAACTGGCTTTTATTAAAGTTAAAGTTGTCAGTTCTCAAATGCCTTTTATTTAATATCATTACCGGCTAGAGATCAGTTTTTACCCCTCGGCCAAACTTTGGCCAGAGGGAGGAATTGTCGTCACCTGTGTGTCTGTCATACTGTCGACTGTCGTCTGTCCATGGCTTTGTCCGGGTCAGTACTCGGCAACTAATGATCGCAGCATCCCCAAATTTGGTACGGTAACTCACTATGACCCATAGATGTGCAGCCTCAGGTTTTTTGCTGGATTTGACCTTTGACCTTAGCGCTGTGACCTTGATTGTGGAAATCTTGACCGGCCCAGTACTCCGTAAGTATTGATGGCAGCTTTGTCAAATTTGGTATGGTACCTCACTGTGACACACATGTACAACGTTACGTTTTTGCTGGATTTCACCTTTCACCTTTGTGCTGTGATCTTGAGGCAGGAAATCTTGTACGGGCCGAGGGGTATTAAGCAACGCGTTATGTTTTTATCCCCCGCCAACACAAAGTGTGAGGGGGATATAGGTTTGACCTCCGTCCGTCCGTGTGTGCGTCCGTCCTTCCGTCCGAGAGAAAGGGGACAACTTTTCTCAGAAACTATTACAGATAGGACAACCAGATTTGATGTGTTGCTTCAGACCGTAATGGCCTTGATGGGGTTTGAAAATAAGAAGCACACGATTGGCGGGGGATGTTGTAGACCATGTCGACTTGTTGTAAAAGATTTTGAATGTGATTTTTTATTTTTTTTTTGTTAAACCTTCAATATTTAAGGAGTCATTTCCACTTGTGGCCGTTGTCTGTAATATGTTATGGAGATTGTTACTTGTAAAATGATTTGGCAGTTGGTAAGCACTGAAGTTTCCCAAAGTTAGTCTTGAAGAAGGAAAGGCCAGACTGCTCTTTGGTTGAGTGCACGAAGAGGGTTCAGAGTATTGGGGTGCACCCATAGCTTCATTGAGACATTGGAAGTTCAGGTGCTGATTTACAGCCTGTTAGAAACATTACAGAATGAATGCATTGCCTGTGCCTGAACTGCTTAAAGAACCCTGAGATGTTATTGTCCGTATGGCTGTAGGTATGGCTCCCAGCCCAGAGTTTGGCTTGGACGCAAAGCTGAATCAGAAGATGGCCAACCGATCAGATGGAGCCCCCAAATCTGAAAGCAAATCAAAGGTGACCTTCGACAACCAGTAGCAGGCTGGAAGGCTTTTTTACATCATACTTCACCGACTAGTGAAGTTCTGTTGTCAGAACATTGATGTTTTTGTTGTTTTGATTGTGACGGGGGCGTGGCCTCTCTTGGCTCCCCAATCATAGCCAAGTTTTTGAGTTCTTGAAATGGTATGGACACAAACCTCTCATTTTAAAGTCATAGGTTTATCAAGTACTTTTGCGAGAAGAAGACTATTTCATTTCGTTGGCCATTGCAATTTGACTTTGCCCAGAGGAAAAGGACTGTAATAAAGAAGGGTTATTCCATCTCAAATCATCAGGGGCTTTCTGCTCCACCATCACGGGTTTGCTTGCTTTTTATCATAAACTATGGATATTTTAAAATGGTATATGTGAAATTTTAGATTGATTTATCAAGTACTTTCTGAGAATCCTTTTTTTTTTTTTGAAGTTGGCTGTCGACTCTCTTTCAGCATGGTTTTTGGCTCATTAAAATTGGAGGCAATGTTTGAATGACAGTATCTCCGGAATTACTTAGGATGCAAGCCTGAAATGATTCCTCTTTTTTTTTTTTTTTTTTTGTCCCTCCTCATGCCATTGTTTCATATTAAAAAGTATTCCACAATATATGGTTTGTTTTGTATAATTATAATTGCAACATGAAAGTATTACAAGTTGACTTCAGTATTTTCGATTCCCCCCCCCCCCTTCATGCGTGCTCAAAGATTGGACTTTTCATCACTGCTTCAATTTATTTATTTTTTTCATATTTCAACTCCCCTGTAATCAGAGACTACTTGATCTACTTGTCCAGACTCCAGTATTGCTTATTCTCAATTAATGGCATAATGTGAAATTACAAACTTTAAGGCTGCAATCTATATTTTCTGAGATGCTGTCATGGAAACTTAGCCTCAAATTTTATTGCACGAAAAAACATGCTAAAAGTCGATCAGTGAGCAGTTTTTTTTAAGTTATCTTGGAAAGCATTTGATATATCAAGCTAAAATATCACAAATATATCCCTAGTTTTTGGTATAAAAATTTCTGGCGAACCAGAGATGGTTGAGGAGAAGTTCTAAAAATGTAATGATTTGAGATGGAATAACCTGGAAGTACTTCTTGCTGGGAGGTGGAATGAATGAACTAGTGAAGGTGCTGGCGGTGGTTATGGTTTTTTTTTATATATATAATGCTCAAAAAATAAAGGGAACACTAAAATAACACATCCCCGTTTTGAATGAATGAAATATTCTTATTAAATACTTTGTTCTTCACATAGTTGAATGTGCTGACAACAAAATCACACAAAAATAATTAATGGAAATCAAATTTATTAACCCATGGAGGTCTGGACTTGGAGTCACACTCAAAATTAAAGTGGAAAAACACACTACAGGCTGATCCAACTTTGATTTAATGTCCTTAAAACAAGTCAAAATGAGGCTCAGTAGTGTGTGTGGCCTCCACGTGCCTGTATGACCTCACTACAACACCTGGGCTTGCTCCTGATGAGATGGTGGATGGTCTCCTGAGGGATCTCCTCCCAGACCAGGACTAAAGCATCCGCCAACTCCTGGACAGTCTGTGGTGCAACGTGGCGTTGGTGGATGGAGCGAGACATGATGTCCCAGATGTGCTCAATTGGATTCAGGTCTGGGGAACGGGCGGGCCAGTCCATAGCATCAGTGTCTTCGTCTTGCAGGAACTGCTGACACACTCCAGCCACATGAGGTCTAGCATTGTCTTGCATTAGGAGGAACCCAGGGCCAACTGCACCAGCATATGGTCTCACAAGGGGTCTGAGGATCTCATCTCTGTACCTAATGGCTGTCAGGCTACCTCTGGCGAGCCTATGGAGGGCTTTGCGGCCCCCCAAAGAAATGCCACCCCACACCATTACTGACCCACTGCCAAACCGGTCATGCTGGAGCATGTTGCAGGCAGCAGAACGTTCTCCATAGTGTCTCCAGACTCTGTCATGTCTGTCACATGTGCTCAGTGTGAACCTGCTTTCATCTGTAGCGAATTTGCTAATCTTGGTGTTCTCTGGCAAATTCCAAATGTCCTGCACGGTGTTGGGCTGTAAGCATAACCCCCACCTGTGGATGTCAGGCCCTCATACCATCCTCATCGAGTCGGTTTCTGACCGTTTGAGCAGACACATCCACATTTGTGGCCAGCTGGAGGTCATTTTGCAGGGCTCTGGCAGTGCTCCTCCTGTTCCTCCTTGCACAAAGGCAGAGGTAGCGGTCCTGCTGTTGGGTTGTTGCCCTCCTACGGCCTCTTCCACGTCTCCTGGTGTACCGGTCTGTCTCCTGGTAGTGCCTCCATGCTCTGGACACTAGGCTGACAGACACAGCAAACCTTCTTGCCGCAGCTCGCATCAATGTGCCATCCTGGATGAGCTGCATTACCTGAGCCACTTATGTGGGTTTTAGTCAGTCCCATGCTACCACTAGAGTGAATGCACCGCCAGCATTCAAAAGTGACCAAAACATCAGCCAGAAAGCATAGGAACTGAGAAGTGGTCTGTGGTCACCACCTGCAGAACCACTCCTTTATTGGGGGTGTCTTGCTCATTGCCTTTAATTTCCACCTGTTGCCCATTCATTTGCACAACTGCATGTGAAATTGATTGTCAGTCAGTGTTGCTTCCTAAGTGGACAGTTTAATTTCACAGAAGTGTGATTGACTTGGAGTTACATTGTGTTGTTTAAGTGTTCCCTTAATTTTTTTGAGCAGTGTATATAACTGCCTTTGTCTTAGTGATTGGCTGATTTCAGCAGGCTATCTTGCAACATCATATGTCATCCATGAATGAAGTTCTGCTATCATTTGGTTTAGCTATCAGTTGCTGAAGTTCTGTGAGTTCTTGTTGTGGTATTTACTTGGTGGGTTGCCTTGACCTTCACCCTCTCTCTGTGCCCGCCCCTGCAGAAGGGCAGTTCCTCCACCACCACCAATGAGAGGATCAGCAGGCTATACGAGTTGGGCCCAGAGCCGGAGAGGAGGATTTGGGTGGACCGGTACCTCAGTTTTCTTGAGGAGAAGGGCATGCCCATGAACAATCTGCCAGCAGTTGGCCGAAAACCGCTTGACCTCTTCCGCCTCTACGTCTCCGTCAAGGAGATTGGCGGGCTCACACAGGTAGGTTTTGGTGCGCTTAGGCTAAAAATGCCTCTTACTTTCTGCATTCTAACCAAGAGAATTAAGTGTTGCATAGGATCACAAAGCAATCATGCAAAAGTTGCTGAAAAATGCTCCCATCCGTATGGGCTCTTTTCAGTTACTTTTTTCTTTTTTGCTCATTGTATGTGGCTGAAATGATTTTATCCCTTTTGAAATGGCAGTGATACCCTGTGTATGTAGGAATGGCCCTATTTATATAACCGTGTAGAATTTAAGCCTCATAACTAGTCTTAGGGCTGCAGAGATATGTATGATGGCTGCAGAAATGTGCAGGTATCCATTCATGGAGCCCCTCCAGTTTGATTGCGGATCGGTATTTGGTATCTGGGCATGTGCAATAGGTACACAGACAGGAGGAGATGAATAGGAATGAAAATAGAATTTGAATTAACTGTGAGGCTTTTGGTGGAGAAAATCACTCGCTGGAGAGAAATTAATTCAGCCTGAAGAAATTTTAGAATTGAATAGTTGTGTCTGAAAGCACTAGAATATTTTTGCCACAGTTGGGCTTTTTATGGTTTTGAATGGACTTCTACAGGAAAATTACACTGCCCGGCCAAAAAAAAAGTCGCTCACTCAAATATTTAGTTGGAACCCCTGTGGCTTTGATTACAGTGCATATTCGTCTCGTCATTGTTTTGACAGCTATATGCAATGCCAGAACATTTATCTTCTATCAGAAATGCCATAATTTTTGGCCGAGATCTTATCCTCTCGACATAATGGTTGAACCACTCGGTGGTCTTTCTTGAGCACATCCCAGTAACTTTTAATCTGTTTAAGGTCAGGACTTTGTGGTGGCAAATTTGTTTGTGAAAATGATTCCTCATACTTGTTTTTGTCATTCATGGTTTTCTTTGCTAAATACAAGCCAATAACTTGCCCGTTCTGAAATACTGTAACATCTTTTCCACCATCAAGGGATGTCTCTTCCGACATGATTTTTTAAGAAATGAGTAGCAACGCGCTTCATCAGTCAGGGTTAAAATGATTATTTCCAGCTGAAACATATTAATAACCGCAATAATGATCCAATTATAGAATTTGTTCATTAGTTTCCAAACGGTGACTTTTTTTTTGGCCGGGCAGTGTATGTTTGTGGCACAATCCTTGAGGCTTCCTTAAATTGACAGGGCTCACTGCCTCTTTTTTTTCCCCTCCTTCTTTCCTTGCCCCTGTCTTTTCATCTCTCCCCATTTCTTTTCAGGTAAATAAGAATAAGAAATGGCGGGAGTTGGCGACCAGCCTGAATGTGGGGACATCGAGCAGTGCGGCCAGCTCTTTGAAGAAGCAGTACATCCAGTGTTTGTACGCCTTCGAGTGCAAGATTGAGCGCGGAGAGGACCCACCTCCTGACATCTTCACTGATACCAAGAAGAGCCAGCCCAAGATCCAGCCCCCTTCCCCAGGTCAGCAATAAACTACAGGCCCAGGCCTTGGCCCATGCCCTGCCTGTCCTGCGTAATTCCTTTTTAGGAGAGGAATGCTAATAAGCAGTTTTTTCCCCTAATCTTTAGTCACTGGTTCACTTTGGGCCAGTGTAGTGTCATGGGGAGGGAAGTGGAGTTTTGACCACAGAGTTGATTGTTTGAATCCCTGGTATGACACGTGACAAGTTTTTAAAAAAAATTTTTTAAAGGTTTTTGCAGTCTTATTTGAGTAGTCTCCATCAGCAAAAAAAATGAATGTTGTAATGTTGTGATCTTAAGGATAAGATCATCTGTTAAAGTGTTTGTAGTGTGACAGAATTTAATTTTGTATGTGTGTGTGTGTGTGTGTGTGCGTGCGTGTGTTTGTGTGTGTGTATGTGTGTATACAGCTGGTTCTGGGTCACTGCAGGGACCTCAGACCCCTCAGTCCACCAGCAGTTCGATGGCTGAGGGGGGGGACCTGAAGCCCCCGACTCCCGCATCTACACCACACAGTCAACTGCCCCCCATGCCCCCCGGAGCAAGGTATGTACCTGCGTGCGTATGTGTCTGTTTGCGCGCTTCTTTCAGTGCTGGTGGGTTTATGTTAACCAGCACAGGAAATGAACACTCCTGAAACCGTGAAGCACGGTTTCTAAACTGTACATGCGCAGTATAATTGCGTGTACACCTGCGCACGTGTCTTCAGAGTTTGTGGATTTTGACCGCTATACAACCGCTAGAGGGCACTGTCACCATTCCAATAACACAGTCCACACATCCATTAACGCCGTTATCAGCCAGATAAGTTTATTAAATCAATAGACGGCAACAGTGAATTTGTTGGTTACTCCAATACAAAATTACGGCCTACATCAGATAGGCATAAAATCACCACTAAGTGAATAATGTTAGGCCCTTTCACCTTGTATATGAATTGACCATAAACGAAAATCATCATTTTGACAGGCAAGAACATGGACATGAATGAATGCAAACAGTTTAGCTCTGCTTTTATGTTAATGCCTTTTTATTAACCTCCGCCAGGAGGTATATGTTTTCGGTGCCGTTTGTTTGTTGGTTTGTTTCTGTAGAACATAACTCAAAAACTTGTGACCGGATTTTCACGAAACTTTCAGGGTAGGTGGGTATTAACTCAAGGAAGAGGTTATTAAATTTTGGCCTATTTAGGCCAAAGTACTGCTGAGATATACGCCAAAGTTCCAGATTTCAAGTCTTTCCAATGGGCCGGAGTTCCAATTGCCGTGCTTTTGGCTTTGCTGCCCCCTGGCGGAGGTTCAGCGCTCTGAGTGCTTTTCTAGTTGTAGCTTGTTTTTGTCCAATTTGATTAGTAAACTCGAACAGCGAACTGCATCCCTCATTCACAGCGGGAGCTGCATCTCACCTCATGACGTTTAACACAGGTTGAAGAAAAGTGGTTAGGAATTTTACAAGTCCCACCCCTAATTGAAATAACAATTTTGTATCAGAGCAGTTGCAGTAAAGGTGTTGGGGGGTAAAAAAAATGGATGCCCAAAATTAAATGTTCCCGCTTAATATGTACATTTATACGCTAGTATGTTGGAGGAAAAAACCTGTATTGCCACAGCTGGTCACATGACACTGCTGGTCCCGCCCCCCCTCAGGAGCAGCGGTGTCAGTGTGCAGGACCCCTTCTCTGACAGCAGTGACCCCACCTTCTCTCGGAGAAACGCTGTCACCCCAAACTCTGGCTTTCAGTCGGGCATGGGACCCTACGAGCCCAACAAGGACCCCTTCACTGCCCTGAGGAAAGGTAAGGGTGAAGGGTAGCTCTGGCTGGTGTGTGTGTGTGTGTGTGCGTGTGCGCCCGTGCTTCTGTACACTAATGTGTGTGAAGTGAAATGTGTGTGTTCGTGTGTGTATACGCTTATGTATGTGTTTGTGTACATTTCAGTTGGAGAGCAGTTTATGCCTGCAGGGCAGGGAACAAATAGCAGTATGGGGGAGCAGTATAGCAGAGCACCGCCTGGAACTATGGGAAACATGCGGCAGCCGTACCCCTTCGGTCCCGGGTACGACAGGAGGTGAGGCCTGCTTGCGTTTCCCTTTTTTCCACTTCTACCTCTCTCCCTCTCTTTCTCCCTCCGACTATATCTTTTTCCCCTCATTCTGTCTCCCTCTCTCCCTCCTCCTTCATTTCTCTGCAGTGGTCATTTTATTTTTTATGTTTGATAGTTTTATTTTAATTGTGGTTTGGTTTTCCTCTCTGATCTCTGGCTGTATTTTGAGTATTTTGCAATGATCAGTTATAGTTGAGCTGTGATTTGTTTATGGTTTGTGGTTTTACTTTAGTTGTGTGTTGGCTGTTTATAGTTGTAGTCTGTGGCTGTGTTTTCATTGTTTTGGTAGTAATTTGGGCTTGGGTTTGTAATGTTTTGGCTTTTATTTGTATGTCTATTGTTGGTTTTTTTTTTTTTTTTTTTTTTTGGCTGTAATGGGCAGTGTCCTGCTGTGGTTTTGTTCTAGCTGAGGATCTGTGATCTGGGTGTTCAGTTGCGTTGTGGCTGTAGTTTTGGAGTATTCTGGCTGTGAGTTTGTGGTGTTCTGGCTGTATTTTGCCATGTTCTGGTTGTGGGTTTGCAGTGTTCTGGCTGTATTTTTGCGGTGTTCTGGTTTTGGGCTTAGTGTTCTGGCTGTATGTTTGGTGTTCTCGCTGTAGATTCTGTGGCATTCTGGTCGTGGGTCTGGTGTCCTGGCTGTAGTTTTGCAGTGTTCTGCCTGTGGGTTTTCTGGAGAGGTAATCTCACTCTGGTGCGTTGGCAGGCCGGAGGTAGGACTTGGGCCAGAGAGCATGGGTGCGGCGGCACCACAGCCAAACCTGATGCCACCCAACACCGACGCTGGGATGTGCTCACCCAATCGCTATCCTCCGCAGCAGCAGCGGTGAGTATCACTGTACCAACACCATATTCACCTCAACTACACGCCCCACCAGGTTGCATGACAGTGTGTGTCTGACTTGCTGATGTCATGGCATTGGCCAGACGCAACATTTATTGTCTGTTCCTAAGGATGGAATTGTAGGAAATAGGACTTGGGTTAAAAAAAAATTTTTTTCAATTAAAATTTACTTTGTTTATTTTATTTGTTTTGGTTGGAATTGCACCCAAGTTAACGTGGGAGGCGAATTTTAATTTGTAAATCTGAGTCGCTTGTTTTTGCTCAGGTAAGAAAGCAATGAGGGGAACATGCACTTTCCACACAGGGAGTTTCTAAGCCAGAACCTTGAACCCTGGACCTGTTGACTGATAATCACAGCACCCCAATTCTGCCTTGTATATGGAGTGCATTCACAAGAGTCATGCTTATGTTTGTTATTCATTTATGGATTGCATGTAATCATTGCGCAGATCCCTTTACATGTGAGTAATGACCCATATGGCTGTATGTTAATATTTGCAGGAATGATTCCTATAGTAATCAGTACCCTGGCCCAGGGGCACCTCCTACTGGCCCGTACCCAAACCAGCAACCAGGAATGTTTCCCCAGCAGCAGCAGGTTTGTCTCAATTTGTGTTGGATGAATCGCTTATTTTTTCATCAAGCCACAGCAGTTTTGGCACCATCAAAGAACTCTGAAGCCCCGAGCCATTGAGAATAAAGAAATTTAAGTGAAAATGAATGTTACTTTTTCTAATGCAGGCTTTGAAAAAGTGTTTGCCCAATCCCAATTTATTCCATATTTGTATATTCGTCATACATCGATGGTTCAACTAATTAAATTAAGTCTCATATTTGACAAAAATAACCTGGCTAAACTCAAAATGCAGTTTTTAAATGACGATTTCATTAAAGCTGCTTTAAGTGATTTTTTTTTTTTTTTTACGTGTTAAGAGCCATTCCACGAGAGATTGACATTCGGTGGACAGTTGACCTCCCTGAATTGAATGAAACTTGGCACATCGGTAGATATGAGTGTCTCATGGAAAAACACGAATTTTTAGGTCCGTATTTCACTGTACCTGCCGATAGCACCATCTGGAATCCACTTAAGTGGCTCAATTTTGCTAATGACGCCACATTTTACATAAAATATCATGACTTAAGGGTACACAGTACCAAATATGTTATACTTTTATCATGACCTGTGAAACTTCAAATCCGGTTAGACTTCAGCAGCACATATGCCTCGAGCTGGGTTACGTTATCGAGCCTGAATTATTTTAGAAATAACAATAAAAATTGAAAATGGGAATATAATAACACCCCGGACATATACCAAACTAGAATGCTTTATGTGTTTACACACAACAAGACTATCATTTTCAGTCAATAGCACCTTGGCATCTTGCAGTGTTGGTGCAATAGACGGCCAGAAGGATGGTTGAAATTCATTTTTTGTGTGTGTTTTGCGGTATGTTTTCTCTGTTACACAGATTTATACTGTGAGGGTAAATGCAGTTTGCTGCGCTTTTGAAGCTCTATTTTTGGGAATACATCGCATTTCTTTGGTAGTATCTTCGCTTTCAAGCTAGACGGAGCCGAAGTTGGTGGAAATTCGAAATGGACGATTTCGTGGCTGATTGTGCCTATGCTTTGGTGGCTTTATTTTGTTTACCCAGCAAGACAGGGATCTGAAATTCTCTGGATAAATCTTCCCTTTGGGGTACATCACAGCATTAGTAAAATCTCAATTGTAGTTTTTTCAGTGTAGATGATTTTAAACATCAAAAATTGGAAAAATTCACCTCCAGGGGGCACTGTATGCTGGATGCAAGCACTGGCCATCCCCAGCGAAGTACCAAAGAAATTGTTTTTGAATTGTGATGCACAGAGCTAGTTTTCTCTGAAAATGTAAGGTTTAGCTTGGCACTATTCTTGAGATCACAAAGGAACCCAGACTTGGTTCTGAAGAACTGCGGACCTTAGTTTCATCAGTTAGGGTCAGTATTCACAGTTTTTCTGGAAGAAACTGGACAAGAAGGATATCCTTGGTAAAACTAAGACGAAAATCATATCTGAACAAACAGAACACATGATAACCCCCCAATACATTTTGGATAATATTCTATGGACTAATAAGTGAAAAGTGGAACTTTTTGGAAAGGATGGGTCTGTTACATGTGGCAGAAAGCTAACTGAGAATTTTTTTCCCACCTGGGTGAGGTGGGAATCACTGTTCACCGTCAATAAATGAAATGAGTAATGATTATTTAAAAGCTGCATTTGTGTTTACTCACATTGTCTTTTATTTGGATGATCGGAGAATTTAAGCATTTCAAATAAGCAAAAAAAGAAATTGGGAAGGGGCAAAGTCTTTTTTGCTGCATTGTGCAAACTAAACCATAGTAGCCCAACAATAGTCCAGTGAGGGACCCCACTTGATATTTAGAATTTGTTAGATAGTTAACCACCCAGAGGGTGACTCATTGCTAGTCTCTTCTGTCCAGAGCTACAAGCGGCCTGTGGAGGGGGGGTACGGGCCCCCAACGAAGCGGCATGAGGGGGAGATGTACACTGGGCCCTTCAGTGGTCCCCTCCAGCAGCAGCAGCAGTCAGGGGTGCCGTCTTCTCAGCAAGACGTGTACAACCAGTATGGGAATGCTTACCCTGGCTCTGGCCCTGATCGGAGGCCCCCAGGGCCACAGGGCCAGTATCCCTTCCCCTTCACTCGGGACCGGGGCCCACCCAGTTCCATGGGGCCCAACGCTGCACCTTCCATGGGCCCCCAGATGATGGGCAACCCTATGCAGGCAGGACCGGAGGGTCCCCAGGGCAGCATGTGGTCGAGCCGGGGGAGTGACGTGGGGTATTCCAGCTTTCCCGGACGGCAGGGGCCCACAGGCCCTGGGGGGCCTAACCAGGGGCCCCCCTACCATGGCATGAGCCGCTCAGACGACATGATGGTAGCAGACCAGCGAATGAATCATCAGGACTGGCCTGGTCACGTGAATCAACGCCAGCCCCCCTATGGGTCGACTGGGGGTACGATGCCCCGCCCCATGCCGTCCAGCTACCAATCACCACAGTCCATGCAGAATCACATTCCGCAGGTTTCCAGCCCTGCCCCCATGCAGTCACGCACCCTGGAGAGCCACACCTCCCCCTTGAACACTGGGATCAAGATGCAGAAGGCGGGGCCTCCAGTTCCTGCCTCCCACATAGCCCCTCCCCCCACGCAGCCGCCACTTATTCGCCGTGACATCACCTTCCCTCCGGGGTCTGTGGAGGCGACACCTCCAGTGCTTAAACCACGGCGACGCCTCAATACAAAAGACATTGGTATGACACACTTTCCCTGAATGCACTTCTCATAGCTTTGCATTTGAGTGAAGAGTCACCTTGCTTTGGTGAATCCATCACTTTTCTCAGTAGCTATGGCTACATTGTACTGTGGAATAACTGCTGAGGTGTGCGTTGTTTAGGTCTACCTACCACATTTGGTCTAACTACCTCGCTAGCTAGCTACTTAATTTGGTGACCTGTTACAGAATCATGATTTAATAGTAAGCTAGCTAGCTGATAACTGTGACCTTTTATTGTATCTATCTAAATTTGCTTGCTAGATAGTGAAATGATATTACTTATCAGCGATTCCATCGCTGCAAACACTACATGATGATCTGTTCAGAGGAAAGTCAATGCTACAGTCAATTTTCATTGGACTTTTAAAATTGGTATGGGTTACATTCAGTTGTACTGGGACCCAGCGACATAGGCATGTGTAATGTTAATATGATATCTCTTCTCAATGGTCACATTCCAGCGCCAAAGAGTTCTCGGAAATAATCCAGCTGGCGACTTCCACCCTTCAGAATTGTCAATCACATCTGTCAATCGTGACTTTACATCCCATTTTTATAGTGTCAAAGAACTAAATAAAGCCAAACTTATCAGAAAAATGTAACACTTTTAACATATATCAGCATGGTAAGAATGACTTAATATGACCGAAACCATCTTCAGGAAAAAACTAATTTGACACGTGATTAAATTATTTATTGTGGCTGTGTCCCATGGACCAACGTTTTGGGGGGGGCCAGGTTAACAATTCATACTGCAGCCTGCCACAAGATGGCAATCTAGATGTTTTGGCTGCACTTTTGAAAGCTGTTATTGTCCATATTCATATACAGTCAGTGGCTCAAACAGATATTGGAAACTCTCCAAGAAAGGTTTATATATTTTCTCATGGGTTTGTGGCTCACTTTGTCATTCTTATATCCCTGTAAGGGGGCTCTCACAGCCACATCAGTTGCTGTCAGTCACCAGGCTCTTCTCTGATTGGCTGCTCTCAGGGACGCCTGAGGCGTGGCGGGTGATGATGTCACTGAAGTCTGGTTTGCTGGCGGAGAGTACCTGGGCTTTGGACACCATCAACATACTCCTATACGACGACGGCAGCATTGCTACCTTCAGCCTCAGCCAGGTGAATGTTGTGGGCTCTCAGACAGGTAGCATTGCATTGTCAGATACTGGAAGGGGGCTGATCCTGCATTCTGAATTGGTCTTCTCTGTAGGACTCAGACTCTGTTCCTGTTACCTTGTTAGAATTGGGAGCTTCTGCTTATGACCCGAGAGAAGTGGACAGTAGGTTAGATATTAACGGTCAACTCTCTGGCGGTTGAAGTCCACCTGATTAATTGGTTGTGAGCGTAGTTGTTCGACAACATTTTTAAAGTAATTTTAAAGTTTGCAGTGTGCATCTCTTTGTCCAAACATTTTAACAACATTTGAGCTCCTCCCCTTGTGTAGACCGCTGTTGTCTAAAATACAAGTTCTCTCTATCTATTGACTGATATTGAGAAATGCTAAAAACCCCTCATTCATGACAGGAGAGGGTTTCTAGCTTTAATTGTCCCTCTTGCTCTGACTGTCACTCATCATCTCATTCTGTCTCTCTCTCCCTTCCCTATTGCTCTCCCTCTCCCTTAGTTGCCGGGGTTTCTCGAGCTGATAGTGGAGCATTTCCGCCGATGTCTGATCGAGATCTTTGGGATCCTGCGAGAGTACGAGGTGGGTGACCCAGGCCAGCAGACGCTACTCGACCCCCACGCCCTTGAGCATGAACGAGCAAAATCCAATGATGTAGAGACTGAGAGGGCGGAGCAAGACGAGCTGCAGGAGGAGTGCATGGATGAAGAAGAGGAGGAGGATGAAGATGAGGATGAAGACGAGCTGCTGGGCAGAAAGACAAGTGAGGGGGAGGAGCCTGAGAGCCAGAATGGTCAATCACCCGCCCTGGAACTTGGCCAGAATTCTGCCCCCAGTGGAGATACCGCACCCCCAGAGGAGAAGCCCAAACAGGCCAGCAAGTATGACAGGCTCCCCATCAGGGTGGTGCGGCGACGAGCTCCATTCGGAGGGGCGCGAGGGGCTTGGGAGGTGGGCCTCCTGCAGGAGTTCGACAGTGGCCTCCTGCACTGGAGCGCAGGTGGAGGCGACACCACCCAGCACATTCAGACGCACTTTGAAAGCAGAACCACCCTGCTGCAGCGCCCTCCACCCTGTTCGGCCCTGCACCTGACCCCGCCCGCAGCCCTACCCACGCAGCAAAGCAGCAATGGAGTTGGGGTGGAGCCGAGAGATGGTGTCGGGGCCGACACTCTGCCGCCTCGACACAATTCCTCCCCTGAAGGAGAGGCGGCACCAGAGGCCCAGCGGGAAAGCGGCTCCTGGTACAACCGTTTTGGTGGTGGCCCTCAGGGTGGGCGAGGTCTGCGGATCCTGGAGGACGAGCCGCAGGGGAAAGACGAGGCTCCGCTCTGCGTGCTCTCACCGTGGCAAGACTCGCTCGCCCGCCGCTGCGTCTGCGTCTCGAACGTCCTGCGGAGCCTCTCCTTCATCCCCGGGAACGACCACGACATGTCCCGCCACCCTGGCCTGCTGCTGCTGCTGGGCCGCTTGGTCCTCCTGCACCACCAGCACCCCTCCCGAAAACAGGCCCCAATCACCTACGAGCGGGAGAGGGCTCCCGAGCGGGACGACGAGGGTTCAGCAGATGGCAAGTGGTGGTGGTGGGACTGCTTAGAGCTCCTGCGGGAGAATTGCCTGGTGACCCTGGCTAACATAGCGGGGCAGTTAGACCTGTCTCCATACCCTGAGAGCATCGTTCTGCCCCTGCTCGACGGGCTCCTGCACTGGACTGTTTGCCCGTCTGCTGAGGCCCAGGACCCCTTCCCCTCTCTGGGGCCAGATGGCTCTCTGTCCCCCCAGAGGCTTGTTTTAGAGACTCTGAGCAAGCTGAGTGTTTTGGACGCCAATGTGGACCTTATCCTGGCCACACCCCCATTCGCCCGGCTCGAGAAGCTGTTCAGCTGGCTGGTACGGCTGGTGGGCGAGCGGAAGGTTCCGGTGTGTCGCGAGATGGCCGTCGTGCTGCTGGCGAACCTAGCACTTGGGGACAGCCTGGCAGCCCGGGCCATTGCCGTGCAACGGGGCAGTGTGGGCAACCTGCTGGGCTTCCTGGAGGACAGTGTGGCTGTGACCCAGTTTCAGCAGAGTGGCAGTTCCCTGCTGCATCTGCAGGGGGCGCAGCCAGAGCCCACCAGTGCGGACATGATGCGGCGGGCGGCGAGAGCGCTGCTCGCCATGGCGCGACTCGAGGAGAACCGGCCTGAGTTCACCCTGCATGAGCCCCGCCTGCTCGACCTTTCAGTCTCCCCCCTCTTGAACTCGCTCGTGTCTCACGTCATCTGTGATGTACTCTTTTTGATTAGCCATTCGTGACGCTGGCCCTACACCCACTGCGTGTATGTATATGCGTTTGTGTGTGTGCATGGGTGTATGAGTCTGTGTGTGTGTGTGTTTGCGCGCGGATGCTTGTTGATTGAAGATTATGGAACGCGAATGTGATTTGTTCTTGTCATTTTTTTTCCTTTTTATTTATGCATAAACACATTGAATTCCGCTGTCTGAACTCTGCTTTACCCAGCTGTTGGCCATTTTGGGCTGGCATCATGAGGCACCCATGGATTTTTATGTAGATGATTCTAAAAATTATATAATTATAACAGACGATCACAACCAGAGTCCTGGCATTGCTCTTTTTAGGGGAATTGTAAGAGAAAAAATGTAATAATTTTAATTGTGAAATGAGAAAAAAAAAATCCAGAACTGTTACCAAAGTTGCTATCCTGTTTACAGGGAGCTTGGGAGATACCCGGGGGTTTTATTTGGCTGTTTTTGGGGCAGTGTTTGGTTGCATGATGGTCATGCTGGTCTGGGACATTTGTGGCCCAGCAGCAAGTGATTTATTGCCAGTGTGGGGCTGAATTTTGAATGGGGGAGGCTGGTACTATAGGAGGCTGTAGGGCTTGCTGTAACGTACATTCTGTTGAGATGACTGGAAACAAACTGTAATAATAACCATCTTTCACCCTGAAGTGGTGGCATCACAGCTGCAAAACTGTAGTTTTTGAAGTTCAAGAAGGAAATGTCTTTAGTTAAACATGAGGGAGAGTGAGAAAGGCCCCTGAAGTTTGGTGAAAAACTCAACACCCTGACCTCTTCTATCACCCTGCGGAGTGCAAGTCAGCATTTGAGAATCACTTGGTTTCCTCCATTACAGGCAGGGATGCCTGTGGTGTAAATATGACTGTACAGTAATTACATTCTCTCTGTCTCTTCCTTTCTCTCTCGGCCTCTCAACCTCTTCAACATTTTACGTCTTTGAGGGAAGAAAAAGGTCACACAAACGCTGGTCTCCCTTTATCCAGTCGCGTCATGTGCTGATTTAACCCTGCCCTCTGCCTCGCCATTTGACCTACAGCCACTCTGATTCTGCGCTGTGATTAGCTGCTGTCCTCACAACCTTTACCCAGAGATGGCCATCCAGAATCTCGCTCTCCCCTCCGAAAATTGAAAGCAAATCTAAGATTTGTTTTCAGTTACAAGGATTTTATTTGTATTTCAGACAATGTAGCTATTTGACGGGAATTCCTTTTTTTCCCCTTTTTTGGCTTAATGGATATCATTTATTCTGTATGAAATCTTTATACTATATGTTCCAAGTGTTAAGAATAAATGTACATTAAATCTTCGTAAGACAGTTGTGAAGGATTCAGTCATTTGGGGGGTGAACTCCGTGTGCAGTGAGAGGGGATGAAAAGCCAATGTGGAGTACCCACAGTCAGTGTGCGTGCGTGCATATATACTTTTTTTTTCCAAGTGTTTGTTACACACACACACGCGTGTGCACATACTTTTTCACCCATTCAGGCGTCTGATCCTTATGCTCTTCAAATTATCATTTGAATGATATATTTGAGTGAAGCAATTTTTCCAATAAATGTAATTGCGGTGAAGTTTAATTTGACTGAGTTGCTCATTGTTTCATCAGGGTTATTTCTGGTCTTGTGTACTATTTTACACAACAGACATTTTTTCGGATTGAAGGGAATCATCCCACTACAAGCGCTGCAGCCTCACAGATTGAGCCATAATTTTAATGGCTGTAATGGCATCCAATCGATCTGTTAACAAATATCCACTCTACTAGTGGATAGTGGATAACTACAGTTGCTTCGTTTCAGATCATAATTCCAATAGCAGATTTCTGAATTTGCATTTTTACAAGTCGTAATACAGAGTGTGGAATGTATTTTGGATATTCAAAATCACACAACCGATATCTGGTATGATTTCTCATTTTGGATATGCAAAATTAAGGTTATGACTAGTAACAATCGTTTTGTAGACTGGTGAAAAGGTTTCTTCCTTGGAAGATTTCTATTTCAGACATTCAGAATGTTTGTTCTAAATTCCAAAAATTCAGTTAAGGATATGTGACACTGAAAGCCCTGCACTCATGACTAGGAAAAAGTGACATCCTTTGTCCTAGGAAAAATGATGTTGTGGATGTGAAGAATATCATTGTGGATGTCGAATAGATGAACGAATAGATTGCAGTCTGTTACCCTATCCTTCCTATTGGTTCGTGCTCATCAATCGACTTATCGTGACTTTCAAGATGGAGGTGACTGGAAACTACCTCAAGGTACTGTTTGCATAAACGCTCTTTTTTTTTAATAAACTACCTGTGCATTTTCAAAGTTCTCAGTGCCTCGTTTTAAATGTCAGGGCCGTTGGAATTCTACCAATGAAGTGTGGGGCTACTTTGAGCCTTGTTAATGACGGAAAAATAGGGATTTCTTGAGGCTCAAGGTGAAATTCGAACAACCGAGAATGTTTGGCACACGATTCCCTTTAGTTGCCTCATACATATCTAAGCTCTAAATGTCATATTAAACAACTTATGGTACATTTTTGCTATTTGACCTTGACCTTGAGGCCCCAGGTTAAATGTGATTGACTCACAATATTTGGCATACCTGATTCCCTGTAGATGCCACATACATACCTGAGCTCTAAATGCTATATTAAGAGAGTTATAGCACAAAACACCTCAAAAAAATAAGTCCAGACACGTTGCCTAGGTGGCGATATGAAGGAGCGATTCAATCAAAATGCCGTTTACACTGTTGAAGCAGGTCATGATACTGATTCCATTGCTGCGATTTAAAAAAAAAAATGTATATATATATATATATATATATATTATTTTTTGAGAAAATTGCACCCAAGTGACAAAAATGACCGCCGAGTCTAAACGAACGATTCAATCAAAAAATTTTTTTGCTCGAGCATTAACTCGATGACCGATTTGATCACATCCCCAAATTAAAAAAAAAATTAATCAGACCGTTTTTGAGATACGCCTTTAACCTCTTAAGCCCCAGCCTCTTTTTAGGTTTCTGTTTGAAAATGACAAACCCAAAATGAATAGAGTATATCTCTGTTTGCGTAGCATGAAGTATCAGAGAGGGAGACATGGAAATGTGGAGAGACGGTTGATTTTTCTGACGCTACTCGGATTTTGATATTTGAACATTAATATGCTTGGCGTTTGAGTTGTGCTTGGTGTATGTAAAAATGACTTATATGTGTTTGTAGCAGAGGCTCTCCTGTTTCATTTGATTTGTAATATGACTATATTGCGACTTAATTAGCGCGGCGTTGTAAGTATTTTGCTGCGGTGAGTCTCAGGATTGGGGGACCCTGGAGTTTAAGAGGTTAAACGGACGACTCCTACGACGGATGTAGAGTGACGACAATGGGTTACTAGCCTACGGCCGGCAGCCTAAAAATACCACAAGGACCGCAGATTTAACTACAGTAGGCAGCAGTTGTACGTGTCTTTAACATTTTCTATGCACAACATCACCATTTGACAATATGCACATACCGATGAGTGCGTTCCATAGGAAATCTATACGGATTTTTCTACCTCTCGCCTGAGTGGGGCAGTGGTACAACGAAATTGAAGTCCAAAGTCATTGAGACTGAAGAAGACAAGACGTTTGTCCTGCACGGTGGTATCCTGCATGGCGGGGATTTAAAAACATGAAAAAATAAATTAGCCGTAAGCTCGCATCTTGCCAACCATTGTCTTTATTTCAGAAACACTAGGTGTGAGATTCAATCGCGCACAACGCATATGTAAGTCGCTGCGGGTGTCTTGTATTGAGTTTTCTCTTGCGATGTCTTCACTCAGTAGCTGCCACGAAGCGAAAGTGGGTTCGCTGAAGAGACCGCAATGGAAACTTATCAAGATCGCTGAATCAGTGTTCACATGTGAAGTGAAGTGAGTTGTGCCTTGTGGAGATGTATGCAAAATTGCCGACCATTCATTGTCTAGTGTCAATCACATTACCTATTAAAGTAGCTCTGACATTATATTCTAATTGATAACCAGGCATAATTAAATTTGTCCGTCAACGGTAATTTAGAGTCAGCAGAACGTTAGTCTTTTTTAGTGTTGGCGTAAATTAGCCTTAAAGGTGCGATATGTAAGAAATTTATGTTGATTAATCATGAAATGACCCTGATGTATCACCAGACATAAAGGAATGATGTTAATTTCAAATACTTATATCACTGACAACAGAAGTCCAGCCAGAATATTCTCATTACAAAACCGAAGTTGCAGCCCACAACTAATGTTTGTTTTCATTTTGTGTTTTGGCCGGTTGCGCCACCCTCCAACTATCTCCCAATCATGAAGTCAGTAGCATTTCAGCATCCAGGTTGCCAGTTACCACTGAGCTGCAGCTACCAGCGTTTCGGAGCACAAATCTGACGTTCCTAAACCTAAAAGGCCTCGTTATGATTCTGAAACAAGTCGTGACAAAGTCAGAAACAAAAGAAGGATCTGTTTAGGACATGCCTTTGAAAGATGGAGAAGGCTGAAAGCTGAGAAGAATTGGAAGACCGTCGCCGAAGTTGCAAATTTTCTCCTGGGCAGGTAAGATTCAGCTCAGTTTGGCTAACTTAATTCTATTTAATGTAGGCACGGATATTTAAAATATTCTCTACAGTCGAATAACATTATGTATGTTCATGGTACGTTAGTGCGTATGCAGGTGGCCGTGGGTCATCGAACTGACTTGGTTACAAATTGTTTGAGAAATAAAAACTGTGGCTCTTCATTGCTGACATTAACAATGCATTATTAGTCCGTTTCTCTGGCATTATGTTGAGACGCTGTGGAAACCATTCCAGCATTAGCACAGCCGTAATGGCAATATGAAATGTAATTGAGACAGTACATCGGTCAAATGAGTCCTCATTCATTCTTTACGCATTTTACAGTGTAATGTGAATATAGGCCACTGGATGGCAGTATTTACCTTTTTTTTTTTTTATTCAGCTCAGACTGGAGCTATGTTTAGACATGTCCTGGACATGTCTGGGGCAAGTCCCCGAAAATTAAAAAAAAGAGGTCTAAATGTGGGTGGGGTCTGCAAAAGAGTATATAAGGAGTAGAATTGAGACAGTAAAGTAGTGGGAGAAATTGCAAGAAGAAGGATACATGCGACCAGACCTGTCATTCTGTTCAAGACCTGTGAAGTTTCTTTTGTGGATTTTTGCCTGTGTTTGAGCATTTTCCTTACCCAGGACATCACCAAGCCACCCCAACAAACAAGGGACTGTAAATATTTCTGGTTTTTTTGTTATACTCAATCTTGGTCAGTTAGTTAGTTGTTATTTGTCTTTGTCTGTTTAATTAAATGTGTTTAAGTTTTAAATTGTGTCTGTCATCCCTTGCTGTTGCTGTTGTGTTATAAATGTAATAACAAATTGGGGGCCATAACAAATTGGGGGCTCGTCCGGGATAGACCATTTTGTGAGTCATTTATTAAAAATCTAACATTTCAGATAGGAACATTCACAAAAACAATTTTACAATATAAATACATTGACAACAGCAATGGATGATTTCTTGGCATCACCAACCGTAGGGGTTTTGAAGTCTTTTAAAAAGACCGAACTGTTGGAAATATGCAGACATTTGGAGCTGACAGAGGTAAAACCAGCCATGCGAAAAGCAAGACTGGCTAGAGAGATAGTTGAATATTACATTGATGAAAATGTGTTTGCACCAAGAGATCTGGATCAGTTTCCAGTGGAAAATCCAAATATTGAAATGGAACTTAAATGAAAAATGCTAGAGATTGAAAGGGAAGAAAAAGAAAAACAAAGGCAGTTTCAGTTGGAAAAATTAGCTAGAGAAGAAAGAAAGGGAAGAAAAAGAAAAACAAAGAGAATTTGAGTTAGAAAAACTTGCAAGACAGAGAGATTTTGAATTAGAGAAATTCGATAGAGAAGAAAGACTCCAAATGGAGTAACTAAAAATTAAAATTCAAACTGAAAATAAATTTCGGGCTAGCCAGGAGGTAAAATTGGTGCCTCCATTTTCAGAAAAGGATGTTGACAACTATTTCCAGTGTTTTGAAAAGGTAGCAAAGAGTTGCCAGTGGCCAAAGGAACACTGGCCTCTGATGTTGCAAACTGTCCTCAAGGGTAAAGCTCAACAAGCCTATTCGGCTTTGTCTGCAGATGATTCCTCTGATTATGAGGTTGTCAAAAAGGTTCCAGAGGCTTACCGACAGAAATTCAGAGGTCTGAAGAAATCTGAAAATCAGACTTATGTGGAATTTGCTAATGAGAAGAAGGTTTGCTTTGAGCGCTGGTGTACTTCTATGGAGGTCAAGGATGATTTCAACTCACTAAAAGAGATGGTGTTAGTTGACGAATTCAAGAACTGTGTTAAGGATGATGTTAAGACCTACCTTAATGAGAAGCAAGCACTGAATTTGCAGTCAGCTGCCAAATTTGCAGATGAATATGTTCTCACACATAAGTCCAAATTTCAGTCTAGCAGTAATAATAGATGGTCCCAATTTCAGAAAAAGGGTTATGGTGATACCCAAGATTCCTCACCCAAAGACAAAGACAAATCTGGTGATGGTGCTCAGAAATCCAGTAACAGGTCTGATCAAAGTGTGAAAGCTGACAGTGACAAAAGTGGTCTAGTTTGCAGTTATTGCAAGAAATCTGGTCATGTTACAACTAACTGTTGGTTCCTGAAAGCTAAAAAAGAAAAAGAAAAGGATACCAAACCAAATGCCTTTGTGAAAACAAGGTTAGAAACCCCTGTAGTAGATAACCGATCTGCTAAATTGCCTGCTTCTTGTGGGGCTAAAAAGCCTGATACAGCTGACTTCGTGAGGGAGGAATTTCTTCCATTTGTGTCAGAGGGATTTGTGGCTCTGAATGAGCATACTACTCCTGTCCCCATATATATCCTAAGGGATACCGGAGCTTCTCAGTCACTTTTGTTGATGGACTCCTTGGAGTTACGTGATGAGACCGCTTCAGGGGATTTCATACTTGTACAAGGTATTGAAGGGAGGACTGTATCTGTACCCCTGCGCTCTATATTCTTGAAGTCACATTTAGTTACAGGACAGGTAAAGGTGGGACTTATGTCAAGTCTACCTATAAAGGGTGTATCTCTGTTGCTAGGCAATGACCTGGCTGGGGGCAAAGTAGTTCCCCCTGTACATCTTACTTCACAGCCGAGCACTGAAGATGGGGATGAGGACCCATCTCTGTATCCTTCTTGCGCAGTGACTCGTGCTATGGCCAAGAAGGCTAAAGAAGAAGATGATGTGGTGCCGTCCAGTACATTGAATAGTCAGGACTCAGGTGGTTCGCCTCATGACTCTGAATGGCCTACTATGGTTTCTCCGTTTGAGAACTTATCAGACACTTTTGTCAGTTCATTGTTCAGCCAGCCAGATGGGTTTGGTGATTCTGATGTGTCTGGAGACTTGTCTCTGTCCAGAAAGCGGTTGATTGAGGAGCAAACTAATGATCCTGAAATTTGTGTACTAAAGAGGAGAGCCCTTCCTGATAAAGAAATAGACGCAGTTCCAGTTGGGTATTATCTCAAGGATGGTGTGTTGATGCGGAAGTGGCGCCCTCCTGATATCCCTGCCAATGCAGATTGGGCAGTGGTCAGGCAAATTGTTGTTCCGAAGGTCTACAGGAATGAGATCTTAACAATGGCTCATAGTTTACCTTTAGGAGGTCATCTTGGTGTTAACAAGACTGTTGATAAGATCATGAAACACTTCTTTTGGCCTGGGCTTCGGAAAGACGTTTCCAACTTTTGCTAAACCTGTCACACTTGTCAGGTAGTTGAAAAACACCAGTTAGACCCACCTGTAGCTCCATTGCAGCCTATCCCAGCATTTGGGGAGCCATTCTCTAAGGTCATTGTTGATTGTGTTGGTCCATTACCCAAGACTAGATCTGAAAATCAGTACTTGTTGACAATCATGTGTGCATCTACCAGATTCCCCGAAGCCATACCTCTACGTAACATCAAGGCAACTGCAATCTCGAAGGCATTGATAAAGTTCTTCACGTTGTTTGGCCTTCCCAGGGAAATTCAGTCAGACCAAGGTAGCAATTTCACTTCAGGATTGTTTCAGCAGGTTGTGTATGAACTAGGTTCAAAGCAGATTCTTTCTAGTGCCTATCATCCAGAAAGTCAGGGTGCCTTAGAGCGGTTTCATTCCACTCTCAAGACAATGATGAGGACTTATTGTTATGACCATGAGAAAGACTGGGATGAAGGTGTTCATTTGCTGTTGTTTGCAGCTAGAGAAGCAGTGCAGGAGTCTACTGGATTCAGTCCATTTGAGCTAGTGTTTGGCCATGAAGTGAGAGGACCTTTGCTATTATTGAGTGAACAATGGCAAGAGGAAGAGCCGCACATCAGTCTGTTAGACTATGTTAGCAAGTTCAAGGACAGATTGCGTGCTGCTTGTGACCTAGCCAAAGAGAACTTGAAATCAAGTCAGGGAAAAATGAAAACTTGGTATGATCATAAGGCTAGAAGCGGTGAGTTTAAACCAGGAGACAAGGTCCTTGTGTTGTTTCCCTTGCAGTCCAATCCATTGCAGGCTAGATTTCATAGTCCTTATGAAATTCTTACAAAACTCAATGATCTCAATTACATTGTGAAGACTCCAGATAGGAGAAAACCAAAACAATTGTGTCACATTAACATGCTGAAGCCTTATCATGACAGAAATGCTAGGGTTACAGCTGTCACTTCAGATTCTCCTATGGCCGAGATTTGTGAAGATGAGGGGGAGTTTCAAGATGGTGAACCAAGAATTAAAGCTGAAGTTCTTTCATGTAAATTGTCAAATTCTGAAGTGTTGCAAAATCTTGATGTAAAACTCCAGCACTTAGAACCCTCACAGAGAGATCAGTTTGAGAGGTTCATCAAGAAATATGAGGATCTTTTTCCTGATGTTCCAAAGAGAGTTTCTATAGCCTCTCATGATGTAGATGTTGGTGATGCCAAACCAATAAAACGGCATCCGTACAGGATGAATCCTGAAAAGAGAAAGATTGCTGAGAAAGAGGTTGAGTACATGTTAGAACATGATATTATCAGACCCTCCAACTCAGATTGGAGTTCACCCTGTGTGCTAGTTCCAAAACCTGATGGAAGTACTAGATTCTGTACAGATTATCGCAAAGTCAATGCTGTAACTAGAACTGATGTGTTTCCAATACCTAGGATTGATGATTGTATTGATAGAGTAGGGCAAACAAAGTTTCTGACCAAGATTGATTTATTGAAGGGTTATTGGTGTGTGCCTTTAACTGAGAGGGCCAAGAGCATCTCTGCTTTTGCCACACCATCTGGGTTGTACCAGTATGAAGTCCTACCCTTTGGCATGAAAAATGCCCCAGCCACGTTCCAAAGGATGATACAGTCTACAATCGCCGGATTGCCACACACGGGTGCGTATATCGATGACCTGATCACATGGAGTGACTCCTGGGAAGAACATCTAAAAGATGTAGAGACGTTGTTCCAGCGCCTGACCCAGGCTAACCTGACTGTTAACCTGAGCAAGAGTGACTTTGGTTGTGCTACTGTCATCTATCTTGGCTACGTTATTGGCCAGGGTAAGGTGGCACCCATAAATGCTAAAGTCCAAGCCATCACGGACTTTCCAGTTCCTGACAACAAAAAAGCTTTGCGCCGCTTCCTTGGAATGATCGGGTACTACCGCAAGTTCTGCAAGAACTTTGCTGAGATTGCTCTCAGTCTAACTAACCAACTGAAGAAAGGCGTAAAGTTCACTTGGGATGATGCATGCCAGAGAGCCTTCGATCGCCTGAAGTCTCTGCTGTCTCACTTCCCCGTGCTCAAATCTCCTGACTTCAACAAACCGTTCTCCATCGCGGTTGATGCTAGCGACCAAGCTTGTGGATCTGTGCTCCTACAGAGAAGTGACTCTGATGACATTGAGCATCCCGTGGCATACTTCTCCAGGAAGTTCAATCGCCACCAAACAAACTATTCCACAATTGAGAAGGAACTGTTGGCTCTCGTCCTTTCTTTACAACACTTTGAGGTTTATGTTTGTACTGGACAAAAGCCAATGATTGTGTACACTGACCACAATCCGTTAATGTTTTTGAGTAAGATGAAAAACAAGAATCGGAGATTGTTGAATTGGAGTTTGATTTTACAGGAGTTTGACTTGGAAATCAAGCATGTGAAGGGTACAGACAATGTAATTGCTGATTGCTTATCCCGTGTTTGAATATGTATATACATATCATGTGTTTATTTGAATATTGTATGATATGTATATATAGACAAGTGTTCACTTAACCATTTTGTATTGAAAAGAAAAATTTTGCCTTTATGAGTCAAAATTTTTCCCTTTTGGAATGGAGGTGTAATGTGAATATAGGCCACTGGATGGCAGTATTTACCTTTTTTTTTATTCAGCTCAGACTGGAGCTATGTTTAGACATGTCCTGGACATGTCTGGGGCAAGTCCCCGAAAATTAAAAAAAAGAGGTCTAAATGTGGGTGGGGTCTGCAAAAGAGTATATAAAGAGTAGAATTGAGACAGTAAAGTAGTAGGAGAAATTGCAAGAAGAAGGATACATGCGACCAGACCTGTCATTCTGTTCAAGACCTGTGAAGTTTCTTTTGTGGATTTTTGCCTGTGTTTGAGCATTTTCCTTACCCAGGACATCACCAAGCCACCCCAACAAACAAGGGACTGTAAATATTTCTGGGTTTTTTTTGTTATACTCAGTCTTGGTCAGTTAGTTAGTTGTTATTAGTCTTTGTCTGTTTAAGTTTTAAATTGTGTCTGTCATCCCTTGCTGTTGCTGTTGTGTTATAAATGTAATAACAAATTGGGGCCATAACAACAGTATGGACTTAAGTGGGCTATCCACATAAAAGAGTGACGAGCAAGTTGACCAATATGACCATTCCTAAAGTTAGTCTCGATCTTTTCTGAACTGAACTGAACTGAACACAACCCTGTCAGAGCAAATCGTTGATGATATTGAAATGAAGCTATGGTAGCTCCGTGTAGTAGTGCTGGATCCGACAACCTAGCTGGCAACCTCTCATCTGGGGGAGAGGAGGAGAGGATACTGCGCTGTGCACTATTTTGAATGTGACTGCACTACCAGTTTTGGCTACAAACTTACATATAGCTCCTTTAAAGATTTGACCAGTCAACACCTCATTCCAGCACATTGTTCCTTGGATACCCACATGGCTTCAAGATGCTTGGAAAAGCAGCTGTTAAATTCTGGTTTTCTCTTATTCTTGATGATTTTAACAGCATCTCTGAACTTCATATTGAAAAGACAACAAAAAAATACTGACATTCACCTGTGCTTCCCTCGAAAAACCAAAAAAAACACAAACTCCTCAAGGACAAAATGGCCTCTTTTGTTTCACACCATAACCTTGACCTTCAATTGGCCTAATTAGCAACAGTGGGGACATCATTTAGCCAATTAAGGAATTAAAAGTTGATTTCAAAGAAAAAGAAATGGACATGTCATTGTAATTTAACATTTACTCATTTCACTCCGCCTCACTCTACCGCAGCCGCATTCCACCGCGAGAAGGTGCAGCTATGGCTTCACTTGATTTTAACCCTCTAGCCTCCACTAGGGGCAACTGACAGATGAGCATTTTCTATAATCTTGAAGAAGACTTACAAAGGAAGAAAATGACCCCTCATTTGATGAAATAGGCCAACTGTAACAAACAGAAAATTTGTCTTTTATCTGGAAATTGAGGGTGGAGCGCAACGAATGCAGCAAATCCTGAACTCCAGTTTGTGACCTACGACCCTATATAGATCAGTGGTCAACTCCAGTGGTCGGAAGAACGCGATACCTCTTCTGAACTTGCAAGCCGCACCAGGCTTTTATCTACAATGAACTTAGACGGAGTATTATTTTCAGTGATGTGGCATTTTTTAAATAAACAATCCTGAGTAAAACGCGGCTCGCTTTTTTCAAGAGCGATCGCGGGGAAATTGTTTGGTGACCAAATTTCGCAGGAATCACGCGTAAATAGATGGCTACTAGAGTAAATCTTGTAAAGGTACATGTTTCTGTGCAGTTTGGATAAGACACGACCAGTTAACATTAGGTGTCATTATATTGCTTTAATATTACATGGAAAAAAAAACCTTGACGGGGTGGCGGAGTTTCGAACGGACCCTCCGATCACCCTTGCCTTTGGGCCAGCATAACCACAGGCAATTTCTGAAAAGGCCATTTAGCCTGGAGCTTTCGCCCCCTCATCATACCCCAGCGCAGAAGCTGTTCGTTTCTCCACGCTAACGACACACCACAGCTATGCACACAAACCAGCAGGTCCTTCTAATACACACCTAAGCAGTCCATAAGTTGTTGGTCCACTTTTTGCTGCTCCTCACTGTCCATGTTTCCCTCTAAACTCAGACCCTTCGGATTTCTACAGTCTCCGGTCTACACCTGGGTATGTAAACCTGCGATACAAATGTGTCTATATGGGGTGGATTCTAGCTTTCCCTCAATCCTAGCTATAGAGTAGAAACACCGTTGTACTCACCATAGTAGCCGTAGGTAGACAGCAAATTCGCGCTTGAGCTGCCAGACATTTGCACTGCGTCCTCCACTTTCGCCGTTGCGTTTAGTAGAACAAGTTAATTTCTTTAGATCCATACACATATACTGCATTTGATTGCGGAATATGCCTGTTCATTCCTTCTCAGATGTGAGACGTGTCTCAGTTTCACTCTGGAGAGGCGGACCTCGAAAACTGCAGTCTTCTGCCTCGTCCCGCCTAGATCCGACCTCCACAGAGCTGGCCAGTCAGAAGAAAGTGGGCACACAGGCAGTGGGGGCCATAGCAGAAGAGCCACCCCAATGAGGCCTTTCAGGCAGAGACTACAATGGACTACAAATGGGGTTTTTTGAGGATGGCTGTATCAGCTAAGTAAGAACCTTGTTTTGGAATTTGAACGATCAGGGGCCTGTCTCACACAGCTGGATTTCGGTTTAGCGAGGTAACTTCTGGATTAACCCTGGGTTTTCCGTATCACGAGGCTGGTTCACTTCTTAGTGGGGGGTACGTTGCCTTGGTAACTTATGCTGAACGCTTAACCTGCTCCGGAGCAGGTTAAGTTCAGGATAAGATCTCAGCAGGTATACAAGACCACCTACTGGCCAATCATTGTCTTGGAAAAATGGCCTGCCCATTTCTTGAGAATCCCATGGTGTTAGCCACATGGATAGTGAGAGGATTGCTTCGGAGAGAGCGCATGCCCCGTGACCGGCAGGACCCGTTCGATTTCCCCGAGGAGGTCCTGTACGACTGGTACCGATTTTCTGAGTGGCCTACATGAGAAGTGGCGAAAGATTTATTTTTCTCTAATGCATGATCAGCAGCAACAGATTGCATGTAAATGTATATGACCGTTTCAATTTACTGTTACCTCTATCAAGGACGGCATTTGCGTGGGTGGACGTAGCAGCGTTAAAGTGAGGGTCTCACCATCCACTGTGAAAAAAAAAAAAAAAATTACTTATGCTCCTTTTACAATAAAATATAATTGCGTCATGAAAGCAACCCAGTGTTTTAACATTTGGTGCACTGAAACATACCACATATGCCGTGCTTTGTGAGCTGCTACCTCCAGGGTCTGATGAGACTCCCCCTGCACACACTCCATTATGGGGCGACCCTTATAAGATCAGGTCAACTCCTCTGCAGGAGTGTGCGGTTGTGTAGGAGGACCCCTCCTCTGCAGGAGTGTGCGGTTGTGTAGGAGGACCGCTCCTCTGCAGGAGTGTGCGGTTGTGAAGGAGAACCCCTCCTCTGCAGGAGTGTGCGGTTGTGTAGGACCACCCCTCCTCTGCAGGAGTGTGCGGTTGTGTAGAACCACCCCTCCTCTGTAGGAGTGTGCAGTTGTGTAAGAGGACCGCTCCTCTGCAGGAGTGCGCGGTTGTGTAGGAGGACCGCTCCTCTGCAGGAGTGTGTGGTTGTGTAGGACCACCCCTCCTCTGCAGGAGTGCGGTTGTGTAGGAGGACCGCTCCTCTGCAGTAGTGTGCGGTTGCGTAGGTAGACCCCTCCTCTGCAGGAGTGTGTGGTTGTGTAGGAGGACCACTCCTCTGCAGGAGTGTGCGGTTGTGTAGGAGGACCGCTCCTCTGCAGGAGTGTGCGGTTGTGTAGGAGGGCCACTCCTCTGCAGGAGTGTGCGGTTGTGTAGGAGGACCGCTCCTCTGCAGGAGTGTGCGGTTGTGTAGGAGAACCCCTCCTCTGCAGGAGTGTGCAGTTGTGTAGGAGGACCCCTCCTCTGCAGGAGTGTGCGGTTGTGTAGGAGGACCGCTCCTCTGCAGGAGTGTGCGGTTGTGTAGGACCACCCCTCCTCTGCAGGAGTGTGCGGTTGTGTAGGACCACCCCTCCTCTGCAGGAGTGCGCGGTTGTGTAGGAGGACCGCTCCTCTGCAGGAGTGTGTGGTTGTGTAGGAGGACCGCTCCTCTGCAGGAGTGTACGGTTGTGTAGGACCACCCCTCCTCTGCAGGAGTGTGCGGTTGTGTAGGACCACCCCTCCTCTGCAGGAGTGTGCGGTTGTGTAGGACGACCCCTCCTCTGCAGGAGTGCGGTTGTGTAGGAGGACCGCTCCTCTGCAGGAGTGTGCGGTTGCGTAGGTAGACCCCTCCTCTGCAGGAGTGTGTGGTTGTGTAGGAGGACCGCTCCTCTGCAGGAGTGTACGGTTGTGTAGGACCACCCCTCCTCTGCAGGAGTGTGCGGTTGTGTAGGAGGACCGCTCCTCTGCAGGAGTGTGCGGTTGCGTAGGTAGACCCCTCCTCTGCAGGAGTGTGTGGTTGTGTAGGAGGACCGCTCCTCTGCAGGAGTGTACGGTTGTGTAGGACCACCCCTCCTCTGCAGGAGTGTGCGGTTGTGTAGGAGGACCCCTCCTCTGCAGGAGTGCGTGGTTGTGTAGGAGGACCCCTCCTCTGCAGGAGTGCGTGGTTGTGTAGGAGGACCCCTCCTCTGCAGGAGTGTGCGGTTATGTAGGAGGACCGCTTGTCTGCAGAAGTGTGTGGTTGTATAGGAGGACCCCTCCTCTGCAGGAGTGTGCGGTTGTGTAGGAGGGCCCCTCCTCTGCAGAAGTGTGTGGTTGAGTAGGAGAACCCCTCCTCTGCAGGAGTGTGCGGTTGTGTAGGAAGACCCTTCCTTTGCAGGAGTGTGCGGTTGTGTTGGAGGGCCCCTCCTCTGCAGGAGTGTGCGGTTGTGTAGGACCACCCCTCCTCTGCAGGACTGTGGGGTTGTGTAGGAGGACCGCTCCTCTGCAGAAGTGTGTGGTTGTGTAGTAGAACCCCTCCTCTGCAGGGGTGTGCGGTAGTGTAGGAGAAACCCTCCTCTGCAGGAGTGTGCGGTTGTGTACGAGGACCGCTCCTCTGCAGAAGTGTGCGGTAGTGTAGTAGAACCCCTCCTCTGCAGGAATGTGCGGTTGTGTAGGAGGACCCTTCCTTTGCAGGAGTGTGCGGTTGTGTAGGAGGACCCTTCCTTTGCAGGAGTGTGCGGTTGTGTAGGAGGACCCTTCCTTTGCAGGAGTGTGCGGTTGTGTAGGAGGACCCTTCCTCTGCAGGAGTGTGCGGTTGTGTAGGAGGACCGCTCCTCTGCAGGAGTGTGCGGTTGTGTAGTAGAACCCCTCCTCTGCAGGAGTGTGCGGTTGTGTAGGACCACCCCTCCTCTGCAGGAGTATGCGGTTGTGTAGGACCACCCCTCCTCTGCAGGCGTATGCGGTTGTGTAGGACCACCCCTCCTCTGCAGGAGTGCGGTTGTGTAGGAGGACCGCTCCTCTGCAGGAGTGTGCGGTTGCGTAGGTAGACCCCTCCTCTGCAGGAATGTGCGGTTGTGTAGGAGGGCCCCTCCTCTGCAGAAGTGTGTGGTTGAGTAGGAGAACCCCTCCTCTGCAGGAGTGTGCGGTTGTGTAGGAGGGCCCCTCCTCTGCAGAAGTGTGTGGTTGAGTAGGAGAACCCCTCCTCTGCAGGAGTGTGCGGTTGTGTAGGAGGACCGCTCCTCTGCAGGAGTGTACGGTTGTGTAGGACCACCCCTCCTCTGCAGGAGTGTGCGGTTGTGTAGGACCACCCCTCCTCTGCAGGAGTGTGCGGTTGTGTAGGACGACCCCTCCTCTGCAGGAGTGCGGTTGTGTAGGAGGACCGCTCCTCTGCAGGAGTGTGCGGTTGCGTAGGTAGACCCCTCCTCTGCAGGAGTGTGTGGTTGTGTAGGAGGACCGCTCCTCTGCAGGAGTGTACGGTTGTGTAGGACCACCCCTCCTCTGCAGGAGTGTGCGGTTGTATAGGAGGACCCCTCCTCTGCAGGAGTGCGTGGTTGTGTAGGAGGACCCCTCCTCTGCAGGAGTGTGCGGTTATGTAGGAGGACCGCTTGTCTGCAGAAGTGTGTGGTTGTATAGGAGGACCCCTCCTCTGCAGGAGTGTACGGTTGTGTAGGACCACCCCTCCTCTGCAGGAGTGTGCGGTTGTGTAGGAAGACCCTTCCTTTGCAGGAGTGTGCGGTTGTGTTGGAGGGCCCCTCCTCTGCAGGAGTGTGCGGTAGTGTAGGAGAAACCCTCCTCTGCAGGAGTGTGCGGTTGTGTAGGAGGACCGCTCCTCTGCAGAAGTGTGCGGTAGTGTAGTAGAACCCCTCCTCTGCAGGAATGTGCGGTTGTGTAGGAGGACCCTTCCTTTGCAGGAGTGTGCGGTTGTGTAGGAGGACCCTTCCTTTGCAGGAGTGTGCGGTTGTGTAGGAGGACCCTTCCTCTGCAGGAGTGTGCGGTTGTGTAGGAGGACCGCTCCTCTGCAGGAGTGTGCGGTTGTGTAGTAGAACCCCTCCTCTGCAGGAGTGTGCGGTTGTGTAGGACCACCCCTCCTCTGCAGGAGTATGCGGTTGTGTAGGACCACCCCTCCTCTGCAGGAGTATGCGGTTGTGTAGGACCACCCCTCCTCTGCAGGCGTATGCGGTTTTGTAGGACCACCCCTCCTCTGCAGGAGTGCGGTTGTGTAGGAGGACCGCTCCTCTGCAGGAGTGTGCGGTTGCGTAGGTAGACCCCTCCTCTGCAGGAATGTGCGGTTGTGTAGGAGGGCCCCTCCTCTGCAGAAGTGTGTGGTTGAGTAGGAGAACCCTCCTCTGCCGGAGTGTGCGGTTGTGTAGGAGAACCCCTCCTCTGCAGGAGTGTGCAGTTGTGTAGGACCACCCCTCCTCTGCAGGAGTGTGCGGTTGTGTAGGAGGACCCTTCCTTTGCAGGAGTGTGTGGTTGTGTTGGAGGGCCCCTCCTCTGCAGGAGTGTGCGGTTGTGTAGGAGGACCGCTCCTCTGCAGGAGCGCGTGGTTGTGTAGGAGGACCCCTCCTCTGCAGGAGTGTGCGGTTATGTAGGAGGAGTGCTTGTCTGCAGAAGTGTGTGGTTGTATAGGAGGACATCTCCTCTGCAGGAGTGTGCGGTTGAGTAGGAGAACCCCTCCTCTGCAGGAGTGTGCGGTTGTGTAGGAGGACCCTTCCTTTGCAGGAGTGTGTGGTTGTGTTGGAGGGCCCCTCCTCTGCAGGAGTGTGCGGTTGTGTAGGAGGACCGCTCCTCTGCAGAAGTGTGTGGTTGTGTAGGAGGGCCCCTCCTCTGCAGAAGTGTGTGGTTGAGTAGGACCCCCCTTCCTTTGCAGGAGTGTGCGGTTGTGTAGGAGAACCCCTCCTCTGCAGGAGTGTGCAGTTGTGTAGGACCACCCCTCCTCTGCAGGAGTGTGCGGTTGTGTAGGAGGACCCTTCCTTTGCAGGAGTGTGCGGTTGTGTTGGAGGGCCCCTCCTCTGCAGGAGTGTGCGGTTGTGTAGGAGGACCGCTCCTCTGCAGGAGCGCGTGGTTGTGTAGGAGGACCCCTCCTCTGCAGGAGTGTGCGGTTATGTAGGAGGACCGCTTGTCTGCAGAAGTGTGTGGTTGTATAGGAGGACACCTCCTCTGCAGGAGTGTGCGGTTGAGTAGGAGAACCCCTCCTCTGCAGGAGTGTGCGGTTGTGTAGGACCACCCCTCCTCTGCAGGAGTGTGCGGTTGTGTAGGAGGACCCTTCCTTTGCAGGAGTGTGTGGTTGTGTTGGAGGGCCCCTCCTCTGCAGGAGTGTGCGGTTGTGTAGGAGGACCCTTCCTTTGCAGGAGTGTGTGGTTGTGTTGGAGGGCCCCTCCTCTGCAGGAGTGTGCGGTTGTGTAGGAGGACCGCTCCTCTGCAGAAGTGTGTGGTTGTGTAGGAGGACCCTTCCTTTGCAGGAGTGTGCGGTTGTGTAGGAGGACCCTTCCTTTGCAGGAGTGTGCGGTTGTGTAGGAGGACCCTTCCTCTGCAGGAGTGTGCGGTTGTGTAGGAGGACCGCTCCTCTGCAGGAGTGTGCGGTTGTCTAGTAGAACCCCTCCTCTGCAGGAGTGTGCAGTTGTGTAGGACCACCCCTCCTCTGCAGGAGTGTGGGGTTGTGTAGGAGGACCTTCCTCTGCAGGAGTGTGCGGTTGTGTAGGACCACCCCTCCTCTGCAGGAGTGTGTGGTTGTGTGGTAGAACCCCTCCTCTGCAGGAGTGTGCGGTTGCGTAGGAGGACCCCTCCTCTGCAGGAGTGTGCAGTTGTGTAGGAAGACCCCTCCTCTGCAGGAGTCTGCAGTTGCGTAGGAGGACCCCTCCTCTGCAGGAGTGTGCGGTTGCGTAGGAGAACCGCTCCTCTGCAGGAGTGTGCGGTTGCGTAGGAGGACCGCTCCTCTGCAGGAGTGTGCGGTTGTGTAGAAGGACCGCCATTTGTGATCATTCTACAACAAAGAGACGCGTAAAAGGTAAAGCTTTGTGCATGTTGTAGTCTAGACTGCTGCAGACTATGGATGTATATTGTTCACATCATATGTAGCCTGGAAGATATAATAAACTTACTGACCGCTTTGAACTATGTTCTTGTATTTTTTTTTTTTTTACTTGCTCCCAAGTCCTTTTTGCTCCACTGGGGTTGCAACAGAAATTAGCTTCAATTGTTAAAAAGAATAAAAGAAAATCGAAACGGGCACACATATTTGAGAGACACATACAGTGGTGATTTAATATTAAAATCCTAGTCATTTATGCATTGAGATTGCATCTGTGATTTTTTGCCAAGATTCTTTGCGGCTTCTGGCAGCTGCAACAGTGTTGCTTTTTGCCTGAATGATGTCTTTATATTCTTCATATACTCAGCAACAAAAGTTTCTGTGACACCATTTATGTGTATGTTATAAATGACACGCAAAGATCTCAATGCAATCAATATGTTTATTTAACAGGAGAAACACTGACTTTTCAGTGCCAACGTCACTCAAAACGAAAAATGTCATTTTCATGCGTCATGAAGCACTTGTCTGACGTCTAACCAATTGTGACCTTCACACTTCAATACCGGGTGTGACTTCCTCGTGCCATGATGCAAGCAACGCATCTCCGGCGCATGGACCGAATCAGATGTGCCAGAAATTGCTGTGGGATGTCATTCCAAATCTGACGTAGACGTTGTCGCAATTCCTGGAGTGTAGCTGGCGGGTTATCCAACCGCCGCAAACGTCGATCCATCTCGTCCCAAAGATGCTCGACTGGGGACATGTCTGGGGATCTGGCTGGCCATGGCAGGACATTGACATGTTGTTGCATCAGATACTGCTGTACAATCCTTGCAACGTGTGGTCTGGCGTTATCATGTTGCAGCGTTATTCCGGGACTATGTTGCATCAAAAACGGTACCACCAATGGCCGTAGCACTTCATCGCGATATCTTTGACCTGTCAGATTTCCATCAATAACAAGCAAATCTGTTCTGTTTCTAGCCGTGATCCCTCCCCAAATCATGACACTACCACCTCCAAAACGATCAAATTCCTGAACACAGTTGTTGGCATAACGTTCTCCACGTCGACGGTATACACGTAAACGACCATCACATCGGTTAAGCATGAATCTTGATTCATCAGTGAAGAGTACAAGATCCCACTGACGTTGGATCCACCGTCGATGTTGTTGTGCCCACTGTAGACGCAGTCGTCGGTGTTGTACTGTGAGTATTGGACGTCTTGCTGGCCGACGTGGGACAATGCCAAAATGACGGAGACGGCGACGGATTGTCTGTGCAGACAGTCGCCTCAAACCAGGTATCGTTCTTGCAGTTATGGTTGCAGGTTGGAATCGATTTCGGAGATGGGTTGTTCGAATCCAGTTGTCCTGTCTGGGAGTGGTTACTCGTGGATGGCCGCTGCGAGGACGGTCTCTGACATGTCTTGTCTGCTGATGACGCTGCCATAAGTTCCAAATGGTGTTTCGGTGGACATTCAGGCGATGAGCAACTTCCCTCTGCGAGGTTCCGGATTCAATCATCCCAATGGCCCTCCACCGATCATTTTCAGACAGTCTTGGCATTTAGAGGGTAGAGTTCCTGATCCGAAATGGCTGTGTTTTCGATAAGTGATGCTTCCGTCGTTCATCAGGCACAATGTGAACATTCCAAAAATTCTCCTCTTTTATTGCCATCCACAAGCATGATTTACGCACATTTTCACGTGCAAAGTCATTTTCTTGCATTTTCATGATTTCCATTTCAATGTTGTGTTTACGTGTACTGTTTCAGTCTGATATCACCATGTATGACAATTTCATAATTGCGTTATGAAAAATAATTAACAATATTGGTGTCACAGAAACTTTTGTTGCTGAGTATATATCCTTAGAATTATTGTTTGCGCCTCCGTCGAGAAATTAGTTGCTCTCTGCGGCTTCTCAATGGAGCGTAATTGATCAAGTGGAGTTAACACCGCCCCTTTTATTTGCACAAGCACAGATCCTAGACTGCAAACTCCTGGGTTCACTTAACGAGTTGATAATGAGCTTCGTGAGACCGATAAACAAGACCGCGGATGTCTGGTTCAGTGCAACTGGGTAACTGAGGGAAACCCCGGGTATGTTAATCCAGCTTCGTGAGAGAGGCCCCGGGAGTATTCTAGGGGAGTCCAAGATCAAAATATAACCTTGGAAATATAGCAAAATAGGTCCACTTTAAGTTTAAACCACAGTTTCTGAATGGAAGCACAGATGTTTGTATGTTTTTTATGCATTTTGTGGATTTGCCCTTGTTTAATTTAAGTAGTGAAGAGCATTTGGGAGAATCGTATTTAGAGAGTGGTCATGTGTTTAGCGCTAACTAGCCGTTAAATTAACGGAGCTTTGCCCAGGACTGCTTTTGAGAATGTTCCTTGCACCTCGAATCAGCTGCGAGGTCAACTGAAACCAAAAGAACTGGTCTCTTTTGAACTTGAAAAAAATAATTGGGGTGGCTCTTCCGCTACGGCCCCCACTCCCGTGTGCCCACTTTCTTCTGACTGGCCAGCTCTTTGGAGGGCGATGTTGGGCGGGACGTGGCTGTAGAACGCAGTTTCCCGGGTCAGTCTCCCCAAAGTGAAACATGAGACACGGCTGCCATTTGATAAAGAAGTGGCGGGCGAATTCCGCAGTCTAACGTTTTACTTGAATATAGATCCAATGAAATGAACTTGTTCTAATAAACGCAGCGGCAAAAGTGGAGGACGCAGTGCGAAAGTCTGGCAGCTCAAGCAGGAATTTGCTATCGGCTACAGTTTGCTACGACAACAATGGTGAGTACGGCAGTTTTTCTATTCTATAGCTAGGATTGAGGGAAAGCTAGAATCCACCCCATATAGACACATTTGTAGAACGGGTCGATTTATCCACGTGTAGACCAGAGACCATAGAAATCCGGTGCGTCTGAGTTTAGAGGGAAACAGACAGTGAGGAGCAGCTAAAATTGGACCAACAACTTATGGACTGCTTCGGTGTGTATTATAAGGACCTGCGGGTTCGTGTGCATAACTGTGGTGTGTCGATAGCAATGAGAAACGAACAGCTTCTGCACTGATATATGACGGAGGGGCGAAAGCTCTAGGCCAAACGGCCTTTTCGGAAATTGCCCATGGTAACCGTTTACTTATTGTGTTGGAATAAGGAAAATTTTACAGGAAAGAATTTAATATTCAATCAACGGCAATGCAGAGAAATCATTTGTGATACCAGACACATTATAGCCTGTGCGTTTCCCTATTGGTTTCACCGGTAGCATCACAGAGCTTGCCCAGGTATTGGAGATGCATCAGGCAGACCCCAGTCATTGATAAGTAAAGCGATCATTTAACATGCACCCAAAAACGGACCACAAGCTTTGCAAAACCTACGTCTGGTCTAACTGCACCTCTCCTGTTAGCTTAAACTGTAGTGGCTACAATCAGGCAACGTTATGATGCAATTGTCACATTGATGCTTACCAAAGTAACACAAGCATACCAATCAGAATTGCTGCATATAAGTTAACCAGGAGCATTTTTAATTAGCATAGCACGCAAACTAACATGCAGTAGATGATAAGCGGTCATAACTTTGAACGTAATCTGTGCGCAAAAAAAATTTGTTTTGCGTCCGGAGTGAAAGCGGCTTGACGTGCCCATAACACGTGTATTCACATCTTTGTGTTGACTTTGAATGTAATCTGTCATGTGAAAGATTAGTTTTGCGTCCAGTGTGAAAGCTGCTTAACTTGCTCATAACGTGTGTATTCACGTCTTTGCATTGACTTTGAATGTAGGCTAATCAGTCCCGCGAAAAATTTGTTTCACGTCCAATGTGAAAGCAGCTTTATGGATACCCTAGTACACGACACCTAGAGAGAGCTCTGGTTATGTTATGAACATAATACAGATTTTACAGACCGTAAGTTCTGTTAGTGCGGACAAGTGGCTTATGTGGAGCTTGCGAATCGATCACTTCTACAGAAAGGAATTTCCTATTTAATCTCCGCCTTTTTCGGCTTTTTATAAGCCACAACAACTTCTAAAGAAATTATGTCACGGTAGAGCAGAGAAATCATTTGTTATACCAGACACGGTAGAGCTTTTACTTTTCTCATTACTTTCACGGTAGCACCAGAGTATCCGGCTGATCCCGGTCATGGATAAGTGAAGCGATCACAAGCAGCCGTAAACAAACACAAACACCTATCCCAAGCACTGCAAAACCTCCGTCTGGTCTAACTGTGCCTAACTTTGCCGACAAATGCTAACCGAAGAGGTGCTGTTTCAACTGTAGTGGCTACAATCGGGCAAGGTTATGATGAAACTGCCACATTGATGCTAACCAAATTAACACAAGCATACTGATCAGAATTATTGCATACAAGTTAACCAGGAGCATTTTTAATTAGCACTGCACGCGAACTAACATGAAGTAGCTGGTAACCGAGCGGTCATGACAAGCACTGAGACAAACCCTTGCAATACAGTATTTACAGACAGCAAGTTCAGTTACTGTGGACAGTTGTACCAAGCATCCAAATTACAAACAAGTATTAAAAGTTCGCTTCAAATGAGGTTTATGTTCACATACCTTCTGTAGAATTTCCCCTGATAATACTCTTGCTAATGATTGTTCCCTAAATGCGCAACAGTAACTTGGCTATGTTAGCCGCTGTGCTACAGCCACAATCAACTGGCTATCACGTCAGGTTGGCTTATGCAGTAAAAGCAACTTACAGCCTCTGTGTCTGTAGGTCATGGACAGTCGCAACCACAGTCGCGAATAAAAAAAGCTACCCACTGATTTCTGGTGGCATCCTCTTCTGGAAGAGAAATAGGTGTTTTTCTTTGCGTCCAAAAGTAAACGGACAAGCAGGTTTGGGAGAGCTACTGACAAAACTGCACCTCAAATGACCTGCGGTTCTTCTTTTGTATTTCCAATAGTGTAGACGCTACTAAGGCCAAGTATGATCTGCCATTGTTAGTGCCTGCTAGAATAGTTTCCGGTGTGGGCAGGTCCAACGCCGTGATTGGCTCTGGCTAGGTCTGTACTAATTGGACGGCACAACCTGACGTCAGGTTTTGCCCAGATCTCGGGAGAAGGTGTTCAGAGAGGAAATCATGTTCACGAAATCACGTTCTTGGATTAGGGCAAAACCTCTGTATCTTATGTTTAGAAACTTTTCAGAGGTTGAGTACGGACAACCAATATTATAACATTACTAATATTTATTAAAAGAAGGATCAGCATAATGGGTCCCCTTTAAACATTAGATTTTTATTTCTCTATTTGATTTCACCAAACCTTACATGATCATGATCATTCAAGAGTTTTTTTGTTTTTTTTTTAACCACAATCTTCCTCAAAGATGATGGTTCACCATTATCCTTCCAGGTTTTAATAATGCATTGGATTGTCCTTAACCAAACTTCAAGAGTTTTAGAAACACCCTTTATCATTTTCTTTGCTTGATGCAGGCCATTAATTTGGCCAATCTGAAACAGTGAGATATCCTTTCCTAACAGCAGGATATGATCTGACATGGTTGTTTATAGGCTCATTCATGCTCCCTTTACGTACAAAAATAGAGATGTCCGTTCGAAACTTCGTAAATGTCTCTGCCCTCATACTTCTGTGCGTCTTTGGCGTTGGCAAGGATGTTCAGCTGTAAATCCACTAGAGGGCAGCTCAGAGCGAAAAGTTTCAGACAATAAGTAGCAGGCTCTCGTTTGCGATTGGGGAGGGAGAGTGAAGAGAGCCTGCATGAAAGCCAGGGGTTCTTGAATTCTGCCCCTAACAAGCTGTCAGCTTGGTTAGATTAATTAGGTCTATGCATTGGCACTCAGCAACAAAAAAATTTTTTTTTTCTCCAGCGCGAGTGGCATTTCAGAACTCTCTTGCGAATGAAGGTAATTTCGGCAACAAGTACTTACACCTGTTTTAGCAGCACAGTCACGCAACTTGCTGTGAAAATAGACAGCTGTCTGAACAAAATAAGCCGCGTTCCCCCGGTCAATAAAGAAAGCCGCGACCCACCCCCAACAAAATACATGCCTTCTCTCCCCCCGTAACGGTGTCAAGCGACTTTTATGACAGCCGATAGCTACTTTCCTTACTGTGGAGCTGGCAACACTGGCAGGCTCTCTTTTCACACTCCCTCCCCCATCATAAACAAGAGAGCCTGCTCGCAGGCTAGACAATAAGAAACAGGCTGCGTCTGAATAGTTTTTTTTTTTGCCTGGGAAAGTTCCTACCTCCTAAAAATGATCCGGAAATAATTACTGGGCAGCAATGATAAGTGTATTCGAATTCTATAAATTTTAAGGAAAGGAGTCTCAGTGCTTTCTAATTTACCTCCTTTACCATAAGGGTCATTCCATGCCATTTGAACAACTGGCTTACACCACACCATCTCAAATTTACTTAAGATTTTATTGTGGTAACCAACATGGTATTACATGAATAATCCCAAAATTTTAGCCTCCTTCTCCAATAATTACTCATGTTGATAGCAATTTTAGTGTTCGAAAATAAAAGTTAAATTGATCATTTTTGAGTCCTGTTCAAATTTTCCAGAAATGAAATGTTAACAAGGCAATCAGAGATAGCAGACCTGGCCCCAGCCACGGGCTGACAGAGAGTGAGTGACAGACACACACACACAGACACGATCATACATACAGCACAAACGTTCACAGAAATTTTACGTAATGTTCATTTCGCAAAAATAATACAAAGACAACCTAAGCAGACATAGAAAACAATATAATACACGACAATCAAGGCTCCTCAGGCATCAAGCAAATAGGCGTACGAGCCGCAGCGACCTCCATTTTAATACGAAGAGCGGTGAACTGCGCTGGCTCCCGAGGCATGGCGTAGTTTATCCCGGGCAGCTAGCTAGCTAGCTAACTGTCCTTGCAATATAAGTCAAATTCATTAATACTGCACAAATGACCACAAAAATGCTTAGCTTTGTCCAGCTAGGTAAAACAAAATGCTAACTAGACACAGAAGACGATAGAACACGTTATACCATGTTTAAAAAAAAAAAAAAAAAAAGTAGTGATTTCAGCAAGCCCAGCAGGCTGGAAAGCGGACCCTGTGTGCAATATGCAATTCCATGCAAGATCCGTGTCAACGCGATCACTTTGTCCACCAACGAAAAACGGGCAGTATGCAGCGAAAGTATGCGGAATAATGCAACGCAAATAGAAGTAAAAGCACAAATTCAATCGTAACATCACAAATTATTACATAGAGCACAAACGTTCACAGAAATTGTACGTAATGTTCATTTCACAAAAATAATACAAAAATTACCTTAGCAGACATAGAAAACATTATAATACACAACAATCCAGGCTCCTCAGGCATCAAGCAAATAGGCCTACGAGGACAGACGAACAATGCGCTGGTCCCCGTGGCATGGCGTAGTTTATCCCGGGCAGCTAGCTAGCTAGCTAACTCTCCTTGTAACATGATCATTGGGGGGCCAATGATTGGGGGGGCCAGGTAATGGCCAGAGGCTGACAGACAGAGACTTGAAATCTTGAACTTCGGCATATATCTCAGCTGAACTTTGGCCTAGATTATCCATTTAATCACTTGTTCCTCTTGTGCGACTAACATCCTGCAAAGTTTGGTTAAAATCTACGTGGCCTTTTTTGAGATAACCGACAAACAAACCAACCAACGTCGGTTTTCTGACAAATTTTACTACCTATCAAAATATGCTACCTCACAGTTCTGCGCTTGCACAAACCTAAAATCTCGGGCGGTTTCCTCGCTCACATCTTAAGTATCTTCAAAAACCATAAAAATAGATTTCTTTTCAGTGCGCATTTCAACTTGTAATTGTACATATATTTGCACGTACACGCCGGGTTTTCCTGAAAATACAGAAATTAGATGATAATGGTATATGTATATCTATAATATATTTGAGGTCTATGTCTGTCTGTCTGTGCGTATGCATATGTTTTTCTCCAATATTTCTCAACTGATTATAACCAAATTTCGTGTGAATATCCACTTGGACACCAGGAAGGACTTGACGTCACCCGATTTTTGACGGTGACGGTCATGCACGCAAAAAAAATGGTAATTTCCCTCCGGGTAGCAGGTTGCAGCTAGTGGGCATATATTTTTGAACAAACTTATCCAACTTGTTATAAAATCTGCTTATAATAAGCTAACAAATAAAGTTACTACTGTAAACTGATCTATATTGCAATATAAAGGCGAAAACAAAGACTTTACGATCGCTTTGCATTACCGCAGTATTTTTTGACAAAAGAGCACAAATTGGCAGAACACCTGCAAAAAAATTCTCTTCCTTGATGGAGGTGAATAATGTTTAATGCGCGTCTGCTCTGTAGCCATGGTAACGAGCATTTGATTGACGTTCACGGGAGTCGAGGGGGAGTTGAGCGGAAGAGGAAGAAGCGAGGAGAGTTGTGCTCACAAGTGACGATAGGGGTTTGAACTTGAAGCGCGAGTTTGTGTATGATTTTTTTTGCGTACTCGATATGCATCATAAATCTGATCTGTAGTGGGCAGTTATACGCTGAGTGTATAATTCAAAGCGATTCATAGACGCGAAATATTTAGTTTTGTGGCATTTTTTATTTTGCGCAGTTTTGATTTTATTTTATTCACTTTTATACATACAGTTATCATGTTCCTCCTCATTTTGTGCTGTGAATGCAAAAATATTCATAGACGTTAAATATTTAGTTTTATGGCCTTATTTTGTGCAGTTTTGGTATTTAATTGCATTTTATTCACTAACGCAGTTTTTGTTCCTCATTTTCTTAACCCTTCAGACCCTGTGTCCATTACAATGGACGTCACATGACGACTGGTTTTTTTTTGCAACATTTAACACCACCTAAGTCCTCAAGACCATTTGAGCGGACGTTTAGCAACCAATCAGCAGTATAGGTATCCTTGTGGCCATTTTTAAAAATACAACACACTGAAGAGAGGCATGGCAGGACTTCACTCCACACGACGAAGTAAGGACTATTTTCAACAGTTTTATTCACATTTATAGATATTTGGGCAAAGATATCATACTTTTAAAACAATATTGACAGATGGAATGTTTGAATTGAAGCATAATATCAAATGTTTAACAGCAAGTTTTTACTCAGGATTTTTTTAAATGTTGCTGTCCATTTGAATGGACAGTGGGTCTGAAACTATGTCATTGAACTCAATTCTACACCAGGGAAGAATTAATTTGTCACTATAAAAATAGCACACCAGAACTGCTATATTGCTATATTTTTCACAACCTTGGAACATATTTCAGGTCTGAAGGGGTTAATGTGCTCTGAAATGCACTTGGCACATATAAATAAATGTGTATGTATACTCAGCAACAAAAGTTTCTGTGACACCATTTATGTGTATGTTATAAATGACACGCAAAGATCTCAATGCAATCAATATGTTTATTTAACAGGAGAAACACTGACTTTTCAGTGCCAACGCCACTCAAAACGAAAAATGTAATTTTCATGCGTCATGAAGCACTTGTCCGACGTCTAACCAATTGTGACCTTCACACTTCAATACCGGGTGTGACTTCCTCGTGCCATGATGCAAGCAACGCATCTCCGGCGCATGGACCGAATCAGATGTGCCAGAAATTGCTGTGGGATGTCATTCCAAATCTGACGTAGACGTTGTCGCAATTCCTGGAGTGTAGCTGGCGGGTTATCCAACCGCCGCAAACGTCAATCCATCTCGTCCCAAAGATGCTCGATTGGGGACATGTCTGGGGATCTGGCTGGCCATGGCAGGACATTGACATGTTGTTGCATCAGATACTGCTGTACAATCCTTGCAACGTATGGTCTGGCGTTATCATGTTGCAGCGTTATTCCGGGACCATGTTGCATCAAAAACGGTACCACCAATGGCCGTAGCACTTCATCGCGATATCTTTGACCTGTCAGATTTCCATCAATAACAAGCAAATCTGTTCTGTTTCTAGCCGTGATCCCTCCCCAAATCATGACACTACCACCTCCAAAACGATCAAATTCCTGAACACAGTTGTTGGCATAACGTTCTCCACGTCGACGGTATACACGTAAACGACCATCACATCGGTTAAGCATGAATCTTGATTCATCAGTGAAGAGTACAAGATCCCACTGACGTTGGATCAACCGTCGATGTTGTTGTGCCCACTGTAGACGCAGTCGTCGGTGTTGTACTGTGAGTATTGGACGTCTTGCTGGCCGACGTGGGACAATGCCAAAATGACGGAGACGGCGACGGATTGTCTGTGCAGACAGTCGCCTCAAACCAGGTATCGTTCTTGCAGTTATGGTTGCAGGTTGGAATCGATCTCGGAGATGGGTTGTTCGAATCCAGTCGTCCTGTCTGGGAGTGGTTACTCGTGGACGGCCGCTGCGAGGACGGTCTCTGACATGTCTTGTCTGCTGATGACGCTGCCATAAGTTCCAAATGGTGTTTCGGTGGACATTCAGGCGATGAGCAACTTCCCTCTGCGAGGTTCCGGATTCAATCATCCCAATGGCCCTCCACCGATCATTTTCAGACAGTCTTGGCATTTAGAGGGTAGAGTTCCTGATCCGAAATGGCTGTGTTTTCGATAAGTGATGCTTCCGTCGTTCATCAGGCACAATTTGAACATTCCAAAAATTCTCCTCTTTTATTGCCATCCACAAGCATGATTTACGCACATTTTCACGATTTCCATTTCAATGTTGTGTTTACGTGTACTGTTTCAGTCTGATATCACCATGTATGACAATTTCATAATTGCGTTATGAAAAATAATTAACAATATTGGTGTCACAGAAACTTTTGTTGCTGAGTATATGTTTAAAAAGATGGCATATGTGTTCTCAAAGGCTGTTTTTGAAGAATATATTTGCTATAAAAAATTCTATAAAAGTGGTTCGTGACATAATGAACATGGGAAAATGTGGGTCCCAATGTGAGACCAGTTGAGAACCCCTGATGTGGCACATTTAAGGCATAAGGGGATGTGTAATGCAGTGGCACCTGGTGCGCTGAAAATTGAAGCACAGACCCCACTGTGAAAATGATTACATTTGCCTTTTCAATCATTTAATTAAATTGACTGTTTGTGGTGTACATGTAAAGTCGGTACCATCAGGTGTGGCCAGTTATGCTTGTTAAAATAAGACCAGCAGTAATAAGCACAAATCTTTTCTCAGTCATTTTACTAAATAAGTTTTCCTACAAGCATATACCATCAGCAGTTGCAAACAGCTTCCTTCTTAATGCAATACTGCAACGACGAATGAGAATGTTTTGTTTACTTCACAGAAGAGAGTACGATGTTAACTTTTGTCCTTGATTTATGCACATCCCACTCAATCAAATCTTAGCTTCATGATTGCTTATTTACAAAGAAAGCAAAAAATATCAATAAATATCCTCAAATAAATAATGTTGCAAATTTATGTTGAAATGCTGCATATTTTTTCTCATGTTACCTCATTCAGGAAAATTTGCCACACCTGATAATGTGTTCATGAAAGATTTAAACCAGTTAAAGACCAGTCAGTATATTCACAAGATGTTCTGTGCTTCGCCAATTTTTATTTCACCATCTGTAACAGGTGTACAGTAATATGAACACTGGCTTGTCTGTGGCGTAGCTAGCGGCAGCTTGCTCACATTTTCAAGGGTGCGTTATTGACATTTGACATTGTTTATTCCAGCGACTGACATTCAATGGTTATGTTGCCTTGCTAAGCTGCATCGACCATAGCCATTACATGGAGACTGCTATGCCCACCAGCTGCCTCTCACTGCACAGTAATATGAATAACTAACCTTATACAGTCTGACATGCATGTAAAACAAACTTGCTAAAGTAAGGCATGAACTTTCAATATAGTCAATATAGCACTGATGTTCAAAAGCTTTTTCCTCACAAAGTGGTCATAGATGCTGAAAGAGTGGGAGTTTAAGACCAGGCTTGTTGACTCTGTAATAGAGAGCTGCCTCATCAGGGTCATCTCTGTGGTTTGATGAAACACAGAAGATTCACATCTCGGGTATAAAAAAAAAAAGAAAAAATAAAAGAAGTTAAATATATATTTTTTTTTTCTCCCCAGACCCAAACCATGTGTACACAGAAACTGAGCACACGGTGGAAAGTTATCCACAGTAAAAACTAGATGATGCGCACTCTATAGAGAAGCTAACCCACGCCTTGACCTTTCAACCTCAAAATGCAAATTTGGACAGGGTACCCTAGGATCATCTACCCCACAATGTTTGGTCACCCTAGCTTCGGTGGTGGCCGAGCTGTCGCGCGGGCACATGCACACACGGTGCTGAACTGTATACCCACGCCGCCTCGTCGGGTGTGGGCAATAAGACCCAAGGTAGTTTCACAAAGTGCAGTCAGGAGTACAGGCTACTGGCAGCTCTGGTAGGTGTCAATGAGGAGCTTGCTGGTCTCCCCAAGCATAAGAAAGTCAGAGAAAGCACAATATATCAAGAGAAATCACACCAAAAGCTGTAATAATAATAAAAATAATAATAATAATAAAAATAAAGGGGCCACACTGGCAGGCCCACTGCACTACCATCCCCCACCTATGATACATAATTATCATGGGAAAACCACAGGAAACAGGACTCTTCAGCCCCAAAGTAACATCTCGGTGATAAGGAAAAATCACCCCCCACAGCAGACACGGGCACAGCTTCAGAAACATTATAAGGATTGATTCTGCGAGTCCTCCGTCTGCACTTTGAGCCACAAAATCCGCAGACACTCTCGAGCGGCAGTTCAAGCCATATTGCAGGACAGTAAAAAACGCTTTAAGGCCCAGCAGAGTTCAGTGCACATTATCTGCAGTCAGTGCACTGCTCAAGGTGTCCTCTAGGGGGAGCAAAGAACACGTGATTTAAACGTCCTTTAAGTTTTCAGAGGCATCATCTGCATCAAGGAGACCACGGGGCATGCTCAAATCACATCTTTTTCAAGTCCCTTTTTCCCTCTGCCCTCTCCTTGATCCTAACCCCACCCCTCAGGGGAAGCAAGGGAAGGAAACAGAATTATGATGTGATGAGAAGAGGGGGATTGAGAAAAAAAGACCTAATGAAATAGAATAACATTGCACCTTCAAAAGTCAATGACAGGTGTGGCTGTCGCGTAGCAGATGGGGAGAGGTGGGTCCATACAGTGATCTTCAGTACGTTTCAGTTTCCAGAAAAATACTTCAGCGAAAGGACACTTCAGTTATTTAGCTGAGGACATCCTTGGGAGAGTCGAAACTCCGGGTTCTCATGTCCTCGAGAGTATTTATCTGATTGGAATCCCCTTCTAGGCAATCGATCAGGTAACCATTGGCCTACCTGTCTGTCTGGTCGTCCATCTCTCCGTCTGCCTGTCCATTTGTCTGTCTGTCACTCTGTCCATCCATCGCACCCTCACTCTGCTTACCTGTCAGTGTATCTGTCTACTACTCTCAGTCCATCTCTCCCACTTGAAATCTGCCCGACTGCTTGTTTGTGAGTCTCTCCATCTGTCCGTCCCTCGGCAAGTACGTTTGCCAGTCCATGTGGGGCTACAGGTCTTTAACTTTCTCTTCCACGCTCTGGTTGCTGGCTCCAACATACCGCTCCTGTACCCCGAGTGTGCTGGACCCAGAGTTAAAGACTCAAAGAACAAGCACTTCCAGTTCAAACAGCATCCCTTATCTGACAGGAAATAAGGAGGACTCTAGTACCAATGCAAACCTTAACAACAGTAGCTAGTACATCTCTCTCTCTCTCACTCGCGCGCGCGCGCACACACACACACTTGTACTTATATCTTTGTGAGGACATTACATCGACTTCCATTCATTTTTCTGTGTCTCTGCAGCCTTTCCCTAATCTTAATAGGCAATGTATGCCTAATCCAACCCTTACCCTAACCTTAACCTATCCCTAATTATAACCTTACCCCTAACTTTAGCTAACTAGAGTGTTCAGGTGAACACGGGTCACCTGCGAAGCTTATGTGAAAGTGTGACTACCAACTGAAAGTGTGACTACCTGACAGACAGACAGACGGACAGACAGACGCCGACAGTGATCCTTATGTGCTGCTATGCTTCGCAGGTGACACAATAAGTAACAATGTGCCTTTGTAGTTGTGAGGACCGGCCAAAATGTCTTCAATTCCCTAAAATGTCCTCACTCTGTAGGAAAAAAAAAATGTTTTTTGGTTCTCACTTGGTAGCAAGTACAAGAACTCTCTCTCTCTCTCTCTCTCTCTCTCAAACTCACACTCACCTCACACCTACCTCTCCTTTTATTCGCTGCAACATCTCCTGCATTTTTCACCCAATTTAAATGCCCAGGTTGAAATGACCAATGAGAGGAATTCAAGTTACCCACTAGCGTGATTAATGGTAAAATACAGTCACCTCAGCATCCAGTTGAACACTGAATGTGAGGATTGAGATTCTGATATGAATTTGAGGAGATGGAGTTGGGAAAACTCTGCTGATGGGCCCCTGAGCAAGGCCCTTCACCCCAAAACCACTCCAGTTTGTTTACCCCTGTTCCTCTCCATACCTACGCAGTTGCAAAACTTGTTCTCTTTGGCATTTTTCCCCAAGACATCCCTGAAATAGAGTAAGCTGATCTCAAATGTACCTCCCCTGGTTAAATAAATAGGAAAATGTTCCTAGATAATGATCCTCAGATGCATAAATCCTGGTGATATAAACGGGGAGAGGGAGGGGGGGCGGGATAATTTTTTTTTTTTAATTTCTAAAAAAAACAAGGGTTTGGTTTGACAATGCACCCGACTCCCTACAGTCCTCAGGGTCAGCTGAAAGGGGGGTTAAGGATACGTGTCGAAGTGAAAGTCGGCCCCAATGGCAGCAGACATCAGGGCCTGGATGTTCCTCTCCTCCAGGTCCCCGAAGCAGTAGCCATTAGCCTTATCCACCACACGCATCACCTGCATCATGCTCTCTTTGTCCTGAGGGGCCAAGGGTAAAATGTCACTCATCAGCACAGCATGCCCATCACAACCAGATCATCTACTCCTGCTAATTTCACACAGGTTAACAGCCAAGTTCTCTCACCCACACAGGTAACTTTATCCTGCACAGGAAAGTCGTCTCACCTGCACGTTAAGCGGTACGAAAGACACCAGGCTGTAGTCCTGAATGACCTCAGCCAGCTTCTCATTCAGCCGGCGGAACTTCCTGAAGAAAGGATCAGCAGCCAGGTGGTCCAGAAGATAAGACAGGTCCAGCACTTCCGTGTAGAAGTCCAAATTGAATGCTGTCAGAGGAGGCATGCACAGAAGCTGCGTGTGTTTAAATCCAGATTAAATGCTGTCAGAGGGGGCATGCACAGAAACTGCGTGTGTTTAAATCCACATTAAATGCTGTCAGAGGGGGCATGCATAGAAACTGCAAGTGTTTAAATCCACATTAAATGCTGTCAGAGGGGGCATGCATAGAAACTGCAAGTGTTTAAATCCACATTAAATGCTGTCAGAGGGGGCATGCACAGAAGCTGCAAGTGTTTAAATCCAGATTAAATGCTGTCAGAGGAGGCATGCATAGAAACTGCAAGTGTTTAAATCCGCATTAAATGCTGTCAGAGGGGGCATGCACAGAAGCTGCAAGTGTTTAAATCCAGATTAAATGCTGTCAGAGGGGGCATGCACAGAAGCTGCAAGTGTTTAAATCCAGATTAAATGCTGTCAGAGGGGGCATGCACAGAAGCTGCGTGTGTTTAAATCCAGATTAAATGCTGTCAGAGGGGGCATGCACAGAAGCTGCGTGTGTTTAAATCCAGATTAAATGCTGTCAGAGGGGGCATGCACAGAAGCTGCAAGTGTTTAAATCCAGATTAAATGCTGTCAGAGGGGGCATGCACAGAAGCTGCATGTGTTTAAATCCAGATTAAATGCTGTCAGAGGGGGCATGCACAGAAGCTGCAAGTGTTTAAATCCAGATTAGATGCTGTCAGAGACTGAGGGGGAGAGCACATCACGCTGTGGGGGTTGGATCATCAGCAGCAGGAGAGGCTCCATCAACATTACAGTCATTTATCACCTGGAGCAGAGTGGGGTTAAGAGCCTCTCAGGACCCAACAGCTACACTGATCACATTGTTGTTACACTTGGACTGCAACCAACAACCTTCATCCTAGTTGGGCTGACCACCACTGCCCTAATAGGCTGTCCATAAACCCACATAACCTTAGTATTAACTGACAGGAATAAGCACTAAACTCAAACAGAGGTCAACACTGATTCACTTTAACTCAGCCTGGAATAAACACAGAATCACTGTTAGACACAGGCATGGGCGCTGAACCACCATTAAACTAAGTCAGAATTGAGCACAAACTCACTGTTGAAATCAATCAGGAACGAGCACATCACCATTTAACTGAATCGGATGTGAACATTGAATCCCTGTTTATCCCAGTTGGGAATGAGCACTGAATCACTGCTAGATTCAGTCAGGTGTGCGCACTGAATCACAGTTAAACTCAAAAAACAATCAAGCTGGTAACGACGCGGGTGACGCAGGAAGTTTCACCAGACCTCACCCAGCTTGCCATACTGCTCGATGAGGTCCATCTTAGATAAGATGTTAACATGCGGCAGCTCCACATTCAGCATGGTGGACAGCGATGTGCACAGGACTGAAATGAACTTGGCAGGATCCACACAGTAATGGGAGTCCACCAGATGTACCGCTGTCAGCTGCAGCCAGAGGAGGGAGACATGAAGAGGCCAAGTAATCACAGCAGGCTCATTACAGCCTAAGGATACAATTGAGATTCAGTCCCTAAAGTTGTGCCACAGAAAGTGTAAATGTGTTCAGATGTTCAAATAAGCAAGTGTGAATGTGCATAGCGCAATACATGAGTATTAAAGCATGGAAAAGTGCGTGTCCAATGGTCCATAAAGGTACATTTTCATAACTGCATATACTGCTGTGATGTTGTCCCTGTTAGGAGTTTGCACCCTTTTTTAAAGTACATACATATGTAAAAGGTGTATTTTAGTCATTTGTTTTTAAATGGATGTCATTGTTCAGTAAAGGGAGTACATACTTGTTTTTAATTGAATGTGCATAAATATGTAAAAGGGGAATATAGTCATTTATTTTCCATTGGACACGCACAAGTCCTCATAGACATACACTCACTTGCTATAAATTGAATGTGCACAAACATGCATAACTAGGACATGGTAATTAGATGCTAGTGACTGATAAGTGGAAAGGCGGAGTTCACATATTCAAGCAGTTAAGCGGTGTATTGTGGGATGCACAAACTCAAACCAGTCCCCCCAGCACCTCACCCTGAAGTTCCAAAGGGAGAGCTGGGAGAAGATGTTCTTCACCGAGTTCTGGTGTGTGTAGAGCTCCACCTGCCCGGGGCAGTCAAACAGCACGTAGCTGTCAGCGTACGGCTGGAGCTTAGTCCGCAGCCAATCCAGGTTAGCCTCCAGGTACTCCATGCAGTACAGCAGGCCACCGTTAGGCCCGAGCCGCAGCCCGTCCATCACGTCACCCAGTGTGACCAGCTCAGACACGTCCACGGCGCACGGGTATGGCAGCCCCTCGTTAGCGGGGTCCAGGTTCACCACTGCCACCTTCCGCCCCAGGGCTTGCAGAAATTCAGCCATGCGACGACAGTACGTGGTCTTTCCCGCACCCGGAGGCCCGATCACCGCCTGACCGAAACGCAGGGAGGGGGTAGTGGTTGGTAGGACAGTCTTCGTGGACATCATGGGGAGCATCAAACCAGAATTTCTACTTCATGTGAAATTAACAGGAACGCGCAATATTGATCTGAAAGGAGAGTAGAGATCGAGATCTGACTTCACTGCTGTTCAGGTAATGTGCCAAATGAAATAACTAGGGGATGTCTCGTTTAGAGCTATTGTTCCGACACAGGGAGTGTTTTCCCCCAGCGAATGGTTTGTTTGGCCTGGTATGAACACAGCAAACGCACTCTGATGCGGAACAAAACAAGTGGGCCGAAATCGCCAAAAAAGGGTGGTCTCGGCTCGCTTCCATTCGAACCCTAGAGCAGTTTGTTTGCGGTGAGAACATCGTCTCAGCAACCGGCACAACTGACTGACTCATAGCTGTAGTTCACGCTCACAGTCACACAAAAGAAGAAACGCCCCTTCCTTTCTAGGTAAGATTTCTGACCAATGACAGAACAGTTTGTTCGCGCATGGCATTTGTTTACAACTGGAACAAACCGCTCCATATATTTATGTATGATACTAAATTATTTTTCAGTATGAGTCTATATAATATTCATCATTTACACCATTAACTCCAAATATTTTCCAAACTAAACATCCCTATGCCCTGAAATTTTAGAAATCTGATCATGAAATAGTATACAATAAAGTCGCATAGAAATTTCGGACCCATGTCAAATTTAATTTTCACCCATGCGTGAGAAAATTTGTGCACCCCGATTGTGAAACAGCCCTTACATGCTTTTATGCCTTGACCATGGTCATGAACATTTTATCCTCCGGCATAAAATGCAGAAGGAATTTAGTCATCAGTGTGGTCGTCTGTCCATCTGTCTGTCCATGCATGGCCATTTAGTCTCCAGAGCAGAACTCAAATATCGTTCAATATTTTTTAACAAAACTTTTTGTGCCTGTTAATCAGGTCCCTAGACAGGTGCCTTTTGTTATTTTAGGATTTCTGAGATTAGATAGCAGGGGCAGGGGGTAATATGTTATCTGCCTATGACTCTAGTTAAGGGTCATTCCATGTCAGATCACCCAATGGATGTCACCCCACCCACTCAGATTTCGCTCAAATTTGGTTTCTAGGGTGATTTTTGCTGGCAAAGCTGAAATTTTAAATATTAGCTCAATTCGACCAGTGGTTTCTGAGTTATGGCCCACCCAATTTGGCAAAAATCGCCCAAAATGGGGGTACTGGCTGATGTTTGACCACCCATATCTCAGCAACCGGTGAGGCTATCACAATAAAATTGGCGTCTTTGGACTGGAAATTCACCACGGAATCCAAATGTGACCTTAGATTTGAAGGAAAAAAATAAAATGATGACCTTTTGACCATGACCATGTTGACCTCGCGACCTTGACACAAAACCCACACAAAATTGTTGCCTCATATGTTCCCTATATTATATACAAAAACCAGAGGTGTATTTTCCCCTCATTTTCCACAAATCCACATCATATATACCTTGTCTGTGCAGTTTTGCTTTAATCTACTTGAATTTTCAGAATTTGAGTGATAGTCCTTCAATTTTCTAGTGTGGACCTCAAATAAGGCTATGTATCTGAAAGAATGAAGAAAGAAGAGGGGAGATTTTGGACTATTTTTGACATTGTGAAGTGAATTTGAAGATGTAAGCATGCATTCATCATTCTCAGTGATTATCAACAACACATTAACTTTTGAAAGGTGCGGTGCTGTCTACCTCAATTTTTAAGTACCATACTTAATTCCCAGTGCACCCCTAGCTCTGCATGACAACTATGATTGATTATAACTTTTCTAATAAACTTAAATTTTAAAAATTGATCTGAAGTATAATGGTTGCGGCATGAGGACATAGTTTGTGTAGTGGATGCCCCATCACTCTGTTCCTCTTCATCCCGAGGACACAGCATCAGTAGAAATGATGTGATGAATATTTCTAAGAATTGTAGCTTGTGGCCCCTTGATAATAAGTAGATTTGGATGAACTCAGATGCCTGCTGTAACTGAAATGAAAGTTCTCAGCTCAAGGATAAGTAATGAATGTTAGATAATCAAGTAAAACAATCATTAAAATAGTTCAGAACATTACAGAAAAACCTTTACAAAGTTTGTAGTGAATAGTGTTGAAGCATTACATTGTTTTACAGGCATTGGTGTAAAAACCAAGCTAAAATTGCAGAGACATGGGATATATGGTGTGGATTTGTGAAAACTGAGGGGAAAAATACACCTCTGGTTTTTGTATATATTATATAGGGAACATATGAGGCTACAATTTTGTGCGGGTTTTGTGTCAAGGTCGCAAGGTCAACAAGGTCAAGGTCATTATATTTTATTTTAACCCCGCGTCAAATCTAAGGCAAGATTTTGATTCTTTGGTGAATTTCCAGTCTAGAGTCACCAATTTTATTGTGATAGCCCCACTGGTTGCTGAGGTATTGGTAGTCACCCAGTAACCCAGTTTTGGGTGATTTTTGCCAAATTGGGTGGGCCACAACTCAGGAACCACTGGTTGGATTGAGCTAATATTTGAAATTTCTGCTTTGCCAGCAAAAAATCACCCTAGAAACCAAATATGAGCAAAATCTGAGGGGGTGGGGTGACAATTTTGATTTTTTTTGGGTGATTTGATATGGAATGACCCTTAAATCAGTCAACGTATCAACCAGTGACCATCTTTGAACAGTACAAATGCAGTCTAATTGAAGGACACATATCACACCCATTTTAATCTCTCAAAACTGGCAGCCTATTAGTTTGACAGCTTAATTGAATACTCTGTGCCTACTCTCAGAACCCTGCATGACCAGGCACCTCTCTTTCACTCTGACCTTCCGCAGCCCTACATCAAGGGCCCCCCCAAAATCATTCATTCAGTGTTTTACTAGCTCCCGTGTGTGTGTGTGTATATATATATATATATATATATATATATATATATATATATATATCGTTCATTTGATGAGTGAAGCACTTGCGGACTCTTGGCTGTGAAAATGCAAAAGTTCGATTTATTAAAAAAAAAAAAAACACAACCACACACACACACACACACACACACACACACACACGCACACACACACACACACACACACACTTCCTCCAGTGGATGCAAAGTATTGACATGAATTTAGCAGCCCTGAAACATGCAATGCAGCATCACTACTGCCCCGAATTTACATGGACAAGTAGGTAAGCACACAGGGAAAGTTCTGCCACGATGGAGAGAATATTACAAGATAAAATTTGCAGTAACTCGTTTTTACTGCATATCCACACGGCGATTCATTCGACAAACTTAGCTAGGTTTATCAAGTCGTTACAGTCACGAGCCAGAAAATCTAAACTAGATTACGTTACACCAGCAAATTTGAATGTTTTTCCCCCAAACGGGCCAGCCACTATTCAACTCTGAATCTGGCTCATTAATGCCATTATTCATGAAGTACAGAAAAATGCGAGAGGCAACTTACAGTCCAAGCCACAGCAGTACTCTTGAAACAGGCAACATGCGCACTGAGGCTACGTAGCAAACGAAATAGAAGAGCAGTGGGTACAACTTGTGAATGATACCGTGTAGCAACAAAGGGTAAAACATCCGTTCCGCCGTGCCAGACACGTCACTGATTCTGAACGTCGGTCCTGCAATCCCGTGTGTGTTGGCACCAAGGTATAGTAAGTGGTTGGCACACGGTCCAACTGAAATCAAAATTATAAACAGTTGTTCATTTGTCCTTGATTATGTCCTTTATTCGTTTCAACATTCACCCTCCCCAGTGGTGTAGCCAGGGGGGGTGCTAAGACACATCCCTTTTTGACTGCAATTAGTAGTTCTCAATCATTTTCCTTTATTGACGCGTTTTCCAATTATCGTAATTATTCCTGAGCAGCATCTGAGATCAACAGGAGTTATGCAGGTAGATTCGACGGTGTGGCTGATTTTCATCTAAATAAAATCAAAATGCAATGACTTTCAGACAACAAGCCAATGTTACTCACACTAGAACATAGATAAAATTTCAAATGTTTAAACTGAGACATTTTACATTTTTATCCACAAAATGAACTTCTTTCAAATTTCCTGGCTGCAACAGGTCTCAAAAAAGTTTGGACACAGGCAAAAAAGGCCTGAAAAGGCTAGCCTAAATTACGCAGAGCCGGCCACTATCACAAAATGGAATTCCACAACTACAATCGATGTTGACTCGTACTAAGAAATGTAATGAGACAGCATTAAAATTATAATCAGGACAGACAGTATTGGAAAGGGAATGCGGGGGGTGGATAGAAAGGCAAGGCCTCCGGACACGTATTGGTTTATAAGGCACGTGCTGTGCGTTGTGTTGTTTGTTCGGTTTATTGTCTTGAATCCGAAAAAAGATGATGGAATTCGCACGCAGACGAGCAAGAATCGTCTGACTCCATTAATATGGTTACTCATCGACGAACTAAAGAGGACACGAGCCTGGGGCGCGTTTCCCAAAAGCGTAGTTGCAGAAACTTAAGCAATTCGTCCAATCGCAGTCAATGGTTCCAACTATGTAAGTTAGCATCTGAAATTTCGGGAAGCGCACCCCTGAGCAATGTCACGTTACGCAACAGCAAGTCAACCATTTTGCCGACATTTTTGAGTTGAAATCAATAGTATTGCTTCCCTGTAAAATAACAGTCGTTTTAAACATTTGATATTGCATTTGTGTTTGAAAATTGTATCTCAAACCATAATTAAACCTTTACTGGCGGCTATGGGGTTTTTTTTTTCCATTCCACTCACACGTACATCAGGTTTTTTTTTTCTCTCTTATTTTTTTTTAATTTTTTATTTTTTTTAAATACAACAATAACATACAAACTCTTGTTGAGGAATAAACATAGCCATCATACAATTGATTCTGTAAAAATAACAAAAATTAATGCTGCAAGCAGCGTTGAAAGGGCCCTCGCACCCTTCGTGCACATTGGGGTGGCAGCAAGATCTTGATGAGTGCAGGCGTCCATTCAGAGCCATTGGACACTGCTAGACTGTGTACAATGTGGTTTCTTGAGGGGAGTGGAAAAATTTTCTGGAGGGTGCTATGGTACCATTTTGATGTGCCTGTGTGCAAAATCTACAACATAGTATTCGTATTACCGAGCTCCATGAGTGTGTTGATTTTTGTTAATTTTCCAGCATGTTTAGACCTGCAAAAGAGCAATTCTTTTATAAATCTGATTGGGGGCGCTATAGAGCCATTATGCCACATTTAGTGCCAATTGATGGATGACATTGAAGACAATAATAAATTGTGCTTGGTTTTGCAAGCTTCGGAGTGTTCTAAGGCCTTCAAACGTGTGTTCGTGAAATTTGGAAAAACGCAGGAAATAGCTCATCGCTCACTTCCTGTTTGGCCAAAAAAATTAACCATTGCCCGGAATGACTAATGCAATGATTACACCAAATTTCATGAACATTCAAGCACTTTTATCTTCACATGACCGTATCTAGAGGGCCTGTGGAGCCATCTGGCCACTTCTGATCTAATATTAGCATATATTTATACTTGGGAAGACAATTTTATAAAGCTTGGAAAGTTTCAGGGAAAATACATGAAGTATGTGGGAGTAAACCCAACTTCCTGTTGAATGGCGGGACATCGAAATTCGCCGCAATGCCATGGATACAAAATTCAATGAATCCAGAAAAGCTTCGCAATTTAACATCGGCAACGTCTTGAGCTACTATTAGCAATCATGGCACCAAGAGACCTTTTTTTAGGGCTTGTCATATTGCACATCTCTACCGAATTTCATACATGTAGGTTTACCGGGCTGCGAGGGCTGCTTCTTTGAAATTTTACAGGGGGCGCTATAATGACATTTTTGCCATGCCAATATGTAAGCTTTTTATCAGAGTATTATGAATGAGGGTCTTTATACATTTACAAAATTTTGTGAGTTTTCGAACATGCTGAGACCCTCAAAAAGGCAATTCTTTTAAAAATCTGATTGGGGGCGCTCTTGAGCCATTATGCCACATTAGGCTCCAGTTGATGGATGAAGTTGAAGAGAATAAGACAATTATAATTTGTGCAAGGCTTTAAAAGCTTTGGAGTATTTTAAGACTTTCAAACGTGCGTTCGTAAAATTTGGAAAAACGCAGGAAATAGCTCATAACTCACTTCCTGTTTGGCCAAAAAATTTTAAAAAATTAGTCATTGCCTGCAATGACGAATGCAATGATCACACCATTTCATGAACATTCAAGCACTTTTATATTAACATGGACGTATCTAGAGGGCGTTGTGGAGCCACCTGGCCACTCCTGATCTAATATTAGCATATATTTATACTTAGAGGGACAATTTATTCAAGCCTGTGAAGTTTCGCGCAAATCTCACAAAGCATGTGCTCGTAAAACCAACTTCCTGTTTCATGGCGGAACATCGAAATTCGCCACAACGCCACGGGTACAAAGTTCAATGAATCCAAAAAAGCCTCGCAATTTAACATCGACAAGGTTTTTAGATGCCATATGCGAAATTTTGAGTTGATACCACAAAATCTCTAGGAGGAGTTCGTTAACACCCCTTTGCGCGGAATACAAAATTTTGCCAATTTTTCCTGTTGTGCATGAGCCTATTTAAGCTTTAGAACTCAGGATTTGTGACTTAGAGATTTTTGAAAATTATTCAAGTGAAGCTAGACATTTGGAAATTCAATTACAGAATTGTTTAGGAATTAAATTTTGGAATTTACGGACGCCGGCGTCTACATCTGCAGAAAGGGGTTTAAAGTACGATGCCTGTGAATGGCAAAAAAAAAAAAAAAATTTGCAAATTCAATTAAAATGGCGAACTTCCTGTTGAGTCTAGGTCATGGCCCCAGAGACTTTTTTGTAGGTTCTGGCATAGTACACATGTCCACCGAATTTCGTACATGTAGGTTAAACACGCTGCGAGGGCTGCTTCATTGAAATTTTCTAGGTGGCGCTGTCATGCAATTTTGCCACATCCATCTGTAAACCCTATATTCTAGTAAAAAGTATGACCAGCTTAATATGTTTGCAAAGTTTCGTGAGTTTTCGAGCATGGTGATGCCTTAAAAAATACAAATATGTGTTAGGGGGCGTTATAGAGCCACCATGTTATACCCAGTGCCAAATGAGATATCGAATCAAAGAACTAAATATTTATTGTCTATGAGCCAAGTTTGGTGAGGTTTCGAGTATCATAAGGCCCTGAAAAATGTGTTCGTAAAATCTGGAAAAACGCAGGAAATGGCTCATAGCTCACTTCCTGTGAAGCAAAAAAATTGACAAAAAAATATATGATGACTACTATGACCCTACCAAATTTCGTGAGAATCCAAGCAAGTGCGTTCCAAAATGGCCTCGTGTTTGGTGGCGCTATAGATCCACCGGGGCATGTCCAAGCACAAAATTAATAATACTTCGTAATTTTCACCACGACTGACGTGTGGGCAAATTTTTGTTAGTTTCTGTGCATGGCAAAGCCCTCAAAAATGCATTCTCGCAGCAGAGTAAAAAGAAGAAGATGAAGAAGAAGAATAAAAATCCCATCAAAAACAATAGGTTCCTCGCACCTTCGGTGCCAGGACCCGTTCCGGGCCCTGGCACCGGTTGGTGCTCGGGCCCTAATAACAAAACAAAAAAAAGCTCAGAAGAGCTGAAAAAGAGCTAGGGGGCATATATAATTTCTTTGTTTAAAAAAAAAAAAAAAACCTATGGAATAAACCAGCACAAGACTGGAACGGTGATGAATCTAACAAAAGATAAACAGATGAAAATAAGAAGGATAAAAAAACCAATGCAAAACTGTACATAAAAAAAACACCCAAAAAGGAGTTAACCATGCTAGTGAAAAGGATTAAAATAATAATAACCTGGAAATTTCCTGAGTAATTATCTTGGCAGAATTCCAATCTCTTTTTTTAAGTAAAGCAGCATAATATGCTTTAAATTCATTAATAAAACATGCAAATGAAGGTTGATTACCTTTCCATTTACTACAGTAGATGTGACATTTAGCTAGGAATAAGACAATATTAATGATATTTGAAACAGATGGGGTTAAGTTAAGTGATAGATCTCCAATTATCTAGCAGAAGTAAATCTTTATTAGGTTTTGGAATTAGGGTAATTACCCCTTGTTTCATTGAAGAAGAAACGTTACCAGTTTCGATACATTCCAAAAGAGCATTGTGTAACATTACTCTGATATCCCCCCAGAAGAATTTGTAGAACGCAATAGTGAACCCATCTTAACCAGGTGATTTTCCAGAGGGCATCTTCTGTATAACCTTGTCTAATTCTTCAATTTTAAGATTTCCCTCCATAAATTGCTTGAAATCAGTATCGATGATTTTGTTAAATTTTGTGATAGTATTTAGGAAGAAAAGACAGTTCTCCTCGGAATAATTAGATTTGTATAGATTGCAATAAAAATCTGAAAGTTCCCCATTAATTTGGGCTTGGTCTTCAATAATAGATCCATTCATCATCAATTTGTGAATTTTTTTTTAGACTGCCTATGTTTATACGTACATCAGGGTGCAGTCTGCAGTGGTCAGACTTCCATTTCTTGTGAAAAGTGACCGTGAACACGCACCCCTGGTCAGAGCGTGACGAGCTCGAGCCGTTGTCATGGACACCTCGGATACCAGTGCGTTCATTAGCCCCACACTACGCATGTATCAGCAAAAATCACACAGCACATGTCCGCCTGGGTCCGGAAGCTTGGCCCCCTTGTCGGTGTGCTGCGCCATTGAGCAATTTCCTTTGAAATGAATGGGTGGCCATTTTCCAATTGTATGTCCAGTGAAATATAAAACATCCTTGATCCTACTGTATCCTGAGGCAGACCGCTGCACAAAATATCCCTGCACGCAACCAACTGCTCGGGGCTGAACTGACTCGTTAGGTTACGTTTGTTTCAAGACTTTTATCACACTATTTCAGTGTTTGCGAAGTTTAGCCTTTTAACCCGCTAACCAGTTGGGTATCTACCTAGCTAGCTATTGCATTACAGAGTTTGATATCATTTTAGCTTGCTAGCTACGTTGCTAACTAGCTCGCTATTTCAGTATTAGCGATAAATTGTTGATTTTTTGTGTGTGTTTATTTTATGGGCTGTGTGTAGGGTAACCACATCTATTGTAGTGAACGCTAGCTAGTTGACAAGCTGGCCAGCAAACTAATGCACAATTCAACATAATTTCCTGGAAACTGGCAAGTGTGGAGGACAAAAATCAATCATGTTCCCAACTCTTGCTGCTAGTTATAATGGTATGGCCAATCGGTGCGAGTTGAGAACAAGGAAACTCGGAAACCAAAACCGAAATGAATGAAAATTATTTAAAGGGGTTTTCAGGAGATCGAAGGAGACATTCCAAATAGCCTGATTTCACTGTATATCTACATTAACGAGCCCAAATTGCCTGATGTGACAATGGCGCTAGATGACAAAGCAATCTTAGCGTCTGTGTTGCTTCCCAACCATTCTGTCCATTCTATCTTGCTTGGTGGAAGAACGAATAGTTCTCAGTTTTATTGTTGCTTTATTTCCAATAAATCGTTGATTATTTGTCTTGTGTGTTTATTTAATGGGCTATATGTAGGGTAACTGTTTTATAAAAGTTATAAGCCCCTTGAAGCAGTGGGTTACAGTGATTTTATAACGGCGGAGGGGCGTTGTAAGGTACGATGCGCAGCGGAGTTCCTACGCAGCGGTCAACTGACTCATTAGGTTACGTTTGTTTCAAGACTTTTAGCTCGCTATTTCAGTGTTAGCGAAGTTTAGCCTTTTAACCCGCTAACCAGTTGGCTATCTACCTAGCTAGCTATTGCATTACAGAGTTCGATATCACTTTTGCGTTGCTAGCTACATTGCTAACTAGCTCGCTATTTCAGCAGCCCATTTGCAAAAAATTCTTGTGTGTTTTATTTAATGGGCTATATGTAAGGTAACCGTTTTATAAAAGCAATAAGCCCCTTGAAGCAGAGGGTTTCAGTGATTTTATAACGGCGGAGGGGCTCCGCTGTGCGTTGTGCCTTAGAACGCCCCTCCGCCATTATAAATCACTGTAAGCCACTGCTTTGCAGGACTTATTCTTTTAATACAAGTCATCTGCACGTCGGGTAGACGTCTCATGTTTGCCCGGAATGTAGAGTCATTTGTCACTGTCACGTTCAGGAGTTAATCAGCCCTCTCCTTAACCGGCAGCACCGATGGTGATGGTGCTCTGTTCACTCACCGTGCTGCCCCCGAAAATCCCTCTTAATCGACGGCAGTCTACCGCCGTGCCCTCTTGCGGAATCGCTGTCAGTGACCTTCCCTTACTAGACTCAGTCCCGGCCCGCTCCCTTAGTCAAAACTTGTTTTTTATTTTAAATAATTCTTTTAAATTACAAAACCCAAAACCAGAGAAGTTGGCACGTTATGTAAATCGTAGATAAAAACAGAATACAATGATTTGCAAATCATTTTCAACTTATATTCAATTGAATACACTGCAAAGACAAGATGTTTAATGTTCAAACTGAGAAACTTTATTTATTTTTTTTTTTTTTTGCAAATAGTCATTAACTTTAACGGGTCTCCGTTGTTGTATTTTACGCTTCATAATGCGCCACACATTTTCAGTGGGAGACAGGTCTGGACTACCGGCAGGCCAGTCTAGTACCCGCAGTCTTTTACTACGGAGCCATGCTGTTGTAACACGTGCAGAATGTGGCTTGGCATTGTCTTGCTGAAATAAGCAGGGGCGTCCATGAAAAAGACGTTGCTTGTGGATGGCAACATATGTTGCTCCAAAACCTGTATGTACCTTTCAGCATTAATGGTGCCTTCACATATGTGTAAGTTGCCCATGCCTTGGGCACAAATACACCCCCATACCATCACAGATGCTGGCTTTTGAACTTTGCGCCTATAACAGTCCGGACGGTTCTTTTCCTCTTTGGTCCGGAGGACACGGCGTCCACAGTTTCCAAAAACAATTTGAAATGTGGACTCGTCTGACCACAGAACACTTTTCCACTTTGCATCAGTCCATCTTAGATGCGCTTGGGCCCAGCGAAGCTGGCGGCGTTTCTGGGTGCTGTTGATAAATGGATTTCGCTTTGCATTGTAGAGTTAACTTGCATTTGCAGATGTAGCTACGAACTGTCGTTACTGACGTGGTTTTCTGAAGTGTTCCTGAGCCCATATGGTGATGTCCTTTACACACTGATGTCGGTTTTTGATGCAGTACCGCCTGAGGAATCGAAGGTCACGGGCATTCAATGTAGGTTTTTGGCCTTGTCGCTTACGTGCAGTGATTTCTCCAGATTCTCTGAACGTTTTGACGATATTACGGACCATAGATGATGAAATCCCTAAATTTCTTGCAATAGCTCGTTGAGGAATGTTGTTTTTAAACTGTTCGAATCAGCTCACGCATTTGTTCACTAAGTGGTGACCCTCGCCCAATCCTTGTTTGTGAATGAATGAGCATTTCAGGGAAGCTGCTTTTATAGCCAATCATGGCACCCACCTGTTCCCAATTAGCCCGTTCACCTGTGGGATGTTCCAAATAAGTGTTTGATGAGCATTCCTCAACTCTCTCAGTCTTATTTGCCACTTGTGCCAGCTTTTTTGAAACATGTTGCAGGCATCAAATTCCAAATGAGCTAATGTTTGCAAAAAATTTAAAAGTTTACCTGTTCGAACATCAGGTAACTTGTCTTTGCAGTGTATTCAATTGAATATAGGTTGAAAAGGATTTGCAAATCATTGTATTCTCTTTTTATTTACGATATACACAACGTGCCAACTTCACTGGTTTTGGGTTTTGTATGAGTTTAAAGCAACAGAAAAATGGGGGAAAAGCCAAAGATCGTATGGAAAAACAATTGAAACCAAAATGAACAGTACTTGAGATCGAGATTCCCATTCCCATTGTGGGCAGCATGTTGTGCAGCTAATAGGGACTTTAAGCAACAGTGAATTTTGAGACTGCTACGGCACTCGAAAATACATCTGCGCTCCGCTCATTGAGACTTAAGACAGTTTGCCGGCGTTGCCTTGCCATAGCAGGCTGATCTCCTCAGGGGAAGAGCCAATCTCATGTAGTCGCCACAACGCGTGGTTCAGGTGGTTGCATTAAATGGTTTTCATCTGAGATGAAATGTGTTCTACAATTGATAGTGACACACTATAACCATTCCTGAAAATTACGGTTCTTCTATGAAGCCAATGGAGAAAATTATAAGATGAGGCTAATGTGGGGAATATGAACTATAACAGGAGTATATATGCACAATTTCAACCGTGCATCTAGGACAACAAAACACGCTGGAAAAGACCGCGATTTTCAGCAAGTTCTGCACTGCAATCAATCAGGAATTTTAGGTATCTGATGTAAATATACGTCCAGCCTGGCGCCTATTGTCATGTTCGTATACTATGTATATTTCACTGTATAAAACCATTGTGAACCATCTTCTGGTGTAGGCTATATTCTCCCCTCATCCTTGCATTGCATACAGTATATAATTTCTCTGTATACCTATAAATATCTAAATTTACTCCAATGTACATTAGTGCCTTTAGTCCACTCCCGTTTGTATAGCACATATTTGCTGTATATATATATGTATATATATGCACACTCCCATGCACTTTACCATTCCTTCACACTCTGAATAGATGTGTGGTTAAATCAGCAGACTGCAACCTAGCAAAAAATGTCATGTGTTAAAACACGTGTCACAGCAAGTAGTAAACACATTTTCACACCACATGTTGTGTACGTGAAAAGTGGCGTGTCGAAAACACACTGAGACACATACAGAAAACATGGACAAAACGATTGTCAAACACATGATTTACATGTGTATCTGACATGTGTAAAAAAAACACGTGGCAAACACATGATTTACACATGTACCTGACATGTATACAATTCACTTGTCAAACACGTGATTAACATGTGTACAAAAAACGTGTACAAAACACGTCAAACACGATTTACACGTGTACCTTACACGTGTACAAAACACATGTCAAACACAAGTTTTACAAGTGTACCTGGCATGTACAATACACATGTCAAACACATGATTAACACATGTACCTGACACGAGTACAAAACACGTGTCAAACACATGATTTACATGTGTACCTGATACGTGTAAAAAAAGATGTGTCAAAGACATGATTTACACGTGTACTTCCCACGTGTAGAAAACACGTATCAAACACGATTTATACTTGTACCTGACACGTATACAAAACACGTGTCAAACGCATGGTTTACAAGTGTAATTGACGGGTGTAAAAAACACGTATCAAACACATGATTTACATGTGTACCTGACACATGTAAGAAACATGGCAAACACGATTTACACGTGTACAAAACACGTGTCAAACACAAGATTTACACGTGTACTTGACGCGTGTAAAAAACGTGTCAAACACATCATTTACACATGTATCTGACACGAGTACAACACGTGTCGAACACATGAGTTACATGTGTACCTGATATGTGTAAAAAAACGTGTCAAACACTTGATTTACACGTGTGCTTGACGAGTGTAAAAAACATGTTTCAGATATGATTTATACTTGTACCTAACACTTGTACAAAACACATGCCAAACATGATTTGCACGTGTTTGGTACAAGCGTAAATCATGTTTGACACGTTTTGTACTTGTGTCAGGTACATGAGTAAATCGTGTGTTTGACACTTGTTTTGTGAACGTTTTCTGAACACGTGTTTTCGACACGCCACTTTTCACGTACACAACACATGTTGTAAACACGTGTTTACTACTTGCCATGACACGTGTTTTTCACGTTTCACCCAAATGTTTTTGCTGAGATTTTTAGTTTCTCACTTTGATGATTTGCGGTTCTGTTCGCAACTTAGCCGTATTTGACTGGCAGTTACCTGGAGTTAAAAAATATCCTTCTCCCACCTGCACAGTGACTGATTGTTAATGTCAGCAAGTCTGCCAGTCGAACGCATTTTTCTGGCCTACCAAAGAAAACGGCCAAGCTGTAACAAAAGTTTGTCTGATGTCTACCTTTTTCAAAGAACCAGCAACACATACTTTAAAACTCATTTGGTTTTGTTACAGCCTGTGTGATTTCTTGACTTTGGATCTGGTGATAATGTATCGACTTCCAAGTGTTGTGGTGCGAAGTTTTGCAGGAATGTGGCATGTTTTCGATTTTGTGTTGCGGGTTCTTTGAAATTGGTAGACATCTGACAAACTTCTGTTACAGCTCGGCCGTTTTCTTTCGTAGGCCTATTTTTGAAATCTAGATAGACGTTCTCCTACAATGGAGGAATCCTCCAGGAAAGAGGAAGTAGAGAAAACACGTCGTGGTGCCATAACAAAAGAGCAAGAAGCAATGGAAAGGGGATGGTTTCTGTATTTTTCCTCGTTTGCCGCAGTTTGCGGTACTTCCTAGAGCAAATCACACACATTATCGTCCATCATAAAATTTCAACCAATTTGGAAGATTTTTAGAGGCAGCATAATCACCAAACCAGGATAAAGGTGCTTGAGTATATTTTATTCCCCATACGACCCACGATTAGTGATGTTACCCGTGACAACGACGCTCCAAGTCGTGTCAAAAGAATAACAAAACAATGTTCAGCAGGGCTTTATATCAAGGCATGATTCGTCAAAATCACGTGATCAATGACGTCTGAAGCTTTGTTTCCCACACACCCATGTGACTGCTTCGTAATCGGATTCTAAGGTGCTAAAAGCGCTAAACACAGCACGCTCTTGTTAACTTACCAGCCCTATGGGCCGATAAGCTATTGTAGTGGTGTGGCGTCTGCCGTCTGTGTCCAGAAAATTTTTTATCTCTTTTTTTGTCTGATGAATTTTCGTGTAAATTTGCCAAAACATACTACTAGACCATATCGCCAGACAGTTTTTTCAGATTTTTGATTGAATCATTTTTGTTCGTTTTATGGGTCCTTGAAATTTTGGCCCCAATGTTAAAGATAGGACAGAGAAATTATAAAAAAATTGTTTTTCAAAAACTGCGTAAATTTTTTTTCTAAATTGGGAAATGTACAGTGCAAGTGCCATTTTGATTGAATTGACGGACGTGGGTCTAGTGGGGGCGCTGTACTTTAACCCGATCCTATAGAAAATATGCAAGGCGGCCGGTCTTGCATATTCTCTAGCAGAGGTAATTGCGGAGATAATCATCACCATGCCTACCGATAGGTGCGTTGCATTGTATACGACGGTCCAGTTCCCTAATTAGCCTATACATTTCTTACCCAAAATAGTTTTATGCCCCTGTAAACGAAGTTTCGGGGGCATATAGTTTTTCACTGGTCCGTCTGTCCATCCGTCCGTCTGTCCGCACTTTAACATGGCTATAACTTTTGATCGGCTCATGATAGGACTTTGATACTTGGCATATGCATTGCTCCTGAGAAGGCATTTCAGATTTCGGGGGCATATAGTTTCTCACATGTCCGTCCGTCCGTCCGTCCACACTTTAACATGGCTATAACTTTTGATTGGCTCATGATAGGACTTTGATACTTGACATATGCATTGCTCGTGTGAAGGCACTTAGATTTATGTCAAGTTGTTTTTATAAATCAGAAATCTGCAAAGAAAGTGATGTACGTATCTTTTTTGTGCCTACGCACCGCTTATAAATGAGGCCCCTGGTGCAGTTCAGTGTGAAGCTGTAGTGGCTCTGCCGCATACAGTAGACGTTGAAACCATATTCTGTAAGAAAGAGTATGACCTATAATTTTGAAACTGACCGTTAATTTCAGGTGCATTTCCCCACCAATATAAGACAGGCTCAGACTACAAAACCCAAAACCAGTGAAGTTGGCACGTTGTGTAATTCGTAAATAAAAACAGAATACAATGATTTGCAAATCTTTTTCAACCTATATTCCATTGAATACACTGCAAAGACAAGTTACTTAATGTTCGAACAGGTAAACTCTGTCATTTTTTGCAAATATTAGCTCATTTGGAATTTGATGCCTGCAACATGTTTCAAAAAAGCTGGCACAAGTGGCAAAAAAGACTGAGAGAGTTGAGGAATGCTCATCAAACACTTATTTGGAACATCCAACGGGTGAATGGGCTAATTGGGAACAGGTGGGTGCCATGATTGGGTATAAAAGCAGCTTCCCTGAAATACTAAGTCATTCACAAACAAGGATGGGGCGATGGTCACCACTTAGTGAACAAATGCGTGAGCTGATTGTCGAACAGTTTAAAAACAGCATTCCTCAACGAGCTATTGCAAGAAATTTAGGGATTTCATCATCTATGGTCCGTAATATCGTCAAAAGGTTCAGAGAATCTGGAGAAATCACTGCACGTAAGTGACAAGGCCGAAAACCAGCTTTGAATGCCCGTGACCTTCGATCCCTCAGGCGGTACTGCATCAAAAACCAACATCATTGTGTAAAGGACATCACCACATGGGCTCAGGAACACTTCAGAAAACCACTGTCAGTAACTACAGTTTGTCGCTACATCTGCAAGTGCAAGTTAAAACTCTACAATGCAAAGCGAAAGCCATTTATCAACAGCACCGAGAAACGCCGCTGGCTTCGCTGGACCCAAGCTCATCTAAGATGGACTGATGCAAAGTGGAAAAGTGTTCTGTGGTGTGACGAGTCCACATTTCAAATAGATTTTGGAAACTGCGGACGTCGTGTCCTCCGGACCAAAGTGGAAAAGAACCATCCGGACTGTTATAGGCGCAAAGTTCAAAAGCCAGCATCTGTGATGATATGGGGGTGTATTAGTGCCCAAGGCATGGGCAACTTACACGTATGTGAAGGCACCAAATGCTGAAAGGTAAATACAGGTTTTGGAGCAACATATGTTGCCATCCAAGCAACGTCTTTTCCATGGACGCCCCTGCTTATTTCAGAAAGACAATGCCAAGCCACATTCTGCACGTGTTACAACAGCATGGCTCCATAGTAAAAGAGTGCGGGTACTAGACTGGCCTGCCTGTAGTCCAGACCTGTCTCCCAGTGAAACTTTGTGGCGCATTATGAAGCGTAAAATACGACAACGGAGACCCCGGACTGTTGAACAACTTATGCTGTACATCAAGCAAGAATGGGAAAGAATTCCACCTGAAAAGCTTCAAAAATTGGTCTCCTCAGTTCCCAAACGTTTACTGAGTGTCGTTAAAAGGAAAGGCGATGTAACACAGTGGTAAAAAGGCCCCTGTGCCAACTTTTTTGCAATGTGTTGCTGCCTTTAAATTCTAAGTTAATGATTATTTGCAAAAAAAAAAAAAATTTTCTCAGTTTGAACATTCAACATCTTGTCTTTGCAGTGTATCCAATTGAATATAAGTTCAAAAGGATTTGCAAATCATTGTATTCTGTTTTTATCTACGATTTACATAACGTGCCAACTTCACTGGTTTTGGGTTTTGAACTTGAGTTTTAAGCTGATGTATCCCAGATTCTCCCCTCCCAACAATCACAGAAATCTGGCCTGGGACCTTCGTCAGAAATTATCTTTAGCCAAGATTATCTGGTGATGTAAGGAGTTTACTGATCCAGTCTTATTCCTCCCAAACCGCTCGCACACTCAGCAGGGCAGCGCTGATAATGTCAAACATTTTTGATATTCAGGATTTAGAACCGGAATATTCTTTCAGAAAATAAATTTTAACATCCCATTCAGGGACCTGCTCTCATCTGTGAAGAGAACGGAGCACTAATGCCTAATCTGCCAATTCTAGTGTTCTCTGGCAAATACCAATCAAGCTGCGTGGTGCTGGGCTAGGAGTTCAGGTACCACTTGATGACATTGGGCCCTCAAGCCGCCCTCACAGTCTGTTTCTGACAGTTTGGTCAGAAACATGCGCACCAGTAGCCTGCTGGAGATCATTTTGTAGGGCTCTGGTAGTGCTCTTCAATTCCTTCTTGCAGGAATAGTCCTGCTGCTGGGTTGATGCCCTTCTACAGCCCTGTCCAGCTCTCCTCGTGAAACGGCTGGTGTCCTGGTATCTCCTCCATGCTCTTGAGACTGTGCTGGGAGACACAGCAAACCTTCTAGCAACAGCACGTGTGGAAGTGCTGTCCTGGGAAAGCTGGACTACCTGTGCAACCAGACTGGGCTGTGGGTACCGCCGCATGCTACCAGCTGTGACAAGGACACTAGCAGAACATAAACACAGAGAAGAATCTGTCTCGCCCTTATTTGATATGGAGTAAAATAGCTGAATGTACATCATCTGTGACAGTTTTCCATAATTTTTGCCAGGGGTTCCATAAACCAACTTAACTTCTAAACAGGTTTCATACTGCTGTTTTTTCCTAATTATTTAAATAAATCGCTTAGAATCTGTAATTGTTTGTCATCTCTCACAAGCTCTCAAAATGTAATGCAAGAGGGCTTAAAATGAGTTTGGAAAATAATAACAGTTCATTATTATTATTAACATTATCCTGGGGTGCTGAGATGAAATTTAGGGGTTCTTGAGCATCCCTATAAAAAGTCTAAAATCGCTATTTCTTCATTCAGTTTAGTTTTTTTTTTTACACATTTACAAGTCGTCCTCCTCTTCTTTCACCGAGTGCGCTGTGCACTGCGTCTTCTGCAAGGAACAACACAAACACAGCAAAAGAGGTCAGTACATGAAATTATTTCACTTTTTCCTCAATTTTTCTCAGCAGTGAAGTCTGAGTCTGCAGTTTGGGGTGCAGCTTAAGGCTACTTCAAAGCCCCCTTCAGTGACCTTGAGACCCCTCTGTCGAAACTTCTCCTCTAAACATTAATCCCCAGAGAGAGGTGTAGGGTTTATCTACCAAATAGGAGCCTGGTTAGCGGTTCACCTGTCTGTATACAATTACATGCTCCGATTGAATTCTCCCATTTTACCAGTTAAAACAATGATTCAACCCTGATCTCAAAGCCCCTGCCCTGTTAGTTCTGTTTCAGGGGACATCTGATCCAATAAATTATTAGGCCCAAGAAAGATTTGTGTAACCTTTGTCCTATAAAATGAAGGACTTCTGTGTATAAAATCATCACAGCACCATAAGAGGTGGACAAAAAGAATACAAATACTGTACCAGGTTCTCAGTTGCCTCCTTTCTAAACATCGCTGTGGAGCATTTCGCTGATCAGGCTCCTCACATCTTTCTCTGCCAACCCTTGCTTGCATCTCAAGACAGTGTGTGCAATGCATAAGATAGATATCTCAACAATAAAATTAGAGTCTCAACTTCATTTCAGCTGGCTAATTATATTGGCTTTCGCAGATGATGCATCCATATAGAGCCTAATTCACATCGTTAAACGTAAATTTCTATTCATAAAAGGCGCAGCAAATTAGCCATAACTGTGACTTGAAATAACGCCATAATGTTACCCCCATAAGGACTACACTCAAGCGTTAGCTAACATTACATCTGACAACAACTAAAATTATAGCGCAGTGTTAATCAGTGTTGTTGTTTGTGCGACTGAGTTGCGCGATTGGTTGAGCGCTTGGTTGAGCAAGAATAGCTAATGCTAGCTTTCTCACTTAATTTGTACCGAGTGTTGTAAAACTTAATTTTCAAAAATGATCAGTTGTTAACCACGTTTTTCCTGGGCAAAAACTTATTGAAGTTTCTATCGTTTGCCAACGTTAGCTACAAGCTAACATTAGCTAACGTTATCTAAGTCCCCTCCAGCCCCCCCCCCAAATTTACCTTATATTTACAGCAGGTAACGAAGAACAAAAATTAGAGATGTCTATATTATTATTTATTTTAGCTGCTGTACTATTTATATCCTAAAAAATGGTTAAAATCGATAAATATAATGAAGGAAACTTACCTTTAGCGGACTGAAATGTTGAAGGTCCTTAACGGTTGAGAAAAAAAATACGTTATGGAATCACTGTCCTCGAGAGTGAACTTCACTTCCCGCCGCTGCTGCCCCACGATTGATAAACTGATTAACCTCAGCTTGCCAGCATTCGTCACTTAATTAACAACAAGCGACATGTCCAAGGCGTATTGAAAAGGTCGTCAAGTTCATAGCTATACATAAACACTAGATGGCTCAAGCACGCTGCGAGCCAACGTGAAGTAATGTCGTCACAGGGCGGCCATCTTGGGACGGGGCTGCTCGATCACTCATAACATTACAGCCAATGGAGCACGGACTTTGAAATAACTGTAAATTGCTCAACTCTCCCAAATTCTCGACTGATTTTCAAACAAACAGCTTGGTTTGTCGGGTAAACATCAGAGATGTAGTTATTTAACTGCATACTTAAGAATAATTAAAACCATTGAATTCGATATAAAAAGTACATCAAGGTTTGTAATAACCCAATCCGTTTGTAAATCCGTCAAGAATTCAGCGAGTTACGAGTATGTAAGCGAGTAAATCATCCACCTTACCTCCGACTACAGCACAGCGCACCAGAGCAGTCCCCTGTCCTAAGATGGCCGACCAGTGACGACGCTGCCGACTCTGCCTTGAGCCATCTAGTCTTTATATATATCTATGGTCAAGTTTGCCAGTATTCATTACTTAATTACCAGCAGGCGACGTACCCAAATAACCAACAAACGACTTGTTCAAGACGTATTGAAAAGGTCGTCAAGTAACGTAACTGAATTACCAACTGACAACGTTGTCAGACCGTTTTCACATGGTCAGTCATTAACTTACCTAAAGAGCACGAATAGTTACGTCGCTAGTTCGTGGTGTGTTAGCTGGGTACATGGACTTGAAAATGCAAACGCAAAGTGGAGGATTACTTGAGCATTTTCGCGATGATACAAATAATGCGCGTGCTTCTCGAAAACGAAAAAGCATTTCCGAGAATGTATTTGCTTTATCATGAATTCCATTGTGACAGAATTACAACGGGTCACCGGATGAACAGATTCAACCCTAGATAGCCCAAAATATATGCTGCTGTCTGTTTTTAAATAGTTTCTAAATTAGTTGTAATGGTTTCATTTAGCATTTTCTGAATACTTTTCCATTACTGTTTGTCCACCAAAATGGCAGCAGCTGTTGAAAGGTACACTCCATCAGAATCTATGACATCTTTTGTCATTGGTTCCGGGCGACCCACGTGATCAAACATTATGGCTTCCTCCACGACAAGCGAGGTCATGGACGTTTTGATGAAAAATGTCGAGGAAAAACTGTGCGGTATATGGCATATCGACAGTTTAAGAACCTACCAGATGGAAGCTATAAAGTCTGTGCTGCTGGGGAAAGATGTTCTCGTCTGTATGCCGACTGGCAGCGGCAAAGCCTTGTGTTTCGAGGGCCTGACTTCGGCGATTTCAACTGCTCGTGAGTCAGGCCTGTCACTTTTGTCACCCTCGGGCCAGGCTGCAGATCCAGCCGTGTTCGTCGTGTCTCCGTTGGTGACATTAATTAGCACCCAGGTTGCTCATTTGAGGAGCATCGGCATCACGGCGATCGATCTACAAGCTGACAGTGACAACTTGGACCGAGTGTTGGAGACCGAGTCTGGGAACAGGTTTGTAAATCTGTTATAATAATTGTCTAGATCTATAAGTATCATCTTAAAATTCAGTTCAGGCCGTGAAGTGACAGTCTAATTATCCCCTTCGGCACAACGGTATACCCTTTTTTGGGAGTATTTTCTGCCATGATCATCGCAAATTGTTTACCGTTTACATGTTGCTTCCGCTACTCCGTCTGCTGCTGGCGACGCATTTGTAAGCTCGGCGCTGATTGGTCCTCAGTCGTCGTCAACTTGCGGTTGACACCTGGTGGCCATTATTATGAAAGAGTACGAAAGTGTGCTGTGGGTAGAAGGACTTAACCTACCCACTGCAGGTGGAGTGTATTGAAAGGTGAGGGTGATGGAATTGCGTACTTTGACATGACATATTTGGGCTGGAGGGTTATTCACTGAATTCTGCCCAATGGGATATTTTGGACCAACAATAACCCTCTGTCCTGTTAGAAAAGCTAACAAGGCAGGTAGAAATGTCTTGGAGTGGCCTGTAAGCCAGAACTCATAAAAACCACATGCTTATAGCCATCAATGACCCCATGTAATTCCGTCACATGATGGAATTTCTTCTGCTGTATTTCCGTCACATACATTAGAATCTTTACATTTTGCAGTGTTTTGGGAAGATCAAAAGTTCATAGAATAATCTTTGAGGTCTTCAGTGGTAATTTTTAGCTGCGACCAAGCAGCTCTATGAACGCTTCTGTCTGTCCGTCTGTCTGTCCGTCCGTCCGTCTGTGACACCTTTTTGACCATGTTCCTGTCGTCGTATCATCATGAAATTTTCAGGAGTTATTCACCTTCACCAAAGTGATGTTCATGCACAAGGTCGAGGTCAAAGGTCAAGTTCACTGAGGTCACGACCTTGTTTGCGGGTTTTCGCGCTGTAACTCCAGTTAGAATTCATAGATCGCTATGAAATTTTGGAAATAGCTTCTAGGCATAGGGGAGGTGTTCTCTATTGTTTTTCAAGGTCATCCATCAAATCCCAAGGTCACACAGGTAAAAAAAGTGTCAATTTTGGCCGATTTGACGGTTTTCGCACCGTAACTCCAGTTTAATTCAATGAATGGCTATGAAATCTTAGACCAAGCTTCTTGGTATAGAGGAGGGATTCTTTATTGATTTTCAAGGTCATCTGTCGAATTCCAAGGTCACACCGGTCAAAAAAGTGTTGATTTTGCCCCGATTTCACAGTTCTCGCACCGTAACTCGAGTTTAACTTGATGGATGGCTGGTAAATCTTACAACAAGCTTCTTGGCACAGAGGAAGGGTTCCCTATTCATTTTCAAGGTCATTTGCCAATTTCGAGGTCACACTTGTACAAGAAACCACCAGTCATGGACACTAGGCCACGTGACGGATGCTAGGCCAGGTCGCAGCTATTAGATCCCTCTGATCTACTTGTTGGAGTGAGGTGAATGCACAGAGCTTCAGGTTTCCTGTGTCTGCTACAAGCTGAAGTTATCAGACCATCATCAAATGAAGGAATTTCTCATGAAAAACACATTTTTTAATAATATGTGATTTAATCAAAATATGAACAAATGTTGGTTTTTCCAGCAAAATAAAACAAGAAAAACATGAGCAAAAATCATCATGTGCCAACCTGAATCAATTTTTGACAGAACTTAAGTGGTCCTGATATCGTCAAGGTGCTGTAGGCCTTAACTACTGGTAAAAAAGCACTGCCCTATAGCTCCAATCTTATCAAGGGCTTGTCTGTTTTATATAGGCTAGGCCTATATCCTATTAAGTTGATGTACATAAGTCAGTATCCTGCAACATAAATATGTAAGCCTACTCAAGAAATGAATGTGACGGAATTTCACGCACCAGTAATTCTGTCACAGCAATTATTGTAATTCCGTGACAGGATTTTTTCAAATAACTGTAGGAACATTCCAGTATAAATTGATATTTTTGGGAAGAACATTCAAAAACACTGTTAAAATTTGGGTGACACAAAATACTAACAAGATAATACACCCGCATAAAAATTTAAAATGAAAATTTTGTGACGGAATTACTATGACTTCTGGTTGTTGTACCCCTTCAATGTCAACCTAATACCAATAACTGCAGTATTTTTTCGAATAAAATACGGAGCTCTTTGTGATCTCTTGGTCTTAATGTTTAAAATGATATGTAACTTACCTGGTAATCCAAAGGTATTGATGCGGTCTTTTAAGATTTTGCGAGAGGAAAAATCTGCTCAAATTTTGCCGCTTTTTTTAACTTGCGGGAGTGTTACTTTGCACAAGCGCAGTTACGCAGGGACTTCACAAAATGAAAAGTGAAAATAGCAGGAATAGACGGAACGAAGGTTTAGGAACACAACGATACTGAATATGCCTAATATATGAACCATTTAAATTTTGTTGTCTGTGTCACAGTTTCCGTGGAATTCATGTTATACGATTAGTGTTTTCCTTTTTGTTTTGTCAGTGATATTGCAGGGCACTTCTCGAAAATGCAAATGTAAATGAGAAATGTATTTTCATTTTCCAATTGTTATAAAAATTCCGCACATGGACTTGAAAGTGAAAATACAAAGTGGAGGATTACATTTGCATTTTCATTATGATACAAATAATGCGCTTGTATCTTGAAAATGAAAATGCATTACTGACATTGCATTTTCATTTTAATTTTGTTAACTATATGCTTCCATACATATAGAGTCTAAGTTTGTATCACAGACTTGATGGAAGTCACACATTAACTTTCATTTGGTGACATTCAACTCAACTGTTGGTGACCTTTGACGGTCAATCTTGACATAGTACAATTACAATGACGTATTGCCAAAACGGTCACAAATGGAGCCTAGATTTGTAATAGGGATGCATAGGAAGTCACATTTTAACTTTAATTTGGTGACATTTAACTTGACTGTTGATGAACTTTGAAGGTCAGACTTGACATAATAGAGTTACAATGACTCGTCTTGCCACAACGGTCACAGATGGAGCCTAGATTTCTGTTTGAGACCTATAGGAACTCATATTTGAACTTTTATTTGGTGACCTTGTGAAAATTCTATGAGCCGTTTTGCTAAAATGGTCACAGATGGAGCCTAGGTTTATGTTACAGTCGTCTAGGAAGTCACATATTTACTTTTATTTGGTGACATTCAACTTGACTGTCAGTGACCTTTGAGGGTCAAACTCAACAGTGAAATTACAATGTCTTATATCACCAAAATGGTCACAGATGGTTTGTGTAGAGACATATAGAAAGCCATATATAAAGTCCATTTGCTGACCTCAACTTGACTATCTGTGACGTTCACAATTGACATATTGAATTTTCAGTGACTTGTATCACCAAAACTGCTTCAGAGCTTAGGATTGTATTACAGGAGGTTTAATAAATGTAAACTTTTATTTAGTGATCTTGAGATTGATCTTCAATGATTCAAAGGTTAAACTTCACATGAAATTTTCATAACTTGTATTACCATTATAAGATTGCTTGCCGGTAGGCTACAGGACCCTTGGTCCTATTTTTGGGTGTTGAGATGTATTGATGAGTTGCGGTGTGACATGTCAGACACTTATTCTTACATTATGGAACCTGTTGCAAACCGAGGCCGTTCTGTGGGAACACTTTCATTTGATTTCGCCCAACAAGGTTGGGAAAATTTTTTGGCTTATTCTCTATAGCTCATTATTTGACTCCATAAAACTGCAGTAGTATTTGATGAAGTTCCAAAGCACTGCATTGCGTTCAGTTTCAAACACTTAAAAGCACCAGTGTCTCATCAAGCACCAGTAACTCAACAAAAACCATTACATTGGTCATTCTACGGCACAAAGCCCCATAAGCTTTGCCCATCTGGTCTGCAGTACATTTCTTGTTCATTGAGATTCACAATGACCATGTGCAAATGTGCGTGTGCGTGCCTGCATACATGCCCCTGCATTCATTTACTCCCTCTGAACATGAGCTTTATTGGTCAACAAGCAGAGAAAATGTCAAGAAAAAAATGTAAAGTGTTATCTTTATAGTTATTCAATTGCTTGGAGTATGCAAAGGGGCAAATTTATTCATGTGTTTATTTATTTGTTCTACAATCGATTTTATTCATTCTTATTGCTTCAATGAGATTTGTGGGCCGGATGAGCATATCTTTATGCAACACAGTGGTTTCCCTTACTTTCACCAGCAGAGGTCCTCTTCGAGCTTCGAGTAATGAACCTGGTCTCGAATATCCGGTAAAATCAATGTCAACTTCACTTCATCATCACTACCCTCTAATCCAGCCAGAAGCAATCTGGCATTCACTAGCCTCAGCAATGTTTTCGCACAGGTTTCCCGCAGGTGAGAAAAGTAGTCAATTTCTACGCCTACGATACCGATCTAATCATTCATAAACATTTTCGGAAAACAAACATTTCGTGAAAGCACCAGTCGAATGCGGCAATTACCTTCACTTCTACAAGAAATTAACTTGGTAGAGGATTGACACGCGAATTCACACCGCCATCCAATAGCAATGCGATTTCCGCCATACTCACCCCTTACTGAGCGATACATCCTTGAATCGCCAAGAAACAGCAACAAGAAGGCTACACTATATTGCCATGCTAAGGTCACTAACATTTAACTTTATGAACATTTTGCCTGCTCGAGGATAAAATATTCACAGAACTGATGTTGTTATATCAAATGTCGGGCTAGCTGAATCAAATAACCAGTATAACACAGTTTCACTAAAGGTAAGAAAGGTCTCGCTCAACACAGGATATAACGTGATCAGTTTTGTGAATATTTTTACATATTGTAATTAAGAAAACAAGGTATTTCAACAATAATTGGAACGAAAACTAGGGTGTCTCCAGAACCAATGCTGGGATGCACCGAGATACACCAAATATCACTTGATTTGTCTTCATACTGCATCTTTTGGAATTAAGTCAACGAAGCGCGAGTATCATGTTGCATTGAAAGTTAACAGTGGTCTGCTTGCTTACATGCGCATTGGCTGTCACAGATCATAAAGGAGGAGGTGGCAGTGTGGTGCAGGGCATTTGCCATGATGTGAATCCGTTAGTAACATTGGCACAATGAGCTGTGTGTCATTCTTTTCTGAAAGCAGGCAGCTGCTATTGCACAATCAACCAAAGGAGTGTGGGGCTTAATATTGCCAAATTCTGGAACCATCATCTCGACTACCCATTTTCAGACAATCAATGCTATACAGGGCATTTGCACCCAGATTCCTTGCAGTTTGTAATAAAATGATTTTTTTACCCCGCTGCGCAAATGCGTGAAGCGGCGGGACATAGTTTTCACGACTGTCTGTCCGTACGTGCGCAAGTCCCGGATCCTTGTCAGCGAGATATCTCAAGAACGAATTGACGGATTTCCTTCAAATTTCATGTCAACATGTATTAGGGTGGTGCCCCAGCGCCAGTCGATTTTGGTGACCTTCACGTCACTCTCAAGGTTACACCGAGACACTGTTCATTTTGACACGATTTGGCATTTCCTGGCGGGGGACTAAGACACGTTAGTGGCAAATACTTGTTTATTACATATTTCATGAGTGTTTTTATGTTAAGAAAATATTACTAACATTACAGTAGTTCAATAAAAGCATATCAAGAAACAAGGTAGTCAGTCTTTACATATGAAAGTGTGTCATGAAACAATTAAATACATTAAAAAAACAGTATTCCATATAAAATTGTGAGGTACTCCCACAGTTGGCACAAAAATGAGCTCCATATGGTTTAGCAGGCCCATTCCAGTTGTCAGGTTTCAGCCCTACAGCATATGTCCTGGTAAAGGTTCCATAAAGCAGAATAATTCAAGTTGGCTGGGTAAATGCACCAATTAAAACCTGGAGAATTCAATCCATGTGCCAAATCTGCGCAGCTTTCCGGGTGTTTGTAGTGCAGTTATCTGCTTAGAGGAATAGATCCCTGCCGTGGGTTGTAAAGCACAGTTCTGATGCTGGTATAGCTCCGTAGAAGGAGGCAGTTAACGATTCGGTTGGGATCGGTATTTCTGACTGGTGGTTGGCTGGCGGCGCAGGAGGGTGTCGCCCTGGTCAGTCTCTTTGGGCGGATCATAAATGGTAGAAATGTGGAATTGTTGGCGAGGCTTCTTCACAGGAAGGAAGGAGCTAAGCTTTTCGCCGTGATACCTGGAAAAACAGACAAACAGCCCAGTGACTGAGGGAAACAGACTGAGAGTATTCAAACACTATTCAAGCATCATTTAAAGGATACTCAAATACCATCATAATATATTTATTCATATAGCACCTTTCAAGCAATACAGCACAAAGTGCTGCACGAACAGGTGAAAATATATGTACATTAAAGCAATAAAAAAAAACAGGGGGAAAAAACATAGGAAATTAAACAGTTGGACACTGATTGTCCAACTTTGACTCATTCGCCTTCCTAATGACATCAGTGGTTCCAAAACCTCTCCTTGAGGCACCCCTCCCAGTTCCACCACATCCCCTCATTTGCTGTTCTCCAATTTAAGCACACTTCATGCAACTAATCCTGAGCTTGATTAGTTTCGTCAGGTGTTTTTACCACTTAACACGACACACACCAGCATCTGGTTGGTGTCCCCCAAAGAGGGTTTTGGGAACCACAAGACTTAATTGCCAGTAAAACAGTCTGACGCGAGTCATGTTTGATCAGCCCTGCTTCAGTCGAAATGGTCCCCATGGGGACTCACCCAAAGCCCCTCTTGCACTTAGGGTGCTGTCCTTCAGTTTCAAGGGCCTCCGAAATCCCGGCGCCAGCCTGTCCCAAACCAGCCCCATCCCGCCAGCCCTGCTTCTCCATCAGCTTCCTGCCCACACCCTGCACATAGATACGTATGGTGCATTAAGGCATTACAGCCCACGCCCTGCACACAGACAAGCACAGTCCATACATGCATCACAGCTAACGTCCTTCATACAGACACACAGGGTACATTCACACATCACTGCCCTCACACTGTGTACAGATTCTCATGGTATAAACACACACATCACTGCCCTCACACTGTATACAGATACTCATGGTATAAACACACACATCACTGCCCTCACACTGTGTGCAGATACTCATGGTATAAACACACACATCACTGCCCTCACACTGTGTGCAGATACTCATGGTATAAACACACACATCACTGCTCATGCCCTGCACACAAGCACACTAGCTACATACTATAACGTGAAAAGAAGCCACTAGATGGCAGTATTGACCTTTTTTTGTTAAGCCCAGACTGGAGCTAGGTTTGGGCATGTCTGAGACAGAAAGTCCCAGACAATTAAAAAAAAAAAAAAGTCTAAAAGGTGGGAGGGGTCTGCAAAAGAGTATATAAGGAGGGAAATTGAGAGAGTAAAGTAGTCGGAGAAATTGCAAGGAGAAGGACACATTTGACCAGACCTGTCATTTTTTTTCCATGACCTGTGAAGCTTTTTGTGAATTTTTGCCTGTGTTGGAGTATTTTCCTCACCCAGGACATCACCAAGCAACCCCACCAAAGGGACTGTAAATATTTTTATTCTTGTATTTATCACTCTTGGTCAGTAGAGTAGATAATAAATTAGTTAAAAGTGTTTGTTTAAATAAACCTGTTTGTTTTACAATTTTGTCTGTCATACCTTGCTGTCATATATGTTATAACAAATTGGGGCCATAATAATACGCACATCATTGCCCACACCCAGCATACAGGCATACATCACTGCCCACATCCTGCATACAGATAAACATGGTACACACACACACACACACGTCCCTGCCAAGGCCCAAAACACAACCTTGTTCGAGAAGTTTTCATCCTTTTGGCAAATCATTGTCCTCCCCTACCTTAGTGAACCTCTCAAAGCTTCCAATTGGTTGCTGTCGGATAGACCCCTCCTCCAGGCCTTCCCTCAGCCTCCTCTCGCGGCGCATTCGCACGTAATCCCGAGCATCCATGTCGCCTCCGTCTGACAAATACGGAAACACACCAGCAGCATGAAGCTTACACACACACACACACACACATTGCAGAAACACACCATAGAAACACTACACCCCAAGTGCTACATCTATACTGCACAACAAGTCTGGAGGGTTGGTGGTTCAAGCCCTAAAGTAGCAGATGGGCAACACCACATTACTCCTGAGGTGACTGGGCCCTGTTTATTCCCACTTAGGGGCTTTGAGGAGGCCAAATAACAGGAATGAATGAGGCCTTTATACACCGTGATGGCCTTTGGCTTTGCCCGTCAAGGCTGGCTAGCGTGGTTTACATTTTTGCCGTGTGCCTATCCACATTATTCTCGAGGGCGCTACTGTAGATATGATCATGGGTACAACTTCCGGCGGAAGTAGCTATTAGCGAGTGGCTAAGCAATAACAGCCGCAGTTCATTCGAAAATAATTCAGTTTACTTAGCGATTACAGCTTGTTTTTTTAGGAACAAACTTGCTTTTCTTAAAAAATGTCCCTTCAGAGCTTCGGCAGCTGTTGTGCTGTACGAAGCTGTACCAACAACCAGAGGAAGCTACATTTGTGGTATGATCAACAGTGTTTTGAACATGCACCCAGAACATGGGGGATTATCCATCTGTTCAGCGATACGGTTTCCATCGTCTACCTACAGAAGGGGTACTCAGAATGTGGTTGAAAAACCTTAATTTGAATAGATCCCCAAAAACATTAGGTCCTCATTTCATTATGTCGACAAACAGCAATTCCTACTTTATGGCTAGGCTCAGACAGACCACCGCAGAGGAGACACCAGGTCCTCAAAAGGATTTTGACAGCAGTGCCAGGACAGCATCAGGTATGATTTCACATGTAGGGCGGACAGAAAATTGTTGTATTCGTCTGGTAATGCCAGTCACTGTAACAAACGTTTCATCCTGTACAGTTTCAGATGAGGCAAAAGAAGTAGCAATAGTTACTGCAATTTGAAAATGGCCCACTCAGTTACAAACAATAGTTTTGCACTCCAAACCTCAATTCACTAAAATGAAAAGTATGGGCAAAATGAACTCACTGCGTTTTACATGTTATAACATTGAATTAGCAAGCAGCTTTATAGTGTAATGTAGTTGGCAGGAGTAAAGCTAATTTGGCTTATGTACTGTCGGATGGCTTAATTTACACTGTATAACTATCAATTACATTTCATACATAGAGCGATATTTACCTCTGAAATATAGTGTATCCTTCATAAATATTCTCAGAAACTATATCTGCTTTAAGGTACATTAGGTTGTGTCCAACCTCCTTCAATGAAACGCGACTGTCCTTGTTACTGTGGAAGTACTGCATAGGCTTCAGAGCAGTTTAGATTGTTCATAGCCAGCAGTTTGTGGCAAATGGAGTTGCTAATGTAGCCAAATACACTAGTGTACCTTATCTGTGGAAGTTGTTCCCATTATTTGCGCATGGGATCATGGGGCGTGGGAATAAGGTGGATAAGAAGGTAGACCATCTCGTTGGTGGGGAAGCAATAAGATGATTCAGGGAACCTGTCCTGAGTCCTGCTTGGGGCTTTAAAGACTCATTAATTCCTTGGTGTGGTCTCCCTTCTCCTCTGGTTCTTTGTCCTTTTGTATTAGAGTAACTTAATTTAGTTACACTGTTGTTTTGAAAGAAATCCTTCATTTTTCCCTGTATGTTGTGTGTCTCCATTTTTATCGTGGTTGAGAGGCGAACCATTACATAAGCACTGTGTTCGGCAAACCATTAAACAGACTATTCTCCTGCACTGCCAAGTGCCTGCAAATCTACAGGTCTGAGGAGTAGAGGCCAGCAAAGACATGAAGACACCGGCGTACCTTTGTCGTAGTAAACGCTCATGTCCACGTCCCAGTCGTCTGCCGTCTGCTCGTCGAAATCTGTGCAGGACAGATCAAAGCAGAAACAGGCGATTTCCAAAAGACAATGTTTCAGCATTAAAGGACTACTATAGTTCTATTGCCTGTCCATATCACAGCTGAAGACCCACTGGAGGTGAGCGCATGCTCACAGAACTCAGCAGTAATAAGCTTTACAAGAGCAGTAACACCAGAGCATGCCGTCCTCCCTCTCACCATCACTATGATCAGCGGCCATATCAGACCCACTCGAGGAGCGACAATCTCTCTTAGATTTCTTATCCTTTTCTATTTGAAGCGGCAGAAAATGGTGGGAGAAATAATTTGTGAAAATTTGACATTCAACATCCTAGCAGAGACTAACTCAATTTACAGATGTGCCCCCACTCGGCTCCGCCCCCGCATACCCCCTTCCTCCTCCTGCCAGTACTGGGCGTCGGTGTAGAACACCAGGCCGGATCCTCCTTTCTCCCATTTGAGCTCAATCTCTTCCTCGTACAGACGCTCTTTGCTGCGCTCCTGACTCGTCACGTCCTCGTGCAGCGCCTCGTGACGTTCCCACTCCTCACAGCGATCGTCGTCCTGGAAACAGCATATGCACGTAAGCACGTATATAAACACACATGCATACACACACACCAAATAAACACACTACATAACCCATCAAGTTTTGAGAACACTGCTCCTGTTTCAAAGTCCTGTTTTAACTGAAATTTGAAGATGCTTTCACCAGCTCTGTGAATTTCTTTGTGTTTCCCAACAGCTGGAAAGGTGTGGATGTTAAAATGGCGCTCTTCTGCTTCCACCAGGAGTACCCAAAGTTTTTTTTCGAGGTGACATAACAAATCACCTGAATATTGTTGGGTGTGGACGGCCTGACTAGAACAGAGAAGTAGCTGAGGAGAGTTTAATTTCAGAAAAACAGGCCAGAGACAAATCGTGGGCATGTCGGTAACTTTGGCTAGCCTTTATTTATGATTAAAAAAAAAAATTTCTGTGCAAGATTAAATAAGTAAAAATCCCTGCTGCAAGGTAACCAAGGCTTATTAACTTTCATTAGTCTACTGACCTCAGGTGCTTCGAGGCCTAGGTAGAAAGATCAGCACTTCGTAAGGAAACTTCATATTGTTGAGTCAGCAAAATAGTTAACATTTTAATAAATCAGAGTACGTCCTCGATAGAAAACAATAATACAAGATCTTGTTTTGGGACTCTACATAAAGTAAACATTCATTTGAGGTAGCCTGATCGTAGGCTGTAGCTTCAGTTGTAAAAAAAAAATAATGAATAAATAAATTTTTAAAAAAGCAAAACTATTTGCATTTGATGATATTTCAGACATTGACATGGTTTATGCGCATCCCAACAAAAGAGAGGGACGCCTGAATCAAACTGCTTTCAGGATACAACTGAAGAGCTGGTTTTCTTGTACAGAAACACTGCAGCCGTATCGTGGTCATGTGCTCTCAAAAAATCCTAGAATTGTTGCACATCCAGCAGTCATTATGAAAATATCCCTCAAAATGAATGCGGGAAACACAGTGAATCTTCAAACCAAAGGAATGGCCACATCTTTAAACCAATTAATATAAAAGCATAATTTCTAGTAAATTTAGTAATTTAGTAAATATGGACATTGTTTATCTCAGAATTACTGAATGACCCTTTCAGCCGTGCATGATTTGTAAATGACTTCAAATGGGCGAGAGAAAAAAATGATAGTCTAAAAACCGTGGCCAAAAAAAACTGAAATTTATTTACGTTCTAAAAAAAAAAAAAAAAAAAAAAAAAAAAAAACAAACACATGAAAGGTAGTTTGTAGCAAACTGGAAAAGTAAACTACAAATGTGGCACATCAGGCAGACCCTATGTAACCCTTATAGTGCGACCTGTCAAAACCATATGACTGCTCCTGAAGGAAAAAAATATATATATGAATCTGCTCAGAAATTGGGGACCAGCAACATGAATCTGACTGTAAATGCTGAAAATTTTGCGGAAATTAAAGTCCAGGTAACAAGACAGAAGTGAGCGCAGAAGTGCTGATTGCTATGCCTCCACCTGCCATAGCTTCACACACCCTAAAAGTTGATGTGCAGTCCCTGCATTATGACCTCCCGCCCAGAAAGGGGAGGAGGCATTAACTGTCAAACTGACTGAAAACTGTGGACAAACCCCTGACTGCATATGCAGGCACTCGGTACTTTATTACCTCCACCAAACGAAATTGGCAGGTGGTTATGTGATCAGTGCCGTTCGTTTGTTTGTTTGTCTGTTTTCTGTTTGTTTGTGAACAGGATAACTCAAAAACTAATAAACGGATAGCTCTGAAATTTTGTAGGTGGGTCGCCATTACATCAGGGATGGAACCTACTGCTCTTGATCGCAACCTGTCAAACAATATGGCCACCATGGTGGGCATCTTGAAATCCTAGACACGCTATAACCAAAGTTTGCTCCCACTCGCCAAGATTTGGACTGTGCTGCCTTGGCGGAGGTTTGCACTCTAGGAGTGCCTCTATTTTTTGTCTGTAGTCCACTATACAAACATGCCTGTAGTCAACACAGATTGCCTTGTCATACGCAGGAGCTGCATGGCTAAGGTAAAGCCCATAAGCCCCCCTACACACACATACACACGTATTTACACATATGCGCACAAGCAGACACGCACACTTACATCATCAGGGCCTGAGTCAGACTCCTGCCCCTCTGGACTGCCTGTTTCCAGGGCAACAGAGGGTGTCTCTCCCCTATGGGGGTGTGCGCCGAGGCAGTGGGAGGGGCCTAGAGAAGGAATGGTCCCCCCTGCAGGGCTACTAATCTCATCCCCACCTGCCGTGTACACGCTCTCCCCCTCTAGCCTCACAGTTGTGGTATCCTCGTAAAGGAAGGGGACGTTTCCATAGCGATGGCGAGAGCCAGTTTTGGGGAAGGTGAGGCCCAGTTGGCGAATGAGGCGTGGGGGCAGGCGGCAGGCCTGAATCAGCCGCAGGAATTCGCTCACCGGCGTGCCCACGTTACCACCAGGCATTAGAGCTGGCGGGTTCAGCTCTGGCAGCGCCCGCAGCTCTGCCTCAGTCACGCGCTCAGTTAGCCCCACCCACCGCCGCTTCAACTCCACCCTCGTCCGATATGGAAACACATCTGCAACTGAAAAGAAGCGAAAAAGGAGTCAGCTGGAAATCATGACCTGCGTTCTGCGCTAAAATAATGAGACAGAATCTAACCCCTATTAAAAGATCCCCTGTTATGCCACCAGGTGCACGGCTAATTAGCCATTATGGGCCAGTTCAAAATCTCCCCTTCCTGACATCACAAGGGGGAGTGACCACCCAGAATAATGAAATCTAATTGACTGTTTGGCTGAAGTTGATCAGTTCTTCTTGCCACTGGTTGGTTACTTCCCCATGTGATGTCAAGAGGGTAAATATTTTGAAATGGCTTATAATAACTAATTGGCTGTCAAACAAGGTGGTGGTGTTGTCATGGTCAGGGGCTGCTTTGCTTGCTTCTGGATCTGGGCGACTGATGGAACCATGAATTCTGCTCTCTACCAGAAAATCCAGAAGAATAATGTCTGGCCAACAGATTGTGACCTAAAGCACAAGTACAGTTGGGTTATGCAGCAGGACAATGATCCAAAAGCAAGTCCACCTCTGAGTGGCTCAAAAGAAACAGAATTAAGGTTTTGGAGAGATCTAGTAAAAGTCCTGACTAGAATCCAATTGAGATGCTGTGGCAGGACCTTGCACAGGCAATTCATGCTTGAAAACCCTCCAATGTGGCTGAATTAAAACAATTCCGCTAAGGGGAGAGGGCCAAAATTCCTCCCGAGTGCTGAAAAAACCTCACTTCCAATAATTGTGAACGTCTGATTGCAGTTGTTATTGCCAAGGGTGCCACAATCCGTTATTACAAATCCCAATTCCAGTGAAGGTGGGACATTGTGCAAAACGTGAATAAAAACAGAACGCAATGATTTGCAAATCTCATAAACCCACATTTTATTCATAATAGGTAACAGACAACATAACAGATGTTGAAAGTGAGACATTTTACCATTTCATAAAAAATATAAGCCATTTTGGAAATTGATGGCAGCAACACGTCTCAAAAAAGTCGAGAGAGGGGCAACAAAACACTGGAAAAGTGGTAGTGATTAAAAAAAAAAAAAAACCGGAAAAGCATTTTGCAACTAATTTGGTTCACTGGCAACAGGCCAGTAACATGACCATTAACTATTGTGACTTCACCCAGCTGCATGTTGTGTCTGCTCACATTCTCTTGGTATAAAATTATTTGTATGATTTTGAACATGAGAAATAAACACAGATTAAGAAATAAGAGTGAGGGCCCATACTTTTCGCAGCGGTGTAGTTCAATAAGATTTCTAAAGTCTCCATGGCATGCATAGCCATTTCTGACATAATGTGGCCTAAAGCATAAATACAATAATCCTTATAAACACAAACTGTGCAATTAAGAAAATTTAGCACTTTATTAGAATTCTAGGATTGCAATTTTGGTGGAACCGCAAACCAGCATGCACAACGAGTTAGGGAAACATTACATTCTTTAATGTAAACAATTTTTTTCTCTGCTGTTAAGGACAGAATAGCCATGGCACATACTTGCCGTGGAAAATAGTTTGGACAGATATATTGCTCACTCAGGGCAGCTGCAGTAATGCTCTATTCCAGCCGTGTTGTCCTCCCAAGCTGGTTCTGAAGTACTCACCAAGGGGAGATGCTTCTTGTCATAGATGGGGTAAATCAGCCCAAGCTTAGCTTTGGCAATCATGGCCATAGTAGCGCATACTGGGGGCTTATAGTCCTCAAACTAGTCAGAGTGACAGCCCTAAGGTTGAGGCCATTGAAAAACACCCCGCATGCTTCAGGCATAGGATAAAAATAAATAAATGCATAAATACAAATCAATCCTGGACTGACAAGGTTACAAATTAGCCCGCCGGAGATGAGATTTGTCCTGAAGTCCACTTCAGTAAACAAGGTGTGCTGAGGATCATTGTCGTGATGATATTCTTATTTAAGCAAGAATGAAGCAGAGGCCGAGATGATGTCCTCACTGACCAATACTGCCGAAGTTATGTCATCTGTAACAAGGACTACTGATGTGGCAATTTCACACTAACGCAGGCCATCAAAATGCATTTCAAATTTTGACCCCATGAGACATGTCTCATGGGGTCAAAATTTGAAATGCATTTTGTTTTGTTACTTCCAGTGGATATTAAAACAGATCACATATTTATGAAAAAATGTTAGTAAGCTACAGATGTTATGACAGTTTTACAAAAACAACAAAAAGTTGAGCTACTTGCAAAAAATTATTTATTCAACCACTAAAAAAACTGAGCAACTCAGTATATGGTATGTACCAAAATGTTGTGGTTTGCTTATCTGTAATAACACCTAGACATCAAAATTTGATACAAAAATACTTCCATGTCTATATGTATCATAAACAATTGAGAAAATTAAGTTTTCAGCAAGTTTTATCAGCAAATTTTGAAAATGCTCCTGCAAACTGTTTGTCAAAAGTATGCAAATTACACAATAAATTGCATAGTTCTGTCCAAAGTCAAACACCTGACCCATCAGTAGGTGCTCCTACTTTTGTCATCAACAAAATTGTTTGGCGTCTATCGCCTCAAAGACGGTTTTAGTTCACTTGTGCCGGAGTGGACATTTTTAGGACATAAACAAGAATTATATAACAAACCTTTTAACCATGTGTTGGATCATCTATATTGTAGAGTAGGTTCACCAAATTATATTTTATGCAAATGCCAAGTACTGCTAATTAAAATTTTGAGAAAGAATTTCAATTACTTGCCAAATGTAAAAAACATGTACAGGAACTGAAGTTATTTTTTTAAAACAGGCAAAATAATACAGCAAAGACAGCTCTCTTGCATCTCCTTAAAGTTACTACTACTATTATCTCTAACATCAAAACCCTAAACAAAGCCTTGAATGTCATTAACACAGATTATTTTTGAACATGCTCCATGTGTCATAGTGGACAAAGATTTGGATGTCATCCAGGGTATCTCCGATTTTGTCCAGGCATACAATCATTTCATTAAACTGGCCAAAGTGGCTTCAGCAACCATGTATGTTTTATCTGGGAGACTAAAATGTCATCTAGGAGTTGGAGCAGGCGGATCATCCAGGCTACATAGCTGGGATCTCTTGAACAGGGATCATGTCCCTTTCAGGCTTTGCAGGCCATACAAAATGATTCTGTTCAGCCTGGGGCTTCATAAAGTTCATGGTAGCTGATTAATCTTGAAAGTCTTTCACTTCTGCTGGAAGCCAAAAATTTTTCATGTCTTGTATCGGAAAGGACAATCACTAGGACATTGTGCTTGGCTTACATGTAGCAATGAAGCATGTGACCTTTCAGAAACTCACAGTTACTAAAAATTATCGCATTTTTGCCTGTGTATTAAACAGAAAATGTCTTATATTTAGCAACACTAAAGACACACAACAAGCAGAACAACAAATATGCTGGAGTGGACACGTTTGGACGGAAGATGTTTGGTACCTTGACAGCAGGTGGAAGCACGTAAGTTACTCGCATCAAGTCGTCATGTGATATGATTCTGCGAAGACTGACATGTAAGGCCACTTGCTGGCAAGCAAAGTCAGTTATAAGTAATCATGTCAGTCCATTGGCTGAGCACAATTAAATAGGGCTTTGATGTAACAATAGTTGTTTAACTTTATCTTTTCAGTGCAAATATAGGCGCTTCATCAACTTTTTAGTCATTGGGAGCAAACCTACCTGTCTCATCCGACACTTTCACCCTCCGGATCACACAGTGTCTTTTGAGCGAATTCCCTTTCGAATCAATCCACTGATTGCCAGCGTACATCCTCACAAACCTGTCCGCCTGCCCAGTGTGGACCGACACCACGCAGCAGCATGTTTTCTCATCTTTAGAGGCTGGGACACATTTGTCCTCCGAGGATCCATCTCTGTCGTTGATAGTTTCCTGTGTGGCAGGGGACTGATCTGCCCGTGTTTGCTCCGGATTTTGGGTCCGGTTAGACTTCTTAGGGTTCTCAAGAACTTCCGGTCGGTGTCGGTAGTGAAAGCAAAAAAACCCACCGCTCTCTGTGAACTGACTGAAATAGTTTCTTAGGTCAGCCGATCGAAATACAGCTGGAACATTACTGACCGCAAAATACATAACATTGGGAATCTCCGCCATGACAACTCTGCTACGGAACCGGAAAAGGGTTCTTCTTCTTATCGATTTGATAGTATACACGTACAAATGGAAGGTGCACTAGCGCCACCTACCGGACTGGTTATGGAAGAGCATATTGATAGACATAAAAAAAAACTAATTTCTCTCCATTTACCCCGTTTCCAAATTATCATTACAGTGATTAAATACTTATAACTGCTTATTCTTTTTATTTCTACGCCCAGAACGTTTTGGTATAGTTTCAATTGCTGATTATATTATAGCTGCAACTATTCCCTTATCAAGGACCATGATGATCCACCACCCCAGTCAGATGATTGTGATAGTGTCTCTGAGCTAGATGTTCCTCCTCTCAACATATCTTCAACTTCTTCCCATCCAAGGGCCTTGACTTCTAGATACTTCTCTGCCGCTTTCAATACTATTTTGATCTTTTCGTTTTTTTTGTCTGCGCAGTGCAGTTTATGACCTCAACCATGAACAATATGAACTGATTTTTCCCAACAGTCAGTGTGTCCTCTTTTACTTTCCCACACCCTTCACATGGTCTCATGTCATTTCTGTCTGTGCCGCTCATCTTAACATTGGTGTTACTTATCTGTATCCCTACTCTTTTGGCTGCTTCCGCATATGTGATCCCTTGAGAAGTTTTCACTCTCTGTACTTGTCCCGCTCTGTTACTGGCCGCAGAGCTGTGCTCCCCTCCGCAGATGCAACATTTGAGTTTTCTTTCACACTTCCAATACTCATGTTCCCCTGCACATCTCCCACGTCTTTGTTTACCCTTACACAGTGCTGCTACATGCCCGAACTTCTGACATTTAAAGCACCTCAGTGGCGGGGAAATATAAAGCTTAGCATCGTAGTTCATAAATCCAATAAACATTTTAAGGGGAAGCTGTTCCTCATCAAAAATAAATAATACAGAAAAGCTGTCGCATTTCTGACCTTCTGGGGTGGTTTTTAGGTGTCTTGCTTCACTTTGCACCCTTCTCATTTTCTTTTATCTGCTCTATAGACAAACTCAGGGGTATACCGGAAATTACTCCTCAAACTAGTTTCTTACTTTTAGCTTGTGTTGCTTGAACTTTTTTCCCTTCAATTTTATTCAGCCTTATTGCCTTTCCTTGTTGTGACCTGTCTCTACAAATGATCCACAGAGCACCATTGCCAAGAACTCTTTACCTCGCCCATTAGTCTGTTAATGCTCTTGGTAAGACAAACCTTTCTCTTTCTAATACACTCTCCTTCGTTCATTATCCGTTTCTTCTGAATACGAACATTCTTTATGTTGCCTAGGTCGTTTGGCTTTTTTCCCCTTTTACCTTACTCCTACTTTCAATCCTCCCGCCACCTATTTCCATTCCAAACTCACTTCTTGATCCATCTGCCATTTTGTGTCCATTCATAGTCCGGCTCTGCCAGCCGCCAACCAAAACCGCAAGCAAGATACATCCTCCTCTACACACCGTCGGCAGTGCTTCTACTCAAGAGCAGCCTGGTGCCCGTGCCTTGTTGCGCTTGCGCTCAAAGTGAGGCCCTGGTAACAATGACTCAATGGCTGCCTCCAGTGAAGAAAATCGAAGATGGCGGACCAGGTAGGTTTATCACTGAAATGTCTTTGTTTTGATCTTTCTAGGAGGTGTCATGAACCGTCATTGTGGTCTTAAATACATTTCGATATACCATGTTGATTACTGATCTCTATAAATTTTTAGAACAAAGGGATAATTTTATTTTGGCATGCGTACTTGCCGACAGTGTCGTAACCAGCGGGGGTGCTGAGACACGTCCCTTTTTGACTGCAATTAGTAGTTCTTTTTCATTTTCATTTATTGACGCATTTTCCAATTATTGTAATTGGCAACCGAAGACACAGTTTCTCTCCGTATGCGATCTAACAGCGATTAAATCATGGGCTAAATTCAGTCCAGTTGCGGAACACGAACAGAGAATTGGGTTGCACAAAACTTCCGTTTAGAACAATTATTAGTCCTGACCTGTTCTCAGTCATTTTCATAATTAACAGAAGGTTCACTCCGAGAGCACTCCACAGTTAACAGTTCCGGCTTGTTCTCCCCGATTAGGAACAGGTCGGGACTAATAATTGTTCGAAACGGAAGTTTTGTGCAACCTGGGGGGGTCACGGCTTATCTTGTTGGGGGACTCAGAGCAGTCTTTGCATGCTCTGAGGCGGTGGAGGGGTCACGTCAGCAAGCACTTGTTACTCGCTGAGGACAGTAACTGCAGAATGAAACGTGCGTTCACGTGTTATGGCCCCAATTTGTCATAGGACAGCAAGGAATGACAGACAAAACTTTAAAACTTTAACAGATTTAATAAAACAAAGAAAAACTGACCAAGATTGAAATATATAAGAAAAAATGAGATAGTTACAGTCCCGTGGTAACTGAGATGGGGTTGCTATCTTGCAATGTCCTGGGACAGGAAAATGCTCCAACACAGGCAAAAATCCACAAGAAGAGCTTCACAGGCCTTGAAAAGAGTGACAGGTCTAGTCAAATGTATCCTTCCACTATTTCTCCTTGCAATTTCTTTACTCTCTCAATTTTGCTCCTCATATACTCTTTTTCCAGCCCCTCCCACCTTCCAGACTTTTTTCAATTCTCTGGGACCCTCTGAGGCATGCCCAGGACATGCCCAGGACATGCCCAAAACCTCGCTCCAGACTGGCTTAACAAAAAAAAAGTCAATACTGTCATCGAGTGGCTTTTTTTTCCACATTACACCTCCATTCCAAAAGGGAAAAAATTGTGACTCAAAGGCAAAATTTTTCTTTTCAATACAAAAATGGTTAAGTAGACACTTGTATATATATACATATAATACATTATGCTAATAAACACATGTGATATATACACATACTCAAACACGGGATAAGCAATCAGCAATTACATTGTCAATACCCTTTACATGCTTTATTTCCAAGTCAAATTCCTGTAAAATCAAGCTCCAATTCAACAATCTCTGATTCTTGTTTTACATTTTACTCAAAAACATGAACGGATTGGGGTCAGTGTACACAATCATTGGCTTTTGCCCTGTACAAAGATAAACTTCAAAGTGTTGTAAGGATAGAACCAGAGCCAACAGCGGCTTCTCAATTGTGGAATAGTTCTTTTTGGTGGCGATTGAACTTCCTGGAGAAGTATGCCATGGGATGCTCAATGTCATCAGAGTCACTTCTCTGTAGGAGCACAGATCCACACGCATGGTCGCTAGCATCGACCGCAATGGAGAACGGTTTGTTGAAGTCAGGAGATTTGAGCACGGGGAAGTGACACAGCAGAGACTTCAGGCGATCAAAGGCTCTTTGGCACGCTTCATCCCAAGTGAACTTTACGCCTTTCTTCAGTTAGTTGGTGAGACTGAGAGCAATCTCAGCCAATTTCTGGCAGAACTTGCGGTAGTACCCGATCATTCCAAGGAAGCGGCGCAAAGCTTTCTTGTTGTCAGGAACTGGAAAGTCCATGAAGGCTTGGACTTTAGCATTTATGGGTACCACCTTACCCTGGCCTATGACGTAGCCAAGATACGTGACAGTAGCACAACCAAAGTCACTCTTGTTCAGGTTAACAGTTAGGTTAGCCTGGGTCAAGCGCTAGAACAACATCTCTACATCTTTCAGATGTTCTTCCCAGGAGTCACTCCATTTGATCAGGTCGTCGATGTACGCACCCGTGTGTGGCCATCCGGCGATTGTAGACTGTATCATCCTTTGGAACATGGCTGGGGCATTTTTCATGCCAAAGGGTAGGAATTCATACTGGTATAACCCAGATGGTGTGACAAAAGCAGAGATGCGCTTGGCCCTCTCAGTTAAAGGCCTGCACTAATAAGCCTTCAATAAATCAATCTTGGTCAGAAACTTTGCTTTGTTCTACTCTATCAATACAATCATCAATCCTAGGTATTGAAAACACATCAGTTCTAGTTACAGCATTGACTTTGCGATAATCTGTACAGAATCTAGTACTTTCATCAGGTTTTGGAACTAGCGCACAGGATGTACTCCAATTTGAGTTAGAGGGTCTGATAATATCATGTTCCAACATGTACTCAACCTCTTTCTCAGCAATCTTCCTCTTTTCAGGATTCATCCGGTACAGATGCTGTTTTATTGGTTTGGCATCACCAACATCTACATCATGAGATGCTATAGAATCTCTTTGGAACATCAGGAAATAGATCTTTATATTTCTTGATCAACCTCTCAAACTGATCTTTCTGTGAGGTTTCTAAGTGCTGGAATTTTACATCAGGATTTTGCAACACTTCAGAATTTGACAATTTAGATGAACGAACTTCAGCTTTAATTCTAGGTTCATCATCTTGAAACTCCCCCTCATCTTCACAAGTCTTCGCCATAGGAGGATCTGAAGTGACTGCTGCAACCCTAGCATTCCTATCATGATAAGGCTTCAGCATGTTAATGTGATGCAACTGTTTTGGCTTTCTCCTATCTGGAGTCTTCACAATGTAATTGAGATCATTGAGTTTTGTCAGAATTTCATAAGGACCATGAAATCTAGCCTGCAATGGATTGGACTGCAAGGGAAACAACACAAGAACCTTGTCTCCTGGTTTAAACTCACCGCTTCTAGCCTTATGATCATACCAAGTTTTCATTTTTCCCTGACTTGATTTCAAGTTCTCTTTGGCTAGGTCACAAGCTGCACGCAATCTTTCCTTGAACTCTCTAACATAGTCTAACAGACTGATATGTGTCTCTTTCTCTTGCCATTGTTCACTCAACAATAGCAAAGGTCCTCTCACTTCATGGCCAAACACAAGCTCAAACGGGCTGAATCCAGTAGACTCCTGCACTGCCTCCCTAGCTGCAAACAACAGCCAATGAATACCTTCATCCCAGTCTTTCTCATGGTCATAACAATAAGTCCTCATCATTGTCTTGAGAGTGGAATGAAACCGCTCACAGACACCCTGACTCTCTGGATGATAGGCACTGGAAAGAATCTGCTTCGCACCTAGTTCATACACAACCTGCTGAAACAATCCAGAAGTGAAATTGCTACCTTAGTCTGACTGAATTATCCTGGGCAAGCCAAACAACGTGAAGAACTTTATCAAAGCCTTCGAGATTGCAGTTGCCTTCATGTTGCGTAGAGGTATGGCTTCAGGGAAACTGGTAGATGCACACATCATTGTCAACAAGTATTGATTTCCAGTTCTAGTCTTCGGTAATGGACTAACGGAATCAACGGTAACCTTGGATAAAGGCTCCCCAAATGCTGGGATAGGCTGGTGTTTTCCAACTACCTGACAAGTGTGGCAGGTTTTGCAAAAGTTAGAAACATCTTTCCAAATCCAGGCCAGAAGAAGTGTTTCATGATCTTGTCAACAGACTTGTTAACACCAAGATGACCTCCTAAAGGTAAACTGTGAGCCATTGTTAAGATCTCATTCCTGTAGACCGTTGGAACCAGGGGTGTGCTGGGGATCCAATTCAGGCCGGGAGACTATCTAGCAAGCAGGCCACTGGAGTGTTGCGGTGGACGCAAAGCGCGCGCGGCGAAAAATTTGAGGGGGTTTTTCTTCAAAAAAAAGACGACTTTAGGCAGCATTTAGAGTTGTCATAGCAACTACAACAACACTATTAGACCGACAGCCACACAACAACACTCTATTAAACACAACCATGACGACAGCTCCACCCAGTCCTCCATACCAGCGCTTTTGTCTTCTCTAATCTCTTCTCTGCATCATACTGTGTCCTTTTATTCCATATTATTTACAAAACCCAAAACCAGTGAAGTTGGCACGTTATGTAAATCGTAGATAAAAACAGAATACAATGATTTGCAAATCCTTTTCAACTTATATTCAATTGAATACACTGCAAAGACAAGATGTTTAATGTTCAAACTGAGAAAATTTTTGCAAATAATCATTAACTTAGAATTTAAAGGCAGCAACACATTGCAAAAAAGTTGGCACAGGGGCCTTTTTACAACTGTGTTACATCCCCCTTCCTTTTAACGACACTCGGTAAACGTTTGTGAACTGAGGAGACCAATTTTTGAAGCTTTTCAGGTGGAACTGTTTCCCATTCTTGCTTGATGTACAGCTTAAGTTGTTCAACAGTCCGGGGTCTCCGTCGTATTTTACGCTTCATAATGCGCCACACATTTTCAATGGGAGACAGGTCTGGACTACAGGCAGGCCAGTCTAGTACCCGCACTCTTTTACTACGGAGCCATGCTGTTGTAACACGTGCAAAATGTGGCTTGGCATTGTCTTGCTGAAGTAAGCAGGGGCGTCCATGAAAAAGACGTTGCTTGGATGGCAACATATGTTGCTCCAAAACCTGAATGTACCTTTCTGCATTAATGGTGCCTTCACATATGTGTAAGTTGCCCATGCCTTGGGCACTACTACACCCCCATACCATGACAGATGCTGGCTTTCGAACTTTGCGCCTATAACAGTCCGGATGGTTCTTTTCCTCTTTGGTCCGGAGGACACGACGTCCACAGTTTCCAAAAAAATTTGAAATGTGGACTCAACAGACCACAGAACACTTTTCCACTTTGCATCAGTCCATCTTAGATGAGCTTGGGCCCAGCAAAGCCGGCGGCGTTTCTGGGTGCTGTTGATAAATGGCTTTCACTTTGCATTGCAGAGTTTTAACTTGCACTTGCATATGTAGTGACGAACTGTAGCTACTGACAGTGGTTTTCTAAAGTGTTCCTGAGCCCATGTAGCGATGTCCTTTGCACACTGATGTCGGTTTTTGATGCAGTACCGCCTGAGGGATCGAAGGTCACGGGCATTCAATGTTGGTTTTCGGCCTTGTTGCTTACGTGCAGTGATTTCTCCAGATTCTCTGAACCTTTTGACGATATTACGGACCGTAGATGGTGAAATCCCTAAATTTCTTGCGATTGCTCGTTGAGGAATGTTGTTTTTAAACTGTTCGACAATCCGCTCACGCATTTGTTCACTAAGTGGTGACCCTCGCCCCATCCTTGTTTGTGAATGACTGACCATTTCAGGGTAGCTACTTTTATACCCAATCATGGCACCCACCTGTTCCCAATTAGCCCATTTACCTGTGGGATGTTCCAAATAAGTGTTTGATGAGCATTCCTTAACTTTCTCAGTCTTTTTTGCCACTTGTGCCAGCTTTTTTGAAACATGTTGCAGGCATCAAATTCCAAATGAGCTAATATTTGCCAAAAATTACAAAGTTTACCTGTTCGAACATTAAGTAACTTGTCTTTGCAGTGTATTCAATTGAATATAGGTTGAAAAGGATTTGCAAATCATTGAATTCTGTTTTTATTTACAATTTACACAACGTGCCAACTTCACTGGTTTTGGGTTTTGTATATAATGTGCAGAATTACACAAAAACATGTTTGTATTATTTTGTCAGCAAATCGTTTAGATGTCATGCCAGCTTACAATAGCTAAAAAGAATACCAATATTGAATATAATACTAAAAGATGTAGGTCGACAGCAACTTCAGCTTATTTCAGTAACATTAGATCTGAGTCAGGGAAAAGAAGTCTTTCCTACTTTGGGCCTTGGTCGTGGAATGACCTCCAGTCTAAACTCAAATTGGCTACACTGGTTTCTCTCTCCAGCTTTAAAAGGATCATCAAGGATACTCTCTCTAGTCACTGCTCCTGTTTTGATGTTTAACCTCCTTCTTTATATAATCTCCCCAACATTTTTATAATTATTTTAGGTCTCGGGCTCACTTGTTAGGATTACTTGTTATTTTCTATTTCTATTTATTTATTTATTTATTTATTTATTTATTTTAATTCTCAAATTTGTTTCTTTATAGGTATTTATTGTGCTGGTTGTGTTGTATGTTGTGTGTTATGTTTTTAATGTATTGTCCTTTGTAGGATTCAACGTAAACTTTATGCCTCTTGGCCAGTTCGCACATGTAAAAGAGACTTGTCTCATGTGATTTTACTGGTTAAATAAAGTTTAATAATTGGATGTTAACTCATCCAAGCTAACTCAATTTAGACAGATTACAAGATAGAAGATACCTGAAGAAGGGGTCTCAGTCTCAGGCTTTTTCAGGCTCCCTGCAACCCACCTGGCAACTCTGGATTTTTTGGGCCTGCCCACCAAATATTTTGTGCATTAAAATTGCCATTACATTTTCATTACCCAGAACAAAGGTGTTAATCAATATTATTAATGAATTTCTCTCTGAATATTGATCGGTGGTCATCAATAGTATTCTATTTTTCATTCTTCAAACATACTGTGATAATGATCAAACGAAACAGACAAGGCGGGCCAAAATTACAAACTTTAGTGAGAAATAAATAATGAAAGAGAATTCACACACAATAACAGTTACAACTTCAATAAATGTGAATCAAAATTATAATATAACAAAATAAAGTCCAGAAGTACGCATTATGGCAATTGGCCTCTGCTGTGATCTAAATTTGGGACCCACAATTTGAAAAACAAAACAAAAATACTCCCTAAAAAGGACAGTAGGTGACACATTTACTTATGTTACTTCTATTAAACATAAACATACGGTAGCTTCAACAATAACAGCCTTAAACAAAGCCTTACACTATACATCCAATATTCTCAATAAAAATACGATCATTTAACTTTGCACATGCCCTCCCTGTTGTCACTCTCTTATGAGTTGGGATCCAGAAATAAAGTGTTGTTACTTGTATTTAGAATAAATATAGCTTCAACTGAACAGACTTAAAATGGTAACAAGAGTTTTGGAGTTGCCATATGTTTTTTTTATATCGCTTAGTTTGGCATAGAAATCAGCCTTGCAATATATGCAGTATGCCCGAGTATCATCCTCAATAAACTGCTTCAACCTGCCTTTGAATTCAGGGTTTGATTCCCACTCCTTTCTGTACCTGTTTTGACTGTACAGTTTAGACTGAGCCATGTTAAGCTAGAGGTTTAGCTTGTGTCACGGAGAAAAGCAAACACACATGGAACTGTCTGGATGAGGCGAGTATCTTTATTAATACAGTTATTTATTTAGACAAAAAAAATCACATTTATCCCGCCGTGACTGTAAACCAACACTGAAAAAAAGCGGCGGGTTCGCATATGCGATTCATTTGCAGTTTGGACACGGAGGGGTGAACATCTCCTGCTCTGACTCCAGCTAGGAGGGGTGGCTGCGAGAGGACTGGGCCACCTGTGAGTGCTCTGTGACGGGGTACAGGCCGACGGAAGCACCCGCTGCATGTCGAGAGTAGTAACGATTAAAGTCGCTAAGTTGGCAACACTGGACGCGTCTCTCTCACTCATCCCGTCTCCTCTCACAGACTGCTCCATGTGCTTCTCTGCACTTCCAGTGTTTTGGCTGTGTAGAGGCGAGCCATAAAGCAACTAACCAGTCACAACACGAGTCCTCTAAAAGAAAAACGGTGGTCGCTGTAATTTCGACCAATCCTACCCTCATAGAGTTCATGTTGGCTACGTGTGCACTATGCAGTGAGGGGGTGTGTTCTCTGTCAATATAGTGCTGCCAGCGCTGCTGCTGTCGCAACAAGTGTGTGTTGTCTGCCTGGAAACAGCGGGCCAGTGGCTGCATTTTATTTATTGGCAGCCAGGCAGGCCAATAAGGACACAAGCCACCGGGAAAAGTCCAGAGCGTCCAGATGGGCCTGCACGCGCCTGGTTGGAACCACAATTTGCTTGACCACTGCCAAATCTGCATTGGCAGGGATATGAGGAGGGCGCCACTTCCGCATCAACACTCCATCCTTGAGATAATACCCAACTGGAACTGCGTCTATTTCTTCATCAGGAAGGGCTTTCTTCTTCAGTATACAAATTTCAGGATCATTGGTTTGCTCCTGAATCAACCTCTCTCTGGACAGAGACAAGTCTCCAGACACATCAGAATCACCAGACCCATCTGGCTGGCTGAACAGAGAACTGATAAAAGTATCTGATAAGTCCTCAAACGGAGAAACCATAGTAGGTCAAACAGAGTCATGAGGTGAACTACCTGAGTCATGACTATTCAATGTGCTGGACGGCACCACATCATCCTCTTCTTGAGCCTTAGCCATAGCACGGGTCACTGCACAGGAAGGATACAGAGATGGGTCTTCATTGCCATCTTCAGTGCTCGGCTGTGAAGTAAGATGAACAGGGGGAACTACATTACCCCCAGCCAGGTCATTGCCTAGCAGCAGAGAAACACCCTAGATAGGTAGACTTGACATAAGTCCCACCTTTACCTGTCCTGCAACTAAATCTAACTTCAAGAATATAGAGCGCAGGGGTACAGATACAGTCCTCCCTTCAATACCTTGTACAAGTATGAAATCCCCTGAAGCGGTCTCATCACGTAACTCCAAGGAGTCCATCAACAAAAGTGACTGAGAGGCTCCGGTATCCCTTAGGATATATATGGGTACAGGAGGAGAATGCTCATTCAGAGCCACAAATCCCTCTGACACAAATGGAAGAAATTCCTCCCCCACAAAGTCAGGCTTCTTAGCCTCACAAGGATCAGGCAATTTAACAGATCGGTCATCTACTACAAGGGTTTCTAACCTTGTCTTCACAAAGGCATTCGGTTTCTTTCTTAGCTTTAAGGAACCAACAGTTAGTTGTAACATGACCAGATTTCTTGCAACAATTGCAAACTAGACCACTTTTGTCACTGTCAGCTTTCACACTTTGATCAGACCTGTGACTGGATTTCTGAGCACTGTTACCTTTCTTCTGAAATTGGGACCATCTATTGTTACTGCTAGACTGAAATTTGGACTTATGTGTGAGAACATATTCGTCTGCAAATTTGGCAGCTGATTGGAAATTCAGTGCTTGCTTCTCATTAAGGTAGGTCTTAATATCATCCTTTACATTGTTCTTGAATTCTTCAACTAACACCATCTCTTTTTGTGCGTTGAAATCATCCTTGACCTCCATAGAAGTACACCAGCGCTCAAAGCAAACCTTCTTCTCGTTAGCAAATTGCACATAAGTCTGATTGTCAGATTTCTTCAGACCTCTGAATTTCTATCGGTAAGCCTCTGAAACCAACTCATAAGCTGTAAAATTAACCTTTTTGACAACCTCATAATCCGAGGAATCATTTGCAGACAAAGCCGAATAGGCTTGTTGAGCTTTACCCTTGAGGACAGTTTGCAACATCAGGGGTCAGTGTTCCTTTGGCCACTGACAACTCTTAGCTACATTCTCGAAGCACTGGAAATACTTATCAACCTCCTTCTCCGAAAATTGAGGCACCAGCTTTACCTCCTGGCTAGCATGCAATTTGTATTTAGCTTCCATTTAGGTTTTTAGTTGCTCCATTTGGAGCCTTTCTTCTCTATCCAACTTCTGTCAGCCGAAATCTCTCTGTCTCCGTCTCTCTCTTTCCTCTTTCTCTCTCTCTTGCTAATTCTTCTAACTCAAACTGCCTTTGTTTTTCATTTTCCTCTATTTCAATCTCTAGCATTTTTAATTTAAGTTCCATTTCTACATTTGGATTTTCCACTGGAAACTGTTCCATATTTCCTGGTGCAAACACATTTTCATCGATGTAATATTCAACAATCTCTCTAGCCAGTCTTGCTTTTCGCATGGCTGGTTTTACATCTGTCAAGTCTTACTGTCTGCATATTTCTAACAGTTTTGTCTTTTTAAAAGACTTCAAAACCTTTACGGTTGGTGATGACAAAGATATCATGCATTGCTGTTGATCTGTCAATATATATGTAGGAAAATTCAAAAAAATAATTTCACAATTTGAAATTTTAGATTTTCAATAAATGACTCACTCAGTGGTCTCCCCCGGACGAGCCCCCAATTTGTTATGACATATAGGAGAGCAAGGGATGACAGACAACATTTTAAAACTTTTACAGATTTAATAAAACAAAGAAAAACTGACCAAGAATGAAATATATCATATCATATCATACTATCATACTATAATTTGAGGAACGTTTGTCTGTCTGTCTGTTTGTTCCCCTACTCCTCCGAGGTCCTCTGACGGATCTTCACCAAACTTGGTGGGTCTATGTAGGTTGTCCCTGGAATTGTCCTTGAGGGGTTAGTTTTTTGAAAGGTCAAGGTCCCTGGGGTCAAAGGTCAATTTTCTGCATCTCCCATCTCCCTGGACAGATTTTCATGAAAGTTGATACGTGGATGTAGGTCATCACAAGAAATGACCGCAAGAGGTCCGTTCCGTCAAAGGTCAAGGTCACGAGGGTCAAAGGTCACCGTATTCATGAAAGTTGGTATGTGGACATAGGTCGTCACAAGAAATTATTCTCGCCACAGGTAATTCACGAGTTTAAAAAATTATAGTTACAGTCCCGTGGCAACTGAGATGGGGTTGCTATCTTGCGATGTCCTGGGACAGGAAAATGCTCCAACACAGATAAAAATCCACAAAAAGAGCTTCACAGTTCTTGAAAAGAGTGACAGGTCTGGTCAAATGTATCCTTCCACTATTTGTCCTTGCAATTTCTCCTACTACTTTACTCTCTCAATTTTTCTCCTTTTATACTCTTTTACAGCCCCTTCCACCTTCTAGACTTTTTTCCAATTCTCTGGGACTTTCTCCTCTGAGGCATGCCCAGGACATGCCTAAAACCTAGCTCCAGACTGGCTTAACAAAAAAATGTCAATACTGCCATTTCGTGGCTTTTTTTCCCCACATTACACAGGTCAGTCGCCAAAACAGCAGAAAAGTCTCCAATAACACCAGAAAAAATAGCTAGATTTGTCGCGAGGTGCTTTTGACAAAAAAAAGTCGCATAGATGATTTGGGAAGTCGCTAGATTTAGCGAGAAAGAAACAACTGCAGGCTAGTTGTTTTTATGGATTAAGAGGAAAAAATGAGAATAAAATGTCCTATCATCGTTTTCAGTGTGTTATTTGAGACCGCATGAGGTTGTTTGATTTCTTCTATTATTTTTCTTTTTCCAGTCAGTATTACACTGAGCCAGAGCCCTTCTTCAGAAATCCTGTTCTTCTTCTTCTGTTTTCTGTCGGTATGACGCTACTAAGGCTTATTACTGCTCTCCACCGGTCAGAAATTTAGTTGAGACGCAAGTAATAATAATAATAAACTAAAAATAACTCCCAATCTGTACTTTGAATCATGTCAACTAAATAAAATTATTCAGAAGATATCTGACTCCCACTCCCCCCAAACCCCTTCTCTAACATTTCCTTAATGTCTTCTCCCTTTACCTCAATTACCCCAAGAAACTCCCTGGCTGCGTGTAAAACCATTTTAATTCTTTCTCCATCTCGCCTGCACAATTTATCACCATTGCCACAAAAGCCAAAACCCTCCTTTTATCCACTCTGACACAACCCATATCTCCTCTTTGCTCTTGTGGCTCTGCAACTCCCTTTTCTTCACTCACTTTTAACCGCCTCCGCATACGAAATTCTACTTTGTACACGTGTCCTTTGACACGTGTACAAAGATTCATGATTTCCCTGGCAATGAAGACATACAGCTTTTTCTTTCAGCAATTCACAGTCTTCTTCGTGACAATCGTCCTTCCTGCACCGTCAACAACGGTGCACCCTTCTTCTGCAGACTGCTGCACATGCCCATAATCTTTGCACCAAAAGCAACTTAATGGATTTTGTTCATACTCTATAACTGACAAAATCCAGCATTACTCATTCTGGTAGCTCCTTTTCAAATTCTAATAAAACTGATAAGCTATCAGTTTCTGTCCTGTCACGATGGCTTTTTAATCTTCTAGCCCCGCAAACACCTTCAGCCTCCAAAAATGACTCTGCTTTCGCCGATTGAACAACTCCGCTTATTCCACCCTTTACAGTAGGCTGGTTTTGACCTCTGACAAATCAAAATCTACAGTTCTCAAGGCCTTATCCCTTTGACGCTTAGATTTACATTCTAAAATTACCAGTCCACTCCTACAAACCCTCACTGATTTTACATCCCCCACTTCTATTTTAATAAATTGGCCTAAAAATGCCTATCACTCAAGCTGTCCAGGGTGGGTCCCTGCCTTTGCCCGTAGTCAGCTGGGATAGGCTCCAGCTCGACCCTAGTGTGGAATAAGCAGGTATAGAAAATGAATTAATCAATGAATACCTATCACTAAATACATGATTTGTTCTATATCTTGTTCTAACTAATTTCATTCCAACTAAATAAACTTCTTCCTCTCCTTTTTCTATTTCTTTTTTCTTTTCTTTTTCCCTCCTTCCTCCACTTCCCACTCCATTTTTCAGGCCTTCCAAACAAACTCTCCGAACTAGCTCGACCAACGTCTTCCTGCAGCTGCCTAGCGTTCCCCATCCAACCCTGAAAACCCTACCAAAATCCTGTTTTGAGAGTGAGCCCTCGCTGCAGAGTGCAGGACATCAGTCCACGCCCCCCTGATGTCCGACCCCGCCCCCTGATGTCCCTACACTGCGCATTACCTACCATTTGGTGGCGGTAATTACAGTGGCCCAGAAGGGTCACAACACCTGCAAACTCCGAAAACATCTGCAAATTCAGAAAACACTTTCATCAATTTCACAGCACATGAACTGCAAATACCAAAACACCTGCATATTCAGAAAACATCTGCAAATTCAGAAAACACTTTCATCAATTTCACAACACGTGAACTGCAAATACCAAAACACCTGCATATTCAGAAAACATCTGCAAATTCAGAAAACACTTTCATCGATTTCACAACACATGAACTGCAAATGCCAAAACACCTGCATATTCAGAAAACATCTGCAAATTCAGAAAACACTTTCATCAATTTCACAACACATAAACTGCAAATACCAAAACACCTGCATATTCGGAAAACACATGCAAACTCAGAAAACACACGCAAACTCTTTAATGACAACGGAAATGTTTCACGGGGGGGCCATAACCAGTAACGGACCCACATCCGGTTGCCGGTCCCGAACGATCTATGCGAAGAAAATTGTTTCCGAGGAGTTATGTGTTCTTAAAATGGACTTAGCGATGTCTGATACCACCGTGGTTTTGTTTAATTTCAACATGTTAAGGCAGTGTCCACATAACGTATTAGTCCACTTAGATAATTGTTGAACGTTCTGCAAACTTTGTTAGCCGTAAACTAGCTGGCTAGCGTTTCTACATTGCTGTCCCAAGACGAGCGCACCGCACCTCTCATAGTGCAATTACGAACACTTTGCCCATTCTTTAGCGCTATTACCTCTCCTGCCACCGTCCTTACTACCATTTTTAAAAAGAATTTAATTGAAATTTTTGATATCCACAATTGAATTCCTGATATCAGAAATAATCATTTAAACTAGTCAGCATTGGATTTCTGATATCAGAAATACACATTATAACTAGTTAAAATTGAATTTCTGATATCAGACACGTCGGCGTGTCGTCTAATCTCCAGTCAGATTCTGTGACGTTCCGGCCAGTCAGCCACAGCTGAAAGACGAACGTGTTTATAGGTGGTTTGAATATTTACAGACCCAAGGTTTTCTTACAGGACATTTAAAAACGCACTCAATATATATATATATATATATATAATTAATAATGAATTGCGAGCCTTTAGAACATCTTTAAGAATTTTCATTTGTGGACCTCACTCTTCTGTTAACTTATTAATCCCGAAAGGAAAGCTTTGCTTTAATCAATCGCTAATTGGACGGAACACCCAAATATCACTGCAAGAGCTATCCACTGACAGCCAATTACAACGTATATATGTAGCATGCCCTTAACAAGCAAGAGAAAAGTGTGTATTCCTTCAGTTAGACTGGTCGAATTACCAAATTCATTAATATATGATGTAACATCAAAATCTCACTGATTAAATTCACTTACTAATTGGTTCAATAGATTTAAATGTTACATAGAGCCTAGTTTTCCATCATTGAAAGAAAGGCATATTCCTAATGTGTCATCGGCGACACCCTTTTGCTAAAGTGAACTATCCCTTTAACTATGGCAGATGTCCATGCCAATGTTCAGTGCCAATTCTCCTGCTAGCCTCTACTAGCTAGGTGGCTAATACATTGACTATGGCTCAGTTATCACATACAACCCCTCAAAAAGAAGTAGCTCAAACATGATACAAAATGAATTTCATACACAGAGTACAAATTATTTTTCTTTTTATTACATTTTATTTAAAAGGTCCAATAAATACTTCAGTTTCAAAAATGTATAATTCTCTGGCTATTATTTCATGGTCCTGGCTCTACAGGCTGAAAGTAAGTGCTATCCTTCCTATTTCAATTCAGTATTTCAAGCCTAGGTTCATACTGCAGTCATGCAGCTCCCCTGATGTTTAATGCTGCGCTACCAGGCACAGAGGGCAAAACAGAGAAAGCAAGCAAATTAAACAAACAACAACAAAAAAAAACAGGCATCCCACAGCAGAGCACAACATGTTTATGTCAGTAACACCTTGGTTGTGCTTTCATTTACTTGCTGTCTCATTAATCATTCCTATTTTCACCAGCCTTTTTCGCCATTACTTCCATGTATGACGTAATTCGTGATGTTGATCAACTTTTGGTCTGTAGCCTAAACACTACAACATAAAGTGGCAGAAATTTGAACATGATTGCGTGAACTAACCACAATATGCAAAATATATAACTAGATGATGCGTACTCTATAGAGATGCTAAGCCATGCCTCTCGTTGACCTTGACCTTTCGACCTCAAAATGCAAATTTGGACAGGGTACCCCAGGATCATCTACCTCACAAAGTTTGGTCACCCTAGCTTCAGTGGTGGCTGAACTGTCGCGCGGACAGACAGACAGACGGTGCTAAACTGTATACCCACGCCGCCTCGTCGGGTGTGGGTAAAAATGAGGCGAGTTCCAAATCAGCGCAGACTACATAACATTTCTCGGAAAATCGCGAGCTTTTCCTAATATTATTTTTTTTAAATGTATTCACCAGTACAACAGCTCATAGCTGCAATTTCAGTCAATGAATTAGCTAGTTTTGTACGAGTAATGGATAATTAGCTTAAAAAAACAAGACAACATCGAACCCTAGAATATGGTTGGACCATTTGTGGTCTATGCACACAATTGTGGGCACTTTGTTACAGGGATAGTTGGTCGCATGGTCCACATTGATTGGACCATACAAAATTGACCATACATAGTGTTAATTCCTGGATTTATTAAATGTTTGTTGAATATGGATCTGTGTGGATCCACTATCTCCCCAGCTGACATACTAAAAACTGTTTGTGCTAAATAAGTTTGAAAGAGCAGTGGCCAAAAGGGCAAGTGCACTTCATCGGCCGACCAATGTTGTCATGTTTTCAGTCTCCAACTCACTCACTCACACTCTCACACATGGACATTCACAGTCGCAGGGCCAGATCATGCTGATCCAGCCAAAAACAAAGCCCGGGTTCAGTAATGTTTACTTTGTCAAGGGTTAATAATATCACAGAGTGTGGGATAGGCTGAGGTATTCAACCAACATGACTAGGTGTTTTATAACTAATCTTAAGTGTTTTCAGTACTTGAATTAACTTTATTAGAGAGCAAAATTCACATTGCTCCCAAACCTGTCACATGGTTTCTGCAGTATGCGCAGGAATGTGCAAATGCACATAAATGTCAGGGTATAAAGTCGTAGCCCCACAATGTAGTTACACTACTTAGGAACTTTTACACAGTACTTGGAGCTAATCATTTAGCCCATTCTTAAAATCATAACTACTCTGTGCTACAGAAGCAACATCATGGGCTCTCATTTTAACCCTTTGAGTGCTGAATACATTTTCAAGGAATTAAAAATGTCATTATCCTGAGCTGTTGAAAACCTATCATGGGTAAACTTGTTTAAAAGAGCTCCTGTGCGAGAGCTCTTTTTTAACAAGTTAACAAGATAGGTTTTCAAAAGCGTCTGTTTTGATATCTTACACCATTGCCTATGGCACTTAAAGAGTTAAATGATTATTAGTAGATCTATATCATTTTATTGAAAACAAATTTTAGAAGTATTGTCATGAATTTAAAATCGATAACCCCAAATGCAGCAGCCATATTCAGACCTGTGAAACTTCATGCCTACTGTCCATTGTAGTCAAAAGCGGTCTTTATCATTAGGCAAAGGGTTGCCTTGGGCCCCAAACTACCAGGACCCCATAAGACCTCTCTAAGACTTAATAAAAATAATAGTAAAAGTCTTAACCTTATTTCTTTTTATGCTCTTTATAAATTAATCATGTCACTCTAAAAATCCATCTGCTAAAATGGAATTGTAATGCATATAATTCATGAGTAAATAGTGTCTCACTAGTGCACTCTGGACTGTACAGGTGCTGGTCAACGAATTAGAATAATTTGAAATAGTGCAATCGTAAAATTTTTTAATGCATTTTTTGTGCAGAAAGCAAATCAGGTGTTCACCGCGCCTGTCCTACTTGTTAGAGTAATCACAGAACTCACTACCTGTAAAAATTTGCTCAGCTGAGCTTTCCAAAAGGCCCATTTAGGCCATTTAACTGTGACACTGTTGTTTTATTGAATTAGAATAATGGAGAAATCGTTTCACTGAATTAGAATAATTTTTATTATAATTAGAATCATCACTTTCTCAGTATTTTGTGGCTGCCCCCTTGGCTTGTATGACTGCCTGAAGTCTCCGCGGCATCGATTTGACCAGCTTGTCGCAAGTTTCTGCAGTCACTGCTTCCCATGCGGTGGTGATGTTCTGCTTCAGTTGGTCCTGCGTAGTCGGCCTTCTGTCGCGAATTTTCCGCTTGACGATGGCCCAAAGGTTTTCAATGACATTGAGGTCAGGCTAGTTGGCCGGCCATGCCAAAACTTAAAGCTGTTTTTCGGCGAACCAATCTTTGGTCGACTTTGCCGCATGAGCCGGTGCAAGATCCTGTTGAAATATGAGGTCTTCTTCGCCGAACTGTTCCTCAACAGTCTGAATCAGGAACGTTTCCAGAACATGTTGGTAAACGGCAGCATTGACAGTCTTCTTGAGGAAGCAGAGTTTCCCTACACCCCCAGCGGACATGCATAACCAGACCATATCGCTCTGGGGGAACTTGATGGATCTTTTCACGGCCTCGTGGTTGTAGGTTTCGCCACCACGATGCCAGACACGAGGACCTTGGTCACCGAAGGAGATGCAAAAGCGTAATTTGTCACTGAAGACCACTTTCTGCCAGTCTTCAGCAGTCCACTCGCCGTGTTCTTTGGCCCACTTCAGCTGTTTCTCCATTTGTTTCTAGTTCAGCATTGGTTTTACTGCTGGAACGCGAGATTTGAAGCCAAGTTCGCGCAGATGATGGTAAGTGGTTGATCTTGAGACAGTGCTGGTCTGCTCGTTCCACAAGTCGCTGAGCTCGGAAGTGGACTTGAACCAGTTGCTGACTGCGATCTTTCTCAGCTGCTTGTTCTCGCAAGCAGAAGTTTTTCGGATGCCGGAACAGTTGGTGCGCTTGCTCCAGTCCGTCTTGAGAGCTTTGCAGACGGAAGACTGGCTGATGCCGAGCTGCTCAGCAGTTTTAGTTTGGGTCAAGCCTTGTTGGCGAAGGGTTGAATTTGAGCCACTATTCCGGTTGAGAGGTCGCGCTGCTTACCCGTGATAGATTTTACAACTTAGAAATTCTACTCAACCCTGACTTTATACCGCACAGTGAACACTCTTCACAGAAAACAAAAATTCAAGCACTTATTCTAATTCAATGAAATGACTTATGAATTATTCTAATTCAATGAAACAACAGTGTCACAGTTAAATGGCCTAAATGGGCCTTTTGGAAAGCTCAGCTGAGCAAATTTTTTACAGGTAGCGAGTTCTGTGATTACTCTAACAAGTAGGACAGGCGCGGTGAACACCTGATTTGCTTTCTGCACAAAAAATGCATTAAAAAAATGTAACGATTGCACTATTTCAAATTATTCTAATTCGTTGACCAGCACCTGTACTGCAGATTTAAACAGATGACTACTGGCAGCTTTCTTTCTCTCTCAAGAGAGGTGTTTACTTAGCTGGGCTGCTCCAAAGAGGCAGAGGATGTTGTAGAGGTGGATGGACTTCATGAACATGACTAGACATTTCAAAGCAAGAATGTATGTTTAGTAGTATTCTGAATAAGGCTCTGCATCGGAACTGACTCTGGATTGTTGATGCTGTTGTTCTCAAGGGAGTTTCTGATGTGGATCTCAGCTCCACTGATTTTTTTCTACACAGCAGGCTCCTATGTTGGTAATGGTGATGGATACAACTTTGCATGTATGCAGCAGGTCCACCCTCCACCAGGCCTCTGAAGATGTGCTGTGGCATCTGGCACCAAGATGTTAGCAGCAGATCCTCTAAGTCTTGTAAGCTGCAAGATGGGGCCTCCATGGGTTACAGACTGCACATCCCATAGTTGCTCAACTGCGTTGAGATCTGGGGAATTTGGAGGCCAAGTCAACTCCTTGAACTTGTTGTGTTCCTGAATCCATTCCTGAACCATTTTTGTTGAGTGGCAGGGTGCATTATCCTACTGAACGAGTCCACTGACATTAGGGAATTCAGTTTCCATGATTTACTTGGTCTGCAACAATGTTTAGGCGGTACGCGTCAAAGTAACATCCACATGAATGGCAAGACCCAAAGTTTCCCAGCAGAGCATTGCATCACACTGCCTCTGCTGGCTTGCCTTCTTCCCATAATGCATTCTGATGCCATGTCTTCCCCAGGTGAGCGGAGCACATGCCCCATGGCCATCCACATTATGTAAAGGAAAACATGATTCATCAGACCAGGCCACCCTCCTCCATTGCTCCCTGGTCCAATTATGATGCTTACGTACGTACATTGTAGGTGCTTTTGGCAGTGGACAGGGGTTGGTATGAGCACCCTTTGCGGTCTGCGGCTTCGCAGCCCCATAAGCAATAAACTGTAATGCACTCTACATTGTGACACCTTTCTATGAGAACCAGCATTAACTTCTGCAGCAATCTGAGCTACATTAGCACTCCTGTTGGAGCGGACCACACAGGTCAGCCTCCACCCCCCACGCACCTCTATGAGCCTTGACCGCCCGTAATTCTGTCGCCACTTCACCAGTTTTCCTTCCTTGGGACTACTTTTGGTTGGCACGGACTACTGAAGACTGGGAACACCCACCATTGCTGCAGTTTTAGGGATGGTCTGACCATCACAATTTGGCCCTTGTCAAACTCGCTCACATCCATATGCTGGCTCATTTTTCCAGCTTTGAACACAACTTCATGGACACAATATTCACTTACTGCCCTGTACATCCCACTCAATGACAGGTGCCATTATAACAAGATGGTCAATGTTATTCACTTCACCTTCCACAGGTCATAATATTATCACTGGTATACATGCATGGAAATGATACTCACAAATGTAATTAATTCAAAGCAATGCTCGCAAGTTACCCCCTTTACGGTTAGCCCACATAAACAATTTGTAATCTTAAAAACAGCATGCATCGTGTGGGAGTTCAACTTAGCTAAACTGTCCCTCAGAAATAATCAATGCTAATATCTCATGACATATCCAACTGGACAGAAAACCTTCATCGTGATTTTTTTTTAATCTATTGTGAGCTGAGACTTTTTCACACAGATCCCCAGGTCATATTAGTCTGTAAACTCACCTGTCAGTAATCTGATCAGTCACAGATTATTGGCAGTTATTTGATGTCAAGTCAACAGCAGAGGTGCCCAGAAAGAAGCATCTGAAATACCCAAAGGGAATTGAATCCTCGCCCATCAAATCTTAAGGTTAGTCATTCAAAAGTTGATCTAGAAGTGAATTATTTGCAAATAGTTATTTGTGTGTGGTATCTGATGGGGGACACCTGCAGAGTAAACATATTTATTTTTTCTGGAATTTCAAGGACATTTGTGGTACAGCAGGGCAGTTCCTCGCTCCACAGTCAAGCTGAGAGCATAAAACAGCCTGTACCCAAAGACTTACAATACAGCCATGCAGTTCCATTTGTTTAGCACTTTTTCCAAAGACATATTGTGATGGAAACAAAATAAATTTTGGGCAAAAAAGCCACCAAAAGGCAAAAAGGAAGTGTTCATGGTTAAAAAAACCATGCCTGGAAGGAAAAATGCACCAAGTGAGGAAACAAGAAGCAGGTGATGCAGGGTTCAGCCATACCCTGTAGGTCAGCAAATGTAGAAGTTTGCAGCCATTATAGGATTATGTGTCCATATGCAAACTAGAGGGTCTTTATAGAGATAAAGCGGCATTAGAAGACAAAGGAGGTCACGAGTCTTGGCTCTGGTCGAGGGAAGTTGAAAGTTCTGGTAGTGCTAAGCAGTGTGCTTGCTTAACATGAGCACATGTATGAGTAATGATAAACCAGAGGCAGAAAGTACTCATCCTCCAGCTCTTTTTCTTCCAACCTTCTTCATTTGCTAAATAAATTAATTTCAGCTGGGACGTCAAACTAATTAGTGAAATAAGTTGGCTGAGTTCATGGGTGAAGTAAAACATGGCTGAACTTCAACTTGCTGACTCCAGTGTGCACCTCAGTGAACAACCAAAGCTTGAACTGATGCATGCCATCCACGCTTACTGTGGTTCATAGGCACATTCCTTAATTCTTGCCACTGTACCTGGCTAGTGCCAGGTAGGCATGCTTTTCCAAACCATTTTTATCCAGCTCACACAGCACTAGACGCTGGAGGTCTCGCTAAAGGGTTGGCAGAACAGCACATGCACAAAGAAAAGATCAGTCTCGCAAATGACAGTGGCAGTAGCTACTTGCTGCCAGCGCTCCCTTTGAACAGTTTGTCGTGCCCCTTGCCGGCATGTCAGAACCTTGCCGGTGGCTTGAATGAAGCAGCGCCCCCTTCATTTTGCATTCATTTATGGAGTCTTATATGCCAGGCTTCTTGCAGGCTAGTCTTTTTCATGCTGGAGCCATTTGTGCCCCCCACCATTAGATAAGTGTAGTGTTGCAACAACAAGAGACCTGCCGGCCTAGAGAGCTCAGCTGAAGATGAGTGAAATTTCCATGTCATAACTTAATTTCAGAAATCCTTGAAAACTATTGCAATATTAACACATGACACATTTGGCAACCAGAATATGCTGTGAACCAGTTTGGTGTCTCAATTTATGGAGTATAACAATAGAACCACACTGCAAATTGCAATCATTTATTTCAATCATCTTACCAGCAAGCAATACTACAGCAAATATCCACCAGACCTCTTGTTGAGATATTAATGAAAGCCTGAAAGAAAATCAGTGTTTGTGCTCATTTTAAGTCTAAAATGCTGAATTTCTCAAAACCTGGGAAGTAGAACTTTCTAATTTTCACAGGGGATATTCAGAACATCAGAAGGAAGGCTCAAAACAAATTAGACAAAAAGCTAAGACCGTTTTTGAGATATTAATGAAAGACTGAAAAAATGAGCACAAACACTTTTCTAAGTCCAAAATGCTCAATTTCTCAAAACCCGGGAAGTAGAATTTTCTAATTTTTGCAGGGGATCATCAGAACATCATAAGGAAGGCTCACAACAAGGTAGACAAAAAGTTTTCAGACAGATTTTAAGATATTGAAGTTAGAAGGGAAAAGTTGAGGTCACACTGAAGGACAGACAGATGGACATCAGACGACTCGGCATTAGAAAAGCTCCGCTGACTATCGTCACAGCCGAGCTAAAAATAAGCACAAACACTGATATTATAAGTCCAAAATGCTGAATTTCTCAAAAACTGGGACGTAGAATTTTCCAAATTTCACAGGGGATCATCAGAATATCATAAGGAAGGCTCACAACAAATTAGACAAAAAGTCATCATACAGTTTTTGAGGCACTAATGAAAGACTGAAAAAAAAGAAAAAAAAGAGCACAAACACTGTCCAAAAGTCCAAAATGCTGAAAACCAGGATGTAAAATTCACTTTTCGCAGGGGATCATCAGAACACCATAAGGAAAGCTCAGAACAAATAATTCAAAAAGTTATCAGTTAACGTGAAATTCTCCCATTTCTTGCACCTGGCATGTCGGGTGACGTCACTGGAGTGTTGTTGTTGTATAAAAATTATATTGAAGTTCATTTGAACTTAAATATTGACTTTTTTCAAGTGGTGCATTTTCATTTGTACTCAGTATAGTTTATTCAGAATTAATGATGACAGAAGAGCCCTGAAGGATATGGGCCACAAGTAACTAGCTACTCAAGGGCGTTCAATGTCATCTGCCAAGGGCCAGTGTAGGTGCTGCTTTTTGTTACAGCCCAACACTAATATACCTGATTCTACTTATCAAGGTTTTGATTGACCCCCCTGATAAGCAGATTAGTAGAATCAGGCAAGGAAGCACAGTACCCACCCTGGCCCTTGCAGATTGCATTGCATGGGCAGCCAGTGCGTAAAGTTGTGGAGTAATGCGTAGGTGAGAGGGATGTATTGATGTTGTTCAGCCTCCAGGTAGAGTGAAAGCACAGGCCTAAATCAAGAGCCGGACAGCTGATCTTCAAACCAATGTATTTTTTCACAAAAACAATAATATACTGAGTGTTTGACTGAAGGGTAGGCCAGTCTGTTCCTTGATATAACAAAATACGATTAAGAACAAGCGTAATGTCAGTTTAAAGGGGGTAGAAAGGGGGAAGGTCATTTTAAATTTGCAGTCAAACCACATATGGACTGCTGGGTACATTAAAATACCACCTTTCTTGTTGCCAACTCCTAATGCCAAGGTAAACTGACATTAATTTTGCGATGTGTAGATTCCAGGAGTGATACGCGAGGGTTGACTGACCTGAGGAATGATCAACTCCTTTTCACCAGCCCATCCCACCTGACGCTGCAGACACAGGTGGTCAGGAGCTACACTGTTCTCATGCTGAAAATAAATGCTTATTCTCTGCAAGATCTGGTGATAATAGAAATATGAATCCTTTCAATACAATGGTACATGACGCTTTATGAAAGAAAATATCTGATTTGCTGGATAACTACTCAGTAAAACCCAGTGTAGCAGCTCAGATTATACCCGGTATAGTCTGGCGGCGTATTAATTTGGCTTTGCGTAAAATACACCCCATGATATATAATATGACTGTGGGGGGTATGACCTGCCCTGGGGATGAGGGTGGGCCAAGCCCACATTATACCTGGGGGAAAACACTGGGCAAGACCAGATTATGCCCAGGGTATAGAACAGGCTAGCTCACTCTAACCTCGGGTATACTCTGAGCTCGCAGAACACTTTTGCTTCTTACACCACTACAGCTTTTCTCCATGAGCCCATGCTTCAGTTCTCTCAGGGCTCCAGGCTGACCTGCTCATCCAGTGTAGTGAAACAGGGCCCAAGAGGAGCCTTAGAACAAAGGTGAGCAAAAAAAAAAAAAAAAAAAATCAGGAATTAAGTGACAGTATATAAGTGAAAGGACGAGCAGGGATACGACAGGCCGGTATACCTGTTACCTGGACTGAAGTGAGAGTGGGGAGGTTTGGGTTTGTAAACAGACAAAGCTGCATTATTAAGGAAGCAGAGCTCCCATTTCAGCTCCACTAGAGCTCAGCCCAGATCCCATTACATCATTACATACATTTCACTCTCTGCGCCCACTCTCTGCACTCTCCGCATGCACGTACACGTACACACACACACACGCACGCTCGCACACACACGCACACACACACACACGCACAAAACCTACAAACAGGACAGGAGTTGAACCTGCAGACATTGGAGCTCTAGAGGACAGGAGTTAAAAGCCAGATGACAAAAAAAAAAATGACACAAGTGATATAATTTTGCCAGCTATTTATTATCTTCTTGGAAGACAACAGATTTTTTTTTTTTAATGGCCAAAAACGGCACTGGTCCAAAGGCAAAGCGATAGAGATGGAATGTCACGTTTGGTCAATGCTGTGGCAGGACTGGGGGGATGTTGCAGGTTTCTGGGGTAGTTAGAGTCCCAGAATGAGTAGCAGTAGAGGTAAAGCGGAGGCCCTCCCTCCCCCAAACCTCCCTCAGCCCTTCTGTGGGACTCACACCAACAGACCAGTCCATAAATGTGGCTCCTTTCATTGGATGCATCCTTTGAAGGTCTCATTTCAAGAATGCATACTTCATCGGCACGTGACAAGGCTACCCCTTTGAGAAGGATCTCTCAAATGCAGCTTCTTCGTTTCAAGGAATTTACACACGCAACAGGTGTATCCCCACAGCCTTGGATACCCCAGAAACCACTGCAGTCAAAGCAAAGTTACACAGCCGGCCAACCTGATTCCTGCTGTGCAATTTTCAGAGGAACACAGAGATTCTTGTCTTCACGATGCACCATAGGAGTAATGTATGCTAACATGAATTCTTGTCTAAAATGTGACTCTGTAGACAGAACACACTGGCTGGGCTAACACTGGTGAACAAACTGATTGTAAATTAAAGTGAATATGACACAAACATTTTTTTCAGGAATTTGGTTCTTTGATATGTGTAAAAAAAAGCATTCTGACATAAAAACACTTCTAAAATTCAATTCAGCACTTTTTTTGGGTTACAAAATGCCACTCTTTTGACTTGAAAGTTGTAGCTGGGATCCGTGTCATACGATCTATGCTTGTGAGGGCAGCTGATTGGACTCACAACACAACATGGTGGAAAGCAAGAGGAAGGCAGTGAAGAAAGGAGGCTGATATTGTGTGGCTGGAGCACCGAACAACCAGAGTTGTACGAGTAATTTTTACAAACCGGGCATATCGATGCATATGTGTCCCTCACATCACGCTTTGAGGACAAAATGGGTCAAATTCATGCAGTGGCACAGCTCTGATTTTGGCGAGCAGTGAGAAAACTCAAAGCTGAACCTCAATGATACTGCAGTCAACTGCACTGATGTCATAAGTTAGATAATTCTTGGACCCAGAATCCGAGACAAGTGTAGACGGAGAATCATTATTTCGGGCGGCAAAAAAAAACAACTTTGTTACTTCTTAAAAAAAAAAAAAAGTTCTCTTTAATGGCACATTTCAAACAACCAAAATGAAAAAAAAAATTTGTGTAATGAACACTTTAAAGCCAGACTCCATGAGCGAGCACACAGAGCTAAGAGCAGAGCATCAGGAATGGGACTCAGTGCAGAGGGACTCTCTCTGAAACCATCACACAATAAGACAACAGAGCTCAAGCTGAGCATGTGGCACAGGAAAGGGCAGGAGGGGCGACACTATCGGCCAGCAGAAGAGGAGCTCAGCTCTTACACACTCCGCAGGGGTTACACATACCATCAACAGTGCGGAATGTTATAGGATTTAGTGCATAGTCTCTTTTACTGCATTTTACTGTGAAGAGGGAGGAGCAAGAGGAGGATAAATGGATGGATTGCAATTGAAGGATGATAGAGCGACAGAGATAGAAGTATGATCAGGTGGACAGAAAGACATGGATTCAAAGAGAAAGACTGAGAAACACAGGGACACAGAGAGACAGGGAGAAGGACAGACAGGACCGGAATGGTGGGAGAGGGATGGACAGATAAACAGAGGGAAAGAGAGAGGGTGACAGACAGACAGCGATAGAAAAGGTTAGGGACGGGGCTGGTCCTTCAGATCAGAGAAACTTCAATCCCTGAAGTTCCTTGTAAGCTTGCAAATGTTTCATTAAGCCTGAACTTAATCGAATGGGAGAGGGCATTCTTTCATTACCCGTTTGGCAGACACTTGGGAGTGAATCTATCAGTGTGCTTTCACATAACACCTCCATCTTTTCCTACAGTCATCCCTCCCTCTCTATCCATCCCAGCTGGCCGCAGACTCACAAGCGCCGCAGGAAACACACCAGTCATATACAAAGAGCGGTACGCCACCAAGACATACAGTGTCTGACTAAGTGAATTATGATTAAGGGATGATTGAGACTAAAGTGGATTAGTGACCCTCAGAGAAGACAGGACTGAGAGAGGGAGGTAGGAGAGAGAATAGGGTTCATGGGTCTCTCGCCTTCCATACACAAAAAAGAAACCGGACCATTTCCAATCACCGGCCCAAAGACCGGCAGGAGCTCAGAGACTAAGCTGCATTGCAGTAACACTGAAGGGCAGCAAGGGTCTGGTCAGAGTTCAAGGCTCAGGTGCAGAGTTTGGGTTCAGGACTCAGATATGGTTGGGTTGGCCTCAGGGATTACTGTAACAGGTCACAGAGCTGTTTTTTTTTTTGGCATTTATCTTGTGGGTGGGGTGCGGTGGGGGGCAGAGAGGGGTGCGTGTGTGTTGTATATGTGTTTGTGGGGGGGGTGGGGGATGGGTGTGAGAGTTTTCATTCCAGCTTCAGAAACTGCTCCACGGTGTTGTCCTCTACAGCATCTGAGAACATCTGGTAATCCTGAGAGATGGAGAGACAGATGGAGAGTGAGAGAGAGACAGAGTGAGAGATGGAGAGACAGATGGAGAGTGAGAGAGGGAGAGACAGGTAGAGAGAGTGAGAGAGACAGATGGAGAGACAGATGAGGGAGAGTGAGAAAGATAAGGCATTTAATCGTCTTTCAAAACAACATCACACATTTGAAATTGTTTTCTCGTGCCGAGATTACTGTTTTACAGGACTGATAGACGGGGTCAGCGGAAGTCATTTCTGCTTCGCTGTCAAATGCGACTCATACATAGGCAACATAAAACCGCCCCCCTTAACTCCACCCCACTCACTCTGCAGTGTGCAGCACAAACCCCGCCCCCCTTAACTACACCCCACTCACACTGCAGTGTGCAGCATAAGCCCTGCCCCACTTAATTCCAACCCACTCTTCAGTACACAACATTAACCCCAGCCCTCTAAACTCCACCCCAGTCACTTCGCAGTATTCAGCATAAACCCCGCCCCTCAAACTCAGCCCCTTGCTCACCCCGCAGTACTGGTCCTCGTTGAAAATCTGGGGTGGCGCAGCAGAGGGGTTGCCTGCTTTCGATCTCATCTCCTCCCGCACAGCTCCACCCACAGAGATGTCGATCAGCTCATACTTGATGCCCTTGCTGTCTAGGATTCGTAGTACCTCGGCCTGTTGGGACTTCACCTGGGGCAGGGGTCAAAGGTCAAGGATCACATGACTGCACAGTTTGCAGCACTCTTCATGTCTTCGGTGTCAGCTTTATTTATGCAAACATGTAACGCGTTTGTTTATAACACATACATACACATTTTTGCTTTAAACTTATTCATAGAGGTCCAGACGTCATAAGACAAAAGTGGATAATCAGTTTTTATCTCTTTATAGAATACGCGTTTTACCATTTCAGAAACCGCTGGCAAGAAGTAAAAGCTAACTTGTCTTTTGTCTTGCATTCTCATCTTTTAATTTGTAAATTCAGGTGCTTTAATTAACAGCAAAAATAAATCATTTGAGCGCAATATTTGGGAGCTTGTCAATATTCTGAACAGTGAACGCATTCATTTTTGAACGGACGCTTGTTCATTTTTGGATGCGTTTGAGGCTGCAAACCTAGTCACTGCGTTCAATGATGAACACCCTTCTGTTCATTTTCCGATGCGTTCATTTCCCGATGTGTTCATTCTTTGATGCCTGCCTAAGGCCTAATGCGTTCATCTGTGTGTGAAGTGAGCTTTTAGATTATGTGCACGGATATTCTTTTGTGAACAACGACTGAACATAGACGACGGATTTTATAAACGCTTGTACAGGCCTATTTTAAATTCTCAGTTCCTTAAAGTGAAATAGTACTCATTGTCATTGTTAGTTTTTTTTTAAATTTTCATATGAAGTGAAATTGTTCTCATTAGTGTGTGACAGCAATCACACTATTGTTTCTCATGTTGGCCATTTTCTTTATACTTATTATTATTCTTAATTCTTCCGCCGTTCCACGCTATTAAACTAGTCCGACATACTTTGTGGATGTGGTTACCCTACACATAGCCCATAAAATAAACACACAAGAAAAAAAAGTCAATTTATCGCTAATAGGCTACTGAAATAGCCAGCTAGTTAGCAATGCAAAAGTGATATCGAATTCTGTAATGCAACAGCTCGCTAATGTTATGGCCCCAATTTGTTATTACATTTATAACACAACAGCAACAGCAAGGGATGACAAACACAGTTTTAACAACTAAAACACATTTAATTTTTAACAAAGACAAAGACTAATAACAACCTACAACTAAAGACCAAGATTGATACATAAGAAAAAACAGAAATAATTACAGTCCCTTTTTGGTGGGGTGGCTTGGTGATGTCCTGGATGAAGAAAATGCTCAAACACAGGCAAAGAAATCCACAAAAGAAACTACACAGGTCTTGAACAGAAATGACAGGTCTGGTCACACGTATCCTTCTTCTTGCAATTTCTCCTACTACTTTACTGTCTCAGTTCTTTTCCTTATATACTCTTTTGCAGACCCCACCCACATTTAGACCTCTTTTTTTTAACTTTCTGAGACTTGCCCCAGACATGTCCAGGACATGTCTAAACATGACTCCAGTCTGAGCTTAACAAAAAAAAGGTAAACACTGCCATCTAGTGGCCTATATTCACATTACACCTCCATTCCAAAAGGGAAAAATTTTGACTCATAAAGGCAAAATTTTTCTTTTCAATACAAAATGGTTAAGTGAACACTTGTCTATATATACATATCATACAATATTCAAACACATGATATATATATACACATTCAAACACGGGATAAGCAATCTGCAATTACATTGTCTGTACCCTTCACATGCTTAATTTCCAAGTCAAACTCCTGTAAAATCAAACTCCAATTCAACAATCTCCGATTCTTGTTTTTCATCTTACTCAAAAACATTAACGGATTGTGGTCAGTGTACACAATCATTGGCTTTTGTCCTGTACAAACATAAACCTCAAAGTGTTGTAAAGAAAGGACCAGAGCCAACAGTTCCTTCTCTATTGTGGAATAGTTCCTTTGGTGGCGATTGAACTTCCTGGAGAAGTATGCCACGGGATGCTCAATGTCATCAGAGTCACTTCTCTGTAGGAGCACAGATCCACAAGCTTGGTCGCTAGCATCGACCGCGATGGAGAACGGTTTGTTGAAGTCAGGAGATTTGAGCACGGGGAAGTGACACAGCAGAGACTTCAGGCGATCGAAGGCTCCCTGGCATGCATCATCCCAGGTGAACTTTACGCCTTTCTTCAGTTGGTTAGTTAGACTGAGAGCAATCTCAGCAAAGTTCTTGCAGAACTTGCGGTACCCGATCATTCCAAGGAAGCGGCGCAAAGCTTTTTTGTTGTCAGGAACTGGAAAGTCCATGATGGCTTGGACTTTAGCATTTATGGGTGCCACCTTACCCTGGCCTATGACGTAGCCAAGATAGGTGACAGTAGCACAACCAAAGTCACTCTTGTTCAGGTTAACAGTCAGGTTAGCCTGGGTCAGGCGCTGGAACAACGTCTCTACATCTTTTAGATGTTCTTCCCAGGAGTCACTCCATGTGATCAGGTCATCGATGTATGCACCCGTGTGTGGCAATCCGGCGATTGTAGACTGTATCGTCCTTTGGAACGTGGCTGGGGCATTTTTCATGCCAAAGGGTAGGACTTCATACTGGTACAATCCAGATAGTGTGGCAAAAGCAGAGATGCTCTTGGCCCTCTCAGTTAAAGGCACACACCAATAACCCTTCAATAAATCAATCTTGGTCAGAAACTTTGCTTGCCCTACACTATCAATACAATCATCAATCCTAGGTATTGGAAACACATCAGTTCTAGTTACAGCATTGACTTTGCGATAATCTGTACAGAATCTAGTACTTCCATCAGGTTTTGGAACTAGCACACAGGGTGAACTCCAATCTGAGTTGGAGGGTCTGATAATATCATGTTTTAACATGTACTCAACCTCTTTCTCAGCAATCTTTCTCTTTTCAGGATTCATCCGGTATGGATGCTGTTTTATTGGTTTGGCATCACCAACATCTACATCATGAGAGGCTATAGTAACTCTCTTTGGAACATCAGGAAACAAATCCTCATATTTCTTGATCAACCTTTCAAACTGATCTCTCTGTGAGGGTTCTAAGTGCTGGAGTTTTACATCAAGATTTTGCAACACTTCAGTGTTTGATAATTTACATGAAAGAACTTCAGCTTTAATTCTTGGTTCATCATCTTGAAACTCCCCCTCATCTTCACACGTTTCGACCATTGGAGAATCTGAAGTGACAGCTGCAACCCTAGCATTTCTGTCATGATAAGGCTTTAGCATGTTAATATGACACAATTGTTTTGGTTTTCTCCTATCTGGAGTCTTCACAATGTAATTGAGATCATTGAGTTTTGTCAGAATTTCATAAGGACCATGAAATCTAGCCTGCAATGGATTGGACTGCAAGGGAAACAACACAAGGACCTTTTCTCCTGGTTTAAACTCACGGCTTCTAGCCTTATGATCATACCAAGTTTTCATTTTTCCCTGACTTGATTTCAAGTTCTCTTTGGCAAGGTCACAAGCTGCACGCAATCTTTCCTTGAACTTGCCAACATAGTCTAACAGACTGATATGCGGCTCTTTCTCTTGCCATTGTTCACTCAATAATAGCAAAGGTCCTCTCACTTCATGACCAAACACTAGCTCAAATGGACTGAATCCAGTAGACTCCTGCACTGCTTCTCTAGCTGCAAACAACAGCAAATGAACCCCTTCATCCCAGTCTTTCTCATGGTCATAACAATAAGTCCTCATCATTGTCTTGAGAGTGGAATGAAACCGCTCTAAGGCACCCTGACTTTCTGGATGATAGGCACTAGAAAGAATCTGTTTTGCACCTAGTTCATACACAACCTGCTGAAACAATCCTGAAGTGAAATTGCTACCTTGGTCTGACTGAATTTCCCTGGGAAGGCCAAACAACGTGAAGAACTTTATCAAAGCCTTTGAGATTGCAGTTGCTTTGATGTTACGTAGAGGTATGGCTTCGGGGAATCTGGTAGATGCACACATGATTGTCAACAAGTACTGATTTCCAGATCTAGTCTTGGGTAATGGACCAACGCAATCAACAATGACCCTAGAGAATGGCTCCCCAAATGCTGGGATAGGCTGCAATGGAGCTACAGGTGGGTCTAACTGGTGTTTTCCAACTACCTGACAAGTGTGACAGGTTTTGCAAAAGTTGGAAACGTCTTTCCGAAGCCCAGGCCAAAAGAAGTGTTTCATGATCTTATCAACAGTCTTGTTAACACCAAGATGACCTCCTAAAGGTAGACTATGAGCCATTGTTAAGATCTCATTCCTGTAGACCTTCGGAACAACAATTTGCCTGACCACTGCCCAATCTGCATTGGCAGGGATATCAGGAGGGCGCCACTTCCGCATCAACACACCATCCTTGAGATAATACCCAACCGGAACTGCGTCTATTTCTTTATCAGGAAGGGCTCTCCTCTTTAGTACACAAATTTCAGGATCATTAGTTTGCTCCTCAATCAACCGCTTTCTGGACAGAGACAAGTCTCCAGACACATCAGAATCACCAGACTCATCCGGCTGGCTGAATAGAGAACTGATAAAAGTATCTGATAAGTCCTCAAACGGAGAAACCATAGTAGGCCAATCAGAGTCATGAGGCGAACCACCTGAGTCCTGACTATTCAATGTACTGGACGGCACCACATCATCTTCTTCTTTAGCCTTCTTGGCCATAGCACGAGTCACTGCGCAAGAAGGATACAGAGATGGGTCCTCATCCCCATTTTCAGTGCTCGGCTGTGAAGTAAGATGTACAGAGGGAACTACTTTGCCCCCAGCCAGGTCATTGCCTAGCAACAGAGAAACACCCTTTATAGGTAGACTTGACATAAGTCCCACCTTTACCTGTCCTGTAACTAAATCTGACTTCAAGAATATAGAGCGCAGGGGTACAGATACAGTCCTCCCTTCAATACCTTGTACAAGTATGAAATCCCCTGAAGCGGTCTCATCACGTAACTCCAAGGAGTCCATCAACAAAAGTGACTGAGAAGCTCCGGTATCCCTTAGGATATATATGGGGACAGGAGTAGTATGCTCATTCAGAGCCACAAATCCCTCTGACACAAATGGAAGAAATTCCTCCCTCACGAAGTCAGCTGTATCAGGCTTTTTAGCCCCACAAGAAGCAGGCAATTTAGCAGATTGGTTATCTACTACAGGGGTTTCTAACCTTGTTTTCACAAAGGCATTTGGTTTGGTATCCTTTTCTTTTTCTTTCTTAGCTTTAAGGAACCAACAGTTAGTTGTAACATGACCAGATTTCTTGCAATAACTGCAAACTAGACCACTTCTGTCACTGTCAGCTTTCACACTTTGATCAGACCTGTTACTGGATTTCTGAGCACCATCACCAGATTTGTCTTTGTCTTTGGGTGAAGAATCTTGGGTATCACCGTAACCCTTTTTCTGTAATTGGGACCATTTATTGTTACTGCTAGACTGAAATTTGGACTTATGTGTGAGAACATATTCATCTGCAAATTTGGCAGCTGATTGCAAGTTCAGTGCTTGCTTCTCATTAAGGTAGGTCTTAACATCATCCTTAACACAGTTCTTGAATTCTTCAACTAACACCATCTCTTTTAGTGAGTTGAAATCATCCTTGACCTCCATAGAAGTACACCAGCGCTCAAAGCAAACCTGCTTCTCATTAGCAAATTCAACATAAGTCTGATTTTCAGATTTCTTCAGACGTCTGAATTTCTGTCGGTAAGCCTCTGGAACCAACTCATAAGCTCTCAAAATAACCTTTTTGACAACCTCATAATCAGAGGAATCATCTGCAGACAAAGCCGAATAGGCTTGTTGAGCTTTACCCTTGAGGACAGTTTGCAACATCAGAGGCCAGTGTTCCTTTGGCCACTGGCAACTCTTTGCTACCTTTTCAAAACACTGGAAATAGTTGTCAACATCCTTTTCTGAAAATGGAGGCACCAGTTTTACCTCCTGGCTAGCCCGAAATTTATTTTCACTTTGAATTTTTATTTTTAGTTGCTCCATTTGGAGTCTTTCTTCTCTATCGAATTTCTCTAATTCAAAATCTCTCTGTCTTGCAAATTTTTCTAACTCAAATTCTCTTTGTTTTTCTTCTCTTGCTAATTTTTCTAACTCAAACTGCCTTTGTTTTTCTTTTTCTTCCCTCTCAAATTCCCTTTCTTTTTCTCTTTCCTCCCTTTCAATCTCTAGCATTTTTAATTTAAGTTCCATTTCTATATTTGGATTTTCCACTGGAAACTGTTCCAGATCTCCTGGTGCAAACACATTTTCATCAATGTAATATTCAACTATCTCTCTAGCCAGTCTTGCTTTTCGCATGGCTGGTTTTACCTCTGTCAACTCCAACTGTCTGCAAATTTCTAGCAGTTCTGTCTTTTTAAAAGACTTCAAAACCCCTACGGTTGGTGATGCCAAGAAATCATCCATTGCTGTTGTCAATATATATCTAGGAAAATTCACAAAAACAATTTCACAATTTGGAATGTTAGATTTTCAATAAATTACTCACACAATGGTCTATCCCGGACCTTGAGCCCCCAATTTGTTATGGCCCCAATTTGTTATTACATTTATAACACAACAGCAACAGCAAGGGATGACAAACACAGTTTTAACAACTAAAACACATTTAATTTTTAACAAAGACAAAGACTAATAACAACCTACAACTAAAGACCAAGATTGATACATAAGAAAAAACAGAAATAATTACAGTCCCTTTTTGGTGGGGTGGCTTGGTGATGTCCTGGATGAAGAAAATGCTCAAACACAGGCAAAGAAATCCACAAAAGAAACTACACAGGTCTTGAACAGAAATGACAGGTCTGGTCACACGTATCCTTCTTCTTGCAATTTCTCCTACTACTTTACTGTCTCAGTTCTTTTCCTTATATACTCTTTTGCAGACCCCACCCACATTTAGACCTCTTTTTTTTAACTTTCTGAGACTTGCCCCAGACATGTCCAGGACATGTCTAAACATGACTCCAGTCTGAGCTTAACAAAAAAAAGGTAAACACTATATTCACATTACACTAAGTAGATAGCCATACTGGTTCGCGGGCTAAAAGGCTAAACTTCGCGAACACTGAAATAGCGAGCTGAAAGTCTTGAAACAAACGTAACCCAATGAGTCAGTTAGGTGCAGAGTACTTCATTGCGCGCAGGGATATTTTGTGCTGTGGCCTGCCACAGTGGGTTACAGTAATTTTATACCAGCATGCAACGCGGCTCAGCCAATCACATTTAAGGATGGGAAGCTCCCGTTTTATTATTTATGTTTTATGGTTTTCATGGCGCGAGTGCGTACTTGTGAATGGCCTTTTTCTTTTTTTTTTTCTTCATCCGTTTCGATCCGATCCATAACCCGTGTGTGCAGACGTTGATGACAGCGGACATGGAGCTCCTCCATTTATTCATGCAATTTCATTATTCTGTCACTAGATGGCAAACCCGGATCAGTCAATGAATATTCACTGGCAAGCTGAACTCGAATACGGTTTGTAATATTGATATGTTCGATCCTACCCTGATTTCCAGGGAGTTGCATTAATTGAACTCCTCAGCCATGCCTCATGTGCAAACTGCTCTTATCCAATTCCAGGCAGTATAAACTTTCCAAAGTAACCGGAATACATTGTGAGTACTCATCATATAGGCTTATTTTTTCCTTTTATTACAGCGTATGTCTTGACTACCTAAAATGGTTTTTGCCACCCTAAAAAACTCTAGGTTGCCCGGCTAGCGACTGAAAAGAAAAGTTAAATTTCTCGCCCTGCCTTTCATACTTTTCAAAATATTTCACTTTTTATTTTATTGTCCCATATAAATGCATTGAAACAGTCTTCAAACTCTTGTGCTACTTTAAACCTCTATAACTTAAGCATTCTTTCTCCTAGAGCCCTAGTGCTCAAATGACACCCTACGAGGTCCGGGAACTGCTGGTTTTCCACTCTCCCTTTACCTGGGAGTCAGGTGTTCACACAGTCTGGCCAATCAGAGGCACTAACTGTTCATTTACTTGCCTGAGAACAGAAAACCTGGGCTGGATTTGGATTCAAGGTCCAGTTTTGAGGATCCCTGTCCGAGAGACTTCATTCAACTTCTAACATTAGATAAGTTAGCTGAATAACGGGGTTAGCATGGGTAGCATTGTGAGCATAGTTAGCGGAGTAACAAGGATGGCATGGTTAGCATTGTTCTTTCATTCCTTCTTTGTTCAGCTTTCTTTCACTCTTTTGATAAATATTCAAGTATTCTACATAATTAATACAGCAAACATTCAAATCATTCAAACTTCATTGTATTCAAGCACAGCATCGCAGTGTGGCTTCAGCTTTCAGCATTCACACTTGCTATTTCTGAAGAAATTGCTTCTCTAGTTAGTGTGAATGCTGAAAGCATTCACACTATTGTTTTTCATGTCGGCCATTTTCTTTATACTTTTTATTATTATTATTATCATTATTATTATTATTATTATTACTTATTTTGCCGTTCCACACTATTAAACTACTCCTACATACTTTGTGCTATTTCAAGAATTCATATATCAAAACGTTCTGCGTTTTCAGGACATTATTGCCATTATTTTTCTCTTTCATACCTTTTATACTTTTTAAAATATTAAACTTTTTCTACATTTTTTTGTCCCATAGAAATGCATTGAAACAGTCTTCAAACTCCTTTGTCACAGCTAGAGTGGGAGCGGAGAGCAAACAGAATGAAAAAGCTCTATCGCTCTAACTTCAGTAAATTTGAATCCCTCTTCATGAAATTTCAAAAAAAAAAAAAAAATGTAGGAGGATTTTTTCTTGTTACAGTAGTATCTTTTTTGTAGCAGTGAAGTATATAGTTTTGGCTCAGAGAACAGTCAAAGGACAGGAGACACGTCCAACTTCGCCATCTCTTCCTTTCAAAAATCACCAAGCTTTGTTAGCATAGTTAGCATAATTGCTAACAACATTAGCTATGTTAGCTGAGTAACGTGGTTAGCATAGTTAGCTAATGTTGTTAGCCGTCATGCTAAGTTAGCTGAGTAATGTGGTTGGCATTGTTAGCATACTGGCTAACAACATTAGCTATGTTAGCCGAGTAACGTGGTTCCTTTATCATGTATCAAAGGCTTTCAAGATGGCTGCCGTGGCAGCCACATTGACTGATCGTAGTCAAAATCAATAGGGTCCGTCCCTGACGCAATAGCCACCAGCCCACAAAATTTCAGATATATCTGTTCAACACTTTCTGACTTATCTTGTTCACAAACAGACAAACAAATGGCAATGATCACATATCCTGCGGCCAACTTTGTTTGGCGGAGGTGACAAAAGTAACTACTGTCCATGTTAAACATCACTCAGGCCTACCTTATCCACCTGGACCCAGAAAAACTAAATCCAGACAGTCACTAGCCGAATTACAGTTTATGTTAAGCCTCATCAGCAGGGGCGGCTGATGGACAGAAAGCAGGTAGAGCGTAAAACAGGTCTTTTAAGTTATCCGACTTGATCGGTTTTCAATAATTTTCCTTGATTCAAGATCTAACTCACCTCTTTCAGATGTCGCCAATTCTCTTTGTAAAGACACAAAATGAAATGCGGCTTTTGAACGTAATAATGTCCGCGTTTCAATCTTTTTCATTTAAACAATCGTGAATCGTAGATTTGATGGCCTGCTTTGCAAGATATGACAGAAATTCCTGTGAAAACCAGAGTAGTTTTCTTTTGTGAAGGGTAGCCTATTAAGGCAAGCGATTGAAACATTTTTACTAATTTTATTATTTACTCGCCTTAGTATTTCATTTAGAGAGAAGCTGTGCGTTTAACAGCAAATGGATTATTCATATTGTTGAAAAATGTATTAATCAAGAACAATGATTGAAACAGGTCGATCATCATCCATTTCAAGAGATAATTTCTGCCCCCATTTTCTCTTCAGCAGCCACCATTGCTAATCAGTGTTGGGGATAATGTATAACATTAGTAACTTAATAATTACAGTAATACTGCAATATTACCTCTATGAGTACTATGTATTATAAAACTTAAGTGAAAATTGTTTTTTTTTTTTTTTTTTTTAAACAGTTGCTACGATAAGCACTGCATTTACTTCAGTGACTTAAAGGATAAATTACCAGGAAAACACATTTTTCCAAGTTATTGCACGTATACATTAGTCATCCCTCACTGACAAAATCTGAAAAGTTTTGGAGTCCAAGCAGCTACCTTTCTCCCTTTTTACCTTATCCGGAGGGTTTCTACACCAGAGGCATGAAGATCGGGAGATTTCAGTTTGGGCACCCTGATGACGTGTACAGCACAGAGGAAGAGGCCAGTACAAAGTCTCCAACTTAGGCCAGTACAAAGCTGGCTCAGCTAAGAACCTGCGCCTCCAGAAAGGAGTTGTACCAACACTACGCAACCCGCCACTGTAATATTGCCTGTAAATGTCAACTTTTGCATTAGCTGACAACTTTTTTCCCCTCCCAACTTCAATGTTATCATTACATTACTGTAAGCTATTGGATGGAGTGTGGTGCAGTTCAAATGAAACTTGGCAGAGTACCCAATACATAAACGTAACCCTCACAGCCTGAGGGCTCGCCTGACATGCCTTATTTCCATAGCTGTAGTGGGCTCACTTTCAGCTACAGTGAAGATACACACATCATATGAAACTAGACAACCTAAGGAATCTAATGTTGTCAAAAACACTGTGCTATGTCGTCGGTAAGCAGGCGAAACAATGCTCCAAATATACGCTAAATTTCCGCTATCAAAAAGCTAACTTTTGTTAGCCGAGTTAATTTAGGCCAGCATTAACCTTACACACTGTGATAATTTGTTGATGGATGGCTGTATATTACCGTTTTTTTATGCAGTTTAAATGCAGCATGTTACTCTTGATTATATGATCATGGAACTTAGATGTACCAAGATAGCTTGCAAGTGACATTAATATTCCCCCAGTCTTGGGGCTATTTCACCAGTGCATCTCACGCAGGGCCCAATGCAGCGCACTCAGACGGCAGGAGCACATCAAAGCCATCCAGAATGGTGGAAAGATTCAGCCCTGGTGAGGTCACATGTTGCTATGCACCTGTTGCTATGGCTGTGCTTTCAAGCCACTCCTCCCTCCTCCCACCCTCCTCCCAGCCGTGCCTCTGTCTTCCAGCCGAGTCAAAATCTCAATTTTCTCGCAAGAGCAAGATTGGCTGGATAAAAAGGGCAAAATAAATATAAATGTTGTGTAATTTTTGGAATTTACCGCAAAACATTATGTTTTCGACCCAAATCACTTATTTTTAACAGGTGTAAATACCAGGTAATGGATCCTTTAACATTTTTCCTAATTTATACCACCAGATACACATCAGCAAATGTAATACCACAAAGTAGAACTATTTCCTGCCCTCCTTTTACTCAAAGAAATGGCAGATAATGGTATTTTCTCCAAAGAGAAAGATGCTCCCATATTTCCCAAATGAAAAAAGGCAAGAACCTTATTGTAAAATGCCACTTCTGTCCCGGCAGTAAGGTATTGCCAGAAACTAAATCTAGCAGCAAAAACATTTGGTGAAGGTACATGCACACATTAAGATGATGAAATCACTGCCCATATGAACATGCAGCAGTAAAATGCATCATTCTAAGCAAAAATGTTATCATCTGTCCCTATTTATCATTCATTTATCGTTTAACTTTGTTTTATCGTTCTTTTATTGAGTCTGTTTTATCTTTTTGCCTGGTGGCATGGTTCAGTCAGGCCTCAGTAGCAGAGAAGAACTCGCTGAATCAAATAGTCAGGTGGTCCAGTCGCCTGATAGGTGAACCCCAGTCTTCTCCTGCCTCCCTGTACACTGAACAGGTACAGAGGATGGCCACATCAATTCTTAATAATGACTCCCATCCTTTACGGGGTGAATTCCGGCTCCTTTCATCTGGACGAAGGTTTCTAGTCCCAAGGTGCAGGACACAGCGTTATAAAAATAGCTTTGTTCCTGTCGCTGTCACTGAGCTCAATAAGATACAGTGACATAGCACTTTATTTATTTACTGATCTCGTTATCTTTATTTATTCTATTTATGGGCCCTATCTTTTATCGTGACTTTTACTACTTTTATGTTCTTATATTTATCTTCTTGAGGTTTTTTGTCTTTTAGTATGTTTTATTGTGTGTTTTATTTATTTGACCTTAATTATCTTATCCTTGTACTCTATCCATGAAGCTACACTGATGAGTGGTGAACATTGAGCACTTTCTGTCCTGTCACTTATGATCAAGTTTTAATTGGTTTGATGTGTGTTTTGTTGGTATGTGGTTTGCTGTGAATCACTCTCTGCAAAACAAATCTACCCTCGGGTATAAATAAAGTAACCTTGAACCTTGTCCCTGCAACACTCATTTTAAGGATATCAAACATATGGGGGGAAAAGTGTCCGTTATGCTGTACTGTGCAAAAGTCTAAGGCACATTTAAAGCAATTTGTACTAGAGATGTACTATGCAGGAGTTGTAAACTGTTAATATTGGTTTTATTTAGTTCTGAAGTGCGACTATGCTTTACCTAAAATTAGGGACAGTGTCATGCTATAGTTTTATGAAATGATTGGCTTTTTGCTCGTTCAAAGCAGTGTGAAAAATTTGCCACTATTCTGCAAACTGACTGTCTCACTTGTGTCTGTCATTTAAGAAACTGAATACAGCCATGATGATGTTGACATCAGGGTCAAGAGTATATTATCTGTATCAATTGTTTCTAATGAAATACCAATTGAAAATATTTTTTAAATTAGAATTAAGAATTGAAATAATCTTTCAATCTTCTGCAACACTAATGAGGAAATCAAAAAAATAAACATCTAAAGCCAGATATAATTTTTTTAAAGGTGTAGGGTGCCTAAAACTTTTGCACAGTACTGTAGATGCAGGTGGCTGGGAAATATTAATTGGATCTTTTCTCTTTTCCAAACAGCCACATGTTCCTAGTTTCTTTTTTTAAGCCTCTCGCATGGTTTAAAAGAAAAAGAGGTTTAAAAAAATGCATAATATCGCCTGACACGATTCTCTGTCCAATGAAATGAGGTGCTGAGGTGGGAGTGGCTTTCTGTCTGACTTCAGACCACTCCTTTCATGAGGAAAAGCTGCAGGGCGTGGATCATTTAAACCAGTGTTCCCCAACCCTCTCCTGGAGGCCCACCTGTCCTGCTTGTTTTCGATCTCGCCCTGAACCAGCACAGGTGATTCAAGTGATCAGGCTGTCATCAATCAGCTTTAGGGGGTGATTAACGAGCTGATCATTTGAATCACCTGTGCTGAAGCAGGGAGAAATCTAAAGCATGCAGGACAGGTGGGCCTCCAGGAGAGGGTTGGGGAACACTGGTTTAAACAGACGACCGTGGTTGAAGAAACCACTCTGCACCAAGTGAAGTGGTTCTCAGTGATTACACTGGAGCCTGTCCACTCACAAACGTTGACAGGTGGGATTGTAAAAGAAAAATGATCACTAAAGACCCCGGCCCTGCTGAGGCGGAGCGGTACAAGACTATGGGTGAGGTGGATCAGCTGGACTCACTGGATTGCACTGTACAGTACTGGAACAAATTCCGATCAAAGACGTGGTACATCCGGTTCTACCAATAAGATTGAAGGCACCAGCATGAGAAAGACGGAATAAATGCAACTTCACGTTATGCATCTCAGAAAGCCAACGAGAAAGTAAAAATTGTCTTACTTCAAGAATTGTTGGCGAGTATAAGGAAAAGCAGAGAAAAGGACTAATTCCAGCCCCTGATTTGTGCCTGGATGCCACAACCCACTGGAAGATTAATGTGCTATAAATGTATCAACATTTGCTTCTCATCCACCAGCACTTGCTTCCTGATGTTACACGCATAACAGGAAATCAGTGTGCTGTAGGGATAGGAAACGCTGATTCATACGAAAACCCACACAAATGCACACTAAGACTTGGGTATTTACTCATGGACAGAGGGCATCCCCTCCACACACACATAGAGTCATTTGGTTGTTGGTTTATGTATGTATGTAAGAATTATGAGAAATATTTATTTGCGTTGTTTGTTGTAATTGTAGCAGATTGTATCATCGTTTAATGTTGTGACTTCGAAGCTTCCAATAGTGATTGGTTGCAACCATTTGGAGTTGATGTTTTTTGAAATAAAACCTCTTCAAATGCATATATTGCTAGTATTCTTTATTAAAGTTCTCATATGTAGACTAGTATGGAAAGTCTTGGTGTTTCAGAACCTTCATAAGGCATCTGGTCAAAGATAGAAGAGAGGAAACAACTCAAAGTCCAGACAGAAAACGCAAAGTCAGAAAGAATTCGAAACCAACTTTGGATTAAATATAGGGAGAAGGATAAGGAAGTGAAGAAGAATCTGTGAGCCGACAAACGAAAATAGCTTAATGACCAGATGGATGATGCTCAGAAAGCAGCAGATATGGGAAATATGAAGACCTTATACGAAATAACGAAAAGTATCTGCAACGATAAGCCCCGCAATTCCAGCGCCATCAACGACAAGGAGGGGAACACCATTGCAGATGACTCATCCAGGCTAGCTCGATGGAAAGAGCATTTTGAAAAGAGGTCCTTAACCGTGAAACCCCAACTGACCCAATGACAATCAATGCGGTTGAAATCCCGGAAATTGATGAAATCAGCACAGAGCACAGGAAGAAGTAAGACAAGGTATTAGATCACTAAAGAATGGAAAGGCAGGAGGCTATGACAACATTGTAGCAGAGCTTCTTAAGGCAGACCTTGAAACATCCACCCAAAAGCTGCACAAAATAATACAACTGATCTGGGAAGAGGAACACGTCCCTTTGGAATGGTTACAAGGTTTAATTGTCAAGCTACCCAAGAAAGGAAATTTAAGAGATTGCACAAACTGGAGGGGCATAACACTGCTAATCATCGCAAGCAAAGTACTAGGTAAGGTACTCATAGAGCGCATGAAGAAGGGAGCAGAAGCAAAACTGTGACAAGAACAAACAGGGTTTCGCCAAGGACGAAGTACTATCGAACAGATATTTATACTGCGTAACATCATCGAACAATCGCATGAATGGCAAGCCCCCCCTGTTTCTAAACTTCATCAATTTTGAGAAGGCCTTCGACTCACTGCATAGGAACAGCCTCTGGGACATCATGAAGCTGTACGGCAAACCAAGGAAGATGATAAAGATAATTCAGGGGGGCGCCAAGCGGTCACGGAATTACAGTCCCATTACATTTTGGGTTGTAACTCTACAACTAAATAAGATAAAATCAAGTATGATATGTTATATTGAAGGTATTAACTTGTTCTTTAATATTATTCAGTGGCCTTCGTCAGGTGCACTTCCAAACAAGTGCACCTGACGAACAAGTTTGGAAGTGCACCTGACGAAGGCCACGTCGGCCGAAACGTTGTGAATATTAAACTCACTTGGGGAGCTATCAAAACAGTGTGCGGACTTTTTGTTAATTTTTGTACATTGTCCTATTGAGTCGAGCACCTGTTAACTTTTTTGTGTGGATGTGCGTACATTTTTCTGCCTCTTGTTAATATTATTCAGTGTTATATATTTGAGAAATTTTCATAGAAGAAACGAGCAAAAACTACTCCGTCACGGAATTACACAAAATTGACGTGGTTTTTTTAATGTTGTGTTTAACTATCCAGAAAGTGATGTTCCTATCATGGTTAAGTTATGAAACTTCAATATGTTCATATTTAAGGTGTTTTTTGTTAATACTGTAAGTTATAGAAACAAATATTGACTTTAACCCTGCTTTATGGGCAAGAAATTTCAAAAAGTCAATGTCATGGAATTACAAGAGGCAAATTGTCACGGAATGACAGAAATAGTATTAATTAGTTTCAATGTATTTATTTCAATATAATATACATAATTATTTACATTTTTACAGTTTAGCAATATATTACAATGAGTTTTCCACTTATAATGACCAATCATAATACATACTTCAAAATTTTTTTTTAATCTCCATGTCAACATTGGCTTGGCGGCCCCCTTCAGCTCCTTTATGAAGATTTTGAATGTGCAGTTCTTGATGGAGGCCAAACATCTGAATGGTTCCAAGTTAAAACTGGAGTCAAACAGGGCTGCGTAATGTCTGGTTTTTTATTCCTTCTCGCCATCGATTGGATAATGCACGAAACAACTACCCAAGCCAACACTGGAATCAGATGGAAATTTACCAGCCAATTGGAAGATCTAGACTTCGCGGATGACATCGCACTCATTTCGACCAACCACAGCCAAATGCGGAAGAAGACAGACAAGTTATCGGAGGGAGCGCAGAGAGTTGGCCTCAACATCAGCCAATCAAAAACTCGCATAATGAAAGTCAACTCCAAAAACCAAGAGCCAATCAAGTTCAAAATGGCCAAGACATCCTAGAAACCAGCGACTTCACCTACCTTGGAGCCTGTATAAGTACTGATGGGGGCGCAGACAAAGACATGTACTTAGGATGCCATGACAACACCATTGCACAACTGCTCTCACATGGACACCCGACGGAAAAAGAAAGGTGGGCAGACCAAAAACAACTTGGAGACTATCGATAGAGAAGGAGAGAGATGAAGCCGCTTGGAAATCTTGGGAAGAAGCAAGAACGGTTGCGAAAGACAGGACCCGATGGAGGAAAAGTACAAAGGCCTTATGCGTACGCGAAGAGGATAGGTAAGGAAGGTAAGGTAATAAGGCATCGCTTCTTAGAAGGCAAACCAGTTTCTGGTTGGGGGTGGGAGCATTTTATGATGGATACTTTATCAGACTAGACCCCCAACCTGAAAGCCATACAAGGTTAAATTGTTCTGTAAAGTTAACTTCAAGGCAATAGGAGATAAAAACACTGGTGATAATTAAACACACCGTTAATAGACCAACCACTTCCTCCATGGAATGATTTAAACTAGGCTAACAACTCGTAAGTTAACATTAAACAAACTTCACGGGTAAAATACCGCACAAATTACAAAATAATGTATGTCAATCATTTGATATTCTCTCAAGCGCGGTTCAGAAGACTCTCGTCGTTGCAAACGCATGGCTGAGCATCAATGCTGCACGAGGGAAGACGGACAAACCTACAAGTGCTTGTCAACGAATAAGAATAATTTGAAATGGTGCAATAGTTACATTTTTTTTAATGCATTTTTTGCGCAGAAAGCAAATCAGGTGTTCACCGCGCCTGTCCTACTTGTTAGAGTATTCACAGAACTCGCTTCCTGTAAAAAATTTGCCCAGCTGAGCTTTCCAAAAGGCCCATTTAGGCCATTTAACTGTGACTATGTTGTTTTATTGAATTAGAATAATGCATAAGTCATTTCATTAAATTAGAATAAGTGCTCAAATTTTTGTTTTCTGTGAAGAGTGTTCACTGTGCAGTATAAAGTCAAAAAAAATGCATCAAGAAAATTTAACGATTGCGCAATTTCAAATTATTCTAATTCGTTGACCAGCACTTGTATATACCAGGGGTGGCCAACCCTGGTCCTGGAGAGCCGCAGTGTCTGCTGATTTTTGGGGTTACTCAGCACTTGATTGATGGATTAAAGTAGCTGATTACTCGCTTAACTGATCTCACCTGGTGTCTCAGGTTTAATTTTGTAATAATGAGCCAATCAAGTAATTAGCAGGAACAACCCACAAGACTCCTAGAGCCAATTAAGCAGACTAGCAGGTTCTGACTGCAATCTACGTGTTAACCAGGATTTACCAACATAGTTGGACATTTAGCGTAGTTGTAATGCAGACAAAGTAGAAGTACAAAGTAAAGATATAAGTTTATAGGTCAGAGGTAGCAAGCCCTGGTCCTGGAGAGCCGCAGGGTGTGCTGAGTTTGGTTTTCTCCACCCGATTTAAACCTGAGACACCAGGTGAGATAAGTGAAGTGTGTAATCAACTGCTTTAATTCATCAATCAAGTGCTGAGTTACACTAAAACCCAGCAGACACTGCGGCTCTCCAGGGTCAGGGTTGGCCACCCCTGCTATATAACGTTGAATCTCGTCTGCGGCGGCGCACTCCCCGCAAGTTATTATGGGGTAACGGTAACACCACAGGTTGGTTGTATTTTCAGTCTTGCCTTAGACGCAAAGCAAGTAACTGAAAGCCTACATTCCGTCTAGCTAATGGTTGCAGAGGACAAAGTACAATCAATGCACGCCCACTGTTCCGGTTGGACCTAAGAAAAATAGGCCAGCGGGTAACTGTTATGCACCGCTAGTCACCGCCAGAATATCTTGACGCCATCGTATCCTCAAATTTCAAAGGAACATAAGGGATCCACAGAGGCCGATACTCCACCAGGTATCGCCATCAGTGCTACTCACCAATTATCCATCCGCAATTCTACGGCGTTTTCCTTTTTTGGGAGGGTGGGACGGGGGATCGGGATCTGCGAATGGTTATCAGGATGGAATCCTGTTGTGCAGACCTGGGTGGGTCTGATTCGGAATGCATCCCTCGATTTCGTTCAGATCCGGCTATCAGGAAACCCGCTAAACAAAAAGGGCATGCATCGCAAGTAGCTGATGAACATTAATATGTGCATTCTTACCTCCCTTAAAGCGGCGACTGTGGTGTAGTACACTCTAACGCCCATAGCTGCAGCTCAGAAAATCCTTTGTGAAGCAGTCGTTTCCTCCGCAGTATCCCGGACAGTCCGTCAGCCCACCAGTCAGCACGCAGCTTAAAGGAGCAGGCGCACGAACGTTTCAGGTCTCTTGAGGTCTCAAAATAGTGGTCCATAGAATGCACATTGGCAAAAAAAAAATAATAAATAATAAAAAATAAATAAATAAAAACAAATTTCTTCCCTTTAACTTTTTAACTGTGATATGCCTCAGTAATACCCAGCTTAAAAACAAAAGAAAATACAGCAGGCGTGCGAAAACTCCGGACGCCGAGGGGTTAAACACAGAATGCACGAATCAGTTAGCTTCCCACAAAAACAACCTACCGCGATCCCACGCTAAGGCAACAATGGTAAATTATTCAATGCACATTAATCAATCGTGTTTTTATAGAAGCAATCCAATGATCACTCCATTAAATCAAGCTTTCCATTAACCTGATCCTGCATGTGAAGAAAAAGATCGGGGGGAAATGGGGCAGCCCTCAATTACTGAAAACAAACTTTATTTCTAAAATGTACAAATTCCACACGGAGTTTAAAAAAAATACATTTTCTGAATATTAACATCTTTAATTCTGACCAAGAGGAAAATAAGTCCGTGAAAGCAAAAGGCCGGCGTGGTTCAACTTCAGCAATTATGTTTCAGAAAGCTGACCCGCTGTCAGCGCACAGTGCGGAGGACAGAGAGGGGCACGTGGACGTCATTAAACGCTCCACCACGGCTTTATGCATTTTCTGACGGAGGGAGAAATTCCCAAACCACAGGGAGATGAGCAGCGGTCGCAGCCACATAAATGAAGCCCCACAGAACAAAGTTGCGCGAGTCACAGTGACAGGCTGCCCTGTAACCTCACAGAAAACTGAATTAACGTTTTGTTACGCTTCAGTACATGTTTTAGATATATGGGATCCAAATTTTACTGGGCAGTTATCTGGTTAACCTATTAATCCTGCTTAATAAAACGAGGCCATAAAACAATTTGATGGTTGGTAAGTGGTAAGCAAGACGCTTTTGTGTCAGAAACAGCCCTGTGGTTGGAAGGGTTCACACCTTGCAGGGGTAAGTTGGGGTAAATCATTGACCCTGACAAAGTAAATACAGGCAATTCGGGGGTAAGTGCCAATATCTGTCTGATGTATAGTGCCAACAGTACCCCCGAGTTAGGCCCGGCTATTTAATACATTAAACCATAATCATACAAATATCAGGATCCAGCAGGGGACAAACCAAGGAGAGCTGTAGGAACCACTGCAAAAGAGGGAACCCAGAACCCTCAGTGCACAACACTGGACCCAAAAAAATGCATCTGTGTTTCATTAGAACTGCCAGTCTTTTTCAGCTTTCTCCCCCTAAAATACTGAAGTCCCCATACACAACTAAACATCTCATTAAAAATATGGGGTTTTCAAAAGCAAGGCTGTTAATTTGGACTCTCATTGACACAAGGTAAAACTCCAGGCTAGCTATGAACAACACAAAAAACAAAAATACACCATTGAAAAGGCCAAAAAAAAAAAAAAAAAATCTCAAATAGACTGCAGGCTGGAGAGATACTGCTTGTGTACAGGCCCTCAATTTTCCTGCCCAGTGAAATGGGGAAAAAAATGCTCCCCTCCCTTGAGGAGTGCTTTGGTTCTGAGGGGGGGGGGGGGGGGGGGGGGGGGATCAGCCAGACAGATAGGGGCTGTAATTTGCAAAAATAAGTGAACACAGGCATTTGGTAGACTGTTGTGGAGTCAATTAATTCCAAGGAAAATGTACGCAAACAGCAAACCCACACAAACTGCAGTCATACTGTGTATGGTTGCCCTGGGTGGAGCCAGTAGTACTGTAAATGCTTACAGTTATGGCCACTCCCATCAACAATAATTTTTGAACTGATTGGACCAACTAACAATTCAGCCTCATACACCTTCTTGCTGCAACACCATTATGTAGTTTTTAAACAAAATAGGACTTATCACTGCAATGAGAAAAAGGTGTGCTTTCACACAGCACAACTCAAGTAGTGTTTAGTAACGAACAGACAAGTTCTTCTGACAGCCAAATTCTTGTGCTCTCTCAAACCTCAAAGGCAAAGACGATCAAATCCCATGTCCTATACATAGCAGTCAATGTGAGATGCAATTCTCTCCCATGTCCTGTGCGCAGTGTAGCAGTCACCATGTTATGCAGTTATATCCCACGTGCTGTATGTAGCAGGCACTGTGTGATGTGTCCTGTGCACAGCCGTTACTGTGTGATGCAATTATCTCCCATGTCCTGGGCATAACGGTCCGACACACTAGTGCGTAGCTCCTCCACGTCGTGCCGCAGCTGTTGCACCTCCTGCAGCTTCCTGTCCAGAGTCGTCTCCTGCAGCCAATCATCAATCGCCTCTGCTCCCGGGGGTGGGGCTGTGGTCAAAACACACAGGCCAGTTAACTCCCACACTGACATCCCAGGCCACAGGTCATTACACACGCGCACATTAGTTTCCCAAGGAAAATCAGCAATGGTCAGTGCTGGGGTGGGAATCGCAGACATATTCACGATACCATAAAATCTCAGTATTTTGCCCACAATAACGATGATAACACAAAATGACTCCTTCCTCATCCTAATACATCACAATATCTGAATAACTGATTTGGGGAAAAAAAAAAAAAAAAACCCTCATACAGTAGAGCAGATAAGTTTCATGTACTTTACCTCGAACACGGAGGTAGCAATAAAAAGTGCATGTAGGCCTAGCCTGTTTCACACATTTCACATTTTATCGCTTTAAGAAAAATATATTATCATTTTGAATTTGATGCTTGCAACATGCTTCAAAAAAGTAGGGACAGGGCCATGTTCTCTACTGTTTTACATCACCTTATCTTTTAACAACACTCAGTAAGCGGGACACCAACTGCTGTATTTTTAAAGGCAAATTGCTTACCCATTCTTGCTTGAAGTATTATAGTGGCTGCTCAACACTTTGCAACCTCTTTTGTCATATTTTTCATTTGCAATGCACCAAAATATTTTTTGACATTGACAGGTCTGGACCACAGGCAGGCCAATTTAGCACCCAGACTTACTCTAGAGCCATGTTGTTGTACAAAACCCAAAACCAGTGAAGTTGGCACATTGTGTAAATTGTAAATAAAAACAGAATACAATGATTTGCAAATCCTTTTCAACCAATATTCAATTGAATACACTGCAAAGACAAGTTACTTGATGTTCGAACAGGTAAACTTTGTAATTTTTTGCAAATATTAGCTCATTTGGAATTTGATGCCTGCAACATGTTTCAAAAAAGGTGGCACAAGTGGCAAAAAAGACTGAGAGAGTTGAGGAATGCACATCAAACACTTATTTGGAACATCCCACAAGAGAACGGATTAATTGGGAACAGGTGGGTGCCATGATTGGGTATAAAAGCAGCTTCCCTGAAATGCTCAGTCATTCACAAACAAGGATGGGGCGAGGGTCACCACTTAGTGAACAAATGCGTGAGCTGATTGTCGAACAGTTTAAAAACAACATTCCTCAACGAGCTATTGCAAGAAATTTTGGGATTTTATCATCTACGGTCCGTAATATCGTCAAAAGGTTCAGAGAATCTGGAGAAATCACTGCAAGTAAGCGACAAGGCCAAAAACCAACATTGAATGCCCGTGACCTTCGATCCCTCAGGCGGTACTGCATCAAAAACCGACATCAGTGTGTAAAGGACATCACCACATGGGCTCAGGAACACTTCAGAAAACCACTGTCAGTAACTACAGTTCGTCGCTACATCTACAAGTGCAAGTTAAAACTCTACAATGCAAAGCGAAAGCCATTTATCAACAGCAACCAGAAACGCCGCTGGCTTCGCTGGGCCCAAGCTCATCCAAGATGGACTGATGCAAGTGGAAAAGTGTTCTGTGGTCTGACGAGTCCACATTTCAAATTGTTTTTGGAAACTGTGGACATTGTGTCCTCCGGACCAAAGAGGAAAAGAACCATCCGGACTGTTATAGGCGCAAAGTTCAAAAGCCAGCATCTGTGATGGTATGGGGGTGTATTAGTGCCCAAGGCATGGGCAACTTACACATATGTGAAGGCACCATTAATGCTGAAAGATACATACAGGTTTTGGAGCAACATATGTTGCCATCCACAAGCAACGTCTTTTTCATGGACGCCCCTGCTTATTTCAGCAAGACAATGCCAAGCCACATTCTGCACGTGTTACAACAGCATGGCTCCGTAGTAAAAGACTGCGGGTACTAGACTGGCCTGCCGGTAGTCCAGACCTGTCTCCCATTGAAAATGTGTGGCGCATTATGAAGCGTAAAATACAACAACGGAGACCCCGGACTGTTGAACAACTTAAGCTGTACATCAAGCAAGAATGGGAAAGAGTTCCATCTGAAAAGCTTCAAAAATTGGTCTCCTCAGTTCCCAAACGTTTACTGAGAGTCGTTAAAAGGAAAGGCGATGTAACACAGTGGTAAAAAGGCCCCCCTGCTAACTTTTTTGCAATGTGTTGCTGCCTTTAAATTCTAAGTTAATGACTATTTGCAAAAAAATAAAATAAATAAAGTTTCTCAGTTTGAGCATTCAACATCTTGTCTTTGCAGTGAATTCAATTGAATACAAGTTGAAAAGGATTTGCAAATCATTGTATTCTGTTTTTATCTACGATTTACATAACGTGCCAACTTTACTGGTTTTGGGTTTTGTAATATGTGCAAAATATGATGCTTGGCATGGTCTTGCTGCAAGAAACAAGGCCTGCCCTGAAAAAGACGTCTGGATGGCAGTATGTTTTTCTCAAAACCTGGGTATATTGTTCAGCATTAAAGGTGCCTTCTAAGATGCGCAAGTTACCTATGCCGTGTGCACTAATGCAACCCCATACAAACATGAATGCAAGCCAGATCATCCCTCTCCACTTCAGCTTGGATTCCAAAATGCATTTCACCTTTTGATCGGTCACACCACAGGACAGCTTTCCATTTTGCTTCTGTCCATTTTAAACGGGCTCAGGTTCAGAGAAGATGGCAGCCTTTCTGGATCTTGTTTATATATGGTTAAATCTTTACGTGGCAGAGATTTAACCAGCATTTGTGGATGCAGTGACAAACTGTGTTCGCAATCAGTGGTTTTCAGAAGTGCTCCGCAGCAAATGCAGTGATTTCCACACAGAATCCCATCTGTTTTTAATGCAGTGCTGCCTAAGGGCCTAAAGATCACAGCCATTCAATATTGTTTTTTTGGCCTTATCCCTTGCATACAGAGATTTCCCTGGATTCTCTGCATCTTTTAATGATATAATTTACTGTGAGGATGAAATCCTCAAATTATTTGTGATTTTACGTTGAGAGACATTGTTCGTAGATTGTTGAACTATGTTCACATGAAGTCTTTCAAAGAGTGGTGAAGTCTTTGCCATCTTGACTTCTGAAAAACTTTTCGGACCCCATCATATGATACTGACCAGTTGGCAAATTAACCAAATTACCGGTGAGATGTTCCGGTGAATTTATTTATTTTTATTAGCATATAATACATTTCCAGTCTGGTGTTGCCCCTGTCCAAACTTTTTTGAAATGTGTTGCTGGCATTAAATTAAAAATAAGATTATCTTTAAAAGAATGCAATTTCTCAGTTTCACAATTTTTGTCGTCTCTGTACTACTTTTAATTAAATTTAAGGTTTCAGTGATTTGCAAATCATTGCATTCCATTTTGATTTACATTTTACAGAGTCCCAACTTTTTTGGGAATGGGGTTGTAGAGTTGTTAAGTGCCACAGAGAGGGGGGAAAAAACCTGATATAAAAGAACTTAAAATTAGATGCAGTCTTCATGTAAAGCAGTGTGATACAAGATACTCCTCTCAATTCATATTATTATTATACTGCCATTGAGAAAGCAGCTGTCATCTCTCAGATTGATGCCCTTCCCTGGGTGATGAAGAAATTACTTCCTGCTAAGGAAATGGTTGTGGGCAAAAAGCAGGAAAATCTCACGCTTCACAATTAGTAAATTAAAATAAAAAAAATTGAAACTAGACAAAAGTGAATTGATTATGTATCACATGATTAAAGGTGGCAATATATCATTGTATAGTTTGTCTCACCCCCGGTGGTTACTGTATGCTACCATGACAGATGGAATCTTACTGACGAACAAGAAAGCAATGCACCAAACTTGGTATCAAATATCAAGCATTTTGTATGAGGCCACTTATTAAGTTTTCATGGGTAATGGCCCAAATGTTCATCTTGATGTTACGAACATGTAGTGCGCTGATTGCAGTGTATCGAGAGCAAAGTGAACATCATGTAGAGTGTATGGAGTGTAGTGTGCAGAGTGCACCATATAGTATTCAGAATGAAGCGTGCACATTATAGCGTGTAGGGTGTACAGACTGTAGTGTGGTGGGTTGGGGCCCTTACATGTGATCCCGAGCAGCAGGGACAGGTTAGGGTCGCGCCCCTGCGCTCGCTGCGTCAGCACGTTACAGAGAGCGCGAAGGTCTCCAAAACACGCCGAGAGCTCGCCGTGGAGACGCTGCATCAGCCGGGCCACGGCCGGTGAGGGGGGCCCCGCAAAGTCCGACTCCACTGAACCCAATCGCTCCTGAAGGCTCAGCTTTCCCTCCAACAGCTCCTGATTCTGAGCGGAGAGCTGCAGGACGTGTTACTGCGAATCAGCTTCACCGAACTTTTCAAAAACAGACACACACACACTACTGCTTTTCTCCTGCTTAAGGCCTCCCCAGTTCTGATCAAACCAGAACTCCTGTAGCCAGAGACAGACCTGCCAACCTTGAAGAAAATTTATGAGTACCACCTGACCCGACGACCCCGCCCCCACCCCCATCCCAAACCCATCACCTCTCACCTGACTGGTACAAATACTGCCAAATAAAATTGCATAAAGATACAATTTACTTCAAACAGCCAGTGGATTTATATGAAGGACGAAAAATGACATAAGTAGAAATAAATAAATCAATAAATATATAAATGAATGCAAAAAATAAATGTGAATTTTATATTTTTACGTGTTTTATTAGTAATTTTGCTATTTCTATATTTATTTATTTATTTATTCCCTTATTTCTAGATTTTCATGTATGTATTTATTTATTTCAGCATTTATTTTTACACTTCTACATGTATATATGTATTTATTCATTTTTCCATTAATATATTTATTTACGTATTTATTCCTACATTTATTTATTTATTTATACATTTATTTCTGCGAGACTTGTGTCACCCAACAATGTAAAAATGTAAATGAGCTGGGCGGCCCTAGCATCTGGCTGAAACGCGATTGGTTGTATCGGTGTGCATGGATCTACTGCTATTCAGAGCCATGTATCCCAGTGATAATTACTGTGAATGCCCTCCTGAAATGAGGGAAATTAAGGTGCTTTCACACCGGACGCGAAATGATCTTTTCGTACGTCAGATTGCATTCAAAGTCAATGCAAAGATGCGAATACACGCGTTTTCGCGAGTCTTCGCGTCTTTGCATTGACTTTGAACGCAATCTGTCGTGCGAAAAATTCGTTTCGCGTCCGGTGTGAAAGCAACTGTAGGATGTTAAATACATTGGCATGCTAGCGATAACACCATAGATGTCGATGTCTCTTTATCTTGCTAGCTAGCTAGCCAAATAGCTCGCTCGCGAGTATTCCATTGTGAGCGAACTGTAGCCTTTGGTGCTCGCTAGCCAGTTGGCACGGTAGCTATACTATTGCTAGCTTAGTAGCCAACTAGCTCGCTAGCGAGTAAGACTGTAAGCAACTGTGGCTTTATTTTGTCGGCGTAATCATGACGCAAATGGATGCGCATTAAGGAACGAAAGTCTCGTGGGGGATAATAGCGACAGCTGCGTCTAGCTACCAGAAGGGAACTTAAGTGAGTCGGTGTCTCTTCTTGTGCGGTTTCCATGGGAAAGTAGCAGGCGAGGCTAGCGTCATATGTGGACGTGGGCACGGGCTTGTCTAAACTGGGTTGCGATCAGTCGCGGTCCGGCAACGGCCTCCCGCTCGAAGCCATCGCAGCAGCAGCTAATATGCTGACGAGGATAGCTGGTCGGAGTGTAAGGTAGCTCTCACGGAGATCAACTGCTTTTGTCTGTGTTTCCAAGCTGAGCAATCGCGTTTCAGCAAGATGCTTGGGCCGCCCAGCTCATTTACATTTTTACATTGTTGGGTGACACAAGTCTCGCAGAAATAAATTAATACATGTAAAAATAAATAAATAAATGTAGGAATAAATATGTAAATAAATATATAAACGTAAAAATAAATAAATACATACACACATGTGGAACTGTAAAAATAAATGCAGAAATAAATACATGAAAATGTAGAAATAAGGGAATAAAAAAATAAATAAAATGAATAAATAGAGAAATACTAAAATAAATAATAAAGCACATGTAAAAATATAAAATTTACATTTATTTTTTGCATTCATTTATATTTTTATTAATTTATTTCTACATTTATTCATTTTTTAATGTATTTATTTGTCTATTTATTTATTTCTACTTATGTCATTTTTCGTCCTTCATAGATTTATTGTCAGAACAGTAGTAAAAATGAATTTTGTGTAGTGCTTTGCTTTTCTTAGTTACACAGAAAATAATTGCATAATCTATTATCCATAATAACTGAAAATGTTGCCAGAAATGCAAGTCAACAGAGGACGTTCATTGTAAATAATAATTAAAAAAAAAAAAAAAAATCACTAAACAACTGTGGCCTGTAGCATGCTAACACACTGCCTGGCCAAAAAAAAAGTTGCACACTCAAATATTTAGTTGGAACCCCTGTAGCTTCGATTACAGTGCATATTCGTCTACAGTTTTTATTTCTACAGTTTCCGAAATGTATACTTTGTTATACATCGGATCTGCCTGTATATCAATAAATTTGGTTTGTGCCCAAAAGTGTGTGTTTTTTAACTTATTTATGCCTACTTTTAAAAAAAATCATAAAACGAGTATTGTTTTTTTTAAACAAAGATTAATAGAGTATTTTACTTGCGGGAAGTGTGTATTTAGGTTGATCCGTATTGAAGGGATTGATACCATAGATATGTTACATAAGCTATCGTGGGCCAATATTTCTCCCTCTCCTTACAAAAGTGTCTGAATGTTAAAATGTGCACCAAATATTTTGTGTGCATCAATTCCCTCTCAGATTTCCCTGAAATGAGAGTACAGAACTTCTTTTACTAGGAACACAATATACATAAGGTATTGGCTTGACTCACAGAATTTGACGTTTCCAGATATTCCCTGTTGTCTGCAATGGCAGTCTGTATCCGCGGTGTTAAAATGTTAGGAAGTACGTTACGTTGTGTATTTGTATAGTTATAAGAAAACACCTGACCGATACAAACTTATTATTGCCTACACAGGATAAGACCACCAGGACACACCAGGAGGACAAGTGATGGGAGCACCTGATCAATAGTGTCTGAGCAAATGGCCAATCAAGTTTGTTGGGAAGTACGTTACGTTTTCAGGAAATTACCATTTCCCTCATCTAGATGGTTGGAGTGCGAGAGCAGACGATACCTGGTCTAGTTAACCCCTTTGCGCAGAAGCCAAATCTGGCTATTTATATGTTACCTGATTTAAGGCTTTATAATTCAAGATTGCAGCTTCACAGACAGAAAAACTTTGGCTCAACTGAGTCTAGACACTTGAAGCATTTAGACTCCCATCAAATTTCAATTTATTTTTATGATTTTGGTGGAGAAGAGCTGCAAACACAAAAAATCTTCATGAAAATTCAACTTTGAAATTAACTTTTGGGGCATGAAATTCAGCATGAACTAATGATTTTCTGGTTGAGTTTAGCATGAATTTATCAATATCAATGCAGTTGAAAATTATTGGTCACCAGTAACCTCTCCAAACACAAAACATGCCTTTTCTCCATAATAAAGTTTACAATTTTGTCCATTTTTCTACAAAGTCCCCCAAGCATTAAATAAAGTACTGATTAAACAGTCATAACATTCACCTTACAATGAAAAGCTAACCGCTCTCACATTCGAGCTCATAACCTTACACCTTATAAGGGTAAAAACTCACTAACTCAGCAATATCTGAATTCTGAAATATACCTTATTTTAACAGAACAGAAATTTCACTTTCAGGAAAAATGAAATGACATATGCTACCATGTTCAACAGAATGGTGCAGTGAACGTACCGAGTGATCTACCGACGCGCGTGGGGCTGCATGCATTTTGAGAAACGAAAATCTCAGCATTCGATGTCTTTAAACGCGGTATAAATTAACTAATTCCCCTTGAGAAAGTTGTTATCTAGCCTAGTGTAATAAAATCACGCAGAAAAATAACCTGACGGGTGTAGGCAAATTATTTTTCTCGTGAAGTTATCACAAATGACGCACCATAAGCGATTATTTCTGATGGTCTGCCATCTCCTGCGCTTAGCGGATTTGCAACGAGGAACTCTGCTCTGCAATGATCACTTACGATTCGTATGTTTTGCTGTGAAATTCAGAGTGAAATAAAAATTCGCTCTCCATGCCTTTTACGGATGTCACCGCTTAGCGTTGTTAGGTGTAAGGCAATTTTACGTGCAACGGAATTAGATACAACAATGTACAACAGAAAATACAATTCAATTCAGAAAATACAGGTAGTGCGTGTCCCATTATATGAACACAAAAATCTTTCACAAAATCGTCGGAATAAATGTAAACTTGATATAACTGTAGCTATACTGTGTGTCCTATTGAGGATGACATTACAGAAGTTTCGTGTTGCACCACTATGATGACCAGCTTCACAGAGGCAGTGCCACCCACTCATGGCAAGCGACCTCGCAGAAAAGTATCCAGTACCGAGTAGAGTAGCGTATCGGCGGGAACCACGTAGTGGAAAAGCGCCATAACTCTCAGCGTATCAAACGCTGCCTTTGGAGGAAATCATGTGGCAAATTACACAGATTGGCAGAAAGCCTTTTGCGAACTTCATTAGTAACTTTTATTAGGCCGTTTTACAGTATTTCTGCAGTGCAAACGAAAACGCTAATAAAAGTTAAATTATCTCCATCTAAAGTAAACGGCGTTCGCTTTCCGTGACAATGAGATTAATATGCAGTGAAAAGCCTTTATAATCGAACGTCAGCTCTTCAAGCACCGCCAGATAGTCTACCGTAGGATTGATACCTGGTATTAACTAATCAAAATACAGGATTTGCAGCATAGTAGAATTTACCATTTCACCAATGTTTGAATTGGGTGTATTTTCAACATATGATGACTACCCAGAGGTGTGGTGAAGAGGGTTTGCAGCCAGTAACTTGGGAATGAGACTAGCCTCAATTCGAAGCAAGCTTTTTCTCCAAGAGGGCCGTGGATATGAGGGCGCACATGCACACTCTGATTGGTCGAAATATTTCCGTTCTGCATACGCGCTAAAGCTTACTGGACCATCAACTGATGAGTGACAACTTAAGCTGACGCATGAACTAAAACCGGGGAAATGTGAGATCGAGCGATATGCATACTTAAATAGCATCAAATCGAACCAGCGTGCTTTGATGTCTTTGATAATTTCCAAAATACAATACATTGATTTTATTCATTTTGAGTAAAGCAGCCTTTTCTGTTGGCACCTATTGCATTTTATAGAAAAACACAAAATTTGACCCTGAAAAAAATACACCTTATAGTATGAATTTCTAAAAATAGATTTTTGCACCATGTGTGAGATAGGGCTGTACTTTAAAAAAAAGAAAAGAAAAAAGAATAAGATATATAGATATACATCGATTTAATAACAAGCAATACAGTATCCATATTTGAGCCCCTAATATCGATACTCCCGCTGACCGCAACGGTGCTGTAGCTTTCCCAGCCAGTAATGACTCTGTAATCTTCTGTACATTAGCTGAGGCCTAAGGCACATTTTTTCATGTTTACGGTGAATTTGAATGTGGGCATGATGCTTGCATGCACTAAATTTTCATGTTATTCAATGTTCAGCTTAGTGGGAATTTTTTTTTTCCCCTGAGCTGCTATGGTTTAAGTTACCAAAGATGCCATGCACTTTTCATTTTTACAGCGAAAAACTAATGTAGTGTTCATCGTGTATAAGAAATATGCACTTCATCTTAAATAAATTTGAACATAAAAAATTAAATCAAAATAGTTTGTCGACTCAGTTACCAAGATATTGAGATGTACCAACCTATTACAAGATTACGCAAGTCGTACAGAGAAAGTTGTATTCTCAGCACCATTTTTACCATTTCAAAAAATGATCAGTTTTGCAATATATGGCATAAATCGTTATGGTACAGGTATGTTATGGTATACGTTATGGTATCGAGTCATACGGGACTGTATTGAGGTATGTACTGAATCGCCCGGCATTGTATCGAGGTACACATCATATCGTGACGTCCTTGACGATACCCAGCCCTCGTGTAAGAAGCACAGTGCAATCGCTGTATGGTATTACCTCAATTTTTGTAATTTTGGCACATATTGCATTTTGGAAACAAACTCTTCAAATCTACGCTGCAGTGTCCTCTCACTCTTTAAATCCTGTCCAGAGTTTTGCCTCACACTGGAATTCCAGTCCAAAGTTTCCATCTCACCTCCTTCATGGCTTGGCGCAGCTGTAACAGGTCCTGCTCCTTCCCACTAAGCTCCTCCCTAAGAGCCTGGACTCCGCCTTCCTCTTGCAGAGCCTGGGCATGGAGCACCTGCACATGAATGAACACACACACACACACACATTATAAATGCACATTCACATGATATAAACAACACATGCATGCATGCGTGCAAGTTATACACGCAAACATATGCAAACACAGGCATATGCGCACACATACATTGTAAACACACACACTAATTCACAGATGCAATATAAACACATACACGCATGCACATAATACACACTAACACACACTGTCACAATGTACCCCAATCTGTGTTCTCATCTGATCCATCGTCTTCTGCTGCTTGTCAATTAACTGAAACAAAATCGCAAAAAAGACAACGATGTAGGAATCCAACTAGGAACCAGCGGTGTGCACGTGTGCTAGGACATTTACACTTGTACAAGTACAAGCATAAGGTGCCTTTGAATAACACTGCCTGTCCAAAAAAAGAAAAAAAGTTACACACTTAAATATATAGTTGAAACCTCTGTAGCTTTGATTATGGTACAAATTTGTTGTCATTGTTCTGACAATCCAATGCAGTGTCAGAATATTTATTTTCCAATCAGAATTGCATTAGTCTCTGGCCGAGATCTTGTACCGATGACTGGATAGTTGGACCACTCTGCAGTTTCCTGCAACACATCCCACAGACTTCCAATGCAGTGAAGGTCAGGACTCAGTTGCTGTGAGTGAATATGATTCCTCATACTTGCTAAAGGCAAGGTTTTTACTGCACATTTTCCATTTGCTTAGGCTGTTAATGCCTTCATCTTCAAGTAAATTTTGTGAGAAAATCTGACAGATTTAAGCGTTAAAACGAAGCTAAAATACAAGAGATCATCCAGGGAGTGAATACTTTCTCACAGTACTGAGTGCGCGCACGCGCGTGTGTGTGTGTGTGTGTGTGTGTGTGTGTGTGTGTGTGTGTGGGGATGTATGCATGTGTGGGTGTACATGCACAAGGGACATGCAGGGGAGTGTGTGTGCACTATACTACACTTGCTGGGACTTAGAGATGCCTTGTTGGGACTAAGAAACCACACACTTTTTTTTGAAGTCTAGAAAACTGCAACATGGGAACTTTTTTGTGTCAGTATAAGAAAAACACTTCATGCCGGGGACAGGCTCGGTTTAGGTTGAAGACTCCAAGTGGGGGTGCGGTTAGGACGTGTGGTACTGCACCTTCCTGTGCCTGTGTAGCTCCTCCCTCAGGTCACTGTTCTCCTGCTGCAGAGCCTCCACGTCCAGAGAGGGCAGCCTTGCACCGTCCTCCAGGCCCTCCTTCACGCGCTGCTGAAGGCTGCTTACACACAACATACACGCTACTAACCCAAAACATACACACCACTTACACACTACACCACATACAGACCATACGGACACACCGCCTACACACAATATGCATGCACCACTCACAACATACAATACTTACACACAACATGCACACCATTTACCAGATACACACACCATACACAGCATACACAAAACTAACCCACAACATACACAACAAACGCAACATACACCCCACTTACCCAATTCTTCCACACAACATACACAAACCCTAACCAGCAAGAAACAACACACTATACAGAACATATACAAAACAAACACGCCATTTATCCACAACATACACACTACCTACCCAAAACATAGACAGTGTCCACCACATACACACAATACTTACACACCACACAATGTACGTACACCAGTCACAACATGCCCCACTTACGCACAGGATACGTGCCATTTACCAGATACATAACACACACAAACAACGAACACGCATATACTTCTTGAGTACATGTAAAAATTCATTTATTTCAGTTTTGTCAGTTGTGGTGTTACAGTTTGCGTAACTGTTACATCCACTGTACAGCTAGATTAGCTTGCTCGATAGCTCCATTGACATGGACTATTGCTTGAAATTGCCAGCTAATGTAAATTCTAATTTCAGCTCGCTGGCCAAACTAGATTGCGATAACTAGGTTGCTTTGAGATAAACAACTTTGATCGTAATGTAGAAAATTAAACGTGGACGCCAAGGTTATTACTTTGACTTATAATTAATCTATTATGGCAAGCTGTGAAGCAAGCTGTACCCACAATGAGGGCTCATTTCCACTGATCGGGGACGAAAGCTGCATTGGAAGCCTTTATAAAAGCTGGTAAACGAGAGAAAGAAATTGTGCCACGTCACTTGGACATATAAGTTTTGAGTAAGCGTGGGAGGCAGGAACAATTCCGGACGCAATCACTATTGAACTTGTGCTCAGGGCTTCTGGTAGACCTTTAAGTCCAAGAGTATTTTTCAGAGCAGAATTTTTCCCAGGGATGAGGACATGTACAGCCCTATATTATGAAGTTAAACCATCAAAACAGAGTGAAGGATCTGGACATTGCCACAGTTATAGTTTTAAGGAAAAAAAAATAGGAATCTCGCACCAGGTACCCCAGGAGCTGTGACAGGCCTGAAGTGTGACACAGTTTCCACACACAACGTGATAGCATTCTGGAGAATATCCAACTCATTATTGATCTAGGATCCGAAAGAATCTCTATGCTCATAAAGACTGCCCTGCCATCAAACAATAAAGTTTAATTATAATAAGATGGTGGAGGCAATGTGCTCTCCAAGTGCAGACAAGTTACTATCGGTTACACTTGATGGACCTGACAATCTATGCCATTGGCAATACACATAAGTGTGCTCGAGCAATTAATAAAGCGTATCCTGTCAGGACATTTTCAAGAAAGAGGTAGTGTAGACTTATTCCACAGTATCTTGACTTCATAAGGACACAGCAGCATACAGTATTGCCTCAAAAATCACAGTGGAAATATTTTGGCGCCCTCTATAGTGATGTACAGGAACAGGACAACAGAACAGAACATTCGGCATTGATTCAGCAAAATGAAGTGGTGTAAATTAGTTATTATAACAGTGTTTATTTAGAGTTTTCCAGATTTGCATCCAGTGGTCACTTGCCAGGCATAGTTGGAATAATTCTATGCGTACTGATTTTTTTGTCCAGAACTCACATGCATAAATTAACCGCTAATCAGACCTCTTGAAGCGTATTTTACCCAAGCTCAAGGGTTAACGGTAGGTCTGGTGTTGCGATAACCCAGTCTTATACGGATCTGCTTTGATGAAATTTGATGACTGCTTGAGCGGTCGCATTAGCTCTCGCGTTAGCATTATAAAAATAATTTTATGAATGATTTGGTTCCATGCAGCAGTATGGGATTGCTTCATCAAGCAAGGATACGCATGATGCAGGCTCATAATCAGGCAAAAATGAGTTATCTTAGATTGCAGCATATTTAAGGCATCTCAGGAAGACTCATTTTATGACAAGGACAACAGAAAATTCCCTGGGCTTAGACACAGCCACAATTTAGACACACTACTCCCAAACTGTGTGACCGACAGACAGAGACAGACAGACACACACGCACGCACGCACGCACACACAACACCATCTGCTCACACAAAAATACACACTACTCTCACAATGCACACCGTCTGCACACAAAAATGACTCACACACAACTTGAATGCTACGGAACACCTTCGTGTGCATTTGGATGTACCTGTGTATGCATGTGTGAGTAATGTTAGTGAGTGAATATATTGGGTTGCTCCCTCTCTTGCTCAAGAGTATATAATGTGTGCATGTGTGTGTGTTTGCGTATACCTGGTAACAATGTTCAGCAAGTCCCTCTCTCTTTAAGGTGTGTGTGTTTGTGTGTGTGTACGTATGTGTGTGTGTGTGTGCGTGTGCGTGTGCGTATGTGCCTGCGTGCGTGTATGTGCACGCATGAGTGCGTGAGTGCGTGTGTGTGTGTGTATTTGCGTGCGTGTGTGTGTGCGTGCATGCCTGCATGCGTGTGTGTGCGTGCATGCGTTTGTGTGTGTGCGTGCGTGCATGTGTGCGTGCGTGAGTGCATGTGCGCGCATGCGTGTGTGCGTGCGTGCGTGTGTGTGTGAGTGTGTGCATGTGTGCGTGCATGTGTCTGTGTGTGTGTGTGTGTGTGCATGTGTATGTGCGTGCGTGCGTGTGTATGTGCGTGCGTGCGTGTGCGTGCGTGCGTGTGTATGTGCGTGCGTGCGTGTGTGTGTATGTGCGTGCGTGCGTGTGTGTGTATGTGCGTGCGTGCGTGTGTATATGTGCGTGCGTGCATGTGTGTATGTGCGTGCGTGCGTGTGTGTATGTGCGTGCGTGCGTGTATGTGCGTGCGTGCGTGTGTATGTGCGTGCGTACGTGCGTGTGTGTGTATGTGCGTGCGTGCGTGTGTGTATGTGCGTGCGTGCGTGTGTGTATGTGCGTGCATGCGTACACATGTACCTGGTAACAGTGTTCAGCAGGTCCCTCTCCCTCTCCCTCAGCTCTCCCAGTTGGGCGTCTCTCTCCTGAGCAGCAGTTGTTGCCTCCCTCAGCGAGCCCTCCAGCTCCAGCACCTGAGCCTGCAGCCGTGTCGCCTGCTCCCGAGCCTGCTCCAGCTACACACACACACACACAAACACACACACACACACATTATACATCACAATCTCAAACCACCAGCTCTAGCAGCGCACACACACACATTATACATCACAAACTCAAACCACCTGCTCTAGCAGCACTCACACTCACAAACTCAAACCACCTGCTCTCGCAGCACTCACACTCACAAACTCAAACCACCTGCTCTAGCAGCACACACACACACACACACACACACACACACACACACACACACACATTATGACCACCGGGCCAATATGCTGTTGGTCCTTTGTGTGCACCATCGAAACAGTTCATAATATTAAAATGAACTTTGAAATCATGGGCCTAGGGTTTCCCAGCAGAACATTTACTACAGAATCAGACACCCCAGGGTGTTCCACAAGCCCCGGCAGCCGGCGATTTCGTGGATTGCTCAGTTCTCTTTCACCAGCTAGTTTCCTAAAGAATTTAAAAGTTCTTTGGCAAGTTTTGACTTCTTTGGCGTTTTATTTTAAGTGCTTTTCAGTTGGCCAATTTACCTTCTCTCTCCCGTCATATAGAAAAGTTCCGAGCCACACTTCGCATTGCGAAGTAGAAGTCACTATCAAATCGCGGGTTCGGTCCCCGCCTTGTACCAACCCGGCAGTGGACGGCGACTTTTTCAGAGAAGCGCACAATTTGGCTATTGCGCTACAGGGTTGCAATCTCCTGAATAGGCAGCAAGGGGTTGCAGACGAGCAGGACTTGTACATAGTTCACCAATTGAGCATTTCAGATTTGGGTGGGATTTGAGATGCCAAATTAATTAAAAAAAAAAAAATCATCAGGTGGATGATACATTCACGACCATGAAATTGATACCCTTGCCCCCATCAGAAAAAGCCAATATGACTGCATGCTGAAATTAGGCTGGGTTTACAAATAGGCACAATGCGTTACGAATATCATTTTCCTGTCATTTGTGGCACATTCGTGACATTCGTAACTTGACTTCACGCATCTGAGTAGGGTTCTTAACCGCGCGTGGCGGTTCATGGCATTCATGATATTCGTGGAGCATGTTTTGGGCTGCCAAAAAAAATCTTCCATGAATGTCACAAATCACCCTTGATTCGTGGAGTTCGCAACTGAGCGTGTTGATTCGTGGTGATTCATAATAGAGCGTGACAGCATTCGTGGTGTATTCTCGCCATTCTCGGAGCCCATACCGTCACGCGTCGTTACGCATCAACACGAAAGAACGAAACTGAATGACGGGTGAAGCCTCTGCCCCGAATCATCAAATTCAATTCATATTCGTGATCCTCGGTCACGAATTTAGATTCGTGGCATTCGTGACTTGTCATCGTTATGTATAAACTTTAAGTCTATAGTTAAAATGAGAGGCAATTTGGTTGAAATATAAAAAAAAGTTATCAGCGCCACTAGTGTTGAAAGTCACCAGATTTTAGCTGACTTATCAAATTATTTGAGGTGGGAGAAAATCATTTTTTAACAAAATTTTTGAAATTAATGACAGAATGTTTTGATTTTCTGAAAGTACACATCTTAATGAACCTAAGCGATAAAAATTGAAGGAAATAAAAAAAAAAAAAAAATGTCATTTTGAACCTGGAAAGACCCCTTAACAATGTAGATATAGGGCAGAGGTGGGCAGTGAGGGCCGTATCTGTCCCTGGTTTTCACACCAACTTCTGGCCTTCTGGCCAAACCATTTATGAAATCTGACGTTTCAGGCACATTTCTTTAAATTATTATGAATGACCACCAAAGACTGTTCTTGTCTCCTTTCATACAAGATTTTCCTTTGATCGAATCATTGCAAAATCTATATTTGTGCATGCAATCAATTAACTCAATTAGTCAAGGTAATTGATAGAAACAAAAACCTGCATACACACCGGCCCTCCAGGACCGGGATTGCCCACCCCTGATATAGGGTGAGGTCCAAACTTGAAATCGGTGAATTTATAAATACTCACTGTAGGTGCAGATATTTTGTAAACAATGATGTGACCCAATTCACACATTTTTATATTAAAACACTTTTCAGCATATTGTTACATTTCAATTTGGACATATGAAAAACTCACTTTTTCAGTTCTTGTGCACATATGTTTTGGTGCCCGCAGTGCTTTACTAACCGATGAACTGTTAAGAAAATGAGTGACTCCACTTTTTTCCGTGACTTGATTTACAAAAACTTATCCATTAAATAAAATAATCCAATATGTCGGAGGTGTGTTTAATGACGACTGAATGTTGACCTAATAAACAAAAACTGTTTCGTGTCATATCGGTGATTTGTTTATTTCCTAAAAAGGGAAAAGCTAAATGAACATCCTCTGTGTGGAGATTCCATCATTTTTGCCAGGGGTTAAATTCAGTTCTAATTATAGATATTGTTGCAGTTTTCTTTGGATCCAATTCAAGTTGTTCCTTGAGTCTCCATGTTGTAATGTTACAACTGGCAAACAATTCAGTGCCAAAGAAAAAGCCTTGGACATCTCAGGGAGGACGTGTCATCATAATTGATCAGAACTGAAATATCGAAAAAAGAGTTTTACTGTTCGGAAATGTTAATTATTTTGTACACTTTGTAATACTACAGGATTAGAAAGGCTACCAATGTGAGATTAAGAATGAATAATAAAGTTAAACAAATGCTTTAAAAAAAAAAAACTGCTGTGGTGTTCAAATTCACCACAGTCCTGCCGGTTGCCGATATAAGAGAGACCCCACACTCATTTCCCTGCGTGCTGGTCGTTGATAAACCATTCCCCAGTAGCCATTTCCCTATATGCCAGTCCTCAAGAAGCCTTAAAAAAAGAGACAGGACTAGTATTCATTTATGCTTGCTTTTAGTACTAAATGTTCTTATGTTTGTGGTGCTAGTTTGTTTTGTGATTTAAGGGTAATTTTCTTCAACCCTGTTTGGCTTGTATAGTTATCAGCAAAGACAGCAATAGCTGTGTGGAGAAGGATGACTTCAAATTTCTTGAAACAATAAAAAACGATCATCTTCCTACCCAAAATGAGCGTTGAGATTGCGCCACGTGTGTGTGTGTATTCATGTGTAGGCGTGCGAATTTTGGAATTCATGCGCAAACACGCGTGCGTGTGTGAAAGTGTACCTGCTTGCTCTGTGCCTGGAAGTCCTCCTGGGTGGGCAGGTCTCCAAGGTAACGCTCCAGGGTCTCGATGCGCTGCTGCCTCTCCCGGCTCTCCTCACTCTCCTTCTGACATTTTCTCTTTAGACTGCTGATGTGCTTGTCCCTGCTGCGGATCTGTGTACCAGCAAACTGAGTATACTTAGCACACTTATCAGACTGAGCAAACAGGGCACACTGAGCGCGGGCAGCGAACCTAGCAGCGCGCCTTGAAGCCCACCGAGCAACACACTTAGCGCACGCCGCACAAAGAAAACACAGAGGACACCAGGTAGCGCACTCAGCAGTGCAGTGGGCACTCCCATAGCAGCACAGCTAGCACCAGAGGCATCACTCCTAGCAGCACTTGTTGCACACCCGACAGCACGCCTATCAGCGTGCCGAGCAGCTCACAGCCCTCCTGGCAGTACAACAAGCAGCGCACCCAGACATATTCCATTCACAGTCATTTTTAAATTTACATAAATGTTAAATGCTGTGTGCAAAACAAATCTTTTGCGTACATACGGACTACAATGACAAGATCACCTTGTTCAGCAAATATCTCCGAACCTTGAATTTAAACAAAGACTTAGAATTAATCGATCTGAGTGATGTAGGAAAGACTGTCCCATTCTCGAGGTCCGACTGTCTTAAACTGTGGCTCGGTAAAGTCCCAGAGCATTGCAACAGGCTTCGTATCACTTACATACTGGTAAATGTCCTTCACTTTTTCCCTCATCTGTTCTTGAATTTCAGTAGATTGCAGTATCATGCACTTCTTTTTGCCTACTTCACACTGCCAAACAGATTCTGCTTTAATGATGTTTAGATTCAACGCTGCAGGCAGTAATCGCCAGGGTGTGTCTTATGAAATTGAACCCAATGATCAACAAGAGTTTGTCACTAAAGCGACTATATCCCCCGCCGTTAGGTCACCAAAACCAACTGGTGTCTGCGCATTCCCAGTAGGAAGGTTGGTACCAAAAAGAATTAAAATAGGTTGACTCCTTCTTGAGATATCGCGCTGACAATGTTCGGGACGTACGGACGGACGGAGCTGAATACTATATCCCCCGCTTCGCGCTAAACGTGCAGCGGGGAATAATTAAATTAGTTTAATTGGTTAAATTAGCAACTGAGGTGGCAATTACTTTTTAACACTGGGCAAAGCAGGACTGGAAAGTGCTTTTACCTGAATAAATGACATAATGATTCAAAAAAGCTGCAATTTGTGTTTTCTCTTCGTTTCATATTGAAAATAGTTTGATGATCTAAAACATTTCAGACTGAGAAATATGCAAAACTAAAAGAAATCAGCAAATGCTTTTTCACAGCATTTCATACTTGTAAGTAAGAGCTCATAATTAAACAACGATGCATAATGTAACAAACAAGTAGATCAGAAGGATCTAATAGCTGCGACCTCGCCAAGCATCCGTCACGTGGCCTAGTGTCCATGACTGGTGGTTTCTTGTACAAGTGTGATCTCGAAATTGGCAAATGACCTTTAAAATCGATAGGGGACCCTTCCTCTGTACCAAGAAGTTTGTTCTAAGATGTAACAGCCATCCATGAAGTTGAAGTGGAGTTACGGTGCGAAAACTGAGAAATCGGGGCAAAATCGACACTTTTTTTGCCTTTGTGACCTTGGGATTTGACGGATGACCTTGAAAAATAATAGGGAACACCTCCTCTATGCCTAGAAGCTATTTCATAGCGATCCATGAATTCTAACTGGAGTTACAGCGCGAAAACCCGCAAACAAGGTCGTGACCTCTGTGAACTTGACCTTTGACCTCGACCTTGTGCATGGACATCACTTTGGTGAAGGTCAATAACTCCTGAAAATTTCATGATGATACGACGACAAGAACATGGTCAAAAAGGTGGCACAGACGGACAGACAGACGGACAGACAGACAGAAGCATTCATAGAGCTGCTTGGTCGCAGCTAAAAATGTAATAAAAAACTCAATGTAATAACTGGTCAATAATGTAATAAAAATGCTGAGCGCATAACATAACTTTTTGCGCATAATGTAAGAACTTATTACATTTAGCATCTGTTATTACCTTATCAAGCAAGCAAAATATTTTTCTCCTAATAGTGTAATAATTTTATTACATTATAGAGTGAGTGAATAATTTGTGGATTACCATGGTAATTGCTTCTCTTAATAATGTAAAAAATATATTATACAACTTCAAATGTATGCTACATGTGGACTAAACTATTGTAACCTGCATCTGTTGTATTTCCTGTATTTTATTATTACAATTGCTGCTGCGAGGTCGAAAACACTGTTTAGCTTTAATAAATCCACTTTGGGAGCTATTATTATTGTGCCCTTCTATCCTCAGGATAGTTTATTGGTCAGGCACCTGTTTTACTTGCTTTGATCCGCTTGCATGCATTTCTCCATTGCATTGTTGTTATACATACCTCAGTTAGTAAATAAAATTTTGTTACATGTAGGCTCCCTTATGTAATATATACTCAGCGCCATTAAAAATGCACAGGTGAGGTATGTACAGCAGTATAGTATTTGCGGCAAATGGAAGAATCAATTGATCTTTATTGCATTTTCACTGAGGCACAAGAGGACATGAAGAAAAGCACGTGGTATTGTAATCCTGACGCGCACCACATGCACACGCCAAGCACTTCAGTAATAACAAACACTGAGCTGTTCATGATGTGTACAGTGACACTTCACTTGTTTTTTTTGGTGTGGTCAATAGCAAACAAAGTCAACCAAAAAAAAAAAAAAGAAAAATGCTACAGCATCAAGAAAATGGAACGGGTGGTGGCAGAGGAGAGAGAAAAAGAGCCTTTGGCACGTTACGGGCAGATCTCAGCCCCCGAGAGAGGTGTGTCATTTGCACTGTCACCGTTCAACTATCAGTCAGCTGACTATCTGAGAATGGAACACAGGCACTGTCACTGACAGACCCCGCTTAGGGCAGCCATGAGTGACGATGGCAGCTCAAGAGAGCCACATCTGGTTACAGCCTGTACGTGACAGATTCCAGACAGCAACCAAAACTGATCATGAGATGAGGGGTTTGAGACGATTGAGGGTGAGCGCAAGTACCATTTGACGCAGTCTACATGAGTGAAAACATGCGTGCGCACAGCCCCTACAGAAAACCCTTTTTTTTTACCCATTAACAGGAGTAGGAACTCTACACTTCTGACTGTGGGCACCTGCCTCTGTCATTTTTTGCCACTTTATTTCCCTGTTTCTGTCTGAGAACGGAAAACGGGGACTGTCGCTGACCGACCACGGTAAGGACAGCCATGCGTAAATGGGCAAAAACGGGATTTTCTGTGGGGCCCATGTGCCCGCATGTGTTGCTCATATAGACGGCGTCAAACGGTACTTGCGCTCACCCACATCACGCTCATGGCCCTGGTATTGTCTCCCTATCACTGTAACCCATTGCCCTTCCTCCCTCTCCCATTTATGAAAAAAATATTGAATAAGATTATTGCAAAAACTAAATATAGTACAATCTGGGGATGGAGAGAGTAACCAATATGCATTGACACACTGACACGCTTATTTGTATATGTAACCGACCAAATGAGATGTTATTTTTTGACATTTTCACTCCGACTGAATAGGATCTATGTAACTCTTACGAGCACCGCAGCTTTACACTATTTTACCTGCGGCTGGGGCATATTGATGGACGTGGGCACACTGCACAAAACAAACATGGCGGAGACGAGAACATATACTCACCTGTCGACTATAAATACAAAGTTTGGCAAACATATTGATTTTACAAAAAAAAAAAAAGGAGAACTAGGCAAGTCCGACGCAATTTGCAAAATGTGCTGTGCTGCTGTATATTACACCTGGTGCACCATGAACCTCATTAGTCACCTGAAGCGACGGGACGGTGTGATGGTGGAGTCAGATGCAGCGACTACATCCAAGAGCAGTGAGTGACTTATTGAAAGCTTTTTTTTTTGTGAGACATCTTGATTTTATGTGATTAATAAATGATTAAACTCATTGAATTGTGCGGTGCATTGTGATTGAGTTGTGTATCATATCGTATCGGGCAGTGTAAGTATGTGTATATATATATATATATATATATATATATATATATATATATATATACTCAGCAACAAAAGTTTCTGTGACACCATTTATGTGTATGTTATAAATGACACGCAAAGATCTCAATGCAATCAATATGTTTATTTAACAGGAGAAACACTGACTTTTCAGTGCCAACGTCACTCAAAACGAAAAATGTCATTTTCATGCGTCATGAAGCACTTGTCTGACGTCTAACCAATTGTGACCTTCACACTTCAATACCGGGTGTGACTTCCTCGTGCCATGATGCAAGCAACGCATCTCCGGCGCATGGACCGAATCAGATGTGCCAGAAATTGCTGTGGGATGTCATTCCAAATCTGACGTAGACGTTGTCGCAATTCCTGGAGTGTAGCTGGCGGGTTATCCAACCGCCGCAAACGTCGATCCATCTCGTCCCAAAGATGCTCGATTGGGGACATGTCTGGGGATCTGGCTGGCCATGGCAGGACATTGACATGTTGTTGCATCAGATACTGCTGTACAATCCTTGCAACGTGTGGTCTGGCGTTATCATGTTGCAGCGTTATTCCGGGACCATGTTGCATCAAAAACGGTACCACCAATGGCCGTAGCACTTCATCGCGATATCTTTGACCTGTCAGATTTCCATCAATAACAAGCAAATCTGTTCTGTTTCTAGCCGTGATCCCTCCCCAAATCATGACACTACCACCTCCAAAACGATCAAATTCCTGAACACAGTTGTTGGCATAACGTTCTCCACGTCGACGGTATACACGTAAACGACCATCACATCGGTTAAGCATGAATCTTGATTCATCAGTGAAGAGTACAAGATCCCACTGACGTTGGATCCACCGTCGATGTTGTTGTGCCCACTGTAGACGCAGTCGTCGGTGTTGTTCTGTGAGTATTGGACGTCTTGCTGGCCGACGTGGGACAATGCCAAAATGACGGAGACGGCGACGGATTGTCTGTGCAGACAGTCGCCTCATACCAGGTATCGTTCTTGCAGTTATGGTTGCAGGTTGGAATCGATTTCGGAGATGGGTTGTTCGAATCCAGTTGTCCTGTCTGGGAGTGGTTACTCGTGGACGGCCGCTGCGAGGACGGTCTCTGACATGTCTTGTCTGCTGATGACGCTGCCATAAGTTCCAAATGGTGTTTCGGTGGACATTCAGGCGATGAGCAACTTCCCTCTGCGAGGTTCCGGATTCAATCATCCCAATGGCCCTCCACCGATCATTTTCAGACAGTCTTGGCATTTAGAGGGTAGAGTTCCTGATCCGAAATGGCTGTGTTTTCGATAAGTGATGCTTCCGTCGTTCATCAGGCACAATGTGAACATTCCAAAAATTCTCCTCTTTTATTGCCATCCACAAGCATGATTTACGCACATTTTCACGTGCAAAGTCATTTTCTCGCATTTTCATGATTTCCATTTCAATGTTGTGTTTACGTGTACTGTTTCAGTCTGATATCACCATGTATGACAATTTCATAATTGCGTTATGAAAAATAATTAACAATATTGGTGTCACAGAAACTTTTGTTGCTGAGTATATATATGTGCGCATCTTAAATGCATGTGATTGTGGACAGTGTATCAAGATGTGTATCATATCGACCTCATGCCAGAGATGCCCTAAGTACCATCTATACAGACCAGTAACACTATTTGTGTTTATATACAGCGGTCCATGGTACAAAAGCCTAGGTTAGGGAACTAGCTAGGCAGAACCAGCTACCTAAGACCAACTGTTGTGGAGGGAAAATAATCCCACCAAACGGAATGTGTGATTGATGAAGAATGGATGCTGTGTGGTTTGCGCAGACCAGCCTGGGTTTTTTGTGCTTCATCTGGATGGACTTACAATAAACCCAATCGCATCAGACTCTGGAGAATGTGTCCATTTTTTTGGATAGTTTTACAAGGGTCAGTGGAAAACTTAATCCACTTGCTCGGACTAAGTTTTTTTCATGACACTGTGTAACTGAAAGATGACCAAATATTTAGTTACTGGTATGTTTAAAGATTATAACCAGACTGATATCAAGAATGCAAAACAGTTACTAGTTTACATAGTCCATTAGCACAATATTCCTTAACACAGTAACCTGTGGCTCTAGTACAAAAGTTTAACAGGCGCAATGGTAAGACCTTTCCTTGTCCAGCTGTTATAATCAGAAAAAAGTAAAAATTGCTACAAATGTGATTTTTAATCAATAGACTACACTTAAACATCCAGTAACTATTTTTCTAGACTAGATAAAATATTTAGAATAGTGAGACTGATCGCTATGGCACGCTAAGTCTCTCATCTTATCGGAGAAGTGTCTAGGTCATATCTTCCCACAATCTAGATACAAGAGATTTGGCTAAAACTTTGGATCGTGATGAAGGTGACAGTTGTATTAGCATTATGAAAATCTATAAATTCTGTGGCAAGTCAAGTGGTCTTGCTCTACGGATCAAATATTTATTTGGTCAAAACCCACGTTGGTTGAGCGCATAGATTCTGCTCAGACAAACAGCGTTTGGACACTACAAGGTTATTCACATGTTCTGGAAAAAAATAGTATACATAGAGTATTCTTTCCATTTACTAAGGAGTGTGTGCACTTTTTTTTGCATAAAAAAATTTTCAGTTTCAGTAAATTCCACCAGAGGCATTATCAGTTAAACTGCTGCAGCATGTAGCCTAAAATTCTTGAAGAAAGAGCTATTTTGTTCAAATCAGGAAATGTAATTTATTTTTTCCCGTGCACAGTAGCATTTCAGTTTCTTACAAATGATTAATACAATACAGTGTAATTATTATTATTATTATTTTCCATTATTGATTGAAGCTTTTGTATTTAAGTTGATTACAGTTGTTTAATTGTCAAGATTTTTGATTAAAACTGTGATTGATGTGTGACTGCGATGTTTTGTTAGAGTACTTCACAAAATATTGTGTTAGTATCTCTTCACATGTGCATGAGCATATACACACACACACAAGGCAAGGAGGAGGCGGGGGTTGTTTTGACCCTTAAATTAAAGTAAAACCTATTCAAAAGAGTGCTTCTAGTGCAGACTAGTCTCTGTGGTGAAGCAATTACCACGTTAATCCATAAATTATTCACTCAATCTATAATGTAATAAAGTTATTACACTATTAGGAGAAAAATATTTTGCTTGCTTGATAATGTAATAACAGACACGAAATGTAATAAGTTATTACATTATACACAAAAAGTTGTTACGTTATGCGCTCAGCATTGTTGTTACATTATTGACCAGTTATTACATTTTGAGTTATTACATTACGCGTCATTGTTACATTATGCATCGTTGTTACATTATGAGTTCTTACAATGCTGGTCAAATACAAAGGTGTTGAAAATCACTGTGATTTGTTGAGCATAGAACTGCAATCCTATTGCTACGCTGAAGTAAAACATTACAATAAGGCCAATTATGGCTCACCTTCTACACTTTGTTGGCAGAGAGGATAATTCTGCCTCTAAGAGGAGAATGTTCAGGAAGTGAGAGAAAGGGTTTGGATTGATTCACTCAATTCAATGACCCCAAGTGGTCTGAACGAAAATTTTAGTTTGAAATGTTTTGTTTCCCGAGTTAATAGCTTTTTGTAGATTCCAAGTAATATTCTCCTTTCTGCATGTACTGCTAGTTGTTCAATTCCTTCATAATACTTGGAATAATTGATGAATTGCTTAATTGAACAGGTTGGATTGTTGTAATTGTTTGTTGCTGTATATTGTGCACTGCTGAACCAATATATTCTCACCATGTTTCATTTGCTTTTATGCTCTGACAAAGGCTGTCTCAGCCAAAATGCTTGAGCATTTTCATTTAGTTTCTGCCTCTGCCATGCCCTAAAAGTAAGTAGCGCCACTGAATTAGCACTTAAACCGAAGACACACACCACAAACACACGTATAGTCCACACACTGAACACACACAAAGGCTCACCCGCTCTTCCTGTTTTTTCATCTCCTCGCTGTGCTTTAACCCTGCCTCCCGCAGCGCATCACTCAGCTTGCGGGACTCTGCTTCCTCCGCTGCCAATCTCCTCTCAGCCTCCACCTTCTCCTGGGCCAGGCCCTCCGTGCGCTCGGCAAACTGGGCCCGCAGGAAGGCATTCTCCCGCTGGGCTTCCTACAATGTCACAGCTACAAGTCAGAGACCGGACCTCCCACAGCTACAGGTCAGAGACCCCACCTCCCACAGCTACGGGCCAGAGACCCCACCTCCCACAGCTACGGGCCAGAGACCCCACCTCCCACAGCTACAGGTCAGAGACCCCGCCACCCACAGCTACAGGTCAGAGACCCCACCTCCCACAGCTACGGGCCAGAGACCCCACCTCCCACAGCTACAGGTCAGAGACCCCGCCTCCCACAGCTACAGGTCAGAGACCCCACCTCCCACAGCTACGGGCCAGAGACCCCACCTCCCACAGCTACGGGCAAGAGACCCCACCTCCCACAGCTACAGGTCAGAGACCCCGCCTCCCACAGCTACAGGTCAGAGACCCAACCTGCCACGTCTACAGGTCAGGGACCATGCCTCCCACAGCTACAGTTCAGAGACCCCGCCTCCTACAGCTACAGGTCAGAGACCATGCCTCCTACAGCCACAGGTCAAAGAGCCCGCCTCCCACAGCCACAGGTCAGAGACCCCGCCTCCCACAGCTACAGGTCAGAGACCCCGCCTCCCACAGCTACAGGTCAGAGACCCCGCCTCCAACAGCTTCAGGTCAGAGACCCCGCCTCCCACAGCTACAGGTCAGAGACCCCGCCTCCAACAGCTTCAGGTCAGAGACCCCGCCTCCAACAGCAACACAGCAACGGGCCAGAGATCCCATCAGACACAGCTACAGGTCAGATATCCCACCACCTACAGCAACACCACTACAGGTCATAAACCCACCTTTCACAGCGAAAAGTGAAATATCACAGATAGCAAAAATGCTACAGGTCAGAGAACCTGTTTCCTACATTAACGCAGCTACTTTACCTCTGACAGCAACAATTCAAACATCCAATCACCTGTGCGACTCATCTACCAGTCAGAGACCCTGCCTCCTACAGCTACAGGTCAAAACCCCCCCCCGCCACCAACTGTGACCCACCAACAGGTCGAGATCCCACCTCCTACAATGACAAAGTTACAGGTCACAGAAACCACCTCCAACAAAGCACAAACCCTGCTACGAGACCCCATGACCTACGAACCCCACCCAATGTGGACCATGCCCCAGTCAGGCTCTGACCCCCTCAAGCTCCACTGCAGGCCATGCCCACGTCAGATTTACAGTTGTGTATGCGAGTGCCTAACTGTTATCCGCAGTGAGAGCAGACTCATGTATGAACGTATGCATGAGTGTGTGTATGTGTGTATGAGTGTGTGCCTGTGCGCATCTCACCTGCAGTCGCAGGAGACACACGTCAGGGTAAGCAGCTCCGTGGCCCAGCAGAGCCCCATGCACCTGTAGCTCGCTCTCCCGCAACCGCTGCTCCAGCTGCGCCATCTGCTGCTTCTGCCTGTACATTACACATGCATCAGCCCTTACAGCTACATGGAAACACACGTTAGCACTTACAACGGCGCAAAATCTGGAATCACAGAATCATTACTTACAACTTTGTCGATACTCACATGCACGCAGGCACACACACACATACACACACACACACACACACATACACACACGCACACCCAGATCACTGCGGAAAACTGCACATTAACACAGTTCTGCTTAAAGCTGCATGTAGACACATTGCTGCATACTGCTGGACGTAGAGTCCTTTGCCACTGTCATCATGACATATTTCAGGAACATGACCACAGCTTTAAAGGCAATGCCAATACCTGCCAATCACCAGCTCTTTCTCCTTCAGTAGGCTCTCGCTGGCCTTGACGACAGCGTCCCAGGACCCGCCCTCTGCTGGCAGGCTGGGCTGGTACAGAGAGGAGTACTGGCCAGAGCCTGCTGTCAGGAGCTGGGCATACAAAGCATAAAGGTGATATAGTCCCTACAGCTTCTCATCCCCACTGGAAGATACATGCATGCTGGGTAATGTAGTCCACCTGCATCAAATGACACACAGCTACTTACCTGCATCTGCTCCACTTGCAGACGAAGTTTCTCCAGTTGTTGCCAGCGCGGGTCAAGCCCGGCACCACTTGGCTGCTCCCTCTGCCAGGGGTGAAGGGGCGGAGCCTGTGTATGGGGGGGCGGGGCAGCCTCAGGCAGGGCTTTGTAGGCGGGGTCGGCGTCCGACAAACCGCTGAGATGCAGCTGTCCGCGTGGCTCGGGGCAGAAGGACCCCAGCATGGCCGACTGATTCAGCGTGGGCTCCATGGCTGGTGTGTCAAATCCAAGGCCATCAGCAGGGGGCAGCAGTGAGTGATCCAGCCCGTTCACTAGGCTGCGGTAACGGCTCAGGCAGTCTCCGCCCACCCGGCCTACATGGCTCCGGCCCTCAGCCTCCAGGTTGGGGGAGGAGGCGGATTTTGGGAGGGGGGCGGGCTTTGAGGCAGCAGGGGGCAGGGGCTCGTCCGTGACTCGCGGAGAGGATCTACACGGGACGGAGCCTGAAGTGGAAGGCATTACATGGGCAGTGGGGATGCAGATCTGAGTGCGGATTGGCTGGAAGGACGGACTGCTGCTGGGACAGCAAAAATCTTGAAGAAGAAAAAAAAAAAAAAAGAGAAAAATGGCTAGCTTGCTTTCTGTAAAAGTAACCTTGTCCATAACATCCTCTGCACTCATTTCTGGGTGCAACTTCTGCCATTGGAATCACAGCGAGTTACAATACAAGCAAAGACAACAATTATGTTTTGTCCTTGAGCTGCAACGAGGGTTCACATCCTGGTTATCAGGAAGCGAAGAAATCCCAGCTAAAATAGCTTGTAGCTCTTCGTTACAACCAAGTACTTCACTGCACATGTCAAATTGACGGCACTAGAGGGAGATAGTTGAACTCATTTTGCAGCTATATCCCAGAGATATACAGACACTTTACAAAAACTGCAAGTGTCTTTCACACTATATCCCCAACTTGCATAATTGGAGATAAGGTTTCAAATCAGCAGTGTCCCTTTAATTCTGACTCCACACAAATACACAAAATGATAGTATGTTTCACCAGAACCTGTACTCAAGCAAAACAGACCACAGTGTGAGGGACGAGGCCATCACGCATGAATCAAAACTGAATAGCGATCCACAACAGTGAACCACAAGAACCTGATGACGTACTGCTGAGAAAATTGAACACTTCTGAGAACAAATATCTGAATGGACACAGACATGAGGGAGGCATCAGCAGCTCTAACCCCCTTTACCCAGATGCAAGTGTAAAAAAAACACAGGCAGAAAGGTTACTGCTATTTATAACAGCTCTCCAGTTACCAGGGGCCTTGATCTACAGGCTCTCATTTTGGCAACTACCCCCTTAAGTGCCAAAAGCTCCCCTTGTGCCACAGGTCGACACAAGAGACCCACAGAACTAGAAACAAAGGGCATTTTACAGATCAATGAGTCACATTCTGAATTATCCCAGCATACAGGAAAACTTAAAGCAAGGATATTCCCAGCAGTGAATTTCACCTTCCATTCTTATAGCAGTCATGCCCTTTCCACAGAGGAAAATAAGCAGACACCCACAGGAAATTCAATGATATTTTATTTGTGAAGGATTATTATGAGCATCCACAGAAGCATACAATTCTTGCCAAGTTTGTTCTAAATAACATGATACACGAATTAGATATGCACATTTTTATTGTTAATGAATTACCATATTTACTTGCGCAACTAATATTAAGTACATCCGTGTTACCAACCTCAGCTGGTTGCTTAACAGCCACATTTGTTCAACTGCATGCATAACTCGTATCAGGTTAATCACAGTGATGTGCATGTGATGCACTGTGATGTCCCCACCCCCAGATCCCAGAATCACCAAAACAGCAAGAGGCACCAGTTCACCATTAATCCCAAGCATGAACCACGTTTCGGGAAAAAATTAAAATGTTTCCAAGATATGGCCTGGAAAATTTGTTATTTCAGGCCTACAGAATTACAGAATCTTAGACGCAGAGTGAAACAGTATGTCCTCCGCTTTCGCAGGAGACATAATGAAGCAAGTACCTAAATGCCTGTCGAAATACAAACAAGGGGCCTGTTCCCTTCTTATTACAAGCCAAACATACTGGCATCCCCCTACTTAACCTGATTGTCATTTCCACTTGTGCAACATCAGCTCAGTACTTTCACCAGAATTTCCAACTAGTTTAATAAGCATTCAACAGCCAACTGATAACAGGTCAGAACTTGTTTTTTCTCCACATTTTTCTATTTTTTAAGTTCCAAGTGGTCTTGAATTCAGAATGTCCAACCAGACAGCCCAAGTCAATTTAAGCCAATCCACTACAGAGCAATAAGTGCTAGGTCCTACACCTGTAATGCAAAAATACAGAATGATGCCACCAATTACCTGCTCAAGCCAACATTTACAAATGTTGTAGTGCTGTTACTTTTCGCACTTAAAATTTATTAAAAACTCCACATGAGGGCGGGTAGGAATTTTAAACATTTTCAACAGTTGGCCACAATTCTATCTGTGACTTTGGGGTCATTCCATGCCAAATGTCCTGATTTCAGAGAAACTTCCCACTTGACCATCTCAGATTTGGCTGAAAAAATTCCAGTGGGTGCATAGACCTCCTAATAGGATAAGCCTGAATATTTTCTAGTATATTCATAAGAGAGGGGCAGAATTAGCAAACAAAAATACACAACATATATGGGAAGCTGTATGTGCAATACCAAATCCCCATCTTTGAAATTAGGCTTTTTACAGTCCTTCAAATATGCTACCGCAGGGCGCAGAGTAATTTTTTTGAGCAACTTTAAGCACCCATAAATATATAATAAACTAAAGGGAGACCTTTATAAGTCCATATTGCGAAAGTTATAGAAGCATATTTTCACCCCTGAAAATTTGAAGGACTTGGCTGAAATACTTCTCTAGATGAATTTTGATGAATTTTCTTGTGAATGTGGCTCCTCAGAAATCGCTGGTCAAAAAGGGCCGGAACTTTGTTGCAAAAATGTTATGACTAAACTATTAGGAGTTGAGAGCTAAAATTTCACATTTATCCTATTAGGAGATGAATGTAGCCACTTAAATTTTTTCAGCTAAATCTGAGAAGGTCAATTGGGAGCCATTTGGACAATTGGCGTAAAGCGTATACAATATTTGGACAATATTTTTTGTGGCAAATATCCAGCCTTTGTGGTAACAGACAATATAATAAGAATTTTCTAGAAATCACATCCATTCTCTGTCGACGCCACATGACTTAAGGGGCAATTAAATAATTGCCTTCCATTTCTTACCTTTCCTGCCCCAGAGAGCCAGAGCTAACATAACTTGGCTTGTTGGCACATTTTGCTCTGGTCTCTCTTGGGACAGAATAGGTTACTGTGAGCGAGTCAGGGACAAGATGCAAGTCTCCGTGACCGGGGCCCCTGTATTATGGTGCCTTTCTGGAACGCTCTCCACACCTGCCCTGAAACCCACCACACAAAATACGGACAAAATTCCACAAGCACCAGCGAGTTGGGAGGGCAGGACACGGTACATTCCAGAGGCCTACATGCATACCCAAACCAGTAGATGCAAACTGAAAGCACTAAGTGAGTGCGCGCACACACACACACACACACACACACACACACACACACACACACACACACACAGTACAGCTACAGTCCATCAAGTGCTTCCAAGAAACAGAGCACGTGCGCTAACTGCGTGTAAGGGAGGCCATTCTTACCCTCTGTGCGGTCCGAGTGGGCGGAGCCCAGTCCGGTGTCTGCACTATCAGGCCGACGCCCAAAACGGCTCTGAAACTTTTCAGATAGAGCAGGAGTCTGCCAGTCCATCTCTGAGCCCACCGCCCCATACCCTGCAGGACATGCGCACACATATTACACACTCCATCTCCGAGCCCACGCCCGATGCCCTGCAACACACACACACACACACACACACACACACACCATCTCCGAGCCCACCGCCCAATACCCTGCAACACACACACACCATCTCCAAGCCCGCCGCCTGATACCCTGCAACACACACACACACATTGAGGAGACAATTTCCTTGAGTTTAGCCATTGGAATTTGATCCCACTCTTGTTTAATACAGGCTTCCAGCTGCTGGAGAGTTTTGGGTCTCCTTTGACAGACTTTTAGTTTAATTATGCGCAAAATGTTATCAATCTGTGAAAGATCAGGACTGCAGGCAGGCCAGTTCAGCACATGGACTCTTCTACAACGACGTGATGCTGTTGTAATAGCAGCAGTATGTGGTTTTGCATTGTCCTGCTGAAATACACAAGGCCTTCCCTGGAATAGATGTTGTCTGGGGGGAGCATATGCTACTCTATAATCTTTATATGTCTTTCAGCATTCATGGTGCTTTTTAAAACATGCAAGTGTCCCACACCATATGCACTAAAGCAGCTCCATACCATCAGAGATGCTGGCTTTTGAACTGATCGCTGATAACAGGAGGGGTGGTCTTTCTCCTCTTTAACCCAGAGGACACGACGCCCATGATTTCCAACAAGAATGTCAAATTTGGACTCGTCTGACCACAGGACACTTTACCACTTTGCTGCAGTCCATTTTAACTGAGCCATGGCCCACAGAACACAGCGGTGCTTCTGGATCATGCTCAACAATGTGTAGCGCAGATAGAACGAGGAGACTCATAAAAAAAAAAATTATATATATATATATACAGGTCCTTCTCAAAAAATTAGCATATTGTGATAAAGTTCATTATTTTCTGTAATGTACTGATAAACATGAGACTTTCATATATTTAAGATTCATTACACACAACTGAAGTAGTTCAAGCCTTTTATTGTTTTAATATTGATGACTTTGGCATACAGCTCATGAAAACCCAAAATTTCTATCTCAAAAAATTAGCATATCATGAAAAGGTGCTCTAAACGAGCTATTAACCTAATCATCTGAATCAACAAATGAACTCTAAACACCTGCAAAAGTTTCCTGAGGCTTTTAAAAACTCCAAGCCTGGTTCATTACTCAAAACCGCAATCATGGGAAAGACTGCCGACCTGACTGCTGTCCAGAAGGCCATCATTGACACCCTCAAGCAAGAGGGTAAGACACAGAAAGAAATCTCTGAGCGAATAGGCTGTTCCCAGAGTGCTGCATCAAGGCACCTCAGTGGGACGTCTGTGGGAAGGAAAAAGTGTGGCAGAAAACGCTGCACAACCAGAAGAGGTGACCGGACCCTGAGGAAGATTGTAGAGAAGGGCCGATTCCAGACCTTGGGGGACCTGTGTAAGCAGTGGACTGAGTCTGGAGTAGAAACATCCAGAGCCACCGTACACAGGCGTGTGCAGGAAATGGGCTACAGGTGCCGCATTGCCCAGGTCAAGCCACTTTTGAACCAGAAACAGCGGCAGAAGCGCCTGACCTGGGCTACAGAGAAGCAGCACTGGACTGTTGCTCAGTGGTCCAAAGTACTTTTTTCGAATGAAAGCAAATTTTGCATGTCATTCGGAAATCAAGGTGCCAGAGTCTGGAGGAAGACTGGGGAGAAGGAAATGCCAAAATGCCTGAAGTCCAGTGTCAAGTACCCACAGTCAGTGATGGTCTGGGGTGCCATGTCAGCTGCTGGTGTTGGTCCACTGTGTTTTATCAAGGGCAGGGTCAATGCGGCTAGCTATCAGGAGATTTTGGAGCACTTCATGCTTCCATCTGCTGAAAAGCTTTATGGAGATGAAGATTTCATTTTTCAGCACGACCTGGCACCTGCTCACAGTGCCAAAACCACTGGTAAATGGTTTACTGACCATGGTATTACTGTGCTCAATTGGCCTGCCAACTCTCCTGACCTGAACCCCATAGAGAATCTGTGGGATATTGTGAAGAGGAAGTTGAGAGACACCAGACCCAACACTGTGGATGAGCTTAAGGCCGCTATGGAAGCATCCTGAGCCTCCATAACACCTCAGCAGTGCCACAGGCTGATTGCCTCCATGCCATGCCGCATTGAAGCAGGCATTTCTGCAAAAGGATTCCCGACCAAGTATTGAGTGCATAACTGAACATAATTATTTGAAGGTTGACTTTTTTTGTATTAATAACACTTTTTTTTTATTGGTCGGATGAAATATGCTAATTTTTTGTGATAGGGATTTTTGGTTTTTCTTTACTTTTTTGCCAAAATCTTCAATATTAAAACAATTAAAGGCTTGAACTACTTCAGTTGTGTGTAATGAATCTAAAATATGTGAAAGTCTCATGTTTATCAGTACATTACAGAAAATAATGAACTTTATCACAATATGCTAATTTTTTGAGAAGGACATGTATATATATATATATATATATATATATATATATATATATATATATATATATATATATATATATATATATATATATATATATATATATATATATATATATATATATATATATATATATTGTTCGGGCGCCAGGCAGCCGTCAACTGCCAACTAAATAATTTCATTATCCACGCCACAGCGGGAATAAGTATAGAATCCAGCAAACAAGCAATCACGTTGTTTTTTTTTCATTTGGCATAAATCCGTATATTTTTTGAGGAAGAAGCATCAATTTAGCAACAACAACATCACAGAATGCGTTCAAAAATAAAAAAAATAATAGAAAAAAAAACAGACAAAAAAAGGATGCATTTAAACTGCGTGTTTTTTTGTATCAGCGGAACACAAAACACAAATCTTAATGCAAATCACAAATTCAAGGTACCTTCCTAATTTTTTTTTTTGGTCTCAAGTTCAAACATAAAGGCGCGACAATGTCGGCCAGACACTTATGTCACGAAGATTAAACAAAAACAAATCAATTAACAACCCCCCCGATGCTTACACATCCATAGTCAAGAATGCAATGAGAAGAAAATAAAATAATGAAACGAAATATAACGAATTAAGGCGGGGGAAGAGCATTTAATAAATATTTTAACTTTACATTTAACCTAGGTGCTGACGCAAATATTTTGGGGATGTATGGAGTAGGGAAGCAAGTGCGAAAGGCTCGATTGAAATCGATTCTTGGCTTGTACAGACCTTATCGCAGTCCTCATTCATTCAGTCTGAGGGAAAAATATACTTAAATTCTCCAACTGTGAAGAGTGTAGCCGACCGGTCCGTATCCCCAAGGAAGAAGTATTCCTTCTTTTGGTGACAAATATTGGAATCTTTCAGGCGTTGGAAAAAAAAAATCCTTCCCCGACTGATTCCAGTAGATCAGAGGTTTTTCTGTTGTCTTCTCCTGATATTCCTCATGGTAGTATTAGGTTACTATTATTATTATTTTTTTTATGAACTCCCAGTTTTTTTTTTTTTTGTCAGGTATACTGTTTTTTTGAATTTCGCGCCACGCAACTCATTCGCTCCCCTCTCACATCTCGCACTACGCACTTCCCGTAAGACAGAGCCGCCCCCTTTCCATACCTGCCATCTACTTATAGGTTTTCGCCAACCCCATTTCCATAATAAATTTCATTATTATTATTCTTCTGATTGAAATCATTTTTTATAAAGAGGAAAGAAAAAACGTCAAAACACAATGATGGAAATATATATAGTTTTTTATAGTAATTATGTAGCTGAACTGGTATGGACGCTACAAATGGTTTCCTTTTTGCATGATAGAGTTTTAGGTGGCAGCTGTGGATGGCACGGCAGTGCCATTTTATAGACAGTGGTTTCCTGAAGTATTCCTGGGCCCATTTAATAATGTCAATGACAGAATCATGCCGGTGTGTGATGCAGTAGCGTCTGAGGGCCTGAAGATCACGGGCATCCAGTAAAGGTCTTCGGCCTTGTCCCTTACATACAGAGATTTTTCCACTTTCTCTGAATCTTTTGATAATGCTATGCACTGTCAATGATGAGACCTTCAAAGCCTTTGCAATTTGACATTGAGAAACATTGTTTTAAAGTAGTCCACAATTTTTTTCACGCAAGCCTTCACGAGTTGGAGAGCCTCTGGCCATCTTTACTTCTGAGAGACTCAGCCTCTCTAAGACATCCCTTTTATAGCCAATCATGTTACACACCTGATACCAGTTAACTTAATTACTTGCTAAATGTTCTTTCAGCTTATTGCTTTTTCAGCCCTTTTATGCCTGTATCCCAACTTTTTTGAGATCTGTTGCAGCTAGAAAATTTGAAATTAACTCATTTTGTGGATAAAAATGTAAAATGTCTTAGTTTCAACATCTGAAATGTTATCTATGTTCTATTGTAAATAAAATATTTGCTCGTGATCTGAAAGTCATTGCATTTTGATTTTAGTCACAATTTACACTTCGTCCAAACCATTTCAGATTTGGAGTTGTACACACACACACAAACACAAACACGCACACAAAATCTCAGAGCCCACTGCCAGATACCCTGCAACATACTCACATTTTATGCATGCCCATACAGGCCTGCATGAGCTCACACGTGCACACATGCATAATATTCTCCACACTGAAAGTGAGGAAACAAGTCTTACCCGAGAACTTGGCCTGCTGAGAGATCCAGTCTTGAGGTCCCTGTGAGGCAGTCATGTCAGTCCCACACCCCTGTGCCAAACAAACCCTGAAAATACAAAGTCAACCCCAGTAACACAGACACACATCAGTTTTAGGTAGAAATAGAAATTTTGGGAGTGCAAAAAAATTTTTTGGGTGTGCTGATAATTTTGTGTTAATTGAAAATGGCGCGCAAAGCCCACAGGGGGGAAATTTTTTTAAAAAACAGGGCCTAAATGGTGCATTCTAGAGCATTCTGAAGACAAAATATTACATTTCAGCAAAAGACATTGGCTTATATTTTCTACATTACATTGATATATTATTATATCTTCTATTGTTGTCAATGCATTCCATACCTTTTCTAGCTTTGATGAAAAAAAGATCAATTTACCCAAAATTATCAACTGACAAGGTAAGAGACAAATTATTAAATAAAGGAATAAGTCCCGAGAAGCAGTGGGTTAGTGATTTTATAACGTTGGAGCGCGTCGTGCCTTAGTGCCCCTCTGCTGTTATAAAATCACTGTAACACACTGCTTCAAGGGGCTTATACCTTTTATAAAATGGTTACCCTATATATAACTAGCCCATTAAATAAACACAAGAAAAAAAAAATTTATTGGTAATAATGCAACAATAAAATTGAGAACTTCTTCCACCAAGCAAGATAGAGTGGACAGAATGGTTGGCCAGCAACACAGACACCAGGATTGCCTTTTCATCTAGCGCCATTGTCATGTCACATCAGGCCATTTGGGCTCGCTAATGTAGATATACTATGAAAGCGGGCTATTTTGAATGTCTCCTTCGGTCTCCAGAAGACCCCATTAAATAATTATGTTCGTTTCGGTGTTTGAGTTTCCTTGTTCTCAACTTGCGCCGATCGGCCAAATCATTACAACCCGCAGCGAGAGCAGGGAACAAGATTGACTTTTGTAGGGCCCTATGAAATCAGTTTTATTTTTTTCCAAATTCCATTGTATTTTTTGGAATTCCGTTTTTTTAACCAATTACACCAATTTTACTATCAGCGTGAGTGTGCCATTTATGTTAATGAATTAAATGTTCACTGATTAAATAGAAATAACCTTAAATTAGTTGATGCAACCCTCCATTTTCCTCAGTACTTAAAATCAGAACAAGTACTGCATAATGACGCAATATAACATTGCACTGTGATGAAATTTTTTTTTAACCTAAAATAATACTACAAAATAAAATTGTCTCTTTAAAGGAGGTGTAAGCTACAGTCAAAAGGACAGACAAAGGCCATACTGACATGTATTATTCTGACTGCCCCCTATTTTTCTTTTTGATTTTCACCTTTATTTGACAGTTACAGTGCAGAGAAAGACAGGAAGGTTGGGGAGAAGAATGGGGATGACATGCAGCAAATGTCCCGAGCCGGAATAAAACCCAGGTCGTCGCGAGAAGGACACGGCCTTTAGCCTTTATGGTGCAGCACGCTTAGACCAATGTGCCACCGGGGTGCCCGTGACTGCCCCTTTTTAATCATTTATAATCTTATATACGTTGTGTATATAAATGAATGTCTGAGCAGCAGCAGAAATGACACTCAGTTTCCCCCACGAATAAACAGTTGTCTGATTCCGATGCATCAGCTATATTTAAGAAACTTTTGTTCATTAATCCCAATGCTGTGTATTCCATCCTAGGACAAAATGTTCTACAGTTATGATTAAACATGAACTAACTGACACAAGGATGCATCAGCTATTATTTCACCACTGGGGGATGACATTATGTCATAATTTGCACGCACACAATTCACTAAGTAGACTGAAAAGAAATGTTGAAGGCTATTAAACGGTTATGTAAGCTGTTAAGCTAACATAAGATATAAAAATGACGATGTTTAGGACCCTGCAATCCCTGGCATCAGTGGTCTCGTCCACGACAACGAAAAACTTCTTCCCACAGATCTTCTGTAGCACCGAAGAGGTGTGTTGCTCGAACACTCGGGGCAGGTGAATTTGACGAAGGCTGCCCATATTTTCGCGTGCATTCGCGTCTTTCAAATGACTTTGAATGTAATATGGACGCGCGAATATTTAGTTTAGCATTCGGTGGAAACGCGGCTTTACGAACAGCATTCCAGTCAAATTATGCCGATTTCTGCGAAATTCCGCGTTTATCAATAGATTCCGTTTTCATTGGCCAATTCCGCGATTCCGTGATTCCGTCCGCGATTCCGTGATCGCGGAAACCATGGGGCCCTACTTTTGGCCTCGACACTTGCCAGTGTCCAGGAAAATATGTTGAATTGTGCATTAGTTTGCTAGCCACCCTGTCAACTAGCTTGACCCCATTAAATAATTTTACGTTTGTTCCGGTTTTGGAGTTCCTTTGTTCTCAACTTGCGCCGATCGGCCAAATAATTACAACCAGCAGCGAGAGTACGGAACGATTGACTTCCGTCCTCCACACTTGCCGGTGTCCAGGAAAATATATTGAATTATGCATTAGTTTGCTAGCCGACTTGTCAACTAGCTAACTTTGCGTTCACCACAATGGATGTGGTTACCCTACACATAGCGCATAAAATAAACACAAGAAAAAGTCAACAATTTATCGCTAATAGGCCTCTGAAATAGCGAGCAAGTCAGCAACATAGCTTGCAACGCAAAAGTGATATCGAACTCTGTAATGCAATAGCTAGCTTGGTAGATAGCCAATTGGTTATCGGGTTAAAAGGCTAAACATTGCTGACACTGAAATAGCGAGCGAAAAGTCCTGAAACAAACGTAACCTAACGAGTCAGTTGAGTGCTGAGAAGTTCGTTGCGCGCAGGGATATTTTGTACTGCGGCATGCCACAGTGGGTTACAGTAATTTTATACCGGCATGGAACGCGGCTCAGGCAATCACATTTAAGGATAATACATATTTAGCAAGGCACCATTTTTTTGGCCGTGTTTTTCGAAAATTAGCCGTGCAAATCACGGCTGCACGGCTCGTTAGCTAAAACTAAGAATTGCACACGCACGTGCACACAAAAAACCAAGCAGCCAAGAAAACTTATTTTGGAGGCTCACATTCTGACCTGTTTAAGAAACTTTGCTCCACAGTGATTGGCTCAAGCACAGGTCACTCAAACCCTGTTATCAGAAGAGGGTCAGTCAGACTCATGTGCAGCCACCTCCACCTTAAGAGGATGCACCTCATCCACAGACTGCTGGAGGTCTGCAAACTATAACGGACATTTTTTTCGGGAATCCCACTCAAAAAGATTTTTTTGTTGTTTTGTAAATTCTGAAAGGCCAGTTCTCAGCTGCATGAAATATCTGAATTCATAATGGAGCAGCTCCATTTGTGGAAGAACACCGTCTGACAACACGTGATCCTCCTCTCAGCTGTGTGCCATTATGTAACAGAGTCAGTCACTGTAGGTCGGCATGTTTCCATCAGCTTCCACTGAGGGTTCAAGACCCCGACTCACTCAACACCAACCAATTAAAGGAGGCCCTTTCCTCGGCCATGCTGTCCACTGCCTGCTCAAAATAACACCAGCAACAGCTGCCATGTAAACAGCCCTAAAACACTCAATAGAGCCGTCCCATACACTCCGCCTTACCCAAATACATGTTTGCACACCATAGAAATAACAGGAGGGTCATTCCATGTCAACTCAGCCACCCATGTACATGACACCTCTCAGATTTTACTCAAACTTTGTCCAAAAATACTTTATGATACCAAACAAAAGAATACCAAGTTTCATGTCAGTATCTCCGACGGTTTTTGCGTGAAAATTTCTTGAAATTTGGGTGAAACGCACCTTTTTAACCTTTGTGAATTGGTCATTTCATTTTGTAGCATTTTGAAAGGACCATAACTTCTCACGTAATTGAGAGAGGAAGCTGAAATTTCATGTGCTCATGCATTTTGGCCCATATATCAGGATTCTGCAGCCAGAATCACCATGAGAGATCAGAGGTGAGCGAGGAGGGCCCCCCAAAATCCAATTTTTTAAGACGGCAAGTGATTTCTCTCTTTTTCGGGGTACCCAGGATTCAGTTCAGTTAATGTTACTGTTCGAAATGTGTTTCTCCCTCGTATTTGTGAACTTTCCCACCACTAAACTAAGTTTTATGATAATAGTATCATTGGATAGGGGCTTGTGGGGGTCAGAAAACCACTTCGGACCAAAAGTGATCCTCTCAGACCCTGGACTTCAGACATCCAGATGACCCTGTGGGCACTGGATGATGGTAATGGCATTTATACTAGACAAATATACATACTTAAACATTCATTTCGTGAAATAAAATGTCTGAAGTCCAGGGTCTGAGAAGATCACTATGGTCCGAAGTGTTTTTCTGACCCCCACAAGCCCCTATCCAATGGTACTATTATCCTAAAACTTAGTTTGGTGGTGGGGAAGTTCCCAAATACAAGTAAGAAACACATTTCAAACAGTAACATTCACTGAACTGTATCCTACGGACCCCCAAAAAGAGAAAAATCACTTGCCGCCTGAAAAAAATTTGGATTTTGGGGGGCCCCCCCTCGCACTCCTCTGATCTCTCATGGTGATTCTGGCTGCAGAATCCTGATATATGGGCCAAAATGCACGAGCTTCCTGTATCTATTACATGAGAAGTTATGGTCCTTCCAAAATGCTACAAAATGAAATGACCAATTCACACAAGTTAAAAAGGGGCATTTCACCCAAATTTCAAGAAATTTTCACACTAAAACCGTTGAAGAAACTGACATGAAACTTGGGATTCTTTTTTTTGGTACCATTAAGTATTTTTGGACAAAATTTGAGCAAAATCTTAGAGGTGTCATGTACAAGGCACCTCAATATTGGCTGTTTTTACATGGATTGACCCAGGAGCCACAACATCTGCTAAAGCAAAGTAAACACTAACAGGTCGGTCACAATCAGGGTGCTCAATGGTATGTCACCGTCATGAAAATTACTTCTCTGTCCCAAAAACCGGAAAACACTGTTAATGCTAAGCACACACATTTGTGTTACGGACCTCCAAATTTCAGGTGCAAATCTTTTGTAGTTTTGCAGAAATCAACATTTAAACATATGCCTGTCAGGGCGTATATTGTATGTCACTGACACTACCATAAATTAATAGTCTTGTTTCACTAGATTTCTAACATGTTGTGCACTATTTGATAAAAAAAGAACATTGTTCAAGAACATTATTATACACATGGTATATTAATGGATGTACAGTATATAGACATGGGGATTAATTGACAGCAGGTATCCTTCATGTCACAGACACTACATGCGGAGAGTCCGTGACAGACGGTTATTCCCTACTATAAAGGAATAGTACAAGATTGAACTACATTTACGACCAAAAGGTGTCTCATCTTCTAGCTTGTCACAATGTGAAAACATAACCCCTTGGCATAAATGCTGTTGGCTCTATTATGGAGATAAGAACAAGTCACGGACACTACAAGTTTTTTGGCAGATCGATTGTCTTCCAGCTTGAATGGTTGTGATGAAAAAACATGCATTATGCGCATACAAAGCGCACTATACCATAAATGCCAATCCTTTGGTAATCAAAATATCAACTGGGGAGGAGTGGGGCCGCTCCCTCGGTTAGTGGTAGGTCTATCTCTCTCTCATACTCCAGGTACATTTCAATCATACTCATTATATGGTGAGTGGAAATCGAGTGTCGTTTCAGAATACGGGCCATAATCCTGTTGAATAAGGCACTTTAAACAACACGGGGTAATAATACAGTGATACATGTTGAAATTGGTGAAATTCTGTAATAATATGCAAATTTTCCATAAATGCATGCAATTTTGAAAATTTCACTCCGATTTTGATGATTTTTTTTGCACATATAAAAAGAATATATAGATACAAATAAATGTTCAAACTATAGCAGGTTTGCCACACAAAACAAAGAATAAACACACAAAAATAAGCAGTAACACCTGGTGACTCTTCATAATGCTAAAATGCCCGATTGGAAGGCACCTTCACCAGATCCACACAATCACCCAAAAATGTCTCGCATCAAGTATTAATACACCATTGTGGCGTTCAAAAAAGTATAACCCAAAACTACTTATAGTATGCCATTTACAAATTAAATAACATGTTATAAGACAATAACATTCAGGAAAAACTGTAATGCTCCCTGTGACTGACCCCTGAGCGTTGGATAAACTCTTTGTAATGAAAAGCTTTAAGACAGACCGCACTCATTATGAAACCTTAGTCAAGAGATAAAAAGTTGCATTTCCAGTAACCCAATCAAGCATCCATGAAAAACTCACCAACCCTGAAATATTAATACCTCTGTTCAAAAATCAAATGGCCAAATACCGATCTGACCCTATTCCTCCTTGTGCAGCATCTGGATTGGATTGGATTGAAATGGCCTCCTTTTTCGTATTTGAGCTGCACCAAATCTGCAAAGTAATTTAAATAAAACAGAGAGTGAAATATCACAGCGATCGTCAGCGGGGAAACGTTTTTTTCTCTGCTTCCGATAAAAGCCTGAACAACAGCCCGATGATGGCAACTCACAGTTCAAGAGATGGGCCGCAACTGTCCCTTCCACAAATACTACTGACGTCATGATAGTTTTCCTAAGTGCATGCCCGAGACAGATTTGTCAACCCATGATGGCTGGTATTCTGACAAATTACGTTGCTTTGTCAGAATATGCGACTGCTATGCAAAACAACCATTGAGTCCGTTTTTGCCTCAGTATTGACATCTGAATCAGCCAACTCTAGCAACTCTTATACTTGTTTGCTTGTTGTAACATATGCACAAATAATAAGGCAGCGACGTTTGTTTAAAGGCAAGATGAAGCCAATATCTAACAATTACATTTTCCAGCAACACCAGCTGGTACATACAAATATTACACTTACATGTCGAAAGGCATAATATAAAAAAGGTTTCTTTTTAAGATCCTGAAAGATATTTAAGATATGAGCGTAGAAACAGGCCCAAGGTTGTGGGCCTGCACATGCTGGAACTGCTAGTAGCACACCTCGATAGCTAGCACAAATCAACATGCCACGCCCTTGATGTCCGTAAATTTTCAAGAGTTTGGGGTGATAGTGCTGATTGGAATAATCACTTTATCTATGGCACTCCTCCCAGTTACAATATCTTTCTTAAATCATAGGCTTTCAATGCCTCAACCACTTATCCATCTGCACAGTCAGTCATTCATGTTTATACTTCACTGATTTCACTCTCAAGAAGTGGAGGGATGTCGATGGAGGGACATGTTCCAAGGGAAAATCCATCAAAACCAGAAAGCGCACGGCATTTATGGACGGGTCACAGTATCTTTTCAAAGACGACTTGAAAGTGACAATTAAATTGATAAACTCCATGAAAAAAGTCCTCAATTAGTTTTCAGTCTAATCAGCTCAAACCATCTCACAGCAACATCATTTTAAATTTGATTTCCTCTGGTTGGTCTGCCAGGGAACATTAGCCCAGTGTTTTTACACAATACCTTTCTTCTCTCTGCAATAGCCACTGAGATTCATGCGCAGATTATATTGTTCTTGCGTTCCTAATGTTGTACTCAGCCTTAAGGTCTACAGCATGGTGAAAGTCGTATGCGAGCTATGGACCAAGATAGATCCACATCCACCACTGGTGTTCGCATTTAATGACACATAATTAGTGAACATGATACTAGATGACATCCAATACATGAAATTTATGCTCCAATCTTTAAATTGTTCACCTTTCAGTTTCATGATGTGAAAATAATTTTGAAGATCAGCATGTATCAAGTGTTATTGTTGCAATCCTTGCACTGAAGAATATTTCAGCTGTTTTGTCATGTAGATTGCTCATTGTCTTGCATTTTTGAACTGTTGTTTTTGTTTTGGAGGGCCAACTGTTTTTGAACTCTTATACTTGGTATAAAATTCTGTGTTCTTTGTGAGTTCATTTATCATACGGAGGGCAATTTCATACAAGACTCCGCTTCAGTTTTTCTTTTTACACTATTTTGACATGGTACCACAATAGCAAAGAGAGCAACACTCCAAGATCTTCTTTTTAACACAGAAATCCCAGATTTCTTTGCCCTGTTCTTTTTGTAGGACAAGTGCTCTTTGTAGAGCAAGGGTAATAATATCGCTGTTAGTTTTAGTTTTGCGAGGATGCAACAGCGAGTTTTTCAACAACAAAAAGAACTTTACCCTAGTTGTCATCTCCTCTAGAATGTTCTCCTCGTTTGTCGCCATTAGCTCGAAGTACATCGGCACAGTTGTGTTATTGTAATTATAGCTGTGTCATTCCACATGAAGTCAACCAGGGCTCCCATGGGCAGAGTCATGCAGTTTCTTCAAACTTTGACAGAATGTTGCTTTGGGTGCCAAATGAAGACAAACCAATCTTTTTCTCAATTGGCCACTAGTTTTGATTTTCTGGGAGGTCAAATAAGTGGACGCAGCACCCCAGTTGGCAAAATTGGCATTTTTTCCATTTTTAACAGGCTATGACTCTGGAACTGAAAAAGCTAACCCCATGATTTTTTCAGAACTTGTTCTTTCGGGACTGTACTACCCTGTATAGCCAAATAAAGTTGTTTTAACCTTTTTATTGTGGTTTTACAAGCTTTCAAAAAATGCTACTTTTACAAACCAGTATCAAAACATACACATTTAAGGGTACCATTTTCACACCCATCTGATGTGGATTTGTAGTCATATCAGCCACGAGTTATTCCATATGAAGTCACCCAAGCTCCCATCTTGATGGTCTCAGAAATGCTTCATTTGGTGACATTTTGTTGCATGTGATGAGCAAATCAAATTGCAGGTGGTTTCAAGTTGATATCTCGTTCCGTTCTCATTTTACGGGCCCCCGAAAAAGGGGTCATGGCCCACGTTAACCCTCTGGTCACAGTTTGTGACCATTTTCAAAGGGTTATAACGGATGAACTAATGAGGATACAAACATCATTCTTTCAGGATATGTTTATTCTGTCTAATAGTCTGCAACAAACCTATTAATATAGCGATTGAACCTTTGAGTGCTTTGCAATTAACCCCTAAACATTGAAATTTGGTTTAGGCATGTGCCGAACATGCCGATTTCAAATGAAATATTATGCAAGTATCTTTAGAATGTCACCTTTGCCATTTACATTGTTGAAAGTATACCTGATGGACTTTCAAATGAAGGTAAAAACATCTTTCTATCTTCATCCAATTTGTAGGAACATTAACCCCTCTTCAGCTGAGTACAGAAACAGTGCACTTCTTGACCCTCGTTTTGACTATGTGGGCCTGTTTTGATTTTCAAAAAGTTGGCCTCAAATGAAAGCTGATTCAAAGTACTACAAAATGCAACAAAATCAAACTTGGAACAAATACTCCTACTTGGAAAAATAAGACCCCTTTTAAGGGCGATTTGCACATCGGCACAACTACTCTCAGTGTACAGGTAAATGTACATAAATGGACAGGGAAAAGTAGAGAAGAAAGGCAGATATGGCAAACATGATACAAGTGTTTAATGCATATTATTTTGCTAAATCCAATTTTTCAAACCACACTGAGATTCGGTCGAACACTTTCTTGGCAATTATATAATTCCTGCCCATGCCACTCGTGCTAGGAGCATCAACCAACATGATATGCTTCAGTGGCACACGACAAAGATCCTGCCTTTGTGGCCAAGAGAATCGTGGTGCAGGGCCATTTGGATGCAAAAAAGATACTTAAACATCCTCACTTTCAAGGGATTGCTGTAAGATATTGGCCAACCACCACTGGCCATCATATAAGCAGGCAACATATCGACCAGGGGTACAATATTTAAGTTCCACAGGATCGTCCTGTGGTTGTGGCACCCCACATTCAAAGTTGACCTCTTCCGCACCAGATATACGCTGAACTAAAATGGTATTGCGCTTTGTGACCGTGAAGCAGTGGTTATCCCGTGTACCTGTACATGTGACTGGACATCTTGAGATGAAATAAAAATTGTGTCAGTTCCTTTGATGTTTGCATGAGCCCAGTGGAACAAATCAAGAGGAGTGAGAATGTGACCTGTGGATGTGGCCTGAAGACTTTTTCCTTGCAGCCTCCCATTTGATGGTCCCGCCTATTCCATCACAAGGACTCTTCCCATGCGAGGTTGCAAAAAAGTTCCACTCTGCCTCAATTCTGAAGTCATCCTTGTGATGGAGTAGGTTGGAGAAGTTTTTATGATTCTTATATTGGGAGGCAGCACCGTCGCTGCAATAGAAAGCTTCTGTGATTGGCCATGGGACACGATTCTGGACAAGGGTCAGTACTTTTATGATGAAAAAATGAACAGCAATTGTGTTGTGTTGCAAGTGGTCACTAATCACAAAAATGCTGAAACAACACAGTGAATCACCCTCTTTGTATTAAATAATTAAAGGGATGAAGGGTAGTTTGGGAATTATCCCAGCGATACCCTTGTGCTGCATTCTGCACTAAGAAGGAGTGATTTTCTGAGCTGCCGGATAGCTCACTCGGTTAAGGCACTGCGCTTCAATGCAGAGGTGACTATCACGTCGCGGGTTCCAGCCCTGGCGTACCCACCGGCAGGGGTCAGCAGCTTTTTCAGAGTAGCGCACAATTGGCCATCGCGCTTCAGGTTTCAAATTGGGAAGCTTTGTTCATTGCTCCAGCGCCTCCTGTTGGCCAGACGGGTGCTCGTCAGGAAGTTTGTTTCTTGACGTTTGTTCATGTCCCAGTATCTTCCGCTCTCGTTCTGAACTTATGAGGATTCGACCAATGAGTGTACAAGAATCAGTGGTTGACAGGCATGTCCTTCGGAGGAGAGCCGTGAGCTGTCCTCACTATCCTGTGTTGGCAGCAAGGGGTTGCATACGAGCAAGCTTTGTACATAGTTCACCAATTGGGCATTCCAGATTCGGGCGGGATTGGAGATGGAGAAAAAAAAAAAAAAAAAAAAAAAAGGGAGTAATCCTCTGCGAAGTCGAGCAAAAATATACATTCTCCGGGAATGAGGTCTTCCCTGAGCTTCTTCAGGTATGAAGCCTGATTTTTAGCAATTTTAGCAACCGTCGTTAAACGGTCAACCATATCAACCAGTTGTTTCATGTATGCCTGCACATACAAAACATGCTCCACAAGAGTGGTCCTGTCCATTGTTTGCCACTGTTTGAAACGAATTTCATTCCCTCCATATTGAGACAACAAGTCTTCTAGGTGTAGTTGAGAGCCTTCTTTCCCTGGGCACTGATCACACCTTAGCATGCAGGACTATGATTCTGTCGAACACACCATGTGGTCCACGAGATAATGATAGGTTATAGGTGCCTCAGGGTGACTGCACGATACAATACTAGCCAACATTAATTTCACATTTTGATGGATTGTGCACACACACTGAATGAGAACCTTTTGCTCCCACTGTTATACACCGTTTTGGCCTCAACTCACAAAATTTAGAAAGCCCAATCTTCTGTTCAGGATATTGTTCCTTGAATTTTTATGTAGAGTTAATTGGGATTCAACAGAAGCAAACACTTTTGAACAAGTGTCCTGTTCCCCTCAGAGTGGGTTACACTCACATAGTCCTTTTCACCTGGCAGCATTCTCCAGAACAAATCTGTCTGGTAGAAGTCCTGGACAATCTCTACTGTTTCCTCAGAGACTTGCCGACTCCCCAACTTTTTGAGAACGTCCGGGAGAATGCCCCCCTTACGACAAAACTTGATGACAGTATGGGCAACATCGTCTGTCACTTTAAATTTGTCCACGTTCGTCCTTTTGGTCCATGAAGCTGGAGCATAGGTCAGCAGCTGTATTTTCACTTTGGTGGATGCCACGGCCACTTTTTTACCGAGGTCACCCGGGAATGTTTCATAATCCTCACACAGGCACTCTTTTTTGATATCATCAGTGGACCCGTCTGCTTCCAATGGGAGATTCAGAGAATGTGATATTTTAGCTCGAACCGCTGTTTGATATTCCGCTTTTCATACCCCGACTTGTCTATCGATCCAACTTTCAATTTCAGAGGGGAAACATCCAAAGATTGAGTACTTTTGTTGAGTTCGTCCCTGTCAACAAACGTGTCCCCGTCGTCAGCATCTGACGTGTGAAGGCATTTCAGTAAATGAGCTTGTGGCTTTATTCTGCATACCTGTTATTTTGTCATTGCAACAGCGGCACAATATCACACCAGGTTCAAATGTTTTCTTTGAATGAAATATTAGAGAGTTTCTCTGCATCACTTGAAGAAAGGGTTTCGAGTTTTGTGGTACAAGGCTTTTAGTGAACGTTGAAAGGATTAACACATCTGTTTTTGTGAGGAATAAAGGAATACTTCTTCAGAAAATACTGTTCATGGTGAAGGCAAATGTTTGTTTCTGGATCCTCGAGTTGGCTTTGTCTCTCCCCTGATTTCACAGCTCTTGTCACCAGCAAGGCCGGTTCTTCAACAGAAAAATTTGCTAGCCTTTTCAAACCTTTCTCTCTGAAATGTGAAGGGGCTTTGTCTGAGATTGGATTGGGTTGGAGGTCATATCAGTAATAAATTTAACTGCCAACATTCATAAGCATACTGGACCTAAAAATTGGTGACATTGATCACGTCATGCCTCAAAGTTGTTGTTGTCAAGTTCAGTGCCTACCTTGCATATGTGTTTTTATGGCATTCCTTTTCAGACTCATTCACAATGCCAACAGTGCATGGGGGATTAGATTCGGAAGAAGATGATGGTTCAGCCATTGTTTTCAGAAACCATGTAGGCGTACTCAGGGGTTTCCACCTACTACCTTTATGCTGACATCTACAGGTAGTATTTATAACCAAAATCTTGAGCACAAGAGAGAGGGAAACCAGGCTCAAGCAGTTAAAGTTACCCTATTCCCTTTTCGCAAATAAAGGGCATGAAGGGGCAGGTACAGTTTGAAGGGTTTCACCCACATTAGTAACAATTCTGCCTAGACTATCAAATTATCTTGAAATTACTGGGAATACAAATGCAAGAAAATGACACAAGCTGCAAATGATCAAAGACCATGCCACTGAAAGTAGATTATAAATGAGTGGAGTTCAGTAATCCCTGTACATTATTGTACATTTAGGCACGCTGAGAGTAGTTGTGCCGATGTGCAAATAGCTCTTAAAAGGGGTCTCATTTTCCAAGTAGGAGTATTTGTTCCATGTTTAATTGTGTTGCAAATTGAAGTTCTTTGAATCAGCTTTCATTTGAGGCCAACTTTTTGAAAATCAAAACAGGCCCACATGGTCAAAACGAGGGTTAAAAAGTGCACCGTTTCGGTAATTAGCTTAAAAGGGGTTAATGTTCCTACAAATTGGACGAAGATAGAAAGATGTTTTTACCTTCAGGGGGCCGCCAAGCTGTCACGGAATTACAGTCCCACTACATTTTGGGTTGTAACTCTACAACTAAATAAGATAAAATCAAGTATGATATGTCATATTGAAGGTACTAACTTGTTCTTTAATATTATTAAGTGAAAATACATTTTTTGAGAAATTTTCAAAGAAGAAATGAGCAAAAACTACTCCGTCACGGAATTACACAAAATTGACGTGGTTTTTTTAATGTTGTGTTTAACTTTCCAGAAAGTGATGTTCCTATCATAGTTAAGTTATGAAACTTCAATATGTTCATATTTAAGGTGTTTTTTGTTAATACCATAAGTTACAGAAACAAATATTGACTTTAACCCTGCTTTATGGGCAAGAAATTTCAGAAAGTCAATGTCACGGAATTACAAGAGGCAAATTGTCACGGAATGACAACAATAGTATTAATTAGTTTCAATGTACTTATTTCAATATATTATACATATATACATAATTATTTACATTTTTACAGTTTAGCAATATATTACAATGAGTTTTCCACTTATAATGACCAATCAAAATACATACTTCAAAATTTTTTTTAAATCTCCATTTCAACATTGGCTTGGCGGCCCCCTTCACTTGAAACTCCATCAGGTATACTATCAACAATATAAATGGCAAAGGGAACATTCTAAGGATACTTGCTTAATATTCCATTTGAAATCGACTTGATTGGCACATGCATAAACCAAATTTCAATGTTTAGGGGTTAATTACAAAGCACACAAAGGATTAAATGCTATTGTTAAAGCTTTGTTGCAGACTATTAGACAGAATAAACATATCCTGAAAGAATGAAATTTGTATTTTTATAAGTTCATCAGTTATAACCCTTTGAAAATGGTCACAAACTGGGACCAGAGGGTTAACGTGGGCCACGCCCCCTTTTTCGGGGGCCAATAAAATGAGAATGGAACGAGATATCAACTTGAAACCACCTGCAATTTGATTTGCTCATCACATGCAACAAAATATCACCAAAATAAAGCAATTCTGAAACCATCAAGGTGGGAGCACCCCCCATTTTTGGTGTTTTCATATGGAATAACCCAGTAGCTAATGGTCAAGCTTTCTATAGCCACCACTTAATATCCTGCAGCATTTATAGTTCTTCTGTAATATTGACCCTTTACCGCCCTGTGGGGGGTGACCCTTTTCCAGCCCCTTTTTCCAGGATGTGGGTATCCTTCAATTTTAATGAAAAATATATTTTTGGAAAGCTCTTGATGTATACAGGCAAGAAATTTTTTTTTATTATTAAAATAATAATTTTAAAAAATCCTACCTACCTAGTACCTACCCTATCCAAAATTCTTGACGTTACAGAAAACACAGGCTTTCTTAAGTTGACATGGTCAAACAAAAACAAATTTCCAATATTAACACAATATCGGATCTCTAAAGGCTTTTTAAAAAATCAATACAGCAGCCCTTATATCAAAAGCTCACATTCAGGGATAAGAAGACATCCTTGACCCAACACTGAGATGCACCTTAAATGAGCAAAATCCCTGGCACATGGTTAAAACTGTTGCCAGAATCTTTAATTTTTTAACTGTAAGCCCCATACAAGTTGATATGCAGGACTATGCTGAGGGCGCTGCCGACCTTATGGTCGGTCCACTGTACGAGATGTGCTACATACCGACCATGTCTGGAAGGCCTGCGAGGATATCAAACTTCAAATCTTAGGGCGTCCATTTTCAGAAATCAGGATTATGAGTTAGCTGGATGAGTGCACCATGTAAAGCCCAGAGCCATAAAATGTGGAACCTGGACTGAAGTTTGAAGAGCTCTTGCAGGCAATACCCAGCATAAATATTCAGCTAACTGCACTGCTGGGTCACGAAACACGTCCAAGCGTAGGCCGAGCTGGTGCACTGCACAACAAACTAGTGTAACAACAGAGTTTGGCAACATAACAGCATGAGTGTACCAGCATCCTTTAGATTAACTTCAGCTTTAACAGGGATCATCGAACCGGGACCGGGAAATCAATTAAAGTCCTGACATTCATTTCTGCTGGGTAATTCCCTAAATTAGCAGGGCAGCACAATACATGGAGAATAAACTTTGATAGCAATATATGATGCAATATTGTGAATTCCAACCATTTTAGGTTCAAAATGGGAAACAAGCACAAAATGAATGGATGGATGGGACTATGAAAAGGCAAATCAGCACTGGTGAGAGAATCACATGCCCACATTTCTCCACTCTGTGTGACTGTCTCCATTCTTTAAAAATGAAATGATCTCCAACCAATCCAATATTGCAACCCTGAAAATATGCTTGCTTACTGCAAATACGCTCACATCAGACATTGACTAAAATTCGTTAAATCCTGCATCCCAGTTTAGTATTAATTGTCTCGGCAGCCTTTCACTGACTCCCAGAAACAAATAATGGATGGAAAAAACAGAAGTGAGCAGCATATTTTCCGCTCTGTGCAAATATCAACCTGTATTAGTTATGCCACTTATTTAGCTTGCTAAATTCACAAAAAGTGTAAGATTAACGGGCAGAGAGCCATTATTGTACAGATGCTGAAGTCAGCTCCATCATCACTCTAAATCGTGGCCTCTCACACCTCTTCTAAATATACGACCCAGATGTCAGCGTTAGCAGGACAAATACCTCAGTGCCCTCAGGAAAAAAAAACAATGCATAGGGTAGCAGGGCGAGGTGTCCAGACCCAACAACATTAATGTAATCTAACGCAACAAATATTACCTTTCAAATCATATAGCTAGCTACAGCGCTGGAAGCTCCAGGGCACACACAGCAATCCAATGGGACGCCCTAGATGTAGTCCCAATCAGTTTAAAGGGGACTGACGAGAGTTTGCTCCGTGAACATAAATACTCCGTATTTAACCCCCTCAGCCCCACCACCCTGTGACAAATCTCTTCCCGAGTTTCATCAGTGACTCTGTGGTAAGGATCGAGGGCATCCAACTCCTCCCTGGCTCTTCAGAAGGTCCCAAGCGCATCATGTTAAGTTTCTGCTTTGACATGCAAAATTCTGAGGAAGTAGCAGCTAAATTAACAAGATAGATTAACTACGCAGTTAACTACGTAGTTGAACAGCAAGCAGGTGAAGTTATGCGGAGAGTAACATGCTAGCTCAGTAGCTAACGTTAACGTAATGTTAGCGAGTTGTCCTGAGGGTTATTTTCAGTCAACCTATTCGCTCATACAGAGCAAGCTACAGCGTTAGCCATGTCATCTTTCGTGGCAACACTAGCAATTGTGAGCACCAGTTAAATTTACGTCAGCAAGCCAACGTCAGCTACAGAGCAAACTGGCCAGCCAGTCAACTTCACAAACTAGCGATTAAGTTAGCGAGCTGGCCAGCACTGTCGAAGCAAGTGTAACTGTTAAGTTAAACGTAACTCACAGCATTGGCAGCTCGGACAGCAAACCAACTTAACGTTCTCAGGCGATCTCGCCAGCTAGCTACTTTTCTAAGACTTTTAAACGTCAGTGAAATGCTTACTTTGAGTGAGGTAGCTTGCTGTGATGTCTGCCCAGGCTAAGATGAACACACAAACTCTCACAGATGAAGTTACAATGCAAGCAACGAACTTCATCGCAAGTTGGCTGGTTCTAGTTTCCCTCGCCTGACACTAAAGACTAACAGTTATTGTAAACTCAGCCAAGGTGTTACTTCACCAGACATCAGCCAGTCAAGTGCTGCCAAAAAAATCAGAATTAGAGTCTTACCTTTACACTGCTTAGGAAATATGAGCGATATTAAACCAAATCAACATTGATGGAAAAACACGAGACTGCCAAGCGACTATCAAAGCCAGATTGTAACTAAAGACAGAATTGCACAGCCACTTCACACGACTGATTTCCCAACCGTCCTACTGTCTTCTAAGCCCCGCCTACTGGAACTTTCAATCTCACCGCCGATTTCGGCCCTCGCTTCGCGCATGAATATAAAGCACTTCGCTTTAATTCAGTGCAGAAGTATTTATGGGTGAATTTATGTGTAGTGCTAGTGTGGTTTTGCGTAACCACATTTCGTCTTGCCGTTGATCTTCTGCTCACGATACTAATCTCTATTTTTCTCCCCGAGGAAAATGAACGGTAAATTTATTAAGATCAGGTTAAAACCAATCTATCGGTTTAACGAAACCGAACCAGATTAGGGTTTATTGCACATGCGCATTGTTGTGATACATGGCAGCATTTCATGACAGGCACTTTACCACACTCTCTGTTCTTCATGAACAAAGTCATTGTCGGTAATGGTGGTTACGGGCTGTGCTTTTTAGAAAATACAGAAATATAAAAATGCTAGTCACCGCTAAACTCAGGTTATTTTGTCTGTTTACACAAGAGCAGCGAACGACAGTTGTGATTTCCAAGAGCGAGGGACAAATAAATTTGAATAAAACCCGGCGAAATATTTAAGTTTGGTTAAAACTGTGGCATAAAACCACAGTAACTTATTACAGTACAACGATGATCTTTATTTCAGATTTCAGGTCTGGACACTGGAGAACTAAACAAAAAGGCTGTTACTACGGGTACGGCAGTTTTTCACTGCATTTAAATGTGGAGAGGTTCGGCAGTCCTCATTTCAAGCCCTGCCCTAACCTAACCTAACCTAACCTAACCGTAACCCTTCCCCTAACCCCAACCCCTAGCCCTAGCCCAGAGGTGAGCAGCGAGGGCCGTATCTGTCCCTGGTTTTCACACCAGCGTCTGGTCTTTAAGCAGTTGATTGTCTCAATTAGCCAAACCATTTATGAAATCTGACGTTTCATGCGCATTTCTTTAAATTATCATGAAACTACAAAGACTAGTCTCGTCTCCCTTCATAAAACATTTTCCTTTGATCGAATCATTGCGAAAATCTATTTTTGTGCATGCAATCAATTAACTCAATCAGTCAGGGTAATTGATAGGAATAAAAACCTGCATACACACCGGCCCTCCATGACCGTGATTGCCCACCCCAGCAGACACTTCCAAACAAGAAACCTGATTGCAACTCAGGAGGGGCAGTTTACATCACCAGAAGGCCAACAGTTGCATTGATCCTCTATAAGCAACAACTGGGGTAGAATCACAACCCCCAGAGAACCACTTAGGCAATCTGGCCACAAAGCTAAAGGCCACCTCATACGGGGCTCTTAACCATGCATTGCTCCAGGATGAATGGGCCCTGTTTAGTCTCATAAATTGCAAAAAAAATTTTGATACTGTAATGGGGAATCAACTAAATAACAGCAGTGTACTATAGAATGTAGAATACACATTTTACAAAAATGACAAAATTCAAAACATTTTTACATTCATAAATATAGATTAATGCATATTTAACATTCTTTTGATTGGAAGCATGTTTCAATAACCAGCTCTGATTTGACAGATCTCCCACTAGTTTTCTGGACCTTGGTGTGCAGGTGGAAGTCTCTGTTGTCCATGTGTTTGTGTGGCTTGGGGATGGCTTTGCGGATTTGGGTATAGACTGGGAACGTCTCCCCCTGATGCTGGTGAATAACTGTGGAGGTCCTCCAGCCAACGGACTCTGGTCAGTGGAAGCGTGTCTCACCGCCACATCATATATACTGCTGCCCGTATAGCTGCTGTGGCGCCAAACATCCTCCTGCTTCTGCTGTTGAATATTGGGTAACTGCCTGACATCTGCACCACGCTGACTGTGTTAGCCTGGAGTAAACCATGCGCACACACATACACACACCACACATTCAAGTGTTCGCGTGCGCACGCCCACACACACACACACACAGATGCAGATTTATTCTATTTTACTGGGATAAATGGAAGACATTAGTCAGGAGGTATTTTTGATGATGTTCAGAGGGAAGGGAGGTGGCATGAACAACACCCACTCACACACACTCATACACACATGCACCTTTTACTCTCCATCAGACGTCTATTGGATTCTGTGATTGCCGGTTAGGTGACTTGCTGTTGTTCAGGATTTCTGCTGTAGCTGGCTGTGACATACAATAGCAATTACTAGCTGCATTACAGCAAAAGAGGGCACTCTTGACACGTTGTTTGTTTCATTTCATGAAATCAGTACTGTGGCTCATGAGGTGCAGTTATCATAGCTCTCCTACTTAATCGTTGCTTGCATGTTTCTGATTGATTAAGCAGTTCAAGAATAGTTTGAGAATGGCAAGGACATTCGGGAATATACACTGCCTGGCCAAAAAAAAAGTTGCACACTCAAATATTTAGTTGGAGCCCCTGTAGCTTTGATTACAATGCATATTCGTCTTATCATTGTTTTGACAACTATATGCAATGCCAGAACATTTCTTTTCGGTCAGAAATGCCATGATTTTTGTCCAAGATCTTGTCTTCTCGGCATAATGGTTGAACCACTCGGTGGTCTTGAGTACATCCCAATAATTTTTACTATGTTCAAGGTCAGGACTTTGTGGTGGAAAATTTGTTTGTGAAAATGATTGCTCCTGCTTGGTTTTGTCATTCATGGTTTTCTTAGCTAAATACAGGCCAATAACTTGCCCGTTCTGAAATACTGTAACATCTTTTCCATCATCAGGGAATGTGTTTTCCGACATGATTTTGTAAGAAATGAATGGCAACGCACTTCATCAGTCAGAGTTAAAATGATTATTGCCATCTGAAACATATTAATAACCGCAATGATGATCCAATTTTAGAATTTGTTCATTAACTTCCAAACGGTGACTTTTTTTTTGGCCGGGCAGTGTATGTGTCTCACAGTTGAGGATTGTTTAGTCTGGGGTTCCAGCTCTAACCCAGGAGGGGGCGCTGTGGGCTTGCTGTTGGGAGAGGAGCGCAACTGAGACCCGTCTGTCCTTTAAAGAGGTGACACAATAATTCCAATAATAATAAATTAATGCAGATCCAAGGATATTTGTGAGGATGGGAATACATGGATGTACGACCCCATCTCCAAAGAAAAGTTGGAAGTTGTGTAAAATGTAAATAAAACAGAATGCAATGATTCTCAAATCAACAAGAGTTTGTCACTTAAGTGACTATATCCCCCGCCGTTCGGTCACCAAAACCGACTGGTGTCTGCGCATTCCCAGTAGGAAGGTTGGTACCAAAAAGAATTGAAATAGGTTGACTCCTTCTTGAGATATCGCGATGACAATGTTCGGGACGGACAGACGGACAGACGTGCGTATGTATGGACGAACGGACGGACGGACGGCGCTGAATACTCTATCCCCCGCTTTTCAGTAAACGTGCGGCGGGGGATAATAATTAAAACCCTATATTTAACTGAAAAGAGGACAAAGTAGTAAATGTAGCAAAATGTTATAGTTGTTTTGAAAAATATCTGCTCATTTTGAATTTGATGACAGCAACATGTTTTAAAAAATTTGGTATGAGGCAATAAAAGACTGAAAAAGTTGCATGATGCTAAGAAAAGACAACAGGCAGAACATCTAACAGCTAATTAGATTATTAAGCAACAGTCAGTAACACGATTTACAAAACCCAAAACCAGTGAAGTTGGCACGTTGTGTAAATCGAAAATAATAACGGAATACAATGATTTGCAAATCCTTTTCAACCTATATAAAATTGAATACACTGCAAAGGCAAGTTACTAAATGTTCGAACAGGTAAACTTTGTAATTTTTTGCAAATATTAGCTCATTTGGAATTTCATGCCAGCAACATGTTTCAAAAAAGCTGGCACAAGTGGCAAAAAAGACTGAGAGAGTTGAGGAATGCTCATCAAACACTTATTTGGAACATTCCACAGGCGAACGGGCTAATTGGGAACAGGTGGGTGCCATGACTGGGTATAAAAGCTGCTTCCCTGAAATGCTCAGTCATTCACAAACAAGGATGGGGCGAGAGTCACCACTTGGTGAACAAATGCGTGAGCTGATTGTCGAACTGTTTAAAAACAACATTCCTCAACGAGTTATTGCAAGAAATTTAGGGATTTCATCATCTATGGTCCGTGATATCGTCAAAAGGTTCAGAAAATCTGGAGAAATCACTGCACGGAAGCGACCAAGGCTGAAAACCAACATTGAATGCCCGTGACCTTCGATCCCTCAGGCGGGACTGCATCAAAAACCGACATCAGTGTATAAAGGACATCACCACATGGGCTCAGGAACACTTCAGAAAACCACTGTCAGTAACTACAGTTTGTCGCTACATCTGCAAGTGCAAGTTAAAACTCTACAATGCAAAGCGAAAGCCATTTATCAACAGCACCCAGAAACGCCGCCAACTTCGCTGGGCCCAAGCTCATCTAAGATGGACTGATGCAAAGTGGAAAAGTGTTCTGTGGTCTGACGAGTCCACATTTCAAATTGTTTTTGGAAACTGTGGACGTTGTGTCCTCCGGACCAAAGAGGAAAAGAATCATCCGGACTGTTATAGGCACAAAGTTCAAAAGCCAGCATCTGTGATGGTATGGGGGTGTATTAGTGCCCAAGGCATGTCTAACTTACACATATGTGAAGGCACCATTAATGCTGAAAGGAACATACAGGTTTTGGAGCAACATATGTGCCATCCAAGCAATGTCTTTTTCATGGACGCTCCTGCTTATTTCAGCAAGACAATGCCAAGCCACATTCTGCACGTGTTACAACAGCATGGCTCCGTAGTAAAAGAGTGCGGGTACTAGACTGGCCTGCCTGTAGTCCAGACCTGTCTCCCATTGAAAATGTGTGGCGCATTATGAAGCGTAAAATACGACAACGGAGACCCCGGACTGTTGAACAACTTAAGCTGTACATCAAGCAAGAATGGGAAAGAGTTCCACCTGAAAAGCTTCAAAAATTGGTCTCCTCAGTTCCCAAACGTTTACTGAGTGTCGTTAAAAGGAAAGGCGATGTAACACAGTGGTAAAAAGGCGCCTGTGCCAACTTTTTTGCAATGTGTTGCTGCCTTTAAATTCTAAGTTAATGATTATTTGCAAAAATAAATAAAGTTTCTCAGTTTGAACATTGAACATCTTGTCTTTGCAGTGTATTCAATTCAATATAAGTTGAAAAGGATTTGCAAATCATTGTATTCTGTTTTTATCTATGATCTACATAACGTGCCAACTTCACTGGTTTTGGGTTTCGTAGAATAAAAAGTCTTTCATAAGTAAGTATGATGAGGGCTTAATCACTCCATAAAAGACTGCATGGGGAAATAATTCAACCATTTAAGATTAACATTTTCAATTTAAAATTGCAAAGAATTTGGAGATTTTATCCTCTTTGGTACATAATATCATGAAAAGATTCAGATAATCCCGGAAAATTTATGCACACATCGGACAAGGCCAAAATCAAATTTTGAATGGCTGTGATTTTCAGGTCCTCCAGTAGCACTTCATTGAAAACAGACGGGGTTCTGTTGTAGAAATCATTGCATGGACTCAGGAACACTTCTGTAAATCATTTTGAGTACGCTCAGTTTGCCACTGCATCCACAAATGAAAGTTAAAACTCTGCCATGTAGAGATTAAACCATGTGTAAACAATATTCAGAAACACTGCCTTCTTCTCTGGGCACTAGAAAAATGTACTGAGGTGAAGTGGAAGTGGTTTAACACATTAGAATGTGAAATTCCTTTTGGAAATCATGGATGCCATGTCCTCTGGGCTAAATAGGAGAGGGGCCATCCGGCTTGTTGTCAGCAAACAATTCAAAATTCAGCATCCATGATAGCAGAGGGTGCATTAGTACACGTGCATGGGTGACTTGCGCATCCATGAAGACACAATTAATGGTGAATGATATTTACAGGTTTTGGTGCTACCTTTACTGCCAGGGCTCTGTCGTAAAAGAGTCTGGGTGCTAAAGTGGTCTGCTGGCAGTCCAGACCTGACACCCACTGAGAATATTTGGTGCATTATGAAGCAAAAATATGACATAGGAGGCTGTATAGTATTGAGCAGCTGAAATCTTACAAAAAGAATGGGAAAACATTTGCATTCAAAACTACAGGAGTTGGTCTCCTTAGTGTCCAAACGCTCACAGAGTGTTGATTGAAGAGGACGTGATGCAACACAATGGTACACACGCCCCTGTGCCGACTTTTTTGAAAGGTGTGGCTGGCCTCAAATTCTAAAATGAACCCACATTTTTTAAAAAACAATAAAATATCTGTGTCAACATCTAATATATTGTCTTCGTATTACAAACCCCAATTCCAATCAAGTTTGGACGTTGTGTAAAACGTGAATAAAAACAGAATACAATGATTTGCAAATCCTTTTCAACCTATATTCAATTGAGGACATGACAAAGACAAGATATTTAATGTTCAAACTGATAAACTTTATTGTTTTTTGGGAATATTCACTGATTTTGAATTTGATGCCTGCAAAACAAATATCTAAAGGTCAAGTACAAGGTCACCAAATGAAACTCCATGTATTCCTATATGCCTCCAATATAAACCGAAGCTCAATCTGAAATAACTTTGGTGATCAAAATCTTTGAAATTTCATTATGATAAGTTTGACTTTCAAAGATCACTGAAGGTCAAATTCAAGATCACCAAATGAAAGTTCATATATGACTTCCTATACACTGTCAGTGTTCAATACACATACAGTGCTTAACAAATTTATTTGACCACCTGTCCTAAAAAAATGAGAAAACACGAATATTTAAGAAATTTATCAAAAACTTGTTTAAAAGTAAAAATCATTTGATTGTTTCTCTGGCAAATAACAAACTGAGACCACTAAATAGTCCCATCTGACTCATATAAACCAAAAAAAAAACCTATATTTTGTATGGCCTCATTTGGCCTTTAACAGCTTGCCTTCTTGCATTCAACCACTAAAACTCATTTTTATGTTCAGGAATGTAAGAAAATAACTGTTATAGGACATCTTAATCAAAAAATGAAAATGTGCTTGACTATTTTTTTGCTGCTTTTCTGTAAAACGGTAAATTCAAAAATTCATGGATAACAACAATAATTATATTTTAGCATTAAAAATACCATTTCAGTTAATGAGCTGCACTACAGAAACAAACAAAAATAAATTATTTTGGTAATTTCCAACACTGTTAATTTAGGGCAGCTGTGGCATAAACCATACATTCAGTGGTGGTCTAATAAATTTGTTAAGCACTGTATATACTCTATCATCAATATTTTACAGTCTAAAAAGTCTTTGATGTAAATGTAAATGTAAACAGTTTGCTTGACCTCGAGTTTGATCTGTCATGGTCATCTGAAGTCAATTTTAACACTGCCAAAGTGTAGGTAGTATATGACTTCCTATATGTCAATAATACAGATTTCAGCTCTACCTGCGACCATTTGGCCTCAACAGGCCATTTTGCACATTCTCCATAAAACCCAATGTTTAAGTACAGCACCCCCACTAGACCCACTTCCGTCACTGGCACTCGCACTGTCTGTTGAGGGTACCAAGGTGAATTGATTGCCTGATTTGGAAAAAAAAAAGTTGTCTGACAGTTTTTGTGAAATAATTTTTTGAAATTTCCATATTTCTAAGTCCTGTCTTTTAACATTACGGGAAAAAGTTCAAAGACCCATAAAACTGATCTATCGAAAATCCTAAAAAAAGAGACTAGAGATATGGCCTAGTTGTGTTTGTGGCAAATTTGCTGAAAAATTCATCTAGTAAAAAAAAAGATAAAAACACTTTCCAGATGACAGACAAAAAAAAAAAACTTGAAAGTAGCTCATCGGCTCATTGGGCCAGTAAGTTAATAATGGTCCCAACTCAGTTTCGACCAAAGTTAGCCTTAGACTAGGTTTTTCCATAACACCCAAGATATGCTGACATGGACTCAGGAACTCGTGTGTAGACATTCACATGCGACAAGCGTACCCGTTGCTCATTAAGCACATATATATATATATATATATATATATACATATTGTTATGGCCCCAATTTGTTATTAGATTTACAACGCAACAGCAACAGCAAGGGATGACAGACACAGTTTTAAAAACCTCAACACATTTAATTAACAAACAAAGACTAAACTACTATTTACAACTACAGACCAAGATTGAATAAAAAAAAACAGAAAATATTTACAGTCCCTTTGGTGGGTTTCCTGGTGATGTGCTGGGTGAGAAAAATCCACAAAAGAAACTTAACAGGTCTTGAACAGAAATGACAGGTCTGGTCACACGTATCCTTCTTCTTGCAATTTCTCCTACTACTTTACTGTCTCAATTCTTCTCCTTATATACTCTTTTGCAGACCCCACCCACATTTAGACCTCTTTTTTTTAATTTTCGGGGACTTGCCCCAGACATGTCCAGGACATGTCTAAACATAGCTCCAGTCTGAGCTGAATAAAAAAAAAAGGTAAATACTGCTATCCAGTGGCCTATATTCACATTACAATACATACTGAACAAAAATCTAAATGCCCCATGTCAAATTTTTGAGTTTTTATTAACATTATGATTATGCAATATATGAATCAAATCAAAATTCATTTTTGTTCATGACTAATCTTCAGATCACCGTCCATTACATCTTGATATTGGCATCTGCAAAGGAGTGACAATCCTTTGAACACATTGGGGGTCAGGTTGAAGAAATTGAATGTTCTAATGTGTGTCCACCATTTGCGTCTCTCAGAGCAACACATCTCCTTCACATGGAGTTGATCAGGTTGTCTATCGTGGCCTGAGGAATGTTATTCAATTCTTCCTGGAGGGCCACACGGAGCTGGTGCACATTATCCGGAACTGGAACACGGTCGAGGACACGTCGATCCAGAACATCCCAAAGATGCTCTATGGGCGACATGTTCGGTGAATAGCCAGTCCAGAACTGGAATGTGCTCTGCTTCAAGGAACTGCATGCAGACTGCTCTGGTGGACATCCCTGCATCCAGCATGCCAACGGCACGTTCCCGCATGACCTGAGACATCTGAGGCATGATGACTTATGACAAAATTTGACATTTTGGGGTGGCCTTTTATTGTCCCCAGTATAAGGAGTGTCTGGGTACTGTTCATTCTGTCTGATCACCGTCTGGAAATGCCACACCCATGTACTGAGTGAAATCACTGCATCACTGAGTAAATTGCTCACTGACAGAGAGATGGACTAAAAAATGATACACAAATCAAGAAAAATATCCCCATTGTACAAGTAAAAGTCAGCATATGCTCACTTAGAGTTTTTAACTCCATGTGGGATCAACATTTGACATGGGGCAATTATATTTTTGTTCAGTGTAAATTTTTTTTTGCATTTATAAGCGCGTAAAATCCAGGCATGCCTGTTTACCCACAAAATTTAGCATAAGACTTACAACAAAGAAGAAATAAACAAATGTGTCCATCTTACTCAGCATAAATGCAGAAGAGCATCTCTCTCTCTCTCTCGCTCTCGGTGCGCTGAAAACCATCTGTGATGGATGCTGAGCGATAACATGGTGGTCTGAGAGGGAAGTCATGGTGGGTATTGTTGGAAAACATGGGTGCCAATAGCAGATGGACCCTCTGAAGTTTTGCACATTGTGGAGGGCCAATACACAACCTTGTCTGGCCCCACTGCTTTTTGTATATAATTCCTTGATCATTTCCTTTGTGTGTTAACCTCATCACCCTTCAGCCTTGTGTGTTAACCTCATCACCCCTCAGCCCCCACCCCAATTTGCCCTCACCTTGTTTGTCTCTCCCCCCACCTCCTATCACTCTAGGCAAATTACCATTTGTTCCTTTGCATCCTTTGAACTTTCAGCTATAAGTGTTCACATTTCCCCTCAGTCGTCAGTTCTTGTTGATCTGTACTTGAGGAACAGATCCACTAGTTCCTCTACTCTATTCAACCATCCATTCTGCTACTAAGACATGCCTGCATTTATTTTTCTACTTACAAAAGTGCAGAGGAATACAGTGAAGTCTTAAAAAATCCCACGGGTATTGCTGTCCATCCCATCTTTATCCTACAACTAAACTTCCACATACACCGTGCCATGCAGAACCATTTGTTTCAGAAAAAGTTGGACAAATATACATTTATTGTATGTTGTCTTCTCATTGGATTAATCATTACACAACCAGTATTTCCAATGGTTTCAACATTACATGTAAAAAAAAATGTTGCTCTTTGAATGCCACCATAAAGGAAGCAATTGATAAAGGCCTAAAACTCTAGGGAAGCTTTTCATTTGCACAGGTTGTGCATAAATGTGCCCTTCCCTACATCACTTCTGAGTCTATATGGAATATAAACTGTGACATTAATGTTATTTATTAGATTTTGTCCTAAAAAAAAACCTGATAGTTGACATTTGCCAGAGCTGGGAGAAATCTTCCTTGGAGTAGCATAGGGTTAGAAAATAGATGCATGGATCTTACTGCAATTACCAGGATTTACCTGCATTCCAAGCCCTAGGCAAGCAACACACCCACAAGGCTGTGGCAACCCAGAATCAAACTTATTTTTTGAAGGTCATCAGTCCCCCTGCCACTTGAAAGGAAGGTCAGAGGACTATTGATTTAGGCCGTGTCCCTCTGAGCATCCATAAATCCATCCAGATCCATTAGTCTCAAACTATTATGTAGCAGCCTTACCATTTTACACTCACTTAATGGCCTTTACCAAAGCTTCACATCTGTTCCCTTTTTTTTGTCTTCTGACAGCTGACCTTCATTACTGTTTTTTGGTTCCAGAGCATATCTCTGACACCGTTGACCGCGGTCTTTCGAAATTGCTTGTACCGAATGGCCGTGTCGTTTAGTTGACCTATGCCCCTCAACCTTTTCCCCCATGACCTTGACCTTTTCCGGCAATTTTCAACTTTCTGAAAAATCATCCAATCTTTTTAAGGTGACCTATTATGCTATTTTTCCAAGTTTATATTTTGGTCTTTGACTCCCCTCGAGTATTCCTGATCGCGCAAAGTAAAAAAAGGATACTTATTTTGCTCAAACTACCATCCTCAAAAAACCTTGTAGTCCATACGGTGTTTTATTTCTGGCGTGTCTGCCAATTTTCTCCTTGTGTTTTGTGTTTCAATAAACACTTCAGTTCCTGCATCTCGTGTTCACCTGTCTACTTCCTAACACATGCAGTAGCTGGTAACCGAGTGGTCATAACCACAGAGGCAAACCTTTGCAATAGACAGGTTTTACAGACAGCAAGATCCGTTACTGTGGACAGCTGTACCAAGCATCCAAATTACAAATAAGTATCAAAAGTTAGCTTCAAATGAGGTTTATGTTCACATACCTCCTGTAGAATTTCCCCTGATATCACTCTTGCATATTTACTAGGTATGTAACTAAAAATTTCAAAATGGTTCTATGCTGAAATGAATTATTTATCCTGAAAGAGCTTGAAATAAACTTTCCAATGACACCAAGATCAATGTGATAGGTTAAAAACTGACCAAATTATTAAACTTGGGAATGAGGGGTAAAAAATGTCCTTAGTTTTCTAAAGGAAAAAATGTGAAATCTGTGACTGAAAACATGGTTTGCATAAAATGCTGTAACTTTCTTAATTCTTTAGATATTCAAATGAAACTTTCAGATAATGTTCATTGGAATATTATCTGCCTGTTCCAAAATGATGAATGAAAGCAAAATTGAAGTTCACTGTGCAACCTTCAATGGGGGTGCCATTTCTGGAATTTTTACCACAGGCAGTTTTTTTTGCTAACGGTAGAAACAGACTGCTGGCACTCAATCTCATTTTTGTCTGTTGGATCTTGAATACTTAATCTCATAGTCTGTGCAGTCTTTATTAGAATTCCTACTTAGCTTCCATAAAATTGAAGGGTGTTTTTGTCACCTCAAACATTTTTATCTACGTCCTCAACGGGATTTCCAGGAATTCCCTTCCTTTTGCCCATAAAAGCCAGTTTTGATGGGTATACCTCCGCCACTTTGGGAAATTATGCAACGCGCTATCGAAACCAATATTGCGGCGGCCGATGCGCTGATAGAAAAATACCTATATTTAGGACACAAACATTGGCAACACTAACTTCGCTACGTTAGCCGCAGTGCTACAGCCACAATCAACTGGCTATCACGTCAGGTTGGCTTATGCAGTAAAAGCAACTTTCTGTCTCTGTGTCTGAGAATCATTGACAGTCGCGACTAATACAGGCTTGATCTTCAGATATTTTACAAAGCCCTGTTTGAGGCCAGTTGTTAGTGCTAACTATCACTAGTGGTCCTGCTAGCCACCCGTAACATGTTAGCTTTACTTACATTACTTGCTGTATATCATTACTTACAGCTTGTGGCTCTGAGTGCTTGATCGATGCAGCTGCAACAGGTTTGAGAAGCAGCTGAAACGCTTATCCTGTGTCGAATTATCCTTTTGTTGCCAGCAAACAACAAAAGCTGCCCACTAATTTCTGGTGGCATCCTCTTTTGGAAGAGAAATAGGTGTTTTTCTTTGCGTCCAAAAGTATACGGACAAGCAGCTTTGGGAGAGATACTGACAAAACTGCACCTCAGATGATCTGTGGTTCTTCTTTTGTATTTCCAAAAGGGTCGACGCTACTAAAGCGTAGTATAATCTGCCATTGTTAGTGCCTGCTAGAATAGTTTCCCATCTGGACAGGTCCAGCGCCGTGATTGGCTCTGGCTAGGTCTGTACTAATTGGACGGCACAGCCTGACGTCAGGTTTTGCACAGATCTCGCGAAGGTCACGGCAAAACCCCTGTATCTTATGTTTAGAAACGTTTCAGAGGTTGAGTATGGACAACTAACATTATAACATTACTAATATGAATTAAAAGAAGGATCAGCATAATGGGTCCCCTTTAATGACTTGCAAACTCTATCGGACATTTTCTGGCACTTTTGACTTGTGACTTTGACGTGATTTCTGGAGAATATCTGCCGAACTACTTGCAGTGGCCTTCCAAAGTTTCTTTTTCGTGCCCTGCTACCCAACGTCCCAGTGAGACTCAGGTGTTCTTGGTAGCCTGGGGGTCACATGACTTTGTAGTTCATAACAAGGTGGTTGTCACAGTCCGCCCACATCTTACAACATCTTATACTACTATTGAGTCACATGTAGAATCCAGTACACAATGGTGCAGAATGCAATATGCAGTAAACTAGTATGCAATTGTGAATACAGCCTGCATATTTTGATTCTGAAGGGGAGTGGCTGGATTACAGAGAAGAGTTGTTCTTAGTTCTGAGGATCCCTCCATTTGCTTGTCTTTTTTCCAATCCTGACAGCAACCGCCACTTTAAACATCTTTTATATTTTCTTAATTTAGTCCTTTTCATATACACTGTAAAGGGATAAACTGACTTCCTATGAAATTGTGATTCCTGGTGTCATTATCAAGTCCCTGGGAAACTGCTCTATCAAGTTAGACTGGATCACACATATGGAAGGAAGACATTTTGCTTCACGGGTACGCATCTCCTCTTGTGCCATTGGCTAATTTGCATGTTCAGACACAGAGAGAACCAATAGAATTATATAATTCAAAATAGCATACCGAATGTACCAGGAAATGAAAGGCTCAAAAACCTCATATTTTTTGAGGGTCACTTGTCTCAACTGATGTTCAAAAGTTTTGTTCAATTAACCAGTGCGTATATTAACTGAGTCTATCGACTAGCATGATATGACATCTGAGGCCAGCATCTGCATATATTTTTCCAGGCCTCAAGATGCCGTGAGGGATTTTTGTGCAAAGAAGACCCAGCCTGGATTGAAGGAAATTGGAGAGGATGGTGCATATATGTGTCTGTGTGCGTATGTGTGCGTGTGCATGTTTTTTTTTTTTTGGGGGGGGGGGGGGGGGGTGATTTGTGAATTGGACTATTGGAGAGAGAACTGGTCACTATGAGTTGGACTATTGGAAAGAGAACTGGTCACTAAGTTTTATAGTGCAACCCCATTTCTGAAATAGTTGGGACAAAGTGTAAATTGTGAATTAAATCAAAACACAGTGACTTTAAAATCACACCAGCAAGTATTTCATTCACAATAGAACAGAGATAACATGTCAAATGTTGAAACTGAGAAATTTTACAATTTGATCCACAAAATGAGCTCATTTCAATTTTTATGGCTGCTACAGGTCTCAAAAAAGTTGGGACAGGGACCTGTGTCTGGGCATTGAGGAGACAAGTTCCTTGAGTTTAGCCATTGGAATTTGATTCCACTCTTGTTTAAAACAGGCTTCCAGCTGCTGGAGAGCTTTGGGTCTCCTTTGACGGACTTTTCGTTAAACATTCGCCAAATGTTCTCAGTTGGGGACAGATGAGGATTGCAGGCAGGCCAGTTCAGCACATGGACTTTTCTACTACGAAGCCATGCTGTTGTAATAGTTGCAGTATGTTGTGTTGCATTGTCCTGCTGAAATACAGAAGGCCTTCCTTGGAATAGATGTCGTCTGGAGGGGACCATATGTTGCTCTAACATCTTTATATACCTTTCAGCATTCATGGTGCTTTTTAAAACATGCAAGTGTCCCACACCATATGCACTAATGCATCTTCATACCATGAGAGATGCTAACTTTTGAACTGAACACTGATAACAGGAGGGGTGATCTTTCTCCTCTTTAGCCCAGAGGACATGATGCCCATGATTTCCAACAAAAATGTCAAATTTGGACTTGTCTGACCCCAGGACACTTTGCTGCTTTGCTACAGTCCATTTTAAATGAGCCTTGGCCCACAGAACATGCTGGTGCTTCTGGATCATGCTCAACAATGGCCTCCTTTTTGCATGATAGAGTTTTAGGTGGCATCTGTGGATGGCACAGCGGACTGTGGTTTTACAGACAGTGGTTTCTTCAAGTATTCCTGGGCCCACTAAGTAATGTCAATGGCAGAATCATGCCGGTGAGTGATGCAGTAGCGTCTGAGGGCCCGAAGATCGCAGACATCCAGTAAATGTCTTCTGCCTTGTTCCTTATGCACAGAGATTTTTCCAGTTTCTCTGAGTCTTCTGATGATGTTATGCACTGTTGATGATGAGACCTTCGATGCCTTTGCAATTTGACAATGAGAAACATTGTTTTTAATGTATTCCACAATTTTTTTACGCAAAGTTGGAGAGCCTCTGGCCATCTTTACTTCTGAGAGACTCAGCCTTTCTAAGACATCCCATTTTATAGCCGATCATGTTACACACCTGATGCCAGTTAACTTAATTACTTGGTAAATGTTCTTTCAGCTGATTCTCTTATACATAAATTGCTTCTTCGGCCCTTTATTGCCTCTGTCCCCACTTTTTTGAGACCTGTTGCACCTGTTGTTCATTATTTGTATTGTTATCTATATTCTGTTGTTAATAACATATGGCTTGTGATCTCAAAGTCGTTGCGTTTTGATTTTATTCACAATTTACACTTTGTCCCAACTATTTTGGAATTGGGGTTGTAAATTATGGTCTGTTTTTCAATGTTGTGTTGATTTCGTGGCCAGCAACTCATTTCCTTTTGAAGATTTGGTTAATTTAATGAATACTTCAACTGTGGTGAAATTTTGTAAAACTATTAAAGCTTCAGATAGCTTAAGTACAGTACTGGAGTGCACGTCTACACCCCTGGCATACAGGTACTGTCACAAAATCGTGTTAAAAAAATAAAGAGCAGCAGCCATTTCCCCTATTTAACCTTCATTGAACCTGGCAGGTTCCTTGAGAACAGACTTCTGTTTGCAAGGACTGCCTAATAGAAATTCTAGATACAACAGTTGCAAGTAGAAAGTGTGAGAGAGTGAAATAGTGTTCAACCGTAGGAGTAGTCCTGGTGTTATGGGCCCCCCTCAAGGGTCCAACACCTGCGTTCCCGCCAACTTCACATGTCCAAATGCAGGCTACATCAAAATCACTAGCTTCACTTGATGCTTGAATTAGTGCTTCTACAATAGCAAGCAACCTTCTCCGATATTCAAAACTACATGCAGTCTGTTATTTACAGTCCACCTTACACACACACCAGAGGTGGAAAACCCAGGTTCAGAAGGTAGAAGTCCTTCCCAATGTTTCTTCACAGTCCCCAAAGCTGGAAAATGAGCTGGACTTTTAAGTAGCAAGTTGAGATGAACTCACTCAGATGAATTCAATTGTGGAAAAAAAAAATCATGGCGGGATCTTTGCTTTCTTACCCCTGGATTTTTCACAGTCCAGTAGAATGATTATTGACGGCTTATTTTGTCATTTGGGGATGGAACCCCAGGTAAGGATGGCGCTGTTCAGTACAAATGTAAGCAAAGCTGAGCTGTCAATTGCTGGCCAGTGTCTCCTGGAATTACAGCAAGGTGGAGAGCACACTTTGCCAGTATTGAACTGTCCCACAGGAGGATAGTGTAGATTCAGGCGAACTTGATTCTAAACCTTATAACCAGTGACGGGCGGTGAACAGAGATCAAGGAGGGCGATAAACATGTCTTTGAACAGCTTATTAGTCTTGATCTGTTTTCAGTCAATTCCCCTGGTAAAAGACACTTGAACTCTCCCCCCTCAGGTGTCGCTAATTGTCTTAGTTTAGACAAGAAATCAAACACACAAGTTGAACGCAAAAAAGAGCGCATTTCAATCTTTTTCTATTCAACCATCATTACGCACAGGTTTGACGATTTGCTTAGGATGTAACAGAATTTAACAAGGAAAATCCTCAGAGGTCCCCCCTCCCAGTTTTCCGTCCACCGCCCGCCACTGCTTATAACCATAGAAGGATTGGGAGCTTGTTCCTATTACACTGGACCGAAGAACTAACTCAAGCTGGGTTAACTTGAACATGGTCCCAATCCTGGACCTTGAGTAGGCTTGGAAGCTTGTTTGAGTTTACGGAGTTAAGAGGAAAGCTTCCGGGAATGGCCCTCATCAAAGTTTACTTTACACTTATTTAAGACAAAGAGTTTCAACTTTGAATACTGACTGGTTCTAAGCACAGATAGCAAATTACAATCCAGCAACTTGTAACACAAAGCAGGGGGTATAAATTCACGTCACTGGAACATTGGGAAGTAGCCATGAAATGAGATTCAGTGGAGGAGGTGATTTGACGCAATTAACCAATCAAAGGAAACATACTTCTAATAGACACACAGGTTGCTCAATAGGCAGAGAAGCAATAGGCATTCACACTAGGGTTGTGACAAATAACCGTTCAAGATTTCAGGGTTTTCAAAAAGTTTCCTCAGTATTTCTCAAACTGTAATTCCAAAGGACTGTTATTCTAAATATGCATGGATGGGCTTTTGTGAAGGCCATCAGTGATTGGTTTCTGCTAAAATGTTTATGGCCATTGAATGGCCTTCCTTTGGAAAATCATGTAAATCAATAGGGAGTCTGTGGGCAGTCACCATTATTTTGCTAAGTGACAGTGAGGAGTCTGGACACGCTGTTAAGGAAATGTTAAGACTAGGCTTACCAACGAATACTGTGAATAGAATGCCATTCCCTTTGAATAGCGTAGGTGAGGGCAGGCTGTCTGGCTGGGTGTCATTTATCAATATTTCGCATTATGTAAACTGTGTTTCTTTGTTCTGTGTGTGATGCTTGACCTCTCTGGAAGCGTGTCCATTGCAACTGAATTAATAATAAAGTGCTTCACATGTCTTATCATTCCATTGGATCTGTCCTCAAGTTATTTCCGTCATGCGATTATCCGAAATTTAAACCCGTTTCAAAACGTCTAATCAACAGATTGTCCTCAAGGGTCTGAAAAGCTGGTGGCAAAGATGCTTGGTTAGGACCATTGCTCCCGTGGGATTAGCACCTGCTTTGTCAACCAAATTGTTCATGACTTTGGATGAAAATTTGTTGATAAGTTGAAATAATTGTGACACAGCACCTTACACACACACACTTTAGATGATTTATCTTACGCAGCTGGATTTAACACTACTATGGTGTAGACTGGCTCTCCTTGTTCTGTCATATCTGGGGTCTGCCTTGGCAGATTTTGGTTCAGACACGTTGAACCATTTCTGTGATCTCTGCCTGCCTCCAATTCCCTCTGAGGAAGCATTCGACTCATTATTCTCAGCCGAAGTGGAACTCAGTACTTCTCTTTAAGATCAAAACATGCAGTCATCCGATACTCCACTTGAAGACATGCAGTCAATATGACCCAGTCAATACTCCCCTTTAAGATCAAAACATGCAGCCCAGCTCACACTCCATCTGAAGACTAAAACATGCAGTATATATAATCCGGGTGGCATACCCCTGTAAAATCAACACTTGCAGCAAATTACCCACCTCACCAGGGATTCTGAAATCTGGAAGTTGAATCAAAATCTAGCCCTGACTTTATTTACTCGCAGCCACAGGTAATTAAGAAAACAATTAGCTGGCTCCACACCAGACTCCCAGGCAAAGGGAGGGTGAAAATCCAGTTGTTCTTGGCCTCCGAGGACCATGATTTCAGGAATAGGGCATTACACCCTTGCCCTATCCGCTACCCCTCCTTTTTTTTGTTCAAGCGAAGGGACCACCATGCTGAAGCCTGTCCGAATAGCTCAGAATAGTGGTGGACTGTAAAACAGTCCGACAGTAAGTTTGCATCAATGCTGACATTCCTATCTCACTTCCCCTCACCTGAAGCCGTGCGCTGGCTGGGACATCACATACAGCGCTGTGTGTCTATTGGTAGACACAGTGAAGACATTTTTCAATATCGGCTGAAAACAGCAAGGGCTTGCCAAAATTTATTCACACCCTCCTCCTTTATGGAGGTACCCTCTACCCATATGGAAAAGATATAGATAACTTAATAAAATTTTTTATCTCTTTTATCTGAAACTTGTAAGTTACACATAAGACGGTCAAACCAGATATAAAATCCTTCGTAAAATTATACAATATGAAACTTGTATGATTTGGGAGCTTAAAAGAACAATATTTGGTAGTAATTCCACATACAATATCCTTAGTAGATGTGTGTAATGTCACACTTATATGAGTTGGACAACCATCAGTGAAACTAAAATCTTACAAGTTTTATAGAAAGCACTTACAAGACTTATGTGAGGTCTCACATATATAAGACATACAAAAAAAAACAAAAAAAACATCATTCTACAATAAAATTACATGGAAAAGCACAAGATGAATTTTAAAAAACTGGGATGACATATAATAATCACAAGAGCTTAAAAACCTAACCCCTTAACTTTGGATAAATAACACAGAAAATACAGTTCAGTCAGGAAAACTCACGTTTGAATAAAATAGAACAATTTATTCATGGGTATAAGCATTACATTGTATTTTGGCAGCGGTTCTGCTCTGGAGGAATGTCCTACCTAGGCACAGCAAAGTTACAAACATAGCCATGAACAGAAATCAAAATCCCCCAAAACAGCAACCACCGTCAAGTGAGGCTAAACTATGTGTACAGCCGGAGCACCCACTGCCTCCTGAATGACCAGGAAGTCCAGAGATATCCAGGGTCAAAACATTGACTACTAAAGGCTGCCAAGTCTTTAGCGCAGTTTTGCTGTCACCAATGCAGATTACCTGGATCAAAATGGACATTCTACCATTAATGTACATGACCTCACCATGTGTAGCCTGGTTCCACTGCGGGGACCCGTTCGGCTCGTTTTCCAGAGAACACACCGCTTGGTGCCCTCACATCTGTACTTGCGGGCAGGGCCTCACTGTTAGTCTGGATACTTGGCCAGATCCTCTAGAGAATAGGTGCATGCCGCTCCCTCTAGTGCACGTCTGCAACCCCAACAGATGCAAGAGGCAAGATGAAGCGTCATCTTGGTCTTGGAAAACATTCTACCTAGTGAGAAAAACGGTGTACACAGCCGGAGCACCCACTGCCTCCTGGATGACCAGGAAGTCCATAGAGATATCCAGGGTCACATATTGGCTGCTAAAGGCTGCCCAGCCTTTGGCGCACGTCTGCTACCACCAATATAGATTACCTGGATCAAGTATGGACATTCTATCATTAAGTATGGCCAAGCCAACCACCTGCGCAAAGCAATTTATTTAAATTTAATTCAATTTATTTGTATAGCGCTTTTCACAGAAAGACAGTCACGAAGATGCTTTACGTTGAGATTAAATAAATGAAAGGGCAGTGCCCAGCCTAATCCCCACTCCAGCAAAATGAGGCAAAAAACTCCCAGTCGGGAGAAAAATCCTCAAACAGTGGTGAGAAAAAACTCCCCAGTGGAAAGAAATCTCAGGAGGAACCTGGCTATAGTGGGGGAGCCCATCCTCCGCGGGCTAGCTAATTAAAGCAATAATGGAATAAAATGGGATCTAAACAGTGGTGTCTGTAGCTCCAGGAAGTGGCATGTCGAGGAAGGAGCTGAACTGGATCATGCTTAGATTAGGACAGCAGCAGCCAGTGCTTATGTTGAAGGACAGGGCTTGAATGGTCCAGGACTCCGTAGGAGGGAAAGATCCTCAGAAAGAGACACAGAAAAAAAAGGGGGGTGAGGCACTGGATAAAACTACCGCATATAATAGAAATACTGTCCTGTCTCAAGTGCCAAGTAAGAATTTAGGAACAATTGGTAATAAACAGTCAACGCCCCTCCATCCGCTTGTTGCATTAAAATTCTACTAGAAAGAAACCATCAAGTACCTTTAATCCTCAGTTAAGAGCAAGTAATGATTCATCAAACTTCAAAACCCCCAAAACCACGAGTTTCATGAGGACAATTCTGGTCCTGAATGGCCGGTGTGTAATGAAGGTTGCATTTCTTCCAATTTCGATGAATAATTGAATAAAAGGGTTATATACAAAAACAAAGTTGCTCATGCAGTAGAGAGAATGTTTCACATAGGGCGCCAAGTTTTTATTTATTCTTTTTTTTGGGGGGGTGGGGGTGGGGGGGGGGGGTCAATCTTGTGAAATTAGAGATGCCGCAGAAACTTCAGATTTTAAAAAATTGCTTTTGCCAATTAAGGCAATTAACTAATTAAAGGCCAGAAAGGGAGCAAAAACTGGGACAGATATGGCCCCCATTCCCCAAACTCTAAAATACGAGTACTCTCCCTTTAAGATAGTCAATCTGAGCGGAATGTGATGTACTATGATTATGCATGCACATTAATTTGGTGCAATTTCAAGCAGTAATCCAAACCTAGCTCATTAACATCACATTGGCATTTTCAGGGATTTCTAGCACCCAAAGGAACCTTGATATTAGGTCTGGTCTGAGGCATGATGAAAAAGTCAAAGCTACCAGCAGCATCATTTTACAGACCCTGCATGTTCACAGCTTTAGGATGACAGTAGTTGCATGTCTTGGTTAATGAAGGAACTAAAACTGTCAAAACTACTGAACAGCATTGAGTAGCAGCTGCTACTCCTGGTGTGACCAGTGAGCTGCTCTCTAGTACAGAATATTTGATAATGCACACGATAGCAAAGCAAAACATTACATTTCTGACAGCAACATTTGAATGGTAGGCAATTCCATCAATTCTCCCAGACTAAGTAATAAAATCCAAAAAACAGCTTCTTTACTATAAATCTTACAAATCCTTGGAATTCTGAGTCATGAAGAGAACGAAACTGGATTGGATACAAGTTCGCAGTTGTGCTACTTTGCTTCAGAGCAGTCCAATCGCGAATTTTGGAAAAGCTCAGTAAATCGCCTTCGGAACTGCATATTGTATTCTAATGCGCAATACCATCCATGAACTTTGGTTTTTATATTTAAAACAATACCGACAGCTCATGTAAAAGGTTGCAAGTTTGCGAGTCTTAATAGAACACTGAACCACAAGAGGCCGGCTGCAGCAGACATGAGCGACGAGCAAACACTTAGGAACGAAAACCGAGCCAACCATGACGCCATATTTTACGCTGCTAAAAGGTTAGGCTATAATGTGCAAGGATCTCAGACACTGATAATACCCACAGAGTCCTCTTAAGGGAGCGATTCCAGCTCCAACGTACACAAGAATCGCAATTTCCTAAAGTTCAAAGGGGTTACCCCACTTTATTTTGTTAACAAAGGAGTACCTTTGAAGCAATGTGTATTTATTGCCCTGTTCAGAGCAGAGCCAAAGTTTCAGCAGCAACATGCATGTATTTACCGTTCTCAGTGAACCAAATGCATAGGCTACTGCTGTTAAATTAGGATCTGGGCTTTGTAATGTCACGATACCCGTGTGATTCCTATTAAGCAGAAGTGTTCATGCGTGTCACGCGCTTAAATTTGTTAGATGATAACAGACTAGGCCTGGTGGTTTTAATGTGACATACTAACAGGTCATCTGATTCTAAAAATTCAGATGATGAAGCCGAATCTTCAGAATCAGACCATCTTTCAACAGAACATAATTCCAGCCATCTTTTTCATCTTATCATCTTTAACGGTGCTTTCTTTGAGTTAGTTTCTCCTTCTGTATTAAAGTGTAGATTTTAATGATGAGCTCTTCGTCCTCCATGAGGTGCTGTTTAAGTAGTGCTGTGTCGGGTCCTGCCATGAGGACGAAAACTGAGGAATAGCGTAGTTCAGCCGTTTAGAAGGAACACTGAGGACGCACCATGGGGCGCATGCGATGTCCCGTGTCTGTAGCAGCCGGACTTCAGCCGTATTAATGGAAACATAGCTTAATGCTCTGGTACTGAACAAACCATAGACGGAAACGACCATTCATGCTCAGTTGGGTCTTAGGCGCATTTACAATGGGCAGAACCTAACTCAACTCGATAAATCATGTATGCATTCGACTGCTAAAAATAAATGCGGACCAATTTTGCATACAATTGAAGCAATGGCTTTTTTAAAAATGTATTTATTCATTTATTTTTTAATAAATCAGTTGGCCAGAAAGATTGTAGAATTGAGGAAACAGGAATTCTTCGTGCCGCGTAGTCGTATGAGTGAGTATTCATAAGGTTTCCACCCGTTACTTGTTAACAATAACCGCAATCCAGGCAGTATAGTCAACATTGTTGCCCATATACCCTGTTAATGTTTGCTGTCAAACATCCATCTGCAACAATAAAATCACCACGACGCAAACTGATCATCATGATCATCCGAACATCACGATATAACCACACCATTTCAACAGGCATAAAAGCATCGAATTTAGCGATTTTCAGGTCCCTGACGTAGTGTGCAAACTACAGCCCGAGCGCGACTGCCAAACCATTCAAGTTCGCAAATTAAGAATTAAATCCCAGTACAAAACGCTTCACAGAAAAACTAGGGCTATGAGTAAAGTACCACCTTCTCTTTGAGGCAAAACAAACACTAGGTCAGCGCACAATTCATGAATCTTGAAGGAAAAGATCGCATCCATGCACTGCCCTCGTGCTATTAAAGTCCAGTGATTGTATTTTATTAATTTATTTAATTTATGAGAGACCGGGACATGCTTAGCAACTAAAAGGAACAGATTTATATCCACAATTAAGCAGCCTTCAGTCAACAATGTAGCACATAAAGCAGAATTAATCGCAAAATTTAAATTACCTGCATATTTGGATTCCAGGGTTGCACAGAAGCTGCCGATGTGGTAAACGGACCCCGTCGGTTTGGAGAAATTGGCGTTCCGCGTCTAGACAGGAACCAGGTCTCAAACTGAATCAGTCCATAGACCGTCATTTTGACTTATAGGAGAAACCTCACTTGAATCAGAATTATCTTGGGTTTTCGATTTGAAAATAGCGTTTGAGGGGCGTTCACGCGCCTTTACCAGTCGCAACTCTAACAGGATAACATATGATTGCAGCAGTAATTCAATTTCATCAGGCGCCCATTTATCCTGGAACACAGAGAATGCACGCCAAAAGCCAAGAAGAAGCGCAAGCAACAACCTATTGTAAACTTAGCAGCAACAGAATAGCAGCATAATAACCAACAAAGACAATGAGGTACAAAGCAATCTGCCTAGCGAGGGACTGCTGCAAGCGCCAGTAGAAACATCAAGCAAAAAAACCAAACAGCATGTTGCATAGCATGAAATGTCATTGCAAACAGCAGCAGAAGAAAGTGAGCTTGACGTCTTTCAAATAGACCGCTGTATGACCTTGTGATGTGAATCCTCCAATTGTGTGCCTGCTGATGCTGACGTGGCTGCTAGCTTACCAGGCTGCTGTCGGCCGATGTACCTCTTCTCAAGAGTTTCCTGCCTGAACTAGTCACACTCATTTGTGCTGCTGCAACATTATCCACCTGGAAGTAAATTCTTTTAATGTTATGATGTCACACTGATTGGCTTTACTCAGTATGGGGAAATTGTTATAAGTGAACGGGTCTTGGCCCCGCTTAGTTTTTCCCATGTTCATAAAGTAGTAGAATATTAGAATTTCCACAGTAGGGGTACCAGTAAAAACTCAGTTTTGTTAACTGTAAAGAAATAGGGTTGAAAAATCTGAGAAATTTACATACTCAGACTGAATATTAGCATTATTTTACTGTAACAATTGTTCGCTACAAATAAAGTCTGTTAAATTAAAAGGTTTGTCTAACAGCCATATTTTCAGTATTACAGATATTGAAAAACTGCATTTACAGATTGCATTTAAGTAACTGGAATGAAATTGTAATGGTAGAAATGAATTGTCCTGGGTGCTAACCAGGCAGTCTGTGCCATGCTAGTTTTAATTCAGTTTGATCCAATTGCAGTCAGTATAGAGTCAAATTAAGTCATGTCACTTCAGCATGTGATTCATATGTTTTTTACTATATACACTTGTAAAAAATTGTATAAATTCATACATAAAAAGTATGTATTTTATGTATTGCTATTGTAAATTTCATAGGCTAAAATATAAGAATTATTATAGAAAAACATAAAGAAAACAGTTTATGATGACATCATATCCCATAACATACAAAAAACTTGTATGTAATGGTACATATACATATATGTTTTTTATACTGATTTAATCATTTTAATTAGATGACATATAATAAACTTATATAAAATATATAAAGAAAGCATCATTTCCCTACAAATTATATACTCTTTACATGCAGAAAACCTATATATAATGGTATCCTTTCATATATGAAAAGCATATGTCTTTAAAACAGACATATAGTTAAAAACTTCAAAGATTATATGAAACATGTATGGAAAACATAATTTTCCATTCAATTTCCCTACAGACCACATACATAATTTTTACTTGATTCATACTTAATTCTTTTTATTATCCTCTATGAAAATGCAAAAGTGGCCACTTTCAAGAGTTTATCATAGTATGAGACTTATAAGCCTTATAAGATGCACAATACATATAAAACATAAAGATTTACTACTATAGGTGTAAATCTTGCATTGTCACATGACCAATTTCATTCCAATGGGTATGTTCGAGGGCATCTACAAGTAACCTGGCTGCGTGAGATTCCCAAAAAATTTCGCGAGAATCTTGCCGAAGTTGCGCGATAAGCCCTCCAATCCCCGCGATGGCTGTGGAGGGCTTATCGCGCAACTTCGGCAAGATTCTCGCGAAATTTTTCGGGAATCTCGCGCAGCTGGCGTACTTGCAGATGTGCTCGAACCGTGGACCTTTAAGGACAACTGAACAGACAACGAAGGCTGGAACACACGCCGACATGGGCATAGCAGTGAACCTGATATTGCAGGTCACGTGATGCCATGGGGGCCAAAAAGAAATTTCTCCATAGGGAATAATTGAAAAAGAAACGCTGATAAATTCGTGAATAAATTTTTTTGACAGCCACAAATTATTGTTACTGAAACGGTTTATTTTTCTCAATTAAATCATTGATGCCTCGTTTCTCGGCAAGGACAAAATGTTTTATTTATATTCAGGCTATGCAAACACCAACAGGTCCTCATATGTAAGCACGTTCTCGTCTCCTCCGAATTTAGCACTGCAGCGGATGTGAGAGGGTGGAGCGATGGGCATTCCTTGCCGTCCGTCTGTGATCAACATTATAGACACGGCTAAGTCGGTAAAACGAGCTGGCGTTACGGTGCAAATATGTTAGCCATTTTATTTTAATTGATGAATGGCTGTAATCCACTCGATTGCCACACTTCATTATGTAGCGCGGCAAAATGCATAGTAAGCTAAGGCCGCTGTTGTGATATCCTAGAACCATGTACACAGCCAACACTCTCCTTATTTTTTCGTATTAAAATGATACGGATATATCCATGAACTGAGTTCCACCAGCCCCCCACCACCACCCAGGTCCAACAAAAAATAGCAGTCAAGTACAAAAATGAATTAAAAACAAAACAAAAAACAGCTGATTCTGCGACAAAACCGCTGGCATATCAAACCATCTCCTTAATCTTCTCAGCAATGTGCGACCATATAATCAACATTATCTTCCCTTGCACCATGCAGGCGAACAGTAGATAATTCAAGGTATACAATATCTAAAAACATGAGAGCCCATTGGCAGAATGATAGTGTGTGAGCGGGTTTCCACCTCAAGGCCAACAGCTTCTTGGCTGCTGTTAATCCGGAGAAAAAGACACGTTTCTGTATAGCCCTTAGCTGAAGCTGGGATACATCGTTCAACAGCAGCACTGATGGAGAGGGGGGGGGGTGACAGTCGCCAGAAGATTTGAGTTCTTTCGCAACCATAGACCAAAGGTCCGTAACCCCAGAACACTCCCACACCATAAGGAAGAAAGTTCCCAGTGCATATGAGGAACATAGTCCTTCATACTTGATGACAAAACTTTTCAGCAATTTGACAGATGAGACCCAAAATGATAACTTTTTTGTGCATGATCCGAACAGGCACTGAACATACATACTCATTATTTGTGGTACAGCTTTTATTAGATCGAAGTTTTTGGTAGGTGGAAACGTGAGTATATGAAATCCGAACATCTAATGTTCGTGAGCAGCATCTGAGATCAACGGGAGTGATGCAGGTAGATTTGACGGTGTGGCTGATTTTCATATGAACGAAGATAATAGCTACAAATCCTAAAAAATACAACAGTTGAGCATGAGACGAAGATCGAGTAGATGTACATCCCCAATTCCAAAATAGTTGGGATGAAGTGTAAATATTAAATAAATTCAAAATGCAATGACTTTCAGATCACATGAGCCAATGTTACTCATAATATAACATAGATAACATTTCAAATGTTTAAACTGAGACATTTTACATTCTTATCCACAAAATGAACTTCTTTCAAATTTTCTGGCTGCTACAGGTCTCAAAAAAGTTGGGACACAGGCAAAAAAAGGCCTGAAAAGGCTAGCCTAAATAACGCAGAGCCGGCCACTATCATAATCACGATCATTTTTTTTTTCCGTTCCGCTCATATGTACATCAGGGTGCAGTCCACAGTGGTCAGACTTCCATTTCCGGTGAAAAGTGATCATGAACACGCACCCTAGGTCGGTGTTCCACAAGCGTGAGCCATTGTCATGGACACCTCGGATACCAGCGCGTTCATGAGCCACACGCATGTGTGAGCAAAAATCATAAAGCGCAGGTCCGCGTGGGTCCGGAAGCTTGTCCCCCATGTCGGCGTGCTGCACCATTGAGCAATTTCCATTGAAATGAATGGGTGGCCATTTTCCAATTGTTTACCCAGTGAAATATAAATTCACAAGCAAATCACTCGGATACCTGACCGTAAAGCTGCTCAAGTTTATGTTGATGACATCTTTGCTCAGCTCAATAAGGCTGTCCATGCGGCTGCAGAGGAGTCTGGTTGTCTGCGTAAATTTTCCCTTAAACCCAAATTCTTTTGGAATGCTAACTTGAGTAAACTCAGGGATGCTAAGAGATTTTGGTGGAGATTATGGGTCTCCTATGATAGGCCTAGACAAGGTGTTGTTTTTGAGTGTTGGAAGCACTGTAAGAAACACTGTATGGCTCTGGCCAAACCAAAAGGTTTTGGAACACTATTAAGAAGAAGCCAGCAGTAAATTCATCTAGTCTGAGGGCTGATGATTTCTCTTCTTATTTTAGTAATGTAATGTCTGAGGATGGTAACCTTGATTCTTGTCAAACTGTTGTTAGAGGTGCTGTTAGGAATGAATTTGACTCTCATAAAAGTCTGTATCATGAGTGTAGTGTTTCTAAAGAAAAGATTAGAGAAATTATCTTATAGCTTAAGAAGGGGAAAGTCCCTAGCGTTGATGGGGTGACTTCTGAACACCTACTCTATGGTATGTCTGAACAGCTGTGTGTTGTTTTAGGTAATGTTTTTACTTGTATGATGAGTTGGCATGTCGTAGGGGCTGACATGTTGACAGGTGTCATTGTTCCTGTTTTGAAGAAAAGCACGTTGAATCAAAATTACCTTTCTTGCTATCGGCCTATCACTTTAAGTACTAATTATTCCAAAATGCTTGAGATGGTTTTGATGCCCGAGGCGGATGTTTGCGGTAACTCACAGTTTGGCTTTAGAGAAGGTCGGGGAATTGATTATGCTTGCTCGTATTTTCATGATAGTGTCAAATATTTTACTAATAATGGTAGCCCAGTGTATGCCTGCAGCTTTGATGCTGCTAAATGTTTTGATAGGGTCTGGCATGATGGCCTGTTTTATCATCTTATGCCTAGAATTCCCCGCAACAATTGGTTATTATTGTATGAATGGTACTGTAATTTGGATGCTGTTGTTAAATGGAATGATATTTTGAGTGACTGTTTCTGGGTAGGTATCCGGCAGGGAAGTATTCTGTCTCCCATATTTTTTACCATGTTTATTGATGATTTGCTGCAGGATCTATCTAACACTGAATCTGGTCTGAAGATTGCAGGATATATTTTCAATCATTTTGCTTACGCTGATGACATCACTTTGTTCGCCTCTAGTGCCCCGGGTTTACAGAATCTTATCACTAAGTGCTATAATTACGCAAATAAATGGTGCTTTATTTTTGGTATAGAGAAAACTAAGTGTATAGTTTTAGGTAATGGGATTTTACAGAAGCCCCCTCCATGGCATTTGGGGTGTAGGGACATTGCAAATACTGATGCTGTCGAAGTACTTTTCAGGTGTTTTCTTTACGTCCAATACTGTGTCAAAATGCCATGTTGAAAAGAGGATTTCCTCTGCTAGACGCAGGGTGTTTAGTCTACTGGGAGAGGGTTTTGCTTATCCTGGTCTAACTAGTGATGTAAAGAAATATTTATGGAATATTGCTATCAAACCAATTTTGCTATATGGATGTAACTGTGTTGATTTAAGTGCCGAGGATTTCAAATTACTTGAATCGTTTCAATCTGATAGAATCAAGAATGCCCTTGGCCTTCCTAAAAGAAGCCACCATAGTAAATTACTTAAGGCTTTGGGCCTCCCCTCTATCTCATTAATTGTTATGGATAGTAAGGTCAAACTTTTTTACTGTATATTTACGACATCCTCACCTGTCAGGATCTTGAACTCTGTCCTGTTAGCTAATTATCCCTGTTATGGCCCCAATTTGTTCTTACATTTATAACACAACAGTAACAGCAAGGGATGACAGACACAGTTTTAAAAACTTAAACACATTTAATTAAACACAACAACTAACTAAACTGACCAAGATTGAATAGAAAAAAAAACAGAAATATTTACTGTCCCTTTTTGTGGGGTGGCTTGGTGATGTCCTGGATAATGAAAATGCTCAAACACAGGCAAAGAAATCCACAAAAGAAACGTCACAGGTCTTGAACAGAATGGCAGGTCTGGTCATCTTCTTGCAATTTCTCCTACTACTTTACTGTCTCAATTCTTTTCCTTATATACTCTTTTGCAGACCCCACCCACATTTAGACCTCTTTTTTTTAACTTTCTGAGACTTGCCCCAGACATGTTCAGGACATGTCTAAACATGACTCCAGTCTGAGCTTAACAAAAAAAAGGTAAATACTGCCATCTAGTGGCCTATATTCACATTACACCTCCATTCCAAAAGGGAAAAATTTTGACTCATAAAGGCAAAATTTTTCTTTTCAATACAAAATGGTTAAGTGAACACTTGTCTATATATACATATCAAACAATATTCAAACACATGATATATATATACACATTCAAACACGGGATAAGCAATCAGCAATTACATTGTCTGTACCCTTCACATGCTTAATTTCCATGTCAAACTCCTGTAAAATCAAACTCCAATTCAACAATCTCCGATTCTTGTTTTTCATCTTACTCAAAAACATTAACGGATTGTGGTCAGTGTACACAATCATTGGCTTTTGTCCTGTACAAACATAAACCTCAAAGTGTTGTAAAGAAAGGACCAGAGCCAATAGTTCCTTTGGTGGCGATTGAACTTCCTGGAGAAGTATGCCACGGGATGCTCAATGTCATCAGAGTCACTTCTCTGTAGGAGCACAGATCCACAAGCTTGGTCGCTAGCATCGACCGTGATGGAGAACGGTTTGTTGAAGTCAGGATATTTGAGCACGGGGAAGTGACACAGCAGAGACTTCAGGTGATCGAAGGCTCTCTGGCATGCATCATCCCAGGTGAACTTTACGCCATTCTTCAGTTGGTTAGTTAGACTGAGAGCAATCTCAGCAAAGTTCTTGCAGAACTTGCGGTAGTACCCGATCATTCCAAGGAAGCGGCGCAAAGCTTTTTTGTTGTCAGGAACTGGAAAGTCCATGATGGCTTGGACTTTAGCATTTATGGGTGCCACCTTACCCTGGCCTATGACGTAGCCAAGATAGGTGACAGTAGCACAACCAAAGTCACTCTTGCTCAGGTTAACAGTCAGGTTAGCCTGGGTCAGGCGCTGGAACAACGTCTCTACATCTTTTAGATGTTCTTCCCAGGAGTCACTCCATGTGATCAGGTCACCGATGTACGCACCCGTGTGTGGCAATCCGGCGATTGTAGACTGTATCATCCTTTGGAACGTGGCTGGGGCATTTTTCATGCCAAAGGGTAGGACTTCATACTGGTACAATCCAGATGGTGTGGCAAAAGCAGAGATGCTCTTGGCCCTCTCAGTTAAAGGCACACACCAATAACCCTTCAATAAATCAATCTTGGTCAGAAGCTTTGCTTGCCCTACTCTATCAATACAATCATCAATCCTAGGTATTGGAAACACATCAGTTCTAGTTACAGCATTGACTTTGCGATAATCTGTACAGAATCTAGTACTTCCATCAGATTTTGGAACTAGCACACAGGGTGAACTCCAATCGGAGTTGGAGGGTCTGATAATATCATGTTTTAACATGTACTCAACCTCTTTCTCTGCAATCTTTCTCTTTTCAGGATTCATCCGGTATGGATGCTGTTTTATTGGTTTGGCATCACCAACATCTACATCATGAGAGGCTATAGTAACTCTCTTTGGAACATCAGGAAACAAATCCTCATATTTCTTGATCAACCTTTCAAACTGATCTCTCTGTGAGGGTTCTAAGTGCTGGAGTTTTACATCAAGATTTTGCAACACTTCAGTGTTTGACAATTTACATGAAAGAACTTCAGCTTTAATTCTTGGTTCATCATCTTGAAACTCCCCCTCATCTTCACACGTTTCGACCATTGGAGAATCTGAAGTGACAGCTGCAACCCTAGCATTTCTGTCATGATAAGGCTTTATCATGTTAATATGACACAATTGTTTTGGTTTTCTCCTATCTGGAGTCTTCACAATGTAATTGAGATCATTGAGTTTTGTCAGAATTTCATAAGGACCATGAAATCTAGCCTGCAATGGATTGGACTGCAAGGGAAACAACACAAGGACCTTTTCTCCTGGTTTAAACTCACGGCTTCTAGCCTTATGATCATACCAAGTTTTCATTTTTCCCTGACTTGATTTCAAGTTCTCTTTGGCAAGGTCACAAGCTGCACGCAATCTTTCCTTGAACTTGCCAACATAGTCTAACAGACTGATATGCGGCTCTTTCTCTTGCCATTGTTCACTCAATAATAGCAAAGGTCCTCTCACTTCATGACCAAACACTAGCTCAAATGGACTGAATCCAGTAGACTCCTGCACTGCTTCTCTAGCTGCAAACAACAGCAAATGAACCCCTTCATCCCAGTCTTTCTCATGGTCATAACAATAAGTCCTCATCATTGTCTTGAGAGTGGAATGAAACCGCTCTAAGGCACCCTGACTTTCTGGATGATAGGCACTAGAAAGAATCTGCTTTGCACCTAGTTCATACACAACCTGCTGAAACAATCCTGAAGTGAAATTGCTACCCTGGTCTGACTGAATTTCCCTGGGAAGGCCAAACAACGTGAAGAACTTTATCAAAGCCTTTGAGATTGCAGTTGCCTTGATGTTACGTAGAGGTATGGCTTCAGGGAATCTGGTAGATGCACACATGATTGTCAACAAGTACTGATTTCCAGATCTAGTCTTGGGTAATGGACCAACGCAATCAACAATGACCCTAGAGAATGGCTCCCCAAATGCTGGGATAGGCTGCAATGGAGCTACAGGTGGGTCTAACTGGTGTTTTCCAACTACCTGACAAGTGTGACAGGTTTTGCAAAAGTTGGAAACGTCTTTCCGAAGCCCAGGCCAAAAGAAGTGTTTCATGATCTTATCAACAGTCTTGTTAACACCAAGATGACCTCCTAAAGGTAAACTATGAGCCATTGTTAAGATCTCATTCCTATAGACCTTCAGAACAACAATTTGCCTGACCACTGCCCAATCTGCATTGGCAGGGATATCAGGAGGGTGCCACTTCCGCATCAACACACCATCCTTGAGATAATACCCAACTGGAACTGCGTCTATTTCTTTATCAGGAAGGGCTCTCCTCTTTAGTACACAAATTTCAGGATCATTAGTTTGCTCCTCAATCAACCGCTTTCTGGACAGAGACAAGTCTCCAGACACATCAGAATCACCAGACCCATCCGGCTGGCTGAATAGAGAACTGATAAAAGTATCTGATAAGTCCTCAAACGGAGAAACCATAGTAGGCCAATCAGAGTCATGAGGCGAACCACCTGAGTCCTGACTATTCAATGTACTGGACGGCACCACATCATCATCTTCTTTAGCCTTCTTGGCCATAGCACGAGTCACTGCGCAAGAAGGATACAGAGATGGGTCCTCATCCCCATTTTCAGTGCTCGGCTGTGAAGTAAGATGTACAGGGGGAACTACTTTGCCCCCAGCCAGGTCATTGCCTAGCAACAGAGAAACACCCTTTATAGGTAGACTTGACATAAGTCCCACCTTTACCTGTCCTGTAACTAAATCTGACTTCAAGAATATAGAGCGCAGGGGTACAGATACAGTCCTCCCTTCAATACCTTGTACAAGTATGAAATCCCCTGAAGCGGTCTCATCACGTAACTCCAAGGAGTCCATCAACAAAAGTGACTGAGAAGCTCCGGTATCCCTTAGGATATATATGGGGACAGGAGTAGTATGCTCATTCAGAGCCACAAATCCCTCTGACACAAATGGAAGAAATTCCTCCCTCACAAAGTCAGCTGTATTAGGCTTTTTAGCCCCACAAGAAACAGGCAATTTAGCAGATTGGTTATCTACTACAGGGGTTTCTAACCTTGTTTTCACAAAGGCATTTGGTTTGGTATCCTTTTCTTTTTCTTTCTTAGCTTTAAGGAACCAACAGGTAGTTGTAACATGACCAGATTTCTTGCAATAACTGCAAACTAGACCACTTTTGTTACTGTCAGCTTTCACACTTTGATCAGACCTGTTACTGGATTTCTGAGCACCATCACCAGATTTGTCTTTGTCTTTGGGTGAGGAATCTTGGGTATCACCGTAACCCTTTTTCTGAAATTGGGACCATTTATTGTTACTGCTAGACTGAAATTTGGACTTATGTGTGAGAACATATTCATCTGCAAATTTGGCAGCTGATTGCAAATTCAGTGCTTGCTTTTCATTAAGGTAGGTCTTAACATCATCTTTAACACAGTTCTTGAATTCTTCAACTAACACCATCTCTTTTAGTGAGTTGAAATCATCCTTGACCTCCATAGAAGTACACCAGCGCTCAAAGCAAACCTGCTTTTCATTAGCAAATTCAACATAAGTCTGATTTTCAGATTTCTTCAGACCTCTGAATTTCTGTCAGTAAGCCTCTGGAACCAACTCATAAGCTCTCAAAATAACCTTTTTGACAACCTCATAATCAGAGGAATCATCTGCAGACAAAGCCGAATAGGCTTGTTGAGCTTTACCCTTGAGGACAGTTTGCAACATCAGAGGCCAGTGTTCCTTTGGCCACTGGAAACTCTTTGCTACCTTTTCAAAACACTGGAAATAGTTGTCAACATCCTTTTCCAAAAATTGAGGCACCAATTTTACCTCCTGGCTAGCCCGAAATTTATTTTCAGTTTGAATTTTTATTTTTAGTTGCTCCATTTGGAGTCTTTCTTCTCTATCGAATTTCTCTAATTCAAAATCTCTCTGTCTCTGTCTCTCTCTTTCTGCTCTTTCCTCTTTCTCTCTCTCAAATTCTCTTTGTTTTTCTTTTTCTTCCCTCTCAATTTCTCTTTGTTTCTCTTTTTCCTCCCTTTCTTTCTCTCTTTCTTCCCTTTCTTTCTTCTCTTCTCTAGCTAATTTTTCCAACTCAAACTGCCTTTGTTTTTCTTTTTCTTCTCTTTCAATCTCTATCATTTTTAATTTAAGTTCCATTTCTATATTTGGATTTTCCACTGGAAACTGTTCCAGATCTCCTGGTGCAAACACATTTTCATCAATGTAATATTCAACTATCTCTCTAGCCAGTCTTGCTTTTCGCGTGGCTGGTTTTACCCCTGTCAGCTCTAAATGTCTGCAAATTTCTAGCAGTTCTGTCTTTTTAAAAGACTTCAAAACCCCTACGGTTGGTGATGCCAAGAAATCATCCATTGCTGTTGTCAATATATATGTATTCAATTAAAAAAAATTAATTTTACAATTTGAAATGTTAGATTTTTCATAAATGACTCACAAAATGGTCTATCCCGGACCTTGAGCCCCCAATTTGTTATGGCCCCAATTTGTTCTTACATTTATAACACAACAGCAACAGCAAGGGATGACAGACACAGTTTTAAAAACTTAAACACATTTAATTAAACACAACAACTAACTAAACTGACCAAGATTGAATAGAAAAAAAAACAGAAATATTTACTGTCCCTTTTTGTGGGGTGGCTTGGTGATGTCCTGGATAATGAAAATGCTCAAACATAGGCAAAGAAATCCACAAAAGAAACGTCAAAGGTCTTGAACAGAATGGCAGGTCTGGTCATCTTCTTGCAATTTCTCCTACTACTTTACTGTCTCAATTCTTTTCCTTATATACTCTTTTGCAGACCCCACCCACATTTAGACCTCTTTTTTTTAACTTTCTGAGACTTGCCCCAGACATGTTCAGGACATGTCTAAACATGACTCCAGTCTGAGCTTAACAAAAAAAAGGTAAATACTGCCATCTAGTGGCATATATTCACATTACATCCCCTAAATGGTTCCATCACTCAGGGCACCCTTTTAAGCGTGGTTGTTAAGGGTGGGTGATGCCCAGTTGACGCAGCTTTCTCTAGATATGGTCCTTGCTCCGCACGGGATCTGCCCTGCAATGAGTCTGTCCCTGAGGATGGGGTGACTGATACTCTGAGGTCCCTCATCTTCGGCGATGGCTATTGCAGGGCGGATTCCGCTGAGCGTGTATTAACCAAACTTATTGTGAAGGCCTTTTGACTTGTCTGAGAGTGAGTTCAGTTCTTTTTGTGATCAATGTTCTTAAGTTTGTTTTATCATGCTGTTGTACTTTATGTAATATGTACTATCTGTATCTTTTATTCTCATTCTTAGGAGGTTTCAATGAATTAAATTAAATTAAATAAAACATCCTTGGCTGCACCATTGAGCAATTTCCATTGTAATGAATGGGCGGCCATTTTCCAATTGTATATCCAGTGAAATATAACATCCTTGGCTCGAACGCACCCTGAGTTTTGTCTACATGCATAGATAGTCTTTCTATTTCGGTCTGTTTGCGCAGGTGCGGCTCGCTGATTGGCCGACAAAGAAAAACAATGGGAGTCGACTTTAGATGCCCTTTAAGTTAGCTTAATTAGGTGTCTTTCATATCTAGAGGACTTAGTTCCTGCCTTAAATCACATTTTGGCAGAAATGTCAATTTATGCCATAAATAATAAAAATTCTGTGTCCACATAGTATTGAGGGGAAAAAAGACACATGAAAAGATATTAAAATATAACTGATCAAATTGAAAAATCATTTGCCCTATTAGTGGTAAAACCGTGTACACGTAGGTTTGAAAACTAGGCAGGCAAGCGAATGATAGAGTCAACCCCGCTTTGTGTCATGTTTCGGTTAAGTTCAGGAAAAATATTTTGAAAGGGCTGAAAACAGTTGAATTCATCGACATTAATTTGAGCTCTCAGATTTTGTTAGAGTTAAATTTCCTCAGAATTCTTCTTACCTGAAATAAATTGAGAAATGGAAAAGTAAACGCAATCATATGCTCAAGTGTATTTTACTCTTCATGCCACGCATGGATATTCCCGTCAGATTTGGCTGAAGCTGTTGATTTGCCATCTTACCCATTTCTCAAACACTATACTCGCAACTGTAATTGGAACCTACATAAGGTGTGCATCTCAAAGCATAGGCTGCAATTTTAGGGTTCGTCACTTACTTCCATCCGACAAACTAACGGTAACCTGAGACGACTCACTAAAACCGAAGCTGTCCATCGGAGATGATGTCATGTCAGTTTGGCGGATGGAATTAGGTGGCGACCCCTAAAAATGCAGCTTTCGAAGGCTGCAGCCGACGCTTTAAGACGCACCCAAGGTGGTCTCAGGACTTACTTCGAGTATGACCGTGGTTAATCGCAAAACTTTATGTAAAACTACATAATCCACAAAAACAGAGAGACATTTATAGCCCGCCTTCTTTATCTTCTTCCGGCTATGGGATTCCTTCATTTGCTCTCAGAGTTATCACTAATCAATTCTAGCTGCGACAAAACATTACCTGCGTTATAATTCAGCAAAGTTCTTACGTTCAATTTTCCCGTAAGGGTGTAAACGCCAAGACGGACTAAGTTTAAAACATTGCGTAAGAGTTAGGGGTAGGATCTGCACTGGCATTACAATTTGAGGAAAACGTACAGTGAAGTCTAAATTACGAAGATGGAATTGCAATACTCGACTGCTCACTGTTCATTTGACATCACTGTGGACACTAGCTTGAATTGATTTCGTAATTATTTTCTGGTTTCAGTAATACATTGGACGTTTTCCTCTGTGTTGGCTAGTTACGAATTCCATCCAACTGCAATAGGCCTGACAGGTAAGTGAGATGCGAGTAGCCCAACGAGGTAGCTTGCTAGTTTTAGCCATCCGAGAACTGTACAACTGACGAGCTGTCATGACATGTACAACTGGTGCCCCACATATTAAGGCAGTCAGATCTATGGGAAGATTATGGGATACTGAATATGCCTTAACAGTAGAGGTCTTTATGAACCTGACGTCCTGTGTGTCGCAAGCTAACATTCATTCGTTAGCTAAGTTAGCAGTCTTGGAATCTTCCCGAGCTAGCCAGCTAGTTAGTTAACAGTTGAACACTGGCCATAATAACGTTACAAGTACGTAGCAAAGAGCTGTAGCTAACGCGAGCTTGCGTGCTAAGCTAATTGAGCTTTTGGTGCTGTTAGTAACAATGTATGCGGCGAAAGCAATCGAACTTTCCTAGTTTGCTATGAATATGGAGAACGTCAGCTAACGAGCTTATTATGTAGCTAACTAGATGCTTGTTCGGTTGACATTTAAACGCCGTACGTAGCTAATCGTTACTGACGTTTGCAGATATTGTTAGCGGCGTAGCCTAGTTAGCTAGCTGACATTAACTGTAGATATCGGACTGTATCGTGTTATGACGTCTTGTTTGGCTAACTTGAATGCACCAAATACGTAAACTTAACTATGCAGGCTGTTCCATTCGTATTTACGTAGCTTATTAGTAGGCTTCCTTGGCCCATAAATTGCAGCAACTAATATTAGCTGACGTTATTAGCTCAGCATTTGCCTGAATCTACGACTGCTGCATATTAGCTAGCTACTGACCAGGAGTTATTTTGGTCCACTTGACAGAATAAACGACTTGCTAGATAAATAGGCATTTCGTTATGAGTGCTACAAATTATTTGTGCTCCTGGATTTGCAAATATATTCGAGAGAGCAATGCAAAGTTGAGGAACATTCGTTGATCATTTTTTGGTCTCACGATTGTGCAGCTTGAATGAGAACTGCGTGTACTATCAAATTAGTGTTACCCTATCTGTTTATCAGTGTTGTAGGCGTGGTTAATGGGCTCGTCGGAGGATCTTCTGATGTGCCTTTAGCTGCATTTACCTCATGGCCGCTGCCTGCAGGTGGTCAGTCAGCTAAACTAATAATTTGTGTCGCCGCTGCATTAAATTAAAGTTTTTGTTATTGCTGCGTGCTGCTGCGTACCACGAGCTGTTGAAGATTAGAAGCGTCTTAATATTTGAAATGACATTGCCTCCAGGGTTGGGGTCAATTCCGTTTTTTTTCAATTTCAGTCCCTCTTCGATTCTAAATGATATATTCTAATTCCACCCCTGATGTATCAATTCCAATTACAATTCAAATTCCGGAATTAACCCCAACCCTGGTTGCCTCTTAAGTTTTTACGTCACCATAAAATGAAGACTTAGTTTTCATTGGTCAAGTTGCTTATTATTGTAATCTAAGGTCAGTTTTTACTGAGTTCATCAATGGATTGCTGGATTCTTTAACAAGTTTTTAATTTTCTGTGATGCCCTGAGGTGAAATGTCAAATGAAGCAGTTGCAAGTATTATGAGTAATTGATCGAAGCAAGATTGAAGCCCCTGGAATGGTTTTGGGGATAAGGCCCTTGCTGAAAGGGTCCAACAGCAGTGATCTTCCCAACTTCATTTATTCAGATGCAAATCAGAATTACAAGCTCCTTTTGGGTTATAAACTTACTACTCATGATCTAGCAACCTACATCTTTGCTATCTGACTGTCCTTTTGTTGTGTTGTCATGAAATGTTTATTGGAATTACTTCAGTATTAGGATCCAGCTGGTGAAGGTGATTCAGGAATACATTTTCTTATGGCTACCGATGGTAGCCGTGGCCTTTTTTCTGGAGCTGACTTCTCAGCATGGCTTTGCACTTAGTAAATATTCCATGGCATTCAATTCAAACCTTTTCAGTTCACCAAGTCCACAGAATATGCCTCAGAACCTTTGTCAGATCAGAATGATCATTTTAATGTGTAAAGGGGATTGATGGATGTACACTGCTTGATGGGGAAAATGTAGCAGATTTAAACCCTGGCTTGGGATTTTGACCTTTGTCTGGAGAGAGAAAATTGGAGAGAACCCTGAATGACCCTTCAGCAAGGCCCTTAACCCCTAATCCACTCCTGGGGCTGCACCCCCATTTCTCTCTGTCTTCATCCCTACCTGCAACTGTGAACTTTGGTATCTCTCACAGGCTGCCCTTTCATGATAGAGTTTCTAAAGTCCCCTGCCTGGTTCAAAAAAGGTTGAAAACACAAGGCATGCAAATTTTCAGCCATAACTCCACTTCTCTATGCATGGGATTACGGTACAGCATAGCATCTGCCACTTTGTAATGTGCTGTATTTGGTCCTCTGTCTCTGCAGGCTGGTTCAATGTAGGATCTCTGCTGTGGGAAGGCCCTTGTCTACAAAACCCTCTCCCAATGCCTTCTGATCCCTAATCCATGAACTTTGACCACTGAGTCCATACCCTATGATTTGCAGTGAGGCCATGTCTGCTGTGAACATCACTAGCAACATCCTGCACCGGCAGCTGCGGGTGAGAGCCGGCATCACCTCCATTACTACTGCTGCAGCTGCGCCAGGATACTATGCAGCTCTGAGGGGATTTAGGAGAAATTGTGGAGTATTGCTGGATATTTTTGGGGCATTTTTGGGCATCATTGGCCACTCATGGACATTATGGGATGTTGACTGGCTGTGCGGGGCTTTGTGGAATGTTCAGCTGCATTGTTGACACTGAGGGGTATTGAGTAATATTGAAAGGAATTGTGGGGGAAATTGAGTCATTGCTGGTTATTTAAGTGCATTGTGGGTCATTATGGAACTGCCATTTGTTCTGTTTGTATGTAAACTGATACTATGTGTGTACATGGTGTATGAACAGTAATTAAGTTATGAATTCTGTTATTTGGAAATCCTGTGTGAATTCTAATCGCTGACCTGTCAATGATGACTGTGTGCAGTGTGTTGTTGGAAGTGCTTTGCATGCTGATAACTGCCTTGTGAATGAAGGCTGTGTGCAGTTGGAAGTCCTGTGTATGCTGATGACTGCCTTGTGAATGAAGGCTGTGCGCAGTTGGAAGTCCTGTGTATGCTGATAACCTCCTTGTGAATGAAGGCTGTGTGCAGTTGGAAGTGCTGTGTATGCTGATGACTGACTTGTGAATGAAGGCTGTGTGTAGTTGGAAGTGCTGTGTATGCTGATGACTGACTTGTGAATGAAGGCTGTGTGCAGTTGGAAGTCCTGTGTATGCTGATAACTTCCTTGTGAATGAAGGCTGTGTGCGGTTGGAAGTCCTGTGTATGCTGATAACTTCCTTGTGAATGAAGGCTGTGTGCAGTTGGATGTGCTGTGTATGCTGATGACTGACTTGTGAATGAAGGCTGTGTGCAGTTGAAGTGCTGTGTATGCTGATAGCCATCATTCACAAAGCAGTTATCAGCATACACAGCACTTCCAACTGCACACAGCCTTCATTCACAAGGAAGTTATCAGCATACACAGGACTTCCAACCGCACACAGCCTTCATTCACAAGGCAGTTATGTGCAGTGTATTGTTTTAAAAGCTGTGTATGCTGACAACTGCCTTGTGAATGAAGGCTGTGTATGCTGATAACTGCCATGTGAATGAAGGTTGTGTGCGGTGTTTTGTTGGAAGTGCTGTGTATGCTGATAACTGCCTTGTGAATGAAGGCTGTGCGCAGTTGGAAGTGCTGTATATGCTGATGACTGACTTGTGAATGAAGGCTGTGTGCAGTTGGAAGTGCAGTGTATGCTGATAACTGCCTTGTGAATGAAGGCTGTGTGCAGTTGGAAGTGCTGCATTTGCTGATAACTGCCTTATGAATGAAGTCTGCGTGCAGTGTGTTGTTGGAAGAGTGGTGTATGCTAATAACTGCCTTGTGAATGAAGGCTGTGTGCATTCTGTTGTTGGAAGTGCTGTGTATGCTGATAACTGCCTTGTGAATGAAGGCTGTGTGTAGTGTGGTGTTGGAAGTGCTTTCTATGCTGATAACTGCCTCGTGAATGATGGCTGTGTGCAGTGTGTTGTTGGAAGTGCTGTGTATGCTGGTAACGACTTTGTGAAGGAAGGCTGTGTGCAGCGTGTTGTTGGAAATGCTGTGTATGCTAATAACTGCCTTGTGAATGAAGGCTGTGTGCATTGTGTTGTTGGAAGTGCTGTGCATGCTGATAACTGCCTTGGGAATGAAGGCTGTGTGCAGTGTGTTGCTGGAAAGTGTTGTGTGAATGCTGATTTCTCGTTTGCTTCCCCAGGATAAGGGTGCACTGGGCTTCCAAAGACACTATCATGTGACTGATTCCTTCATCAAGAGGCTGGGGTTGGAGGCAGAGCTTCAGGTAAGCTACAGCCAATCAGGAGCTGAAGGTGAACCAACTGTTTGACATGCCCTCAGTTCAGCTTGGCTTTGGAAGAGAATGTGAAATCAGCTGCTAATGTGGTCACCTTGTCTCTCGCTTTCTGTCAGGGTCACTCTGGATGTGTAAACTGCCTGGAATGGAATGAAAAGGGCGAGTAAGTTGTTGGGCACGGGGAGGGCTTGTAATTCAATAAATTGGAGTCAGTGGGTGTGTTTGAGTCTGCTTGCTGTGAGTAATGTGTGCAAGCATTTCTTTTTTTTTGCATAAAGGTGTGTCCTTCGTGATGTGTGCACTCATGTTTCTGACTATACAACAGTGATGAACGCAAGGATTTGTAATGGTTTCTGTTGCTGTGTAATGGTGCTGTAATTGTGTGTGTTGTTGGGTAACGGTGATGTGTGTAATGGTGTTTGTTGGCATGTAGCAATATGTGTGTTTGTTTGTAGCAGTGATGTGTGTAGAAATGATCCCTGCAAAAGGTTGTAACAGTGTATTGGTGTGTAACAATGATGTGTTTAATGATTCTTGTTGGTGTGCAACGCTGAAACTTGAAATTATTTGTTACACTGTGCCAGTTTGTACTTGTGATGTGCGTTGGTAAGTAACAGTTGTGTGTAGTGGTATATGTAGATGTGTTACAGTGGTGTGCGCTGGAGTGTAATGTTACCGTGTAGATGTGTTATGGTTATGCGTGTAATGGCGTGTGTAGGTGTGTTACAGTAATGTGTGTTGGCGTAACTGTGTGTACTGTGTCTTTCAGCTTGTTGGCCTCAGGCTCGGACGATCAGCATGCCATTGTCTGGGACCCGTTTCGCCACAAGAAGCTGATTACTATGCACACTGGCCACGCAGCAAACATATTCTCTGTCAAGGTACACGCAGGTGCTCAGGCATGCACATGTTATTGACTGCCAGAAATTTATGTATGTGCACATACAGTATACAGACACGCACATTTAAAACACTAGCACACACGCTTTGCACACGTACGTATGTGCGTACATAGGCTCACAGGCGTTACACAACCCAGTTTCCAAAAAAGTTGGGATGCTGCGTAAAATGTAAATAAAAAGAGAACGCAATGATTTGCAAATCATTTAAACCATATTTTAAATGAAAATGGTTCAAAGACTACCAATCAAATGTCCAAACTGCGTAATTTTGTTTTTGAACAATACCTGTTCATTTTGAATTTGATGCCTGCAATGCACCTCAAAGTTGGGATACGGGCAACAAAGGACTGATTAAGTTGTAGGATGGTGAAAAAAAAAAAATCCACCCGGTTGTACATCTCACGGTTAATTGCTAATTGACAACAGTTCAGTAACATGAATAGGCATAAAAAGAGCATCTCTGAGAGGTGGGGTCTCTCAGAAGTAAAAATGACTAGGCTTAACCACACTGTGAAGGACAAAGCAGGCAAACAATTCAACAATTTCGGGTTAACTTTTCTCAACATTGCAAAATATTTTGGATTTCATCATCTGCAGTACATAATATCACTACATGATTTAAAGACTGGAGAAATCCTTGTATGCCACGGACAGGGCAAAAAACAAATACTGAGTTGACATGATCTTCAGGACCTCAGACGGCACTGCATTAAAAATCATCAGGATTTGGGAGAGGAAATCACTGGATGGGCTCAGGATCACTTCTGAAAACCACTGTTGTGAACACACTCAGTTTCTCACTGCATCCATAAATGCAAGTTAAAACTCTTATCAGGTAAAGATTAAACCGTACATGAACAAGAACTTGGCCCCTTCCCTGGCTCATTTAAGATGGATTGAGCCAAACTGAAAAACCACCCTGTGGTCAGACTGATCAAAATACGTGGTGTTTTTTTTTCGGGAATCATGGACGCCACATCCTCCGGGCTAAAGAGGAGAGGGACTTTCCAGCTTGATATCAGCGCACAGTTCAAAAGCCAGCATCCAAGGCTTTTGAATTGTACATGCATACAGGCACACTAACATTCTAATTATCTGTAATCATCATTGCTGTATGCTATAATGCTGTAGAACAATAGTCATTATTGCTGTGTGCTAAAATGCTGAACTGCTGTAAGTGTTCTTTGGTTTGAAGTATATGAGCTTGTATACGGCGACTCACATTTCTCATTGTGCTTTGTGTCTCTGTCCGTTTCCCTCCATAGTTCCTGCCCCATTCTGGAGATCGTATCCTAGTAACGGGTGCGGCGGACACAAAAGTGCACGTGCATGACCTGACGGTAAAGGAGACAATCCACATGTTCTCTGATCACACTAACCGCGTCAAGCGCATTGCCACGGCGCCCATGTGGCCTCACACCTTCTGGAGCGCTGCCGAGGATGGCATCATCAGGTAAGAGCATGTGTGTGTTTGTGTCTGTGTGTTTAATGTGCTTGCATAGATGTTATATTTGTGGGTTTATAATGTCTGTATTTCGTGCTTCTGTGTATATTTTGCATGTATTTACTGTGCTTGAACAATGTTAAAACTGTTTGTTTCACAGGCAGTATGACCTGAGAGAGAGCAGTAAGCGCTCAGAGGTGCTGATTGATCTGACAGAATACTGCGGCCAGCTGGTGGAGGCCAAGTGCCTAGCTGTAAATCCCCGTGACAACAACTACCTGGCTGTGGGAGCGAATGGGCCTTTCGTGCGGCTGTACGACATCCGCATGATCCACAATCACAGGTACTCACATCCTCATAATCCACACAGGGCTTACAAAATTCTAAAATGAACGGTAGCCCGTCGGGCAAGCGCAAGTGAATTCCTGGTTTCCCGAAAAGTTTACTCCTTACTCGAAACCTCGCTGAATTCGGTCTTAATGCCTCATTTCCCCTACGTGGTACCGGCTCTACTCTACTCCACCCGCCTTGGTGCCGAGTACTTTTCTGGGGAGTTGTTTTCTATTAGAGGATAGTACTACCTCAGCGAAGATGGTCATCATTGCAGCGCAGCACGAAACTATTTAAAATATCTGTGTGCCCAGTTTTGGATGCAGTTGATTCTTTACCACTCAGACAAATGTGTCATGCCACTGCAGTCATTTTTTGATATTATCCACAATCACAGGCGCTCACATCCGTAATATCCACAATCACAGGCGCTCACATCCGTAATATCCACAATCACAGGCGCTCACATCCACAATATCCACAATCACAGGTGCTCACATCCGCAATATCCACAATCACAGGTGCTCGCATCCGCATTATCCACTATTACAGGCGCTCACATCCGCAATATCCACAATCACAGGCGCTCACATCTGCATTATCCACAATCACAGGCGCTCACATCTGCATTATCCACAATCACAGGCGCTCAGATCAGCAATATCCACAATCACAGGCACTCACATCCTCATTATCCACATTCATAGGTACTTGCATCTGCATTATCCACAATCACAGGCGCTCACATCTGCAATATCCATAAGCAAAGGTACTCGCATTCTCATTATCCACAATCACAGGTACTCACATCCACTATATCCACAATCACAGGTGCTTGCATCCTCATTATCCACAATCACAGGTGGGTCAGTCAATGTCAAATCACCCAATACAGAAAAAGCTGGTTGCTGCACCATTTTCAAATTTAACAAGCTTCCACTAACTTAAAGATAATGCCAAAAGAACATCCCATGCAAAATTTTAGATCTCTAATTCAAATAGTTTTCAAGCAAAATAGTTTTTAAATATTGGCAATTTAGGCCTGAACCAGCCCCCCCTAATCCTCGAGGGTATTTTTTAGAAAATGAAGTGCTTGTATCTCAGCTTCTAGGCAACATAGCATCACCAAATTTGACATGCAAGTTCTCTATAAGTAGCTTGTTAAATAAAACCCTTCCTAGCCTTCTAGCTTGTGTGTAGTAGCTACTGGAGCTTGTCAAAAATGCCCAAATTTATGAAAAATAAGCTCGCGAATGGGTTTTCAAAACCCTACAAAACAAGAAATAGTGCTCATACCTGCTCTAATACCCTCCAGTTCCATTCTTAACAACATTATGCAGTATTTTAACAAATTAGAGCCCCTTAGCTTCATTATCTGCAGAGATATAATCAGCTGAATTTCAAATCGGAGTGAAAATTATCGAAAATTGCCAAAATTCGACAGGCCAGCAGCCAGTGTAGCACAGGTGGCAGGGATATGAAACTTTGTGCAGGAAAGCATCTATCATTTGGCTGTTTCCACATAATAATTGCAAGTTTTCCCCATCACAGTATCATAGAATTTTTTTCACATTTTGTAAGCTAGAAGGCTAGGAAGGGTCTAACAAGCTACTTATAGAGAACTTGCATGTCAAATTTGGTGATGCTATGTTGCCTAGAAGCTGAGATACAAGCACTTCATTTTCTAAAAAATACCCTCGAGGATTAGGGGGGGCTGGTTCAGGCCTAAATTGCTGAAACTTAAAAACAATTTTGCTTGAAAACTATTTGCATTAGAGATCTAAAATTTTGCATGGTATGTTCTTTTGGCATTATCTTTAAGTTAGTGGAAGCTTGTTAAATTTGAAAATGGAGCCGCAACCACCCCTGGGTGATTTGACATGGACTGACCCAGGTAATCACATCCTCATTTTGCGCAATTACAGGTTCTCACATCCGCAATATGCACAATTACAGGTACTCACATCCACCATATACACAATTACAGGTACTCACATCTACAATATGCACCATTACAGGTACTCACATCCATAATATACACAATTGCAGGTAGCCACATCCGCAGATTCACGACCACAGATACCTAGATCCTCATTATCCACGACCACAGAAAACCACATCTGCATGATGCACAATCACAGGAACCCAAATCCACTTGATGCACAACCATGAGTAGCCACCAGTATCCGCTTCACCAACGACCACAGGTTCCCATATCTGCCTGATTCACAACCACGAGCACCCAAAATGGTGTGACCAACAACCACAGAGACCCACATCCGCTTGACCTGCAACTGCAGATACACATATATGTATGACCCACAACCACAGGCACCCAGAGCCATGTAGCCAATAAACATAGCTACCCATATCCGCATGACCCACAATCATAGGTACCCAAAATCACATGACCAAAAGTCACGCGTATCCAACGCTGCATGATCCACGACTGCTCATACCCATCACAGGCTCCCTAAACTGCATGGTCCACAACCGCAGTTACCCTGAACTGCATGATGCACAATATTTTCCTTGTTTGATTGAGCAAACACGTGTTGCATAAATGGATAATCCAAAAGGTCTGATCTTGCTGCCATGTTGCGGCCTGATCACCCTCCTTCCCCTCCACCTCCCTGCCTCCACTTCCTGTCTCTCTCTTGCTCCTCCTTCTCTCTCAGGAAATCGATGAGCCAGAATGTTGCCGCCGGTGTGCATACTTTTTGTGAGAGACAGAAGCCTATTCCTGATGGAGCAGGCCAGTACTATGTAGCAGGTTTGTAATTGGCTTTTTTTTTTTTTTTTTAATTAGGATGAGCCTGCTTTTAAGCAGGTAAACACTAGAGGGCCCTGTTGGCTTGCGTATGACTGCGGTTCCACTGCTGTTCAACAATGCTACGAAGCTGCTTCCATACAAATCAAAATGCTCCATGCGGTATCCAGCCGTTAAATTCCAAAAGCTTGTGTGTTTAAGGCCGACTTTGCAACAACATCTTGTCCAGCATAGAGCAGGAATGATACAAAAGTCAAGCTGAGCTTCTCAAATGTTGAGATTGCTTAAACTTTGACTTTGTGTGGAGCTAGCCTTTTTGTAGTGTATCCAGTCATCTCATAGCTTTGTACAAAGTTGACAGAATTTTAAACTTGGATCAGCTGATTCTGCTTTTCTCATATTTTTTTGGGCTGAGCGAACCAAATGATAAAGATACGGGAGGGAGAAGACTTGCTCGCTGTGACTACGAGAAGAAATGTTAAAATAGTTTGCTAATTTGTATTATCACTTCTATCAACATGGCCTGGAGCCCATAGCCATGTCTCGTAGCATAATTGGCTAAACCAGTTGGTGAAATAAGTTGGAGTATAATTATTCATAAATTTCAGTGTCACCATTCTAGCTCTCAATTTGGCTTTCTGTAACCACAGGCAACCTGCCTCTATTGACCCTTATCACAGCTTGTTAACTAGATTTCAGTTTGAATCTCTGAACTAATTCATGTTAACCTCAATTTGATGGATGATGGTAGGTTTCATCAGCAAGTGGCACTTGATTAATCTCCCATGTAGGCAAAGCCTTCGTTTGTGTTGTCACGTGATGCTTGTCTTGTAGTTGTGTTAGCCGTGGTGTAGCCAAAGCTGAAAATAAGGTGGACGCCATGTATTAATGACAAGTCTTGCAGTGTCTTAATCTCATTCCTTCATCTTTTTAAAGAAACTTAAATAAGTTCAAGTGTTCGGAAACTATGCGTTTTAAAATAACCATTTTCCTCAATAATTACCAAAGGCAAGAAAATATACACATAAATGTGTATACATACTGTAATGTGTGCATGTCTGTATTGATATAAATGGCTTCTAAAAAGCCAAACAAAAAAGATGGCAGAACTAACAGGATTTGAAAAGCACTCTTCTTTATGAAAATGTTTTCCTTTTATTAGAAAAATTCATTGGCAAATAGACTCCACTTTTTTCGTAATCTGGTATTGGGTCATAATATGATGCACTACATTCAACACACGAAAACATTTTACTGAAAGGACAAAGTACTCTGGAACTTTCCCTCCTCTTTTTTGGCACATCCTCCAATTCCGCTTGAGCATCACGATTGCCTGCATAAAATATAGTAAAACAAAGTTTTAAAAGGCCCTCTCTTAATTTTGAATAGTGCTGATTTAAATGCTCCAAATGAAGGTTTTTTTTTTTCTAGTCTTACCTAAGAGAACTGGCAACAAATAATAATGTAGAGTGTTTTTGGATGGAACTTATTCTCAATCTTTTTACCTAATTAAGAATAAGTCATTAGGGGTTTATAGGGATGTGCGGAGTCTGAACCTGTGTACGGCTGCTGTCACACTGCGGCAGTTTCTCAGGCTGTCATCTCCTCTATAGGGCACCTGCCGGTGAAGCTGCCAGACTACAACAACAGGCTGCGGGTGCTGGTGGCCACTTATGTTACCTTCAGCCCCGATGGCACTGAGCTGCTGGTCAACATGGGCGGGGAGCAGGTAAATTTGCAGACTCTCATTTGTTGGATGAGCTGGAGGGGGTGGGGCGTGGCTCCTCATGGTTGACGAGGCTGCTCCTATTCGCAGGTGTATCTGTTCGACCTGACCTTCAAACAGCGGCCATACACCTTCCTGCTCGCCCGCAAGTGCCACTCAACCGGAGGTACTCTCCAAAATACCCCCCCCCCCTCAGTTTGAGTACGTGCGTATGTTATTCCCTGGTCACCGTGGTTGCTGACACACCTGATGTTCTGTGTGGTTCCTCACAGAACAGGTGCAGAATGGGAAAACGTCCAACGGGATTCACCTGCCGGCCAGCCGACTGCGCCTGTCTGAGGGCAAGATCTGCAGGTACCACCCCTTACACATACACGTGTACTTACACACACACACCCACACACACACACTCTCACGCGTGCATGCTCTCACCAACTGACCAACACCTCACTGAGGGTACATCTTGTAGGTAAACTCTAAATTCTCACACACTCAGATGTGCACACATACACGCATCCTTTTGCCTCTATCCTTGTGACATTACATTGACTTCCACTCATTCTTTGTGTATCTGTACAGCCTTTCCCTAATCTTAATAAGCAATGCATGACTAACCCAAACCCTTGCCCTACGCTTAACCTTTCCCTAACTCTCACCTCACCCTAACCTTAACAAATAAGTCACAGTTTGCCTTTGTAGTTGTAAGGACACATGAAAATGTCCACACTTCCCAAATATGACTGTACTCTGTAGGACAAAAATGTTTTTGGGTTCTTACAAGAACACACAAGTGTGTATATAACACACGCACATGTATACACTTTCCTCCCAGTGGCCTGGGTGACCTGAATACCCCCCCATCTCCACTTCAAACAGGTAATGCTGTGGGGTAAATATGCCTTCCCCCCCTCTTTCCTGGCATTGGCTGAATCCCAATCTCCTCACGGACTCTCAGACTTTGAGGCACATCCTCGCCAAGTCTGGGAGGCCAGGCTATTGACCACACCCAAAAGTCAAGTGTCTCTGTACGCGTCACGAACAACTCAATGTTTATCACTGAAGTGCATGACAAGTCTACATGGCGTGCGCCTGGAGCTCGATACCACGCGCTTTTCTTTATTTCCACTCATATCTCACTGGAAAAGCAATAAAAACGGACTGATTCTCTAATTTGCGACAAATAGGTTACAGACTTCACCGGTGCGTGTTTAATGGCGCTAAGTACATCTTAATATATTTCCTGAGTTCCTTTGCAGTTTGCTAAAATTCATAAAAACTGAATTGTCTGTCTTGTAGATGCCTTGGTCGCCGTATTAGTAAACTCAATAAGTCCAAGAGCACGGATTGTCGGATACATTTTGTAGGTGCGGGTTTTTTTTTCCCCAATAATCATGGACAATTGTTTCCCGACAACTTGCGATGTCATAATGGTGTGTTCCATTTCGCCTTCTTGTGACATTTCGAACCCTCATCAACACTCAAGCACTACAGCTGCGTACACTGATGACCTCAATGAAGTCCTATGGTTCAGGATTTGAGTCTTTAGGGTGGAGATCTTGGAGTGGAGAATGATATTCAGCTATTTTCTCTCTCTCTCCTCGGTCACCCCGTAGTGGCCTGGGGGACCTGCCTCCGCACCTGGAGCGGGTGAAGCAGCAGGCTAACGATGCGTTTGCACGGCAGCAGTGGACTCAGGCCATCCAGCTGTACAGCCTGGGCATCCACCAGGCCCAACACAACGCCATGTTATATGGAAATAGGGCCGCAGCATACATGAAGCGCAAATGGTGAGTGTGTGTAATTAATACTATGCGTGCATCATGATGTAAGTGCAGTACATATAATTATGTGTTGTATAACTATATCTGTGTGTGCGCTCATGTGCATAATGGGTGCACTAGTTTGTGAAGGAGTATTATCATGGGTATTGTAAGTCTAACTGTGTGTGTAATGGTGTTTGACAAGTGTAATGATGTATTTGACTGTGTTTGCGTGAAAGAAGTGTTTTGATGTGAATAACCAATTTGATGGCGTGTGTGCGAAGGCGTGTCTGTGCATAGTGCTTTGTGCGAACATTTGAAGTGAGCATGATGATGTGGATGTGCATCTAATAAGTCAAAGTGTGTGTGTGTGTGTGTGTGTGTGTGTGTGTGTGTGTGAGAGAGAGTGTATTTGTGTGAGTGTGCGTATATGTTCAAAACTGCATAATGTGCTGCAGGGACGGAGATCACTACGATGCATTGCGGGACTGTCTGAAGGCGATCTCTCTTAACCCCGGCCACCTGAAGGCCCATTTCCGCCTGGCACGCTGCCTGTTTGAGCTGAAGTATGTGGCCGAGGCGCTGGAGTGTCTGGATGACTTCAGGGGAAAGTTTCCGGAACAAGCCCACAGCAGCGCCTGTGACGCTCTTGACAAGGATATCAAAGCTGCACTGTTCTCCAAGACTGATGGCTGTGAGTCCACACGATGCAAGTGAGAGTGTGTGCATACATGTTTTACTATTCTTGTGATGACTACAAATGCCATATGGGCACTAAAAGACCTCACAACTATAGTCTGAAATAACTGCATTGTGGGGACAATTTTTGTATCCCTATTTGGGAAAGTTTAATTCTGGGCTCAGGTTTAGGTCTACGGTTAGGGTTGTGGTTAGGACAAGATCAGTTATTTGAGTTAGGCTCTTAGTTAAAGTCAAACAAAACATATGTTACAGCTCTTACCAATAAAAGTACATGTTCTTGTCATTCCTTAAATATTTTTGCAATTTTTACGTAGCGAGTAATCGAACGTCAAACCTCTGAAATACAACTCATTAGCGCCAGTTCATGAATGCCGTCATTCTGTATACAACCCCTATTTACAAAATTGTAAATTGTGAATAAATGCAAAATGCAATGATTTTCAGATCACATGAGCCAATATGTTATGTACAATAGAACACAGATAACATTTCAAATGTTGAAACTGAGACATTTTATATTTTTATCCACAAAATGAGCTAATTTCAAATTTTCTGGCTGCAACAGATCTCAAAGTTGGGACAGAGGCAAAAAAGGGCTGAAAAAGCAAGTAATATATGAGAATCAGCTGAAAGAACTTTTAGAAAGTAATTAAGTTAACTGGCATCAGGTGTGTATCATGATTGGCTATAAAAGGGATGTCTTAGAGAGGCTGAGTCTCTCAGAAGTAAAGATGGCCAGAGACTCTCCCAACCCGTGAAGGCTTGCGAAAAAAAAAAATTGTGGAATACTTTAAAAACAATGCTCTTCAACGTCAAATTGCAAAGGCTTTGAAGGTCTCATATTCGGCAGTGCATAACAACATCAGAAGATTCAGAGAAACTGGAAAAATCTCTGTGCGTAAGGGACAAGGCTGAAGACCTTTACTTGATGCCCGTGATCTTCAGGCCCTCAGACGCTACTGCATCACTGACTGGCATGATTCTGTCATTGACCTTACTAAATGGGCCTAGGAATACTTCAAGAAACCACTGTCTGCAAACACAGTCCGCCATGCCATCCACAGATGCCACCTAAAACCCTATCATGCAAAAAGGAAGCCATTGTTGAGCATGATCCAGAAGCGCCACCGTGTTCTGTGGGCCAAGGCTCATTTAAAATGGACTGTAGCAAAGTGTCCTGTGGTCAGACGAGTCCAAATTTGACATTTTTATGGGAAATCATTGGCGTTGTGTCCTCCAGGCTAAAGAGGAGAAAGACCACCCCTCCTTTTAGCAGCGTTCAGTTCAAAAGCCCGCATCTCTGATGGTATGGGGATTCATTAGTGCATATGGTGTGGGCCATTTTACATGTTTTAAAAAGCACCATGAATGATGAACGGCATATGAAGGTTTCAGAGCAACATATGCTCCCCTTCAGATGACCTCTATTCCGGGGAAGGTTTGTGTATTTCAGCAGGACGATGCAAAGCCACATACTGCAGCTATTACAACAGCATGGCTTCGTAGTAGAGGAGTCCAGGTGCTGAACTGGCACTGCCTGCAGTCCTGATCTTTCACCAATTGAGAACATTTGGCGCATAATTAAAGGAACAGTCTGTCAAAGGAGACCCAAAACTCTCCAGCAGCTGGAAGCCTGTATTAAACAAGAGTGGGATCAAATTCTAACGGCTAAACTCAAACTTGTCTCCTCAATGGCCAGACACCTCCAGTCTGTGTTAAAAAGAAGAGGGGATGCTGCACTATGGTAAACAGTCCCCTGACCCAACTTTTTTGAGACCTATAGCAGCCATCAAATTAGAAATGAGCTCAATTTGTGAATAAAATTGTAAAATTTCTCAGTTTCAACATTTGCTATGTTATCTCTGTTCTATTGTGAATAAAATACTGGCTGGTGTGATTTGAAAGTCATTGCATTTTTGATTTTATTCACAATTTACACTTTGTTTCAATTTTTTTGGAATTGGGGTGGTATTTTAACCAATCAAAAAATACTTTGTGTGGCACTTTCCAGGAGTTTATGACGCAATAGGACACCAGGAAATCAGATGAATTATTTAAAGTGTAGACAAATTAGTCTTGATTATTGCTCGTGCTGCAGCTTCATTTTTCACCAAATAATCAAGTTTCGATATTACCTATCATTATTAGAACCTGAGCGACAAAATCAGTCATAATGCTGCTATGTGCGGCTGTCGGCTGCTCTAACAAATCGGGAAATTTGGACCCACCCGCGGGCATAAGCTTGCATAGATTTCCCTCAGCGAAGCACTAGCTTACTAACTCTAGCTTACAGTAGCCATGCGGGCGCATGAGTCCTCGTGTCCGGGTGACGTGGCAAGCTACCCCACTTCCAGGAAACATGGCGCTCTGCCAACAACATATGGGTCAATGACAAATAAGCCTTTTGATAATGTTTTTTTAAATATATCTTTAAAAATGTACAGAATACATTTATTTGAATTTGGAAGAGTCTGTTTAAACAAGTCTTAATGGTTACACAACATTTACAGGTTTTTAATACAGTTTTAGACTGTATTTGCAATTTCACCAGCCAAAAAATGACAGGTGGTGCAACCAAAAGTTGGGGGGGGGACACACATTTCCCTCTTTTTTTTTTTTTCTTTCCCCCTTTTTTTTCTAAGTGATTTTTTTCAGTAAGTATACCTGAGAGTGTCTACTCTGCCTGAAACATTATTTTGTAATTGAGCTGGGTATTAAAAGTAACTTATGGATATTTTGTTGTAGGGGGCAGGTATTTTGGTTTTCCAAACAATTTAAGAACTATTAAACTTTGTTTATTTGAAGGGTTTTCAATATAAAATTATGCACCCATATTAATATAATGTTAATTTTAAATTACATAGCTAATAAATTTCACAAAGTGTTAACTTGCTGGAATGGTTGCGCCACCTGACATTTTGAGGGTTTGAGATGGCAAAACATAAAAATATATCATTTTTATGATAAACTGGAAATATACTCAAACAGGTTTGATAGAATATAATGATGCTTATTATGAATCACTTAAAATTATTTTATTAGCTGTTGGATAGCTCACTCGGTGAAGGCACTGCGTTGCAGTGCAGACGTGAATATCACGTCGCGGGTTCGAGCCCTGGTTGTACCAACTGGCAGTGGTCGACAGCTTTGTCAGTGTAGCACACAATTGGCTATAGTGCTACAGGGTTTCAAATTGGGAAGGGACTGTTGGAAATGGGAAATAAAATGAATAGCTTTGTTCGTTGCTCAAGCGCCTCCTGTTGGCCAGACGGGCGCTCATCAGGAAGACTCTAAGCCTGGTCATGTCTGGGTATCCTCCGCCCTCGTTCTGAACTTGTGAAGATTCAACCAATGAGTGTATAAGAAGCAGTGGCTGACAGGCACGTGCTTCGGAGGAGAGCCATGAACTGTCTTCACTCTCCTGAATTGGCAACAAACGAGCAAGCCTTGTACATAGTTCACCAATTGGGCATTCCAGATTGGAGTGGGATTGGAGATGCCAAATTTATTAAAAAAAATATATAGATATTTTAAACCAAAGCAGCGAAATCAGACAGTGTCACGTCATTGAACCGTATACATCTGATCTTCTCAAGCAGATGTAGTCGTTAAAAAATTTTCAAAAATTACCCAAAATATTTTGAATAGAAGGGGCAGAGTACTTTTAGTGGGCATCTGCTGTACTAAATGTTTTCCTTGACTTTATGGTGAGATGGAAAAATGGGGTAATTTTTGGAGCTATAGGGGTAAGATTAGGGTTTATTTCTAGGATTTTGGTGTGAAAATAATTTTTCAGTCTCCACAAGTATTGTAAAAACAAAGGTGTATGTGTGTGCATGTGTATGTGTGTCCAAACAATGACTGCTGGCTAGTTGGTGTATTCGTTAAATGCCTAAAATGAAGTCCTTGGATATATTTGGATTTGCCTTGCCCATTGTCGAAGACCTTTTGTCTTGGCGTGATTACTCAAACAAATGGAATGAACCTCATTTTGTGTCCACGACCTCTCCTGTAGCACTACTACCAGGTCAAACTTTACATATCCAAATGCATAAACTCAAAACCGTTTCAATGGGTATCAAGTCACACCTCTTGTGATTATTTTTGGTACATAGCGAAGGGCTGGTATTAATGTTGGTCACCCCATGACCTTTGTTGTGGAGCCCCACGACAAGTCCAAACTTCTAATGTTGGGGTAGGCAGGGCAGTTTGTTGCTTGACCTGGTTACTGAAGAGTGGCTGGTTTAAGCCTCTGGTGGGCCTTTGGATTTAGCCAGCAGCCATACCACTATTCGATCTGCTCCAGCCACGTGGCTGAAGCTAAACACGTGTGGGCTTGGTCAGTACCTGGATGGGAGACCACCAAGGAAAACCATTTTGCTGCTGGAAGAGGTGTTGGTGGGCCAGTAGGGGGCGATCTTCCATCTGGCGGAATAATCCCCAATGCCTCACTGCAGTGATGGGGACTCTGTACTGAAGGAGACGCAGTCTTTCAGATGAGACGTTAAACCGAGGTCCTAACTCACTGTGGTCATTAAAGATCCTATAACACTCTTCGATAAGAGTAGGGGGTTCCCTGGTGTCATGGCTAAAGTCCCAACCTGGCTCTTTCGATCTGCCACCTAATCATCCCCTGATCCAATTGGCTGTGCAAATTGCCCTCTCCCTCCCCACCTCAACCCCCTGGGCTCCCATGAAAAAGAGATTTCATTCTCAATGGGACTTCCCTGATTAAATAAGGGGTAAATAAATAAAAACTTGATCTGGAGAGATGAAGTTGGGAAGAATTCTGCCGTTGCTCTTGGGACTTCACCCCAGTTTATCCCTGGAATTTCTCCCGGGGTGTCCTTGGGAAAATGTTACACAGCTTAAAAAAATTGTCATAACTTGTACAGCTTTAATGAAAATCAACATTCAACATGTTGGTGCAACATTCTTGGTGCATAGAGTACTAACCTAATTGATTGTGGTGGTTCTGTAATGTTTACTGTGGTGCTACCACTCGGCCAAATTAAACATCTCAAAATGCTTCTTAAGTTTAGTAGGGAATCATATCACATTTTTTGCGATTAGTTCTGGTGCATGGAAAAGGGTTGTTATCAATTTTTATCATTCTGTAACCTTTACTGTAATGCCATCATGCGGCAATATGAGTTTTTAAAAATGCAATAACTTGAACAGTTTTAATGTGAATCCTGTCAAATCTGCTTTTGACATTCCTGTTGCATAGAAGAGGAACAATGTTTATTTTGATGGTTCGTTATGTTTGCTTTTGTGACATCATTAGGTGAAACTACATTTTCAAATGCAGTTAGTTTAACTATTCTGATGGGAAAAGATTAACTTGGCTGTGAATCCCACAGTGCTTGTCCGTCATCTTTTTGTTCTAGTGACTGACCATCCTGTTTCACCACTTTTAGGCAAAACTTAACCTTTTCAAAGATGTACTCACTCAAATAATTATCTGGGAATAAGATAACATTTGCTGTGAACATTCCTCAAGCCGAGAGTACTTCTCCTGTTTTCAGGTAGTTCCACTACTGGGCCAAACAATGTATTTTGCCAATAATGCAATAGTTTCAGGGATATACCCTGCTGTGGGCACGGACAGCATTTGTTCAGTTTGGTAACAGGAATATGATTCATTTCTCCTGTTCTGTATGCATGACTGTTCCTGCTGTGCGTGTGATTCTATAGCAGCGGAGGATAAGAAAGGCAGCAGCTCGCTGCGGTTCCACTCCTTCAGCCGGAAGGAGTCCATCCCGGAGGATGAAATGGCGCTGCGTGAGGGCAGCTTGGACTACAAGCACCGATACTGTGGCCACTGCAACACCACCACCGACATCAAGGAGGCCAACTTCTTTGGCAGGTCAGTGGGGGGAGGGGGTTTAACTTCATGTTTTGGGGCCATCTATTCTATGAACCTCCACACTGTTGAATATAATTCCTACACATTCTTTGTACCTCACCTTACTCTGCCCTATCCCCCCTCTATTTTTATTTCTTCCTCTCTCTCCCTCTCTGTCCAGAGCGGTAGATAACTCAGAGTGGCGACACCCATTGACTTCGTTGTTCGAGTGCTCACGTGGTTTGTGGGGAAGCGCTATAGTTCCAAACAAACACCGCGCTGACATTATCTCCTATGGGACTGACAGCAGCGATTGCATTACTGAACATTAAATATAAAAGGGGACCTAACATGCTGATCCTTCTTTTAATACATAATAGTAATGTTATAATGTTGGCTGTCCATAAATAAAGAACCGAAAATTAAACAGGTAATTCTTTCCTGTAGAAGTGATCAATTCGCTAGCTCCACATAGGCAACTTGTCCGCGCTATCGGAACTTACAGTCTGTAAAACCTGTATTATGTTCATAACATATCTGAGCTCTCTCTAGCTGTCGCGTACTAGGCTATCCATAAAGCTGCTTTCACATCAGACACTAAACAAATTTTTCGCAGGGCGGATTAGCCTAGATTCAAAGTCAATGCAAAGACGCAAATACAGGTGTCATGGGCTCGTTAAGGAGCTTTCACACCTGACGCGAAACATTACATTCAAGGTCATGACCATTTTTCAGCTACTGCATGTTAGTTTGCGTGCTCTGCTAATTAAAAATGCTTCTGGTCTTAATTGTAGCGACCAGATGCAGATTTTGCAGAGCTTGGGGTGCGTTTTTGGGTGCTTATGAAACGATCGCTGTACTTATCCATGACCGGGCAGAGCCTGATACATCTCCAATGTCTGGGCAAGCTCTCTGATACTACCGGTGAAAGCAATGGGGAAGCACACTGCCTTATAACAGTCCGGTATAACAAACGCTGCATTGCCATCGATTGAATATTGTATTCTGTCCTGTAAAAGTGATCGATTCGCTAGCTCCACATAAGCAACGGTTCAAGCAGACGGAACTTACGGTCTGTAAAACCTGTATTATATTCATGACATAACCAGAGCTCTGTCTTGCTCTCGCACGCTATCCATAATGCGCCCATTTTCCCCGAGGAAAAGCTGGTCATTCCAAAGCAATAAGTAAATCATTACCCTGGGCAATTTCCGAAAAGGCCGTTTAGCTTGGAGCTTTCGCCCCTCTGTCATATACCAGCGTGGAAGCTGTTTGTTTCTGCACGCTAACAACACACCCCAGCTATGCACACGAACCAGCAGGTCCTATTACACACCGAAGCAGTCCATAAGCTGTTGGTCCACTTTTAGCTGCTCCTCACTGTCCATGTTTCCCTCTAAATGCAGACCCACCGGATTTCTCCGGTCTACACTTGGGCATGTCGACCAGTTCTACAAATGTGTCTATATGGGGTGGATTCTAGCTTTCTCTGCATCCGAGCTACAGAGTAGTAAAACCGCTGTACTCACCATCTGTTGCTGGAGCAAACTGTAGCCGATAGCAAATTCGTGCTTGAGCTGCCAGACTTTCGCACTGCGTCCTCCACTTTCGCCGTTGTGTTTATTAGAACAAGTTAATTTCATTAGATCTATACACATGTACTTCGTTAGATTGCAGAATATGCCCGTTGAGTCCCGTCAGTTTCACTCTTTTTGCCGGAGCAGGAAAACTGCGTTCTGCTGCCTTGTCCCGCCAGATCCGCCCTCCACAGAGCTGGCCAGGCAGTAGAAAGTGGGCACACGGGGAGTGGGGGCCATAGCGGAAGAGCCACCCCAATGAGGCGTTTCAGGCAGAGACTACTATGGACTACAAATGGGGTTTTTTGAGGATGGCAGTATGAGCGAAATAAGTACCTTTTACCTGTATTTACTTTATGCGATCAGGAGTACTCTAAGGGAGTCAAAGACCAAAATATAAACTTATAAAATAGCATATTAGGTCCCCTTTAAATTAAACCTTACACAATTGCCGCACATTTCTCTCAATGAATTACATTATTTCCATACATGTTTATAGAGGTTGTGTTTTTACTCCTCTAAGGTCATGTCATAGCTTTTGGAGGGAAAGATTCATGTTAGCATCAGTGAGCTAGTAGGGCTACTTATACGTACCATTGATCCACTATAATTTCTAAGTAAATTTAATTCTGTATTTACACTGTCATGGGGATGGATAAATTTACATATTTAACCACTATGCTCATTTCAGAGCCCTTGATATTCTCAATTCTAATGTTTTGATAAAATGAACGAAATATGAGTAACCTACAGCTGGTGAGACCAGGAGACGAAATGAGATTAAATACAATGACTGATGTAAGGAAAGGTTTTCAACAATAAGATTTTTATTGAACAGTGGACAACAGGACTGCACAGAAATTGAAGTTGATTAACAAATTATACTAGGAGGGGTGCAAGTGTGAGGGAGTGAACCATGAGTGAATCTTGAACAACAAATAACAAAAGCAATACTATGTTGTACATAGTAATGTGGCAGGATGGTGGTGCATGTTTGATTATAATTTCAGCTGTAATGTGATTTACTCATATTTAGAGGTACATATTGCAAAAAGATCTGTACAGACATAGATCATCACAAAATGAAGAAAACTGCCAAATATGAAGTTCATTGGATGTACAGTTGCTGAGAAATCTGTGTTTTCTTGTTGAAAATCTGTATTTTTAGAAAAATGTGATTTTAGTTTGGCAGTAATGATGTGATTGAAGTTTGACAGTCATGGTCTCAGGAGGAATATATTTAGTATTTTGTTTTTAGGAGTTTTTTACCTCCTTAAAAGGCTCCAGCCTCATAAGCAGTGGCGTAGGTATTGCCGGTGCCGCCGGTGCGCTGAACTGGGGCCCCGACGAGCGCTGAGGGCCCACGGTGATTAACTAGACCACTCTTCTTGTCATAATACATAAAGAAAATATCTTAGTGAGAGTGTCATCCTCGAGAATTTTGTGTTACTTAATTGTGATATGAGGTTGTTGGCGAGTTGATGAGTTTATATATTGCTCTACTGTTTCATACAACACAGTCATGGTAACAACCCCCCCCCCCTCTCCCCCACACACTCACTGGCCATTTTTCCTCTTTTTTTTTGATATATGTCTTTTGTATTTCAGTAATGATGCTTTGTCCGTTATAATCACAATTACTACTCATATATTTGATTGTTTTATTCTCAACATTTTCAAAAGAACATGGCCTGCTGGGAAATGTGTTTGTCCAATTCGTTGACATTTACTTAATCCTTTCTGATCGGAGCTTCGCAGACTACACGCTTGCTCGTGAAGTGTCCTTTTTTGAGAGATCAGCTGAGCTAACCCTTTAGCTTAGTATTAGAGGTGAAAAGTCTTGAGCACCATGTTGAGCAGCACAAAAGCGGAGCTCAAAAAAGAAAAGAAAGAAAGAGCTCGATGTACGGAACTCCAAATTGGCGAAATTGAATACATTTTTCAAACAGTCATCTGGTCCAGATCCAGCTCCTGCTAGCGTTGTGAATGATAGCGGCGACACGCAGCAGTCAGACTTGGAGGCTAATGCTACCACCTCATTGCCCTCTTGCTCAACGACTTCGCAGAGCAGAAGGCACCCAGAGTTAACTTCTGAATGGGTGAGTGCAGTTTTTTTATTAGGCTACTGCAAGTGATCAGCTTGCCGGTTGTGGTTAAATGGCTGCTGTGCCAGGATGTGTGTCTATCTATCTGTTTACTTTTTGATTTGGCCACTGTTGTGCTGTTAGGGAAATATGGTTGACTGTTCAGCCGTATGGATCTTTTTTGCATTTTGATTGGCAATGTATTGTCACTGTTGTTCATGGTTCAAATAGCCTAACGTGTTGTGTGATGTAGAGATACAGTGCAAATATTCATTGTTCATGGTTCTAATAGCCCTAATAATTATGGGTGTCTACGTTTTTCAGAAAACTGATTTTTCTTAATTACTGATTTGGATACCTACTGGCTCACTGTAGCTGAAGTGGTTGGCTACAGAGGACGATTGTTTCTGTGAATATCCAATAACTGATGCGGGTGGGCCATCTAGTGATAGAATATTGTAACTACGTGCATAAATTTGCAGCTCCGTGTCCCCGCCCTAAGATACCCTGCTGCCGAGCACCGTTGTTCTTCTCGAAGACGCCAAATCCAGATAAACCTTAAACGATGAATTGCGTTCATATTTTAATTTGTCACGAAGTAAAATGATAATTTTTAAGTTTTAAATGTTGTAGAGTAAAAGTCCAGGTTTAAAAAATAACTGCAGGTATAGGTTAAGTACAAATCTTCAAAAAACTCAAGCTCTGTTACGATTTACATGTATTCCGGGGGGGGGGGGGGCTAGCGCCATTCTCGCACCGGGGCCCAACGCCTCTACGCTACGCCACTGCTCATAAGTAACTCCCTTTACTTCAGTCTGTGTTTCTTCCCTAGGTTTACATGTTTGTCGAGCGTCTATTCCTTTCTTTTTTAAGTTCTGGTGTGCGTTTTTATCTTTGTTTCACACTTTTCATGTCCATTTCGTGATGCCTTTCACTGACTACTCCCCTGCCTTTATGCCAAGTTTCATAAGAATGGAGGCAGTTCCTCATTGGCCATCATTTTGAAAGTCACCACATTCATCACTGCTCCAGCCTTGAAGACAGTGTTCATGACGATTGTTTCCTTCGGAACACGACTCCATATTATGGCCTATTTGAAGGACCACTTCATGTTCTTACCTCAAAATTAAAATTTTGAACCAAAATTGGTATTTTACTTGGCTATAGGTCCCCTTAAATCGAGCCGTTATGATATTGTTCTCGTTATGTCTTCACAAAAAATCAATTGCAACAAAAGTTCAAATACCTTTTTTTTTTTTTGCAAAATAAGGTTTGTGTTGCTGCTGTACCAACTCGAGTCAGAGTCCGAAATGGAGGCTGTGTTCGAATTGCGGGATGGTGCTGTCTGTTTACACAAGCACGAAGACTTACAGAGAGGAAGAGAGAACACAATTATAACAAATATTAGCCCGTGAAAAACGAGATATTTAAAGCTGTTCTGTGCATTCACTGTATAAAGCCTAATTGTTCAGAATAGCATTAGTCTCTAAATTATGACAAACCACTGAGGGGAAGAAACGGAAATCTCAGCAAACTCGAATTAACTTGCTAGGGAGCTAACTTACCCCCTATTTGGCAAACGAAACAAATGCATTTTTTTTACCATTATTTAATGCACATGCAAATTAACTAGTCAATGAAAATGTGCAGTTTAGAATATGGGGACTCACCACTAGCCTCTCTTTGCGCTCTCCTGAAATACTTCATCTGAACGGATTTGCATTTTATGACATGCACTTTGATCTGTACATCGTCACCTCTCCGGTTTTAAAGCCAGCGAACCATATTCGATAAATCCTCTACAGCATTGACTCATGAATGCAATATGAGTTTTATGGCTTTTTGGAGTTGTCAATATTTCTGCAGGTCATCAGTAATGTCTCCTGTTTCAGTCATTGGCACAGTAAACGTCTTCACAGTGAGCAAGATCTCAATCCAACATTGACAGTGAGATTTTTTACGATGTTCTTCGAACAACCCCCAGCAACACAAGTAGGAGGAATTCTATATTTGTCAAAATGTATTAAAAACAAACCTTAAGATTAAGCTGTAGCTCGGATATTTTGCACAGAACATATGCACTTGTATAACCACGTCGAATTGAGAGCTGCAAAGAGTCTCAGAACAGCATCACATGTATTAATTAATATGTAATTAGCTTTTTGGGAATTGGGGAAATCGCTTTGCAGCTGGGCTGGTTTTTGATCTTCTTTTTTGACTACAGATAGATTGATTGAGCTCAGTTGCTAATTTATTTGGGGAAAGAGTAATGGAGTACCCAAGACTGCCAAAGCCACAAAAAAGTCGGGTATGTTTGAGCTCCTCTTTAAACAACTGTAGCAAAGGCAATTTACCAGAAAATTTCTGCTAGAAAATTTGAACGTGCCTCAGGATGTTGCGTGGTATGTGGTATCATTGAACTCCACATTTTATAAAAAGTAGAACTGCTGAAAGTCAATCGGTGACTCTCTGATATTGTAGAACTTCTCATTTTATGAAAAATGCAACAGCTGAATGTTAGTTGCTGGAATTACTGCCACTGCGTGATGTCACCAGCTGATGAGCTGAACTTCAGAGCTCAGTTTAACATGGAGATCAATGGAACCTGGTCAGCACTGTCTGTGTTTGATGTCTATTTATGAAAAAACTCAATGTCTCAATGAGGGTCACACTTGGTGAGAGGGGTAAAGTTTCTCTACGTTTTGACACAAATTGTTTCTGTAGGATGGAAATTGTGGGATTAAAGAGGTCAGATTTTTTTGGAAGCATTGTCAGGGCTGGAAGTTGCAGTGTAACTGACATCTCCTACTCTTGCTCTAAACATACTTTCCCATAGAAACCCATTAAAATCTCTCTGGGGAAAAAAAATATAAAACAAACTCATTATGTAAAGACTCTTATAGCTTTAAAAATGGACTCAACCCAAAAAAGTCTTAAGTCTTCTGACTCATTTGAAGTTTCCACCGTCTCTCTGTGTTGAAGTGTGGCAACGTAATGAGCCTGCAAAGAGGGCCGGGTTTGATCACCTTATTGACATCTTTTTATTTTTACAGTTTTGCTCTTTTTTGCAACTTATGTGGCGAAAAAATGAGACTTCATCACCAAAAGTCATAGCGTGGCAATCCTAACTGAGCCACACATATAGCTATATATACTCAGCACCATTAAAAACGCACAGGAGAGGTATGTACTGTATTTGCAGCAAATTGAGGAATCAATTGATTTTTATTGCTTTTCCAGTGAGGCACGAGAGGAAATGAGGGAAAGCGTGTGGTTTTGAAATCCTGACGCGCACCACGTACACGTGCCCAGCACATCAGTGATAACAGACATTGAGCTCTTTGTGATGTGAACAGTGACACTTGTCGTGTTCTTTTTGGTGTGGTCAATAGCCTACATAAAGCCAACAAAAATAACCAAAAAATGCTACTGCATCAAGAAAATGGAACGGCTTGTGATACAGGAGAGAAAAAGAGCCTTTGGCATGTTATGGGCAGGTCTCAGCCGCCGAAAGGTGGTGCATCATTTGCACTGTCACTGTTTCAACAATCAGTCGGCTGACTATCCAAGAATGGAACACAGGCACTGTCACTGACCGACCCCGCTTTGGGCAGCCATGAATGACTATGGCAGCTCAAGAGCGCCACATCTGGTTACAGCCTGTATGTAACACATTCCGGACAGCAACCAGAACTGGTCTGATCAGTGGAGTTTCACTGTCCCTCAGGCTTTAGCACAGCTGTGCTGTGGGTCCCTCCCCATGTTAGACTGGTCATTTGTCTGGCACTCAAAGTCTTAGGAGATGTTTTAGTCTGGAAAATATTTCTCTCAATTGTATTTTTGACTTTATCTTCCTTCCCACCTCTCTCTCCCCATCTCCCTCCATCCTTCTCTCTTTCTCCCTCCATCTCCTGTCTCTTTCCTGTTTTGTGCTCTCGCTCTCTATCTCCAGTAAAGGGCAGTATATAGTCAGTGGTTCGGATGACGGCTCCTTCTTTATCTGGGAGAAGGAGACCACCAACCTGGTGCGAATCCTGCAGGGGGATGAGTCCATCGTCAACTGCCTGCAGCCGCATCCTAGCTACTGTTTCCTAGCGACCAGTGGCATCGATCCAGTAGTCCGGCTGTGGAACCCCAGACCAGAGGTAACAGTTGCCCCCATACCCTCACAATCTCTCACACTTCTCCACAAGCCCTCATGTTACAGTGCAAACTGTCATGGATTGCTGTGCGTATATGTGGGAATTGGGTAAGCACACCCATATCAAGGGAAGCTTAGTAGGATTGCAGCCCTTCCGACTTTGTGCTGTCCAAATACTTCTAAACCTAGCTTTAACTGTAACGCCCCCCCCCCCCCTACAGACGGAGGGGGAGAACGGCCGGGTGGTGGAGGATATGGAGGGGGCGGCGCTGGCCAATCAGAAGCGTATGAATGCGGACCCCCTGGAGGTGATGCTGCTGAACATGGGGTATCGCATCAGCGGGCTGAGCAGCGGCGGACCAGAGGCGTCCGACGAGGAGGACAGCTCCGAGGGACAGGTGCAATGCCGGCCCAGCTAGGGGTGCCAAAACCCAGACCCCGAAACCAGGTCCTCCAGTCAGCTCTGCGCTTACATGTCCTGCTCCTGATCCCCTCCTGGAATGGGATTTCCTGTTCCCTCTCTTGGAATGGGACTTCCTGTTCCTGTTCATTTCTTGGAAATGGATTGCCTGGTCCTTTTCTCCCTGGATCAGGTCGTCTTGTTTCTGTTTTACACTGAAGTAGGAAATCCACTTCCTGTTGTATTGGACTTCCTGTTCATTTTCCCCCAGAGCAGGACTTCCTGTATCTCATCCACCGTCAAGCAGAACTTCCTATTCCATCCAGAGTGGAACTTCCTGTTCCTCTGTTGGAAGTGCTGTGGAGTCATGTGACAGGCCTACACTATGCACAGCCCCAGTATCGGGGTGGGAAAACTTGGTGGGGGGAGGGGTTTTGTTGGGAGCAAAGGTGTCCTAAATTCACTGTTCCCCTTCATCATGGCATAAAACTGACCCTTTTTCCGGTCCAACATCTAGGGGGGTTCCTGTAGCACTTTCTCCCGTCCCTGCTTAGTTCCGCGTGTGTGACAGGACGCTTCTCACAGGATTGCGGTGTTCTTTTTTTTTTTTTTTGGGCGGGGGAGGAGGTTTCAGAGCCAGCTTGGTGCTAGGCGTTGATTTAATGCATCCAGAGGCACTCCATGGGGACGCTAAGAGCTCTTTTTTAGTTAGCATTTGTTTCTCCCTTGATTCAGTGCAAGGTGGGAAAGAAGCTACTTTTTTTGTGATGAAAAGCTGTTTGAGCGAGTGTTATCGGGTTTCCCCCGTTCGTATGTGTGTTTGTTCATGCGCGTGTGTGTTTGTGTGTGTGTTTGTGTGTGTGTGTGTGTGTGTGTGTGTGTGTGTGGTCAAACTGCGGAAGGTATGGCACGGTGGGGGCTTACTACAGTGCCAATGGTGATCGATCATTACCATGTACCACCCCCATTGCTGCAGAACCTTCCAGAACAATGCAGAGGCTAAAGCCCTGCATTCATTTGCGTTTCTCCATTTAATTGGGCTGGTTTTCTACTGTTCTGTTTTGTTGGAGTCCCTGCCTGAACCCCAGACTGACGTAGAGATTAACGTTGAAGGCTCGGCTGTGAGAAGGTTGGAGGGAATAAAGACTCCAGTTAAATGCGCTGTTTGTCTGTGTTCTGCTTCATTCTCTGCTGCTAAAGCAGTGACTCTCCAGTACTAGTCATTCTTGGATCCCTCCCTGAGATGGATGTGTCATGTTTATATTTCACCTTTCTAGGTACAAACACCATTTGATTTCATAGATGGCTCTGTATATTCACGACCTCACAAACTATTTTGCAGTTGTTCTAGAAATTGTGCCTTTCCTGTTTACCTGTTTCCATCACCCCTGTTCTCTGGTCTGCACTCCTCTCCTGTGGGAGGCGCTGACACTCAGCCCCAGCTCTGATTCCTGCGGCACTTTCCTCTACAGTCGGATGTTATTCCTATGCCACATATTATGCCCGGGCTGTAAATATCTTCACCATGAATTTCAAATTTATTTATTTATTTATTTTTTTTATTTGGAATCTCCAATCCCACCCGAATCTGGAATGCCCAATTGATGAACTACACTCAACAAAAATATAAACGCAACACTTTTGTTTTTGCTCCCATTTGTCATGAGATGGACTCAAAGATCTAAAATTCATTCCAGATACACAATATTACCATTTCTCTCAAACACTGTTCACAAATCTGTCTAAATGTGTGATAGTGAGCACTTTTACTTTGCTGAAACAATCCATCCCACCTCACAGGTGTGCCACATCAAGATGCTCATCAGACACCATGATCAGTGCACAGGTGTACCCTAGACTGTCCACAATAAAAGGCCACCCTGAAATGTGCAGTTTTTGCTTTATTGGGGGTCTGGGGACTCAGAACCAGTCAGTATCTGGTGTGACCACCATTTGCCTCATGCAGTGCAGCACATCATCTTCGTATAGAGTTTATCAGATTGTCAATTGTGGCCTGTGGAATGTTGGTCCACTCCTCTTCAATGGCTTTGCGAAGTTGCTGGATATTAGTGGGAACTGGTACGCGCTGTCGTATACGCCGGTCAAGCACATCCCAAACATGCTCAATGGGTGACATGTCCGGTGAGTATGCTGGCCATGCAAGAACTGGGACATTTTCAGCTTCCAAGAATTGTGTACAGATCCTTGCAACATGAGGCCGTGCATTATCTTGCTGAAACATGAGGTGATGTTCATGGATGTATGGCACAACAATGGGCCTCAGCATCTCATCACGGTATCTCTGTGCATTCAAAATGCCATCAATAAAATGCACCTGTGTTCTTCATCCATAACAGATGCCTGCCCATACCATAACCCCACCACCACCATGGGCCACTCGATCCACAACATTGACATTAGTAAAACGCTCACCCACACAACGCCACACATGCTGTCTGCCATCTGCCCTGAACAATGTAAACCGAGATTCATCCGTGAACAGAACACCTCTCCAACGTGCCAGACACCATCGAATGTGAGCATTTGCCCACTCAAGTCAGTTACGGCGACGATCTGGAGTCAGTTTAAGACCCTGATGAGGACGACGAGCATGCTGTTGAGCTTCCCTGAGACGGTTTCTGACAGTTTGTGCAGAAATTCTTTGGTTATGCAAACCAATTGTTTCAGCAGCTGTCTGAGTAGCTGGTCTCAGACGATCTTGGAGGTGAACCTGCTGGATGTGGAGGTCCTGGGCTGGTGTGGTTACACGTGGTCTGCGGTTGTGAGGCCGGTTGGATGTACTGCCATATTCTCTGAAACGCCTTTGGAGACTGCTTATGGTGGAGAAATGAACATTCAATGCCCGAGCGACAGATCTGGTTGACATTCCTGCTGTCAGCATGCCAATTGCACGCTCCCTCAATGCTTGCGCCATCTGTGGCATTTTGCTGTGAGACAAAACTGCGCATTTCAGGGTGGCCTTTTATTGTGGACAGTCTAAGGTACACCTGTGCACTAATCATGGTGTCTAGTGAGCATCTTGATGTGGCACACCTGTGAGGTGGGATGGATTGTCTCAGCAAAGCATAAGTGCTCACTATCACACATTTAGACAGATTTGTGAACAATGTTTGAGAGAAATGGTAATATTGTGTATCTGGAATGAATTTTAGATCTTTGAGTCCATCTCATGACAAATGGGAGCAAAAACAAAAGTGTTGCATTTATATTTTTGTTGAGTGTATGTACAAAGCTTGCTCATATGCAACCCCTTGCTGCCAACTCAGGATAGTGAAGACAGTTCACGGCTCTCCTCCGAAGCACGTGCCTGTCAGCCACTGCTTCTCATACACTCATTGGTTGAATCTTTGCAAGTTCAGAACGAGGGCAGAGGATACCTGTACATGAACAAACTTTGATTCTTCCTGACGAGCGCCTGTCTGGCCAACAGGAGGCGCTTGAGCAACGAACAAAGCTGTTCATTTCTATCCCCTTACCCGGCAGTCCCTTCCCAATTTGAATCCCTGTAGCGCAATGGCCAATTTTGCGCTACACTGAAAAAGCTGCCGACCACTGCCGGCTGGTACGACCGCGGCTCGAATCCGTGACGTAATAGTCACCTCTACACTGCAACGCAGTGCCTTAACCGAGTGAGCTATCCGGCAGCTCGAATTTCAAAATTTTTGCGCCTCAACCCTCAACCAAGGTCATTGGTCAACTACATAATATGTGATTGACTTTTGGAGGGATAGGGTGAGTAAAAATTCAGCACTTTAATGGTTAATGAAGTTGCTGATGTTTTTCTATACTGAGACTGCTAAGGATTGCAATGTCACATCAGCACCAGTGAAGTTTAATTCTTTGCTAAAGTCAGACGAACTGAGAGGAGATGCAGGTGTGTGTTCCAGAGATGCAGGCACTGAAAACTGATTTGTTTGTGGAAGGGAATGTGGGCTTTTCAAAGTGGCTTTTGCTGATTAGCTGGGACCTGGAACATTAGTGGTTCAGGCTGCAGTGCGGCCTATTAAAGGGACACCAGCAATTTTTTTATTTTTTATTTTTTTCCCCCCAGCCTCATCCAGTCAACCTTGTCTCCATCTATCTAAAATAGGAATGTAGAGTGAAAAATGCAATCTGTTTTTGCTAATTTTTTGGGTATGTTTGGAAATCGGCTGCAAAATGTACTTCCCCTTCAGTGTCATCATTTGACTTGGGCGCTGAGATAGTCAGAGGTAAGGAAAGAACTACAAGCCATTTCAGATTAGATTCTAGCCTTTGGGTAGCCAGGATGTATGCCCAAGATGAGGGCTATTCAACTGAAAGGGCCGGTGTGGGTGCAGGCTTTCATTCCGACCTAGCACTTACACACCTGAAACTACTAATCAACCCCGACAGTCTGCGCCATCAGTAGTATCAGGTGTGAAATAGCTTGGTTGGAATGAAAGCCTGCGTCCACGCTGGCCCTTTTAGGATAATGATGAATAGGCTTATCCTAGATGCTGCTCAGAAACTTCACTTCCATGTTCGCTTGCAAACTAGCCTTGTTGTAACAGCAGAAATTGCTCCCTAAAATGAGTGCAGAGGATGTTATGGGCGAGGATACATTCTGCACAAAGCAAGCTGGGTATTGTGCCATTTATCTCATTATCTTTTGATCAGCTAGCAAAGTTTTTTTTTTTTCCTCTCTCTCTCTCTCTCTCCCTCCCTTGTGGTTGTAGCAGACAGGAGCAATCTAGCCTGCAGAAAATTTTGCCAGCCATTTCGACAACATGACCTCACTGTTGTAGTACTTTCAGCTTCATTTATGTCAAGTACCGTAAAAGTTAGCTCAGTCGTAATGTGACTTGGCTGGAGCCAGCTAGCGAAGACACTCATCAGAACATAATGACACAAGAATACGGATCGCTACCTGCCTCGCTTACTCGCCTGCAACTTCTTTGGTCGTCCTCTTTTCTCCAGCAGGGGTTTGGAAAGCGAAAATGAGTCTTGATTGACGTTATTTGCGTGGTCAGAAGGTGGACGGAATGGCCGCATCCTTCAGAATTCAATCGGAGGGCAACCCAGTAATTCCTGTAGTCCTCGATGAAAATGCTCACGGCAAAGTCTTACATTTGTGTACCACTTTGTGAGCATTTCTACCTAATATCTCATGTTTGCAATGTCCCGTTGCTATTCTATCGCCCATGCAGTGTTTGAAAAATTACACCTCTAGCTTTGACTTTTTGTTGTCTGTTCTCCTTTGCACAGAATAAATTGTCAATATTATCTCAACCAGTCCTTTTTGCAGTGAAGTGAACGGTGCACCCACAAAAGTTTATTTCTAGTTCTGTGTACGCACCAATGCCATGCCACGTTACAGTTGCAGGTTACAGATCCATACGGGGTTGAGGGCATGTCTGAAGTAGTGAGCTTGGCCAATGCATTGTGGTAGTTGTCTTTACAGCAAATGCATTGGGAAGCCATAGGGGTGATAGATACGGAAATATCTCGAGCTGCTACTGGAAAATGTTTTTTGTGGTTTGTGGGCAACTTATTAATACAAAGTTTACATTTCAAAACTATGTAGGTTTTCATAATTGATGAATTGCACCTTTAGCTTCAGGTCAGTTTTTGAGCCCTTGAGCCCGTATTGCTCTCTGGCCCCTAGTGACTCAAATCAATTGCAAGTGGCCTTGGATGAAAGTATTGAGTAAACAGCAGTAATGAAATTGGGTGGGTGGGGTAGGGTGGTAAGAGTTTGGGGTGTAATTGGGTCAACCCCTGTGCTGGTTCTGGTCGAATCCCCCCTGGAGTGGATTTGATAAACCTGCAGCATGGGCACCAGGGCTCCCGTTTATTACTGTCTGCTCCGCCGCTGAGCAGTGCTGTGCTGCTCTGAGTGTAATGGATCACCCCACCAGAGACTGCTCATGTGGGGGGGGTAGGTTTAACCGCTCTGCGTTTGATGCATCCCCTTTATGACTACCTCCTTCCTACGTTTGTGTACAACGGGTGCATAGGGTACGTGTAGAATAAGGTAATTACTTAAAGCGCTTGGAGTTGGTCTATTAAAATTTGAACTAACCAGCGCTCACATGTAAATTAAGCTGAGAACTGCCCAGGCCCTGCAGCATGTAAGTCCTGTGGAAAGAATATACAGGGGATACACAGGGTATTTGAGGCCATTACCAGCACCTGTTTGTGGTGTAGAAATAATGAGGTTCGCATTTGCTGAGTGAATGACGTCACAAGAACTCAGTCCCTGCTGCGACTGGGAACAGTTCTGTTTGGACGGGGACATTTATTACAAGATAAAGGATTCATCTTTGGCCCAAATTGGCCAGGAACATCTGTACATATCAACTGGGAAGGTTCGGTAGAAAGAATAATAATTTGCAACTGGAGAAGAGCAGTTTCACTCCTCCAAATGAGCTTTAGGTCAGAGTGTCGTGCTCAGTGGCTCAGTAGGCCTTGCGTTTGCAGCAGGCGGTACAGTTGTCGCACCTGTAGACTCTCCTCTGATCTCTGGGGCAGGTTCTCCAGTGCTCCTTCACCCCAGTCTGTGAGCTGTGCTAAGCTCCTTGTTGCAAAGTCTGGGGCTGCTCCTGTGACCTTCACGCACACATTCACACTAACACAGTGAATGGTCCTGTCCATTTCGATGAGGGGAGGGTATCACATGCATTTAACTCCTTGCGAATCATCTCTCCTGTTTAGGTCTTGATGTCCACGTGAGTGAAGTGGTACTTTGTGAGGGAGAGTATCTAGTATACTGTATCCATGTCCTTTTCCTAATTGGCTGTGAAGTCACAGGTCAGCAGTGATTGTCAGGTCAGAGTGAAAATAATTTCCTGCAGTGTAGATGTATGCATGGTCTGGGTGACTTCTGAGGGTCAAGGTGAGTGGCATGCAGTTATTCTACTCGGAAGGTCAGGCGTTGCTCTTGTAGTATAAGTCTCCTGCGGTGCATCTCAAAGCGTAGGCTGCATCCTTCAAAGGCTGCATTTTTAGGGGTTGTCACTTACTTCTATCTGCAAAACTGACATTTAGGGTACTGGTGTCCGAGCTGGACTGAGGAAATAAGGAATTTGACTGAATTCCTCCAACAATGTCTCTTTCCTAAAATCAGCGGCCAGTTACTCAAGATAATCCACACGCTGCACTTCAAGCATTTTAATATCGGAAGTATTTTCTTTCTTGTGAAGTTTCTATCAAACTGACTTGAGCACACAGAGCAAACTAGCTTCAGACTTATGTGTTGATTTTGGATTTTTTTAAATTAAATTCATTACAGGGCTGCACAGACATTAAAAATGTGCAGAAGTGCTCACGTTTCAGTCAATGTTGGACTTTGTCCTGAATGAAGCATACATGATGAGCTACCCCATTTGATGGCTGTGGTATGAGTACACATATCAATGATCTAGGTCTTGATTCAACACACATGAACCCAAGAGACCAGACACTTTAGAGGAGTAGAATTATAACATTTTGAAAAAAATCTCATACACATTAATATAAAAGCACGTCTGTATGCATCGTAGTCCGTACAAAAAGATGGACGTGGCAACCGTGACGTCACCCACTGGTTTCAGCATAGCATTTAGGAAGCCTCGATTTTGGCTATTTGAACAGTGCCATTTTGTCATTTTGAAACCGGATGTGATTCCTATTAGACAAAAGCGTGAATTGAAGATCCAGGAAGGAGCCAGGGGTGTATCTACAGGTGGATGTGACCGTTTCGGACAAGGACCAGAGGATAGCCACACCCCTAGAGCATATTGTGGCTTTATCCTTTATTCTAGTCTATTTGGGACCGTAATTTACAAAAATGAACATTGAAAAAATGATATATTGAAGGAGACTTGAAACTTGCAATAGATACCATAAAATAATCTGGAAAATCATTATTGAAATACTGCAATGGATCAGGAGGGAAAGTAGGGTCATTTTTTCATAGACTTGAGTAGCATTGAACTTCTTTCTGCAACCACCGACGTCGCCCTCTGCTGGCCATTAAATATTATGCAAATTTTAGAGATTTCAGAATCGGCCACACTTTTTAGACCTGGGTGTTGCATCCATCTATTTATACAGTCTATGGTATGCATACATTGACAGTGGGACCCACTAGCATGGAAAAAGTTACAGAAAACCTGTCATATCCAATTCTTCATTTAAACCACTACCATGTAGTGTTTTAAGGTAAAAGATATATCTGCATTCACATTGGAGTAATGTCTGATTCACATTTCCACCATGCTGAATAGGAGTCATAACTTCAATGTCACAAACTGCCAAATCTGAAATAGAATGATTTACATCTGAAAAGTGTCTTGCAACAGCTGTTTTAGGATCAGCGCGGCAAATAGCCTTTTATGCTCACAGACTCTAAATCATTGCCCAAGTCCTGCAACTCGCCGATAGAGGACCCTGACTCGTTTCCCTGTGTGCCGGTTGGTGATATATCGTTCCCTGGTAGTCTATTTCCCAGTATGCCAGTCCTTGATAGGCAATAGCCTAGAGGCAGGACTAGAGTTAAGTTGTTACGTTGTTTTCCCCATATAATGGATGCCTCATTTGGCACATGCAAGAAGGTATACACCATTACTGGAACTACATGTGATCAATGTTTTTATTTTATACAGCCTAGAAAATGCCTGTTTCAAAACCTCTTGTGGATAACCTCTCATCAGGAACTGCTCGAACAGTTTATGAGCTTCTATCTGGAAATTGTAATCTCTAGTGCAAATGCATCTACCCCTAAGAAAATTACTATAAGGCAGACCCTTCTTGAGAGGGATGGAATGATAACCTGAATAATGCAGAGGATTATTGCTCTCTGTGGATTTGGTGTAGAGTGCGATGTAAATGTCTATCTCATTGTAGATGACCCAGGTGTCCAAAAAACTTACTTTGTGACTATCACATTCCATATGGAATTTCAATGCAACATTGAGGTGCAGTGAAAAGGCTTGGAGATCACATGTAGAGCAATTCCAAGTCAGAAATATGTCGTCTTTATATCTTCTCTAAAACAAATTGGTAGCAAATACGGGTTATTATTGAACAAATATTGGTGTTCAAACCAACCCTTAAAACATTAGCATTATCAGGGGCAAAACATGCACCCGCAGTAGTGCCACGTGTCTTTACCATAAAGGAAGTAGTTTTTAAAACTGCAAAATAATTTCAGATAAATCAACCAGGAAGTCAGTTGGAGGAATGTTCTCGGAGGAGGCATCAAGAAGAAACCGTGCACTGAGCCGAGATGAATGTGCATGTTGGTATAACGACCAGCTTCATCTATAGTTGCAAGGACAATATCATAACTGCGAGAGAGTTGAGGAGTGAGATCTCCCATGTTGTTTAAATATGAAGGGAGTTTTTAAACCAACGGTTTGATATGATGATCAACAAAGTTTGATAAGGGCTCAGAAAGAGAATTTGCTAAGATAGGCTGACATTTCGGGAACCCTTCTGTGGCTTTGTGTACTTTATGTAGGTCATAAATGACTGGTTTGATTGGAAAATCGTAAGAGAAGTACTTGAATTTGGATTGACTGACATGACCCGTGCATAACGCTTGCATAAGAAAATGATCAATTTCACCTTTGAAGCAGAATGCAGGATCACATTGTATTTTTTCCATAGAAATGACCATCTGATAACTGTCTTATCATTTCATCATCATCTATTTTACAACCCATCATAGATATTCTACCCCCTTCATCAGCAAGTTTTGCAGTGATATCCTGGTTCTTGAACAAATCAGCCGATTCACTTGTGAAACAGATCTCAAATGAGGTTTAGATCTGCAAAAGTTCTTCCACATCCCTTTCAACCAACTCACAAAATACTTCAATGCTGGTGCAAATAACCCGAGGGCTAAATGTACTTCTCTGTTTAAACTTAACATGAATTGTATTTACAGCACTCTCAGCATTCACTGGTAAATTATTTCTCCCCTTGGGAAAGAAATATTTTAACTTGATGGAGAAAGAGAATTGAATGAGTTCTACCTTAACTTGCGAGGGATTAGTAACAGGTGTTGACACGAAAGTCTTTTGTTGTGGATGGAGATCTCGTCAGACAGTCCGTGGTTTGATCAATTGAAGTGTAGGTCAGTGTTTTCTGGTTGCCCAGTCTTTTTGGAAATCTTTGGTTTCTTGAGTTTTTCGCGTCCCCTCCTCGTCTTTGGTGTTTTTTGGGTCTGAAGGGTTGACCTCTGTCCGAAGCTGCACCTTCTAAAGAAAATCCCCATCAGATTTAGAGGGAAGTGAGGCACTTGAGTTTGAGATGTAAGAGTCAAAGAGGAGAGCTTTTCTGGGTCTTTAAGTCCATTGCCTTTCTTCACATGACAGCCTTGGATGGTGTTGCTCCGCAGGATCTGGTGTAACGTGATCCGCATGGACTGGCTTGCATGTATACCACACATTAATTGCAAAATTTAATCATCATAATGTGAAATACAGCCTAACTGTTGCATATTTTTAACACCATAGGATAAATTTTAACTGTGGCAGTTTTTTTTTAAATTGAAGATTGTGTTTTCATAAAATATTGAAGTCTTCCAGTTATTGACTCCTCCGAAAGTTGTCGTGTTTTTTAAGAAACATAACATCTCCTTCCACTTTTATGCTGATGATGTACAGGTATACCTACTCCTTAAAACAAATAGTAAGGATTCCATTCAGCCTTTGCTAGATTGCCTAAGGGATGTCAAATCCTGGATGACCAAGAACTTTTTGAACCTCAATGACAATAAGACTGAGATCATTATGTTCGGCCATAACCCCAGTGAGCTAGTTTTCTGGACTCTTATAACATCTGTTCATCTGTTAAAAATCTTGGTGTGACCTTTGCTTTTAAATTTGATAAACAGGTCAACTCTGTCATAAAAACAAGCTTTTTTCAACTTGGGCTGCTAGCTAAGATTAAAGGCTGCCTCCCCTCCAAAGACCTGCTTTTATAACCTCACGGCTGGATTACAGCAATTCCTTATACATAGGTATTGATCAGTCTCTTTTGCTTCCCCTATAGATTGTGCAGAACGTGGCAGCTCGCCTCCTTACTGGTAAGCGAAAGCGTGACCACATCACTCCAATACTGGCCTTGCTTCACTGGCTGCCAGTGAGGTTTAGGATTGACTTTAAGATCCTGCTGTTCGTTTTTTAAGCCCTTAATGGGCATTACCCCAATATCGTGTTGATTCGCTGCACTTTTACACTCCACCCAGGGCGCTTAGGTCTGCTAACCAGCTTTTGCTGGTAGTTTCTAAGACCAGACTGAAGACCAGGGGCGACCGGGCCTTTGAGATGGCTGCCCCTCAGCTTTGGAGCAGCCTGCCCTGGCACGATAGGTCTGCCCCGTCCCTGAAGACTTTTAAATCTTCTCTGAAGACCCACTTTTTCTCCTTTCAGGTTGAGCTGGACTCAGATTTTGTATTGTAGATAGTGAGTAGCGCAATGTAATTTTGTTATTGTTTAAGGTGGTGTGATTTTATGTATTGTACTGTGGAGTTGTGTATTTGTTTGTATTTGTAGCCACGTGCACCTGTACAGCACTTTGGACAACCTCTTTTGTTTGGAAACGCGCTTTATAAAGTTTGAGTTGAGTGTTGTGCTTCCTATTGTTAAGTACAGCGGTGATAAATTCATATTTAAAACTTGCTGAAGTACAGTCTGTGTAAAATGCAGTGCTGAATGTCTGTTGAGGGACACATATAATCACGTATTCAAAATTTCAAATTTAGCATTCTCACTAATGTTTATTGTGTATAAAAATTAATTAGTGATCAATGAACTGACAATGTAGACTCCCTTATCATTTTGAAAAAATACATTTGAGGGTATGAATTCAGGTCTACATGTTTTATGGAGCAAATGGGAAGCAAAGTTGTCTCCCTTTTTTATTCTGCTGATCCGAAAAATTATCTGAATCATGATTCAAAAGTGATAGGGTCTGAGCCATGAGATTTGTGATCCCTTGTACCCCTCGTGCCAGCGTCTGTCAATACAATTTTTGACATTTGAGATGCACCCCTGTAAAAAAATGTAATTTACCACAATTGTCTTCCCAGGGAAAATGTATAAATCAACTTATATCCATTTTCTTAACCCCTTCAATCGAAAACATAAGTATCCAGAATTCTCCCCCCCCCCATGAACATACCATTTTTGGGGCTATAGCTCCATAGGGCCCCATTCATTTTGGACTATCTCAGGAAGATCGGAGATTGAGAGTTCTCCTTATTGAGAAATTCTCGGGCTGTTTCTCAAAGCATACAGTGGGATGCAAAAATTTGGGCACCCCTGGTTTAAATGTCTGTTACAGTTAATCTCCAAGTAATTGACAGCAAACCTGAAAACTAAACGCTACCAGGTTAAACATGACACATTTCATCACATTTTAAAGCAAGAATCATTTTTATTTTTAACTTTTTACAGTTTCAAAATAAAACAAGGAAAAAGGCCTTGTGCAAAAGTTTGGGAACCCTGTGAGCTAGTACTTTGTAACTCCTCCCCGGGCAGTTATAACAGCTAGCAAACGCTTCCTGTAGCCAGTTAAGAGTCTTTCAATTCTGTCTTTGGAATTTTCGCCCATTCTTCTAGACAGAAGACCTCTAGCTCAGAAATATTCTTCTGCCTTCTTACATGCACAGCATGTTTGAGGTCTCTCCACAGACTTTCAATCATATTCAAGTCTGAGGACTGTGATAGCCATTCCAAAACCTTCATCCGTCTTTCCTGGAGGTATTTCATGGTGGATTTTGAGGTAAGCTTTGGGTGATTGTCTTGCTGGAATACCCAATGTCTCTTCAACTTTAATTTCTGGACTGAGCTTTGAACATTAGCCTCTAGAATGTCTTGATATTTGATGGAATCCATTCTTCCTTCCACCCACACAATATTTCCTGTACCCCCAGCTGTTACACAACCCCAAAGCATAATGGATCCATCTCCATGCTTCACAGTTGGCAACGTGTTCATCTCTACAAGTGTTTCACCCTTTTTTCTCCAAATATACCTCCTTTGGTTGTGGCCAAAAAGTTCAATTTTGGTTTTGTCAGTCCAAAGCACATTGTTCCAATAGGCCTGAGGTTTCTCAAGGTTCTCTTTTGCATACTTCAGATGCTTAATTTTGTGTTGAGGTCGTAGCAAAGGCTTCTTTCTTGCAACTCTGCCATGTAGGTATATTTAAAACTGGCTCGCATTTTGTTGTTTTGCCAGAATTGTCAGAAGTGTAGATAAGTGTAGGTAGGTTGGTGAGTCACGTGACATGTGACAAGATGGCGGGTACAGGAGTTCTGATAGCTCTGACTTTTTTGTCACTTTTTCATTGTATTCTGCCCAAAACAACTGATTACTGTGAAACCAAAGATGTCTCACGATTCATAGACCCGAAATATCAGAAGTTTTTGAACACTCAATACCAGATTGATCGTGTCAGGGATGACCAGACTGACATTGCTGAACTTACTTACTAACGACGCCGGGCGATTGCCAAAGGTCAAGGGTGCTGCTGTCCGACTCAGAGGTAAGCAACAAAGATGGCGCCGGATAAAAGTGAATTTATACCTTTCTTTTATCCTAATTATTTTGGCTGGTGATTCGCATCCTAACCCTGGACCTATCAAGTTCCCATGCAGTGATTGTGGCAAGTCAGTACGATCGAACCAGAGAGCTCTTCAGTGTGATGTCTGTGATCTGTGGGTGCACTGCTGCTGCATCAACACGGACCTACCCACCTACAACATGTCTTGAGCGAGTATAGACCCCTGGAGCTGCCCACGATGTTACACCTGCGAGCCTATAGACGCAGCATCCAGTCCACAAGTGAGTGTACCTATTGCCTCGGTCCCTGATACCCCTGATCCTGTTCTGGACGACCCCCTGATGACCCAGACGACACAGCTGGGTGATCCTGATGCTGACCTTGACTGCTTCTCCGCTGAGGGCTTGCACTTCATCCCTGTCAACAGCCGAAGTCTTCTCCCCAAACTGGATGAACCTCGCCGCTCGATCTCACCCCGCAGTCATCGCTGTCACTGAGACTTTGCTGGATGACTCTGTCGCAGACTCTGAGGTTAGCATCCTCGGATACCAGATACAGAGACATGACCGATGTCGCACAGGTGGAGGTGTATGTGTGTACATTCGATCCAACCTGACCTTCAGTTCCCGAACCGACTTGGAAGGCACTTCGGAAACCACCTGGATTGAACTGTACGTTCCTAAGACTAAGCCCATCTTGGTGGGCGTGTGCTACAGACTCCTGCTGACAGTGACTTTTACCAACTGCTTGAAGACTCTTGTGGTACATGTTCTAATTTCTCTGAGTAAGAGTGAATTTTACTTGGTGATTTTAATACTGATTTTAGGCATTTTAATTCCAAAAATAACCAACTTTGTGTTCAGCTAAACAGTTCTTGTCCATGTTTGATTTACACCAACTCATATCCAGTCCAACTAGGGTCATCAAAACAGTTTCAACAATATTAGATTTAATTATGGTACCTGTCCCTCTTAAAATAAGTCAATATGGTGTCATAGAATGTGGATTTTCCAACCATATGTTAATTTATTGTACTCGTAAAGTTACTAAATGTTCATCAAACAAACACAAATCTGTTAAACTACGGTCACTCAAAAATAACACAAAAGAGCTGTTCACTGATAAACTGGAGTCTGTAGACTGTTCAGGGCATTTGAAAGTACAGGCATTGATGAGGCATGGTATAAGTTCAAAACTAAATTTTTGGCTTGTATTGACAAAATTGCTCCACTCAGGGAAATGCGTGTTAAACATAATTCGGCCCCCTGGATGACAGGTGAAGTCCTCCACCTTATTCATGAAAGAAACCACACACTGAAACAATTCAACAAAACCAAAGACGGTGTGTGGTACGTCAAATTTGTGTCACTTAGAAACTCTGTACAGGTCAAAAAGAACAGTGCTAAGTCAGAGTATTATGGGGTCTATTCTCCCATAGGCGCAAGTTACGCGCTTTTCAGCCTACGCGTATTCTCCCCTCGACTTAAGTCTGTGCACTTCGCGCCCTGAAGGCAGTTACGCGCTTGGGGCGGAGCAAGGCCAAAATCGGGGCGTTTCTAGGCATTTCTCATGCAAATAACACTTACGCGTATTCTCCCCCTGGCCTAAGCGCTTTTTCAGTTCAGCGCTTTTCAGGGGTATATTAAGGTTAAGCGCCAACATAAGGTAAAATGGAATATTGCGTTTGATGTCGGTTTAAGGCCGAATTTTAACATTAATTTTATTTTATTTAACATGGTAAAGGTCGAGACATTCAATATTTGATTGTTCATCCTTATTTCTAAACTACATTTCTCATAACCATAATATATTATCAAATGAAATCATCACATGATATTACGCAACAGCCTCTTCTCCAATTAGTTCAATTACAAATGCATAGCAATTAATTAATACGAGTATACATAAGACTATCATTCTACCATGCCCTCAAAATCTAAAACCAAAATGCCAATTCTGCATTTGCTTGCACTCTTGTGTGATTGGGAAAGAGTAAGAGGAGCGCGCCGAGCGCGAAGGCGACCATGTATATATCGGCTTCATTTGGACATCCCGGGACTAACAAACATCGAGTGCATCCAGCGCTTTCGTCTGGACCGTGCATGAGGCAATCGTCTAGCTTTGCCGGCTTTTGGATGAACAGCTATCCAGCCGCAGCAATTATCCACAAAACATACCCGTGGTCATCAAGGTTACAACTGCGCTATCGGTCCTGGCATCTGGGTCGTTCCAGAGAGTGGCTAGTGATGTCATGCACATATCACATGCGTCCGTGTTAAGGTGTCTGACACAGTTCGTTGACGCTCCAAGTTCTTCTCCATGCACTTCCACTGCAGAAAGAGTGGATGCCACCTCTGTCTCCAGTGCAGTGAAATGCACAAGGGGTGACAGTTACCAACTTGCCCACCACCTGTTGCATGTACACTTCTCCAGTGTGCAGAGAGCCTGGCTTTTACAGCGCCCCGCAGATCTCTCCATTTATGCTTTAAATTGGGGATACTGCGCTTACATCTCCCCACCGAAGCCACATCCAGAACGATTTGCCGCTTAATTCCTCCGATCAGCCTTCAGTGCTCGCTTGCCATACAACACCATCTGTAATATTTGGTTTTCGGCTTTGGCTCGACGTCGCCATCATTGTCTTCATGTTCTATTAACAAATGCGACTGCCCTATATGTTTGTGATAATCTAAAAATTTGTGATATTCTCACGAGTGAGGAGATTGATTTTCTGATTGAGGATATCTGTATTAACTAACTCGTGTCTTTGTAATTTTTTTACCATTGATAATACTGTGTATTTTAATGTGTGAATAAAGATATTATTAAATAGGCTACTCTAGATTGAGCCCTACCCTGGCCAATACCAAAGCACTACCCATTTGTTAATCAATTTTAGCCTAGAAAGAATAGCCGACATGGGAAGAATCATTATCAGTAAATGGGATAATTGATTATAATAAAGTATTAGGCACAAGTTCAAGTGAATGTCTCGCTCAAATCAAATAGGATATGATAGGCTATGGATATGGAATTCCGTCATTGCTGAGGCGGTTTCGGGGCGGGGAGATGACGCTTGCGGGGTAAGAATCCTTATTAAAGCGTTTCCATGTCCTTTAGTTGCAAACCTGACATCGGAGTAGTTTGAGATTTCAAGTGCGCAATTTCTAAATGAGATCATATAAACTGTCTTTGATTGTCTTTTTTTTGTGTGACTAGAATGTTCCCTTTGTCTTCTTCCCCGTCTTCCACGGAACTAACAGGCTGGTGTATGTGATGTAATGTGAGGGGCACTATTTCAATGATCTGATTGCGCTGGTTGAGAAGCGCTAAATTCTTTATTTATTATTTCATTACCGGGGCAATTTGTTTGTTTGCATAGCTTTAATTCCATGGTGTCAAGTGTTTGCCACTAACATGGCAATATCCCCCCCCCCCGCCTCAATTTTATGTCTCCGTATGGACGTACGAACGGACGGAGACCAATGCTATATCCCCTTCTACATGTTAATCGCGTGGCGGGGGATAAAAAAAGAGATTAATTTAAAATTCTCATACCATGCGAGGAATATTTCATATTAACAATTTTTTTGCGGTTATGAATGCACGCGCAACATCTTCTGCCATAAAGATCCACATGCACCTGATCTGCGAGCAACAGGTAACTAGAAAATAGATCTAATTGGATGTAAAATGTGTCTGTGACTTCCCATATATTCTTTGAAAGTTAGACTTCAAGTTCAACTTCCTTGCAGCTTTTTGCTGCCGCCCCCTGATGTTGTCCACTTTGCAGGTGAGGTACAGTTCATCTCAAAAGAGCCCAATGGAACAACCTATGATGACACAGCAGCCTAGAAATGCTGTCTACACTTCAGCCCGCGCTTTCAGAAACTGTTGCTGTTTCTCACAGCGTAGGCTGCATCCTTCATTCAAAGGCTGCACTTTAAGGGTCGTCACTTATTTACATCTGAGAAACAAATAGTGGAAGGGATAAGGTTATTTTTATGGTTAGGTTTTGGGCAAGGTTTAGGGCTAGGGGCTAGAATTAAGCTTAGCGTTAGGGAAACGAGTGAGGGCTCACTTCAACAAAAGCTGTTTAACGGAGATGAAATGATGTCATGTCAGTTTGGCAGATGGAATTAAATGACGACTCCTAAAAATGCAGCCTTCAAAGGATGCAGCCTACGCTTTGAGAAAGGCTTGTGGATACCTTCAGGACGAATTGTGCTTTCTCAAATGAACTAGGGTAACCTGACGCTCCCTTTTCCAGCTAGGTCCCAGGAAGGGAGACAGCGCGAGTAAAACTTTAACCGACTTTCGCACTGAAGCAAGCATTTTGAAAAACAGCATGGGACTTCAGGTCTATTTTAATCCATGTTGCTACTCGAGATACCCGGACTTTGCTTTCGTCCCACAATATCATCATTTCAGCGTAGCTCCACACTAAATAAAATCTTCAAATATCAAATCCACTCTTACTGAGTCCATGGCAGAGATCAAAAGTCCAGGGGTCAGAAAGTAGAGGTCCTGTCATTTGATTTTTGCATCCATTGAGTCAGCCAGCTGAAGTCTTGTGCTCAATAGCAAATACATGTGATCAGAATAGTGGGGATAAATTTTGCCTTCTAAGCCTGAAGGGCCTCTGGTGCTATATGGTTATTATTAGTATTGAATAATGTCAGTCTCCTAGGTAAAACAAGCGACATTTTAATGTATCCATGTTAAAATGTCAAACCTTGTCAAAAAAAAGTTTCAACATTGGACATATTTGACTAGTCTCGTACAGGCTGTTAACTTAAAAGTTCCGCTCACATGCAAGGAAGATGAATAGTCCAAACATCAAATTGGAACTGACATTGTTTGAATCGTGTCTATGATAGATCTACCGCTCCAGGCCAAGCCATGTGAGTGAACAACAGAGGATTTTTATACTGAGCAACAAAAGGAACGCAAGTTAGCTAATTAATCATGTACTCTTATTGTTACTCAGTCAAAGAGACCGCAAAATAAACAAAAAAGTTTGATGAAACGAGTGTAAATGTGCACGCGCAAGTAATAAATTTGCTTTTCTAAAATAATTGGGCGCAAACTTATTTTCTAGTCTGCCTTAAATTAACTTGCATTTCTTTTGTTGTTCAGTATATCACCCCTCACTCAATAGGACAGTAGGCACGTAAATTTACGTTACTGTTGTCTGCCACGAATCATCATCTAATTAACTTTCAGCAAATACTTTTAGGCCTAGTGTTAGTTTACAATATAGATCGATATTCTTCAAGCCAAGTTCTCCTTCTTACTCATCAGTGCTCACCGCTGCCATATTTCCTCCTGATTTGACCGTGTTGATAGAGCTCTGACATGTCGTTTGCATCGGTGTGAAAAATACGGACTGAATAGAAACTCAGCACCAAGTCGATTGTTAAATCTTCACCTTTGTCACTATCGTTCGGACTTCAGAGCCCAGTCGAATGCGCCCATGATCTTCCCGTAGAAACGACACCGTTTTACGGCGTTTATAGTTTCGGTCTCCTCTAATATTCGATTTATCTACGCCTATAAATTAACTTAAATGGGCAATATTTTTATCTTGCCGCTTGTTTTGCTTCATTTGTTATGCTCCAGTTAGTGTCGCGGAAACGGCTCTGAAGAAGTGAAAATATTTTCGACATGGTAAGAGGGGCCACCTGCAGGATCTTTGCGCCCTAACGCATGACCTCCCAGTGGAGTCGCGCACCGGTCGCTGCAATCGGCCCGGAAACTAACTGGACTCCGGTAGAGGGAGCCGTCAGGAAGCGGAACTGAGCAACGACGCTCAGTTTGTCACTAGTGATGGCGGATGGGGTGGAGATAGACACCATGATGAATTACCACGGGAGCTTCGACAAAATAGATCCGGATTTGTGCCGATTTCCATACTGTATCGTCTGGACGCCCATCCCGGTGCTGTCGTGAGTTTTCCCGGTCCGGTTGCTGGTTTGCATGTTGGTTAGATCGCTTTGAGTCGCCTTCAATTCCGCCTTGAGCTGGCAGCCAGTCGGGTCCAGCTAACTATGCTCTCTCTCCCCCGGACGTGTAAACGGGATGACAGCTCCTATCCATCCTAAATGGTTGCTAGCGTGCTCATCCATTAATAACACGCGCGTGATAGCAATATACTGCTGATGTTACAGAAATGCATGTAGGACAAAACAAAGACGTCCGCACTTATGATGAATTATCGTGTGCAGTCGATTGCTTCCTCGATAGAGAGCCTAGGGGAGAGTGACCGCACGCAAGCTACGGTCCCCCTACCCGCGTTACGAAAGCTCTCGCTGCCAGCTACTGATCCGATTAGAGCCGAAGTATGTAAAGTTAGGTTACATTATGGACGAAGTTAAATTATTGCAAAAGCACAGCCGGGGACTGATTGTGGATTCGGGTCCTCGAAAGCGAATAAATTTACCTTGCATGTAACTTGTCCCGCCTGACCTACATGCGCAGACGGATTTCAGCAGCATCCCAGCTTACTAGCTGTCACTCGCTCGAAAGCGTCTGTCACCTTACGGATGTAAACAACGTGTGCCCATAAACTGTAACTGTCTTGTGTCACCTGCGCTAACCTGGCAACAGACAATGCATTGCGGCTTTGCAGTTGTTTCAGCGCCTTTTTAAAGAATTAAAAAAAATAGCCTTTTTACGTTACAAGGCACTTTTCCGGAGTGCATTGACCGTATTATTGGCAGTCGCGCCAGAGACAAAATGTTGCAATTACATTAGCGTGGGGAGACATAGCTTTCTCCGAGGCCTGGCCTACTTCGAGATTTAGGAGGAAGCTGGTGTGTGTGTGTGTGTGTGTGTGTGTGTGTGTGTGAGAGAGAGAGAGAGAGAGAGAGAGAGAGAAAGAGTGTGTGTGTGTGTGTCTGTGTGTGTGTGTGTGTGAGAGAGAGAGAGAGAGAGAGTGTGTGTGTGTGTGTTTGTGTGTGTGTGAGAGAGAGAGAGAGAGAGAGAGAGAGAGTGTAAGTGTGACACCAGCCCCATATTTTCCTGATCCTTTGAAGAAGGAGGAGTCACTATGTGGGTCACCTTTCTCCTGAAAGCTCTGCATCGGATACTTGAATTTAGGTGGGATGAGTCCTGCTGGACTGTCTCACCAAAGGTGCAGCACATACCTGCATTATCTTACGGTTATGTATGTTCCATAAATCACACCTGCTGTAAATACATGTACATCAATAACACACTCCTTTACTGTGTTACATGTTTGTGCATCCATAACATATGCCTACACTGTTAGATGTTTGTGCTTCCATAATGTTTACCTGTACAGTTTTGCATACAGGTGTAGTGGTGCGAATAGTCTTAGGCACCCAAGTCTTATTTAAATTTAAATCTGGTGTTTGATGTTAATTTTTGTTTTCCATCGTTGATAACAACAGTGCCTTCGTGCACAACATCCCCACTTGAGTCTTGACTGCGATATGCGTATCATCAGTCTATCTGCAGCATATGTGCAAAGTTTCTGAGATGTCCTATGAAAACTAAAGGGGTTAATTTCACCAGCCAAGTACATTCCGATACGGACGGGCAGATGGACTGTGGCACAGCATCATCTCTCTTTTGGTATTTTGCCTGGCGGGGAGGAAAAAATGGCCATTTTTGACGTCCAATGTACATTTTTAAAAATTATGTTTGGATTGCATTGAATGGAGTAGATGCAGATGATGGAGCCTTGACAGAGCCCTGATCTGAACATTATCTGGGCCCTTTTGGGTTACCTAGAGAGTTAGACTATGAGTCTGCAGTAGAACTGTACGGACTTCGCTAATTTTCTCGGAACAACCAAATAGCTTGCAGGCTACAAGTTTAAAACTGCAGGACTGTGTTCCTTAGTTGTAGCCACAAGCTATTTGATCGTTTAGGTTTTTACCTTAGTTTTCTGCTGTTCACAGCAGTTTATTGTACATGTTTGATAATTACAAGCTTTTAAATTCATTATTTTTGGAAGCATCATTATCTTAATGGATTTCCTAACATGTGCCCAAGAGTCCTGCACTGTTCTGGAAATCCGTAATATCTGCTGTGTTACTTCTGTGTACATCCATAGCACTTACCTGTGCTGTGCTGCACTCATGTACATCTGTAACATATACCTGCTCTGCCCACAAGCACCTAACTGTACTGTTACACACGTTATATCAGGAATTAATATTAAATGCTTTATTTGCCTGGCAACGTTTGCCCCTTGTTTGCCAAAGCTTGCTGGTTGAAAGAGGAATATGAGAGTTATTACAGCACAATAATAATAATAATACAATTAAGAATATTGGTGAGTTGGCAAATGTGAAAATAACAGTAACTGATGTCTCTCAATAGGTGGCTCCTGCCCTTCATTGGTCACATGGGCATCTGCACCTCCTCCGGAGTGATCAGAGATTTTGCTGGGCCTTACTTTGTCTCGGTAAGTCACGCCCCTCGACCCCTTCCAGCTCCGGACACATTTTCACAGTAAGGTGAAGGTGGTGGAGTTATACCCATGGTGTATTTTGGCCACTCCCAATTCCAAATAAATTCATGCACTTACAGGAAGGGGGCTGAGTTATGTTAATCATGCCTTCAAGCCCCACCTGATTCACAATGTATTTTCACAATTAATGGGAGGGGGTGGAGTTAAGAAAAAATAATACATCCAGGTCTGAAGTACTAAGGGTTCAGAGTATGGCTTAGCTAATGAGGTTTGTGGTTCCCTAAGCAGCAGCTATCATTAGCTGACCCTGACCCAGGCTCTGCCTCAGAAATGACCCACAGCATTAGAAAGAATCCATAGTATCACTGTGGATCCGGCCTCCAGAAGCAATGTCTCTATCAGCTCCATTATTCATCTCGGAGGCCTTGAATAAGCACTGCTGTGTGATTGTATTTGTGCGTGCGCGTTTACGTGTTTGTGTATTCTTCCCTGAGAGGCAGCTTTTCTAAGGTGTGCAAGGCTCCTAAGGGACTGTCAGAAATGTAGAGAAAATGAATACATATGCGATAACCGAGGGGGGTGTGGCCAACAGAAGGGATGGAGATTAAACTCTCGTGTATTTCTGATGTTTAGCAGGCACTCTTTTTCCGGGCTGTTTCACAATCAGGGACAAAAGTTAGTCTCACGGACCCCCAAAAATCAAATGTGGAATATGGAATCAAATTGATGCCTATTTGTTTCCATATGTTGTTGATGACACATGCTGAAAATTTTGGAGCGTTTGGTTCACAGGTTCTCCTAAAATTCATATACATGACAATTTGCCTATTTCCACCTTTTTAACCAGTTCCGGAGAAGACATATTTTTGACGGACAAAGAACATATCGGGGGCTGACTGCAGTAAACGGTTATGTCCAGATGTTTTACATTGGACATAACTGTTTATTGCTGTCAGCCCTCAAAATACTTGTAACATAATACACAGTGAAATGACCAGTGCATATACTTACACAGTATTCCTCATGCGCAATCATATGAACATGTGGAGTCAAAATCATACAATACATCTAAACTAACCTCCTCCTCTGTTGAAATATTAATAATGTAAAAAAAATAATAAAAAATTCCAGAGAAGACCTATTTTGACGGACAGAATATCTTGGTAGAAAAAGTCAAGTTTTCATGAATCGATGCGTCTCTGACCTCCCAAATATTATTTGTTGCTTAAAAAACCTTCTCATTTTTTAAATAATGATGAACAAGCTACTGGGTGCAGTGGAATTTTATTGGTGAGGAATACAAAAGTATCTAAAAGAAAATGAGACCCCAAAATGTCCAAAAAAAGGTATTGTATTGTCAAATTTTCCACATTTGACATTTTTTCATCAAATAAATGGCTTCTGAAGATTAGTCAATGATAGCAGAACTTAAAATGAATGATATTTGTCACCACGCTTCTAATAATTTTAGAAAAAACTCTAAATCCATACAATATTTTAGAACTTACCCCTGATTGTGGCCACATCCACATGTGGTGCCATGTTAAGAGCATTACAAGTGCTGAAAACCCTAAGGGGGAAGTAACGGTCTTTTTTTGGGGTGGAAGAGATTACAATGCGGGGGCTACTGAGGTGATCTCTGGCACATTGCGCACACAGGTTCTTTGTTCAAACCAACAATACGCACATTGTGATATGGGAGTGCCACTGTGTCGAGCATGATCTCAATCACCCAATATTCCCTGCTAATGGCAGAATCACTGAGCGCGCCAACAGTCAGAGCTGGAGTCGCCAGAAAGCCGGGTCTCGCTGCAGTGGCTTGTGCTCCTTCACATCCTTCTTTTCCGGGATCCTGGCCTGAAAATCACTGGCAGTTCGTTATCGTTATGAAAATTGCAATTGGTTCATTATGCAAAGAGTAAAGGAAGTGAAAACTGTAAGTGTCCTGAAGATCTTGAACAAGGAACCGTGAGACTGTCCCTCTTGGATGGGTTATCAGTGGAAACCGTTTTACATCATCATTTTTACATCATCATTCACTTGTAGATCTGCTTTGCTCCTACTTCCACTCCTGTAGCTTGGGGCACTTGGAACTGACATTTGAGCGAGCCGGACACTCCCCATTTTCACTTCCTCCCCCTTCTCCGATATACTGCCTTCCCAATTGGAGGCGTCAAGAGTTACAAATGAATGGAGGAATGTAAAAAAATAAGAGCCATGGAAGTTGTGATCGTAGAAGGAATTGCTGAGCTTGAGTGTGTTTTGAGGGTGAAGTCTGTGATTTTAGCTTGTTGAGCTTGTTTGGTGTGACTGCATGGATTTGGGTAGTGTTTGTTAGTAACCTGTGGATAGGCATCAGGCATTGTACTTATTTTTTAGAGATAAAGATGTAGGGCTTGTAGTATTTATATCCCCGAATGGCGTCTCGGGGATATTATGTTTTTGGTCCGACCGCCGCCGCCACGCCGCCCTACGTGTTAATGTGATAACTTCAGTAATATTTCAATTAAAAATTTCATGTTTTGCATATAGGTAAGTATCATAAAGAGGAAGAACTGATTTGATTTTGGACAATTTACAATTTCTAGATTGGCCACCAGGGGCCAAAAACTGAAAAATCACTGTTTTTATCATACCTCTGGAAGCGTTTGTCCGATTGACCTCAAATTTAGTGCAAATGAAACGTCATGACCTGAGGATGTGTCCCACGATGACATTATACCTGTTTGGTTCAAAAGTTTCACACAAGGTGGAGCTTTGTCACATAAAATTCACCATTTTTGCCATATCTTTGGAACCATTTGTCCAATTGACATGAAACTATGTGCAACTGCAAGGTCATGACCTCACAACGTGTCACGTGATGACATCATACCTGTATGGTTCAATATTTTGCCAATATTTTGTGATGGAAAATTACCATTTTGGCCATATCTTCAGAACCATTTGTCCGATTGACCTGAAATTAAGTACAAATGAAAGTCTATTCAAGGTCTATTCAAAGAGTGGGGAATTGGAGGATTGGGGCATTCAGGGATATACCCCAAGCCGTCGCCTCCGACGGCATAAGCCTAGTTTGATGATGTAGTTTTTGTGGCGTACAGGTTTGAGTCGCAGTTGGTGCATTTTCTAAACATGACCTCCTGGTGTGTTGTTTTTCTCAGGAGGACAACATGGCTTTTGGTCGACCAACAAAGTGAGTTGTTGCTTCACCTGCATAATTCTGCTTTCTATTTTACTGTTCCTGCTGTGAGTTTTTGGTTAATTTTATTGCTGATGTTGAAATGTAGTCCAGAGAGGTTCATACAGTCTGAAGTAACTAATTAGCGTTGACGTTCTTATTTTCAGACAGAAAATGATGTTGAAATGATTGCACCAGAAAAGAAATAATAACTGATTATATGTCAGCAGCATTGCCTTCATCATTATACGACCTTATCTTCATGCAATCTAAAAAAAAGACTACTTTCCTGGAGAAGTTAATAATGCAGTGATACATGAAGATATTCAGGGTCCACAAACGGAGATAAAGTTAATCCCGGCAGCACCAAAGTTCTCCACTGAAATTTTTCACACAAGAAATATTTTGGTCCAGCATTAGTCCTACCTTGCATGCTTTCTGTCACATTTATGTTTTTTTAAAATCCAGCCTCAGGAAGTTAGTCTTCTCCACTCTGTGTTGTTCCTGCCAGTGAGATTCACTAATTACTGAAGATTTGCAGCCCAGAGCTAGAACTGATCAGTGAACTCATCTGGCTGAGTTAATATGCTGTAGAAATGCGTGGCGGGACAGCTCTCGTCTGACCGCTGGACTTCAGCCCGCCGCCTTTGATTAATCCAGAATGTAAGGGACTCGGAGTGGTCGTGAAGTGCCTGAACATTTCTTGACTGTGGAACTATTGCTGAACAGTCTGGGGTGGTTTGTAACATTATAGTAGTGCTGTGGGTACAGTGGATTGATTGTAGTATAGTATTGTTTCAACACTGTTTTAATGTTGTAACGTTGTGCTCCTGCAGGTACTGGAAGCTGGACATCAGTAAGGTCTACGGCAGCGGCTCCAATGCCTGGGACACGGCTGTTCATGACGCATCGGAGGAGTATAAACACAGAATGGTACTGGGGGAGGAGGGAAGGAAAGAGGGAGGGAGTGTGAGACAGGAGAGGAGGGTGAGAGAGAGGCTTAGGGAAGGATGGAGGAAGGAGAGAGGGAGTGAGAAGAGAGCGAGGGTGAAGGAGGTTGAGGGAGGAGGGGGAGAGAGAGAGAGGGAGAGGGAATAGGGGATAGGGAGAGGATGTGAGATGGAGAAAATGGGAGGAGATAAAGATGAAAGAAAATCCAAGGATGGGTGAGAGGGGGATGAAGACGGAGAGAGAGAGGGGAGTGTGAGAAGGAGGAGCTGAATAAAAAAGATGAATCTGCTCCCTGTGTTTGTGTGGTTTCCCTCTGGATACTTCACAGTTTTCCCAGGCTAACTGGAGACTGTAAATTGCCCATAGGTGTGTGTGTGTGCCCTGCAGTGGATTAGTGACATATGCAGGGCATGTTCCTATCTCTCAGCCTTTGGGTAACTTTGTCTCCCCTCTCCCTATTGTTTTTTTAGGCTCTGTTTGTGTTGCCGTTCCCACTTCGTTTCTGAAGCATAACTCAAAAATCGTTTGCATGATCTTTACTGAACATTGCATACTTACTACTCAGGTCCTGAAGTGGTGCCTTTTGGTATGTGCCTGTCTGTCTGTCTGTCTGTCCGTCCATCCAGTGGGTTAGACAGGGAAGGGGGCCAGGGGGAGACGTACGTATTTACGAGTAAAAACACATTCTTGTGGAATCTGCTCCAGGCCTGGTGATCATGAGCAGGACTAAGTGGTGCAGGTTCTGGCTGTGTGGTGTGTTTGTGGTCATGGTGAGTTGGGATGATGCGTTTTGATTTAATGTGATTTGGTGTATGTCAGGGTTTCTCAACCCTCTCCTGGAGGCCCACCTGTCCTGCTAGTTTTAGATCCCTCCCTGCTCCAGCACAGGTGATTCAAATGATCAGACTGTCATCAGTCAGCTTTAGGGGGCGATTAATGAGCTGATCATTTGAATCAGCTGTGCTGGAGCAGGGAGAGATCTAAAACAAGCAGGACAGGTGGGCCTCCAGGAGAGGTATGGGAAGCACTGGTGTACGGTTTTCATTCTGGGTTTGTATGTGTTTTGCGGTGATACAAATGGTTGTGCTTTCTTTCCTACAGCACAATCTATGCTGTGATAACTGCCATTCGCATGTTGCCATGGCGCTGAACCTCATGCGCTATGACAACAGCACTTCATGGAACATGGTGAACCTCTGCCTGCTGTCGCTCATCCACAGCAAGCATGTTAGGTGAGTTGCCTACACCAGCCATCAGAGGGCACTGTTGCTACTTATCCACAGTGAGCACATCAGTTGAGTTACCAAAATCCACCAGCAGGGGCAATACTGTCACTTATCCACAGTGGGACGATCAACTGAGATTGCAATGCCACTAATCCTCGTTCATCGCTGGCTGCCAAATACTGGAGGATGCTGCAGCTAATAGGCTACGTTTTGAGCAGCAGCAGAAGTTTCTCTGCCAAGATCTTGTCACGGTGTGGTTACGCTATTTCATATTTCAGAGGTTATTCCATATTGCATGTTTTCTGTGGGTTCAAATAATATTTCCTGGCTTGAGAGTACTGCAGTGGGTTGTAAGTCGGTTAGTATTTATATTTGTATGAGTATTAATGTGTTTTGTACTGTAATAACAGTTATGATGATAATGAGCGCAGATCTTATCTTGAAAATGTTGGATTGATTTAAATGTGTTTTGTGTATTGCAGTTGTGCAGGGTTCCTGAAAACCTGGCTGCCTTTCCTCCTCCTGACTGGAGTCATCCTGACGGTCGCCCTCGCCATCAACTTGCGGTGACCAAGAGGATAAGTGCAGGAGAGATGGAGAGGAGAGGAGGGGGGCTGACATTTGGACCCCTTGAATCTGGATACAGTATAAACTCACATTCGACCATTGAACTTTGACCTTCGACACGTCGGCCGATCGAGCAGAGAAGGCCGGTGGTGCCCGGTATTTGCTCTGATTGGACAGACGCTGCATTATGCTGTGTTCTGATTGGATTGAGGCTTCCTTGGGCTGTGCTTTGATTGTACAGATGGCTGAATCACGCTGTTTTAATTGGATACACACTGCATTTTGCTGTGCTCTGATTGGACAGATGCTGTCATATGTTGTGCTCTGGTAGGACAGACACGATATGCTGTGTTCTGATTGGTCTAATGCTGCATTTGGGGTTCCTGTTGCCTACAAGTTGGATTACTCTGCTGTTTGTGCCGTCCCTTCATTATTTCACCACTGAAAGTCCCCCTTCGCACTCTCTTCTGAGATGGTGAAATTTCTCACCGGCGTGCGTGAGATCTCCTTATTGTTGCTCATTCTTATTTTAAGGTAATTTCTTATGTCTAGTTGGAGTGTTAGGGCTTAGGGGCATGATTGGGATTGGATATTCTGGGTTGTATTTGAGAGCGTATTTTTGTTGCAGCGCAAAAGCAGTGAGCTGACTCCTCCAGTGACTGGGCTGTTTGGCTGCAGGATCCTGAGCGACAGGAATTTGTCTTCCCAGCTGAATGCCATTTCCTGTCTTTTGCCACAGATCCTCTGACACTGCTGCTTTATGGCCGCTGCAGCTGGAGTCTTTAGGCGTTTGGTGTTGGGGAAGGAGCTGAATGCTGTCTTTCATCCCTGCTACTCCAGACACTCTGATCACTCCAGGTCACACCTCATGCAGAGTGTGAAAATGCTCCCCCACGCATCCGTAGTGTGTGAGAAATCCTTGCGCTTCAAAAACTGAGTAGAAGTGCTAGTCTCTGGTCTTCTCTTTAATGTTATTGACATTTCATCCCAAAGCAGACGCGCCTAAGTATTTTTTAACGTCATTTGCAACTTTCTTCTGATGGCAGAATTATCCAATTTTGGCATATCCAGGTTTCTCCACTAGATGGCCTTGTTTACAACAAGCAGTCCGATTAAGTTCGGTTTGATGCACATTAGAATGTTTTTTTTTTTTTTTCTTTTTGCATTTTCATTCTCACAAAGTGTGGGTGGTACCAAAAGAACCATTCCACTTTGTCCCTTTTTTTGTTACCCTGTTGAGGGATGTTGTATACAGATCTGATTCTGAAAGGGGGAGCGAGAAACACTGGTCCGTTGACTGGTGGAATCCTCTGTCTTACATGTCAAGGATTAAACTCAAAACACAACCCCGCCTACATTTAAAAGTGCTGTCTGTGGTAGAAATGCCAGCCAGACCTAGCATTTATTTACCAGTTGTAAGAGTACTACATCGAAAGGATTTGATGGAAATGCAGCTTTTGACGGCCCAATGTGCTTAATACAACTTTCAGCTACAGAGCCAGTTTGTATGTGTGCTATATCTATACAAAGCTGTAGTATATCTATACAGAAAGGTGCTATATCTATACAGACCTGTGCTATATCTATATAGAGATGTAGTGCATCTATACAGCGGTGTGCTATATGTATACAGAGGTACACTGGATTATCCTCAGAGATGCGCTGTAACTATAGGCAGGCTTGTTGTATCTGCTTGGAGCTCTTCTGCATTTTTCAAGAGGTGAACTGTATACACAGAAAGGTGTATTGTATCTCTAATGAGATGTGCTGCATCTGTAAAGAGGTGTTCTTTTTCTGCTCAGGGCACTACTGTATCTGTAGAGAGGTATGCTGTATCTGTAGAGGTGTGCTGTATCTCTAGAGTGGTGTGCTATATATGTTCTTGCGCTGAGGTCCCTGGAACAGTAGTTGTACGAAAAGTGCAGAGTCGTCCCTTTTTCGCAGAAACCCTGCTGGGTGATGCATGGGGCCTTGGCTGGAGTCTGGCAGCTGAGTTTGATGCGGAGATCATTTATCAGGAAAGGTGTGCGATACCTGCGGGCGTGGAGAGTGGAGGGTGTGGAATTCAGTATTCGTACCTGACATCTGTTTGTGTAGTATCTCTAACAAACACCTCTTAAAGAACCCAATTCGTAAAGCCGCGCAGACACACCTATCGTGTGTAATGATTCACCTCCCCAGACTTTTGGTTGTTATTAATAGGATGTCACAGTCAGCGCAGCTGCTCTGTGAATGACCTCCTGCCCCACTTCTCCCCTCAGGGAATGATACTGGGGCTGATAATCTTGAGATGGATGGTAATTGTGTGCAGTGATACATTCACCTTCACTTGCTTCACAGCCTGAAATGCAATTTTAATTTCAACCCCTTTAATACAGGGCTCCCAGTTAGCATGGGGTTCACAGCACAGGGCTCTGAGTTGGCTGAGGTCTTACAGTTAACACAGGGCTTTCTGTTCCTGGATCTACAGCAGCCCTAATGCCCTTATTGTTGGGCACCAAACAGAAATACCCCCCCCCAAATATCCCACTGACTGCAGGAAGAACATTGTTCTCCTCTCCTGGTTCATCCCCCGGCTTTTCTCTCTGGCTGGGGGAGTGTTCCCGTCTCTGCAGAGATTAGCCTGGGTCCTGTAGGAGGAGCCTTGAGCAGCAGGACTCCGTCTCTGTGGGAAAAGAGGATCTCTGTGCCCAGGAGGCCACACAGGTTTCTCACACTGCAGCAGAGATCATTCATTCTAAACTAAGTCTTTTTCACATGGCCTACTCAGATTTTGCAAACATGGCATACTGTTTCTATGTGTCTGAGTGCATTCACTTTTATGTTGGTGATATTCATCATTTTTAGTTGTTATGGATTGTTTTTTTTATTTTTTTTTTATTTTGTAAAATTCACTTACATTTAAACTCGGCACTAACATCAATTGCTTGCTCAAGAGGAAACCCTTATGCAACCTGTTTTGCCTTTTCTTTTTTTTTTGTAAGCATTATCATTTAGACAAAACCCTCCATGCCTTAATACTTAATGACAAATATATATTTTGTTTTCTTGCGATCACTTAAATGACCAGGAATCTGATGTCCCTCTGTGAGTAAATAACAATCGGTTAGAGATCTTGTCTGAGTCAGAGAAATTGTGTTTTTAGAGTATGTTCAACTATCATCATGGAAATTCCTGTTCACTTTTGGAAACAGCTGAAGGTCATTTTGAGGTTGAATTGATTTAAACACTAAATATTTCTATTATATAGTTTCATCATATGAAATGTATTTGTGGAATTAAGTGGTTAAGTTAGAATTGTTCAACCAAATTAAAAAGAAGTTTACTTTCATGTCTGAGTATGTTTGTAGAGATAAATTAATGCACTTCAAACTAGCGAGTGCTTTTTTACTAACATGAAACTAATACAATATATTGCAGAATTCAAATATAGTATTTCTGTTTTAATATTTAATACTCTGTGCATCCACACAAATTTAGCTGTATACTCTACCCCCCATAAGAGTATTGTTTATGGGATGAGGTAGCTTAGCTAGAATGAGCACTATGTACATACAGTAATGGCAAATGCAGAAACTAAACTAAAGCCTGTTCTTTTCTCAAGGCCTGCTGTTGGGAAATTTGGAAGGTATATGCAGTTCGATCCAAAATCAAATGTGTTTGTGGTTCATTAAAGTATAGTTCTGGCATGTCTAAAGCTGCTGGAGTCCAGCAGAGTCCATCAGTATTTGGACAAAAGCAAATGTGTTCATTTATTTTTTGCTTTTACCTCTGTGTGCTAGCATGTTTTATTTAAAAACAGGACATAGAACTGACTTTCAGTTTTAATTTGCGATTCCTTATGTTCAATTTTTGTAAACCATGCATGTATTTCGGCCCGATTTACTCATCTGCTCTGTCCAAATACTTATTGCTCTGTTTCTTAGAGCTCACTGGTCTGCTTCCTCTTGAAGGATGATTCACCCGTGACTGTAAGCATTTCTCTAGACGAGAGTATTGCATCTTTACAAAGTATTGGGTTCCTTTTGCACCTGAATTAATTTTTTTAATGTTATGAATTGAAACAGAAAGATGCCTTGAATGAACCTTCTCTTGCTGGTGACTTGATATTTTTGACCTTGTTTATTTCATGAATTGCTTCTTGTTTATTAATATATTCAATGATTGAGTAATGGCTTTTTCATGTCAATATTTATGAAGAATAATTTCACTTTTACTGCCAAACATTTTGCTGTGTTTGTATTTTTCCAGTTTGTTTCCTCGCATTCATTTGTTTTCAGGAAATGATTATTCAGTATTTTAATGCAGATGCATCAATCATGTGCTATTTTTGCTTTCGTGCAGATTTATGCTCATTGATGAGTGTGTCTGTTTGCATACGTGTGCACATGCATGCAAGTGCGTGCGTTTGTGTGTGTCCGCGCGCACATGCGCGCGCGTGTTTATTTGTATGCGCAGGCACTTGCGTGCGTTTGTGTGTGTGTGTGCGTGTTTGTGTGTGTGTGTGCGTGTTTGTGTGTGTGTGTGCGTGTTTGTGTGTGTGCAGATTTTGATGCCTCTTTGGGATGAAACCAGGGCTCCTGTTGTGAATCTCAGGATGAAAATCCTGTGGGTGAGTTCAGAGGTCAGAGGCCAAGGCCAGGGGTCAGCAGGATTTGGCCTGTTCTGGGGTTTGTGTGTCCTTACTGATTGTGTGTGGTCTGAAGAGCTTCATCCTATCCAGTGTGCTGCATTTCTACTTCAAAAGAAAATGTTTCCTGTGAGTAGATCATGAACAGGTGTGGATGTATACATGAGGTAAAACACGACCATCTGTGTAGCATGCTGTTGGTCCATCACACGGTGCCAAAACCCGTGACCAGTGGAGGCACAGACTCTTCAAGTCCTCTGAAGGGGTCCTGTGGGATCTTGCACCAGGAAGTTAGCAGCAGGTCCTTTAAGTCCTGTGAGTTGTGATGTGAAGCCACCAGGACCTGTTATCCCACCACATCCCACTTGTGTTGGATCTGATTGACATCTGGGGAATTTGGGGGCCCGGGGAGTATCTTGAACTTGTTCCTCAAACCATTCCCAACAAATTGTTAAATGAATGAAGCCACCGCAGTCTGTTTGCCTTTGCCATAAAGGGGTGCACCTGATCCACAATATTGTTTAGGGTAGGTGCTGAGTATCAAATTGCTCTCTACATAAATGCCTGAATCCAGGTATTTCAAGTGGAAAATTACCCAGAGCATAACGCCCTCCATAACCTTGTCTTTTCCCTTGTCTAACGTGTTGGCCATGACAACTGACATTTGCTTACTGGGTTCAAGAGGGGTGCCCTGTCTAATCTGCTATGGGCTGGTGTGGGTGCAGGTTTTTGTTTTAGTCCAGGGCCACATTGCCTGATTCAACTAATTGACTAATCAGGGGCTTCAGTGAAGACAGATAAATAAAATAGGAAGTGTTTGTGTTTGGCTTTTAGAAAATCAGCACCCACACAAGCCCTTCGTGGGTAAGATTTGACATCTCTGGTGTAATATATCCTAAACTTTGATGTGCAATGCTATTATGAGATGATCAATGTTGCTTGCTTAGCTGTGAGTGTGGTGGAAATGTTTTAGCTCATGGATGTAGAGGGATGTTCTGAGCTTCTTCAGTCACTTATTTTTTACATCCTAGTTTTCCTTCCTTTTCTTGCTCCGAGCTCCACTAATTGGTGAGGGAAAGAAAGGAAATGGGAGAGAATTGAGGGTTGCGGGGAGGGGTTGAAGAAACATCCTCCAGCAGAATGTAACACTATTCCTCCTTCAAACATCAGGTTTGAGCAATGCCAGTTATAGGCACAGACCCACAAGTCGATCATGATATCGGAGGTATTCAACCCAGGGCCACGGCTCTGCTTCAGCCTTATACAGAAAGGCTCATTGAGTGTGCAGGCTTTCATTCCAGCCATGTAATTACACACCTGGCTAACCTAATCAATCTCCAAAGTCTTCGGGTGCATCTGAATACCCATACACATTTACTCATTCAGTTGGCAAAATTATGCATGTCCGTTTTGTAGCATTTCCGAAACCTCTGTATGGATCAGACTGTATGCGAGTGATGCCTAGATGACCAACTGCTTTCAACTGAGTCAGAGCCCTTCTTTAGACCACCCTTTCCACTCCCTATGAATAACATAGTACCACAGTTGGCTGCAATGCACCTAGTGGCACTCATGGGATAGCCCTTAATCAATGGGAGTGAAAGCTCCTAAATGGCTAAAATAATTACCTACACTTGCTACTAGACGAAACTTCCAAAATAATATTTTAGTATTGGCAAATATCGTATCGATTATGTATCAGATTTGGAATGGGAAAAAAAAATTCCAATGTCCTTTCGTTTTTCTTACAGGGTCGGTGATTTGGCCCATAAAACGCTAGCATTATGCTAATTTATCACCACAACTGATTGTGAATGAACATTCTCCTTTCACGGCACCGAGAGTCAGTTAGCTAGCAACGTTAAATTGGTCTAACTTACTTGCCGTACGACAATTGCAACCCCAATTCTAAAATGGTTGAAAGGAAGTGTAAATTGTGAATAAATCAAAATGCAATGACTTTCAGATCACAGCCAATATGTTATTCACGATTGAACATGGATAACATTTCAGATGTTGAAACTGAAACATTTTACATTTTTATCCACAAAATGAGCTCAATTCAAATTTGCTGGCTGCAACCGGTCTCAAAATAATTGGGACACAGGCAAAAAAGGGCTGAAAAAGCAATTGATATACAAGAGAATTAGCTGAAAGAACATTTAGCATGTAATGATATTAACTAGCATCAGGTTTGTAACATGATTGGCTATAAAAGGGATGACTTTAGAGAGGCTGAGTCACTCAGAGTTAAGATGGCCAGAGGCTCTCCAACCTGTGAATGCTTGAGTAAAAAAAAAATGTAGAATACTTTAAAAACAATGTTCCTGTTAAGGATACACGGGAGAAAAACACAGGGGAACTCGGAATATCTCGGAATACCTTACTGGAAACAGGAGGGAGACACAAAAGGGGAGTGAGACGCCAGATGCGGGGATCCAAAAAGATTTATTAAAATAAACACAGAAATAAACCGGGGGGAGAATTGGGCACTCAGGCCAACAAAAACACCGTGCCTCGCACTGAAAAAGGAGAACTCAGAATCCAAAACTTTAACAAATACCAAGGGGCAGACTCAGAACAAACACCAGGGGGCAAACTCGGGAACAGGAACAGACGCGGAACCGGGACTCGGGAAGCTCGGGAATACTCACAGGACAAGACATTCGGCACAGCTGGCAGATGGCTAACTCGGGTAGCGCATCTGGCCAGGAAAAGGGTAAGGGAGAACATCAGGAGGGGGACAGACAGGACACAGGGTGGCTGGTGCTCGGGACAATGGCAGGGCGGCTGGTGCTCGAGACAATGGCAGGGCGGCTGGTGCTCGGGACAATGGCGGGGCGGCTGGTGCTCGGGACAGGCGGGGCAGCTGGTGCTCGGGACAGGCGGGGCAGCTGGTGCTCGGGACAGGCGGGGCAGCTGGTGCTCGGGACAGGGAGTGGGGGAGAGGTAGGAAGTGGGGGTGTGAGTGAGTGAGTGAAGTCAGATCTGCTCGCGTGCAGAAAGAACTCGGATTTATAGGGCAGGGGCACACACAGACACAGGTGTTGAAACTTAGTCTAATTAACAAGGGGTGGAACATGAGGGAAACCAATTACATGAACAGATAAACATTAACACACAGACAAGGATCACAAGACAATCCCAAAGATGGGAAAAATAAACTGGATAAAAAGACTCCTAAGTGTACAGAAAGAGCCAGAATAGATTATAAGAATGCAGAGATTCTGCAGGAAACTTAAGCAAAGCCAATGAACAGTAAAGCGAGGGGCGGGGACTAGAACAGAGCGACTGCTGAGAGATAATTAGTCAATTAGTAAGTGCAGCTATACAATCCCGGGTGCTCGTTAGTAGATTACTATTATATACAAGGTTAGTTTGGTTAGTAATTTTAGAAAACAACAAACTGTTAGTAATGTTAGTATGTATAGAAAAGCAAGGGGAAACTAGTAAACGAGAACAGAAGGAAGGATGAAACCCAGAATCGATTAAATCACCCGAAATAGTGTCACAATCAATTAAGACTGAAACTGCTACAAACAATGACGCGACCGGGGAGAAAGCAAAGACAGTACATGGGTAAAACGTGGACTGGACTACACGGGAGAGGAATTAAATGTGAACACTAAGACATGGACTAAAAAACTGACATACCAAAATAATAGAAACCTAAAATTGACTAACCAGACACTCAGACCACGGAACACAACAGTTCCTCGTCGTCAAATTGCAAAGGCTTTGAAAGTCTCATCATCGACAGTGCATAAAATCAAAAGATTCAGAGAAACTGGAAAAATCTCTGAGCAAGGGACAAGGCCGAAGACCTTTACTGGATGCCCTAATCTTCGGGCCCTCAGATGTCACTACATCACACACCGGTATGATTCTGTCATTGACATCACTAAATGGGCCCAGGAATACTTAAAGAAACCACTGTCTGGCATCTAAAGATGCCACCTAAAACTCTATCCTGCAAAAGGGAAGCCATTGTTGAGCATGATCCAGAAGTGCCTCCGTGTTCTGTAGGCCAAGGCTCATTTAAATGGACTGTAACAAAGTGTCCTGTGGTCAAACAAGTCCAAATTTAACATTCTTGTTGGAAATCATGGGCGTCGTATCCTCCGGGCTAAAGAGGAAAAAGACCACCCCTCCTGTTATCAGCGTTCAGTTCAAAAACCGGCATCCCCGATGGTAAGGGGATGCATTAGTGCATGTGGTGTGGGACACTTGCATGTTTTAAAAAGCACCATGAATGCTGAAAGATATATACATATGCTCCCCCCAGATGACATCTATTCCAGGGAAGTCCTTGTGTATTTCAGCAGGACAATGCAAAACCACATACTGCAGCTATTACAACAGCATGGCTTCGTAGTAGAGGAGTCTGTGCGCTGAGCTGGCCTGCCTGCAGTCCTGATTATTCACTGATTGAGAACATTTGGCGCATTATTAAACGAAAATTCCATTAACGGAGACTCAAAACTCTCCAGTAGCAGGAAGCCTGTATTAAACAAGAGTGGGATCAAATTTCAATGGCTAAACTCAAGAAACTTGTCTCCTCAATGCCCAGACGCCTCCACTCTGTGTTAGAAAGAAGGGGGGATGCGACACCATGGTAAACAGGCCCCTGTCTCAACTTTTTTGAGACCTGTAGCAGCCATCAAATTTGAAATGAGCTTATTTTGTGGATAAAATTGTAAAATTTCTCAGTTTCAACATTTGCTATGTTATCTCTGTTCTATTGTGAATAAAATACTGGCTGGTGTGTTTTGAAAGTCATTGCATTTTGATTTTATTCACAATTTACACTTTGTCTCAACTATTTCCGAATTGGGGTTGTATTTTATGGCCTCTCGGAGCTGGTGCACTATGGGATAAAATGAGCAAAGCATTCTGGGTAATAAAGATCAAAACATGATGTCATAATAGGTCATAATAATACCAAAATGATTGTAGTAATTTAGTTATGCGTGCACATCATCCCCCGCAAATTTTATGGTCATATGCCATGTCGTTTACGAGTTACTGGGGAGGCATAGAAAGCCCCTCCCCCGGCCCCAGGAAGCCCCAAAAAGCTCAGTCTAGACACGGTTAACAGAAACTTTGATTGCTGGACTGCTGATTGAACCTGCCATTACCCTATTGTTTCATGTTGTGTTTTACCATTATCTTCATGCCATTGGGTTCTTGCCCTGGGATGTTGTTTGGCTCCTCCTCTGTTTGTTGGAATCCAGTCCTCCTGAGTTTTGAGGCAAGATGTGAGGCAAATAAACTAAATAACTATCTGCTGTTTTCTGAGTCTGCTTCCCATAACAGAAGGCCAGACCAACACATCATGATGGAATCAGCCAAGGCTAGCACCACAGAGGTACTCCACGATCAAATGGATGAGCTGAGGAAGTCATTTACCACAATTTCTCCACCAGCATCAACCCCAGCTCCAGGCAGCTCAATGGCCACTCCTGCTTCTTACATTGGGTCTCTTGGAGACATTAAAAGCTTCCTCCTGCAGTTTTCCCTGGCATGAGCGATGTAGCCCAGCAGGTATATGACCATGTGAGCAAAGATTGCCTTTACATTCTCTTTGCTGACAGGATAGGCGCAGCAGTAGGTTGAGGCTATCTGGAAGCAAGGAGGACCCTTAACTAGCTCTTTGACTAGTTTTACCACTCACTTCTGAGAGGTGTTTGGCCTGCCAGATGCTGATTCTACAATCTGCAAACGTCTCCTCAGCCTCCGCCAGGAAAAGAAATCGATCGCAGAGTATTCCTATCAATTCCGTATTTTGGCCACATCCAGTGGCTCGAATGACGGGGCTCTGATAACCTCTTTTTGCTGAGGACTTGTGCCTTCCCATAAGCTTCACCTCTCTGCTTATGACAACTCAATGGGGCTTGAATGTTTCATTCATCTGGTGATCTGTGTGGCCCCGAGGTGAGAGTGGTGCCTTGCTGAGATCCAGTCTTCCCCAGTAGCATCCTGTTTCAAGACCCAAGAGATATCCCACTTCGTGAATAACAGTGAACCCATGCAAGTTGATGCAGTGCGACTGACCCCAACAGAGTCGTGTGGTCTCTCCCAGGGGCTATGTTTATATTGTGGTGCTGAGGGGCATATCCTATCCACCTGTCCAGTTTGACGACCACAAATCCACAGTGAGTCTGACCAGTGTTGAACTTCTCCTTTTCAAGCCCCTCACCACACCTGTCACACTCACAATTCCCACATGCTCTTTTTCAGCCACTGGACTACGGATCCGCGATGAGTTTCAACTCCAGCTCACTTTGCCGTCAGCTCAATCTCTCATCAATGAATGCCCCAATGACTACAGGGTCAAGGGATAGGATAGCATCAGATAGGAAAAAAGTCCCAAGAGTAATCTGTCCATGTCTGTGCCTCCTGAGTACTAAGACTACAGTGAGGTATTCTGTCCCCTTTGTGCCTCCCAGGCTCCTCCGCATCGCGTTCAGGACTGCACCATTGACCTTATTCTGGATGAACCAGAGCCTAAAGGTAAAATCTATCCATTATCCCTGCCTGAGCTATGTGCCATGTAAGAGTATTTGTAGGGGGCAGTCAAGAAGGGCTACATCAGAACTACTTCTCTAGCTACTTTCAGCTTATTCCTTCTGGAAAAGAAAGATGGAGCCCGAGACACTGTATTAGTTATTGTGCATTGAATAAAACAACCACTAAATATCAATATCCTTTCTCGTTAGTGCCTGCAACACTAGAGCAACTGTGTGGGGCCCAAATATTTTCAAACCTGGACCTCCAGAGTGCCCACAATTTGATCAGGATCAGAGGGGGGATGAGTGGAAAATGGCATTTGTGACTATGACTGGGCACTGTGAGTATTGTGTTATGCTGTATCTGCTGGCTAATGCACCATCTGTGTTCCAGAGTTTTATGAATGAGATGATCTGTGAGTATCTGAATCATTTTGTGGCGATTTACATCAATAATATGTATATATTTTCTCCAGACCTGTCAACCAATGTAACCCATGTCACTTGTATACTTGAGTGACTGCAACAGTTCCATCTGTATCAGAAAGCAGAGGAGTGCAGCTTCCACGAGAGCACTGTAGCCTTTCCTGGGTATGTGATTAATGCCACTGGAGTGTAAATGGAGGATTCCAAGGAAGAAGCAGCCCTGTCCTGGCCCCAACCTCAAACTGTTATGGAACTGCAAAGGTTTTAGGTATTTGCACATTTTTACTGACGCTTCAACCAAAACAAGTCTGATTTCTGCACCTCTCACTTCTCAACTAAAACAGAAACCAAAGTCTTTGGTTTGGACCCTGCAAGCCATCCTGGCATTCTAGTCACTCAAGAATGCCTTTACTAATGCTCCAGTGTTACAGCATCTTGATGCCAGCAGGCCCTTTATGGTGGAAGTGGATGCATCCACTGCAGGTGTGGGGGTCATGCTTTCCCAGAGGCAGCAGGGGAAACCTCTGAGACTGCTTCCTTGTGCCTATTATTGTAAAAAGCTCAGTCTGGCAGTGCAGAATTACAATGCGGGTAATGGAGAACTTCTTGCAATAAAGCTAGCCCTAGAAGAGTGGTACCACTGGTTGGAGGGGGCTTGTCATTCATTCCTTGTGCTGCCAGATCACAAAAATCTGGTTTATTTACAGGAGGCTCAGAGACTGAATCCTCGCCAGGCTAAATGGGAACTTTCTTTACTTAATTCAACTTCTCTATCAGTTATCGCCCAGGTTCCCGTTACGCTAAAGCAGACGCCTAATCATCGCTCTACTCTCCTGCTGAAAAACCTGAGGAGTCTCAATTCATCTTTTCCGCCAGGTTGTTAACCCAATACATTGGACCTAGGGTGAACAGATCATCACCGCCCGTCAAGAATATGAACCTGCTCCACCTAACGCCCCAGGATTGAGTTTATGTGTCCACCGATCTTTGACATTTACTAATTCAATCTGCCCATTTGTTATCAGGCACTGGTAACACCCCTACCCTTCTGCGACCCTCTCACTATTTCAGGACGACTACTGGGCATGGTGTCTGCCATCTGTGAGTTTATGGCTGGCTGCACTGAGCGTGCAGTCCACAAAAGGAAGGAACAGGCGGACGCCATGTAGGTTTCAGCCCATATCCTACACTGTTGAGCAGAAAGGAGGACTGTCCACATCTGACATCTGGATGAGACTACCCTCGGAAAAACTAAGTCCCTGTTATATTGCTCCCTTTCAGATTACTGCTCAGATGAATCCAGTCACTAATCATTTAGTTTTACCCCCTCGCAACAGGATCCATCCTACTTTCCATGTGTCCTTGTTTCAACTGTATCATTCACCCTCTGTCTGAGACTGCTTCCCGTAACAATTAGCCTGTATTATAAAAAATTAAATAGAAATGTAGCTAATTCTGAGGTAAAGTTGTGTATTTCAGTTTTCCTGGATTGGGGGTCATTACGCTGCATCAGGTAAAGTGAGTCAGGGGGTGGGTCAGTATGTCTGATTTTGTGCATAGATTACACAGCTGATACATACACAATGTGTCTACTGCATTGATGGTTGGGTGAGTCTTTAGTTTTGTATCAAACAAAATTCTGTACGCATACATGAAGTATGGGCTCCCAAACACACCCTACCTTAAAGGTTTTGGTAATTAGTATCAAGTTTGTAACTGCTTGATTGGAATGAATGCCTGCACCCACACTGGCCAGTTCCAGGTAAGGATTAATACAACACACATTCTGGAAATACTACTTAGTGAAAAGATGCTCTCATGTTTCCTTGGTCAAGGTATCTTAAGGTAGCTTGTGACTATTATTTTGCAACTCAAATAATGGATTGAAATCTCTTTAATGACTTCACTAGTGAGTGAATCTCTGTGGGTGTTGTTAGTTCGCACTGATTCTGTTTGGAAGATGAAACAAAAAGCAAGTAAATATGGCTGATTGAGTGGGGAGTAATTCTGCTGGAGTGAATGAGAATGAGTCTAAATTAATTGGTTGGGTTCGAGTCTCAATGGGTACTTCATCAGGAAGGAGGTCAGAGTGAGAGATACAGGGGTATTGGTGCCAAGTGATCTGCGTAAAACTGATTATCCATTACTCTACCTCCAGAGTCAGGTTGTATAGGCAGCTGAACAGAGAAAACTCTTTCAAACGCCTGCTGGTAAATAACGCTAAAACTAGAAAGGTGATATTTACTGTCCCCTACACTTGCTGATCACTGTGTGGAGACCTCTGTCAGTAAGTGGCTCACAGTTGTGAAAATAATGCAACTAAGGCAGCGTTACAGCCAAATCTCTCCATTTCTGCTGTAGCATACCAACAAAAAAGACAGCTTGGCTGAATTATGATTCAAGGATATCTCCAGAGGGGAAAATCTCGCATTTAAAAAGTGGTCACGTGAGAATTACTATTTGGCCCAGTAATTTGGGTGTGTAAATTGGGGGACTGAGAGGGAAGGAGAGGAGGAGGCAGTACCAAGTGGCAGCCAGTGGGCTGAAGGCTCCTGGGGAGTGGTTCAAAAACAGCCAGGGCCTCCTTATCCAATCATCTCACCGTATCCAGGCAGCACCATGTAACCATGCAGCTCTACCCGCTGGAATGCAGAGACCCCGTGGGGTTAATGCTCTGAGATACCGGGATTGTTCCAGCTGCTCCAGCATTGCATGCACACAGACCTGTTGATGTCCCCGAATGCCCCGATGGTAGCCGCGCTTAGAGTAACTTGATCACAATTGTGTATTCTCTCTGTCATGACGGATTCCTGTAATTCATGCATACTCGAAATTCAGTCACCAATTCGCCAATGAGTCCACACACCTTGTTCTCGAGGCTGTAGCTGGCTGCTGATTGGAAGACCTCAAAAGCAAACCAACAATACACCAAATCCAGGACAGGAGACAAACCTGCAGACACTGCAGCCCTTCAGGACCAGCGTTCAACCTGCAAACTGCTGCCCTCCAGGTCTGGATTAAACCCACAGACACCGCAGCCCTCCAGGACTGAAGTTAAAACTACTGACAGTGTGGCCCTCCAGGACTGGAGTTAAGCCTGCAGAAACTGTGGCCCTCCAGGACTGGAGTTAAGCCTGCAGAAACTGTGGCCCTCCAGGACTGGAGTTAAGCCTGCAGAAACTGTGGCCCTCCAGGACTGGAGTTCAGTTTGAAGACACAATGGCCCAGCGAGACTTGAGTTAAAACCGCAAGCATTGCGGCACTCTAGGACTGGTACAACACCAGTAAACACTGTGGTCCTTAAATCCGCAGTAAGCACGGCAGATACTGCCCTCCAGGACAGGGGTAAATCCTTAAGACGCTGGAACTATCTGGGGCCATTTTTCAACTTATGTTGATACCAGTACTTTGATATCGTCACATTAACAAGCCCATATTATGCTTTTGTATCTGTGATGTACATATATTCTCTCAAAAGTAGTGTAGAAAAAGACAACATATCAAATGTTGAAACTTGGAAATTTATTGTTTTTAGAAAAATATTTGCTCATTTTGTTGCCAGCAAAATATTTCAAAAAATTTGGTACAGGGGCAACAAAAGACTGGAAATGTTTTATGATGCTAAAATGCACCTGGTGGAACATCTCACAGCTAATTAGATTAATTGGCAATGGGTCAGTGACACGAGTGGGTATGAAAACAGAATATCAGAGAGGTTTTACACTAGATTCAGTTAATCTGTACCTGACCACAATATGATTGTCCCCCCTCCTCTCTCCCCCTGCTGGTCAGCTTTCACACAATTAATGTTGTTCCGTACCTAATTACACTTGCAAATGAATTCCGATAAAGAAGGTGGCAGTATGCACCTTGTTTTTAAAAGGGAAATATACACAAAGAAGAAGGAGCGAAACCTTGCGTTTTTGGCCGATTATGCTGTCCATTGCGTCATACCATGAACATTTATCTTTCTCAGCACTTGAGCTGCCAGACTTTCGCACGGTGTCCCGCACTTTGAAATGTTGCAGCCGCATTTTCTATATTCTTCACGGCACTGTTCTACTGCTCTGTGATAACCGCGCAAATGTAAATACTAATGAATTATTCTATAAATCTCTTGAGTTTTTGTGTGTATTATCCAGTTATGATTGCATGTTTTCATCTGCCCAAATTTCAAGCAAGCATTTAATTTCTTCATTTGAATACAGAGATCCTTTTGCCGCCAGATCCTTTTAGAACAAAACAGCCAAGTAGTTAAGACGTCAACTTCCACACTCAAGTACGGTTGCTCTCACATTTGGTACGAGCATGGATGAACTGACAACCTCTTGCAAACGGACTTGCGTACCGTGCCTGAGTACGGTGCACTCCTGTTCATACTTACCGAATGAACTGGACTTTGGGGTCAAGTGTACTCGGATCTGTGTCCGAGTCCCTTGTGTGAAAGCACTCTGAGGCTGAGTCTTTCAGGAGATGTTGACAGCTTAACCACTGCATAGGAAAGAGACTGCATGGGAAATTTGTTCAACAATTTGGGAATTAAATTGCAAAGAAACTGGGGATTTAATCATCATGGATCCTTAATAAAATAGTGCGGGTGCTAAACTGGCCAGCCTGCACTCCAGACAGGTCACCAATAGAAATATTTGGTGCACAATGAAACGACAAATGTGGCAAGTGTTGAGAAGCTGAAATCTAAAATCATTTTGCTTTCAAAACTACAGTGATTGGTCTCCTCAGCTCCAAAACACTTAAAGGGTGTTGTTAAAAGCAGAGATGATTAAACTCAGTGGTACATATGGTCCGGTCCCAACTTTATTGAAACGTGTTGCTGGAATCAAATTCAAAATGAGCAGACATTTTTTTTTCAAAAACAAGAAAATTTCTTGGTGTCAACATTTAATATCTTCTATTTGTACTATTTTCAATCAATTATAGTGTTGAAATGATTTGCCAATTATTAGTCTGTTTTTATTTACATTTTACACTATGTCCCAACTTTTTGAGAGACAAGGTTGTATGAACAGCGCTAATTGTCCTTATTAGCTCTACATCCTGGGGTAGTGGTTTAATTTAATTTCCCAGTAGACTTTAATATACAAGGTAAATGTGGCAAAGATGCAAGGCCGTTCACGACGCCGTCAGATAAGGGGGCGATGCGCAAACGGTACAGACATATTCATGGAAAAGCTTCAATTGCCACGTTTAAATTTGAAGCCGTCTGTGTGACAATGTTTGGGATGTCAGAGGGAAAATAATTCAGACATATCGCCAATCCAGCAATGCCATTTTGGAGCTGTTAGATGGAATAAGGGCTGATTTGGAGCCAGACACAAGAAGAAGTCAAGCCATACCTGCAACAGCAAAACTACTTGCTTCTCTCCATTTTCTCTTCATTCCAGTGTACAGTAGCTCTCGCTGCTGAGATCTCCCAAAACAGTTTCTCATGTGTACTGTCTCAAATGCTGGATGCCATACGCAGGATGGGCTGATATCTAAAGTTTCCATCCACACAGGAGGCACTGAATGAAACCAAACATAAGTTTTATGAGGTTGATGCTTCCCAGGAGTAATTGGAGTGAGTGACAGTACTCGTGCAAATTGTTGCCACCTCAAACACTGAGCATGCACTGTTATGAACTTGCTCCTTTTTTGCCAGTTATTTTTACTATAATTTTACAATCCGTTTATAATACAGGATCTGTGCATGTTAAGTGAAAACCACAGATAACTGCGCGCAGGACTCTACTTACAGTTAAAATAACAAGGAGACAATGCGTTAATTTAACTGTAAAATTCAATCCATTTATAACAGCGTATCTGCTTCCTCAACAAGAGCCTCCCGCTCCATCGAGTCAAATCTCATTTTGCGTTTGAATTCGTCCTTTTCCTCCAAGTAGTGGAGCGGGTAACTTGAGAATAGCAGGGAAAAAGTGCAAATAGTGATACAAGCATGAAATTCGGCATAACTATTCTTCTTTGTCTCCTGTCTCATAATCAACCTCCGGCCACACAGAATTTGACAGTTTTTCAAAATGGCTTCCTTCCGATATATGAATATGGACATTTAATTCCTTTATCACTTATACATTTCTTTATCATTGTCAGTTTATGCTAAAATATTGAGAGCAAGCCTACAAGTACTAAGATTATGTAAAATCGTTTCTAGAAACATCCAAGATGGCTGTCGTCATATCCAAAATGGCCGCAAAAGAGCAAAATATTTGCGTATAAGTTCATATGTGCGCTAAAAGGTCAGGTAATAGATTGATCTGGGATAAATCTAGCTGGATCAGTTTATTTTTGCAAGTAAGAAAATAATTAAGCTCTTTTTAATTAATTTTCATTCTAATTTGAAAACATGAACATAAAGGTAAATATAACATTGTAATAGTGTAGTGTCATTGCACTACCAGGGCATACTGGTTGACACTATAGCTGTGAAACTCAGCATGGAGTTCAATGTTAGCTAATGGTAGAAATTTGTCATTAGTTTCCCAAATGCTGTTTCTCTAGCCCCATTTTAAAGTTAAACAGCCTCACCTGAATTGACAGGATGTGCCAGCGCGGGAGAGCCGAGCCAAAGAAGACGGGGCTATAGTCTTCTGGAAGGTGTACAGATCACACTGGAATGAAATAGCATTGGATGAATGATCGAGCTAGGGGTAGGATTGTAACATATCTGAGCCTAGTTGTATCCCATATCTGAAAGTGCTTACATGTTGTATAGGTGGTAAAAGGATAAGGATTGGAAGGGTTGGTTTAGTTTATCTCTTTATGACTGTAAGAATGCCAAGATATATGAATTCACAATGATTGTGTAGAAAATATGCAATTTTTGTAGCTTATAGCCTGAAAATATTCAAAATATAGAGCAAATTTCCCACCATTTTGAAAACGTGTCAGCCATCTTGGATATAACTATAAATTGAAGTGGCTGGAGGTTGATTTTGATTTATGGGGATATTAAGAGTTCTCATGCAAAGTCTGTTGCTTGTATCACCATTTGCACTTTTTTTCAACTACCCCGCTCCACTACAACCGTTCATGGTGGGAATGGCTGCAGCACGCAAAGTCCTCATTTAAATAATGCGGTTTGCACCAGCAGTCATTTAGGCAATTACTCTTAATAGATCACCCGCAAAATGTTACCACAAGCATGCAATTTAGCGCCCTTTATCTGGGATCTTCATGGATCAGGCCCAACGTGATGTCGCCGTGACATAAATTGTTATGTTCTGTGGGTTTCTGTGTTTTTTGGTTAGTCAATATTAGGTTTTTATTTTTTTTTGGTGATTTCCGTTTTTAGTCTGATGCCTTAGTGTTTCACTTTTCCTATCTCTCCCGTGTTATTCCAGTCCACGTCTTACCCATGTACGTACTTTGCTTTCTCCCCGGTCGCGTCATTAGTTTGTTGCCGTTTTTGTCTTTATAGATTGTGACACTATTTCGGGTGATTTAATGGATTCTGGGTTTCAGTCTTCCTTCCGTTCTCGTTTGCTAATTTCCCCTTGCTTTTCTATATTACTAACCGGTACTAACAGTTTGTTGTTTTCCTATAATTTACAAAGCAAAACTAACATTGTATATAAGACTAACGCACTAATGAGCACCCGGGATTGTACAGCTGCACTTACTAATTGACTAACGACCTCTCCGCATTCGCCCCGTTCTAGTCTCCGCCACTTGCTTTTGCTTAATCTGCTTCGCTGTGTTTCCTGCAGACTCTCTGCATTTATCTCATCTGTTCTGCTTCTCATTCCATGCACTAGGAGTCTTTATTCAGTTTATTAATCCCGTCTTTGGGAGAGTCTTGTGACCCTTGTCCGTGTGTTGATGTTTTTCTGTTTTATGTAATTGTTTCCCTCGCATTCCACCCCTTGTTAATTATATTAATATTCAGCACCTGTGTTCGTCTGTGTCCCCTCCCTATATATGTTCCCGGCACAGCAGAGCAAGTCAGATCTGACTTCGCTCACATTCTGTTCGCCCTCACTCTGTTCATGCCATTCCCCCTCATCTTCATGCCACATCTCATCACTCTCCGACTCCCCACATTTCCAGTGTGTTGCTTCAGAGTATCCTTACCCGTCTGAGTCTGCCCCCCTGTCTGCTGTGTTCCTGAGCCTGCCCTCTGCCAGTTGTGCCACGCGAGTTTGCCATCTGCCAGCTGTGCCTCTCGCCTGAGTCCCGAGTCTGCCTTCCACCTGCTGTGTTCCTGAGCCTGCCCCGTCCGAGTCTGCCCCCTGCCTGCTGTGTTTCCCGAGTCTCCTGGTGTTCCCGAGTCTGCCCCCCAGCGTTCCCGAGTCTTCACCCCAGCGTTCCTGAGTCTGCTCCCCAGCGTTTCCGAGTCCCCGAGGTTTTTGGATTATTTGCTGTTCCTGAGTTTCTCCCCCTTTTTCAGTGCTGGTGCAAGGTGGTTATTTTGGCCTCTGTGCCACGTTTTTTCCCCCTTCCGAGGTTTTTAGTTTTATTATAAAATAATTTGCTTATCCCTGCAGATGGCGTCTCTCTCTCTCCCCCTTGTTTCCGAGTGTTCCGAGTTCCATGTTTTCCTCGTATTTTCCCCCTCAAATCCTTAACAATAAATACAGGGCTGAGTTTGAAAAACAGTGGGACGTGTGCAAGTAAGCGACAGAGACAAAGTTTTGTTGAATATTAAAACAGAAATAAAACTTGTCAAACAGCTGGATGGGTGCAAAAACAACTAGCGGTTTACACTTGTTTGGAAAACATGACATGAGGGGAGAGCAAACAGGTCTAGCATAGACATGGTATTTGCGCAGTAACTGCTTACTTGAAATTAAATATAAAAATGTCAGGCCCGTAAACCAGATAGGGGAAACAGGGAAAATGGGGTACTTCAGAAAGATGTTTCCCTACATCTGTATAATTCATTCAAGGGACTCAATCTTGTATAAACATTAAAGGTTTGCACATAAAGAACAATATGACAATGAAAGAAATGCATAAATTTCAAGTTCAGGTTTTTATTCAAGATTGAAAAAAAATGGCTCGCAACCCTGTTTTACCTCACGCAAGGGGCAAAACGTGGTGACTCCTGGGGCAAATTGGATAACCAGCAAACTATTGTGGCAAGTCCAAAAAATGATCACAAAACAATGTCTAATTCCATTTTCAGTCTCACACAGTGCACACATGAAAACTGGGTTTCTGTTGCCTCCATCTAGTCCAGCACATAAGTACTGTGCCCATCTGCTGCATTTCATGACTGACCGAATAAAAATCTTCACAATAGAGACATTCAGTATCCTTTTGTGCGTCTGAACTTTTCTTTCCTTTTTCTTTTTGTGCAACCTTTTACTTTTGGAGAACTTTTCTTTCATTTCCAGTTCCTTTTTGTGAGATGAACATGTGAGGGCAGCTGTTTTCCCTCTCTGTCTTGACACCCGTTTGACACAAAAGTATCTGTGACATTTCAAAATAATACACTTGGTGTATAACAGGGAAGTGCCCCATTATGCCCCACAACGCCTACCCATTTTACCCCACATCACACACAGTACACAATACAGTTCTTTAAGTAAAGCAAGGCGAACTTAGGTCAAGATCAACAAGGCGTTCCCGTGGCCGGTAACATTCTTCCCCAACAGAACCTCACCTTTATATCAGTGTCTATACTACAAAAAAGCTGTCCCTCAATAAGTACAAGTGAAAAATAGTACAAAAATTGACATATTTTGATATTTACCAAACGA